>OX421916.1:15891200-17317200 GCA_949128165.1 Lathronympha strigana
GAAGGATGACTCACACTAGAACGGGACGGGACGCGACGGTGAGTCAATTTCTATAGAGAACGTCACGTCCATCCAAGGGTTCCGAGCTATCACGTGATTCTTTCAATAGAAATTGACAGATCGTCCCGTCCCGTCTCGTCCTAGCGTGAGTCATCCTTAAACAAGTCTTGTTTTCCTTTTCGGTAGAAGGTCAGCAGTCGCTTTCGTAAAAACTAATGATTAAGTACACCAAATTGTAGTATTAATTTGCTAAAAGTGGATCACAAAAGCCGTTAAGTGCTAGAATAACGATTTAAACCTAGAGGGTAATCTAATCTAGGCCATATTAGGTTTTTTCCGGTTTTCTCACGATGTTTTCCTTTACCGAATAATCGTTGGTAAGTATCAAATGATACTTCTTACATATATTCCCAAATACTCATTGGTACCAGCCGGGGTTTCAACCCGCGACCTCCGGACTGAAAGTCGCACGCTCTGAGCCACCAAAGCTCTTTATGATAAAGTAATATCAATATCAAATCAATCGCAGCTGTCAAAAGTTAAAATGCCGCCTAAAGTTCGTTGTCTCGATCGATTGACAACAGATATGGACGACCATATGTCTGAATACATAATATATGATTGAAATTCAATTCTTTTCTTGTATAAGCGAGTTTGTATTGGAATTTCATGTATGCAATGGGTCTAGGATTTGAATAATGGTTCAATCTTTCTTGCGCAATTTTCGCGGAATTTGCTCAATATGTATACTTTCGAGTACAGCATGCCTACCACGAACATCGAAAATTGGCATTGACGGGAAAACCTCTTTGTCACTCCAATTTGCAAGTGTGACAGAAATGGAGATACACATCCGCAATCTTTCGATTTTTGTGGTACAGGCCCTGGGTTTACTTGTACAATATTTGTAATTATCTGCCTTTAAAGTGGCAAAATAAGTCTTTTTTATGTCACCAAAATGAAAGAAACGGATCTTCTTCCTAGCGTTTTTCCAGCTACGGTTCAGGGATCCGTTGGGTCTATTTCGGCAATACAAATGTAAGTACAAAATATGTATATGCTAGAATACAGTGGGTATGCAGACTCACAATTGAGAATGCAAAAATTGCAAATCGAACATCCCATGACATCAAAATTAATTAATAAATAAAATTACACAATTTACAATGAAAAAAATAAACAGACATCGGAGCCTAATTTTTAGTTATGGCTTATTTTTAAAACGAAATGTTAGAGTTGGATTCGATATAGACATAGTAAGTACATCTTTATTTAGGATGTAATAACGCTTTCTTTAAAATTAGGTACTCGTACGTATCAGATATTATTACATTTCAGATATTATCCATACCGTTCTGCTGCAGGAAATGCCAATTTCTTTGCCATATTCATTATATTTTGGCAATCCCTCGATCTCCTTAGATAGGCATGAGGCAGACAAATTTCTCCTCTTCTCCTTTATCGCTACACTCTTGTCAGAGTGGCCGTGTGGCCATTATGCAGGATTTAGAGTGGCCCACTTCACAACACGCCTCCATTCCTCCCGCAGGGCAGCTTTACGAGTGCATTTGTTTATGGTCGCCGACATATTGGATTTGATCTGGTCGGTCCACCTCATTGGAGATCTTCCTCTAGGTCTGGTGCCTTCAACTCTCCCTAGCAGACTTTACCATGCATTAATTGGCAGATTTGGCGGATATCTCGAACTAGGGTGTCAAAGCCGGTTTTTAATTGTATGAAAAAACCGGTTAATAACCGGTTATTCATCAAAATTTCATACAAGTATAAATCGGTTTTCACACCGGTTTGGTGCTGAACGCACATGGTCGGCTAATGTTTATATTCTAGAGTTTAAGTAAACACATATTGGACGCCTTATAAGAGGCAGGAGGGAGTAGGCAGATTAAGTTTGATTTGATTTATTTCAACGAAAAATGGAAATGTAAGTTATAGTGTAAGCATATGACATAGTTTTGTACGTATTACAAGGCCTGGAGAATCGTGAAGTGATTCTAATAATTAACATGTACCTAACCTGAGTTTTAACACCTATAATCAGACAGTAAATGTTTTTCAATTTCAACTTAGTTCTTGAAACATCAAGTTCTCATTGCTAGCATTGCCGTCGTAATCACGAATACAGACGACGAAAGGTAGACTCTTCTAAACTTATCGTATGGTAAATTGATAATGCCACAAAACTAATGTGACATGACCACAAGCTTAGTAACACAATCTTAAATCAAAAACCACCCCTAAAAAAAGAAAAAACCCGTAGGCGCGAAATGGATCTATATTGGTTAGTGATGGGACATTCGATATATCGAGTGTTGAATCAGATAGGGCCGTCCCGCCGGAGATTCGTATCCGAATTAATATCGATATGGGTAACTCGTTATGTAGGGAGCGGATGGGAAAGGAATGGAGTCGGTATGATTTTATATTTTTAAAAGAGTAAGACTTTTTTGGATTTGAATAGATAAATGAGTATTAAATATGCAGGGTCCAAAAATTGTAATTTATTCTTAAATTTGGACTTAACAAAAATGCGGAATCCGAAGTTTTAGATCAATTATGGGGCCAGTGAGTTCTTGAGTGGCGGCCGCGCACAGATCGATGGAGCATAAGAAGGCCCCCCACAAGATGGACTGATGGCCTGGCAGAGGTATACAGAATTGTATATCATACTTAGGTACGCATCTCAACTACTATTCTAAGTTCGAAATTACGCCTCCACACAAAAAAATTAAAACCGGCCAAGTGCGAGTTGGATTCGCCCACCGAGGGTTTCGCACAAAGGATGCTCTCCCCACCCCCCATTTATTAAAATATTACGTACTTAAAATACTGGTGGCACGCAACTCTCAGTGTACGGTTATCAGATTCTTTCCTGTACCTGTGCTACAAGCTCTTGCTTTATGCCAAATTTTGTGATTCTAGGTCAACGGGAAGTACTCTATAACATTTTGATTTCTATTGCAAATGTATGGGGAATGGGACATAAATGGCCGTATCTTTTGATTGCGTTGACGAGGATTTTTCGAGATTTTGAATAGGTTACTTTTTTTAACAGGTTTAAGGGATCGCAGACCTGTGTATGTGGTATTAATTTCAACTTGCTATCTTTACGCGTTCCCGAGATAAGTTCTTGACATAGTGAAACTGATTGACTTGTAACAACCTATGTACACCTATGTTGGACAAATAAATAATATTGTATTTGTATTTGACTGACAGACGAACAGACGGACGGACCACAAAGTGATCCTAAGGGGGTTCCGTTTTCCCTTTTGAGGTACCAAACCCTAAAAAAGAACTAACACATTTTTAAACTTGTCTACTCCACAGTTTTCCCTGTCCAATACTCGTGTAAGATTATTGTTAGATTCAATTTCCGACAAAGTATCGCGACATGGCGACTAATGTGAATTAAATGTGTGTTGGATCCGATTAATAAACGTGGCTGTCGGAAATTTGCTCATGTTTGTGGATTTACTGAATAATCTATTGGAAAATACTGGAAAATGTTGGAGTCTGTAGGTTTGGTACTTTCTTATATTCTATCAGTCTAAAGGTGGTCAACAAGGTGGTCAGATCAAGTCCGATCCGCCCTGGACGTGCAGCTACACGTCGCGCTTCACGAAGCCAAAGACAGACGAAGATGGCGGGACATCGTCAGAGGAAAGTTGTTTTCGCGGGGACTTCACGACCCTCAGCAGTGAGGAATGCGGCGCGAGGAGGAGGATCAGTCTAAAGGCGTCAGCTGCTGCTTAAGTTTTATTAATAGGCGTGGAAAGACCTTGTTGACTGCCTTCTCACGTCGCAATCTCGACATGGCGATGACTATGGATTAAATGTAAAAGTTTGTGGATTTGCTTAAGGAAATTTGAGGTAAATGAAAAATGCTTTAAACTATTGGAGACTGTAGGAAATTCGCTACTTTTATTATTCAAGTAAGTATGTACCTAGTTCATGAATATACTACATTTATTGTATTTAACTTAATATATGCAAACTGCTTGATAATGTACGGCCTAGAATAATGTGTACTTTTACGGGACATCATTTATCGGCCTCCTAGCCTAGTCGGTAGGGACCCTGCCTACGAAGCAGGAGGTCCCGGGTACATCGTCGCCTAGTACAACACAAGCCTCACAACACAAGCCTTATTGAGCTTACCGTGGGACTAGGTCGATTTGTGTAAGATTGTCCCACAATATTTATTCATGTATTTATTTTATTTACCATTTTTTATCCTTTCTTGTTAGAGACAAATCATTGCCTATAAATAGTTTATGCTCAATTCTGCTCGTTCAATCAATTCATACGCGATAAACAAGAAATAAATATTTAAATTAGGAACCCGAAACATAACCTAAATATAAATAAAACCTAGAATAGAAAGGACTGCAGCGTGCGTAGCCAAGATGCCAATCGCTCACGCTTGATAATGTATCGTAGCTACCTCTCTCTATCACTCTTCCTTATATTAGTGTGACAATGAAAGTTGCGTTTCGTTAGCGACTGAGCGTGAGCGATTGGCATCTTGGCTACGCACCCTGAGCTCTCTGCGTTGTGCTTAGCGTGTTTATCCCAAAATCTTGAAAGCAAAGCACCATTAAGGACTCACACCAGTCCGATACCATCCGATCCGATCCGGGGCGATCTGTCAGTTTCTATAGAAAGAATCACGTGATAGCTCGGAGCCCGTAACGTTTTGTATAGAAACTGACAGATCGAACCATATCGGATCGAATCGGACTGGTGTGAGTCGTCTTTTAGGCCTAAGCATCCGGCTACCCTTATACTTGCGCAAATTCCAATTTGATCAAGCATGTGCGTTAAAACGGCAAAACTGTATATCGCACAAATGGCTTGCACAAATGCTTGGCACAAACTCGATTCGGATACAAGCATGTACGTTAAGATGGCAAAACGGTATACTTACGCTAATGCGGATACGGATACCTACGCGTGGACGACGTAGTTTTCGCTAATTCTTGCACAAACAGTTTGCACATGCAAGTCTCTGCATGTAGCCAAACCTTAACAGTTACTCTAATATTGTCATACCAGACCGTAGGAATTCCCCACCCACGGACCAAACATTAGTTGACGTAGGTGCATGTAATGTCTAATTTATGACACATATCTGCGCTAATGTGACTAGCGAACTTTACTGCGAATTGCTTGCGATATGAATTATGGCCAGTATGGAGTTTTGAATTACGAATTGTGAACGCAAGGTCTAATGTTTTTGAAATATTTTACGCTTTCTAACCATTGTCATTTTAACAGTCCGAACTTTAGATCATGGATTCAAGATAGTACCATAGACACCGTATTAAGGATGACTCACACTAGAACGGGACGGGACCGGGACGGGACAATTTGTCAATTTCTATGGAAAGAATCACGTCCGAGCTCGGAGTCCTCAGATGTCACGTGATGTAAGGGTTAAAAAGAGAAAACTAGTACTGTTAAGGGCTCGAAACGTAGGTCCATAGTGGTAATAAACGCGATAAATAAATACGTTTCAAAGATTAATTTCAACAATTCGCTGAATTCAGAAAAACAAATTGCGTCTTCTCACATTTCCCACTATAGCTGCAACCTCGTATGCGACTTAACAACCCCTTTATTGCATACGAAGCCATAAACGGCAGTTCCGATATTGAACTCTGATAAGAGCTAGTTTAGTTCAATGTTCAATTTATTTTTGTATATGACATGCGTTACAGGGTGGTATTATATTACCAACCTACAACATTCCTGGAAAACTTGGTTGTGATATAACCAATGTGCGGGAAATCTAGCTTTCCTGGCCGGCACAGGAGTCACGATTCGTCGCGGCATGCGCGCAATTAAGTCGTATGCGCTTGTCTCTCCCATTTATTTTACGTACAGTCAGCGCCATAAATTAAGTTTTAAGGATGAGAAGGAAGGATTCACACTAGTATGGGACGGGACGCGGCGGGACGGGAAAATCTGTCAATTTCCATAGAAAGCGTCACGTCACACGTGACATCTGAGGGCTCCGGGCTATCACGTGATTCTTTCTATAGAAATTGACAGATTTTCCCGTCCCGCCCCGTCCCGACCCGAGACGTGCTAGTGTGAGTCATCCTTTAAGGGGTGCAACTTTCATTCGGAAGGTTGTGGGTTCTAACTTCACGGCTCGTAACTACCAATGAGTTTTTCGGAACTTATGTTTGCAGTACTATTTAATATCAATTGCTTTCCGACGGAGTGAAACATTGTAAGGAGTCCGGACTAATCCCAACCCAGGAACAAATATTCGTGATAAACACAAATAAAATGCCCTTACCAGGACCCATAAGAACGCGAACCCGGGACCTCCAGCTTCGTAGCTTGGTGGTAAACGTTGAACGAACTTGGTCGGACCACCTGAAAGGGCTTCAACCTCTCGGCCTTCTTCCATCGACCTTCCCAACTGTACTACAAGCAGAATAAAATAAATATTTAAGGCGAGTCCGACGCGCACTTGGCCGGTTATTTTTCTATGATACTTCTGTCCTTGAAATTGTAAAGCATGAACTAAATAATTTATTATACTCTCTATCTATTGGACGTAAGTCTGAGCTGTAGGATGGGCGAACCGCACCTTAAAACGTTTAAAATAAGAAAGGATTGCATATACTTAGGAAATTTCGGACTCTGGTTGCCGTGATCGCGAGGTCGCTAGTTCGTTCCCAGCCCTGCTCACCGGGGACCTCGGTCACTTTTTCTGTAGTATATGACGTCTCTTTCAATTTATACTCCTGTCCTTATTTGGGCTTCACTGGAAAAAATCCAGCCGACTATACTTCGATCTATGGCCATATTAAGCGCTCTAACGCGTAGCCGATTGTCCCATTAATAGTACAGCGCCGCCTACTCATCTGGTCAGGGCTTGCTTGATTAGCGGGAGCTTGATTGACTCCAGCCTGTCTTAATAGAGTTGATTGGAGTAATATGTGAATTTGTAATTGGATGTTTAAATACAGATTTAAGAGAGGTATGGGCACAGCGGATGCATATCGTTTAGTGTGGTAGGGCACAGCACAACGAATATCGTCTCGCTCAAATCTGGAGCAGAGCCCATCTGGGGAAGTACCTCCACCTTACAGAAAACCGCAGTTTAATAACACTAGACCCTACTCATAGTGTTGTGTTTCTGTTGGTGAGTAAGGTCGCCACAGCTCCAAGAGGATTCCTTGTGTTGACAGCTGGGGACCCGCGGAGCAAAGTTTGCCCCTTTAGCTGTCAACACAGCGAATCCTACTTTTTTTAAATCGTCGGCAACGCGCATGTAACACCCCTGGAGTTGCAGGCGTCCATAGGCTACGGTGACCGCTTTCCATCAGGCGAACCGTATGCTTGTTTCTCACCGTCGCCATTGGACGTATGCGTTGTGACGTTTAAAACCAGTATCCAAACAATCGGTGCAGTAGTTATGAAGAAATTAACAAAACTAATATTTATTACTTTGGAGCAGCCTATGTGCAACTAAGTGCAAGGTAAAATCCTCATAAAATAGTACGTAACCTTCTTCGTCTTTTTAGGGTTCCGTACCTCAAAAGGGAAAACAGAACCCTTATAGGATCACTTTGTGGTCCGTTCGTCCTTCTGTCTGTCAAGACCATTTATCTCGAGAACGCATAGAGGTAGCAAATTAAATTAATACCACATACACAAGTCATCGCTCTTAAAAGATGCGGCCGTTTATGTCGCCTTTCCCATCCATTTGCAATAGGAATCAAAATGTAAAGGGTACTTCCGGTTGACCTAGACTCTCAAAAGTTGGCAAAAAGCAAGAGCTTGTGTCAAGTACAGGAAAAAGCTGAAAACCGTATAATGTGCGATCATTGTGAATTCCGAGACATGTAAAATATAAAAATAAAATAAAATAAAATATCTTTATTTCGAAGCATCCATAGCTGTTAGTGACATAACTATATATCCTTAAACTACAATAGTAGGTAAAGGTAGGTTAATAACAGATTGATTCCTATTACCCATTTACTTGTGTCAAACCAAACAAACATACAACACTCGTGCTAATTCTAGCGATCATTATACCGTACGTCGCCTAACTTCGCCGGACGGACGGACGGACGAACTTCGGCACGCGGCACATCTCTCGTATTTGATCGGAATATACCGACCAATATGATATGTGATTGGGTTTAGAGAAATTGTATAGAGCTGTTATACGCGACGTTTGAATTATACTCAAGCATCAGCGATTAAACTTTCAATAAAATGTGTGTTGTCTTTCCGTCTCTAACAAACAGCCGTTATAAATACAACACTTGTACCTAGAATGCCTAATAAATAACACAAATTGCTAGTGGTGGAACAATGCATATGGAACAACATCATAATCATCATCAGCCATAAGACGTCCACAGCTGTACCTCCCCTCCCCCTGAACCTAAACTCACCCTAGAATACTCATACTCATACTCATACTGCTTTATTCATAAAACCAATTTACATGTCAAAAAAAAATACAATATTACACAAATATTTAGATTCTTAAATTATATAAAATAAAAAATTACTATTAAACAATGTCAAACTCAGATAGTCAAATTACATATGTATCTTCTTCTACCTATCGTTTTCTCGGCCTTTGTCAGGGTCCTCTTTCCTACTCCCTCTCCTTCACTTTGTGGGATTCTGGGCTTCTCTTGAAAAATACGTATATTATATCACTAGTATAAAACAAAGTCGCTTCCCGCTATCTGTATATATGTATGTATGCTTAAATATTTAAAACTACGCAACGTATTTTGTTGCGGTGTTTTTAAATACATAGAGTGATTCAAGAGAAAGGTTTAAAGGTTTAAAAATAAAAAAAATATAAATAAAAGTAAAAAATAAATATTGTGGGACAATCTTACACAAATCGACCTAGTCCCACGGTAAGCTCAATAAGGCTTGTGGTGTGGGTACTAGACGACGATATATATAATATATAGATACATATAAATACTTAAATACATAGAAAACGTCCATAACTCAGAAACAAATATTCGTGATAAACACACAAATAAATGCCCTGACCAGGATTCGAACCCGGGACCTCCTGCTTCGTAGGCAGGGTCACTACCAACTAAGCTAGGAGGCCGTTCAAGGTTTAAGATTTTGGCCTCGAGCCATACAATATCAAACGGCAGGTATTATCCTCTCTACACAAATCCGCACTAACCACGATGTGTTCAAATCAAATAGGCTTGTGCAGCAATGAGCAATTTGACGATGTTTGCGTCTCGGCTTTGTCTGTTTGTGCGATCGTCTTATGTCTGTCGGTATTCGATTGTTATGGACCTGAGATTCTAGGAACCCTGTGTAAAGGTCTTGCAGATAGAATGTGAATGTTTGGATACTGGTCTATTGGATTAGACTGGTTATTTAGAGAAGTGTAATCAAATTTATGATTATGGAATTGAATATTTTTGTCAGGCCAAATTCAAAGGTGAAGTTACTTTTATTTTTAACGTCTAACAGTGAATCCTTTTACAAAGATGGATGTACCTAATGAATATAAAAAGAATACTTATTTTTGTGATCGTCAATGTTTGAAAAGTATATTAGTAAAATCTTATTTATAAGGAAAAGTGGAAAAACTCATGGACGAAATTTGACCTCCTAAGGCGCTCCTCCTCTGTCGCGGGTGGTCGCTCCTGATGACGTTCTTCGTAAAGAACGAAACATGCCGAGAGAAAATCGACTAAATTACGCGAGTGACCCGTTTTAAATATTAATTAAGAAAAATCATGTTTTGCTAAATTGGAAGTTTTTATAATTATGTCTTCTTAGTCTGTCTCTACTTAGTATTGCGAGCTCTTTCAATCCTAGTAGGAGAAAAAAAATGTCCTATTTTTTTTTCCATTTCGTCACCATTTTTTCATATCTATATGGCGGTAGCGTAATGGAAAATTTGAAAAATGTATGGAAATAGTAGGACAATTATTTTCTCCTATTAAGATTGAAAGAGCTCGCAATTCTGAGCAGAAAACACATAAAACTTTTCAAATTAGCAAAAAACTATTTTTATACAAAAAAAACGCCCTTCACGATCCGGCCCGTCCCGGTCCTGTCTAGCATGAATCATCTTCAAATGTACGTAATAGCCGGTCGAAATATTTACCGCCTTATTCATAAAAAAGTTAACAGAAGCTTTAGTTAAATTATGTTTTCTCCCATTCTGACAAACGCGATTGTCAAAGTGACAGATAAGGACAAACAATCATTCTCATTCAGCTAAACAGTTGTTGAAGTGCGTTTATGAATAACGCCATTAGTTATTAACGGCGCTACGGCGATGTAGGCGACCAGCGCACCGTCTGTAAGGTAAATAATCAATATCAACATTCTTTATCCTTATGTATACGAGTAACATATCTGGTATTTCCGATGTGAATTCAGAGCTTGTAATCCTGATTTGAATAATCCCTAATGGGTGGTATCGTGATTCCAAGTCTTAATGTCGCATATATTTAATGCTTGTGTGAATCGTTTTCGTAACAAATATTATACGAGATGCGTACTTTGTTTAGTTTATTAGTATAGTTTTTTTTGTTTCTTAATGAACGACTTTTTACAAATTGTAGAAACAGGAAATAATATGTAGGTTCAACAATGGTCTAAATCATTTCATTACCAAATCTGACATTTCGCTTACTAATAAAATTAAGAAAAAATGTTTATTTTTCGGAACGTAAGTTTATTATAGGCATGATGTTAAATCATGCTTTACTCGCTCACACGCGCCAAATAACTTATTGGAACAAATCTTCAATAATAAACCAACCGATTACCTATCTGAGATTTCTCACACACTGTCGCTCGGCCATTTGTTTAAATTGCATTAGCATGTGCATGCTTAAGGCTGGTGCGAGTATGGTTAAAGATATTAAAAGCTATACAGTTGTAAAGCATGAATTAAATCATTAATTAATTATAATAAATATTTTGATTCATGTTTTTAAGTAGTCACACTACTATATATAAATTATAAATTGAAAGAGATGTATACTACAGAAAAGGTGACCAAGGCCCCAGTGCCCAGGGCTGTAAGTCAAAGCTGTAGGATTGGCAAAACACAGCTTAAGCGTTTCAAAAATAAGAAAGGATTGCATATACTTTGGAAATTTCGGACACTGGCCGCCGTGGTCGGGTGGCCTAGTTGTTAGGGCGTCTGCCGCAAAAACAGGAGATCGCTGGTTCGATCCCAGCCCTGGGCACTGGGTTCACAATCTCTACCTTTATCTCGGGAACCCCTTGACCGCTTCGGCTCGTATTCGAATTTAAAAATTCTACCTATTTATCCCATCTATCTGCCGCCACCATCATCGAAACCGCTCACCATCGCGCGGACTGTGTCCTTGTTTTCCACTAATTCGATATTTAATAAAAACGTAATGCGATGTCAAATAAAATACATTATTTGTTGGTGAAGAATTTACTCAATTGTCACGAAATAATACAGTAGAAAAAAATTCGGTGGTTTTTGACATGAGGCTCTTCCTGTGTCGGATTTTTTTGACATTTGACGTGTTTCTTGTAAAAATTGTTAACAGTTCTTCACAAATGCATTAGTTTTTAGTGGTAAAAATTGATGTTTTTTTACAAATGACATGTTGGTGGCAAAAAAACATACAGCCCATAGACGCCTGCAGTACCGTAACAATGATGCTGACAATGGTCACACTTTTCACAAATAGGGGCCAGTTCTGTGGAACATGCGGAATAGAAAGCACTCGCCCGCATGCGGGCTCTATCAACCAATGAAACTGAGCCTATATGGTACCTCTGGTATTTGCTATGGTATATCTGTCTATCCGTCTGGTTTGTATTGACGGCCGATCGACCGACTAATATCTGCTGATAGATGATAAAAGATGATTTAGTCACGCTTTAAAAAATATAGCTTAGCAACTAACGTAGCCCGTGGGCGTTTGTAGCTCCAGTTATAATCCCATTAAGTATTTAATTATTGTCACAAGAATGCACTCAAAAAAATATAGCAAGCAAAAAGATTGCACTGGTTTCTTACCTTTACTTATAATCCTTCATATACAAAAACGCTTATTTAAATTAGGAACTAAATAGCAGTTAAGCCCTTTTCTGGACCGTCGTTATAGACATATGTCTAAACAGACGGTCAAATCAAGGATTTCGGAGTTTTAAGGATGACTCACACTAGTCCGATCCGATCCGATCCGATCCGGGACGATCTGTCAGTTTCTATAGAAAGAATCACGTGATAGCTCGGAGGTCACGTCGGACTGGTGTGAATAATCCTTTGCAGGAGTAATGTGTGTCTAGTTTGACTGCGGCCCAAAGTTAAAGTTTAACTATATTGGTACAAAAGTTGTAAACCGACAGCAGTTAGTTTATTACACTATTTACGTTTTCTGTAACCTATATATCTATTCAAGCAACACAGGGAGGGAGTCAGTATACTTACAGTTGCCCTCTGCCAAAGAACAAGCCCAAATGGGCATACGCGCAGTGTTGTGATTAGTCCGTACCTACACAGAAATAGAACGAAGTAGTGATGAAAGAGATATTATGAAACTCGACTCGAAATATTTGGGAGTCGTTTGCAAAAATACTCAGTCTTTCCCGCTCGTAGGTACAGTAGAGTGAAATGAAAATGCTTATTGCCGTTTTATTTAATTACCTACACATAAGTTTTGAAGGAGTATATAAGTATCATAGTTTACGCGCGGCATAGCATAAACGACTTGAGACTTGGGTGTCCTTAATTCGTGAGTCTTTTAAGTCCTTTAAAGGTTGACTTACACTAGGACGGGATGGGATGGGACGGGACGGGACGGGACGGGACGGGGCAGGACGGGACAATCTGCGTAGTTGTGTAGTTTAGTTGTATCATTTTCAAAGTGTTAATGTCGTTATTATTTAATTACAGATTGGTCTTTATATGTAATGTGTGAGGAGTACGACTATGTGCACGTTTCTCCCTCGAAGTGACAAGAACAACGCTCGCGAACTCGATGACTTTAAGTGATCTATTGAAGTATATATCTGCGGGAGTCACATGCGTGGGCGCCGCGCGTGATGTGTGCACGGATTACATTGCAATAATGCAACACATTGCATCGAGCGCGTGCGCAGGCCATTTATAATGGCCGTTATTATAAATTTGAAATGCGGATTTGAGTGTATTTAATTCTGAAACTCAAGAAGGATAAGAAGTTGTGTCTTTATATATGCATATAAAATTAATCACGCACTTTTGAGATTCCTTACCCAATAGGTAAAACGGGGCCCTTTTCCGTCCGTCAGTCCGTCCGTCTGTCACCAGGTTGTATCTCACGAACGGTGACTTTTCGGAACTTATGTACGAAATATCATTTTAAGCAATCGCTTTTTGGTGGAAGAGAACTTCGTGAGGAAACCGGAATAATCCTAACCAGGCCTAGTTTACCCTCTGGGTTGGAAGGTCAGATGGCAGTCGCTTTCATAAAACTAACGCCAACGCCAAATCTTGGGATTAGTTGTCAAAGCAGACCCTACACTCCCAAAACCGTGGCATAAGCTAGGAAAATGCTTGGAAGAAGAAGAAGATATACATAATTGGGAACCTTTGTTGTTTTCTTTAAAATGTGGAGAAAAAAAACATTTTAATGCGTTGCTTCATTAAACATAATTAACCCCACAACACAAGCCCATATAGCGACCAAGCTTGCACGTATACGTGGTAAGCGGGCGCGTGCTACACACCGTGAGCCTGGAGATTAGGGTAAGCCGCGTATAAATCAGGGTGGCCATGTGTTGGATGCTTTAATTTGTTTACCAGTTTATTTGCAGTGATTTATATTTAGTAAGCAGGTAAGGGTGTAGTGTAAATAAAATTGTATATGTCTCTCGGTCTTTGAGTGAAAGAATCGTAGTCCACTATTTAATTTTACACGGGAATAAAGGCACATCCTAAATATTATATTCGCAATTGGAACTGCTGTACCGTTGAGCCAGCAGGGTCCGCAGAGAAGATGTCAATTGTTAACGCTCAGTAGCGAACGAAACGCGACTGTCTTTGTCGAACTAATATGGAAGAGTGATAGAGAGCGATAACAATGCTACGCCCGGTGCCTGAGCGATTGACATATTGTCTACGCACCCAGTGTTACGATGTGAGAGGAATAGGTAGAAATTTAATAAAGTGGAACTAAACGCACACCACTGTAGCAAAACCGATTCTCTTGTCAAATATGTCGTGATTTTTGTAAACAAACATCTGTCAATGTCTAACAGTAAGCTTATGCGGCAGAATGAGATGCACGATATTCGGATGTTGCCTGCTAAACCTGGTGCCCTCCGTGATCTACCTTTTCTGCCACACTGGAAGTATGACTCACACGTAAGAACGGGACAGGAAGATGCTTCAATTTCTACGAAATTGTAACTTTTTTGATAATTTAAGTTGCGTCCTAGGTTTTCACAAATATCTGCACACGCATCTATTGTCAAGGCGTTAGAGCGCTTGTTTAGATATTTTGCACGCCTCGGACGCTCCGATATCTAATGGCGACTGAACTACCGCGTTCGAAATTGCATGGGCAGTTTATGAATTAATTCATTCAGAAATTGTCCATGCACTTTTGACCGCTTCTACCTATTGGAACCTTAGGCCACTGTAGGAGTCCTAAGAGATTTATTACAATCTGATTTATAGCGTCATAGTATAAGTATTTCATATGCAAAATGAAAAAAATATTAGGTCTTCCCGTCAATGGTACCTACCGCTAATGACTGTTTCATCTGCAAGAGTATAATTTTCATCGTTTTCCCTCATTATCTTCAAAAAACATCGGCGAGGGTCGCACACGCCGGCACTAAAACAACAAGAACAAAAATTCGGTTAAGCGATACACAAACCGCACCGAAACGTTTGGATTGCCCTCCAGCTAGAGTTGGCTAATGGAGGCACGAAAACAGCGATTTTACAGTTTTAATATGTTGCAACTTATAAGTCTTATAGTAAATAAAGTGCAGAACTTTTTTGAAGACACGCGTCTCTTTAATGACATAATCCGTCGGTCTCTTGCCACCATCAACGTGCCTGCTCTCCTTGAGCCGACTGGCATTTTCAGGGTTGATGGCAAGATACTCGATGGGGTGTCCTTGGTTCCTTGGAGTTTGGGACGGATGCTAGTGTGGGATACTACTTGCGTCCGCATCGTAGCACCGTCCCATCTCCAACGAACTAATGTAAAAGCGGGCGGAGCGGCTGAAAGCGCCGAAATTTTAAAACGTAATAAATAAGGAGCCTGGGCAGAGAGTACCTTTTTGTACCATTCGGGGTCGAAACTCTTGGTCCATGGAAATCCAAACCCGACTACTACTACAATGCACCTACTCGTAGGTCTGTCACTAAATTTATCGAAGATTTGTTTTGAATATTTTTGTACCACTTAACAGAAAACTAAGCTACAACGTTGGGGGACGTATTCATATTCATATTATTATTCATATTTATATTAATTATTGGCTTTATCACCTAAACGGAGAAAAGCGTCCACTTTTCGCCGTTTAGGTGATAATATTAAGGACTACAATAATGATACCATAGATGATATAGAAATGGAGAGGTTTATAAAAAAACAATCCCCAATGAGGGTGCCAGACGCTTTGCGCCCTCTTAAAACTGCACACATTTTGTTTCCCGCCATTTTCCTGGCCTCACTCTAACAAGCGATACGAATGAAGCAATCCTTTTTTTCCGCCCTCCTTTACCGGGAAATGACTTTCTGACTCTTAATCTCTCGCGATCTCATTAAAAATTCATAACTCAAAATTGCGAAAAAATGAAAAGTTGCTATATACTCTCCGAAATGCGGACTCGTATTTAACGTAATAGTTTAGCTTTAAATACACAGGCAGATATTTGTTTCTCGTTTGCTGTAGAAGACACGGCATGACATTTGACCGTATTTTATTAAGTAGGTAAATGTCGAATGAAGTATTGAAAATTAAGAAGATAAGAATTCCTCATTTAAAATTACTTTTTCATTTGATTTGGGTAAAAAAAATATCAATTTCTCGTATGGGATTGATTTCAAATGACGGTTAAAATAAATATACAATTATAGACCAATCGCTCTTATGGGATTGGTAAAATAGTAAAAACGTAAACAAAACAAAATGCAATCTTATCCGTTATGATTGACTTTACAAACACTTTGGCTGTATTCATATTTTCGTAGTTGACTGTAAGTATCTGCTAAAAAAACATAAAACCGCGACCGCTGGAATGGGGAGAATCTTCTCAAGCACAAGTTCTTTTATCAAATAAAGGTTGTATAAATAAACAAAGAGTGCAACAATAAGTGTGCTCCCGTGTGGAGGCCGCGTAAGCACTATAAGTGTCGTACAAGAGAAACGAATGACCGGCCTCGCTCATCCGTCATACGACGTAAGAATATACAGGACCTTCCTGTAATAAATTACATTATAATATGTTTTCTATACACGAAAACTTAATGTCGGTGTGTCCCCACACATTCATTCAGATTTCATTGTATGGTTAACGCCGTTTATCTCTTCTGTGGACATCACAAAAGTTAAGAGAATTAAATGATAATTTTTACGCGGTACCCTTATAGACCGGTAACATGATGATCATGAATACGAAATATTAACTTTAAATGTCTTGTCCACAGAAGGTTATGTTTGCTTAAATCTGTTTGACCCGTGTAGAATTTAATGTTTGAATTAAATTCGGTCCCGGGTTCGAATCCTGGTCAGGGCTTGTGTGTTCATCATTATCACTTATATTTGTACCCGAGTTATGGGTGTTTTCTATGTAAGTATCTAAGTATTTATATGTATCTATCTATAATATATATCGTCGTCTAGTACCCATAACACTTATATTAAGACTTGCCTTATTGAGCTTACTGTAGGGTTACGTGAATTTGTGTAAAATCGTCCCATAGTATGGTATTGTATTTGTATTTATTTCTACAAAAACATTTTTTGTTCATGTTTTTTTCTTGCTAGGTTTATCCACTTCAGTCGCCAGTGTAAAAAATACGAGTAATTAAAAAATATGGTGTCAATGTGCAAATATGTTGATTGAAGATAACCATTGACCGTAAAGAAATGTACCTAACTACATAACGGAACCATGTATTAAAGTTTTTAATAAACTAGATTCGAGCTATAACTGGCATTGTGTTAACTGGGTTTGTGTTATTTTACAAGCACAAAATGTAAAAAAAATCATTAAATGCCAGTTCCACACTAGTCTGTCAAAGCTCACACTCGCCGCACGCGAGCGTTTCATTATGTGCTGAAAGCGTGTGGAGACGCCCTAATGAATCATCCTGCATACAATTATAATGATATACTTACCAACTTACATCTACGCTAGTTCAAGCTGAAATAAACTTTATTTGCTTGTAATAAAAGCTTTGTAATCGCATAATAGGTTTGTGTTCTAACTTGCAGTCACGCTTGCTGTGCATTTTTTTTTCTTTAGGTTTAGTAGCGTTTAATTTTAATACTTTTGCTAAATAAAGTTTTTATTTTTGTTTCTTTTATTATTTAGCGAAATTTAGTTATTTGAATTTTTTTTTTTAGTACCAAGAGGTGTTAGTTAAAAGTGTAGAGTGATATGCCAAGGTTCTTAAATTAAACTTGGTTAGTCCCGAACTCGCGACCTAACTTGGCAACCAACCGATTGAGCTCACATTAGAATTTAAAAATTATATTGATCTTATCTAACTACCAGCCAAATTTCACGACGGTCCGATGAACGATACTCGAGTTATCGTCGAACATACAAACACACAAACTCTAGATTGTTCTAGTAGAGTCGGAGAGCTACGCTCGCTCGTTCAAAAAAGTGTTCCCGTAAATATAAACTTATTCGAGGAACCTAAAAAATAAATTCATTAAGTATATTTGGTCATTCTTGAAATTTGATATTTACCTATTTATTATTATGTAAGATATTTAGTACTATGGAATAGAAAATATCAATTGACAAAGCAACTTAAAATTGCAAATTGAACGCTTCAAATCATGCCATTCGGTAGGCACACACTTAACAATGAATTATTAACACCCAAATGAGCATGCAGACTTGCACTTCAAAACCTATCATCAGCTTAAAGACTACCTGCTAACCAATTTCAATATAACTCCTATATTACACATCCAATATGGCTGCCCCGGTTAAAATGACGTATCGGGAGACCTCGTTAAAATTGGCGTATTGTATTCTACGCGGTCACACCCTTGCATTTCAAATTAACATGAAATTTCGAATTTCGAATGTCTGCGGCAACGACCCCTGTCTAGTCGGGTCACGTGATCGTTGAAATTTGAAAATGGAACTGTGTTGCTGGTTTTCGGGAATGTTTGGTGAGGCGAAAGTTTAGGGTTGACTTGTTATTTTTACCTAACGGCATAACGTCCTATAGGCTGCTTTCTTAGTGAACTTACTATTCGAGTAGGTAACTTTTTATTTAAATCTTTAAATTAGTAACCTAAAATAATGTGCCAAACCGATGTTTTTTTTTTACAACTTACTTACCGACATGTCAAAGGTTGTTTACGATGAATTTACATACCACTTCAGTGAAAAATAAGCATACATTACTGTTTGCTTGATATCATATTGCGCGTTGGCTATCTTTAAAAAAAGCATACCTTACATGACATAAGCGCACATTTAACACGTAATGTATTAGTAGTCTCTTAACCATACCACACTATTTGTTATTGAAATACCGTGCAAAAACTTACGCAATTTTTGATTAAATTTAGAATGTAGGACAAACAGAGATGGCCTTAGAGATGTCTTCGGGTAGCGATACCTGCTGTTTCAATTTTGAAACACGTTCGAAATTCAAATGAATACAATCATAATCTCTCAATCAACCACGCCCGTGACCTTTACTGGCCAGTTAGATATTGGGTTGCCATAAAAGTGACGATTAAAATGTCGCCGTGCCGCAGGCTTAAACCTATTTTTTTTACTCCAGCACTTCAGTCTGTCAGTAACGAATAAATGACTGACAGCAATATTAAAAATGTGTACCTACATTAATAGTAGTTTATGCAACAGTGATATAATAAGGGTTCTTAAAACTTGAGGGTCACCGTTACAAAACGAGACGAAGTCGAATTTTGTAATAATAGACTCGAGAGTCTTAAGAACCAATTATGAGCTGTTGCATACGCTAGTTTTTCTACGACAGCTAAAATAGCGAAAATTGCAGGCCGGTACGTCAAACAATTCGCCGCTTGCCGACTGCGTCGAGGAGAAAAATAATATACAGGCTTTGGTCAGTAAATATAAAAGCCTCAGATGACATGCATGTTTTTCGACCTCAGCTTCGCTTCGGACGCCGATATGTTATGTTATGTGTGTGATGTGTTATGTTATGCCAATACAGACTCTCTTCTTAGGGAACTCGACCATACGAAAGCCCAACAAATAACAAAACAACGCTTAGCAACTTGTTTTTTTTTTGCGCTTGGTGCTTTGCTAAGCGCCGCCCTAAAGCAAATACGAGGGATATGGTGGAGAAATTCGGGGCCACGAGTGTGGTCTCGGTAGCTCAGTTGGCAGAGCGGTGGGCTGGTATCCCAGAGTCGCGGGTTCGAGTCCCACCCGAGGTCATAATTTTTTTCACTTTTCCTTTCCTTCTAAAAAAATTGATATCGTTCGCAGACGTTGCCGCTTAAAAATAATAGTGATGATACGTTATCATCGAATTTTAATTAGAAATCTGCAGGCCATTTCAGACCCCTTGAATCACATGCGTCCATGCTACAGTTACTATGACCCAAACAGCTATTTATACTCCAGTTAGAACCACTTTATTAAAGTATAGTAGGTACCTTGTGACGTAAAAAAGCACAAAATTACTAGTAAGTAATTATTCGCTAATTTTTCGTACCCGTTACAGTCAACCAATGGGAGCTTCCGTATCGTCGTCGCTCAGCAAGCGGCGCCACTCATGCGTGGGTACTGTGTTAGTATGAGAGAATTGTCAAAGTGACGTTTGAAATGTTCCTGCAGGACCCACGTTCCAATAGCGCCTCAAGCGGAAAATCGACTCGCGCTAGTCCTCATTGGAACCACTGTAGGACTATGTCATAGTGACGCTATAAATCAGACTGTAAGAAATTTATTACTGCTTGTCGTTTTGACATGGTTCTAGAGTGCCCTAGGATGCCAATTGGTTGACTGTACCTAGGTAATCAAATTATAAAACCAAGATTCGTATCATGCGATGAATTCGAATCACTTAGACTGTACTTAGATTCCACTTAGGCTCGATCGTAATTTGTTTTCGATAATTGAATCTACGCAACAGATGTCTGGTTACCGACTGACCTTTCATTTGATGTCTTAATATAATTATTATTGCAATAATATTTGATATTCAATACACTCATACCTTAAGGAAGATTTAAGATAAAATAAGAAAATATTATGTATCGGTGTTTAATATCGTGAGCAAAATTAACTAGCCTGAAGATGACCGGGTCACTTTCTATAGAAAGCGTCACGTGACAACTCGGAGCCTCGGAGGTCACGTGACAGTTTCTATAGAAATCGACAAATTGGCCCCGATCTAGCGTGAGTTTATTGACAATTTAATTTATTATGACCGGCAAACCAATCAGTATTTCAAATCATATCGATACTTGCATAGGCATGAGGTACAAATATTGTGTGGTAGAACTTCAAGGACCTACCTACTTATAACTACCCTCCACCATGATTTCGCTAAGATTGTTGTCCTATGAGAAATTAAAAGATTAATAACATTTAAAAATTTGTTCCCAATTTCAGGTTCTAAGAACTTTCAATTGGAACGTTTGTTGTCTGTCATTTAATTGTCGACCATACCACTTAGAGATTTGTCTGCCAGATATTGTGTCCAATGTACCAAAGTATGGTGGGAATATTTTCTGCCAGACATATCCGGCAGGCAAAGTGCCAAATTTCTGTTCGAAATATATACAGTAAGTGTAACTTACCCAACTACCTATCTCTACCTACCTTAAATCTAAAATAGGTCCTTGAGGCAGTGTACCTCAACCCTGTGCTGGCAGCATTTCCTCGTTGTATCGTAATGCTGATACGTTGTGCGAGGAAGCCACCAGCTCTTCGGTCACCAGTTACATCAACCAGACGTTTCGCGATTTCTACGTGCGTGCGCTGGGACCCCATAGACCAAGAGTTTCGACCCCGAATGGTACAAAAAGGTACTCTCTGCCCAGGCTCTTATATTTTTTACGTTATAATTTCTATTATATTTCTATTATACAATTTCTGTTATACATAACAGATACATTTGTCCACCTGTCCAACATCTGGCAGACAATTCTGTGTGACTGTAAACAGTACTTTTTTTACAACCACATCATAAAGATAACCATTACCGTATGAACGTATCAAGTGAACCCTCAATGACACTCAATACACACGTTCAGGATGTATTCATTAAGGATGTGTCCTAACAAGACACGTGATTGCTGACTCCTCATTAAATCACACTGATTGCAATCACATCGCAATCACGGCTTAATGAGTAATTTTAACCGCATGTAATGATGCCCTCTGACTGAAAGGTGATGAGTTTATTTCAGTAATTAATTATATAGCATGATCCTGGTAATCACCACGAATAAGTATTAAAAAAATGGTTTAGGAGAAAAAACACATTTAGATTTAAAATATCAACACGTAAATACTCGTAAACCCTTGTGCGTAGGTACATTCAGTTCATGCAGTGGTGCAGATGGTACCCAAAAACCCGATAAATATTATTTATTTATTATATACAACCATTTAACACAACTTTACAGTTTGCACCAAAGCGCTGGAAAATTCAGACTTAACAAATAAATATAATTGAACAATACAATTTGATGTGAAAGAAAAAAAAACACTAACATCCATCCGCTATCTCGCAGTATCTCAGACATTCGCGACACACATTTATCATAAGATACTTCCCACATAAATACTCGTTGCTCCAAAAAATTTATACATTATAAGTTTCAATTTGGAATTTGCACAATCTGTCGTCAATTTTTTCCTCACCATAACTCCCAATTTTGCGTCTCTTCCGGCCAGTTATTTAGCAAGGTGTCAAGGTCGTCCCACCATCTTAGTTTGGGCCTGCATCGCCCACGCCTCGTTCCCCGGCATTTGGTGGCTATGATAGCCCATTTATCCGGATGCATACGGTAGACATGACCAGCCCAATTCCATTTGAGCCTAGCGGTTTTACCGCTTGCCTATATCAGCTGTGCGCAAAAATTTATAAAATAATGCAAAAAAAACTTTTTTTTTTTTTGTATACAGCAAAACAAATTCAAAAAATCTGCATAACCACAAAACTGGCGTAATTTCCTCACTGATGGATATACAACAACGACGTATTTGCTAGGCTAATTGTTTATTTTAGACCGAAAGTTTTTTTTCCATTAACAAGGACTTGTCCTTTTAATAAAATACTAAGCTTACTACAACGCAGAAATAAAAAGCAGACTAAAAATCCAACCGCTCGTTTCCCATTTAATACGCCCCTTGAACACATAGTTCGTCTCAAGAAACCTCGCTGCGAAATTATACTCTCAAATATGAATAATCGGGGAAACGAAATAAAGGGAAAAAGAGGGAAAACAAAAACAATTCACTGAGTGCATACATTGTGACACACGTAACCTCCACACAAAACCGCCATTGTAACGTGAATGGGCGCTTTATTCATTGCGAGGGAACGAATTTTTTTAAGAACGCATTTTTTCTTTTTTCAGATATGTTTCGTGCGAATGTTTTAAGTGTATTGCTGGCATGTGTTTTGTTTTTAATTTGACAGATGCGTTTTGTTTCCGCTCGGGCTATCGATGGTTTTATTTTTATTGGATTTGTTTTGAGAGTGTTACGTTTTGATATTGATATTGAATTGTAAGACAGTAAATAAATACACAAATATAAATGATATGTTTAGAGTGTGTGTGTTGAATTATTGGGTATGCAGACGACTTAGCCCTTCTGGGAGAAAACGAGGCGGATGTCCGTGGGGCGGCTCAGAGCCTAGAGAAGGAGGCAGTGAGGGTTGGCCTACGAATTAGCCAGGAAAAAACTGAGTACCTTCATATGAAGCGATACAAAAATAACTCTCTTCGTAGGAAAGACCTCACGGTGGGACAAACCTCTTACAAGGGTGTCGATAGATTTAAGTATCTCGGATGCATCGTCACTGACAGCAACAGGAGGGAAGAGGAAATCCAAACCCGAATCCAGAACGCTCTGCGGTGTACAGCTGCTCTTCACAAAGTGTTGGTATCCAGGTTAATGTCCAGAAACACTAAGCTTCGTATATACAAGACCATAATTAGACCGATCTTGATGTACGGCTGCGAAGCCTGGACCCTAACACAAAGAGAGGAATACGCACTGCTGGTGGCCGAACGGAAGATCTATCGGAAGATACTGGGACCCACTCACGGAGAGGATGGCTCGTGGACGATACGCAGGAACCAAGAGATCGAAGATCTAGTGGCCGAGCCCAACATAGTAGGGGAAACGAAAGCCGCAAGACTCCGATGGCTCGGGCACGTGGTCCGTATGGGAGAAGATCGTGCAGTTTGGAGAGCGTATTCGGGTCGTCCTACTGGTCGACGACCTGTTGGACGTCCTAGGTACCGCTGGAGCGACGAGGTCGGGAAGGACCTGAGCGAGCTTTGTGCCGTCGATTGGGCAGAAACGGCGATGGACAGAGAAGCCTGGCGGTCTTTAGTGTCAGAGGCCAAGATCCACTTCGGGTCGCTGCAAAACAGCAGTAAGTAAGTAAGTAAGTATGTTTAGAGTCTTAACTGAATGTAGGTATCTCATGGATTACGCAATGTTCACCTATATCAATAAGTGTGATTTTTGTCACAGCTCAAGTACCTACCAAATTTTAAAGCTCGACAATTTTATGTTCTACTTTGTTGACACAGACTAAGTAGCTGCAATTGTAGGTCATTTTGGAAACTAAGATTTGGTGGTATGGTTGTATTGTGTGGGTATACACGAACCACCCCAAAATGTATTATCAAATATTTTGATCACTACATTTAGGTATATACCAAGGAAAAAATTACCCGTCAACTATTGTTGTTTCGCGTACAAAATTATCAATGTCTATTGTATGTATAACATCCAGTCCCTGTCAAATCATTTTCTTTAATAATGTTTACCCAGTCTTATTAGATAGTCTTTTATTGGACTTACTTTATTAGACGATTCAATATACGCTACATTACTGTGGGCGTGAAAAAGTTTCTGTTTTGACGTCTAGTTAAAGTAGGTATCGACACGCGACTTAGGTTTGTTCTCGGTTTCACATTAATTCATTACGTGATTACATAAAGACAAAAGAAGGAAGCAGGACTGATGGTGATGATAAATATTTTTTAACAATTGGACATTTTCGTAATTTTATTTGTGTTTTTATGTTCGTTACTAATATCCACCTGTCATTATGAGAAAGTGTGCATCTGAAACTTTTGTTATGAATGTCAACTAATCACAAATTATAGATTGAAAGAGATGTCATATTCATATACTACAGAAAAAGTGACCAAGGTCCCCGGTGAGCAGGGCTGGCAAGGTCACCGGGGACCTTGGTCACTTTTTCTGTAGTATATGACATCTCTTTCAATTTATAATTTATTACATATAATAAATGATTTGATTCGTGCTTTACAATTGTAATCACAAATTGCGCATCTTCTAGGTGGACTACTACATATAGGTTTGTTACATTCGACGACGATAGGTACATATGTATGTTGCAGTGGTAGGTGAATATGAGTGGTAATAAAAACATACAATTCCTTTAGAGACGTAATCGCAGACAAATATTTTTGGTAATGGCTGTCGGAAGAACTCAAGTTTTAACCCATTAATCACGAATACGATGAAAGTATCACGATCTCGGCATCGGATGTACAAGAAAACGTAAATTACAATATTTGAAATGCATCACTCTAATTTTTTACTACAGTATTATTAACCTGCGGTAAATTTGAAGGTATTTCTAGGGTTTCGTACCCAAAGGGTAAAAACAGGACTTGGACTGTTATAGTTGGACAGCTGAAATTTTCACAGATCATGTAGGTATTTGTGTTGTCATTACAACTAATAGGTACTAAAAACCCATACAACAAACTTGATTTTTTTTTGCGGTTTTTATAGATAATGGTATGGAGCACTACATGCGCGAGTCCGACTCGTACTTGGCCACTTTTTGTTTAATTTGAATACCTGGTACTTCGGGATTGTTTCGTCTCCAAATATTTAGCTCAAAATACATAGTTATTGCGAGACACATAAGCCAATAGCTAGTATAATACCCTTATTAATGAATACGTTCAGATTTGCTAACATTTACATGTGTTTTGTCGTGAAGGGTTTTTTATAGAATCAATGTATATTCTTTACAAATAGAAACTTAACATAACGGGAGCACACCCCCGATAGAGTGCGGGCGCGGCGTCTCCATTACGTTAACTAATATTGACAGGCTTGCTTATACTGACAGCTCACGTCAATCTGCACCTAGTGCAGCTTTATACACGCAAATTAGTTGATTGGACTCTGAAAATATTTTGGACTTTGGACCATTAGGATAACAGTGTTTTTACCTGTACGGTCAACTAATTGGAACATTTTTAGACTCTTTTTTGATTTCTTACAATCTGATTGATATCGTCACTATGACTTAGTCCTACAGTGGGCTAGAGTTCCAATTGGTCGACTGTACATAGAGATACTTTTAATAATTATACATCTTCAGGGTTCCATACCTCAAAAGGAAAAAACGGAACCCTTATAGGATCACTTAGTTGTCCGTCCGTCCTTCTGTCTGTCAAGACCTTTTATCCCGAGAACGCGTAAAGGTAGCAAGTTGAAATTAATACCACATATATAAATCTGCGGTCTTCTGAAGCAGAAAAAAAAATCAAATCTCTATGTCAACACAAGCAAAAGATACGGCAAAACATACGAGTACATTTGCAATGGGTATAAAAATGTTTAGGGTACTTCCCGTTGACCCAGAATCACGAAATTTTGCAAAATGCAAGAACTTGTAGCACAAATATAGGAGAAAATCCGAAAACCGCATAATTACCGCGCACTGAGAGTTCCGTGCCACCAGTATTTTTAAATATCTAAGGTAAATGGCAAGGGAGCATCCTTTGTTGTGAAAATTAGGCGACGATGTATATAATAGATAGATACATACTTAAATACATAGAAAACATCCATAACTCAGGAACAAATTAAATATTCGAGATAAACACACAAATACATGCCCTGACCAGGATTCGAACTCGGAACTTCCTGCGTCGTAGGCAGGGTCACACTACCGACTAGGCTAGAAGGCCGTTAGGATTTCGATAACGCATTTAGATGTACTTTTGTATCTTTAAAAAAATAGAATGACTCAGATATTCAGAAACCTTTCTTCAAGTACCTTTGTATTTTAATAAAACATTATCTCCACAATGTCAAAAACTCTTTCTCCATCAAAATCCTCAGAAGCTTAAGACAAATCACAAATAATAATTGCTGAAAACCAATCTTTTACAACCTCATATCTCCATGAAGCATAATTTAGGAAATTCTATTTTATTGCCTACAAATTAAGGTTGGTATTCCTCTAGCTTGATTATGAAAGATCCGAGGTTGTTGAAATGAGTAGATTGAAATAGGCGGCTGGCTGACCACTCGAGCCTTTCATGAGGGCAACTCCGTTGTCTCAAGTACCGGTCTTGGCTACTGTTTTAAAATTCAGCTTCGATGTCTGAGACTGCAGTCAAGAAAAATATAATATGTAGGTAGTTTTTTTACAGCAGGGATGCAAATGTGCCATCGTCTGATGGTAAGTAATTACCGTTGCACACACCCGCAAAAACTGCAAAACCTCCGAGGTTGCAAGTGCATTGCCGGCCTTTGAGATAGGAGCACCTACACTTTTTTTAGATTGATAATGATGTCATTGAGCGGCAGGTAAGGCCAGATTAGAATCCTAGTAAGGACATTTGCTTTTATTTTATCACAAATATTTCAATATAACGGCACGTTAATACGTAATATAAAATTAAAATAAAAGTGGCGCCCAACGTGGGACAATATATGCCGTAAAATAGTCTTTTGTCCACCATCATCTTAGTGTTTTTCTAGTTGATAATGAAGACCGGGATCAGCGTGTTGTTCAAATCCTTTAAATAATACAGACCTAGCAAATAAATCCCTCTTTCAATCTGACTAGAACAAATTCCCATTAACTCACGGATTTTTAAAATGTAAAATTGATGTACGCATGCTCATTCATGCACGACATTACTAAGTCCACCCTAACCCCACCCTCGAAACGGAAATCTAAGGCACACTCAAGGTAAAAAATACTCAAAGGTATTTTTTCCAGTACTCCGCAGTTCCTTAAGAAGTAATAAGCAAATGCGGATAAGATGGGAGGCGGAAGGATTGGAGAGGCGAGGTACCTTGTACTTGGTATTTATACTTGGAAAATTCTAGACTCAGTCACTGAGAATGCGGAGTTCCAATGATGGTTGGCTTGTTTTAGTTTATAAAAAATAAAAATGAACCCGTTCCTTTCTATTTCGTTAATACATTATGACGTGTTTTGAAAAAGGTACCAAGCTTTCTAAATTAATTAAGGCATTTTTTTTAACTATTTATTTACATACTTATATAAATCTGATTAGCAATACTTTACAGATGCTTAAGTTTTACTTGATGTGTCAGCTTTATTACTATTAAAATTATGACGCCCAACGTGGGGCCGGACATTTTACGAGAAGAATCCATTATATATATACTGTTTTTCCTAATTAGCAAAGCGAGCTCTTTCGAACCTACTTGGAGAAAAGAAGCGTCAAGAATTTCATTTTTTCAATCCGTTAACATTTTTCAAACACTTTGTACGGCGGTTACAAAATGGAGAGCACCTATGTAAAATGCCTGAAAAATATTTGACATTTTTCCCCCTACTTTTTTCTACAAGAGCGAAAGAGCTCGTGCTTCTGAGTAGAAAAACTATTCAATTTGTATATGTTATAAATGATTTGTATATGTTATGTTATATATATTGGATTCTTCTCGTGAAATGCCAGGCCAGTATATTGTAAACCAAGTTTCAAATTTAAGTAGCAGTAAAATATTACATATAAAAATAATTCACTCTATCTCTTTACCTTGCAAAAGCAAGATACCTTTTTGTTGGGCATTATAAACATTTAACGATATAAATTGTATATGACACACATATACCAATGTGTGTACAAATTGTATTAAAAACTATTCAATTTGTAGATGTTATAAATATATATATTGGATTATTCTCGTAAAAATACCCAGCCAGTATATTGTAAACCAAGTTTTAAATTTATGTGGCAGTAAAATATTACATATAAAAATAATTCACTCTGTCTCTTATCTAAAGGTTCCTTGCAAAAGCAAGATACCTTTTTGTTGGGCATTATAAACAGGCGGTTAAAAGTTATTTAACCATATAAATTGTATATGACACACATATCACTGATAGATGAAGTGACACCACAAAATTTACTTATCAAAAAATTGCGCCAAACGTTTTCATCCGAAACTTACTGCGTAATTTGCCACGCCGTATCATTTTAAACCAAACAACGCTATAATTCTCCAAAAACCCTTCGAATTTTACGCTATAAATTCCCATTATCGCATGCAGTGTCCTTACCATGAGTTGCTGTACTCGCTACCGGCTAAGAAAATTCACTGCGAATGGTTTTCGCTCGCATTAGCATAATAGTGTAAGCGCAATGGCACAAGTGGAAGGGCCCGCCAAGAAAGAGAGGTATAGGAAGACCCATGAGATGGCCAGAGAACATCACCAGAATCGCTGGACCAAACTGGATTCAAGTGGCCAAATGCAATACCGGGAAAGTAGTAGTATTTGCGGAACTAAATAGTGTCGTAGATTATAGGTACGTGTTACTTTTTGCGCAGGCTCGCGCCTTCTACCAAAATTTATTTGCGGAGCCCTTGGGATGTAGAAACGATTAAAACGTAATTTTTCTACAATGTTGTTTTCCAAAATAATGTATAAAAAGAATTTTAACATTATTCTGGAGGAAACTGTTATTGATGGTTATATTTCAAATTGTAACTAAGGAGTGTCTATTGTCTCATCATAGAGTTATCAAATAAATAACTTGTCTTATTTATGTTTTATTTTTGTTTTAAACCTTTAAATTGAGTATAAATTCATAATGAACATAACTATTTTGTAAAATCACTTACTAACTTGCGGGATCCCGAAAATACCGGGATCTAGCGGGACTGAGAATTGAGATCCCGCAAAATATCGGGATTGTGTTTCTCATACGGGACTGCATTCCCTAAATAAGGGTGATGGCTGGTAACTAGAGTTACCAAATAAAGTGAGTAGATACGGTTTCAAAACTCGTGGTAAGGGCACTGAATGCAGTTAGGGATAATGAATGAAGGAAATTGTTAGCGCTGGTTTTTGCGAATTTTGGCGCTTTGTCTTACGCATGTGTGTTTGGGAAGTCGTTAGTCGAGGAAATGAGGAGAGATTCGGCGCTTATTTTTAATGTTGGTCACATTGTTTTAAATGTTTGCGATTTGTAAATCGTAGTCGTAGGTAATGTTATAATATATTACGGATAATACACACGAAATCTTTGTCATTACAACGCGACATATTTTGGAGATCTTAGGATTTCATTATCAAGCGTTGAGTACCGTGCGTGAACTACGTGATCGTTATCCGTAATTGATAATAATATAAATTTATGTCTCACGAGGGTACAATTCATAGGTGATATTTTTAGGTCATATTAGCTTTTTCGAAATTCAAGGGAAATATTCGTAAATTTTCCAGTGTCATTGATAACCAGGATGTAACAAAATTCTCGAACGATACTTCAACGGCTGATAAGGTCAATGACCCTGAATACGTCGCAAGTGGAAAAAAATCGAAATTTAAAACTATTTTTTTTTTAATTTCAAAAAAATTACACTTGTTTTGTATTTAGGGTCATTGACTTTTGTTACATCCTGTATGATACTTGGCTGTTATTGTTGCTACATAGCATTACGAACTGTTATTAAAATAACTCGAATTGAGTCCTAGGTAATGAATTTCGGCTAACGAGGCGTGATAAAGCAGAATTTACTTTATGCCTAGGGCTTGTAAAGATATCATTAAAAAAAGCATTTATTTGTGGTTAGTTACATGAATATTTTACATTTACCCCGGGTTTGATTCCCGCCTGGACCTGGAATTGATCTTTTCATTAATAAGTATATGACATTGATTTCGGTTTATAGGTTGAAATCTCTTGTGGACAAAAAAAAACGTTTTAGCAGTATCTTTGTTTTTTGTAAAAATAGTAAAAAAATGTAAGCATTGGAAAAGCTTTTTTACATTTGTCTATTCAATCCTGTATTTGTAACATCCAAAAGCACTCGTGTGTTGCAAGGTTTTTAATTTGCAAAGATTAGTTTAATTTTAAATGACGTTCTACGTTATTGCAAAATGCATACAAATCATGCCCTTCATTAGCTGAATAAATTGCCTACTTGAAACCACTTATAAATACAGAACATGCTCTCAATCTATGGTTACCTTTTTAGAGTTCCCTACCTAAAGAGTTAATCGGGACTCTTACTAAGACTACGCTATCCGTCCGTCCTTTAGTCTGTCACCAGGGTATATCTCATGAACGATAGTTAGATAGTTTACATTTTCATAGACGATGTATTTCTGTTGCTGCTATAACATCAAATACTTAAAAACAGAATATAATAAATATTTACGGGGACTCCTACTACAAACGTGATTTTTAGAGTTCCGTTGTCAATAAGGAACCCTTATAGTTTCGCCATATCTTTAGGGTTCCGTAGTCAACATCGCCATGTCTGTCTGTCTGTCTGCAGTTAAGCTTAGTAACTGTTAGTGTTAGAGTGCTCAAATTTGGTACGAATATACCTACATATCAATCACGCCAACAAAGTGGAAAAATCATAGCCCAATATGCTCTTAGCCAGTTTTTATGCTTGTTTTTGCTCACTGTTTAGACGCTTAAAATATTTACAAAATATTTAGTTATATACCTATTTACCTTTATAGTTATGTTCGGAGCACGATTTTTTTTGTTAGCTTTCCACATTTAGATGAAATAAATAAATCTTTGCACAAATTGACTAAGTCCCAATAACAACAGTTAAAAATACAACAAACGTAATTTCCCCCCGTTTTTTACAGATAATGGTACGGAACCCCTCGTGCGCGAGTCCGACTCGCTCTTGGCAAGTTTTTAACATACTTATTCACTTCGCATCTCAAATACTCGACATTTATCCGGGGAGGCCGGGGAGAGTGGGTACTGGGCTCGCAATTAAAATTATAATTTTTGGCAAACATCTCCCCTCGCCGTGTATCTCTGTATCTTTGACTTGTCCCGCCAGCGGTTCGGCTGGTGATACACTGGGTTTGGAAAAGTGTAAATTAGTATTATTTTTTTTAATGTAGAAACGTGTGCGAACGAAACCAAATGTACCTAATATTTGAAACGGGATAATTACCATGTATTTTTGTTTTATTGAGCACCCGATATTTCGACACTGACACATGGTAATTATCCCGTTTCAAATATTAGTTATAATGCAAATGACGATGTTAGCTTAAAATCGTATATTGATGAAAAATGAATGTCCTCTGGAAGGACTCGAAACCACGATTCTACCAACCCTTACAGCGCATACGACGGAGGAGATATTCGGGGCCATAAGTGTGGTCTCGGTAGCTCAGTTGGCAGAGCGATGTGCGTGTATCTCAGAGTCTCAGGTTCAAGTTCCGGAATTATGCCACTTTTCCTTTCTTTTAAGACATTTGGTAGATATTTAAAAGTTTTTATTTGATATTTAATTTGACACAAAAGGTGAAAAGGCATGGTGTCCTTATTGCTCAATATTTTACATTTTTAGAGTTAAGAAACAATACAAAAGAGTTAGCATTTGTTTGAATGTCCTGACAAAAAACAAATTAAATTACATTATCAATATTAAATTGCAACGGTTTATACTCACGTATTTTTATCACAATAGGCGTGACATGTTTCGACTGCATCGGCCAGTCATCGTCGGTTAACCGTTGCAATTTATCAGTATGACTCACGAAATTTTAAATTATACATTATCAATGTTACCGCCGACAATTGGCCATATACGTTCGGGAATATCAGTCGAGTTTGCATGAATATATGGGAAATTTATCTGACGGACGTCCGGCGGATAAATCCACTATAAAGATCCGACGGATTGTGGAAGAGCGATGGGTATGTGTACCAGAATCGCTAGTTAGGGTCTCACCCGAAGTTATGAGTTATTACACTATTTCTTTCGTACTAAGACATCAAGGATGGCTCACACCAATCCGATCCGCTCCGATCCGGGACGGTCTGTCAGTTTCTATAAAAAACGTCACGTGAACTCCGAGGACTCTGAGCTTTCACGTGATTCTTTTCATACGGAACGACCATATCGGATCGGATTGGTGTGTCATCCTTAAACTTCAAATATTTATAAAATTGTAAAGCACGAATCAAATCATTTATTAGATTCATGTTTGTTTTTTTATTTGGTCACACTACTATACCTATATAAACATTATAAATTGAAAGAGATGTCATATACTACAGAAATAGTGACCACGGCCCACGGTGAGCCGGTGCCGTGATCGGGTAGCCCAGTGGTTAGGGCGTCTGCCACCAAAGCAGGAGGTCGCCGGTTCGATCCCATCCCTGCTCACCGGGGGCCTTGGTCACTTTTTCTGTAGTATATGACATCCATTTCAATTTATAATTCAAATATTTAATTAAGACCTTGCTCTCGGTGTACCATAATGCCGAACTTGACTCCCAAAAATAAGTATCTTTCTAGATTTGTAGTCCCGAATGTCATTGTGCGCGCCCCCGCGTTTAAATATTCATCGCAACTCTTTAATTACACTATGTGCATATGATCGTGTCATTCTTTTTGGCAAAAACGGAATTTTTAAGTTTTTTATGTCTAGACGGTTTCGAGAGCTCAAGTGGACGGTTTGTAAATAATAATTAAAACACAATACGAAGTGAAATTCAAATGTAGGTAAAATGAAATTTGAAAATGCATATTTAGTATATTTCTGCTATTATGGCAATACTAACATTACAAAAGAAATATTTTATGACAAAGAGGTATAAAAAAAGAATTGGGGACAATCTCACATACGTCAACCTAGTCGCAAACTAAGCGAAGCTTGTATTATGAGCACTAGGCGACGATACACATACCTACTTATATAAATAAATATGTACATATTTACATAGAAAACGTCATAGCTCAGGATAAACACAGAAGTAAATGCCCTTACCGGGATTCAAACCCGGGACTCAGGTCGCCGTGAAAGTAAAACTGTAAATACCTAATGTGTCATTTTTCCACGCAAACATACTTATATATCGGATATGACTTTGTATGTACCGTAAAATGGGCTGAGTTGGAAATAATTCGAAGTTCCAACCTCGATATAAATTGATATTTATACGTGGCAAGTTATTTACTTAGTATTTTATCCTTTGTTTCCATATTATTGCAATATCAATCTAGTTTTATCCATCAGGATACAATACTGTACGTAACATACGACATAGTTGCTGTTACGCAAATTAAGAGTAAAGCATGACTCACACTAGCATCACGTGATAGGCCCTTGGATGGAAATTGACAGATTTTCCCGTCCCGCCCCGTCCCGTCCCGTCTCGTCCCGTCCCGTCCCGTCCCGTCCCGTCCCGTCCCGTACTAGTGTGAGTCATCCTTAATATGGATCATACATAGTATCATATGGACGGTCAAGATGATAATGTTGACCACAAGTGCCTATTGAGCTAAAGCTCTTTTAGCCGTAAGCGATAAAAGTACTCAATTTACACACGTTAAAATGCAACTAAAAACACCTCATTTAACCTGAGCGGCGGACGGAGGCGCACATAAGTAGTCTGGGCTAACAATTTCACACCTAATCAGTTTACGCCGCTCTCCCCCCGTCTTCTTGCTAGATTCAGTTATCACGGTCCGGGTAAATTAGAGCTGCATATATTTATAATCATATCGGCCGATCGGCCGAGATCATGTCGGTACACGTTGAGTGCAGGGTTTCGTAGTTAAGTGTCCGTCTTAATAAGCGAAACTAGAAGCGGTTTTTGTAGATACCTACCATGACCATAACTAGCAAAAAGTTCTCTTTTACTAAGAGGATATAACTTTTTGAAAAAAAAAAATGACCATGTATTTCCATGAATTGTTTCAAGGTGCAGGTCGTCCCAAATGGCCCACTTTACATACATTTTTTTTATTATCAAAATTTTTTTTCCCTAATAGGGTATACGATACTGTACGTCCTTATATATACTGAAAATGCTGGTAATTTTTGTTACAGCTAATATAAAATAGCCGAAACTAATAAAGCAATTCACAGGTTCTATGATCTAAGAAGAAGACTTTGATGCTAATGATGACAAGTTACATTAAGGCGATACCTGTATTGCGTTGAGCTTCTTTATTGCAAAGCCAATAATTCAATATTCATGTCCATTCTATTATTGGAAGCATTCAGCTCGCTATAAATATCGTAAAAATGTACATAAAATCCGTCAGCCACCAAACAAAGTTACCTAGCCGTGATTACTTTTCCTGCACTCCGTCTCAACTAGGGCTGTGCTACGGGATATCCCTATGACCAGAAATAACTTACAATATGTATAAATGACGGGGAAAATTAAAAGTACATACTTGATTTGAGCCCCCCTAAGGCGCATACGAGGAATATGGTGGAGAAATTCGGCGCCATGGGTGTGTTCTCGGTAGCTCAGTTGGCAGAGAGATGGCCATGTGTCCCAGAGTCACGGGTTCGAGTCCCGCCCGAGGGCATGATGCTTTCCACTTTTTCTTTCTTTCTAGAAAATTAAGAAATCTCAAGTACATTACGTACATAGGAATATGTCCTGTAGTACAACATGCTTGTATCATTTTGGTATCTTTTACGGTAGCTTCTTCGCCTCTCGCCCCTCATCATTAAGTGAAATTTTGGTCAACTAGCCACCTCTTAACGTCTTGGGCCAGAATAAATTCCGGCGCAGCGCATTATCATCTCACTTCGCCCTCAAGACTCGCATCCTGCTAGTCTAGTATGGTCGGGCTATCACTATGGCTGTCACGTTTTAACAAGTGTGTAAATTATAAATTAAAAGAGATGTCAGCTACAAAAAAAGTGACCAAGGCCTCCTGGAAGTTAACCAGCGAAAAAAATCTAAAATAATGTTACTTTGCTATTCCGCCAAACGTGCTAGTTAATTAGTGCCAACCCGTTATAGATACCTACTTGCGTATTTTTTGCATGCAATTAATGTTCCTTCCCGCCGCAAAATATAAATACGCAAATAGATATAACAAACTACCACCAATAATATAAAAAACTCGACACGTGTTTCGCCTCTCTACGAGGCATCCTCAGGAGATGCAGGGGATCTTGTCGTACTGGCGTCCGACAAGTGAATGACTGGCCACCCCCCCTACCGCGCAAGTGAGATGCAAATATTCGGAATAACGGTGATGACGCCACATTCAACTGTTCGTTAATAATCAAACCCCTATTGTAAGTGCGACAGTGCCGCATAGTGTGATAGCCGATAAAATGGGAACCATACTCGTACTAACTCTTCTGGGAATGTTTCAGGGTACATCCCCGACTCCACATCACTAGTCAAGTCTCGCGACGCTGGTTATTGCTCGCGCTCCGCTGGGTATTCTTTTATCGGGCTCTTTGCGACATGTCGGTTCAATGCAGTGTCGCTAATGGGAAGGAATATGACTGCTGATTAAAATCGATGTATTACAAAAGCCATCATGTGCAGGTATTTCTCACTGTGGTACCAGGGGCCTTACCATGACGTTTTAACGCAATTCAGTTTAGATTTGGTTTAGGCTCAGTTGTACGAGTATGTAAGCGACTCAATTTAGGTCCTCAACGAATCGGCTTCAGAGTCTGGTATACTTTTTTACGATTTTGCTCAACTTTTTGATACTATATTGGAGTAATAACAATTCTGTTAGTTTTTTAACACATGACGAATGATAATTTCAATTCTAATGGGATGTATGAACTACTTTTTTTGTTTTTTTTTTTTTAATCACACTTCATACTATCTTAGCAATTGCGACTTACATGCGTTATTTCATTATTAACGATTTTCACTTTAATAAGTATACTGGGCCCTTACCATGACGTGTTAAGGCGATTCAGTTGAGGACCTAAACTGAGTTGCTGCCATACAACTGAGCACATTTATGAACCCAAATTGAATCGCATTAAGACGTCATGGTAAGGGCCTGGACTCTTATGTCGACATGGTAAGGCCTCTGTACGTGATCCGTGTGTTTATGGATTATAGATGATATAACGAATGTCGTGGAATCGAAACTCCTCAAATATTGGTTGATTTTGTTTTGATAAGAATGTAAGTACCTAACATTGAATAATTTAGGGTCAACCCAAAAGAAAGTTAGCTTTTTCGTGGAAGATTTTGACATATAATGCAGTTTATAATGCATTTGCAGGCCGAACAATCAATATAATTAAGTACATAGTTTAAATTGCACATGCATCGCTGTGGAAAATTGGAAAAAGTATCTTCCTCAAGTACACACGCGTTTAAAAGTGCATGGAAAATTATTAATGAAATCATTAATAAACTTCCCATGCAATTTTGAACGCGATAGTACATGTTAAATGTATATTTTCTAGTATCATAAATAAATACATGAATAACATCAACCTTACACAGCATACAGCTGTTCATTGTTGAGATATTTTTATCTGCCATAGATAGGTACTTTTTACCTTTATACAGCAGTCTACATTTTTTGTCATGATATATGATTACGTGTCGACTTATACACTCGTTGGAGCTATTACGTGATGACCGTAAAGGATGAGACACCAATCCGATCCGATCTGATCCGATCCGGGACGATCTGTCAGTTTCTATAGAAAACGCCACGTGACCTCCGATGGCTCCGAGCTATCACGTGACTATTTCTAAAGAAACTGACAGATCGTCCCGGATTGGATCGGATTGGTATGGTCATCCTTAATGAAGATTGATATTTTGGAAATTGTACATTATTGTACTGACGACTAATTGAACGTCCAAATATCAAATTTTAATAAAACAATTTTATACATTAAACCATTTTAACAACGTCGTCCTAAAAAAACCTCCGCTGACCCTAAAACGCCATTAAACGCCAAATTTAATAAGCTTACTTAGCAACAATATTTCAGCCTATAAAACCGAGTCATAAAGGCGTACACACGTAAACAAGAATCCATTATTATTCATCTACGGCTGACGGCGCAGTCAATGTCTATCTTATTTCTTTTATAATTATTCACGTCTCCCCAACCCCCCGAACCCCGAACGTCTTCGGGTTTTTGCGGGGTTTGTTTCAAGTTTTTTAGGGGGTAAACCCTTTCCTGAACATGACAGGAATTGGATCATTAAGCAGGGCTAAGCACCCTCCGATTATTCGTTTTAGTGCGCGGGGGCCATGTGCATATCTAAATATATAAAACAGTCGCGCTATGAAATTCTTATTAGCAATACATACATGTATGTTTACGGACATAACACCAAGGCCATCATTAAAACTATTTAATAGTTATTTGTACAACAAGAGAGCAAAGTTCGTATTTGTTCTGAGTGCCAATTTTGAGTCCTGAGCAAGCGAAAGATTCTATAATAGAATCACGAGCGTAGCGAGTGATTCTAATTTAGAATCTTGAGCGTAGTGAAGGACTCAAAGGCACGAGATGCAAATAACTTTGGTCTCGAGTTGAACATACAACTTTTCACCTCAGCAGGAAGAAAAATAAATTAAAACCAAAATGAACGGACAGGAAAGCTTTATTAATTTTAGAATACTACTTTATTAATTTAAGAATACAAAATATTACCTCTTACTAAATTTAAGAACATGAGGTTAGATTTCAAATGAATCTTTATGGCATTTGCGTCCTTATTAACAACCAACAAAGTATTACCTTTACCCGCGATTTGGCCGGGAGGAAACTTAATTCGGCGTTTTTGACCGCTTCTTTCAATTCTTCGGGTGTTGCCGTAGCTTCATCACTATCACTACTAGTATCACTTATGTTTTCAGTTCAGATAACTTTTATCTTTAAAGCAATTCAAAAGAGAAGCTATTGAGGAAATTTTCAAATTGAGGATGACAGCCGAAACACTTTATTATTTTTAATCGCGTTCGGATACTAGATATCGTTCACAACAACGTAAATGGTAAATTGTAGAAATTATTTTACTACAGATTTACACGTGAAGAAACGTGAATCAACAAATGGTTAATATTATACTTATAAATATAAAATAAAAATCATAAAATTTTAAAGTGAGAGATATTTAAAAATGAAAACGTACGAGTTTTTGAACGTGGTTCTGGCTCTGTTTAAACATGATATTACACGGGGCGATTTATCGCAAGCCGTCACTGCCATCGTCCTTCGTGCACTTCCTTCATCTCACATTGCCTATTCCTGTATTACATAGTAGGGTACGACGGGACGGGCCCGACAAAACGCACCGTCTAGACATGTCCGTACAGACAGGTCAATCAAATTGGCTTTGATGTGATTGTATGAACGATATAATCTAATGAGGACTACCGTATTTTTGCTCACCAGGCGGCGCCACTCCTGCGTGGGTCCTTGTCAAGCGCCATTAGTATGAGTTAGTATGGCGCGAAACCAATATTAGAATTGATTATTTTTCATTAATGTCCATGGTAAAAGAGGTACATTCAATTCTAACTATTTTATATAACCTCTAAATTAGGGCTGTGTTATTTTACACTTTCAATTTAAAGCTTATTTTATAGCCAAAGTAATATTTTTTTAGTATTTAATATATTTCTATGTAATGATTCCTCTAAAAGTGCATATTTTCGAAACAAGCACGACTTAAATTAAAAACTAATGAGAAATGTACTGAAAATGACATATAACCTCTTTACATAGGACCCACGTTCCACTAGCGCCCCTAGCGGCAAATTCACTCGCGGTAGTTCTCATTGTTAGAAAATTGGCCTCATCTGGCTGAATGGGCCAGGATGCCATTTAATAAAAAAGTTGCATGTCTTGACTGAACATTGTCAATCTGACGTTTATTTTCCTCACGCTCGCAGCAAAATCGCATTTTGCTCACTGGTTTCGCATATCAAAGTAAGCCTTTTCGAGCTGCTGAGGTGAAAAAAAAATTACTCACTCAAACACTACGTTGATAAGGAGATGACATTGTGCTGCTCTATCAAAGTACTAATTATGTACTAATTTGTTGTTTTTTTTAATTTGGAGTGATTAAAAACTATCACTTATTTTGTACTTTTAGTTAGTCAGTTGAAAAGTTTTTACCTAGAAAATACTGACGTGTTTTACAGACTGTTGCGCCATACTGACAGACAATGAACTGCGTAAACCGTTAAAGGTCTTAAATTATTAAAAAGCTCTACACAAAAAGGATTTTTGAAACGGGTTTTAAAGTATTAAGAACATGTCTGCGGACTTTAAATTAGACCGAGTTCAAAAACTATTCTCGTAACTATCAAGTAACAATATGTTGATAAAATAGCAAAATGTCTTCCATTTTCCACTTTTTCCCATTAACAACTTCCTCAAATCAACTAAACCGATAAAAAAACGAACGCAAATAACTCCAACCATAAATGCATCAGGAAACGAACTGAACGCAAAAAAACGAACTAAAACATCCCGCATTCAAACCGACTAATCAATTCAAATCGTGGAAAGTCGAGGCAAAACGAACACACACTGCTTATGAAATTATATCGCGAAAATCTATGCTCGACTAAAAAGTATAATTCTTTTTTCCCGTCTGTCTGAGACGTAAATGGGTTAGAAAATTGAATGAGCGTATGCCGAGTTGAGTTGTTTGGCTAAGTGTTGAGTGTATGCGGAGTTTGTTTTGGAACACATCTCTTTGTTGGATCATCTGAATGTTGACTGTTTCGTTTTAAGTTGTTTTGCATGTTTTGCATTGTCTAGTGATTCGACTTTGCATGAATTAAGACGCTTTGTTTGCCATGTGCAAATACATATAGGTCCCTACCTACTTGACTTGTAAGGAAAGATCTGTATTTTTCGCTTCAACATTTATATTTAAACCAAGACGGAAATCATTCAACAGGTCGCCACTAACTTTTGAGTGCTGGTCTATTAACTCGCAATTTCCTTCGAACTTTAGATATTCTAAAGTCAACCCTTTTTCCGCTACTTTTACGCAATCAACAGTCAGAATATTCTTTTTCGCTTTTCATTTTTAAAACGCGTGGGTAGAGCTGTATTTTATTTAAAAGTCACCTATAATGCGACCTCATTTTACCTTCTTACGAATGGAGAGCATAAATAGAAGTACAAAGACGTCTGTTGAGCCATAATACCCCTATCTTGCCACTAACGATGTCTCCTTCAAAGATTTCCTACACATGTGCTCGGGACTAATGAAAAGAGTCGGAACTGAGACACGCCGATAGGAAAATTAAAATGTCTAGACGACTTCGACGTTTTGTTACAAAAGTTTAAGACGTCGATTTTGCATCCCCTTACCCTATCCCCACATAACCTAATTGAAACCTAAGCTGTTATGATTAGATAGATTAGGAAAAGGTTAGCGCATGGTCAGAGCAAAAAGGCTGCTCAAGACGTACTCTTCATTAGCGACAAGAAAAGTGATGTCATTCCGTTGTGACACAGGAACATGCAGGGTGGTCTGTTCCCCCAGGCGGCCACAGCGCGACTGGCTTCGCCCTCCCGTCTTAAAGGCGCCCACTCCTCGGGAGGGGTGGACGGCTTTCTCTTTCATTTTTCCTTCGCTCCTCGGCTCATCCAGTTACATCGTTCTTATGTTTTATTTTTAATTAAAGCGTACGCAAGTCGGCGTATCTCCCCCCAAGAAGGCGGGCGGGGGTCCATACGCGGGGGTGTTGATGATTTTTCAATGGGGAGAAAGAGTTCCCTCATTTTCTTAAGAGAAAATTGCGTTTTGTTTTCGAGTAGTCGAAGTCTGTCGTAATCGCTTTTGTTTTGTAGAAGTTCCCCGCCGCTTTGCGCATGTGAACGGTATCCCGTAAATTGTGTACTTTAAAGTTCGGGACCAAATTGTGGAGACGCCGGGATAGTTAAGGTGTTATGTATAAGAAAGTTTTTTGTTCATTCCTTGTCTGCGGACCAGGTAAAAAGTTCTTGAGTGCATTCATTAAGGTTTGTCTCTTGTCTTTACGACTTAATGAATCAACTTTAAAATCTTAAAGTTGCCTAACGAGGCAATTAAATTAAGTATTTATAAGTGGCCCTAATAAGAACTTTTCGGTGCACAAACGGGCTACAATTATACACATAGTGGGGTACAGTGGATTTTTTTTCCTTATACGTATTACGAGTATTATATGAACCGTCTTAAGATTCGATTATTAATAGTAATAAAGTGTACGACCCTATTTTTGGTATGATACCGAACATGTCCCATCACATGATGCTAAGACATTTTTAAAGTTCTTCTTAAACTGAAAATGTATTTATTTCTTTACGTTATTTAATCCTCTTATTTTAATTTTTCATAATTATATCCCTTCGCTTTAAAATCCAATGACCTCTAATGAAAAACATCTCGTTTTAGCCTAATTAAGGTCCCTTTTCACATTAAAATTGCAGTCCAACATAATATTTTCTTAAGAAACACAAACATACATACAGATATCTTGATTACACTCATTGCACCCACACTAACAACACATTATCCCCAGCTCAAAAGTTAATGTGATGAAAAACAAAAAGGGCCAAGAAAGGGTGCGTAAAGTTCCTCCGAAAAACGGGAATTCGTAAGAAACCCCCCCCCAGGGGGTTCCCCCCGTGTGCGAAAATAAATTGCCAAGAATAATAATTATAATGAAAGCAAAAGAACGTAAGAACGTATAAATTAGTGGGGACGAAGACTTAAAACTGGTTAATGTGTGTGTGTATGTGCGTGGGTTGAGTGTGTGTGTGTGTGTATTTGGTGTAAAGGAAAACATGAATGTTTTAATTTGCTTGGCTTCGGTTATGAAATCGAACGGAACGTTTGATGTTATGAAGATTTGTATTAAAAATACGATTTTTAATATTCTGAATATTAATACATTAAAGTTAATTACCTAATTTATCTTAGTGGTAGTAAATGGCAAGGCTAATAAAAAAAAACACATACATAATTTTAATTGAAATCTATTATTTTACTATTTTTATTGACATATTGAGTAAATAAAATCTACAAATTTAAGATTTTTAAGTAAGTATATTAGCAAAAACAAAACAGTAATAATAAAACATTAAGCTAGCTCACTCAATTGCCTCTCTTCCCACATTTTTTATCAATTTTCATTTTTCCGATATGTCGATGTCCTAAATCAGTACGCCCGATTGGGCCCTGCCAAATGTTATAAGAGGAAAGCGACTATCCCATGCCAACTGGTCGCTCAATAGGGCCTAATTAAATATTATAGACAAGTAAAGAATGACTGACGCTAGGCCGGCCCGGTCCAGCCCGTTCTAACATCAGTCCTCCTTAACAAAATATGTTTTGAATTCAAATCTTACCTGGGTTGTACAGACCTAAAAGTATTAAATTTAAACAATTTCAACCAGGCAATGAGTTAAATCATTCTTTGATTGGGCCCGGTCAAATGTTGCGACGGCGACAAGTCGGCGGCGATTGCAGATAGCGATACGATAAGAATCGTATGCATGTTGGCTAGGCCCCCTGAGAGTGATCCTGTGTCGGAATTATAAGAATAAGAATAATCTTTATTGACTTAAAACCTAATACAAATATGAATTTCGTGGCATACTTATGTCGTGTTTTTTGTAGCAAGTGTCAAGAGCTATTCACAAAAGTATTCGTTTTTAATGGTAATAATGATAATATTTTTATTTATATATGACATGTTGGCGGCAAACAAGCATAGATCCCGCACAATAGTAAGCGGCGCCCGTAGCCCACAGACGCCTGTAACATCAGTAATAATGATGTTCACAATTGTGGCACGTGTCGCCGTGGTGAAGTTGGGCCGGTAAGTTAGATTCCCTATTTACCGGCAGATGCCAACAACGGTTGTTTTTTAGAATTACTTGGGCTTGACTACAACGCCTGGCTTGCGATGCACCACAGTCTACAGTTACTGCGAACTCTTGAGCGTCTTGAGTCTTGACGCTCGCCCACACTATTACCGAGCATACGCACATGGATACTTATTATCACATTAAACATACAAGAACCTTCGCTTCGTCTTTTTAGGGTTCCGTAGTCAACTAGGAACCCTTATAGTTTCGCTCTGTCTGTCTGTCTATCCGTCCGTCCGTCCGTCCGCGGATAATCTCAGTGACTGTACTTGTACTATTATTTATTCTGTGGTGACTGTAAGTACTAGAAAGCTGTAATTTTGTACGAATATGTATATCGGTTACGCCAACAAAGTGTAGTTTAAATTATGTTTTTGTACTCAGACTATGTGCCAATATTCTTCGGGGTTAAAATCGGTTAATTAGTTGTTAAATTTGAACAAAGAATGAGTAGCATTTTGTTATATTTGTATAGTAATTGTAAGTGTTATAGATTGAGTAAATATTTATATTAAATAAGTCGTTTCATTATTTTAAGGAGACTGTTCCTCACATTACTAAATATAAAAGTAAACCTTCCATATTATCGTCCTTTTTCCTAACCAGACAACGATACAATGACGTTTAATAAGTCCGTTATTTAATTATTAGTAAGTACCTAAATCCGTTTGAACAGCTGAAATGGACGATCATTATTTATTACATCTTGCATAATTCAATAAAATGATAACGTGTGTGCAACTTGATTTTGCATTAGTTTTAGCTCAAACCCCATCAAATTAATGAATATAAAATTTCTTAAAGTCAGCCGGCTCACTCGATTGCTCCCCTCATTACGCAGATATTATGGACAAGTAGCGGACATCGCGCCCCTCTATAGATTTCGACGCCGTTGTTATATCTTGCTTCAAATACTTATCGTTAGAGATGACTCACACTAGCACAGAACGTGACGGAACGGTACGGGGCGGGACGGGAAAATCTGTCAATTTCTATAGAAAGAATCGCGTGATAGCTCGGAGCTCTCGGATGTCCCGTGACGCTTTCTATAGAAATTGACAGATGTTCCCGTCCAGCCCCGTCCCGTCCCGTTTTAGTGTGAGTCATCCTTTTGGCCTCCTCAAATATTATAGACAGCTAAAGGGCAATATTTGTTTTCAATTATCAGATCTAACTTCTAACCCGGTACGGACCTCAAAGTCTTAAACTTAAACCAATTCAATGTGGCGATTGGCGATACGTTAAACCATTGATGGATAGGGTCCGAACAAATTTTGTATGCATTCTTATTTTTTCAATTAGAAGGTTTTAGAAGTCTTACTCAAACCCTATAAAATTAATGAATTTAAAATTTCCGAAAGTCAGCCGGCTCACTCGATTGCTCCCTTCATTACGCAGATATTATGGACAAGTAACGGACATTCCCGCACGTCCCTCTCTAGATTTTGGCGCCGTTGACGCCGAGAATGAACACTAAAATTTGCGTGGTTAGCAATTAATTTGGCTATTTTTGAGTTTAATATTCACTGGGCTGTGGAGGGTTATGAGATAATTAATAAAATGTTATGGGAATAGGCTTTTATATAATTATAGACTTAGGTGTGGGTGTTTACTAGAAAGGGCCATCGTAGGAGTAAGTAGATGAAGTACCTTAGCTTTGATCTTTTTTTGGAGATATTTAGTATATTTCTAACTACATAATATTTTGACAGTATCCAAGTTTTCAACAACGCCATGTAGTTTAAAATTGAAATACAATGAAGCTCTTATTTTTAGTAACTTATTTGTGTTACACATGAAAAAAATTCAAACTAAGTAACGATATTTTGTCGGTTATTTACGAATACACTACATAATTTTAATTAGAAAACTCCCGTGAGTATCAGACATATTAAAATTCTCATAGCGGGTTACTCACGTCAATAAAGTCGAAAATAGCTACAAAACATGTCGAGCTATTTTCGACTTTATTGACGTGAGTAACCCGCTATGAGAATTTTAACACTACATAATTGTTTTCAGCTGGTAGCATTTTTTATAAAATAATGAAAAATTCATGTGACTTGGAACGTTATCGCGTAACTATGTCCATTTGTGGTTGTCATTTTAGTCTCCGGAATGAAAAAAATAGGGTTTACGTATTTATATGTAAGTATGAAAGAGGCAACCCTTAATTAATGGTTTCAAAAGTAAGAACTGTGGAAAATGTATCAATAACTCGATTAAAATGTATGTTTTCCAAAAAAAAATTCTATTCTAGGTTAAGGAAGGACTTTATTTAAAAAAATAACTGTAACGTTTAATTAATAAATAGTATACATACAACTACTTTTTACTCTTTTTAGTGTAAAATTATTTGAGATAAACCTTTTAAATGTCCATCTAAATATTTTAAGGTTTTTATTACCAGGTTTACTATTTTATAATACCCTTTATTTTATGATTTCTTAATTACAAAGATACATACTTAAATATATATATTTTTTAATTATAATGTTACTTCTTACAAATGTTAATAAATTTATAATTATTTATAATAATATAAACATGTTGACCAATAGCGTTAATCTAGACACAAGTTAATACGTTAACCAAATTCTAACACCCATTATTAACTACCTAATTAAGGTAAGTAATTTGCTAATTGGCAATGTCATTAAATATCCATGAAAACCCGTTGAGTAAAAATTTAAATATATACATAAAACATACTTTACATAACGCACGCACAAAAAATCGAAGTACATATTTCTTGCACGATCGGCAAGATGCGAAAAAGGGGAGCGCGAAAAAAAAACTAATTAAAAAAGCAATCAAGGTTTCTTGACGGCGCTCACGTTCGCCCATATCGTCTTACCCCCACTTCCAGGGGGTCCACCCCTGTCCACCCGACACCCTTTAAGGGGAGGCAGGGGCCGAGCGGTACTAGATTTACGTAACACGTTTAAAGTGTGTTTTGATGAAGTAATCATCCCATTTCCCAGCACTGCGTTTAAGAATTTTGCGGCTGGTCTTACTGGGGCGTTTTCCCCTTTTTCCCCTTTTTTAAGTCCAACTCTTTAATCCGGATTCCTTAACGAGTTGCTATGTAATTCCAGTAATTCCGAGGTCTCGGAATGTATTGAGATTTTGCTGTGATTTAGTTTTGATTTGATTCCGTTTGTGGACGAATTGAGGTCAGTCTTGTTCATCGGCTTTAACTAATTGGTTTTGGTTAGATAACTATAACTAAAAGCTTTTCTGAATGCTTAGTTATCTATTACATTTCCACTTGTTTTCAAATCATCTATTTTAATCTAAATTATTTGTTATTAATTTTATTAAACGTTTGGAAAATTACCGTAGAGTCTGACTGAGGTAAGTTTGCCTCGATTTTGATAGTACAGACTGTAAAAGTGTTAAGCAACGTCAAAATTTGATAGAAGTTTGACGTATAAAATAACAATTTAAATGTTTGACCGTTCATTTGTTTGGAAGAGATAACGTGATTTGAGTCTATATATCAGCAGGGCTAAGATGTCAAGCAGATACCATGATACTTGCTCGATAAAACAACAGTTTGTCAGCGTTTTATGACAATTTCTGACAATTTTAAACAGCTATCCACATTTGTCAGTAATCACCGTCGCGCTATCCACCCAACTTATTTGTGTATCAACTTATAGCATTATCATCTGACATTCGTGGATAACCATCTTAGGCCTGCCGGCCACTGCAGACTTCCTCACCTCCGGAAAGTCATGTATTAATAGGCAATATTCAGTGTTTATATTTTCAGATCAAATGAATATTTTTTTATACTACGACGGTGACAAACAAGCATATGGCCTGCCTGATGGTAAGTGGTCACCGTAGCCTATGGACGCCTGCAACTCCAGGGGTGTTACATGCACGTTGCCGACCCTTAAAAAAAAAGGAGGCATGTTGATAGCGAATCCTCCTAGCCTAGTCGGTAGTGACCCTGCCTACGAAGCAGGAGGTCCCGGGTTCGAATCCTGGTCAGGGCATTTATTTGTGTGTTTATCACAGATATTTGTTCCTGAGTTATGGATGTTTTCTATGTATTTAAGTATTTATATGTATCTATCTATTATATATATCGTCGTCTAGTACCCACAACACAAGCCTTATTGAGCTTACTGTGGGACTAGGTCGATTTGTGTAAGATTGTCCTATAATATTTATTTATTTAATCCTCCTGTCCTCTCGTTCTTAGGGCCACTAGCACCAACCAGGGTGAGTACTAACTCGGAGTTAAGCATTTGTTAGAATGGAATTTGACCGCTAACTCCCGGTTAGTTGACTACCTCCAGTTGCTGCAAGTGACCGTTAATAATTTTCCCATTTACTGCGAAAAAAGGAAGCATTTAAATTTCGAACGTTAAAAGGGGTTACGGCCTTGATGCCATCAGTGTTTCAGTGATACTGTTGCATATAGGCTATCTATTAGGTTGTCAAGCTGTCATTGTTTTTTTTTCTGTTCATGAGTTGTCACTGATGTCAGTGAACTATGATCATATCACTGAACGGCGATGGATATTTCGAAAACCATTCCGTTTGAAGTAACTTTAATACATATTTTTTATTAAAATACAACACAAAACAATTACGCAGTAGGCTTCATGTAATAATGTTCAGCCTTTTGCATATAAAAAATTCATCAGTAACTGTTTTGCATCTTCCCCATTACCTAATTTCATTTCATTCTGTTGTCATGTAAGGTTAGAAACGCCAGGATAAACAAACATGAAGTTCTTTAAATGATCAGTTTAACTGAACTGAAAGCGCCGAAATTTTTAAACGTAATAAATATAAGAGCCTGGGCAGAGAGTACCTTTTTGTACCATTTGGGGTCCAAAACTCTAGGTCCATAAAAAAACGTCTGGTTAATGTTACTTAGAAGAGCTGGTAGCTTCCTCGCACAACGATCAGCATTGCGATAGAACGAGGAAATGCCGCCAGCATCCTAAGTACAATGCTTCAAGCACCCATTGGTAGAGGTAGATAGCTAGGTAAGTTGTACATATATATTCTAAAAATAAATGTTTTAAAAACTGAAATATTAGATTTAAGGTAGGTAGAGGTAGATAGCTATGTAGGTAAGTTACACTTACTGTATATACTATTTTGAAAATAAATGCTTAAAAACTAAAATAATGTGAAGATGACTTAAAAATGACGTTTGATCTAATTTTTTAGAAAGAAAGAAGTGGAAATCCTCATGGCCTCAGGTGAAACTCGAATTCGCGACTCTGAGATACACGCCAATCGTTCTACCAACTGAGCTACCGATACACGGGCATATACCGAGTCTTGAGTTCGAGTCTTGTTCAAGGCTATGAGTTTTTTCACTTTTACCGAGGACCCAGAAAGTAAAAATGTGTTTATTTACGCAAATTTTTAACGCTTTCGGTTAAAATCCATTGACATTAATATCGCGACCTAGTATAAAATGATTCCAATTTTCACTTCCATTCGAGATCAGTGGTTCCAAAAGATGAACACGTGTAGAAATTTCAAGAATATTCCAAAAGTTCGCGAAGAGAATCGCGTCGAAAATAATAAAATACTCACTAATAATGTAATTGAAATTCTCCGTGTCCTTACAATCGTCTTGTCCTAGATAAGTGGGCAAGGCATGATTTCCTACCTCATCTCACACGAAAAAAGCCTTTATGGTGTTAAAATAGGGTTTAGATTTGTGTGGGATGGAAGTTGCTTTATTAAAATACTGTGGCCGTACAGGTACAGAGGTAGAAATAAAAACGAGGCAAAGCAGTTACTTTTATGAGGGCGCGAATAAGATGTTTCGGACTCCGTCTAAGGAATGAGGGGTAAAGCGCAGCGGGCACTGAACCTAGATACTGTTGGGCGGTTTTTAAAATGCCTGAGTCGTTTTAAAAACGCCTGAATCGTTTTAAAAACGCCTGAACCGTTTTGAATCGATATATGCGTCTACGCGTCATCGAATTAAAACTATCGTGAGACATATTTATATTAAAATAAAACTACGGATAACATTCACGTGTTTTTAGTCACTATGTTTTGGATATCTTAAGCTGCCATTATCAAGCGTCAACAACCGTGCACGACGACGCGTGCGGGCGGACTGAGTTCCCTCTTGCCGCGCGCAGCGCCCTTGATGATAGAACCGGTTCAGGATGACCCGGTCTTAGTCCTGGAACCACGGGATCATTCGACTGTAGATTTGGTTTATCCAATACAATATACACCGAACTCACTGTGCCCACTACACTGTCACTACCTGCACCGAACATATTTTGACTATGATCTATAGGTTTCCATGCCAGTGGCACCGCCCAGCCACCATCTCGATTAAAATTAGGGTGCCGCCCTATTCCGATGGCTTCGATATAATTTTCAGTGATAATTTAGAATACCATAGTTACTAGTTTGCCCCACAAAAAGTTATTTCTAGTGTGTCTACAACAAAAAAAACATACTTGATCAATGATTATATTTAATATTATGACATTATCAAACAAGGATTGAATATAGATAATATAATATGTAGGTGTTAATGTTCATAATATTAAAAAACGCTTAAAAGGCCAAGGCAGCGATCACGCCCAGTGCGCGGTTCTCCCTCAAAAATAATAAAATGCCGCTCCACAGTCGTAACAAGCGTCGTTGGAACAAAGCGCGCGCTCAAATAATTTGTATCAATTTGTAAAAATGCACCCGACCCCCCCGGGGGTCATAATTACTAACGGGTCGTTTTGTACGAGTACGAACTTATGGATAATGTGTAAATACATACGTATCTATGTGGTGATAAGAATTGTTGAGATAGGAAATACAATTGATGTTAGCTTAGTTATACCTCTTTTCTTTTTCAAGATTAGAACAATAACGTTCAGTTTTGTTCTAATCTTGATATTCTTAAGTTATCCACGGGTGTGGTCTCGGTAGCTCAGTTAGAACTGCCCTTTTATTACTATGTATTGCTCGATACTTTTCCTTTTTTTCACGACCCTCAAACACTCGACCCGTGAGCATGTTAACTTCGACTCGAATTATCATACGCATGTGTGTTATCAGGGGTCAGGATCTTATCAGAGATCAGTGGTAGCGTGTGTGTAACAAATTTCACGATAATTTATACTAGAGGTTACAAGGGTCAAGTTATCGATATCGATGTCGCCGAATTATGGTGTTTGCTTATCTTTATGTAGGTACTTAATCTTTGGAAAGCAGGCGTTGCATTATATCCACACGTGAGACAAATTTATTGCAAAATTTAAGTGGTTTTTAGACGTTAAATGGTAAATTAAATTTGACTTTTGGACAATGATTTTGTAATGTTCTGCAGAATTTGCTTTCCATGCGTTAGTCGTTTTACCTACAGAAAATTCCACTTATTTAACCATTAGGTATTTTGCTTGATAAGTTTTTTAACTACTTTGAGGTCCGTTTCGCAGTTTTATATTTTGCGAAAACGGATACCATCTGATCTTTCAATCCAATGTAAAACGTACTTCAATAATAGTTTATCGATAAAATGCAGGACTTCTCTAGTACTACCAAGTTTAGTTTAGTTTCGGAAGCAGTTAGAGTAATAGCACACATTGTTCTCATCACGGTGTTTTCTACACATTACTGCGTTGCGTGAACTGGAATATTCCGATTATGATCGGATGATTGTTTGCTATGGCAAGATTCTATGGGGAAATTAAACCGTCATTATCGTGTCTAAATTATAGTATAAACCAATTATACCCTTAGTAGGGTTCTAGGTGTATATTTCCCATCCGCATTTTTCGGTGCTCTATTCGCTCTGAAGGTGTCTAGATCCCACTTTTTTATGTCAAAGATAAAATGAACATTAGGGTGTCTATGCCCAACAAACCGTGCAGTGAAACGTAACGCAAGTTTTTTGTGAAATGTCAAAGTGACAAACGTCTGTCGGTTACATCGAATGACTGTCGATTGGTGCAGAATATTGTGAAAAAAAACATTACGTCGCGAATAAATCGACTGTATTGAATCTTTGTATTCGATAAATGTTGAGTTTTTTTTATTTACTTTGATGATATATCTCTGATTACTGCGGTACTATATTTATTAAGATTTAAAATATTTCGGAAGTATTCTACTACTGACAGTATATGAAAGTAATTTTCTGGGATGTGGGATCTCCTACTGACCAACAAGTTATCCTGTTTTTGAATACTTGAGATTTATTTGTAATGAGTGTTCAGGGCTTTAAAAGGCTCAAAGGTCAACAACGCATGAGTGGCTCTTCCGATGTTGCTTATGTCCATGGGCGGCGATGACCGTTTCCCATCAGGCGGCTCGTCTGCTCGTTTGTTACCTTTCCCATAAAAAAAAAATATATATATATACTCACAACACCAGAGGTGTCGCAAGTGCGCCGCCGGCCTTTAAGGTAGGAAAACGTTATTCTCTAAAAGGTTTGAAGGCCGCATCGGTCCGGAAATACCGCTGGCAACAGTTCGTTCCACAGTTTAGCTGTGCGAGGCAGGAAGTTTCGGGACAAACGCACAATTGAGGACTGCCAACCATCTAAATGGTGAGGATGGAAATGTTGTTACTTTTAGAACTAACACTGACTGAAATACCATGTGAAAATACGAAGGGAAATCATTTTGCACTACATCTGTACGGCAGGTGATATGGAAGGGCCGAATATAATGTTGTACTTACCCCGTACTATATTAGCATTATATTCGGAAGAAATCGCGGGTAGAGCCTAGACTAACTTAAATACAGGTAAGTTCACCTCACTAAAAACAATAGTGCATTAAAAGTTAATCACATTCAAAGTTAATAGGTTAACCATCGTCTCTAAAAATCCGTTCCCAGAATAGTAAACACTAAAACACTTAATCGGTAATCGGTGTAGTGCGATTACTGCAAATTGGTCCGCCCGGTCGTGTCACGCGCGAATTTCAAGTGGATTGTGCAAGCCAATGCGTGACGTGCCCACTATAGGGGGGTAACTACCAGTTTAGCGAAATATCATCTTTGGAATACCTCACTTTTGTCTCTAAGGCCCACTTGCACCACGCAAAGTTAGCCGCTAATCCGGAGTTGAGCTGTCAAACTCCATACAAACAGATGCTTAACTCTGGGTTATATGACTAACCCTGTGGTGCAAGTGGCCCTAAGAAGACTATTAGTGGTTTGCCCCGATTTTGAACTCGCAACCTATATCTCGTCAACCCCTTAGCTCACATTCGAACGTAAAAATTATATTTATCTCATCTAACGACCTGCCAAATTTTACAATGATCCAATCATCGATACACGATTTATCGTCGACATACAAACATACATACAAATCACGAATTGTCCAAGTAGACTGGAAGACCTCCGCTTGATTCGCTCGTTCGGTCAATAAACAGTGTATGAAAGTTCTCTTTGACTTTCCATTATATATTCATGTCGTTTCTTATTTCTTTAATGCTAATAACTGCAATAGAGTCTTTAAATCAAATCAAATCAAATCAAATCATTTATTTCAGGCTGCGCCCATAAAGTGTTAGTAATATTACAATATACCTTAAAAAACTATGGTTAGTTACAATCTTACAATACTATAAATACCTACTATCTAAGGGTTGCGAACATGGAGCTTTAGCAAGTTAGGCATTGGCTTCAGTGGTCTTTATTCTGTAACTAAAACAAACTACGAGACATAAACAAACTCAAAAAAGAGAAAATGACTAGTGGGTATGTAGGTAGTGAACCAGAGGGTTTTTAATTTTGGCCTGTTGTCAGTTTTTAAAGTCACCTGTTGGAGTAAGCATCCAATACCAACCATGCTAGCAATACCTACCAACGTTCAGAGAGTCAAACCAAGCTAAGTTTGCATCGGTTTGTTAAGGTTTTTAGAGACTGCTAAAGTGTTATTTTAAACGTCTACGTTAAATTATGACGTTTACTACTTTCACTGTCTGTGCTATCAAAAGCGATGCCAAATTAGATTAGTCGCATTCGAAGTGACTAACAGCCCCGTCACCAACAGTGTATGCTGTTTTGAGATTTTAAGTTATCGAACAAATAATCATAAAATAATATCCCCATGTAAAGGATGACTCACACTAGAACGGGCAGGACGGACGGATCGGTCAGTCTCTATAGAAAACGTCACGTGACCTCCGAGAGTTCTGAGCGTGATTCATTCTATAGCAATTGACAGAACGTCCCGTCCCATCCCGCCCCGTCCCGTCCCGTTCTAGTTTGAGTCATCCTTAATTCGGTCATACCCCGAAAATGTGTCTGCGCCTACTATAAACAACTCTACTAACTACATTTTTTTACAAGTTCACCAACAAATGGAGTTACATGGTTTGTGTGCAGTCTCGATCGATGATTGGCTTGTGTCCTAACTTGCATTCCAAAATTAGCATAATCCTTTTTTAGCTCACTAAGGCTTTAAATTTGTACCTTAAAATAAAGGCACTAAGGATAATTTTCCAATGAATGGAAGCCGCTTGTCAATTTCATGATGCTAATTTAATTTCAAGTGGTTAATAGTTATCCTATTTTGTTTAATAATTTGTAAAATTATCTTGACTATCAATATACAGTAAGTAAGTCTAAAACGGGCGATAAATTTAACCAAATATAAAATTCATTAGTGTTATCAATAATACAAACATATTTTTAAATTACACTTAATTATGACCCCATAATTTTTTTTTATAAAAATTTCAGCAGCAATGTACTATAAAAAACTTGACGCTGACAGTTGCGTGACGAATGTTTAACGCGAGTGTGTTTGCATTACATTGCGGGCCGAGTTATTCTCTATGGATAACACTTAAAATGCAATTCCATTTAAAAGTTACCTAAGTAATTACATTTCTTATGTCCTATACTAACCACTGTTAAGAGGTTCGCCCATATTAGATTTACACACTGTATTAAGATCTGCTTTTGAAAACATCATAGAAGATGTATACGAGATGTACTAAATCATCAATTTTTGATTTAGTGATAAGGCCTAAGGTCCTTAATTCCACATACTAAGTATACCTATTAGTTAAATCCCATTCTAATACGAAGTAATGCAATTTTAATGCCGAACTGAATTATTCTAATTCTGTTCACTAAAGTCACGATCTAATTTTGAACTTAATGATGCATTATAAGATACAGTATAATGACGTTATTCATAAACGCACTTCAAACAGTTTAGCGAAATCGTTGTTTGTCCTTATCTGTCACTTTGACATTGACATTTACGTTTGTTAGAATGGGAGAAAGCAAAATTAGCTAAAACGTCTGTTTAATTAGCTAAAAAGGGGAAGGTTTGTTACCTATTTATATAGGATATCTAGAGGCCCTTATTCAAACGTTTTCAGTTCTCAGTATGTGATTGTGCTGATTTTATAGTAATTAGACAACATAATGATTTGAAACAAACAAATCATATTCGGGATATCATTAAGAGATCACAAAGTAATGTCACAGTTGAGATATCTTTAGTTTTTTGAATTAAAATTGGGTCACAATTTTAGCCAAATTTTGATATGTACATAAATTAAAGTAGTCGCCACATAAGACATCATATTATCAATATCGATACTAACCACAAATCACACATGCTCACGAAACTCAAAAACAATCAAACCAAACTCATTATACTACACACGAAGCCTAACTCTAGCAAACCCACATCCCACCACATAACAAGCCTTTCCCATACTTACATCCATCCACAGCTCATACAAACTAGCCTCCATTGTACTTCCTCACGCTTGGGTTCAAACACCTAATGTCTGTTTGTTTTAAACTTTTTGCTATGAAGATGTTACCTCCACGTTGTTACCTATGTCAAAGGTTGATAAATATGCAATATCCTCAGATCGGAGTTAGATCGATCGAGCGTGATCCAAAAACCAACTTACTAAGCTCCGTCACGGTCACCACCGGCTATGAAGCCACGGAGTCTAGCGGGGGTCGTCAGTCAAAGTGAGCGGCTCAAGTGTCTTTGGGCACGTTGATCGTATTGTTGGAAAATTATAGATGGCGCCTTAGGAGATGGTTCGCTGTTTACATTCCGGACTGATGTTAGATTCTAGGTTGTTTAAGAGTGCAAAGGTCGGTCGGGATTACATGTTCTTGTTTGCTGTACTATAATTGATTTGGTTGGACAACGTTGTTAGCGGCTGACATAATATGTATTAAGTTATTATGGGATATGAGATCCTGGGAATATTTAGGGGTTGTTGAGAATAACTCCCGAAAATTGCGAATATTTAAATTGTGGTAATGTGAGCTGAAAAGTAAAAAGTACCACTTTGTCACTAGTTGATAAGGTTCATTTTTAAATGAATCTTGATAACAATTAGTGCCATAGCGGCCACTGATAAAATGAAACCTTTAGTCACAACCAATCACATTGCCTCTTTTGGAAAAACGTTTATTAAATAAAATGCATGAATTTATTTAAAGGGTAAACATGATAGTAATCTGAAATTAAGTAGACCCTATTAGCCCATTAAACTATCGGACCTACGAGTAAAAGTACCTATAGTAATTATAGGTACCAGTCATTATAAGTAGCCACTTTAATAGGCAAGACGACAAATAAATTCTAATTAGCCCATCTGTTAGATTATTTAAAAATATTCGACACGCATTTTTTCTTTTTTTCGTCAAATGAAAAACGACGGATATACTTAATGAAAAATGTATATCAACCTCCTCGAAATAAAGTGACATCATATAAATACTAGTAACAATTTTGAAAATTGCTAGGTTAATCACCGATATTAGTTGCAAAAATTGTAATAGCCAGTTGAAAATTTTAAGGCGTCTTGAAATTGGTAACATGGTAATACCTGCCTTATCTATAGCTATGCACTTGTAACAATACCTAACAGACCTCGGCCCCCCAGATTGCACCAGTTACTAAACCCTTACCTGTTATCACGACCAAAAGATCTATTACCAAGTGTCAGCTTACATACAAATGGAAACGTAATAGTTAATCTTAATTGCAAATGCTTGAAGAAAATGTTCCTAGTGTAGACTAGTGAACCTAGTATAGGTCCTTGGGCGATCCTTGATTATGATTGATCGTTCACTATGACGTTTTCATTTGTTGCTTTCATGTTCTTGACTGTGATGAGTGGTGGTATTAGTGTCACAAACAAGATGTTTAGCTGCTACTAATGGCTATTAGGAATGGAAATATGTTTTAGATATATCCAGTTATTTTAAATATTAAATTTTCGTTGTTTTTACTTTCAAATTAAACATTGAAGTAAGAACATTATTTGGATGTGGAAATACTTTCTGTGGCTAAGGTAAGATCACACTTAGTTCCAAAATTATTGTTAAAAAAAAGATAGCATCTATTTGATATAGGTATCGGGTAAGTAAATTCGGAGTGGTCACCAAAAAACTAATCCCAAAAAAAAATTAATAAGTAGTGTGGCCAATGGTAGCTAAATACTTAGATTAGAAAACAAATAGAATTTCAAATGCTTCTAAGCCCAAAAATGATACTTTTTAGACCTTGCATATATAAAGATAGTATGAGAACATAATAGATACGAAAGCATGTCACCAAATTTCTTAATTAAGTAAAAACGCATGGCTACCCGTTAATTTAAATATTACAATAAGTCCTTCCGCCTTTGGCTCTACTCCACTTAAACTTGCGTCGACACAAATTCATCTCCAAGAAGTCACTCCATCTTCATTGTAACGAAGCTTAAACCCCTAAGAACTCCAAATGACTCTCAAAATGCCACCTATTTCGCATTGTCTTACACATGTTCGCTTATCTCAGCTAAGTACGCTATTATGGGCAAGTCCAATAAATAAAATATGCTTATCTTGAGCAAAATTAACTGCAGGAACATATTTTAGCAGGTAACGTATTGTGGTTGCGGTAATCCGTGGGGCTAAGGTGGTTTTCCACTACACGGTATGTTAAATAGTGATAAAAAAGATGTGGGAAGTTTAGTTTGAGCTTGTTATTTTGGTTTTACAAGCTTGTGCGGGAGGTTTTAATGATTTATGACTTAAATGTTCTCGAAGATAAAACAAAAATATTGAAATTTTTTCAAAAACCTTTACTTGTCGTAGTTTATCCGATCTGTGTTTCGGTTTGGATGATGCTTCGGTTGGGCGTCCCAGGTACCAGGTGGTGCAGCGTCGTGGAGGCGGATCTGAATCAGCTTCATACCGATTCATGGTAGGAAACCGCCCTGAATCGGGACAGGGTGGCGTACTCGTTTCGAAGTCCAACATTATTATTGTATCACTGAACCAAATAAGTATACTTCATGGTTGACTTAATTTTCACTACCGATGCAAAATTGTACACTTGTCCTATTTTCAACGCTTAGCTCAAGACTGGAAATTTTATTCCTAAGCTTGTAGTGGACTCTAGCCCTAGCTCATCCCAGTCCGTCCGATCTTGATACGCGGCCACTCGTGATTTAGAGCAATGCTCAGGCAATGGACGTCTATTTGCACGAGCATCGTGATCGGGGCGTTTGGAGAAACGTAATGCGGGGAATTACCGGTAATAACCTGGGATGTGGGATCATGTTGACAAGGTGTAACTGTCTGTTTTGCAAAGTGTGCTCGATTTAAAATGAGGTTGGTCGCGATAATTACCTAACGCTGTATTGAACAAAAGTTTGATGGATGTCTTGGCCAATCTTATTAGGCAATAACTCAAAAGATAGCGGTAAAAGTGTGATTTCACTGATGGCTGGAGCATTGTTGCTGTATCTAGATAAATTGGGTGATGGAACTAAGGTCGATTTTGTCAACAAACGTCTGTATCGTCACTGTTCTAGAGGCGATGACAATGTTACCTTTCGAATGTACTACATATAAGGAAATTGAATCTATTACGCTCGGATACTGAAAACGTCACCATCAGCGTTATAAATAATATAAAGCTGCTTCTTGTTAAATAATTGTATAATAAATAATATCATACGATAATCTGCAACTTTGTAATTTTAAATATCATTAATCATAAAGTAGAAAACAATACTGCAAATAATCATTCGTTTTATAGTTGTGCCATAAAAGAAGCATCACCCTGATCATCTTAGCATTATTCCTGTTCATCAAACATAACCTCTTAACTTTCTTCAATGATATTTGGAAAACCAACCTTATTGGTTAAGTTTAAGGTTTATTTTGAGTTGAAGAATTAGTTAAGATACTATGTTGGGGAGGTTGTGAGGGGAAACATTGTGAAATTCGTGTTCCGACGCGATCTGACATTGAGCCACTTAAAGGGCTCAAACGTTTGCTATTCATAGTTTGCTTGAATGATTTAAAAAAAAGTACCTACATACATATTTTAATGGATACATAAATTGACAATTAGAGTTATGACGTATTTTTTTCTAATGAATGTTGACATACATCTTAAACTGTGTAGAAATTTGTCCATCTACTACAATAAATTGCAAGTAAAATGTATAAATAAATACATGTGTACAAAAACATGGAATACATATTTTTTTTTTATTATCGTAAATGGCACTAGTGGGCTTTGAGTTTTAAACCAGACGGAGTAGCAAATTGACAGGCCTACACCTCTGCCGAATGGGTATGACATAGTTTCATACACATTGTATGAACTGACGTTTATCTAACATAGCTATTTGTACGTTACTCGTTACTGTACATTTGACGTGCCCCCCCTCGCAAAAATGGCAGACTTTTTGTATAGGAAATGACAGACATTGCCAGTGTGGTAAACTCAAAGCTAGTTGGTTCAATCAAAGAAATAACAATTGATTTTCTTTAAAACCCTTTAGTTATGGACGTTTTATTTTTCGTTAGGTGCCATATATTTTTAAGAATGTCAACTATCACAGGAAACTTCATCTTTTCACAGCTTTTATCTTCAATTTTTTACACTTCTCTAACTAAACATTCCCGTCTTTCCTCCTTTTAAAATGTTGCACTATGAATAGGACCCAAAAGAGCAACGTGTTGGTTCCCGCGATGCACTGCCCGTAACAATAGCCACGTTATAGTGAGGCCACTCTGGCGTGGCGTCAACGCAAGATATCCATTCAAGAACTAGACAAGATCTTCGAGAACTAGACTCATAGAATTTGACTAAATAAATTGTCAGTCAGATATGTTAGCACCGAGTCTTAATACAGTACAATACAATACAATACTACATATAAATATTACAACAGAAAAATATACATCATACACAAAAGCACCATGTAATACACTTAACTTTATTGATTTTATAAGATGCGGACATGCGGATTGGCTGTATTCTACATTTAGCCAGAATTTTTCCGTAGTAAACCACGATGAGATTTCAGCTAATGATATTAACCGAAATTTATTGCCTATATTTTAATTATATTCTGGTTTATAACACCAGTGTCTTAATTATAGCTTACAAGCAAATATTTACAAAACACAAACATAATCATTTATTAAATGTAATAAATGTTTTGATTCATGTTTTTTGTCTTCTAAGTAGTCACACTACTATACATTATACATTTTTCTGTAGTATATGACATCTCTTTCAATTTATAATACCATTTATTTTCAAACTATATACAGTTAGTGTAACTTACCTAACTACCTACTACCTACCTTAAATCTAAAATAGGTCCTTGAGGCATTGAACAATATGACCTGACTATACCTCACATCCGACGCACGGCGCGGCGGTAACGACTCTCGCGCCACGATTTTGCGTGAATTAGAACAACAATAAATAAATTAAACGCCGCGTGTTTTTGCTTTTATTTATCATGTTATACACCTGGGTGCATGGAAAAAGTACATATTATCTACTGTCGTGCTTGTAGAGTTTATACGGTTGTAAGACTGGGATACAACGTTTGCATATGCAGTACGTCACCGACGGTTGCTCTTATAAAACCCAGAGGAACACAATTCACACGTGTCTCGATTTTGGGCATTTTTGCGATAAGAGATACAAAAACTTTTTTTTAAACAGGTAAATTTAATGTTTTTCGTTCTCTTTCGATGCTACTCGTAAAAAAAAAAAACAATTTTATTTCCATTTCATTACTGGCTTTTAAACATAGCTTTTTTGTACAGCGGTTACAATATGGAGAGTACTTACTTATGTAAATCGTTTGAAAATTTTGAGACCATTTTTTCTCGTAGTTTTTTTCTACTAGATTGATACAGCTCGTTATTGTTGAGTAGGAAGAACATTAAATTTAAATAAAAAAAAAATTTTTGGAGTAGCTTTTTGTAAAAGCTACAGGCGGCAGAAGCTGCATACGCAAATCCTTCAAAACATTATTAAAATGTACATAATGAAACCTATATTGTTTATAAAGGGTAGCAATAGTACATTACATACCAAGGCCGTTTAAGTGTTCGCCGAGGTCGACTAACATGTGATCCGAGGCTTTCCCATTTACCGGCCGAGGTTTGTATATTATTTTTCAGCCCGACGGAGCCGGCAGGCGGCAATTTAGTTTTGCGTAAAGTGGCGCTTACCGGCCGGAGGACTAAAAATACCTTTTAATGTCATCAACCCACTTGTGTCACCATAAAAAAGTTATACTTAACAGGGGCGTTACCATGACGTCTTAACGCGATTCAGTTTAGGTTCAGTTTAGGCTCAGTTGTATGGAAGCGACTCAGTTTAGGTCGTCAAATGAATCGCGTTAAGACGTCATGGCTTACCATGACGTGCTCAGAGGCCTTAGCCTCTGAGCACAGTTACCTAAAATGAATAATAGTAAACTATCTAATCTATCTGCAACTTAAGAGGGGTAATTAACCCCCTCTAACAAACACACGGCCCTTAACAGATCGTAGTGAACTTAACCCCAAATTAAGTAATTTGTACACTTAACTACAGTTTGGAGATTCTTACTTACATCGTTTAAGTTGTTTGTAGACTTAGGAATGGTTAGACCGTTTGAAGACTAATTACATTTACATTTTATATAATCTATATGCCTCCCCTTTTTCGGAGTGACAAAAAAAGCATAAGAAAAATACAGTATGACTCTCTATAATTATGCACGACTTAAAATAGATCCTTATCAGACTTTAAAATGTGCACTTAATGTACCTATACTCCAACTTCGAATAAAAAGGGGGTACCGCTTGTAAAAAGATGTTTAGTGACGTTTGTCGGGATTATACTACACGAAAAACTGGCGACTGGACTCAAAACGCAATCTCTTTTGCTCTTACTGGGGCTTGGCAAGCGTGAAAAAGATGGCATATTCACTCCAATCGCCAGATAGTACTGCGTTTAGTATAGTGAGACTATACTAAACGCTGGCTGATCATGACAATACTATGATGATACTATGATTACCCATGATTTCTATGGGGGGTGAACACGACAAATATAAATAGCATAATAATAATAGGATATTAACATCTCGACCAACATCTTGAGACCCTCGATAGGTGGCTGGAGTAAGGATCAGATGCAGAAGGCGGTAATCCTGGACACGGGGCGTATAGTCCTTGCTCTGCGGCCCTAACCACCGGCAGCCTGGGCCTGCACCGTTGCCAGCGGCACTCTAGTTTAGGTTTTTTATAATATTTTTATACGTATTTTGTATTGTTTTTCTATGTGTTTTTGTATCTTACTTTTATAATCATATTATAAAGACCTAACTTAAGATGGAAAAGAAATAAAGAGAATAATAGGATATATAATAATAATAGTTTTAAGAAGGAATATGTATTATGTAGAAAAAAAAACACAAATTGAGTAAGAGGTGACTTTTATTAGATATAAGCCGGCCATATACGTTCGGGCATATAGATATATTTGAATTACCTACCGGTCTAAAAAGTCTCTCTATTAGATGAGTAATATACACATATATTTTCCTGTAACGAAGCTTAACAATTGAGAACGATGTACTTTAACTATGGAGCCTTCATCTTCAGGTTCGTTTAAATTGATAGGTACCTATACTGCATGGATGAAAGTTATTATATTATATGCGTTAATTAAGTTATGTGTTAATTTATTCTTTAAAAAATAGTATTATTTAACGCTATATATACAAAACTTAAAAATGCGTTAATTGTTTTTATCTATTTATATAAATTACGTTCACCTTCTTCTTAGTCGTATACTTACTCTTTGGCCGAATATTCATGGCCATAGAGGTCATAATCAGCATGCAAGAATTATAAATTAAATGTTATATTAAGTAAATATTACCAGTATAAACCATCAACACATTATTTCATTACACTACCTAAACATTAGTCATCCCACCGTGCATCGCTTTCGGTGCAAAAGTGCCCATAACGCTCGCGACATTACCACGTTGAATATCTATGGACAGCCTTTTCACCAAAAACGACTCAGAGCGGGGGTCATCTCCCTTTTGCCTAAGGCCTATGTCGCGCACAGTTTGTCGCGTACGCACCCCAGCAAATACAATTGATACTAATACTCGTAAATGAGAAAGGCCTCTTTTTGTTTCATGTCACTTCTATGAGTTTCATAACTCTATCGGAGTAAATTTGGGCAAGACGAATAGGCCGAGTTGGCTGGAGTGTCTAACGATCACTTCAGGTGCCAATCGCCGCCCTCCAGGTCTTTAGCCTGATATTATTAAAGAGTGCGCCAACGGGAACTACGTTTTAGGGTTCCGTAGTCAACTAGGAACCCTTATAGTTTCAGCTGTCTGTCTGTCTGCAGCTTAGCTCAGTGGCCGTTTGTACCAGAATGCTGTAATTTAATATGAATATACGTATCAATTGCGTCATGCAATTTTAAAAAGTCAAAATCTTTTATTTTTAGGGTAAGTACATTAAGTTGGAGGTGATTTTTGTTTTCGTTTCAACCCTTTTTTCAAAGTGTGAGGTGTCGTTAAAAAGGTGTTTGAAAAAAAAAAGGATTATTGTCATATAGTAAATATTTTCAGAAATAATCGCTCCCGAAGATAAAAAAAATGTGTGCCCCCTTCTAACTTTTGGACAAGAAGTTTAAAAAATATGAAAAATATTTAAGACTTGCAAGGAAAACTTTTGCAAGGAAAACTCACAACATTAAGTAGGTAGTTAGTATACAATCTCTCTCGGTTGACGTAATGGGATGGGAGCTACCGTATTGTCGCTCACCAGGCGGCGCTATTCATGCGTGGTTCCTGTGTCAATATGAGAGAATTGCCAAAGTGACGTTACAAATGTTCTCACAGGGCCCACGTTCCACTAGCGCCGCTAGCGAAAAATCAACTCCCCGTAATCCTTACTGAATCCTTCGGCAGCTGGTGGAGTTATAAAAATAACTCTCTTTCATTAACTTTATCTTATTGGTGAGATCGATATCTAGGCTAGGAAATATCATTTGATATTTACCAATCGGTTCTCGGTGAAGGAAAACATCGGGAGGAACCCGGACTAATCCCAATAAGGCCTAGTTTACCCTCTGGGTTGGAAGGTCAGATGGCAGTCGCTTTCGTAAAACTAGCGCCTACGTCAAATCTTGGGATTATTTGCCAAAGCGGACCCCAGGCTCTCTACAAGAGCCGAGGCATAAGCCGGGAAAACGCTGAGAAGAAGACATAATTTTTAACTTTAACTGTACCCCTCACAAAACTACCTGATTGCTTAATTACCTACTTACTCATATAACTGCGTGATTACATTCAGTGCCCAAGCGCTATTTCCTTAAGTCTAACCGAAATCCAAGCAAACTGAGACCTTAAAGCAAAAGCATATAAATCTACATAAACTATGAAGTGATAACCCACCCGAATTTATATAACCAAGTCAAATACAACTCCGGCTTTACTTGCGAAAGCAGTGCGTAAAATAAATTTGCATATAAAATTAATTCCAAGTCCTGGATAGAGAAGAGGATTGGTTCCTCTTGGTGCTGCTCTTATCGATATAGAAATAGACTGATAAAGAATGACTCACACTAGGACGGGACGGGATGGAACGTGACGGGACGGGATGGAATCAAAGCTCGGCGCTCTCGAATGGTACGTGAGTCATCCCTAACGCCGAGCAAACGTCGTTTAAAAATGTGTTCAACTGTTTACGCCCTTGAAACCATAATTCCTTCTATTTAACGATTCATCCCAGCAAACATTTTTGGTAAAAATAACGATAAAACCACCTATTATAGGTCGCAAATCTGACAATGACCAAAATGAGTTACCTCGAATCGACGTGGAATCGACGTGGAATCCACCAATGTGGGGAAAAAAAGCACGTGCCGGCTACGTCGATTCCACGTAATTTTAGTCATTGCGACCTACTGGTTACTACATAGGTAACGTTTGCGACGTGGATTAAACGTCGCCACGACGTGTCATGTGGTTGCAATGTCCAAAATTGGTAAGACTTACCATTTTTCAACATGATTTCAACGTGTTTTTTACCATTTAATTACCCGGAAAGGTTATTTTTATGAAATAGCATGCAGAGAAAGAGACAAATATATAACGAGAGTATTATCTTTTCGCTCACAAACAAAATGTCTAACTAAAAATGAATCTTAAGTTTTGCAACGAGAATGGCGGCCATTACTTGGCGTAAAATAATTATCTATTTCGAATACGCAGGAATTACGATGAAATCTTGTGCGCTGAAAATTTTCTCGTGCAGTATGTTAGGTTTTTATTCAAAACTACTGATGGGCTTTCGAAATACTTAAGTATTACTTTTTTTTAAGCTCATAAGTAGTATGTATTGCTTGTAATTGGGGTTCGTAAATTTGTGTTCGGTGTTTGTAAACACATTAAATTGACTGTATATTTTTTTTTTCTATAAATGACAATAAAAGTGCCGTTAGATTTTATTTTTCTACGTATTTTAAAATACCTAAATTATGCAATATGGAATAACACGTCCTAATTATAACAAAACAAAATGTCGGCTCGACCAAGAAGTTAAAATTTACCTAAAAATACGACTTACTGGTATTTAAGTCAGTTTTACGTAATATATACTAAATTCTGCGACCTAATGGTGCAGAGTAACCGTTTAAGGTTGAAGCGACCGCCATCACAACGTCGCTATGACCGCGACTCGCAGGCGGTGTGCTTACGATCAGAGGTGCCAAGGATAAATATTACGCACAGAGGTTCCCTAATTGGTAAAGTTATATGTGACAATTAAGATTTTGAAACTTTTTCGAGTCATTAATGTTTTTAGTAATAAATATTTTAACTAATTGTATGCTTAGTTTAAAACATATCTGCGTACTTAACCCATGTACGCAATATAATCCTGGGCACAAATTCGATTGTACATTGAAATATAATACAGAATGTTAATTTTATAACTGGAAATATTTTGTATCTTTTAGTATTGTTTGTCCTTGTCTATTGTAGGATAGGTACTAAATACCTACAATGTGACATATCATTGGAGGTATTTAAAAAATAATGAGGGTTTTTTAAAAACAGTTATTGATAAAGTTAATATTTTCGGAAATAATCGCTCCAGATGTTTTAAAAAATGTGTCCCCAGTCCCCACCCCTCTAACTTTGAGTTAAAAAAATACGAAAAAAATTACGAAAGTAGAACTTAATAAGAACGTTATTTGAAAGTTATTTTGAACTTGATTGGTCCAACGGTTTTTGTAAAAATTGTACAAAAGAATTTCTGAAATAAGTTTGTAATTTAACCGTCTATGAAAACATTTTTTTATCTTGAGTACTTAATTTATCATCCCGCATGTATCTTCCTTCTAATAAAAAAAATAATGATTCAAATCGATTCACGCAATCAAAAGTTACCCCCGAAAACCCAACAAACCAATCTAAATAACCAATCTAGTTTGTATAAATTAGTAACCCAATTTCCCGAGAGATGGCGCTGTACCGTGGTCTACTTCGCGCTGTTAAGATTTTCCGGAGTTGATGGGGTCGGGACGGGTGTGATCCAAAGTATAGGTAATCGAATTGTTAATTATTATAAGAATATTGAGCATGTTATCTATTAAACACTTTTTAGGGACGGACGGTAAACTACGGAACCCTACCCTGAGCATGGCCCGACATGCTCTTGGCCGGATTTTTATATTTACTTTATTTTATTTTACATTTTTTTTATTTTGTTAAAACCTATTCTAATGATTAAAACGAATACATGTTTACATGTATTACATACACATATAGGTACATGGTGCTCGTGAGGATTGCCAAAGATTTTAACATCGTATTCCTTGTCATAATTGGAGATTAAAATGTCATATAAACTTTTTTGGGTTTCACCTAGTTTCAGAGTTAATGGCAACTAAACAGTCTCAGATCAATCTAGACGTCCTTGTTGACAGATATCATAATCACAAATTGGAAACAGATATCCATTATACTTAATGATAAAATCAACCATGGAGAACATTGGGGCCTGACAGGACGAAGGTCTCAGGTCTCAGGTTCGTATCCTGTTAGGCCCCAATATTCTCCATGGTTGATTATTTCATTATAATGGATATCTGTTTCCAATCTGTGGTTTTTCCACTTAATAAAAATGAGATAAATCAATAATATTTAATTGGATATCAAAATGCCAAGGAATACTTTGCATATTCCATTTTTTACGAATAAAAATGTATTAATTTATTTTAGCCGATAGCATTGCAAAAAACGAAAAAAAAATGGCGAAATCGACCTAAATCCGTATAACATTTATTACTCCTTATGAGCTCAGGAATTCTTGTTTAAAATCTCTCGCAATGCTCACTAGCACATAATTACATGCATAATTAATCCATCCACAAATGTTTAACTATGGTTAACAGTAAGTAAGTACCTACATGAGTAAGTACCCATCTTACCTTTCAGATAGGCCCTAGCAGGAGTGTCACAGATAAAACATTTAATTTGAATCAATATCTTTTTTCATTTATTTTAATGCCTTTCGCTATTATTTTATTCATCTCATTTATAAATTGTCGTAAATAAAGTTCCAAAGGTGGTTTTCCACTTCCATAAAATAAAATTCCTGTAAACATCGGCTTTATATTTGGCATGTTATATATTGCCATAGCAATAGTCCACACTTCGGAAGCAGTACTGTTAAAAATAGACATACTCAATACTGGATATAGTACTTATATTCATATCTGACAAAGTTTTTTGTAAGCAATTGCTTACACCTTGATACCAAAACTTGGCTTGGCCCATAGGCTCTATAAATACATCGTCAGTTTTTAAAGGTGCTCGTCCATCTTTTGGCAATTTATATCCGTATTCAGTCACTAAAACTAACAAGTCGTTTAGAGATGAGTTGGTGGGTTTATGCTTTACTGTCCATTTTCTTAGGTCTTCCATAAGTTTTATTGATTTCATATTAGAGCAGTCTTCATTTCTACTGTATTCATCTCCAGAGCCTTCATTTTATGATTCTTTATTTGCACCGATTTCATTGCCATCTCTCATCTCATCTATATACGAATGCTTAAACTCAAGATCTTTGCTTGTGTGTATTATTGAAACGGTACTTATCAGTATCAGTAGATTAACACAAAGTTGGATATCCATGAAAACTGGAATTAAAAGGTAATTCACAATTTTGTTCTTCTTTGAATTTCACTTTGAATTTTCATATTAGCCTTACACTTCCTATAGTTACTGCTGGAATGTCTATATATTTTGTTGTCTTTGGCCATTGTAAATTCAACACTACTTTTGATTTAAAAACGAAATAACTATCGAGGGAAAACGTCCTATTTTACCGAGAAATGACTTATTTGTAAGTAAAACCAACTTGACCTGAAGTCGCCTTGCAAACTTCAACTTATTAGTAATTTTTTAGGGTTAATTTGACTATTAGGTTATCTAAATGAAACCTTATGGTATTTTTAGTACCTTACAAGTGTTTTTGACTTTATAGTCTCAATTTGGTATCATTGGAAGGTCATATTTACTACGAAATTGGTAGCAAAAGCTACTTAAATCGTCAACCTAAAGGTCCCCAGTGTAAGAAAAAATGACGTCGCATATACACCTAATATGCACCTACAAGTATATATTAACTATTGGTCGAGTTTCGAAGTTAATTTTACCTTATATTTTGCTCATTCTCAACCTTTAAGTATCTGACCTTATGGTGTATTGATTAACGGAAATTTACGTTTTAATGGTTCAATATTTTCACCCGGAAGTATAAATGTACGATATGTGAATTTATGTGGTGCGTATGATGTAATTTTTACCTAAATTAGTAATATATTCTAGAGCCTGGGAAAAAGCACTTAGAATGTTTGCTGGGATATATACACACTATACTTATTTTGACCATTGGTACTAAATAATTCAACCTAAAACGATACTCTCCTTTTAAGTTTACTTATTTTGAATGGTGAAAATCTGTTCGGCATTCATTTTTTGATCGGAAATGACTACGTACTTATTATTCTTCCAAGACTACACTAGTTGAACAATTTACAGTTAGTGTTATTTTTAAAATGAAAAAGCAAGGATAAAAAGAGTTCTACAAACAAATCTGAGTCATATAAAGTCATTATATGTGTTTCAATAAAAATATGTTACTGTTACTGTATTTTGATGCTTAAGATGCGTTAGATAAGTGGCCGATATCACATTATCTTTGTTTATACACACATGAAAATTATTGAGATTGGCTTCGAGAATCATTAACTTACATTATTTTATGTTTAATAAATACCGTGGTAAGGACCCGTGCTTATTAGTCAAAGTAACGTGTACTAATTAACGAACATAGAAAGAAAACTTGTACCTATACGATTTTAAGCTAACATGGTCATTTGCATTATAACTAATATTTGAAACGGGATAATTACCATGTATGTTTGTTTTATTGACACATTGATGAGTTTACTCCGTGACGCTTGCAACAGTGTCGAAATATCGGATGATCAATAAAACAAACATACATGGTAATTATCTCGTTTCAAATATTAGTTATAAAACTTGTACCTAATATCCGGGACCAAGTAGAACCCACCTTAGCTAGTTCTGCAATGTATATAACATTGTAAACGCCCGCTGTGTATAGCGATGGTCAGTTGGAATTTAATATTGCCCCATACACAAACGTCTGTGAGATACAAATGTATTCATCCTTGGTGCCTCTGTATCTTATACAGGTTGATACAAACAGTTAGTGTACAATTTAAGTAAGTATACGCCTTAAATGGCTCTTAAAAGAAACTTAAGCATATTAGTCGCTTAAAGGGTTTATGTTCCGGATCCAAAATATATACAATTATCCCGATCTTGATCCGGATCCAACGGATTCTTCATACATTTCGGATCAGCATTACGTACCCTAGTTACTTATAAGACAAATAGTTTTTTTTTTAAATAGAGATATCTATTTATAAGCAGAAACGAACGATACCAAATTTCTAAGTTATAGATATGTTGGAGGAATTCGGAGCCATGGGAGTGGTCTCGGTAGCTCAGTTGGCAGAGCGATAGGATAAGAATACCCCGCTCAATGCACGAGTATTGCAATTCAGCGGGGAAACGCTGCCAGAATTCTGGAGCTAACGGGACTGTTAGTTTCATAGTTAATATTAATTTAAAATAATTTAATTTTTCTACTTATATATTTTGTTAAAGGTATTACCAATAAATATATAATTTTCCTCTTTAGTTTGACTGTTCTACGAAGATAAAACTTCAACAAGAATAAAGGACACCTTTGTAACAATACAGCTTAGAATCTTATCTCCCAACCCACATCAAATCCCTTTCAAACAAAAAGACTCCAAAACCAAACACCCTGTACCCCACCTAGTTATGCCAACGGCCAAGAAATTTCTTGACGGTCAAAATATCTTAGTTATGACCACTCCTGTCCGGCACACGGCTTACGTTTGCCAAGTTTCCCCCTGCCCCCCTTCCCTAAGGCGAGGCCCGCCCCCCCGTTTATTAATAAATCTATCTGTGTTTCGAGGAGTTAAGGATTTAAATGGGGTTGGCTAACACGTGGATTCCCATTCGCGTATTTGGAAATATATATTCGAACGAAATTTATGCACACGGTATAGTTTGAAAGCTACCAAGCTAGAAGAAAGTATTTCATCGCAGATCTCCATCGTAAAGCTGCCTCTACGAATAAATAAATAAATATTATAGGACATTCTTACACAAATTGACTAAGTCCCGCAGTAAGCTCAAGAAGGCTTGTATTACGGGTACTCAGACAACGAAATATATAACATACAAATACATAGAAAACATCCATGACTCGGGAACAAATATCTGTGTTCATCACACAAATAAATGCCCTTACCGGGATTCGAACCCAGGACCATCGACTTAGCAGGCAGGGTCACTACCAACTACGCCAAGCGGTCGTCAAACGTCAAACGAAATAGGTTTTAAGACGTATACTTCCATAAATTTGGGGATTGAGAATATTTTGAAACCCTTAAAATATCCGTAGTAAAAGTAAACTCAATTAGATTATCATGATATTCAATTTATTCAAAGCGGACCCCAGGCTATGAAGAAGAAGATATTCAATATATTCATGATACCTACACATATAGTTACATTTATTTTATAGGTACTTTATTGTATAGTAAATAAGCTCACTGAAAAGATAACATACGATTTAGTTATTCATGTAAAAACATATTCCCTTCTATGTTTTATTCTACTACAATTTATAATGTCTTAGTTAGACTTGATTATTTGAAAAGTAAAACAAGCAATACACAACACAATACAATAAACAATCAACATTAAAAAACAACCACAAATGCCACAATGCTTTAAACTTTCTTCAAAAACAACGTAAAAAACTTGCAGAAACCCTTCACATCAATTACAAAGTCTAATTGGCACAACACAATTACAGCACATTGAAATCACGGTGCTGATGCAATTATCACACACACAATTATAACACACCCCCCCATCAGGGGGGAGACCCAAGATCGGACAATGGCTTACGTATGAATTGAGTTTGGGCAATTTAATTTGAGATGCAGACTAATCCACTAGTGGTTCTAGCTCGGTATTGATTTGAGATGAAATACTTTAATGATTGTTGCAAACGTTGCTTAAGAGTCCGGCCGGTACACTTTTTAAAGTGAGAACCTGAAAACCGTTAATAATTAAATAACGCATATTAACTATAAAACTGTCGTGAAACTCGAACATATTAAATAATATTTAAAACTCACGAAACATGTCGAGCGAACTTCGACTAAATTACGTGAGTGACCCGTTTTAAATATACGCATAGTATGAAGTATTGGTATTGCAAAACCACAATCCTTACAGAACTTGTTTTGCGAGGTGGTTGATTCGTACAATATTGAAACTTTTTTTATACCACCTAATGTATGTACATAGGTATGTATAATGTGTAATCTATAATGTATTTGCATACAATACAAGTGAATAAGGAAAATGAAGTTTATTTTTGCACCGCTAGTTTCATGAAATATACATATTACTCGTATATTCATATTTACTTACCCAAATATTATCTGCTATACTTCCATACTTTTGCTTAAATTTGCTCTAGCTAAATGTATATTTATTCGAAAAATATATATGGAAGTGGAAAAAAGTGTTGATTCCTCACTCCTCAGACGAATGAATTTCGAACACGCAATTTTGAGACACTAATAAGTTTTTTGTAGAAATCACTAAACGTCTGGTTGATGTACGAGTAACTGGTGACCGAAGAGCTGTATTTTACATCTAGCTAGCCTTAGCTTAGCTTTAGAGCTAACTAGATTTTAGCTTGTAACTTACTGCATATATTTTGTTAGTTATATCTGAAATAGTTATTTGAAAAAAATTGTTTTACATCAAATAAGATGATTTTTCCGCGGACACTAACAAATTCCTTAGAAATCGTTATGAGTTTTTCAACTTACTTTTTAAGATACTTAAATAAGATCTAAAAAGATAATTTTAGAACTGCACAACTAGCCTGAGCAGCATGCGTACAAGGAACATCAAAAATTGTCATGTTGTCACTCTCTCTCTAACTCTCTTTGTAATATGTAAGTGTAACAGAGATGGAGACACAAATCCGCAACCGTTCGATTTTCGTGGTACTAGCCCTGGACAGAGTTGGAGGTGGCTGCACATCACCGCAAAAATGAAAGAGAAATGAAAGTATTCTGAGAACCCCAAGTCCCTGATGAAGGGATCATCATCGTCATCATCATCATCATTATCAAAATAAGATCTGCAAGCTTCGTTCCTAACCTCATCGTCTCACTTACCGTTTTATACTTAGTACCTAACTAATGTGTCATTGAGGTCAAATGTTTTATATAAGTATAAAGGAAGAAGAGGAAGACCGAGAAGGGCAAACATGGACCTGATGAAGGAGAAAGTAGACGGCATGACGTATCAGGTAATCAAGCAAAAGGCCCTTGAAAGAAACACAATATGGTAATTGCTCCACCGACAAGAACGCAGCTCTTATGTTTAAAAAGAAGTATTCTATTATACTAAATATTCCACAATTAATAGTTCCATTGTTACCATTTTCTTGTTACCTTTTCTGTACCTACTCTTACTGTGTTATAAAACATATCCTTACCATATTTTTTTTTTATATACCCTTGACATGTAGGCTTAGCACAAAAGTGTCGCGGCAGTATCTGTCATTGTCTAATCCGAACAGTCAGAAAGTGAAAGGTGATCTTGAGCGCGAGATCTGCCAGAGCTAATGGTATAAAATGGAACAAGACTATAATTAATCTACAGACCACATATGACCTACATACTAATGTCTAAAAGATAGAACTCAAGATAAAATTCTCTCCTTAGCCTTCCCAAATGTTATTACTTATTTTTAAACAGAAACGCCTGAGAATGATACCAAATTTCTCAGAAATAAAAGGAAAAGTAGAAAATGAGAGTGCTATGCCATTGCTGGTATCCCAGAGTCGCGGCTTCGAGTCCCGCCCGAGGTCATTCTTTCCCCTTTTCCTTTCTTTCAGAGAATTTTCCCAACTGTTACGTAGATAATCTAGTGCAGTAGCTCAAACTTTTAGCTGTTTACTAATTGGCAGTTACTACCCTGTCTGTGGGAGCCGTAACTCGTCGTTCCTAAATCTCGCAGCACCTCGGGGCAGTTCTAAAGGGGCTTCTTGAAGAATGGGGCTGCTGAAATTTTGTAAATTGTAGAGATGGTGACAAGTAGGTGTAATCATAATTTATGAATTGGATATTAGGAATTATGTACAGTCAACTCCAAGTAGGTATATGAATTTATGTATATGTATTTATAAAGTGCCAAAAATACGACGGCAATGTTCAGGCAATAAAGTCCTGTATACATATTGCTGGCACTTTGGCTGTATTCAGATCTTTTTAGTTGACTGTACAAAAATGGTGAACAATAATTTGATGTCAAGTAGCCTTAGCTTAAAGCCCATCGAAATATATTAAAAAGAAAAACAAAATGGCTTATTACTGTAATAATTACGAAAAAAAAATTCAACTGTTTAATCCTCTGTTATGTATTAACGACTCAATATATTCATAACATTCCAAAAACCCATTTACCTGTTTATTCGTAATGAACCCCCTAACTGCCCCTCGGTCAGTGGGGGAGGGTGGTCAAGGAGTTAGCTCATCCCAATACATTTCATATTCCGTTGACAGCGGCGCAATAATAACGGTGCGCCAAGACATAGTTGGCAGAGATAAGATAGGGATGCTGGAAGAGATTGTCTTGAAATATCATATAAAGATTTTTAGATGTGATTTTGACAGTGAAAATGTTTATTATTTTGCAGTATTTTAGCTTGGTTCTAGACTTATAGATTCTAGCTGTTCCAATTTTGCGAAAATTGTTTTTTTTTGCAATATTTTATTTGACCCATGAAACCAACTCACGATTATTTATAAGATACGATACTATTTATAAGATTATCTATACTATTTACAAGTAAATAAGAGCAAACCGCCTAGCGTGGTATGGGCATGTGATGACTGTAGTGGGATGAAAGTCATGTGACGAAGAAGGCACAGACGAATGAGTGTTGAGGGAAGTTAAAAGAAAGATAAGGCGAGTAAAAGATGGATGAACTGTGTGGATGATGATATGAAAAGAAAGGATGTGAATAATGAGATGACGGGCGATAGAGACGTGTGGAAGAAAAATACCATGGCCTGAGCAGGCGAATGATGACGAGTAAATATATCTTATTTTTTACTTAAATAAAAGAGAAAAACGAAATAAAGGAACAAAAGTGCCGATGCCGAATTCGCAAACAAACCTATAGTAACTTCAACGTCTATACTCCATACCATGTAAATTCTTTATATGATTTCATCGCAAATTATTTTCAACCTGTCCTTTCCAGCATCGATAGATGTCTGCTCTTGACCAATAGTTGGAAATAGTTGAATTTGAAGACGCCCGGAATTACGAGTGGTCCTGACCCTATGGGTGCCAATAGAATATTTTGAATTCATTGCTTGGCAACAAATTACACCTGTAGTGGTTGACAACGCGGGAATCTCAACTATTTGTTGGAATATTCTAATTGCATATTTTGGGCCTGTTAACGATGTAGAATAATATATGGTCTTGTGTCTTATTCTTCATCTGATATAAATAGTAGTATATATAGATTTATTGTTTTGATCAAAGCAGATTAGTCAGTTGGCACTTAAGTATACAAATTCATTCTTGACTATGTCAACACGATACTTTGAATATATTTATATAGTTTAAAAATTCTTACGACTATTGATTCTGTATTTCTTTAAAACCAGTGACACTAGGCACTTATTTTAATATATTTCTGTAATTTTAATGTGTCCATCCCTAGTGCTAAATATACTGCAAAAAGTCATCCAGCTGTTTACCTTTCCCAAACTAAACAAAGCTTGTACTGTGGCAAGCAAACGTATCGCCCGATAGTTAGAGATTATTGCCGTCCATGAGCACTTTCAACACTTGCGGGGCTTTTTTTTTTATTTCTGTCCGGAAGTGCCGCTGGCGACAGTTCATTCCAGTGTTTAGCTTATACAGCCAATATTAACTGTTAATTTTGTTAGCTTGATTAGTTTGACAATCTGTCGGAGTACTACATATGTGAGGGTATATGGTGTATTGTAGTGGATTGTAAAAATATTACTTCATAGGCTTTATAAGCTCTAGTTCGACAGTTTTTAAATTCATTAATTATAACATTAAGATAAGAGCCTATTTAAATTTTGTAATATATACTAACACCACATTTCTTGTTAGCTTTACACCGCCCCTATCTTCGCAAACCCCCTCGACTGGTCACTCGTCTTACCCGTTTCAAATGGTAAAACACTACCCGACTTATCCTTACACAACCTGCCTCCACCGTCCTACTTGCTGTTTGACTTGCTACTGTTACTTGGATGTGTTCTAAGTTATAAGAAGTTGTACCTAAATAACCTTTCTGTGTTTTCACAATGTAAATGTTTATCATTTTGCATCATTTTAGCCTAGTTCTAGATTTCTTAATATTATCTTTTTTAAATAATTTATGTCATTTAGCCTCACTTCATTAGCAAGTTGTTTCAACTATGCGAAAGTTGTTTCTGCATGATAATGTTTTTTTTTCATTGTTTTCAACTTTACTTGTATCGATGCCATGCTACTTATATTCCTTTACATCGCCTTTTCATGACCGCATCCCCTCACCTTACCCATTTCAAATAGTAAAACGCTACCCCATCTTATCCTTACACAACCTGCCTCCACCGTCTTACTTGTTGTTTGACTTGCCACTGTTACTGGTTTAAGATCTAAGTAACAAGAAGTGGACTCATACCTTTTGTATACCCTTCTGTTATTTCTAATCGACTGTTTTGTAATTTATACTGTAGGTCGATGGGGTAAACATCTGGTTGATGTAACTGGTGACCGGAGAGCTGGTGGCTTCCAACACAAAGTATCAACATCCGACGATATGGCCGAACGTATACGACCGGCAAGTTGTTAAATCAATTTCCACAGTCAAGGCGCTATACATTTCTTATCATTGTGGCTATTGTTTGTCAGTAGTGACTACTTTCATTAACGCTTCATCTTCTTCCTCACACCACACATCTCAACTGGATTGGCTTAATGTATTTATACGCGGTCAAAGCTAATTTTCGGACGATTACTGCGGCTCGCGTGGGTGTTCGGATTGGGTAAACAATTGAAGGGTAAATCAATCTAAGGAGTGGCAATTTATCTTTGTATTCCTTCAAAATATCAAATGTGGCAGATTTTTTTTATTTTATACGACGGTGACAAACAAGCATACGGCCCGCCTGATGGTAAGCGGTCACCGTAGCCTATGGACGCCTGCAACTCCAGGGGAGTTACACGCGCGTTGTCGACCCTTTAAAAAAGGAGGATTCGCTGTAAGATTAATATTGTAGCAGTATTTCAATGGTTCAAGATATTTGTTAAAAGGGCCGTATATTTTGAAAATAACTATAACCGTCAAACGTGCAGTATTTAATATCAGGTACTGCTGAATATTTTTTTTCTCCATTATAATTGTATTAGGTATAAAGCGATTGGTTCATGACTTGAAATTTGTGAGAACTATGTATCCTATTTCTAAATGTTTATATCCTGATATTTTATGTTCCGAATTATAATAAGAGCAGAGCTAATGTTTTTGCAAAGTAGATTATTTTCATATCGTTATCACTGAAACGAAATTTTGCGAAATTCAAATCCTAAAGGGGTTGAACAAGTTCTAGGTACGCAAAGTCAAAAACAGCAGCTAGTCTTTTAATACTATTAATATTTTTACAAGCTTCATAATCAAACAGTCTCATACCATTATTTTGTCATTGATTTCAAAATTTATTTGCATATCTTCGACAAAGCTAACTTCAACCCCTTTAATGACGAAAATTATCACGAAACTTTCCAACTTAACCCCAAAACGTATGTCTTGACCCGAACGGCCCTCAGACAGTGAAAAATGCGAGTTGCCCAAGTAAAACGCAGCTAATTCGGCCTACCTTATCTCTGTGTAAGTTCGACATTGACTGTCATTTGTCTTCGTCAATGCCCGGTGATCATTTATGCTACAGCACACCCTACCCTTTCGGTGAAACATACGACGTTGAAATGTGTCAGACAAAGAAACTAGCAAAACCACTAAACTATGTGTCAAACATTACCTGATCCATCATCTTAGGTTCGGCGGGTCATTGGTAAAATAACAGTTTATTATACAAATCAAATGTATTTTGGATTGGGCTTTGACAAGAAACTGGATCACATACCCCCAACTAGATGGAAAGACGATTTAAAAATTATTTCAGGCCCAACTGGCAGGGGATATGTAGCAAATTGAGTCATGTGGAAGAAAATAGGAGAGATGTATAAGATAATAGATAAGATAAGATTTATTTATAACATCGTTACAATATTAGATACATACATACATAGATTATACATCGTTACTATATTTAGGTGGTTGCTTATATGGTGAAGATGAAGAAGAACAGAAGAAGGAAATCAGCTTGGGTTAAATTTGTTTCGTCTGTTGAGTGCCTACAGATGGTTATGTCACACGATTAGTATTAAAATTCATTTATTTTCAAAATATATACAGTAAGTGTAACTTACCTCCCTACCTACCTCTAGGTACCTACCTTACATCTAAAATAGGTCCTTGAGACATTGTACCTAGGATGCTGGCGGCGTTTCCTCCTAACGATTAGTATTGTATAGTCTCGTTGTAAAAGTAACAGAAATATGTATTTGCAAGGAAAGTTAAAATTATATCATCCGTTACAAAAATATAAATTAAAATGTAAAACTCTTTAAGCCTGCAAATGTTTCGGAAATCAGTAGGTATAAATAAAAAAAAGAAACTTGAAACAGAAAAAGTTCACCGTAATTTTCTCCCATATGTCCTAACCACAAACATTCCTGCCCAGTCACCTCTATTCCCAGGCCTGTAGGAGTGTAATTCCCGTGACATATGTGGTGGAAGCGTGACTTTAACTTTCCGAAGGAAATTGGAAACACTCATTTAAAGGGTGCACAATGATATTGCGTTTTGGTTAAGTTTTTGTTTGTTCTTTGTGTGGTGAGAGCAGATAATATACGTTAAAGTTGATGTTTATGAGAGTTTGTTTTGTATGGACTTTTGTATTTTGAATTTTGGTTGGTATTTTGAAGTATAAAGAATAATTCCCAGGAGTACCTTATAGGACTATGACTGACACCAATTCGATCCAGTCCGGGATGATCTGTCAGTTTCTATAGAAAACGTCACTAGGGCTCCGAGCTATCACGTGATAATTTTTATAGAAACAGATCGTCCCTGATCGGATCGAATTTGTGTGAGTCATCCTTGAAACAGATTAAAAAAACGTGTCTACATTATGTGGGATACAATTGGCCTGTTGCAGCTCGATGAAAATATTTTGGGTATGGTATCTTTTAGCGGACGTGCATATCGACTGGACCAAGCTCGTTGAATTATCAAAATTCTTAAAAATATTGAAACAAACAAGAAAACATGGAAAAACGTAAGGCTAAAATACATGATTGAGTGCAAGGTATCCGAGAGCAACGTCATGGATAAGTGGAGACGCGACACAAGGAAAGCTGACCCTATCCGGTATCCCACACATGTGGAATACAGCATGGTTTTTCTCTCTTGAGAGAGAGAGAGATAGATGAGCACATAACAGCACGTGCAAATGTTTCCGAGCTCCTTTCGTCCATTCCAATAATCACAATAGACAAACACTCGAACCCGAGCACCACTGACCTCCCCTTAATTAGTTTACGAACGTTATTTGCATACGTCCACTAGCGAACGTTTGTTTTTCGAATTTGGAACGCCCGAATGCTTCCGAACTTCACCGAACAATAACTTGGTACCGCGCAACGAGAAAGTCAGTAGTAAGAAACTGGGATATATAGCACATGTGACGTTTTAGATTTAAGGTATTGTAACTTGGTCAAGATGTTTCGAGCCGTTAATTTAGTTTGCTTTGATGAGGGTCGGACCTTTTAAGGAATCCTTCAGGTACGGTCAGCAAATCTGGGACAAATATTGGTTCTGTATTGTTGGGTGGGCGTTGATAAGGCAATTATAAGTAGACGTAAGCTAAGATATTTGATTACGGCGCAGACATAATTGAATATGTATATCTATATGTATAGGTAACGTTGAACTTTTATTTATTACTGATGTGGGCAACAGAGGTATTAACATGTATGCAAAAACATTTCCAGGGTCCTAATATACATCGACCGAAAAATATGACTAGCGTTTTTGGACTCAGGTATGTTCGTAAGCTACGTGTAATGAAAAGAGAGTTATGGCCTAGCGGAACATCAGGCTGTATCTGTAGGCATCTGGAGTAGTTCAAATCATTGATAACAATGATAATAAATTAATACATAATACTAAATTAATTGTGTATTAAGCAGAGACGTCTGCGAACGAAATTCACAATTTTACAATTAGTATGGGGTAGCGCATTGTTATCGATGATTTCTAAAATTTCTTAGAACATCGATGCCGTACAAGTGTTTAACACTTTCGGTAAATGTCGCTACGCGTCGCCCTAAGACGTATAACCAAATAAAAGAAATAGTGGAAATATTCGCCGGGGTCGACCAGGGTGCGTAGCCAAGATGACAATCGCTCACGCTCAGTCGCTAACGAAACGCAACTGTCATTGTCACACTAATACGGAAGAGTGATAGAGAGAGGTAGCTACGATACTTTAATAAGCGTGAGCGATTGGCATCTTGGCTACGCACGCTGGTGTCGATAACTCAAATGACAGTGCGATCTGGGTTCGAATCCATTTTTCTTTCAATTATAAAATTGTAGATTTCGTTAGCAGACGTCTCTGCTTAATACAAAATTAATTTACAAGGCAGTGTCTCTTTTTTATTATTGTAGTTTGATATGTCACTAGGTGGTCCTATCGGAAGATCAGCGCTGGCCAACGCAACACGCAACGATATTTTTTAGGTTGTATTACACTTGTTTGTAGTGTCTTGAATGATATTATGTTCCCAATGGTGGGAACAGTTCTCAGGCGAGATTCTCCCACTGCTAACATATATCCTTGGAGACTTTTGGGACGTGTTGTAATTTGGGATGTGCCTATAGACATTCATTTTTAATCCAAAAAAAAATACGCAACACTTATTGCATTAGAGGATAAAGCGCCTATGCACAGTTAAGTTTCAAATATTTGAAAAAGGTATAGGTATTTTGTTTGTAGCACGACTTAACTTGTTATTTTATTGCAAATCTCAGTTTGATACAATATTTCATTAATTTCACCTTCAATACCCCTCAAAGGTTAAGCTGGCCTAAACTAAATTAAAAAAAACAATTTCGCACCAAGCTCAGTTGCGCAGCAACAGAGCTTAAATAAAGCACAATTATATATTCCACGTCACTGGACTGTGGAACAATGAAGTTAATCCATCAGGTCTTGTCCCCGGGCGGTGGTACAGATAAGACAAGGGCCGTATCCCGCCTTCTTGGGCCGCTAGCCACCCTAGGAAGAATAGCGGCGCAGAGTGGGCACCGAGGAGTTTACGCCTAAAGCCTAAAGCAAACAACGAAAAAGTAAACGTGACATTTTGACTTGTTCATATGAAAAATTCAACATAAATGTTGACTCTTTCAAGTTTCGATGGGCTTAGGAATATAATGCATTTAATTAATTTCTAATGCAGACATCGCAGTTTATCAAAATGGGCTAACTTACATATGGGGGTAGGAATTGGTGACGCAATATAAACTTTCAGAAATAGTTTTAGTACCTACTTTAAAAGCAGATTGTGGAACAATGAATTGAATACACCAGGGCTTGTCCCGGATGATGGTATAGATCTTACCCTGAATCCCGCCTTCTTGGGTCGCCAAGTCGCTATCCATCCTCGGAATAATGGCGTCACAGATCGGATGCAGATGAAAAAGTCATCACGTCGATAGATTTCTACTGCAGAAATCATAAAAATTAGGGACATATATGGTTAAAAAAAGGTGAGGCAGAAGATCCAAATTTCAGCAATAGTTTAGGACTTGAAAGATATGTGCCATCTGATATCTGTAACTGTGTTTGTGTAGTATTTTAGACCGACTGAGAAAGATGTAACAATGCATGAGAATGAGCGTTTGCAAAACATAAGTCATTAGGAAGAAATATGATCATTTCAGAAAAAAGATGAAGCAAATGGATAGAATTGTTTTATTTAATCTCTTGATTTTAATCCTGATGCAAAAAACCTGTTATGGATTTAACATTTGTAATGTGTGCAACATATATGTGTGCCTTTTGTATGTTGTTAAACAAATAAATCGATTTAAATACGATTTTTAGTCAAAGACTGAATCACCATTCCCAATATAAGTTGCGCAATCAAACTATATCCCACTTTCCACGCAAAACTTTCAGGTATGGCTTAAAATATAACTGTTTGCAACCTGCCTCACAGAGGCTCACCACTCATATCCACCCACTTCGGCATCTACACTCTCAACCCTAATGTCCACCACCCTTCTCGGCCACCTGGGCCGTCCGTATGAATATTAATTCGACCATATCTTGACCGGGGTGGACGTATGAAATACTTGGACGATTATAATTGTCTTCGGCGATGTGGGTCTTTCTTGACATTATGCAAGGGATTTTAGGGTTTGGAGATGGAATTTGAGGAAGGATAATAATTACTAGCTTGCGTCCGTGACTTCGTCTGCGAAGTTGTTTCAAATGTCAACTCTTTCTTATTGAAAGTATGGTGTTCATACAGTTAAAACTTTCGTCGGACTGACATTAATATTGAAAAACCGGTTAAAATTTACGCAGGTTTATCACGGCGTGACATGTTTCGACTGCATCGGGCAGTCATCGCTAGGCAGGAGGTTTTATTTACTGATCCTGAAACTGGTAACAAGGAGGTAATGCGGTAACAAGGTTTTTTTTTTCACTACAATAAGTAATAAGTATGGTGATACGGTCTGGACTCCTCACTGGTGATATGGCAAATTATTCTCGTATTTATTCAAACTGCCGTAACGATTAGCTGAACTAATTATATTTATTAAGTTAATTTATTATTCAGCAAGGTTTATTTGCACGAGACATTAAATAAATTACTATGGTGGGACAATTTTACACAAGTACTAGTCCCACGGCAAGCTCAATAAGGCTTGTGACTTAAGTACTAAATATACGACAGTATTTTTAATAAATAGTTACACATACATGACACATAGGGAACATCCATAACTCAGGAACAAAATATTATTCGTGAAAAACACACAAATAAATTACCTCCTGGATTCGAAGCCGGGACCACCTGCTTCGTAGCAAGATCACTACCGACTAGGCAACGGGACCGTTGAAATAATTAATTTCCTCAAATATAAAATAACTGCGGTTTATGTCTTTATGGTACCCAATCTTCTAGTAGGTATGTACTACCTACGTACCTATTTTATTCTACCGGGTCCCCATTATAGGAGCAAAAAATTTAATCCTAGGTTGTAGTCCTCAAACCTAACAACCTTTGTTCAACAACTTTTAAAAATTATGTACTACAAATAGTGTTGTCAATGTACGAGTACAGTCAGCCACACTTCTATGAATACAGCCAAAGCAAAAATATATGAATAGAACTTTATTTCCTGAGCATCAAGATTCTGTATAGGTACATATACTAAGAACACAACACTAGTAGGTACGTTCTGTCAAACGCAGTGAAGCTAATTCAATTGAGATATGTTTCTCAATTTCCATACATTGCCCTCTAAGTCATTCGATTTTTATATTAAGGAACGAGATGGAGAGAAACTATTTTCGGTTTCACTTTTGAACGCGTTGCCTTTATGAAACTTGGTTTCTGGTAATTCGGTGGGTACATACTTTTGGCGCTTTGGCTGTATTCATACTCGTACGTGTGTGGCTGACCGTACGTTAACATCAGCCTAATTGACGTCTCTTGACATAGTACAAAAATGTCATAATTTGCAGTACATTGCGTCATCAAACAAACTCTAGCACGTGTAAAAAAATCAAAACACACGTTATTCTTTTTTTTTATATATTATGGTTAAAAGTCGCTCAACAAACCTACGATTAAATTTTTTGCTCCTTGTTATGGGGCCCACGCGGTATAGGTACAATATGTATACATTTCACATTCTTCTACATCATGTGTAGGAGATATCTCATCTCTTTTAGTAAATTAGATAAGTACATTTTATCATTTATTCCTCTTCCTATGTAACCCGATTTGGTTCTTGACGTTTTCTCGTAATTTTACTATAAATAATGTTTTCCCCGGTGAAAACTCAATTAAAACTAATTTTCTTCGAACTAACCGCTTTATATAAGTACCTAGGGGTGCATTATTTCGTAAATGTTGTTAAAAATAGTGAATTAGGTGTTGTCAGCCCCTTAAATGACTTTAAAACGCTTAAAAGATGACACACTAGAACGTCATGGGACGGGACGGGACGGGGCGGGACAGGAAAAAATCTATCAATTTCTATAGAAATCGTCACGTGACATTCGAGGGCTCCGAGCTATCACTTGATTCTTTCTATAGAAATTGACAGATTTTCCCGTCCCGCCCCGTGCCGTCCTGTGCTAGTGTGAGTCATCCTTTACTCCTTTACAAACGACACACTGCACACTACAATTTCACGGTATAATGTACGCTATAATGCATATCGAGCACCCTTTAAATACCGAAATCCAACGGACAATACAATAGTTCGAAATTCGAAATATATGTCGGCGTTCCATCCGGTTCCGGTCGAGTTTGAGCCCGAAGTTGGAGTTACGCCGGAAATGGCGGCTGAAGAATTAAGTGACGATAGTTATTCAAATGTGGGTAGGTTGACCTATATTTAATGAGCACACAAGCGATATTTGTTGGCATGGTTAAACGCTATTCAAAGCCAAACGCAGATTTAGGGTTCCGTACCAAAATTGCTAAAAAGGAACCCTTATGGTGTGACTCAGTCTGTCTGTCTATCAGTTTTAAATATGTCGAGAACTTGGTATTATAGCAACTATTTACCTCTTCATCACTATAAATTTTTATTCATTTATTAGACAAATATTCTAAATCAGAAAAAATATATATATAAAAGAAGAAATAATTTAGCAACTAATTTCAAATCTGGAATAGTTGTAAAACTAGTCAACAAGGTTAACCCAGACACATTGACAGCAGATGATAAATTTAATATTTTTTGGTGAAGAAAAATGCCTTTAAAAAATGTGATTTTTGGCTTTAATGGTTAAGTGATAACCCACATCTTTGTCACTAAAAAAGAAAAACCGCCTACTTACAATCTAATACTACGGATTCAATAATTCATTTGTGTTACATATTGACAAATCGAAACTGCCCCAACTTTTAAGTCGGGCACACAATTAAACGTCCAAATCCCGCCATATTTCAGGGGGTTTCATTAGGGGGTTGGCGGGGGTTGGTCAGTGTTTGTGATTTGTAAATGGGCAGACCTTAGCCCTTCCTGAAGACGGGGATATATCACGTAACGGAATGATAACTTGGTTTTAGGGACAAATATAGAGTTGCTACAACATTTAAGGAGTTCATTCATTTAAATTTTAAACACCGCATCACTGATTAACTGGTTTGGTTTGTATTCAGTTTCATTCAGTTAACAAAGCAATGTTTTACAGAAAAATACTGGTTTTAATTATTAATCAAATATAGGAAAGTAGGTACCTGAATACTGTAAAACTGCCTCAGTGTCTTTATGTAACGGTGGGTTTTACATTTGTTCAAATGAAATCCTGTAATAGAATAGAACGTGGTATCATTTAGTGATAATTGTAAAGATTTTCTAAGAAAGACTAATCATTGTAGCACTATCAAAGCAGACACAGAGGACAAAATTTGGAATATCGTAGCTATTTAGCAAATCTGACTATTTTAATTTGGACCGGCAAAATTTGCATCAATGGACTATTTAATGATGAAGAAGTTCCTGTAAAATTTATCAAACTCAAAAAGTACAAAATGAGGAAAATTAACTTAGTGTTCAAAGACAAATTTTCAACCTTGTCACACTAAAGTATCCCTAGTCACACCTCCCAACTCCACACAGCCCAACCACCCACTGTCTGACGAGATATCTTAAGGGCACAAAGGTTCCCGCAAATTGCCAAAGTAAGTGTAGCGTCCGAACAGAAATACATTATCTGGACTCGAAGGCTGTGTGTCGGAGATTTATTAGTTTAGACCTTAGATGACTACTCCATTTCCGAGGGATAAATTGGAGAATTTAGGACTGTTTTGTTAAATACGGTTAGATTCGAGAATCCTTAATAATATCACTTCACGTGTTGTGAAAAGAGTTGAACCATAGTAGGATATAGGAAGCAAATGTCAAAAATTTGGTTTACACTGTTACACTTTCCCCGTTGGTGTTTGGAGAAAGAAGTCTAGTTTAGGTGGTCAAATACGTTAAGGCATATATTTACCGGATCAGCGGATAAAAGTATGGGAAATTTGTCCGGCGGATAACCGCGGACATAAACACTACGGATTATCCGAGCGTATATGCTGGGCATTTCCTTTAACAGATTTATTTTATTAGGTACAAGTATGTGACAACAATTTTTTTCTCTGACATTCTGCTTCTATTCTGTAGCTATTAGCCATAGCTGAAATCCTTTTTCGTACACCAGAATCATAACTACTATACAATTAATAAAAAAATATTTTGGGACAATCTTACACAAATCCACCTAGTCGTACGGTAAGCTCAATAAGGCTTGTGTTGTGGGTACTAGCCGACGATATATACTCGTATAATAGATAGATACAAATAAATACTTAAATACATACAAAACATCCATAACTCAGGAAGAAATATTCGTGATAAACACACAAATAGATGCCCTGACCAGGATTCGCACCCGGGACCTCCTGCTTCGTAGGTACTACCGACTAGGCTAGGAGGCCGTTAGAGTTACAATATGTTAATACAATTATTAATATTGTAAATAATTTTTTCCTCCATGTGGATGTGAAATTATTTGCACGACTGTTTTTCTCAAAACACCATGACAGAGTGATAGAGTCAAAGAACATTATCTCTTCCAAGAAAATTATCTGTCAAAGTTAGTGTTATTTTAAACGTCAAACTTTTATGGGATTATGACGTTTACTTAACACGTTCACAATCTGTGCTATCCAAATCTAGGTAGCTTTTTATAGAGGGATTCTAAGCCGAAAGGCTATTTCCGCTGGAATGGTAAAATAAAACACTGGGAAGAAAAATAGGCTACCTGCATGAAAAGAAAAATTCAACACTCCAATTTTTATCTATTCTCAAGTTGAAGGTATTGAATATCTAGAAGTATAATTAACAATAGCTTAATCATGTCAGAATGAGAATTTCTGAATTTGTCTCACCGTTATCATACATTCATTTCTTCAAAACTCTGGATGCTTGCCAAAGATATGTCTGTTGCTATGACCAACAATATTGAAAAAAAAATTGGTTTAATTAATACAAACCACAATTCATGCCATATTATAATGTAGACCTAACTTAAGGAGCTCATATAAGCAGTTCAGGTTTGCTAGAAGAGTAAAGTTTAAATTTACACATAAGCACTTTGGTAATAACTTCCATCCCCAAATCATATCCATTACAAAACAAGATCTCATAATCAGAATGGCTCTCAGTGTTCCTTTGTCTATGCTGTAACTTAACCCTTACCGCATCGTGCGCGGCTTTAACATTAAATATATGTTTTACCACCTTATAAAGATTGCGTCCGCGATGCGCCTGCGGCTTGTGGCACGAACACTCGTATCGGACGACAGTCCGAGCTAGACCGGGAGCTTGTGCAAATAAAATGGCCAGGCTAAACTTAAGAAACTAAACTTATTATTTTTAAGCAAATACTAATACCAAATTTCTTAGAAAGGAAAAGTGGAAATATTCATAACCTCGGGCTGGACTGGAACTCGCGACTCTGGGATACACACCAATCGCTCTGGCAGCTGAGCTACCGCAAATACACCCGTGGCCCCGATTTTTTTCACCGATTTAGCAATAACTACCGTAAGAAGGTACTTCTTAATCGGCAAGTGAAGTCTCAAGTTATATTGAGAATTCAGTAGCATTTTGGTACCTCAGTGTATGAAAAAGCAAAAACTTGTATGACTCTATGAAGAAGTCTGCAATGATGGAATGAGAAAGAAAACTTTTAACTAAAATACTCGTAAACTCACGTCTGTTTCCACAAAAGAGGTAAACAGATCATATGAAACTCCTAGGCCCTTACCATGATGTCTTAACGCGATTCTGTTTAAGTTCTTAACTATGCTCAGTTGTATGGCAGCGACTCAGTTTAGGTCCTAGGTTAAGCCCCCTGAGTTTAAATGTCACTTATTAATTAAGGGGTTTCAGAGGCACCGGGACAGGTCAGGTTTTCTCCATAAAAATATAGTTGACTGTTACCTACTAAAGATATATGATATTTGTTTTTAGTCAAACAAAATATACAAAAAAAATCCGAGAAAGATATTGATAACATTATTCTGTTTTGAAAGCCTTCAGAGGCTAGAGAGCATCAAAACTCAAAGAGGAAACAGTCGCGTACGTTTGTATGGGGAAGTTACCTGTCCTATTGTATCTTAAAGATATCGAAATTTTGGTATATTAAGGTAAATTAACTGCATTCGCGATAGACCCGTTCTATTTTTCATAATAATGTGTACAAAACCCGAAAGTTTAAAATGTTATTTCGTAATTTTGAAATTGCAGTGGTCAGTGGTAGTCTTAACCCTTCACCGGCTTCACCACACGGGGAATCGAGATTCGTTTTGCGTTTTTTCCTCATTGCTGCGGTCTTTATCATTTCCTCGAGTCAGTCTCTCCTGGATAATGCGCCGTTATCTGCTTCTGTCTGTAGCCGTTAACCATATAAATATTAAAGCAGAATTATTGAAGCCAGCTCCCGTGTGATGCAGCGCACGCGCATGTCCGTGTGTGCCGTATGGTGTGATGCCGCGTGACTTCGCAACATGTTTATTGGGCCCGCTTTGAAGGGTTTTGACATTCTAGGGCTACTCCAAACCATAGCCATTTTAAATTTAATCTAACATGGTCATTTACATTATACTCCGTAAAACTGGCGCTTACACAGTGCCAAAATATCTGGAGCTCCTTAAAACCAACATACATGGTAAATACCTATCCGGGTTTTAATAGTTCCATGGCCATTTTCTTATATGCCAAATTACTATGTGCCTCACACACTTTACTATTTGCCTTTTAAAATCCAGGGGTTTTCCTAATTCCTAGCCCCTCACAAGAACAGAACTAAATTCTCCAGAGACCATTAAGTACATGGATCTCCATTGAAAAAAAGAAATATCCGAAAGACGTCATTTGCTGGACGAAGGCCTCCCCCACACGGTTTCCTGCGACCGCAACCAGATCATCGGCCCTTCTCCTTCATCACCATCATCTCATAGATTATCTATAAAGCCTTGGCCCTGTTTGGTCAAAGCCCATCAAGGAGTTAGGAGGTGGGGAAGGGGGCATGTTAAATGACTCAAGGTAGAAAGAGACAGGCTGGACCGGGCTAGGATGATGTGTCAATTCTATAGAAAGCGTACTCTGTTCGTGACGCGTTTTACAGTATTAAATAGTTAGTGACACACGGTTCCGGCTCGGACCGCTTTGTCCCGGTCTCGAGTCATCCTATGAGCGGTTTTTTTAAATATTTATTTTTTGCTGGCCATATGTTCGGGCATATCCGCCGGTCTGCAAATAAGTGAACGGGAAATTCGTCTGCCAGTAAAATACAGTAATTAGGGCTACGTTTTATTATAATTGAAAAGCAGGGTAGTTTCGAAAATCACAGCACCCATAAGTCCATTATTTCAAGAGTCTCATTTTTAAATTACCCTATGTTTTTAGACATTCGAAATCATCTCAATACACCCTACCAATTGTTCCTAAACATTTTGGTATATTCTCAAAATATCGAAAGATACTTTACTGGCCGCTTTACCTGTGTGTTGACCGAGTCGCAGACGTGATAGCACTCTGTCCGATGATGATTGCCAGCCTCAATCGAAACATTTTACGCCAATAGTGATAAAAATACGTTGTTTTAATATTAACTTAACATTTTACAGAGAAAACTGAAACCCTCTGATAGATACATCCTTAACCAGCTTTAACACTTTAATGCGAGCACACAATCAGATATTTGTTTTAAATTATGGTAATAAAATGTCTGTGAGAGTCACGCGCGTGCGCAGGATGAGCGCATCCAAAAAGAACCAACACAATTACCTAAGTTACTTTGAATCAACATTGAAATTTCAACTTTATTTTGTGTCGATTAAAGTTCAAATTGCATTGGGCTAAATGGACGAGATAAGAGTTTAGGGAAGTAGTTATTAGAATTGGATCTTTAAGGATACCGCACGGGTTACTATTATTAACGAGTTCTTGTTTTGCCGTGTAAATTGGTTGTTACATTTTACTGTCATTTTGCGCTTGTGAAACATTTTTATGGTGATAGTCAATTTGTGCAGTTCTATATTTTTTATAAAATTGACAAGTGTCTGGAATAACTATCTAAGTGTTAGGTATAGGCAATATATTAATAGTCTTCTTCTTAGGTAGCGTTTTTCCGGCTTAAGTCACGGTTCAAGGAGCCTGGGGTCCGCTTTGGCAACCTACTTCCAAGATTTATTTTAGACGCCAAATTTCCATATTGTAAGCGTTTCGATGTTGGTTGAATTGTCCGCGGCAGTCGGAACCCACTAATCAACTGCAAAGTGGCACTGATATGATGAGTACAAATAATCTGGCAAACCAAAATGCACTGTACATTTGAAAAACACTTTAATATTGTCGTCTGTTTCTGCGATTGTTGTTCATTAAAATTAAACACTTGCGTTTATTAACACCATGACTCTACGTTTCGAGACCTTTACAGCACTTGTTTTCACACGGTTAAGATGATCGTCAAATTCGATTGACGGGGAGGATTCGCATTCTCTCAGTCATTACTTATCTATTACGGAGCAAATTTGGCATTATTTTTGGGTGACCGTAGTGATTTGAAACCCTTTTTCGCCCTTTTTTTCTGATTCGTCTCCCTATCCGCGGGTTAGTCCGGTGACGTACTAAAAAAGGTCATGAACAGATATTTAACCCCCCCCTCTCCCACCAAATTATTCCACTTTTTGTATGGAGAAATACCGGTATCTGAGCCCAGAGCGTGATTTATATATATGTAATTGTATACCTACTCGTAACAAACACTATTATTTTCCTCTCATTCGATTCCAAAATCACATCCACCACCCCTTCAAGTTTCCATCGATTAAAACTCCAACGATCGTACAACTCGATAATCGCAATCGATCGGTCTGCCGATGCGGATATATTAATACGTGATCGACTTAGTTTGGAGATGTCTGCCGCTCTAAATCTGCAACAATGCGGTCCTGGCTTGTTCTGATTTGCTCGTAGGTGGACGTGGGGTTTTTATGGATAAGACATCACATTAACAAAACAAAGTGACATGATCAACTAACGTAATCGACCAATATTGTAATCATGGTTGGAGGAATGGTCGGGCGAGGACAGTATGAGATCAGGCCTAGTACCACGAAAATCGAACGATCGAAAATTTGTATCTCCTTCTTTGTCACACTTGCTTATTGGAGTGACAAGGAGGTTTTACCGTCAATGCCAATTTTCGATCTTCGTGGTAGGCCTTCAGAGGACCTACCTTCGTTCGTTCTATCGTCTATTTCCCTCTCTATTGCTCACGCATATTTAAGAATAAAGAGACGAGTAGACGAGCGAACAAAGTAGTTCGTGATAGGCCCACAGTTTTTGTGCCTATACATATTGATTTTTTTGTCACTGGCCTCTAAGCAGTGAGTTTATAGGTCATACTGAACAACTTTTATTATGGGGATAATAATCTAAAAGGATCTCGTTGAAGCACGCTTTTGTCTAGCAGTCGAAGTTTTTTTTAAAATCTAATAATCTGTTAGCATCGTATTTAAATAAATAAAATTAAATCTTATATATTGTAAGGTCATGTCCACACCAAACTTACGCAAACGGAGACGCGCGGACAGTAGACATCACAAAGTCCGCTCGGATCGGCTTATCGCTCTGTGCATTTCCCTCTCACAGCCAACTATGCGTCACCACACAGCTATCTACATGGTGTAATCTGTGATTAGTTTAATGATCGTAGCCGAAAGTTTTCAATGGTTTCATATTATCAAATCGTAAGTTTTGACTGTCATATTTAGGTACAGTCAACCAACGAGCCGAGCCGATTTTCCACTAGGGGCGCTAGTGGAACGTGGGTCCTGCGGGAACATTTCAAACGTCACTTTGGCAATCCCCTCATACTGAAACAGGACGCACGCATGAGCTGCGCCGTCTGGTGAGTGGTGAGCAACAATACGCCTGTATGGGGTCCGTTTTGGCAATTAATCCCAAGATTTGGTGTAGGTGCTAGTTTTAAGAAAGCGACTGCCGTCTGACCTACCAACCCAGAGGATAAACTAGACCTTATTAGGATTAGTCCGGTTTCTTCACGATGTTTTCCTTTACCGAAAAGCGATTAGTAAATGAGCTTTTTCCAAAATAAAACCCAAAAACCTGATTCTTCTAAATCTGGACTTGCTTGGGCTTATTCGAATCAGTATGAGGAGCTGATTCGAACCTGATAATAAAAAAAATTGTCCCAGAATTTCCATATAAAATTTAAGTTTCCATTACGCCACGCTCATAGTAAGTTCATACTGAAACGTGACGTAATGGAAGGGAATTTTTGGGACTTTTTTTTATTATCAGGATCGAATCAGCTTGTGATTCTGATTCGAATGAGCCCAAGCAAGTCCAGATCCGGAAGAATCAGGTTTTCGGGTTTTATTTTGAAAAACGCTCAAATATCAAATGATATTTCACACCTAAGTTCCGAAAAACTCATTGGTACAAGCCAGGGTTTGATCCCGTGACCTTCGGATTGTCACTTCATTTTCATCATATTACAATAAACTATCAAATTAAATTTAACCCACGTATAACCTTTAAAAACCTTTAGGTTAACCAACTAGGCTTAATTTTGAACTCAGCTCAAAAAGGGTCCAAATCCTTTTAGAACACTGAGACTTAACCCCCTTTCTGCCAAGTATTTAATTTTAATTAATATATAAATAGCACGAAAGGCGAGCGCGGACGGGTTAACGATAGGGTTAATTACCCATTAGGACTAATTAAACTAAAATACAGTTCTTAATAAGGCAATAAATAGATCTATCTATTTTGTATCCTTTCTAGTTAGCGTGGGTTATAAAATACATTGATGTTTACACATAAGATTGAATGTGATTATTTTAATCAAAGTTTCGAATTTTATTCGTACGCAACTTACTTGCAAATAGTAGAGCTAATTAAAAAAAAAAACCATAAAACGGGGTCCGCAAAAAGGATGCTCCCCCCCCCCCTATTAATAAGTTTAATGACCTTAAAAATACTGGTGGCACGGAAATCTCAGCGTGCGAAAATTATACGGTTTTCGGATTTTCTCCTGTACAAGTTCTTTCTTTTTGCCAAATTTCGTGATTCTAGGTCAACGGGAAGTACCTACCCTATACATTTTGATTCCCGTTGCAAATGTATGGGAAATGCAACATAAACGGCCGTATCTTTTGATTGCGTTGACGATTTGGCTTTTTCACAGCTTTAAGGGATCGCAGACTTGTGTATGTGGTATTAATTTAAACTTGCTACCTTTATGCGTTCCCGAGATAAAGGATCTTCCAGACAGGACAGACAGACGGATGGACGGACGAACAACAAACTGATCCTATAAGGGTTCCGTTTTTTCCTTTTGAGGTACGGAACCATAATTACCCACACTTACAACCTTAACAGCTGTTTCGCTCTGTTTTATCTATAGATAGCTATAGACTGATACCTTAGTACTTAGTTATAGTGGTTGTTAAATATTCATATGACAGAAAACGATCATATTACTCGTTCTCCTCTTACTAATATTCAAATTTATTTATGCCTTTCTAATATCATAAAATACGTGGACACAAATGAAAGTACCCAATAAAGAACCAGCTCTACCAAGCTTATCCAGTTTTGCATAACGCCATCCGCGAACTAAATCAATACAAACTAATACTTTCTTTAACTACACTTTGCATAAACTTGCAAAATTATAATGCTGCCTCAATTTCAATCCTTACAAATGTGTCGCCTTTAACAAGGTGGAATTAGGTTCAAAATTCAACGATATTCATTTAAACATCAGCAAAATTTAATTTGCTTCTAATTTTAAAATTGCCATATAAACAACGTAATTCGAAATGCAACCCTTCAGTTTTCACACTCTTATGAGTTTGAAAATAAGCGTCAAATTTGATTGGTGCTCGTTTTATAAGCGGTAAAATAAAGTCGGTTTCTAAATCGGTCACCGTGTGGGGGCAGTATACGTTGTAAATCTGACATGTATAAGTCGCAGACAGTTTCAAGTTTATGAGTTTTCGCGAAGTGACGAAACTTTGGGAAGTTTTCTTATAGCGTAATAAAACGAGAGAAGTTTTGGGATTGGGTTATTTCAAACTTAAATGGTTTTGCATGGTAATCTAAGTTTCATATGAATAGTGAACGTGATAGTTTTTTTGTGTGGACGAACTGACGCAAAACTGCCTGATGAAATTATAATATATACTACTTAATTTCGTGGTCACCTGTTATTAGAAGTTTGTATGGGAATGCGATTGAAGAGATTATGATAGGTAGGCCTCCCCCAAAGATTTCCACAATGATCGGTCCTACGCCACCCGCATCCAGCGGACTCCTGCCACTTTCACCAGGTCATCAGTTCACCTTGTGGGGGGCCTACCCACGCTGCGCCTTCCGGTACGTGGTCGCCACTCGAGAACCTTTCCACCCCAACCTACCAAACAAATAAGATAGTAAAAATAAATAAGATAAGTTGAAATAAATGGACTTTTTATTTATTTATCACGTGCGATTAACAATTTATACGTGGACTTAGTTGCGAGTAGAAAGAAACTGAGCTTTAAAATATAATGTAATTATTGGCCGCAAATTGCCTTTCACTGGTATTTACAGTGTATAAGTCAACTACAAAAATATGAATAAAGGCAAAGTGCCCAAATATGTATACAGTATTTTATTACATGAAAATTAAGGTCGTGTATGTTTGGCACTTTATTTGTATTCATATCTGTATAGTAGACTGTACCTTTTTTCTGTTAATCACTGAAGAAATCTATAATTTGACTACGTCCCTAAAAAAAAATACAGGATTCTGGACCTAGAATTTATTGGAATAGTTCAGCAATGACCTTCCGTGTTAGGAATTATAAAAAGAAAGTTTCCGTTTAAAACTACAATAAAATACGAGACTAAAATTACGCATAGCTATAAATTAATTCAATCAAGTGCCTGCGACATAAAACTAGAAATTAGAATCAACTTGACTTACTAAAGAACCAATCTTTATCCGAGCCCAAACCACGCCCATCAAATGACATTAATTATTACACATATACACACACACACATACATAAACGAAATGATCTATGTATAAGTTACGTTCACTTGCCACCTCCTTGGCCCAGTACCAGTCAGTTATCATTAAATTAATCTATGTGCATACTTATCATACATATTTATATACTGCTCTGAGTATATAGGCGATTAGTTACGTGTTATTAAAAGTTTCTTGTGACATGTGCCATGTTATAAATACATTTTCAGTTTTTACATTCTTAAGTTGTTATTTTTTTCGTATATAAATTCATGTGTGCAGTCGACTCATTGGTACTCTAGAACCATGTCAGAATGACAAGCAGTAGGAGATTTTATACAAGATATACATATATTTTTTTTTATGCTATAGGTGGCAAACGAGTAAACGAATCGCCTGATGGTAAGCGATTAACGTCGTCCATGGACACCCGCAACACCAGAGGTGTCGCAAGTGCGTTGCCGGCCTTTAAGGTGGGAGTACGCTCTTTTCTTGAAGGTTTAAAGGTCATATCGGTCCGGAAACACCGCTGGCGACAGTTCGTTCCACAGTTTAGCTGATATGATTATATGATTTATAGCGTTACTATGGCATAGTCCTTTTTTTTTTTACATGGGGAATGCATTTACGCATACCGCCGGGTCTAAGGTGGTGTGCAACCCGGTCGGTTATGTGGGACTCGAGGCTGTAAAGAGGCCCCCCTACCCACTAAACCCCATGGTGTCCTCTCACCGCTGCAAATGCGGGGTCCCGGGGAAGCTCGCGCGATACCTCCGCAGCCCCGCAGCGGCCATCCCGGAGCGGGATCCGTCGCAAGGTCGGGCTTTGAGCCGACCGATCCTCACCGTGGGAGCGCTTCCCGGACACAGGGTCGCGCTCTCATGCTCGAGAGCCGGCCTCATGGGCGAAGGTGCTCTCGTGTCCCTCGCCAGCCAGCTCTCGTTAGGGTGGCAGGTTCCGCTCGTGGGCGGCGGCGGCGCATCGGGTCTGCCTCGGCCTGGGCTTCCCGTTCGCGCTCCGCCGCCTCCTTCTCTTTGAGGACGTGCTCGCTAAACGAAAGCAGAGCCTCCCACCCTTCCTCGCTGGCCACCATGGCCCGCACCACCGCCGGCAGCGATAGGTCTGGCCCCACCTGGGCTATCACCTCCTGCCGCTCCGCCTCCCATGCCGCACACTCGGCCAGTGTGTGCTGGGCCGAGTCTACGCCGGCTCCACACGCGTGGCACTCCGGTGTCGGTTCTCTCTGCGCGACCTTGTGCAGGTAGCTGCCGAAGCAGCCATGCCCGGACAGCACCTGCGTCAGTCGGAAAGAGAGAACCCCGGAGCGCCTTTCGACCCAGTCGTGGAGGACTGGGCGAACTGCTTCTATGGTGCGGGCCAACCCTAGGGAACCTTAGGGTTCCAATTGGTTGATTGTACGAGTACCTATCTGAATATGCTCAAAACGTGCATCTGACTAGGCTTTATCCGTGACTTTGTCCACGCCAGCTAATTTACAACCTACATTCTATTTCATTATAAAAAACCTATGTAAGGTGCTACTTTATTAGTTGCAGAATTTTATGCAGCTGATAGTACTCGGTTCCTGGAGTAAATTTAAGTATTAAACATTATACCTTTTACGATGTTTTTTTGGAGAAAACGTTAAAACAAATTTGCTACGTAAAAACATCCTGTTAATGTGATCAGTAAATAAGAACTCATTGAGCAGATTCTAGTACCTCTTTTACCTACCAGTTAACTGTAACTGGCCACTTCACGTCGATAAATCTCGACCATAATGTCATTTAAGACTAACTATTGTTGACATGAGTGATATGACGGATAGTGTTAAACGTCTTGTCAGAGAAATGCACATGATGATTCTTTTTAGACGTAATTTTTTTTTTGTTCGGTAAATGAAAACAAAAAAATCATATGAAAAGATTTCATAATTTATATTTAAAGTTAATTGTTTTAAAGTAGAGTATCACCTGTTCAAATATCTGCAACTAATAAAGTAGCACCTTATATGTCTTTTTTGTTAAACATAGGGGTTTGGATACAAAAAATCGTCAAATGGCTACACAATTTCTATTTATAGTATTTTTAAAGTTCGCGTATAGTTTTCTTGACAAGTTTTAGCTGAAGTAAGTATGATATTTTCATACAATGTCAATGTGCCAAATGTGGGCAAATCAGTGTAAAGTTAGCGTGGCCTCTATCTACGAATTTCAAAAATGGAACCTCCAATTAAAGGCATAGAGACCAACCGAAGTATGAATACTGGCATGCAAATCAGCTACCTACAGAAAAAAAACATATTGTCTGTTTATATATTACACGGATTATAAATTGAAAGAGAAATAGAAACAGATTTGATTTATTGTCACATAAACACAAGAATCCAAAAATAGAAAGAAAGACGAGCACATATTCTTCTCAAAATTTAAACACTAACCAACACAACTATGTGACAAAGGACTGCACTCAGCGTTAGCTGTGGCAGGCTAGCAACCTCAGCGCTGGTTTTCAGCGCACCCCACAAGTGCACAAGTTTTGAATTACATTTCAATTGGCGGGAATTCAATTTACAAAATTTTTAAAAAATATCGATGTATAAAAAACTATTAAGCTGGTCGGAGAACATGTAAACAATAAACAAAAATAAGTTAAACTAAAATAGGTAGGTACATGCATGCAACACTTACGGCTAAATTTGTTAGGCTAGGGCAAGATATGAAACATTAATATTTATAAAAAGGTGTTTCAATCAACCTTTGTTTATTTAGTAAAATAGATTTCAGTTTGGTTTTAAAATTATAATGATTCATATTTAGCCTTAGTGGCGCAGGCAGGTCATTCCAGATTTTAGCAGCTGCAAATTTAAAACTCCCTCGAAAACCGACAGTTTTGTGTTTAGTTAGGGACAGTTTATTTTGGACCTTGCTTCGAGTGTACCAGTGATGCACACCCGTGAACCAGACAAAACTCTGAAATATCCTTATTAATTCAAACAAATGCTCTTGAAAAATCTAATAATACAAGGATAGTACTTTTTCCTTCATCTAATGCCATTAATATGTCATCAGTGACTTTGGCGAGGGCCGTGGTTGTGCTGTGTCTGCCACGGAACCCAGACTCTATATTAAGCAATTTTTTTTTTCTAAATATGTATGTCATATACTACGAAAAAAGTGACCAAGAATCGAACCAGCGACCACTGGGCCAAGATGCGTCTGCCGCGAAAGTAGGAAGTCGCTGGTTCGATACGAGCCCTGCTCACCGGGAGCCTTGGTTACTTTCCGTTGTATATGGACATCTCATTCAATTTATAATTTTTATATAGTAGTGTCTCTTTAAAAAACAGAAAAAATATTAATCAAAACATTTATTACAAATAATAAATGATTTGATTCGTGCTTTACAATTATATTTGAAACACGTTACTTGTAAGTACGTCAACGTCAACAACCACTAAACATTAAAAAATAAGTGTTTAAGCTCTGGCGTTCGAATTTCAAAAATGAAACCTCCAATTAAGGAGGTCATAGATCAACCGAGGCATGATACTGGCATGCAAATCCGCTACCGAGCTACGCAACCCGTTATCCAGGGCCGTTCAACCTTGCCGCAATAAAATTAATAAAAAAAGAAGTGTGAAAAAAGTTACGTAACGAGGATACGATGCATATTGATGAGTGTTTTATTGAATATTTTATAGACACATTGTTAAAGAGGGTTCCAGAGAATACCATAGTTTACATAGTCAGGTACTTTTTATCGCTGTAGTTACAGTAAAGCCAAAATGAATTGTGTTTGATTTAAAGTTTATATACGGATTAGATTCTCCTTCGTTACGTTTCCTCAAAACAAAAAGTCCGAAATTGCCTTTATTTCGCGATAGCCAATAATAATATAAACTTGGGAAACATAAAAATTAGCTTGGGATCAGTTTACTGTTTACACTTTGATTACTGATTAGTGTGACTTCTTCTTACAAACTTTACACTTTGATTACTTATTAGTGCTACTTCTTTTTAAAAGCTTTACACTTTGATTACTGATTAGAGCTACTTCTTTTAACAAGCTTTATTTTTTGATTTTACTGTCCCCTTCGTAGAAACATTCGTGAAGATGCGAAAAATAATTAAAAAGAAAAATTATCTATGTTCTATAATATTCCTACCAGATTCAAAACCATTTTTATTTGTTCAGCAAACATTGGAAACCCCTGACCGATCGACTAAGCGCTTGTAAAAACGTAATTATACACACGAATGCGCATGATTCACGTAATTTTTGAATACTGTAACAACGGTCAGATTTTCCATGCTAAAATCAACCTAGCTCTCAAATCTGTACAAGCGAAATCTTGCTTTAAAATCAGTTCATACGTCTTAAATTTGATTGACAGGTTTTGAGCACAACGAATTTTAAAATTGGAACTAGCATAATGCATAACGTGTCGGTTTTTATCAATGCAAAAATGACGTTAATCAAAGGGTTTTACGGTTGATTTTTGTATGTGCATAAATGGTCAAGTAATGGTGGAGGATGATGGCTAAGTTGTGATGTGCAGATGCCGTGGGAACGACCAGGTTTGGGAAATTCTAAATACAAACGAGACGAACGGACGCGATCGGTCCGACGATATCGGTGTGAGTTTGCTCTGCTTGTAAAATAATGTAGTTCAGGCAATGAAGAAACACAATAGGGTATGCACTTTGAAAGGGCGCCGAATGATTGGCGTGAAATGATAGTTTGGTTATTTGCATATTTTTGCTGTTCAGGTTTAAAAGTTGACAGTTTATTTGTACAATTTACTTTTTTTTTATTGCTTCCTACACAGGACAAGCTTTGCCTAGTGTACAGGTCAGTAAATGTAATACTGTATGGAAATATCTAGCGAGGCAATACAGCTAGCCTTTATGTGATTTGTACCATTTTTTTTTCTTTGGTTTTAGTAAGTTTTATTTATAAGCAGTTACCAGTAGTAAGCTTATGTTATTTATTTTTGTGTTTTTTTCCGTTGTGGTCAATTAATAATCATTAAATTATTACATAATTAAGCTTTGTCACAATTTTAGTTGTACTTAAAACCCTTGAATCAACATTTGAAGTGCGATAAAAATACGAAATTAATTAAACAACTGATTGTATCTTGCTTTTTCGTGGTTGGCAGACAACAAATTAACTTACCTACATAATAAAAAGTAATCCGTGCATATATTTAAAATACATTTCAATTTATAATTATATCTCCACACTTTCTATTCTATTATATTCTACACACAGGACCGACGATGTACCTATATCTTAAGAATAATCCCGCGATCTCAATCACTAAGATCGTTAATCCTTCCGATAATCGATTTGCACGCACGCGACCCTACCACATGACTTTTACCGTTACATTCCCAAAAAATACTGCAATTTCACCTTTGGTAGTCACGGAATAAAGTAGCCTAGTTTTATGGCCAGTAACTTGGTTTCTCAAGAACGCATGCGCGTTGGGACGCGACGACCACATCCTGCCTTTTGTCCGATTGAATCGAATCGAGTGTCGATCGAGAATCGATGCTTTTTGTAAGACGACGTGTCTTTCGATGCGTGTTCTTTTTTCAAAGCTCTAGATGTTGAAAGATATTTTTTTTAATAGGTAAGTACGTGACTTTAACAGTACCTAATTCTTGGTCTTTGCTGTTGTCAGAAGGATACTGTTGTTTTTAGAAGATCGTACAAACATGTTATTCTCTGTAAAATTTTGATGAACAAACATAATATATGAATTATATTAGTCTTGGAACAAAAAAATAAAATATAGTTCCCAATTTTAAATGTCTGTTGTACTCGTATGTCTATCAAGTATATAATTATATCGTTGAAATTAAACACTTTAGAACGGATTTATCGCGTATATTAACACCATGACCCGACGTTTCGAGCCGTTTACAGCACTCGTTTTACAGGGTTAAGGTGATGACTTACAGGATTATGACGTAGGATCCTGGTGTTAATAAACGCGATTAATCCGTTCTAAAGTGTTTAATTTCACTGAACAACAATCGCGATAAAAAAGACAATATAAATTACATATCGATCAACTTATCTTCAATATATTACGTATTATTATATTTACAATAATAGCGGTAGGTATTTTATACAAAAAACGGTTTGTTCCCGAGATGGTTCTCCTTAAGATACGGACAAAAGATCTGACATGAAATCATGTTAAAAATTCCAATCATCCATATAACAGTCATACTCATCTCAAACCTTAATTAATCAGATATACAACATAACCATACCCAATTATCGTCACTATCTTAAAAACAAATCTAATTCTTCTATAGTTCAATAACAAGTCATAATGTACGCAAATATAGCCTTTATTTCACTTATAATTAAGGAACTATAAAATAAATCTAATGGCGGTTTAAGAATGAAATATCCAAGATCAATTTAATAACAAATCAGTAAGACAAAGATGGTCTCGTTGTTTAAAAGGTAATGGATCAAGGTGCATGGGCTCAATTGACAACATTTCATAATTTTGACTGTCCCTAAATCGAAAACAATTCCGAGATATACGCGAGATTTTTTCGCAGTATTTTTTGTGTAGATCCTTAAAAATAGTTTAAAGGGGAAGTGACGTCACACAGGTGATCCGGTTTGGTTGTCACGTTAGTTTGTTAGTTGATAGTGAAACATGACACTAACTGCACAGTTCAAATTATTCGGATATTTGCTTGTACTTTTCGTGTGTGATTTTGATCTTTAATATGACTTTACATTCTCACGAACTTTAACGAGGCTTACGCTTAGCTGAATCCTTTTATGTGATCTTCACAGATAAATAGTACCCTTAACCAAGACCCAATTTAGAATTTAGAATTTTATGCGCAACACTAAAGCTTTATTTACGAACAATGGGGTAAGAAAATTGTTAATAGACGTCAAACCTGCATGCATATCATACCACGAACATCGAAAATTGGCATTGACTTGAAAACCTCTTTGCCACTCCAAGCAAGTGCTACAGATATTGAGATACTGATGCGCGATATGTATTGTTTTTGCAAGTTTTGGAAAAACTTATGGATGTATTTGTTTATGTCCATTAAATTTCATTATCGTGCCCTACATCCTACATCGCGTCAAGGATTTCAACGTGTGAGGGAGGTGTCAGTACCTACATTCAATGCGTTTTTGGGAGTGTCATAGCGCATTTATTTTATATTTAAAATTAGAACGAAGAATTTTGTTGCCAGAAAAACTCGCGTTTCTGCTTTTTGAATGGTTTTGTATACAGTCAAGAGCGAGTATACAATCAATTCAATTGTGGCATAATTTGTATACGCCAAATTCATAATCGAGAAAGTGGTCTAAGTAGAAAGCTTGATTATTTGCTTCAGGATTTTAATTCTTCATAGAAAGACAAAAGGTCTACAATAAATCTTGTTTAGATAATAAACTAGAACAGTGCTTTGATAATGATATTTTGATTTGTTGACAGCTTCATAATGCTTGAAACAGTTCTGATAAAGATCCTCTTTTGATACTAAATAGATGATTACAATGAGAATTTATTGTCTTCAACAGTTCCCTGATAATTGTAATTAACTACGAGTATAACAAGTTATACGAGTGATAGTGATACGTGATATAAATCCATAGAAACGCTGGTTAGTTTATATGGATTTTATTGTATCGTTTCCTTGCATAAATAATAAACAATACAACATACAATTATGAAAACATTATAAATTAAACTTTTGTGAGTCATACTGACATTAAACTTAATCTGTTAAAACTCACGTATTTTTACTTTTTAGGGTTCCGTAGTACTAGGTCGTGTGTAGGCCGAGATCGCAGATGTTTGCAACCCGAGCTGCAAGCGAGGGACGTAAATATGCGATCTAGTTAAGTTTTTATTTTTTTATTTTAGGAAACAGTTTTTTTTATCTTTTATATTACTAAAAGTGTGTTTTATTCAGATCATAGATAATCGTTGCTGTTGCCTTTCCTTTCACTTTTATTTTGTCTGCATGATTTATCTTTATCGTTTTTTTTGCTTTTATCTTGTCTATGTGTAAAATAATTACATTGTTGCCAAATCTGCCAATTGTTTCCTTTAGTGGACAACGTACGAACCCAACCCATTACACTGGACAGTGCCGAAATCGTGAAAAAAAAATTGGCTGTCCCATACACATCATCGGCATCCCACCGGCCGGAAATATAAAACAGCCAATTTTTTTTTGGTATTGGCCCCATTATAAAAGTTGCCGAGAATGACTTATGCATTGACTACATAGAGTTTGAAAGGTTCTCTTTTATTTCACCTAGTTTATTGTCTAAAGAAAACTTCAATATTCGCATTCTAATTTGACCAATAGCAGGGCTATGAATAAACTGCTATTATTACTATAAATACCCTATGTTAATGGAAATATTGGCATAAAAAAATCAGGATGTTATGTTCCTCTTGGTAAGTGAAAAACGTTTTATTCTGTCTTAATTATATTAATATTTTTAGAGCGGGTTCACAAACGTCTTGCAATCGTCATAACTTCACCATTTAGCTTATTTCGTGCATCGTAGCGCCATCTCTTATTGAGTAGCGGAACTAAATTACAAGTTAGTTTCTGCGTATGTCTGATATTTATAAGATAAATACTATACTATATAACTAAGTATGTAAATTGACATGTTATGTTACATTCTTTATTTATTTATTTAATTTTGAACGAGAGAGTATGTATAAAAAAATATTAACGTGTAAGATTGATAAATCAAACAATTTCTTAACTTTTTTAAACCCCCTGCCGCCCAGAATTTTCAGACCAAAGATGGGATAGCAGCCTGAAGATTTTTTTTAGGTTCTTATGGTTCGGGCCCAGGACTTTCGATGTAGGTACGATATTTTTGCCTTAGCGTTGTCACTTGTCATATTACTGCATGGTTTTTTGGCGTTATATGGCATAGAACGTTATGGGCTAAGAAACCAAAAAAAAATAGAAATTCATTGTCTGATTAATAGGTCTCCAGGCAGCTACCTAAAGAGTGGGGGGGCTGATAAGTTGGGCAATCGCAATATCTCAAACACTGCTCACGCTACGCGGGAACACCTGATGGCGGAAAATTAGGTCCAAGTCACTCCAAGTGAGGAGTATCTATTTCGCTAATATCATCTGCCATGCGGCGCCGGAGTTGGTGACAGGCATCGGTCGCGTTGACCTTTAAAAAGTAATATTTAGCTTGTAAGTGATTAAAAAAACATAATTTCGAGTTTATATTAATTACTTCAATTTCTTTAACAAGTATTTCCTAATTAAAGTTGATTTCGCAAATAAAAGTTCTGATTATTAGTTTTATTATTATGTATATGTAGGTATAACTAAACTTATATGTGTAAATAGGAAAAAAATTTTTTTGATTAGTTTATCAGATAAATGTTATCTTTATCTCTGCTCAATTTACCTCACTATAGGGGTAAGTTGAGCAATTCTGAATTTGATTACTTTAGATCAAATTATTTGCTAAATAATGCACAATACAATAAAACATATCAAAGGAAATTAAATTAAATTTACACCCCTGAAATACGTTTAAGCTAATATATTATTGAGAGCAAGCCGTTCCATCGCAAGGAGGTACAAGCCACGAACAAATTTATTCATTGACATATTAAGCATATTCTTAAGTACGCGTAATACGCGTAAATGTATCTTATAGACGGAGTCACGCGTGCAACATTGTTAAATGTCGCTCTAAATATTTTATCTGCGAGAACGCTCAATATGAAGGATACTTAATTATACAGGCTGATTGTATCTTATGAGCTATTTACATTAGCTATTCAATGTATTTCTTGGTATCAGAATACTTTGTGCTGTAAACTGTATTCGATAGTGACTGAGGCGCTCGCAGTTTATATGTCCATCTCACTCTTACCTTACCTGGCAGGAGCGAGACGGACATACCGGAATACGGTCACGTACTCGTACAACTCATGGTAAGCACAAGTATAGAATGCGTTGGTGATGCAGCGGTAAGGCGTACGACTTTCAATCAGAAGGTCGCGGCTTCAAATCCTACCAGCCAATGAGTTTTTCGGAACTTATATACGAAATATCATTTGATATTTGTGAAGGAAAACATCGCGAGGAAACCGGACTAATCCATAATGCTTAGTTCACCAGAGTGTTGAAAGGTCAGATGGTAGTCGCTTTAGTAAAACTAGCGCCTATACCTACGACAAATCTTGGAATTAGTTGCCAAAGTGGACCCCAGGCCCTGAGCCATGGTATAAGCTGGGAAAATGCTAAGAGAAAGAAGCAAAGAATACTGTATAAGTAGTATACGAGTACGTTAGTACACGGAATTGCGTTCCAGAACTTGTATTGTTGATGTTCACCGGTGTCAATACTGCCAAGCTTAAATGGAACAGTGTGCTTACCATGGTACGTACCCGTATGTATATCCGTCTATATATTATGTCTGTCTCGCGCCTGTTACTACTTTGGCTGGAGCTAGACGGTCATAACGCGCAGTCGCTAAACCATAAGTGTACAACTCATGGTAAGCACACAGGTGGGATAAATTGGTTACTGAATACCCACGCACCAGGTACCACAGATGCACCATCTGATGGTGCACGTTTTCGTCGGAGTAGACCGAAAAGGAGATAGCAGGATATCTAACCTTTATAAATTGCAACAATAATGAGTCCATTATATTAGGAATCTAAGTTTAATTTGTTTTTTGGTACCTACTTAATTACATACCTACATAACAATGAATTAAACTCGAAAAATTGCATAAACTCTATAAAACATTAGGAGTCTGAAAAACTGAAAAGATCGTTAGGGACACAGTAATTCTTTCTTACACATACCGTAAAAAACATACCAAGAATAAAATAAAGTCACATAAAGCACTACATCGCGATTATAAACCCATAATTCCCAACGAAATGTAACATCGAATCTCCAATGAATAACGTAAGCAGGACGTATGAACGCCGCGAATGAATTTAGAACACCCCGTAGGTTTGGTGTTTTCTTAGCATTAACGTGAGGCGGTTTGGATTCTGGCGATGCGAGATAGGGTTGTCAACCTGGAAAAATATATTTTGAAAAATTATTTTTTTGTACTGTCGCCATCAGATATATTAGAGCGGGTGAGGTGCTCATAAACATCTGAACAAACACTCTACCACTTTGAAATTTACGAAATCTTTTTGGTCGCATTCTGTGTGAACTATGTCACATTGAAGATTCTGCGACCAAAAAGGTTGCTTGGGGTGTATCTCTCAATGTGACGGGATTAACTAATGTGTGTTATCTTACACACAGTGTTCAGATATTTTTTGCCCCTTAAAACAATTAATTACCTATAAGTTTTTTATATTTCGGTCATCTCGGAACAGGGTCATCTCGGGTAAATAGAGAACTACTTATTTTGATAATATTTGGGCGTATGAGCGACCTTTGCGAATGAATTAAGAACACGCTGTAGATTTGGTGGTTTCTTAGCATTATCGTGAGGTTCGGATTCTATGAAGTGTATCTACTGTGTAGTAGGGTTGTTGCATTGAAAAACAATCATGTAATAATTTAATTGTTTGTTTGCTGTTTATAATAGGTATTTGACTGGCATATTGACCGGTATTTCGGAATTGAAACTTTTTTTTTTAATTATAGTTTTCCATTTACTTTAATTCTCATCTTTGTGTTTTAGAGGTGATTTTGGGTCAGTGAGGGCAGCTACCAGATCCCGTGTTGCTAGGCGAAAATGGTCTGACGAGACCTTCCTTCGATTTCAAATTAATGAAGATTAGCGTTTACAGATTTTGAAAAAAACATACAGGTTGCGAGAAAATGGTAATTTTTGACAAACTGTTTTATGGGAAAAGGACGAATTAGGGTGACAGATGAATAAGAATAAAGTTCAATAAAGAGTTATTGTATTGTATTGTTCACTTTTTCTCCATAGTAAATGTATGAAAACAGTTTTCTTTAATTTCTGCCTTTTTTAAACATTACCGAAAGGTGACCCCAAGGAAACTACTGGATAGAAATGGAATCGATTGACATAAAAAATACATGTAAAAAAAACTTTTTTCATTTTCATACAAATTGTATGGGGAAAGTTTTTCTCGATTTATGGCTTTTCTAGCCGGAAATTTTTTTTTGATCCCGTACAAGCTTTTGATGCTGAACAGGAATGGAATTGATTGGCATCAAAAAAACAGTTTGTCAAAAATGACCATTTTCTCGCAACCTGTATGTTTTTTTTTCAAAATCTGTAAACACCAATCTTCATTAATTTGAAATCGAAGGAAGGTCTCGTAAGACCATTTTCGTCTAGCAACACGGGATCTGGTAGCTGCCCTCACTGACCCAAAATCTATTTCCACCCTGTATGTATTTACTCGTATCTACTTAAAACACACATATTCTAGTCTCACTCTTATCATTTAGTAAATACTACGTACAGTACATAGCTTTATTGCATGGCTGACTCGTAAGTCAGCAATGAAGTTAAGCTATGTAAGTACGTAAGTAAATTTAATCGACAAAGTTAGTCATTAAAAGTAACAATCAGCAACAAATATTATTTTTTACCGATAAATAGCAACAGGCCTATTACTTTATTTTATTTTTGAGGGACATTGTGATCACTTTATTAAAACAATCTTAAAGTAAGCTATCACAATTCACTCATACTCTCATTCCTACTCATTAGAAGTACCTACATAAACATTTATAGAATAATACATTAAAATTGAAATAAAAATAACAATGACAGGCGATTAAAAATTACAATGTTAATCGAATATTTTATTGTTTGCAATTTTGATGTGAGTATTAAGACATGTAACATGGATAAAATAAACAATAATAAGAAGCACCCTAAATTTAAAATAAAAAATATTTTTTTAACTAATCTTAAAAATAATTAAAAATTGCCCAAAGTCGCCGTCACGTCAATCGTTAGCGTGCCCAGAAGGTGCCACGCGTCAATTCTATAAATTGACAATGAGCAAAACCAGGTTTCATATTTGCAAGAATTTGCTTAAAATATAATTGTTTTTCACCAACCTTAACATATTATGAATATTTTTTCTACATCGTTGGCAGCCCTACGCGCCCCGGAGCACAGTATGTCATAATTTTTGGCGAACGTGCGAACAAAAGGAGGCTTAATGAACGTATCGCCTGAAAGCGTTATTAAGCATTGTTGAACCGAAGAAGGGTTCTTTTATTTGTCATACATTTTGGGAATTATGGGAGGAAGAGTTGTAAATTCGGGGAGCAGTGAACTAATTTTGCAAAAAAAAAACTTAAGTAGTTTTTTGGATTCCGTACCCTAAGGCTCTGCTGTCCGTTTGTCTGTCCGGCCGTCAGCATCCTGTATAGAATATTTATTAAAAAAATATTTAAATTAAAGTATATAAGCACCCGTGGACGAACGAGGTCTTTTTTTGCTGTTTTTGTAGATAATGGTACCTACGTTTCCGTACACGAGTTCGATTCTTGGCAGATTTTTTATCCTTAGAGGAAAAAATATGCAATTAATTTTAGACATTCCATAGAGATAGAGACAGATAGATTCCATGATGATTATTTCGACTTAACCATGCAAGGGGACGACGTGCTAATTGTGCCAAAGGAGTCACATGACCGCCCCTAGATCACGTGACAGTTTCTATAGAAAATTACACATCTTCCCGTTCCGTCCCTTCTAGCGTAAGTTAGTATCCTTTTAAATATTTAATATGTTTTGTACTTATTGCGTAGGCTGTAATGACAGGAGTACGCTTCTGTGACATAACCTAAAAATATATTTTGCCGATTTTTGCATATGGCTAGACTTTGGACTTTTGTATGCTCGCCGTGGTTCTAGAATCGACGGAGTCGGCATTATGCAATTTTTTTTTTTTGAAGTCAAAGTCAAAGTGTTAAACTATGGTACGTTAATAGGACTGCAATTAATTTTATCAAAAATCTATTACACACAAGTCACAGTTCACACTTTCGCAGGTGATGAATGTATGTACATATATGATTTATTTAATTATGCATCATTTTTCATACTTGTGTTGTCAGAGTGCAGAAATCTATTTTATAAAAAAAAGACATGGGTAAAATGACAATCCTTGAGTAAACACAATTTCTGATTTTATTTTTAATGATTAACGTGTTTATTACCGATATAGCAGCATAAATAATGACATAGAATTCAATGTTTTATTTGTGGACTTTGACTTTAAGTTTGAAAAAAATGTTGACGTAATGGTGACTCTTTGGATTCTAGAACCACGGCAAGCACCCAAGATTCCTAAGCCTACTATGGCTTACATATTCACGCTTACGCTTGGCTTACGTAGTATACTTGTCAGTCCATTATATGATTTATCTTCATATTCTTTTGGCAGAGGGGATGGGGGCCCTTAGGCCGCTCCAGTGTATTTAACTTAACGTGTGTATGACAACCTCGACCAACACACTTTAGAAGATTGAAAGGAAACATACCAAGTCCTTCTCTGAACACCATGCTTCACAATGCACTCTATGAGGCCAAGAAGGTACTTGCAAAGCACCGCGTCGCTATCGCATTCAATAGCCGGACATATACGTTCGGCTAATCCATCATATCTCCAAAATGGTTATGTCCGCCAGGCATCCGCCAGACAAACACATACATTTATCGGCAGATCCATACCATATGCCCGAACGTATATGTCCAGCAATTCGCCTACGTAGTAGCAACACTATCACTAGTCGCCATTTGTTTTTGCTCGAAGGTAGCTTTTGTTTTAGCAGTAGATGTAGTAACACTTTAAAAAATGTACCTTACAAACTTGGAATGCAGTCATATAAATTCAACAGCTGATATGGTAATAAAACCGTTGGCGACAATCTTCATCACACGTTGCTCTGAATACATGAATGGGAATCAATTTGATTAGCCGTGCTTTGCTGACCTTACCCGTAATGTGTGCGGTTCTTATCGACTGCGAGACTGAGTTAAGTAAGTATGGATAGCAGATGAAAATATTTTTTCCTATTTTTTAGCACGTTTAAATACTTTCTCTTTACGTGCATCCTTTTCAGAGACACTGTAATATATCCTGCTTAGTTCAAAAGGTATTCAAGACTAAACTGCGGGGTGTAAATTTTCATTAATCTTTTCCGAACTATTTTTCCAAATCGGACTGGAGATATCACATGTAGGCAGGTATGTGACGGAAATTAACAATGCGAGAATAATGTGACAATGAAGAACTAAATCGAAAAAATGCGATTTCAAATGTAATTTATTTTTAGGGTCCGCAAAAAAAAACTCATAAACTCACAATCGACCTAATGTTTTGCACTACAAATGAGGAAAAAAAATGCAAACACATTTCGACCCCCTGGAGTGCCCCCAAAGAAGAAAATTGTCAATGTTAGTATTTGCTAAACGTATTCTAAGTTTTAGCTTTCCACATCAAAATGGTCTCTGAGATTAAACGTGTTTAACTGACTAACAGTACCAATTATCCCAAAAGTGCTCCGTAAAAGTGCTCCGTTAATTTTTGCAAGGAGCACTAAAAAGGTAACTGATGTCTTCCTCCTCCTAGCGATTTTCCGGCTTTTGCTTAGCCATAAGGTCCACTTTGGCAGCGAATTCCTATTTGGCGTAGACGATAGTTTTACGAAAGCGATTGCTATCTAACCTTCCAAGTCTTCCAACCGGGTCTCCTTCGACATCCCTAATATCGTTTGTACTAAAATCACTTACCCTAACTGTCCTAATGATCATAATCCCTGACGATCAATTGTCCTAACGTTTTTGCCATATAATTTTTGCCCAAAAACGACTTCACTCATAATCGAATCGCCTTTAAAAAGTCGGTTAAGTTAGGTTAGAAACGTGACCTCACAAAGAGTTGAATCGCTGCTAGAAAAGTGGGTTAAAACAATGTCACCGTCCCCTCCCGAATTAGTCCCGTTTCCTCACGATGTTTTGTTTCACCGAAAAGCGATTGGTACCTAAATATCAAATCATATTTCGTACATAAGTTCCGACAAACTCGTTGGTACGAGCGTGGGTTTGAACGCACGGTCTTGCCGCTGGGACACCTATGGCTAAAAAGGGAAAAAAATGGGGAAAAAAGGTAGCTGAGGCGTTCTTCTTTTTTAGCGACAATGACCTGTTAACTCGCTGAAAAACGCCAGATTTAGAATTTGATTATTATAATTTTTATAGGAGGTAAATGCCCCTAATTTTAGTTTACCTTATCAGTACAGTTTACTTGTTACTTCCACGGTTAGTTACTGTAAACTAACCTACATTATTTAACTCAAAGCACCGTGACAGAGTGGCCAAACGTAAGGCTGTCTTCTCTAAAAAGAGGTACTCTGTTATGGCGTTTTCTAGAAAACTACTTTAAAGAAATATACGTTACCTACGTGAAAATAAATATCAAATAGTCTACTTCATAGACATATGTTGTTTCAAAAATTTCCACCGATATCATTTTACTTAAGTTCAAAAATCCGAGATGTAGAGAAATCGCGTTTCATAGTCGGTGAGAAAGCCCAACTGATGTATTCTACAAGATTATATTCCTTCCTTTTTTGCTGTCTCTCCTCGAACATTTCCCCACATTATCGGAGCATCGGGCATATTTGAAATATTCATACGGCAACTAGCGCACATTAATGTTCAATGAAGCCCTATCTGTCTGTTCGTCTGTCACGCTACGTTTGGCTCTTTTATTTGAACGAGTTATTTTAGCTGCGGTTTTTAGTTTTAAATTTTGTGACGGAAAATGTGGTTGGAGACAGTGTGGGGGTGACTGATTTATCTATTTTAGGAGGATATAAATAGCTAAGGGAACTATGACTAGACCAGATAAAATTTCTCATCATTTCATCTGAAAGGACAACAGTATACAGAGAGACGAATATTTGGCAAAGTGGTTAAAAAGGAACTTTATTCACTTTTGTTTCAATAAAAAAAACTTTGAGGCACTAAATTTGAAATGTGACATTGATTGTTTTTTTAATGAAATTTTTGTGATATCCTGCTGAAAGTACTGTCTTATAAATAAAGTAAAAAAAATGGTATACGTGATAAAAAATTATCAAGGGAAAACAAACTCGCATACTAACTCCTGCGCTAGTCACAACTTCTAGGTGCAGTTGCAGATTAAAGTTTGTACGGAACCCTTAGTGCGCGAATTCGACTCGCGCTTGGCCAGTTTTTGCTTTATTACCTAAACGGCTAAAAGTGGGCTGTTTTTCCGTTTGGTGATGAAGTCAAATAGTAAGTAACATAAAATTGTATCATACATAGAAAAAAAACGTTAGGAAATTAGTAGGGCTACAACAATTAATTATACCATAGATTATAGAAACGGAAAGATTTATTAGAAAACCCAACCACCAAATGAGGGCGTCACTGGCCGCTCTACGCTCTTAACATAATAATATCAGACGAGCATTAATAAACCGGAACTATGTAAACTTAATGTTTAATTATTTTTTAAGTGTAATGATATTGCTCATAGCCATGCGACAAAGGGTTAATAGTACCTATAATTCAAAATTGCAACACTCACGTAACACAATAGTGATGCCCGTGGTGACAACACCATTCTGTCTGTCCGACGACTGCCCGATGCAGTCCAAACATGTCACGCATATTGTGATAAAAATACGTAATTGTTAACCGTTGCAATTTAATGGCTTAATAGTACATTATTGACGAGGAACGGAAAGTAAGGGATTGACTGACGAAGAAGTGGCATAGTCGAGCTCAGGCAAGCCCTGTTTTCGCCGAGGCAGATATAGTGCTTTTCTCAAACATGCGCGGCCCGAGGCCACCCCGGTCTGGACTGGTCCCCGGGCCAGTCGGCCATTTTTTCCTAGGTGTAAAATGAACCATACAAATTCAATTATTGTCCGCTGCGTCCGCGCTCCGGCAGGCCGCGGACACGGCGGTTAAAGCCTTTGCTACTTTACGTATTCTATTTGCGAACAAAATGCGAGCAAAAATACATCAGAAATGTAAAACAAACCTTAATTCAAACTCAATCTGAAACCCACATAAACACTTAATTACGCAATTATTCACACATTGTATGCCAGCTTTTATCCAAAATAAATAAAATCCAACGTCCTTATTGTCATGGAAATAAGGTTTTATTTAGAACTAATAACAAGAACGTAGATTCACAGAATAAATTAACGGAATAAGCTTAGTCATTCGTTTCATTAATTAAGATCACATGCGGAGGCTTAAACCAATCTTGGGAACAATTGCCTTCTTATGCGAGTAGGGTGACCATCTCAGTTGGTTTATGTGGGATAAATATTTTTGTAATTATGTATCATATTTTTGGCTTTTGACACGGTTCAGGGAACCTCAAAGTTTGATAATGTCGAGGTAACTGAAATATAAATAATTAGAACGGTACAATCTTACACAAATCAACCTCACAGCCCACAGAAAGCTCAATAAGGCCTACTAGATGATAATATATAACTTTAATAGATAGATAGATCCATCGTTCTGGCTCTGTGTCCAACTCCTTCACCGTGCAAGCTATTCGTTTGTGGAATGATCTCCCACTGGACATTCGGCAGGCTCAGTCCAAATTGTCGTTTAAGCTCAAATTGCGTAAGCATCTAATCGCTAATGCTAATAATTACGGCTCGTAGTAATTTAGTTGCAGGTACTTTATAGTATGTATATCGTATATGTAATTATGTATGTTTTGTATTATATGTATATTGATGTTGTATGTAGGTATGTTTGTATATGTACGAATTTGTGAACGTATTTGTTAATATATCGATTGCTGTTTAACCTTTCGCTTTATGCTGTTACCGCACCTAAATATCTGTATCTGTTTGGCCTGATGGTTGACTGGTAGAGAATGCCTTCTGGCATTAAGTCCGCCTTTTGTACTTTGTTTTATGTGCAATAAAGTTTAAATAAATAAATAAATAGATTCATATAAATACTTAAATGCATAGAAAACATCTAAAACTCAGGAACAAATATCTCAGGGTCACTAGGCTAGGATGTCGTTTATGAAACCGATTGTCATCTGACCTTCTAACCCGGAAGTAAATATAATATGGCATTACTTACATATAAGTACCTGATATATCTGCACATTATTTAAATATAGAACGGGTCTATCGGGACGTTTCGACACAGTTTCATGTGTCATAGTCTCGGCTTGACTGATGAATCAGCGAAGTGTCAACGGCGATCTTGCTAGAAACGTTCACCTACCCAGCGGAAAGTAACTTTAAACGCGTAGGTAGGTAGAAAAAGTTAGTTACTAAATATTATCGGTAACCAACTCTTTCTACCTATATATATTAAGGTAAATTAGCCCGTTCTATGTGTATAATATGTGCACAAAACGCGAAAGTCTAAAGTGTTAATATATATCTGCAAGTAATAAATGGAATGAGTTTCAATTAAACATTTACTTTGTCCCTGTATTACCAAAGCAGCCTTGTCACCCTAGTAGCAAGGCGCCGTGTATTACTCTTACTCAAACTTTTGTATAGAATCGCGAAAAGAAAGGAAGGGAGGGTGATAACACTCAAGAATATATTATACTCACTCGAATTTCGTTGCGTGGATTAAATGGATTTAGGTTTAGCGTTCCCAATATCATCGGCGTAAGAAAATCACACAGACTTCGCTAGTTCGGTCACCTACTCAGAATGGGGGAGGATCGTGCTGCCAGAAGAGCGTACATGGGATGTCCGACTGGACGCTGCCCGGTCGGGCGACCCACTGCCTGGGAAGACACTAAGCAGGCAGATCTGTGCAGTCTTCAAATCAGTTACTGGCAACAAGTTGCGCATGATCGGAGCGGATGGCGTGCTCTCGTTTCGGAGACCAGAACTCTTTGGGTCCCTGAGCCAAATTAGTTAGTTAGTTAGGTTTAGCGTTACAAGTTTCTCTTCATTTTCAAAATATATACAACTAGCGACCCGCCCCGGCTTCGCACGGGTTATTATTATACATATAAACCTTCCTCTTGAATCACACTATCTATTAAAAAACCGCATCAAAATCCGTTCCGTAGTTTTAAAGATTTAACCATACATAGGGATATAGGGACAGAGAAAGCGACTTTGTTTTATACTATGTAGTGATAAGGGATGACTCACACGTGAATGGGACGGAACGCGACGGGACGAAGTGGGACGGGACGATTTGTCAGTTTCTATAGAAAACGTCACGTGACATCTGAGGGCTCCGAGCTATCACGTGATTCTTTCTATAAAAATTGACATATCGTCCCGTCCCGCCCTGTCCCGTCCCGTTCTAGTGGGTCATCCTTAAGTGTAACTTACCTACCTACCTACTTCTACCTTAAATCTAAAATAGGTCCTAAACGCATTGTACCTAGGATGTTGGCGGCATTTCCTCATGCTGATAAGTTGTGCAAGGAAGCCACCAGCTCTTCGGTCACCAGATTGTCTTAAATGAGTTAAATGTATATTTAAGTTTAAATCTCGTGACAATTGTCGTAGTCTTCAGTAACATTATCTATTTATTAACGATACATTACGAATTAATTAAATTTTTTAAATGGTCGTGAACAAGCACACAGCCCGTGCGTTGTAAGCGGTTTTCTTAGCCCGTGGACCCCTGAAACGCCAGTAACTCAGTCATTTTATGAAATATCACACTTGTCAGCGGTTAATAATTTTAACATATTTCATGTCATTTCCACAGATAAATCCACAAGGTAGTCTAGTCTTTGAATTTTTATCGGCCGAACTGGGAACATCTTCTGTCATGTTCCATATAAAAAAGTCTGTCCATTGTTGCGGGGGAAGGGCACGTCAAATGTACAGCTATTCGTACGTAGCGTATAAGACATTGATAGTCCAGACATTGATAGAAAGGAAGAGAAAATAATTTTAGGTACAGCGAACTAAGTGAACCAATTCCATTAGGCCACTCTAGGACCATATCAAAATTAAGAATAAGAATAAGAATCGTTTATTGTCATATACCATAACAAAAACAAAACAAGATTACAAAAGATTAGAATAACTATAGGTAAAATAAAAGCCATGCAAATTCACAAAACAATGAAACACACTATAGCTACACCTAAATTGTGAATAGTATAGGACAATAGGTCCCAGTCTCAGCATGTGCCGGGCTGGCGAGCCCAGCGCTGGTTTTGAGACCGGTCCTAGACTAGGAGTGGTCGGCCACTGGCCAGTAAATGGTACAAAAAAGAAAAAGAAAAATACGACTAAGCGCTTACGTTGTCAAAATGTAACGCTTTTGGTTTTTTATACAAAAAGTGCATGTGCTTGTGTGTGAGTGTATTTGTGAGAGTGTGCATCTTTGTGTGAGTATATGTGTATAAGTGAGGACCTGTTCATGAGTGTGCGTCTGTTTTTTCAACCGACTTCAATATTTCAAAAGGAGGAGGTTCTCAATTCGACTGAATTTTTTTTTTTATTTTTTTTTTTTTTTTTTTAATGGATGTTCACTCATAACTCCGTCATTACTGAACCGATTTGAATTTTTTTTTTGTTTTCTAAAAGTAGACGGTTCCTGGTTGGTCCCGTTTTTTTCAAAATCCATTTCTGATGATGGGATCCATGAGGAACTGAGGGAACTCCTCAAATTTGAAAGGCACATGCATGCTGATTTGGGTGATTTCTTAAGAAACTCGAGCATTTCTTTACGAAAATCATCAATTTGGTGGAGTGGACCTGATGATGAAGACCAGGGATGGCAAAGTGGAACTGCTTCGTAATTCTCAGGACTATGATCCGATTTTAAAAAAAAATTTTTTGTCTGTATATAGATGGTTTCAGAATTGTCCCGTTTTTTTCAAAATCAATTTCTGATGATGGGATCCATGAGGATCTGAGGGAACTCCTCAAATTTGAAAGGCACATGCATGATGATTTGGGTAGTTTCTTAAGACACTCGAGCATTTCTTTACGAAAATCATCAATTTGGTGGAGTGGACCTGATGATGAAGACCAGGGATGTCAAAGTGGAACTGCTTGGTAATTCCCAGGACTATCGTCCGATTTTAAAAAATATTTTTTTTTCTGAAAATAGATGGTTCCAGATTTGTTCCGTTTTTTTCAAAATCAATTTCTGATGATGGGATCCATGAGGAACTGAGGGAACTCCTCAAATTTGAAAGGCACATGCATGATGATTTGGGTAGTTTCTTAAGACACTCGAGCATTTCTTTACGAACATCATCAATTTGGTGGAGTGGACCTGATGATGAAGACCAGGGATGGCAAAGTGGAACTGCTTGTTAATTCCCAGCTCTATCATCCGATTTGAGACATTCATCTTTTCTTTGTAAAGAAATACCTTCAAGATAGTCCTATTTGATTATAGTTCTATTTTGATGATGGGCTTCATGAGGGATTGAGAGAACTCCTCAAATTTTAACGGCACATGCATTCTGATTTGAGGGTTTCCTTAAGTAACTAAAACAGTGTTTTGGCGGAGTCAAAATTTTGATGAACTTGATCTGATGATGAAGACCAGGGATCGCAAAGTGGAACTGGTTAATAAACCTAGCTCTACTTATTATCCTAGTTGTGACATTCATCTTTTTGATTTGATTTATATTCTGATGATGGAGTTCTAGAAGAATTCAGAGAACTCTTCAAATTTGAACGGCAGGTTAATTGTGATTAGAGGGTGTTCATAATTAGCTTAGGCATTTTCTTACTGTGGCCATCATTTTGCTGGAGTGGACCTGATGTTGATAATCAGGGATGGCATAATGAATATGCTCGTTAATTTACAGTCTGTCATCCAATTTAACACATTGTTATTTTGTTTGTTTAAAGGTCTACAAGGGAGTTCCGTTTGATTATACTTCAAATGTAATGATGGAAGCCCTAGGACATTAAGAAAGCTCCTCAATTTTCAATCGTACACGTGCGGTGTATTGGATATTTGTGAAGTAAACTGGCTAACTCAAACAAATTCTTAATTTCACTTTTACCGGGAACCAAATGAAGTCGGTTTTTTTTTCTTAAAAATTATTTATTTATTGTATGTAAGGCGGTGGTTTTATGAGGGAAGGTTAAGACTTGCTCTGAATGGTTAGTAAATGATTTCGTATTAGCTGTTTAAACTTAAACTGAGATATAGGTTCCCGAAGAGGTGGTGGTAGATCATTCCACACCTTGGCTGCAGCAAATTTAAAACTCCTAACTCTTTACAAATGGTAAGAGGTTTCTTACATTCTGATTTGCAGCGTTGACATAGTAACGATAATATTATTTCTTATTTTTTATGAATGTCATCACATTTAATCTTAGGTTTATGTCTTTATACTTTAGTGTGTCCCCTGGGGGTTTTTTTTTACCACTATTAAGTGCGTTTGTATTATATTCCTGATATATATTTAATTTATTAGCTAAAAGGTTACTTAAGTGTAATGGTAAATGTATAAAAAATAAACAAATAAATAAATAAATACTTAGTCCTACCTTGTCCAGTGTACACCGTACCTTGTAAAATGCTAAAGGAGACTTAAATAAGAAACCCATATACTATATTATTTTTATTATTTCAAAGAGTTAACAAAAATACTCTTGTAAAGGATAACTCACACTAGAACGGGCCGGGACGTGACCAGGTAGAAATTGACCGATTGTTCCGTCCCATTCTAGGGTGAGTACCTCCGTCAAAGCAGCTCACAGTAAGCAAATAGCACTTTAAGCAGCTATCCATTTTTTTATAAGTGCTATAACTTTTTTTCTAGTTTCAATTATCTCCTTCGTATCAGTATCCTGTACGTAGGGTACGTTAAGAGAACCCGCTCCTTCGATAACGAACGACACGACTGTATCTGATAAGTTCTTCTGAACCCCTAACATGCGGTTAGGATCTAACTCTCCATATGTAAACACAACATTAGTTACGTTAGGCGTAACTCCGCCAAATTTGTTATTAATCTTTGCTATTCCTTCATCGATGCCTTTTTCATCGATCCCATAGAACATTTTACATATTTGGAGATGAAAATCTAAAGGTAGATGAACAAAAGGTTGTTTTCCAGATGTTGAACGGAACTGCCCAACTTCTAAACACTGGTGATATAAGTAGCCGAATACACACGAGTATGCATTCATTTTCAAAAAATCTACGTGACTATCGAAGCAATACCTAGGATGTGAAACATTCTCGGCTGGTGCCATACTGTCGCAGAGAGCTTTAATCATCTCTGAATTTTCCGCGGTATTGCTAATACTATGAACATAATAGATACCACGATACCAGAACCATTTTTTATCCATTTCTGATGTAAAATTTTTAACGTCTTTGCAAACTACATACTCTTTTTTTAGTGATTTAACACCTTTGGCAGTTTTAAACCTCTCTTCAATGCCATGGAATTTATTTTCAAATTTCTTAACGCAATTTGTAGTACCATACTTTTCATATGTATCAGTCATGACGTCAAAGTATTCTGTGAACTCCTTTTTAGCCAAAAGTGCTGCGCTGGATGCCACGACCGCGTCCACAAGTTCAGGGTAGACCATACGCATCCAAGTTGCGTCACGTCCACCTTCAAATGTTCCAACAAGCACGACCTTCGATGATTCATGACCAGGCTGAGATTTAATACTTCTAATCATATTTGCGTAATCAGCTAATATTTGCTCAATACTCAAAAATTTAAAAAAATCTGTGTTGTTTGGCAAAATCCCATCCAGCCTGTTATATAACTCATATCTTTCATTAGCTATGTATGCAGAGCCATTCGTCTCTTTCATCAATAGATCTACCAAACTGGAATTTCTTCTTAAGTATCCTTCGCCATCGTCCGGCAGATCCCCTGTTAACCATATAAAAATTGGGGCGTTTGGTTACGAGTGTTCATTGATACTTTTAGATAAATACGTAAAAACGAAGGTCCGCTTTTCATTTGGATCAAAATGGTCAAGAGGTTGCTCTATGGTTTGTACTACCAAACCGTCATCACGATCTCCTATTTGTCCTCTGAGAACTTTCTGACCACAAGCAATATTTAATAGTAGAATTACTAAGGTGAAAGCACTCACGGTGTGCATGGTGACAATTTAAAGTTTTATGTGATTTTTGGGTCCTTATATAGTAATTTGTAACTACGTAAATACTTAGTTTTATAGCAAGTTACTGATAATATTTTATTGCTATTGATATTTATTGTTTAAAGCGAACATTTTTTATCGGTATCGGGTTTTAAGTGTCATGAAGACGACATTGGACAAAATGTTTAGTATTCATAACCATATTATACTAAATTACTAGGGCTTTACCGAACATCGCAATCGTATGCAAAAACCTGTAAACGAAAGAAAAATAATGTATGGCATTATTATTTTAAATTTTCATTTAGCGTTTTCTGTAATGGATTGTCGTCTTGTCTACAATGCAATATAAATACTCTAAATTGCACATATCAATAGAAATCAGAACAGAAAATACAGCAAACAAAAGACAGAGAAATAACAGGCAGTCGTATAGCTAAAAATTGTTTTTTTCCAGCACCATTGAGAAATAAAAGTAGATAGTTAGCTATAATATGTCGCCATAATGTAGATCATGATGGTTATGTCCCTTGCACTCTGCATAGAAAAACATATCTCCCTAAAATTGTAACTCAGTTTGGTAATTTTTCGCTATTTTGTTCTCCTTTACGGTATTATTCAAGGGAACAGATATCTTGGAAAAAAAAAAGAAGTTTTAAGTCTTTTTTTTGGATATTATATTAAAATACCAGCGCGATCGTTTTGGCCTCAAAACATCGTCATTTGATCAGCTTTAATGACTAAAACATGCAATTTTTGTGACTGGATATACGAGTAGTTCCCTCTTTTACCTATCAGTTTACTGTAACTGGCCACTTCACGTCGATAAATCACGACCATAATGACATTAAAGACAAAGTATTGTTGACATATGTGATACGACAGATCTTGTTAAATGTCTTGTCAGAAAAATGCACGCACTGATTCTTTTTAGACGATTTTTTTTTTCCGTAAAAATTAAACGTCGTTTGTCACGTACAGTCAGCCACATAGCTATTAATACAGCCAAAGTGCCAAAAATATGTATACGCGACCTTAATGCTCAGGCAATAAAGTCCTGTATACATATTTTTGGCACTATGGCTGTATTTATAGCTGTGTGGCTGACTCAAAGTCTAGACTAGACTTTTGTCCATCTGCTTACGTAGAATACTGGAGTACTTTGGCCACGTGGCTAGGAAAAGCAGTGATAACCTGGAAAAGCTGATGGTCATTGGCAAAGCAGAAGGAAAGAGACCTAGAGGTCAAAGCCCGACACGTTGGACTGACCAGTTCCGCTCATCTCTCGACACCACAGTACACGAGGCTCTACGTCTACACATGGCTGCAGACAGGAACAAATAGCGTCGGATTATACGCAGCAAACTTTTTCCTAGAGGAGGTCACGACCACGACCCTCAGCATTGAGGAAACCGACGCGAGGAGGAGGAGGAGGCTGACTGTACGTGTAAGTCCCAAAATGGCAAAAACGGAACCTTATAGTTTCCTTATAGTTGCGTATTAGTTGCGAAATAAAATATTTTAGGGGCACCTCATACGTGTAGGGTGACCTGTTCAACAGTTAACCACCTAAAATTCAAAGCATCACACCGCGTAATTGGTCAATAAGAGCCAACTTTTTTCTATTCTTACCGAAATGTAAGTAATCTGGCTACAATTTGGCATTTAAGAATATTTGGTTTACTTAACAGTTTTTGAGAAAATCATGTTTTAAAAAAAAATGGGAAATGGCTAACTGTGTCCACCCCCTAGTACACTATTAACCGGGGGGGTATGCTACAATTAACCATGGCGTACACAGTTAATCACTAAATATTGATAAGGTATTTATTTTGAAATAATAACCCCATTCGTTATAATATTTGGCTTTTATTATGAATAAAGGTAATTTAGCTTGAAGTTTTGAAACATTAATAATATCTAAAGATATTCTTTTATATAATTATATCAATATGAGTAAGTTTTGACTTCTCAAATATAAAATTGGAACTTACTTATACGCTTAATAGGACATACGACTAAGGAGATCCATTTATTTTCATTATAATTTTCTTATTAATTATTGGCACGTTATCAGTCAGAAATCAGTGTCTTAAAATACTATAAGCCTCATATTTATAATAATTGGCCTTTATAAACTTATTAATCAACAAACATATAGCACTGACAGCTAAAGAGATCCAAATAGTTTCATTATAATCTAACTACTTATTATTAATTGGCACAAAGTCAGTCTCAAATCACTGGACAGTAGTGGTAGAAGTCTCGTCTAAATTATAGACTCTAGTACCGTCTCCAAAGCAAGGATATCTTTCCATGACAGATTTTAAATTCCGGAAGAAAGACTCGACGTTGTGTTTGTTGAAGGCAGTCGCCCTTGCTAAGCTACAAGCCTCTGGCTTTCTCAGTGAGATTTCTGGATGTCTTTTTCTAAATGCACGCAGCCATTCTATTCCAGCCATTTCTTTTCTGCACGTATCCATGTTGGTGGTATATTGTTGTGGTCGTTTACTTTGGCCATTTGACATGCGATACGACGGCAATCTCTAGTAGTGAGGCCGTAAAACAGTGAAGCACAGTGTTCAATATATTTTACTAACTCTTGTTCCTCTTATGAAGTAAAAATTTTATTCACTTCGTAGTTTGGTACCAAACGCACTGGCTGACCACCATTTTTATTGGCTCTTTTCACGTACAGTTGGACAGTCGGATAACTAAGTTTGCATTCTTTACTAGCCTTCCTTATGCTCATTCCCGCTTGGACTAAATCTATAGCCTTCTTCATATCATCTGCAGAATGACCTCCTTTTTTTCGTTCTAGTTGCTTAGTACGCCCCATCTAAAAAATAAAGTAAATTAAAATTTAAAAAAGCAGCAAGCAAATAAAGCATCATAAATAATAGGGGTACGGTACACAATTAATCACATGCGGTACACAATTAACCATAGTTAGTACACAGTTAACCATGGTTAACTGTAGAACGCACCGTTTTGGTTAATTGTAGACAACCCCACTCCCGGAGCCGTTACGCAAACCTCATTTTTAAATGAGCGTGACTACGCACCCAAGTACTTTACCAGATGGAATATGTTTAGTTACTCTACACAACGAACACATAACCATCCATGTAATGCTAAGCTAAAACGAGTAAAGAGAAAAAGTACTCACGTTGTTTTTTCACCTGTCTTCATTAAAAAAACACGAAATTATAATTTACACAACCGGCGCGCACGCTAGCTCGCGGCAAACTGGGGACAGGGGAGAGGGGCTATTGCGTCATTTAAATCGCGCGGCGGCACAAAGTGGCAACGTCGCGTTTGCGAATCATAGCGATGGTTAACTGTGTCCGCGTGGTTAACTGTTGAACAGGTGACCCCAACTAAATGTAAAAAAAAACGCACATGTATAAATCGTGGAAAATTATCTGGCCTTTAAAAATAGCTAAGGTTTTATGAGCAAGAATTTGAATAGTCGAATATTTTAAGAAAAAATTGCTCTAAAAGTTTTGAAAGTCCCCTCTACTTTTTGAACGGGATGTCCCAAAAATGTAAAAAAAAACAAGAAGATAGGACATGGTTCGACCGTTGGCTTTTATTTACATACACATATGTTATAATACGAAATCAAATAAAGTTTTGGCTCTTTAATTATCTAAAATTGAAATTGAAAAGGGTGTTGAAAGTTTGTATGGCGGAAGTTTTTTTTTTAGCTGGAGACATTAATTTGTGTGTAAAGGTTTCTTGTCAAAATACATAATACATACATATAAAATTATTAAGTTCAAAGAGATGCCTAATCCGGTAGGATTAGGCATCTCTTTGCAGCAAAATGACGTTAGATTATGAAACTCCATTAAAGATGAAGTAAAATGGTAATTTTACTTCATCTTTAATGGAGTTTCATAATCTAACGTCATTTTGCTCAAAACCTAAAAAAAATTGCCCAGCAAAATGATGCAAAAATCACATTTTAAAAAAAACACCCGTATATTTGTTCAATAAATAGATATATAAATAAATACTTAGTCCTACCTTGGCCAGTGTACACCGCACCTCGAAAAATTCTAAAGGAGTCTTAAATAAAAAACCCATATACTATGTCCTTTTATTATTTTCAAAGAATTAACAAAAATACTCTTGTAAAGGATAACTCACACTAGAACGGGCCGGGACGTGACCAGGTAGAAATTGACCGATTGTTCCGTCCCATTCTAGGGTGAGTACCTCCATCATAGTAGCTCACAGTAAGCAAATAGCACTTTAAGTAGCTATCCATTTTTTAATAAGTGCAATAACTGTTTTTCTAGTTTCAATTATCTCCTTCGTATCAGTATCCTGTACGTACGGTACGTTAAGAGAACCCGCTCCTTCGATAACGAACGACACGACTGTATCTGATAAGTTCTTCTGAACCCCTAACATGCGGTTAGGATCTAACTCTCCATATGTAAACACAACATTAGTTACGTTAGGCGTAACTCCGCCAAATTTGTTATTAATCTTTGATATTCCTTCATCGATACTTTTTTCGTCGATCCCATAGAACATTTTACATATTTGGAGATGAAAATCTAAAGGTAGATGAACAAAAGGCTGTTTTCCAGATGTTGAACGGAACTGCCCAACTTCTAAACACTGGTGATATATGTATCCAAATAAACACGAGTATGCACTCGTTTTCCAATAATCTACGTGACTATCGAAGCAAATTATAGGATCTGAAACATTCTCGGCTGGTGCCATACTGTCGCAGACAGCTTTAATCATCTCTGAATTTTCCACGGTTTTGCTAATACTATGATCATAATAGATACGATGATACCAGAACAATTCTCTATCCATTTCTGATGTAAAATTGTTAACGTCTTTGCAAACGTTATACTCTTTTATTAGTGATTTAACACCTTTGGCAGTTTTAAACCTCTCTTCAATGTCATGGAATTTCTTTTCAAATTTCTTAACGCATTTGGTGGTACCATACTTTTCGTATGTATGAGTCATGACGTCAAAGTATTCTGTGAACTCCTTTTTAGCCAAAAGTGCTGCGCTGGATGCCACGACCGCGTCCACAAGTTCAGGGTAGACCATACGCATCCAAGTTGCGTCACGTCCACCTTCAAATGTTCCAACAAGCACGACCTTCGATGATTCATGACCAGGCTGAGATTTTATACTTCTAATCATATTTGCGTAATCAGCTAATATTTGCTCAATACTCAAAAATTTAAAAAAATCTGTATTGTCTGGCAAAATCCCATCTAGCCTGTTATATGCCTGATATCTTTCATAAGCTATGTATGCAGATCCATTTGTCTCTTTCATCAATAGATCTACCAAACTGGAATTTTTTATTAAGTATCTTTCGCCATCATCCGGCAGATCCCCTGTTAACCATATAAAAATTGGGGCGTTTGGTTGCGGGTGTTCATTGATACTTTTAGATAAATACGTAAAAACGAAGGTCCGCTTTTCATTTGGATCAAAATGGTCAAGAGGTTGCTCTATGGTTTGTACTACCAAACCGTCATCACGATCTTCTATTTGTCCTCTGAGAACTTTCTGACCACAAGCAATATTTAATAGTAGAATTACTAAGGTGAAAGCACTTACGGTGTGCATGGTGGCAATTTGAAGGTTTATAATGTTTTCAGCGGGTAATTTGGCCATATGTGATTGTTGGGTCCTTATATAGTAATTTGTAACTGCGTAAATACTTAGTTTTATAGCAAGTTACTGATAATATTTTATTGCTATTGATATTTATTGTTTAAAGCGAACATTTTTTTATCGGTATCGGGTTTTTGGCGTCATGAAGACGACATCGACATTGGACAAAATGTCTAGTATTCACAACATATTCATATTATTATACTAAATTACTAGGGCCTTACCGAACATCGCAATCATGTGCAAAACCTGTAAATGAAATAAAAATAATGTATGGCATTGTTTTTTTTAATTTTCATTTAGCGTTTTCTGTAATGGATTGTCATCTTGTCACAATACAATAGAAATACTCTTTATTGCACATCTCAATAGAAATCAGCACAGAAAATACAGCAAACAAACTAAAGACACATAAATAACAGTCGGTCCTATAGCTAAAAATTGTTTTTTTCCAGCACCAAATAGAAATAAAAGTAGGTAAGTAGCCATAATATGTCGACATAATTTCTTAATCCTGATAGTTATGTCCCTTGCACTCTGCATAGAAAAACAAATCTCCCTGTGATTTACAAATACATATAAAACATTTATTCTCGAAATATATACAGTAAGTGTAACTTACCTAACTACCTACCTCTAATCTAAAGTAGGTCCTTGAGGCATTGTACCTAGGATGCTGGCGGCATTTCCTCGTTGTATCGCAATGCTGTACGTTGTGCGAGGAAGCCACCAGCTCTTCGGTCACCAGTAACATCAACCAGACGTTTCGCGATTTCTACGAAAAATTTGCGTGCGCTGGGACCCCATGGACCAAGAGTTTCGACCCCGAATGGTACAAAAAGGTACTCTCTGCCCAGGCTATTTACAAATGATAAATATCTTTATTTTTCAATTTAGGCACATTACAATGCACTTATGAACGTCAAAAAAAGCTACTACCGGTTCTATCCCTACACCACAGCCCGAGCAAATTATTACCGCCAAGAAACTTTTTCAAAACAAATTACAAAAGTAGTAATAGTACCTACATTTCGATGCTAGTGCGGAAAGTATTTTATTACTTCAGGTACCCCGATTATTGCCACTCACCCACAGCTCGTGGCAAGATACCTCGGGAGGTGCCAGAGGTTCTTTAAACAAAATATTGGTAAAGTATAGTCTTATTATAGGTATATCTAATAATCAGTGATCGTAATTTTTGTAGCAATTTCGGTGCAGCATAGTAGAAATAAAGGAATTTTAACAAAAAAAAACCTCAGATGACCTATTAAGGTCCATATTACTCTTATTAACTCTAATTACCTACCCCATTAGAGTATGGCATAGCTCAACAACCACCGATAATGCTACAAAATTTACCATCCATATTAATAACACGTGTACGAGCAGGTATGCAAAGTATTTTTCTATATTTCTTATCTACAAGGTAACACGAGTACCTATGTTGCTACATAACACGATTTACCAACTCATCTACTGTCGTTTACGTGTAAGTGTATTCCGTACCCAAAATGGCAAAAACGGAACCTTATAGTTTCGTCCAGTCTATTTATCTCGCAGTCCGTGTATCCGTTTACCACAGCGGTTTTACTCAGTAACTATAAAGCATAGAGTAATAAAAGTTATTACAACCAATAATTAAGGACATTCTAAGACGTAAGGACTCTACCTGTTGGCCTCGAGGTGAACTTACAGCTTTTGACATCAGCAGGGAGAAAAGGAAATAGAAACCAAATATTTTACATAAATGAACTATAGGTAATCGAACATTATTACGAATCTATAACATAATTCATTATTAACGTTGTCTTTTTTCTTCATTTCACCTTTTACGCTGTAAATAAAAATGATTGTATTTTCTAAAGTTTTCTTGTTTGCGATTAAACGGACTCATAAAGTCGTCCGTTTAAACATAATATTCAGCCTTCAAATTCCTTTTTTGCATACCTCGACAGTAATGAGCAAATAAGGAAGACTCACACTAACTAGGACGGAACGGGGCGGGACGGGACGATGTGGCAATTTCTACAAAAAGAATCACGTGATAGCTGATAGCCGACTGGTGTCCGGTGACGTTTTCTATAGACACTGACAGATTGTCCCGTCCCGTTCTAGTGTGAGTCATCTTTTAATTTCGGTTTAGTTTAAATTGTTATGTCAAATAACCCTTGTTCTTCATTGTTCCGCCATTAGGTTTTCTACGTCATTTCACCGAATCCTTAATTCTCCATACGGCATGTCTCATCTTTATTAGATTATCTCCGTCTAGAGACAATAATTACTTTGCTACCATCATATCTGTCTCATTAGTATATTAAAACAAACCTTATCGCCTATTGACAAGGTTTAAATTAGAACGAAATAAAAGGAATATGTGATTTCCTTAAAGTAACTCGAAGTCGTCTGAGATTTTTATTGAAGCCCGTTGATAGGAAGAAAATCGATTTGAAAGATTGATTTTTGTTTAAGCAGCAGTCTAGTCTTCTAATCAAAATGGTTAAAAGACGTGCAAAGCGTACGTATAGTTACGTGTACACAAATAATTATTATGATAGACAGTATTTGGAAATGCAAAAATAGAATCAAGAACTTTAGAAATTCCAATATAGATCCAGCAAGAATAAGTAAGCGTATTTATTCAGTTTATTATTTAAGTAAATGAATTTAGAATCTAATTGTTGTATTCAAAGATGTCCCAATCTCGAAACTCTTGCAAAACTTTAACCTGGCGTCGACATGTCGTCCTCACGTTTTCTATTAAACACAAACAACTTTATTTTTTCATTCAAATAACCCTTATTTGTTTGAATATAAAGTGCAGAATGCAGTGGGCTGTATGCAATTAAATTATAAAGACGTGTAGGCTAACCTCATTCGTACAAAATTACAGTCGACATCTGCGGTTGCGGAGACTTATTCTGGAATCTTTTGAGACATAAAAATGTCTTATAGATGTTTATAAATTGCCAAAGATGTCTGTGCAAAATCGTACTTTACGTTGTTTATAAATTAGTGTTCAACTTTTTAACCCTAAACACACTAAAAACAATAAAATACTAATTTTTTTACTTCGAATTTAAGAATGCAATTCTTAAATTCGAAATGAATTTAAAATGAAACAAACAAGGGGCGAGTGATGTAAACGGCTTGAATGTCATTTTAGAACCTAACAACTGCAAACAGTAGATAAAAAACCTGACCATAGACATGAAATACTTTAAATTATTCATTGAAATCATCCATACTAATACTATAAATGGGAAAGTGTGTGTGTCTGTTTGTTTGTCCGTCTTTCACGGCAAAACGGAGCGAAAAATTGACGTGATTTTGTTAGTGTAGATAGTTGAAGGGATGGAGAGTGACACAGACTACTCTTTGTCTCTTTCCAACGCGAGGGAAGCCGCAGGCAAAAAGTAGTATTTAGTATAATTATTACTAAGTATAATAATATTAAATTTAGTTGATGACAAGACCCTTGCCAAGGGTGGGCAATGCACATGTGACACCTTAGGAATTGCAAACGTCCATATGAACTATCGATCTAGTATGTTTACTTTACACTAACTTATATATAAACTAAATTTTGTAAAAATCAGAATACGCCTTTCGCCTTTCAGCGTAACACAGGGAAAAAATTAATAAGCACACAGAATATTAACACCGTTGAACAAATGAGACAGCGGTCGTGTGAGATTGCACGTCTGTCTGTCTGTCGCGAATTACCGCACGAGGCCGGGAAGCTACAAATTACTGGACTGGGTATCTTTATTATGTATTTTATCCAGGGATCGGTTACTTATTTTTAGAGTTCCGTACCATAAAAGTAAAAAGCGGAACGTTATAGGATCACTTTGTTCCCCGTCCGTCCTTCCATCCGTCTGTCAGTCAAGACACTTTATCTCAGGAACGCGCAGAGCTAGCAAGTTAAAATTAATATTATATACACAGTTTTGAGAATTTTGCGAAATTTTGCAGCTGTTAAAAAACCAAATCTTAACGTTAACGCAATCAAAGATACGGCCGTTTATGTCGCATTTCCCATACATTTGGATCAAAATATATAGGGTACTTCAAGGAGAAAATCCGAAAACCGTATAGTTGCCGCACACTGAGAGTTCCGTGCCACCTGTATTTTTAAGTACACATTCCTCAGGTCATAAATGGGGGGGAGCATCTTTATTGCGGAACCCTCGGTAGGCGAGTCCAACTCGCACTTGGCCGGTATTTATTTAAAGATTAACCTCCTTTAGTTACTACTTTAACTTTAGTAAGCACCTAAGGGTGTCCATAATTCTGACATCGTTGGCAGACGTCTGTAATTGCTTGCACGGTTGACGTTCGTATTCTTTCCTCACATTTCCTGCAATTTGCTGAAATAGTGAACAATTATGGTCACACTCATCTCGGCTTTAATGATTTTACACAAATCCTTTGTCTGTCTAACTATGTGGTGGGTCTGAGGCACGTACCTACTTGGACTATTAGCTAGATAAGAGTATACTAGGAATATATGCCGGCCATATACGTTCGGATAATCCGTCGGATCTCCATAGTGGCTAATTGGCTATGTCCGTACCGCTAAACAAATTTACCATAGATTGAATGGCAGATTCGGTGGATATGCCCCAAGTCCCCAACGTATACATACTCGTATACACTCAGATCTGTCTATCGGATGTGTCGGATGTATCGGTTGTATCCGGATGACATGCTTATGCCCTAACTTATAGCTATAGCCAATAGCCAGTATTGGTGATCTGTTTGAAGTCTTTACCTTCCTGAATTTTCTCATTTTTATTGAGGGACAAAATATTTTTGTTTTTCCGAGCGATGACTTCTGAAAATATTTGACTGATCAAATTCTCGTTGATAAAACTATTAAGTAGTTTTTAAAGACATACCAGGATGTGCCATAAGTATACCTACAAATTAGCAAAAAGTGCCCCCTAAAATATTTGTTTTCGCAAATTATACGAAAAACTAAGTACCTATAGCAGCACAAAAAATACAACCTCTAACTGTAATATCATTACCATTACCATACCGTACGCTTTATACTTACTGCTGTGACATACGGACAGGACGAAACTATGAGGGTTCCCTATTTGCGATTTTGGCAACGGAACCCTAAAAATCGACACAAACGAAGCGGCGGGAAGCAGTAAGTCCATCGCTAAGTGCCTACAATATGCTCTTTTACAAGCGATCTCCCATAATTTCCTCAATTGTTTACCCAAACGTTATCCACACGGATCTCGACGTCACACATCAAAACACCATTTGGGGCCATGTGAAACATGAGACAATGCGGTATAAAACTTCATTATAATATACTTATGGATGCATTTGGGTAAATGCGATGAGGTCGACAAATTGCGTGTAGGGTACTTTACGTAAAACATTTGAGCTACGTTATTATATCGCTAAACTCCATGAGAGTATGTCATGACAAAAGTACTTACGAGTATGTCAAAATGGCCTCCCGGCAACACGTCTTAATACGTAACCCAGGAAAGATACGGTTTTAACAGACGTTAAATTATAACAGCCTGATTTTTCAAATTACGTTCGTATGTGATATTTATTGATAATTTACTTATGCAAAAACTCTACACACTTTTCTTCTGGAAGTATCTACTATTTACCAGTAATAAAATAAAACTTAAGAGCCCGGTATATAAATTTGGCCGATTTTGATTTCGAAACTTTTTGAAACTTTATAAATACATTTTTACTTACATGTTTTAATACAAACAGTGAAAGATGATTTTAATTTAAATGGAATAAATGAAAAACTTTTTCAAAATTGTTGTCAGTTCTGAAAAATTTACCATTTTCTTACAGCTGCTTGACCATATTTGGATGAGCGAGTTTCAAACATTTATCTGGTTTTCACCCTAATTTCCATTGAATCTTAATAAAAAACTATATATTTTATTTAAAATTCGTAATCCCCTGGAAAAATAAGTTATATTTTTTTTCAGTATAGTAGAGATATGTGTGATTATGACGAAATATTTTTTTCACTTTTATAATAGTCATTTATTCATAAAAAGTAATAATAATAATGTATAAAAAAACAAATAGGTAATAATAATTCACATCTCGGCAATACTAAGATGGCATATTAATAAAAACGTTGAAAAAAATTGTAGGTACGATTACTTATTTTGACGAGTTGTCATGAAGGCATGTAAAAGGTTTTCCAATAAGGGTGGGATTTTAATTACTTTTTAGATTTATTTAAAAGGTCCATATGTGCCATTATTTGTGAAATATGACAGCAAACATTTATTTGAAATCATAAATGATTAGATTTGTGCTTTAAAATGGTGTAACTTTATCGACATTATCGTTCTACTAAATAAATATTGAACAATTTTTACAACAGATACATCTAGCGGGTAACCCAGGAACTAAAGCCAGGCCTGGTAGAAAAATTATCAAAGCTTAGAGAGGGTGCCTCTTGTAAACTTTCAAGTAGCTTACCGGTGATAGTTTTGCTATTCTCTACTAGATGGCACTTTAATAAAAGTTCTTCCGTTGCAATAATAAATTAATCAAATAATATAATACTTTTCGCTATTCGCTAATTATGAAACTCTGAAACAATTCAAATCGAGTGAAGACCAAAAATCAGGGGAGTGAACATACCATGTGTGACCTATGCATGCTCCAAATTAATAGGTAATTTATCAAATTAAAGCACTATATTTCATATTTTATTAGGTGATCAAATTGTATGACGCACGTTATTTTCCATTTTATAGTCTAAACGTTTGACTCGGCAACGCGCATGTGTCATCCATATAGTTGCAGACGTCTATAAACAACGGTGACAGCATTCCATTCATGCAGTATGCTTGTTTGCCACCTACATGGTATTTAAGAAAAACGTTTTTCTCTTTATGATTATTTTGCCACATCTAAGTACCAAGCCGAAAAACTGTAACCTTCATCTATGCCCTTGGGATTTTCCGAATGTTTTGTCATTTTCCCATTATCAATAAAAGGCATTTCTGATTCACAGATAACAAAGCTTTTATCATAATGGAGCAGCTACCGCTAACGTGATAATATAGTACCACCACTTATATAAAAAATAAATCAAGCTAAAATAGGCTCTATTTTAATGATGTTAAGGTTGTGATGAGGTGCATATTTTAGGGATGCACATTAGAGATGGCTTGGTTGTATCAATCTGAAGTGTTCGAAAATGATAGCTAGATATCATAGCCAGTATCATAAAAAGCTCGGTTATAGTGCAATGTTTTAGGACTTTTATTTGTTATTTTAGTATTTTTTTATTCTATTAATCAGTCTGATTTCTATCAACCGTGTTTTGTTATTCTGTTTTACATGTTAATGGATTTTTTTTGCTAAGTAGGTACTTTTTTTGAGTAGGTACTCGTATCATTTACTAGAGTTAAATATTTTACAGTGTCGTGTTTGTTTCAGGTTTTACAGTTTCGTGTTTGATTCAGGTTTTTGTGGTTATAAATAAAAAAGAAAACTATGTTATTTAAATCAATTTGATTCATTGCGAGAACCAGAATAAATAAAAAGTTATTTGTTGTAAAATATATATTTATAGGCAACATTAATACCTTTTACAAAAAAAAAAATACTAATAAAATAAAATTAACAGTCCCGGCCGGTGCATGGTCCAAAGAACGCTGACAGCATTTTCTCGCTGAATTCCAAAACCTATGCGTTGAAAATATATTAAAATATATTATGAAACTGTACAATGTTTTGTGGGATTGACAGTAACTTTAGCTTGGAGGCAAAGATGTTGGATTATGATGAACTAGCAGCCAAAACTAATTGGAGCTACGACTATCTTTTAGAGGTAAGTCAATAAAATTTGTGATAAGTACTGTAATATACATTCAAGGACCGAATGAGCGTTGGACTGCAGTGTACTGCAATAGGCTGATTGATGATGACTATGAATATACAAGGTGTAACAAGAATGTTGGTCATCCGTTTCTGGCGTAGACAGTATAATTTTCTAATTAGAAAAAAAAATTGACGCGAAAAAAAATGTGCGTGGCCTCTTAACACGACCTGCCCCATACAAATAAACAAAATTTTTCGCGTCAATTTTGTTTAAATATTTTTTTTATAGGCCCTTTACCGGTTCACCAGCTTAATTAAGACCCCACTCAGATTAATTCATATTTAAAACCGGTCACTCACATTATTTTGGTCGAATCACGCTCGACCTATAATAGGGCGACAGAAAAAGGTAAAAATCCATCTTATATCTATATCTTCCCTTTCAAATCAATACTCATTATGTAAGAAAACGGGATGACACTACGATGTTGGCACTATTTAATTTTAACGTTTTTCTGTCGTACTATAAATATGCGACCACGTGCTATAAATGCGTGGTCACTTACAATGGGCCTCATAAGAAGGCTCAAACTCACCCAAAGGGCAATGGAGAGGGCTATGCTAGGAGTCTCTCTGCGAGATCGTATCAGAAATGAGACCAACCGCAGCAGAACCAAAGTAACCGATATAGCTCTCGCTAAACTTATGTGGCAGTGCGCGGGGCACATTGCACGTAGAACCGATGGCCGTTGGGGCGGAAAGATTCTCGAGTGGCGACCGCGTACCGGAAGGCGCAGCATGGGTAGGCCCCCCGCAAGGTGGACAGATGACCTGGTGAAGGTCACAGGAGTCCGCTGGATGCGGGTGGCGCAGTACCGGTCATTGTGGAAATCTTTGTGGGAGGCCTATGTCCAGCGGTGGACGTCTTTTGGCTGAAATGATGATGATGATGATGATGATAATAAATATGCACAAAATAAGCATAATCGAGAGTATTAATCAATGTAAAATCAACGGCGTGTCACAAATATAGATAGGCAAGTCTAAGCTCATTCTTTCTGAAAGACCACGGGGATCGAACTCTCCCTGGAACTACAAAAAAAACAAGATCACAAAAAGTTCTCAGAGAAAATCTAATCTAAAATACTTACAACCAATTGTCTTGAGTTTTACCGTTTAAAACTGAGGCGTCTTCCTAAGATTGAGAAGTGTTGGAACACTGGTAGGACCGTCTTACGGACCACTCATACACTAGAACGGGCTGAGACGTGACCGGGCCGGACCGGGCCGGACTGATTTGTCAGTTTCTATAGAGAACGTCACGTGACCTCTGACGGCTCCAAGCTCGGATGTCATTCTTTCTATTGAAGTCCCGTCCCGTGTGCGGCATCCTTTATGTACAGCGGTTAAGTCAAGATTGTATATTATGACGTAACTGTAACTCCGCCCGTCTCTCTTCGTATGCCTAGGGAGACGCGACGCCTCAGTGGATCTATATCGGAATCCCTAAAGTGTTTTATCTTATTTTTGCATTCCCTAGTAATATTTGTCATAATGATCATTTGTCCTAAACTAATATTATATCATAATAGTGTTTTCCCCAACATCGTCATTTTGCAGCGATTCTACTATGTATAATGTCACGTGTTTAACCTAACCTAACCGTCGGTTTTGGGCAATAATTGGATTAAGGCAAATAATCTGCGGGACAATTGATAGTTAGGGATTATGATAACTAGGACAAAACAGTTAGGGCAAGTGATTTTAGGACAAACGATATTAGCCGAGACCCGCTTCAGTTAAACGGTAGACCTATTAATCTGTAGGTACTTTATGTATTTTCTAACTTTCATTGCAGATAGACACATCACAATACCCGTTCCCAAACACACTATGGCACGTGAAATCTACAAAAGAAGTGGCAATAAAAACAACCCTCATGCTCCTCATTGGCGTCTTCGGAATCTTCTTGAACTTGGTGATCTTGGTCACATTAGCGAAGAACAAGTGGCTGTGGACTGCCAGCAACTACTTGATTTGGAATATGGCGGTGACAGACCTGGTGACGTTGATGTTTTGTCCTTGGTTTATGCTGGTCAGGGACTTTTACCAGAATTATGTGTTGAAGAATTTTGGGTGCCGTTTTGAAGGATTTTTGCAAGGTATTCATTGACTGTGTCTTGTCTTGCAAACAGATTTTGTTCAATAGCAAGCAACTAAATTTATTTTTATCTTTTTTTTGCGTAACACTGGGAGTGTTACAAAAGATTAGGCATGATTTTTTGAGAATATAGTTTTAAATCGACCACTCACATGATTGCTATTTTTCATTGCCCTTTATTGACAAGTAAAATAAGAGTGAGTAGTAGCTACAGCTACATTAATCATACCAGTGGATAAGATAAATTCATCGTTAAGGATAATGATGACAAAACTTAAGAACTAGGATTATTCATTCGGAATAACGGGCTGGATTAGTCCTAGAGACTAAAAAAATAAGTTGTTATAATTGGGGTGTATTCTTTTTTGTTGTCGCCCAAAAATAAGCAACCAAAAAATTGTTTGGGGACAACAAAAAATAAAAAGGCCCATTTCTAGTACCTAAAATAGCCAATCTGGGATCTTACGACGTCTTAACGCGTTCAGTTTAGGTTCAGGGGCCTTACCATGACGTCTTAACGCGAGTCAGTTGACGACCTAAACTGAGTCGCTGCTATACAACTGAGCACAGTTAAGAACCTAAACTGAATCGCGACAAGACGTCATGGTAAGACCCCAGTTTTGGCTGCTTTCTATAAACAAATATTCTTACGAAGAGTTGAATTTAATGAATGTGAGAATTCCTTGATACTCCTAACTTATATAGCTTCGTAAGTGTAACAGAGATCTTTCACCATCACCGTCATTATCAGGTTTCTTTTTAGCCATTGAGTGTCCCGCTCCTGGACAAAGGCCCTTGGATCTCCATAACTACCTACGTTATGTTTGGTCAGGCCAGTTGTTAAAGAAGGCGTCACAGTCATGGCCTCGTTCACGCCTACCATGCGGCATCTACTTGTGTGATTACCATGAGCTCTACTGTTCGTTAGCGACTGCGGCGTTCGGGGTTATGTCCGTCTCGCTCCTGCCAGAGTAATATATGGTAGGAGCGAGCGAGATACTTTCAGTACCTCATGGTAATTATTACCAGCCCACCTATCCAAAGGATTACTTCAAGTGACTAAATTTTGTTTGTTTAAGCAACATTGCTGCTAGCAGCAGTAGGTGCAGTGGTGCTAGTCTGTTACGACAGGATGGCAGCAGCAGCATTGACTTCTGATGCCAGGGTCACGAAGTCAGCCGCACCGAAACTTATCATCATCAGCTGGGTAGCGGCCATTGTGATGTCGGTGCCATGGATCATTAAACGAGAATATGTGGTGAGTTAGCGGATAAGAAAAAAAAAATATACGAGAGTGTCCCTTACAAAATCCTTTTGCATTGTATGGCAGCTACTTCAATCAAATCCGTAAAGCTCAAGAATATACTGCCAATCGGTTAGCCAAAAAGTGAAATATAGGGTGGCCAAATAAGAACGATAGATACACTTTGTTTTTAAAATTTTACTTTATGAAACTTTAAAATATTTTTTTAAGCATGAAATTCAGGGATAGCAGTTTCACAAGAAAAAAACTCCAAAATCAAAATCAAATGTGTGTAATTTTGACAAGATTTTAGCGGCTAACATGGAAAATTTTGCTATTGGTTTTTTTTTTGGAACATGTAAAGAGGCGTATCTTTGTGAGCAACCTATAAATTTAGAACACTTAAAAACTGATTTCTATGAAAAAGCTAATGATATAATGCCCAAATCGTGGGAAAAATTGATGAGAAATTATCGCATTTCCCCTTGTGCTGTAAGTAGACATTTAGTAAATTTATTGTTTCGTGTAAAACCGCCATCCCTCAATAAGATAATTCAATAAATATCTACTTTATAATTTAAAATTTCATAGAGTAAAATTTTAAAACAGTATGGAACAGCTGATCGAAAATGCACCTATCTCCATACAAAGTTTTTTTTCGAGTTTCAATTTTTTTTTCTTGTATCACACTTAAGGTCATTTACCTTAAAGTATCAGCTGTTAAGTTATCGTTCAGAATTTTGTAACAACCTTTAGAAGCTCTCGATAAGAGGTTTTGGTCTATGTTTTTGTTTTATTATGTCAAACCGTATGGTGTTACCATGAATATAAAGGTGTTGTTCTCCTGTTAGCATTCTAGTATAGTATACTTAAAGTACTTAATAATGTTAAGTCTTCTGTTCAAGGAACGTCAATGGCTAAATCATGTCGAGACATATTGTGTGGAAGATGTCAAGTTTCTCGGTATTTATTGGCACTTCACCATAAGCATGCTGGTTTGGATCCCTTTGGGAGTCATGGTGATCACAGTAAGTATTTCTTTAAAATATGACCAACGCTACAAACCTGAAATGCAATGTTATTAGAAACAAGATCACTAAAAAATCATAAAGAAAGGAACCAACTTCTTTTAGAGCCTAAATTAATCTTTATTATACTTAATCTTGAGCTTTCCCCATTTATATAAACTTGAGTCAGAATTTTCTGTCGCATACATACAATAACACATTTGGTTAATTTTTACAGTACATATGGTACATACGCTTAATCGCGTTAAACTTATTAGGTATTAGATTACATCCCTAGTGCGCGAAATGTTCAAGTTGATAATCAAGACCAAGTGCGGGTAGTTCTTAAAACCAGCGCGGCTATAATCGCCGTCAATGGAACTTCCTAACAATGCCAACAAAAGGCATCACATGTTTTGTCACTGTTTCTCCTTGTATTTTCACACTACCTCATCAAACCATTTATTACTGAATCGGTCGTATTATCAAGCTAAAAAACTTAATCTTGGAGATTTAATTAAAGACATAAAAGTTAGGTCATTACGATTTTTTTTTAATTTCACTCGATTAAGCCCCGTTGTATTATATGTATCATGTGCAAAAAGCAAAAATCGAAGTTTAAATAAGTGACCTACCTTCTTATCTTCTATTTTCATTTATTATTCTCAATGTTATAAGATTGCCGTCAATCCAACTTCATAACAATGTAAACAAACCGCCATATTGATCGTTATAACCTCATTTTTATGTTCTTAAAGAAATCTCCAAAATTAAGTTATAATATATCTTACGTTTTGTATGTTACAATAATATGCCCACATCAGTAGTGAACGTCTTCAGTTGTGTTTGATGAGGTAGTGTGAAAATATAAGGAGAAACAGTGACAAATGTGATACCGTTTGTTTACATCGTTCGTAAGGTCTATTGACGGCGATTTTACCTTTTTTGTACTAAGTCGTACACACAGCTATTATATATTATACCTATATCCCTTTCAGTACGGCATAATAATGTACAAGTTAGAACGGAGTGCGCGGAAGCTGAGAGGCAACGGCCAGACCGCCGCCCGAGCCAGACGTAGGGCTCTCAGCATTTCTGCATGTGTTCTACTGGCGGCTGTCTTCTGCAAAGTGCCATACACCGTGTTGGTGTACTGGAGGAACAATAATGATATGGCTATAAATTCTGTAAGTTCACTTACGATCATTTGTTGACAGAAAACTTCTGAACATTTATTTAATCCAAAACACTACAAAAATATATTTCGTCAACATGCCATTATTTTTTTAAAGAAATAAACTTGCATTTTTTTTAATTCGCTTGTCTCACCCGGGAACCGGACCAGGTAAAAATAAAAATAAAAACTTACTTTTTGTCATGCCAAAAATAAAATTTATTTAAGAGACAAAATGTCTTATAGGTACTCGTTTCTCGTTCTAGATATTAAAAAAATATATATTTGGCGTAGGAAAAACTATTGGGCCTTCGAGGGAAAGTGCCTTAAATGCTTAAGTTACCTCATTTCTTTCAAAAGAAACATTATTTAATTAAAAAATAAAGATACAAAACTGCATTCTAAGATTTTTAATTTATTTTATTTTTGGTTTTTAGTTGAGTACGATTCCCGTGTAATACAAGGAAATTAAATTTAAAGAAATGTAGGGATGTAGTTTTGTTTCTTTTTTAAAATTATTTAATATTTACTTTGAGTAAAATTAGGTAACTTAAGCATTTAGGACACTTTCCCTTTTTACATCCCCTTTTTTATGGACATGCTAAAAAAGAGGCGAGTGTATTACACAAGACTTAAATAAAGTTATCTTTGAACTTGACTTCATCGATTAGTGAAATAAAAAAATTGTTTTTTTTTTGTACCTGGTTCAATTCACGGATGAAACAAGCGAGTAAAAAAATAAGTTTTTTTTTAAGATTACCTGACGAGACACGCGAATTAAAAACTCGTCCTATGCAGTTTTGTCTCTTTTTAAAAATAAGGGAATGTTTCCTTTAAGTAAAATGAGCTTAAGAATTTAAGGTACCGTAGTTTCCCTCCATGGCCCGAAATTATTTTTTTCCACACTGTATATAAAGGAAAAATACATATAAAAATAACTAAATACTTACATAGAAAACATCCATAACTCAGGATCAAATATTCGTGATCACGCACACAAATAAATGCCCTGACTAGAACTTGAACCCAGGACCTCCGGCTTTCTTGGCAGAGAGAGAACCAACCAGGCTTTGAGGTCGTTTAATTCTACTGGAACCTAGACCAAATATGTATTTGGGCATTTTCAGAAAAAAGTGCACCCTTTTAATGAAAATGGGTCCTCAATTTTCCATACAAATTTTTTTTGTCAGGTTTGTAACGGCCCATACGAAATATATGAAAAAATGCGTTACAAAGCGGACCAAAAAAAAAACGGGTCACTATTTTTCTGTTTTTAAATCAATAGTACTCGTGATTCTGGTTATAAAAAACCCAAGACTTCCTATATTTTCAAAAAAAAAGAAAATGGTACCCTATTTTTGAAAATGCCCATTTTATCAGTAGAGACTGTAGAGAGCTCCATACTCTCCTAGGCTGATTTTAGCGCTTATTAATATTAACTAAGATGATTCTAGTTGACTCTAGCGCCAGTAAGGCCACGAGATTCAATTCTAAAACTATTTACTTTAGCTTACAAGTCTCTGCAACACAGTCTGTATTTTTACCGCCTCTGAAAAACATATCTTAATCATTATTTGTTTCATTTCTACTCAGGTAGATGGTGCTTTCGCGATCATCTGGTTCGTTGGTACCTTCCTTATATACTTGAACAGTGCAATCAATCCTCTTATCTACGGGTTCACCAACCTTAGGTTCCGCAGGGCCATGGATAGGACACCTGGTATAGCCTGCTGTAGGTTCGGGACTTGGTGCTGTGTCTGTGATATGGTAAGTGTATATATTCGTTAGCACTTTCCTCATATACTTGAACAGTGCTATCAATCATCTCATCTACGGGTTCACCAACCTCAAGTTCCACAGGGTTATGGATAGGACACCTGGTATAGCCTGCTGTAGGTTCGGGACTTGGTGCTGTGTTTGCGATGTGGTAAGTAGATTCGTGAGCACCTTCCTCATATACTTGAATAGTGCTATCAATCTCCTTATCGATGGGTTCACCAACCTGATGTTTCGCAAGCGCAGGGCTATACCAAATGTAGGGTAGTTGCTGATAGACTGACTGACACCAGTACAAAAGAACTAGAGTTAGAGACAGATATGTCAAGCGTAGTGACGAAAAATTTACGTGAGTCCAACCATGAAAATTGTATGATAATACTACGAAGTATGAAGTTACGCTACATTATAATTGTAATATGAATTGTTAATATATATTTTACAAAGGAAACACCAATTTCCAATCAATCGAATCAGACGCCAACCTTTACAACAAATACAATACATAACTATAATTTTATCATAATTAAATGCTGTAATTAATTAATTTCCTTAGAAAAGTTTTATTCAAACTACGGTACTGTATTTGTATACAAAACCAGTACCAGGAGTACGAACTATGACCAATCCCACGCAATAGGTACTTGATAATTTTAATAAATGTTAGTTTTTCTTTCAGTTTAAGCGAAAACTACAACCACCCTCAGCAGCAGACAAAAACTCAGAAAAGATCTTCGTTATCGAGAATTCACCAAAACCGAACAGGAAACTGACGAAAGCAATCAAGAATGTACTACGAATCAATAAAGATACACTAGAACTGAGCATACCGAATGAGATCACTGCGAAGCCTACTAAAGTTACACCTTTGAGGCCTGATAATGTGTAAAAAAACAGATGAAGGTCGTAAATACACACGATGACCAAGGGACAAAATTATCTACACACCCTCACTTAGAGTCATTATTTATATTTTTAATTATATTTTTAATTATATTTTGATTATTTTGTTAATTATATTTTTAACAAGTTTATGCTAAGTTTCCTGGATTTTGATAGCACATAATGTGAAAGTGTTAAGTTAAGTTTGACGTTTCAAATAACACTCAGTTCATTTGCTAGGCAGAGATAACGTGGTTTTACTCTAGGCAGTTGACAATAATATCAGTGATCAAATATTTTTGTCCCAATGTCATGGTCGATATTCTAGACCTTGATTTTACAATGGTTAGGTTGCGTTTTACCAATTTTTTATTCCGAGAATAACGCTTACTCTCAGATAGTAACGTCACTCAAACGTCAAATTACTATGTGATTTTGACATTGGTATCCAAGAGTAAGCGTTACTCTTGGTTAAAAAGTTTGGTCAAATCCAGCCTTAAACAATTATAAGAAAGTAAAAAATTTAATCTTAATGGAATGCAAGCATTTTTGGTTTGATCATTCATACCTGTTGGACGGGGTTTTTCTTTTATAGAACACGGAGAAATAAAATGTGACATCAAGATCGTTTTATTTGTGAGAACAAGGTATATTCGTTTAGCCATTACCTACAATAAAATTATGTTCTTTAAAATATTCTAGTATGAACAGCGATAGGTATTGCTGTTAATACTAGAATTCTATTAATAAGTAAAATTAAAAAAAGGTCGTCACATATAAATGTACAACAATAAATCTGGTAAAGAGAACTAGATTTTTTTCGTTTTTTTTTTTGTTTTTATGTAGTGTTATAGTTTTTGTTTTAATTTATGAATTTAGTTTTATAGTCTTAATTTTTTGATTTGCCTGTGCTGTATCAGGTATTTTTTATTCATTACGAGTAGTGTTTTAAAAAATACCCTTACACTCACCGATAATTATCTTTTATATAGTTATTGTAAAAAAATACGTTAATATTTGTTGATAAAAGATAATAATTGGTCTAAAACCACAATAATTATCCATCACGAAAAATCTTAAATACTTATTGGATAACCTTTTTAAAAATTCGAGCAGATTATTACTTCTTCTAATGTCTTTATTTTGTCATAGGTATTAAAATTAACATACATTCTATATTGGGTAATAAATTCAATGTATAAATAAATTGGGTTAATAATTAAAGCCTCATATAACTTTTATTTGTTTTCTCTCCTAGTCAACAGAAAGACACTCAGATCCATTCTCAGTATCAGTAACTTCTAACTGACTGGCCAGCTCTTGTATCTTTGCTTCTAATGCGTCTTTCATGTGAGGTTCTACTCGGAGAATATTGGCAGCTTCTTGGAGAAGAACCATGCATTCCATCAAACGATCCTGAAAAAAAAAGAAACAAATATTTCATCAACATTCCGTCAAAGAGACTTTTAAAGATACTTTATTATTTCATTTGTTAATACACAATCTTTCTTTTTAGCGTTATCCCGGCTTATGCCACGGCTCACAGGGTCCGCTTAGGCAACTAATCCCAAGATATCGCGTAGGCGCTAGTTTTACGAAAGCGACTGCCATCTGACATTCCAACCCAGAGGGTAAACTAGGCCGTATCAGGATTAGCCCGGTTTCATCACGATGTTTTCCTTCACCGAAAAGCGATTGATAAATATCAAATGATATTTCGTACATAAGTTCAGAAAACTCATTGGTACGATAGAGAGAGAGAGAGAGAGAGAGAGAAAGAGAGAGAGAAAGAGCCGACAAGATTTGAACCCGGGACCTTCGAATTGAAAGTCTCACGTCATACCGCAGTGCCACCAACGCCTTCCTATAGTTTCTACGCGATAACATTGGTAAAAAAACATGTATAAGTATCATAATAATAACATAGAGACATTTTGAAATCATTAGCCGGCCATATATACGTTCGGAGATATCCGTTGGATCTGCCAACCAATGTATGGAAGACACACCACCACACTCTGTCTGCCCGACGATGTCTGCCCGACGCAGACGAAACGTGTCACGCCTATTGTGATAAAAATACGTGAGTGTTAACCGTTGCAATTTAATATAATGTATGGACATAGATAAAAGAAAAAGGAATAGATAGCTAACGGAGGTGTGTCGCGCGTCGCAGCGATGAGGCCAGATGGCCATATTACTGTTCGACGCGAGCCAGTTGCATCTTAGCCGCAATCGTAAAATATGCTCCGATATTTTCATAAAATGCCGAACTGCTACGTTGTTACGAGCAAAAATATGAATGAAAACAAAAACTTCAAGGACTAAGGAGTCACGTACCACATGTATTGTATTCATTTCATTAGTTTTTACTTGATAAAATCATGCATTTTTACAAATATATCCAGGACCGTATGATTTTACTCTGCCGGACTAATTGGTTGAACTGATCTGTAACAAATTGTACAGGCGTTTTACATTGACGGCTTAGAATAGCAAACAAGTTGTGTCGCGATGCAATTTGTTAAGCAGCCGCGCAATGTATCGAATTGCTAGCGATATCCACAACCACATGATTATTACTTGGTACGGCCGCTTGTGCCTTGCCGGGAACTAGAGAAGCGGTGCACCCGTGCCGATGTGTGTCGATAAATGATTGGCTTGATTTTACTCAAATAAGAAATTACATTTTCGGTTTCCGGTAGGTTTGTGTAATACACAAATTTATTTTGTATCTGTATCTATTTATTATTGTAGTGTTTGTTATCCATTTAAAGAAAATCAAGGGTAACATCGAGTATGTTAAAACCCAAACTTTTTAAAGTTTTATGTCCAAAATTTTTGTCTTTATGGGTATATTTGATGAGACGTCTTTATTTATGGTTTATCTTTGAATATTTGTATTTATCTGATTCCAGGTAACAATCTAAATAATGTCATTAAAACAAATTGAAAAATGTTTTTAAAGTACATAGTAGGCGTAAAAATACAAACGACTTATGTTTTATCTATTCAATTTTAAGGGAGAAAATTTACCATTGACATTAACTGTATGGACAAGTGTAATAAAATAACGTTTTTATTTTAATTTGTATTGAATTCGACTCCTAGGCGAGACAAGCGAAAATCAAAAATACTTTGAAAGCAGTTTTTTATGTTCCCCTTGAGTAAAACGAGCTAACTTAAGGTTTTAAGGCACTTTCCCTCCAGGGTCTATTATAATTTCCGACCTTTATACAGATGTCCTGCTACTGTTAAGTGTGTACTTAACAGTAAATAGCAGGGCTCATTCTGTACACATGTCGGAAATTAAAATACTTACGGGTCTTCTCTGTTTCACCTCACACCTGCTCAGAACGCTTGGATAATTTGATGCTTGGATATTCTTCAACGTGTTATTAACGTTAGCTGGAGGATGGCTCATTATGCAATGATCTTGAATCATAAATAGTTGTTTGCATTCAATGAAACTAGATCTATAAAGTATTAGGGTCTGTCTATCCTGAGTTTCCTAGATTTTGATAGCACGAACTATGAAAGTGTTAAGTAAATGTCATTATTTCATAGAATTTTGACTTTAAAATAACACTCTAAAGCTTGAAAGTTCATTTACTTGGAAGATATAACGTGGTTTGAGGTAATTGATTAATCAAAAATGGCCCATACTACACACCACGTTTGAAACCTGCAATACAATATCATCTTGTGGTTAGTGGTTACTTTATCAAAGTGCCTTGCGCCCCTGCGAAAGGCAATGCGTATGCGACTGTGCGCGTACCGTTCTAGGATGCTGCCTCTGTTTCAGGCTCTTGAACCCACCATTAGCCAACGTCCATACCACGTTGAACACACCGGTTCTCGTCCGATCACCGAAGTAATACATACACACGGGTTTAACGTCAATATACTTAATATGGTCATGATTATAACTATTGTTACACATCGTTTTCTGCAATATTTGTAACCACGACTGATTTGGTTGTCCTGGGATTTTACTGTATTTATTAATATTCAGAGCGCATCAAATATCAATGGATAACAGTTTATCGACTTATACTCCTCTCTAGCGCCGCGTCACACGATCGCTTACCGCGCGCTTTAGCCAATCACAACGCGTCTCTGGCCTGAGTCTGGCCACGCCCCGGTGACATGAGAACTCGTTAAAATTTAGCTTCGTTAGACCCACTTGTGTATGGAAGATATATTATGTCCGGATCCCCGCGGGCATGCCCGTTATGCAGATTGGTCCGATTGGCCGAATGCCCGTTTTTCGTACCGACCGCAAACACAGTCAGTTAGTTGGCCAAGATTGACCATAATTTTTTTACAACGTGCTTGGAAAAATACATTCGGCCATTCTCAACTTATAACATACTCGTAAAGTAGTCTGTGTAAATAACTCGTATTAGACGAAAACAAATCTGGTTGAAGCGCCTTTAACAATTAAATACATCCGTTAATTACATTGATTAATGATATTACAAACAATTTAGTTTTAAGAGTTAAAACAATTCAATTTAGAAGGATAAATGCACAAATGTCTGTATTTAAATGATGTTAACGTTTTGTTAAAATTAACAGCAGAACAATACATTACGCGAAGTACCAGCTACAGCTCAAACACAATATAATTTTAGACATTAACGCTGGGGCACACAGAGTTAGCGTTTTATTGTATTTGGCTCAATCCCAATATTTGGATTTATGTTTTGAAATTCACGTGTTCATCGATGTAAGGATTAATTAAATGAGAATGAGTAGTTTTCATTACTTGATGTCCAAATCGCAGATACGTGGGATTTTTTTAATATTATCAAGTGTGGTTATGCTCTTATCATGTCTATTCTATCTAGTCTAGTTCTAGACGGAGCTATGTAATAATAGTGTAAGGGAAAAAATCGGTTTTTGTCCAAACCGCGGTTTCAAACAAAATCGGTTAACCGCTGCATTCCTTAAAATTGTGTAATTATCTTTTGGTCTTTACTGCAGTGACAGAAACTGTTGAAGACGCTGCGGACCTAAAGTCATTGAAATAAACACTTTAAAACGGAGTAAATCTACATTCTTGACATTACTACCCTTTGACAATGAATGCTGTAAAGTACTACATATAAACGTTGGGAATGTAGCTAATATACCGGGTGTTGCCTGTAACATGAGCAATAAATTTAATAGTAGGTACTTAGTACTTCTTAAACCTAACAACATTTGTTCTGTAATGTAATCAATACGGTTTCACTTTTTCATACAAATTAAATACTATTTCTCCTGTTACAGGCAACACCCGATACATGATTGAAATCCGTTTTGACATGTCATTTCAATGGCCACTAATAGCGGTAGCGGTATGCTAAGCACATATTTAATTCTTTCTTTCAATACACATGAATTCGTGGCATAATTACCTGAGCACCAGCTTTAGTTAACTTTTCAGTGTCAAACTCCCTCTTCGTCTGAATGGTCAGAGCTGACTGCAGATCCAGCAGTAGGGTGCCTCGGAATCGAGTCCATCCGGGTTCAATCTTCTCTGAAATATCCAGCAGTTCATGGCACAGGTCTATTTTACGTTGTAACAGGTTGTCTGGTAACTCTGCAAATAAATTAAATATTAGAAAAGAACACAACGGTCACAAAAACACTGTTTTCATTATCCATCTAAAGAACGTGTATCATAAGTAGTAATTTATGAAAGTCGATAGGATTATTTGCTAGGAATCTTGAATTGTCACTTTAAAACAGTTACGCTAATAACTCACGAAATTACCTGATAAATTGTATCCCTTATAATTTCCATAAATCTGTATCAAGGCTATCTTCGCCTGAACCACTAAATGATTCGAAGGATGAAGCGTCTGACTGTACTTCACAATAAATTCTTCAAACTCCTTTGGCCCATTTCTGTCAATCTTACTTAGGTCTTGCTTCAACGCATTGTTTCCCCAAAACATCTGTTTGCTCAGAATAGAGTGGTCACACTTCTCACATTTCCAAATAGCCTTTTCGTCCAAGGGGTTTGTTGACATCAACATGGCCCCATTTTGTTCGCCACCTGAATTGCAAACTGAACAGTAAATGTTCCCCAAATTAGTTCCAAATTCGGTTGGATCCTTACACCTGTCGCAGTCGCAATCAAAACATTTGCTTATTTTTAGATGTCTCCGCCTATCCAAGGTACCCCATAACGACTGTGTATACGTTGCGGTTATAGGCTCACCTTTAGCAATTGGCACGGTTGCAATCACGGCCATATTATAATCGTCGCCCAAATAAATGTGACGAGTATTCGGTTTACAGCTATGGTTCATCATTGAAGCTGTGACATAAATAGCCCGTAACCTTTTCGAACCGTCAGGAGATCTGACATCGAACGCGTTTGTATCAATTATTGAAGCCACTTTCAGAATGGTTTCCTCATCGAAATCAAGTCCTAGGACTTGTATTATGAATGTACTGAGATTAGCTTTGAGAATCGTGTATAAAGGCGTCCCTATTCTCTCATCTAGATGAGCCTCTAGATTGATAATATTCTCATACTGTTGAGGATTGGATTGTTTCATTAGCATAACTCTCAACGGTGCAATAACACAGTACGCTGCTTCAACTTTGTCAGGATTTTCATATTTTATAACACACTTATACTTTTTTTCGGTCATAATTTTGCATTCTGCTTTATGTATTTCAGCTTTCTCACATTTCTGGTTGCACATGGGCCATAAACAGTTGGAGCATTTGTAGAAATCAAGTTTATTCTCGATCTTTATTGGCTCTAGCTTTTTTCCACAAGCTAAGCAATGCGCTGGTGAAGACATCTTAGGGCCGACGAGTGCTGGTTTCTCTTTAAAGATCATTTCTCCTGGCTGGATGTCTCTGGTGGCAACCATGAATCTTCCAACAGTGTCCGAGTATTGGATCTTGAAGGCGCAGCATTTGAACTTGTGGCCTTCCCTCCATCCTAGCTTTTGGTGTGCTCTTGAGCAGTAATAGACCAGCTTGCATCCACCACAGGTCTGGTTGGCTGGTTTCTGGCAGACCTCACACTGAGGGATTTCTCGCTTGTGCTCCATAAGCAACACGGCCGGCTCGTTAGAGCTCGCCTACAATACTCGTTTTAAATAGATACGCATAATTATCACTGGGAGAATCGCGGGCCGGCTGCCAACAAATTTAAACATAACGCTGTTATCTAGCAATAGAAGGCTATGCGCTATTTGATGAGGTTAACGATTTGGAAAGTGAATTTATTTTTTACCATACAATGTAACTAAACACAAACAGCAATACGATAACAATTTTAACCTAAGAATATTTTTCTTTCTTTCAATAATGTAAGGATCTAAATAGGGAATATTCACTATTTTTTTAAATACTGTTGGATGATAGCTTTTATCATAAAAATACTGTAAAATAAATTTCAGCGCATAATAACTAAAATTTAGTAGATAAATCTTCTTTCAAAAACTCCAAATAAAAACGGGCGTTTGAAACGCCCGCCATTCCGACAAGCTGAGCCGTGACGTCATTTCTCATCGAAGCCCGGCACACAGTCTGAATCAGGGCCTATACCACGAAAATCGAACGATTGCGAATTTATACCTCCGTCTCTGTCACACTTGCGTATTAGAGTGACAAAGAGGTTTCCCGTCAATGCCAATTTTCGATGTTCGTGGTAGGCATGCAGATTACGATGCATAATTACAATTGTATTGTGAATTAATAATGCATAAAATTACGTACAATTTAGATATTGCTCACACGTATCCTGATTTTTTCAGATATAATAAATTTCTCAGATCAATTGATGTGAATTAAGATTATGATTTATGAACGTGTTTGATCGGCCCATCATAACCTAAAAAATGTTTATTTTTTAATTAGTCTTGTATTGTTCAGCCGATTGTGTTTACATTTACAATGGAAAACGACATACATGTCATAAAACCGCTTTAAAGATGGGATATGTATTGGATTGTGCCAAAATGCAAAAATATGAGTAGCAGAACGAGAAACACTAGATATCTTATGAAGGAAATTCCATACGAGAACATGTATACAATTTGACACAGACGATTCACGATTCGCATGCTTTTTTTTTAATGATCTGGATACTAGTGCTTCTGTGCCGGCTGTACACCAAACATTTGAGAAACCGAGACGCGAGATTACATACAGCGGCTCTCTGTTCATTCGCGTTCTTGGCTTGGTGTACAGACACCACTATCCAATGACGTCACACTCGACGTCACAGCGTTTTAACCGTTTGTAATTTCACACATTTTTTTGCACTTTTCAATAATTATTTTCACAGCTAAAATAAAATAAAATTAAGAAATTTTGATAGGGATATAATGCTGAACCAACATAGTTTCTGAGAAAAAAATATAAGCCTTATCTATTTCAAGTGCATATAGCCTATTACGGAATCACTAATCGCTGGGACACCACATGTTATCACCAGGGCAGACACATGTTTCAAAAATAACTATATATTAATAAGTTGGTAATTAACCAACTGGCACTAAATGAGAACAGGTGGTTACTTTAGCGGTGTTCATTCAGAAGTGGACCAGTTTGGTCACATGAACATAAATGGCGATATTAGAAGGTAAGGACTGGTACAGTCAGCCACACAGCTATGAGTACAGCCAAAGTGCCAAAAATATGTATACGCGACCTTAATGCTCAGGCAATAAAGTCCTGTATACATATTTTTGGCCCTTTGGCTGTATTCATAGCTGTGTGGCTGACTGTACCTAAGCACCGATAATATTGCGACTTGATATTGCTAGTTACGTTCTTATCTCGTTTGGTAGGATATAGAAAATATCCATATATGGTATATATATGGTAATATATATATATGGTAAGGTTCTGGCTGACTCATAAACGCTGCGAAGGCTTTAATGATTTAAAAACGTTGATCAATTCAAGTTTCTTTGTAGGTTGTTACGACTAAGGAAATTTGCGAATTATAACTTAGACTTGTAAATGAGAACTTTTTTTTTTATTGGCGCAAATACAGGGGTCTCTACGTCAATTACAACTTTGTTGCTTTTGGCGTTGAGCCCCTTGGTCCGTGGGGTCCAGCGGCCCGAGGTCTGTACCGAGACATGGCCAAAACGACTGGTCGACATTACCGGGGAAAGAAGGCTGGCAGCTACCTCGCTCTATGTAATGCATACTCGTAAGTATTGCAATGAGGATTACCACAAGTCGATTTTCCGCTAGGGGCGCTAGTGGAACGTGGGTCCTGCGGGAACATTTCAAACGTCAATGGACAATTCTCTCCTACTGACACAGGACTCACGCATGAGTGGCGCTGCTTGGTGAGCGACAATACTGTAGTTTTCATTGAGCGAGGAAATGCTGCCAGTATTCTCGAGACCATGCCCCAGGGGCCGAAGCAGTTAGTTTTTAGTTTTATAGTCGTTTTTCATTTTAGTTCTTTTAATATTTAAATATTTTTGTTGTCAATAAATATATTTAAAAATGTTCAGTTATCTACCTACATAGGTTGTACATGTTTAATTTCCTTAGGCGTTGATTTACAAAAAATAATTTATAAAGAATAAATATGTTGTTTAGCCTACGTAATAAGCCATATCTTGTCTGTCAATATACGTGACTTCTTCCTAGCGTTTTCCCTAGATATGTCGTAGGCACTAGTTTTACGAAAGAGATTTGCCAACTAAGCTTCCAACCCAGAGGATAAATTAGGCCTTATTGGGATTAGCCCAATTTCCTCACGATGTTTTCCTTCACCGGAAAGGGATTGGTAAATATCAAATGATATTTTGTACATAAGTTCTGAAAAACTCATTGAGCGAGCCACCAGGATTTAAACCCGCGACCTTTGGATTGAAAGTCGCACTGTCATACCGCTGGGCCACAAACGCTCTCATATTTGCCTAGTATATTCATTTTACATGAATGGATGCTACCGCATTGTCGCTCACCAGGCGGCGCCACTCATGCGTGGGTCTAGACCCACGATGTCGATATGAAGGTGTCAAAGTGACGTTTGAAATGTTCCCGCCACCCACGTCTGCCCCTAGCGGAGAATTGACTCAAGATCTCCATTGCGTTTTTTTAAGAATAATTGTATACCTACTCAGTGGTTAGAGGGCGTCTGCCGCGAAAGCAGGCGGTCGCTGGTTCGATTCCAGCCCTGCTCACAGGGGGACTTGGTCACTTTTTCTGTTGTATATGACATCTCTTTCAATTTATAATGTATACCTACTGTTACTGTGAAAGTGTTAAGTTAACATCATCTCTCCATAGAGTCTCTAAGACGATGCAAACAGCTTGATTTTACTCTAGTGTGCTTATCATGAGTTATACGTAACTCTGGGCGTTAGAGACTGCGCGTTTCTAAAGTATGTCCGTCTCGTTCCTACCACTACTCTGGCAAGTCTGGCAGGAGCGAGACGGACTTAAGAAACGCGCAGTCGCTAACGTAGGTTATTTATGCACAACTCATGGTACCGATATAGTTGTTTTTATAGACATGTCACTCACTGACGCATACGTTCCTTTCTGACACCACAAGTTAGTAAGGGCCGAGCCCTAATTATTGTAAGTGTCATTATGTATAATGCGCGATTAGCACGACCTATTATTATCACTTGATGACCATGTACGAAATGATATCAAGGTCACCACAGGTCTAAAATTGAACTTCTTCTAGATTCTGATATGCAACGCCGTTGTATGGCGGTAGGATGACTCACACTAGGACGGGACGGGACGGGGCGGGACGGGACGATCTGTCAATTTATAATAATTATGTATATACATATATAAAATCACGTGATAGCTCGGAGCCTTCGAATGTCATGTGACGTTTTCTATAGTAATTTATAGATCGTCCCGTCCCGTTCTATAGTGAGTCATACCTAATGGTACTTACGGTGTGTAGCCGGTAACGCTTCCAAGAAAACGAAACTAAATACTTTATTTTATTTTGTGGTTTCTTTTATACCACGTAGATAACAAAAAAGCATACTGTCCGCCTGATGTAATGCGGTCACTGTAGCTATGGACGCCTGCATCTCCAGGGTGTCACATGCGCGTTGCCGTACTATTAAAAACTTGTAAGAATAGGTACTTTTTTGAAGAACGCCATACTCTAGTCCTGATGCAGAATTATTCTGATATATTTCCTAAAATAATAAAAAAATATCATCAATCTTCAAAAGTCCGTTCACACTATTACGTAACAAAAAATGCTTTCGGGCCGGGCTTAGAAAATGAGTTGTAGTCTGAACGAGATCGGCGCCCGCGCCGCTCGATTCCATGAAAAAACCGAATCGCGGAAAACTGGTGGCTTTCTAAATTTGAAATTAGGTTAGTGTTCTATAAAGTGTATGGTATAAAGTATCTATTGTTTAGCAGTTAAAAAAAGTGGTAAACACGTGGATATTGGTCGGGTGTCAGGTGAAGTTATTTTTGTGATGTCGAGTGACTTTTAAAATAGAGAAAGTATGTTGCTAAAAAAGAATTGGAAATGTGAAAGAGCTGTCAGTTTTCACAGTTTTTTGGTATATTTTAATGTAGTAAATGTATGAGCGTATTAAAATCTGCCAATGTCAAACATGAAGATAAGTACCTAAAAGAATTATTGAAGAATAGAGGAACGGTTATAAAAAAATATTCCGACGAATGGGAACATCATTTTGTATTTTTAATACGGTTAAAATTGGAACTGACCATAGTTGCAATACGGCTGAGTACCATGTAAGTAGCAAAGTTATATGTTCTCGACGCATACATTTTCATCTACTTAAATAAATAAATAAATAAATATTATATATAGGTGTACCTATATACCGACATTATTATATAGAAAAAAGTTGAGTGAATACATAATAAAATTAAGTAGGTACCTAACAAAATGGTTCAAGGACGATTTATAAATAGATATTTTATATGAGATTATTAATAACTGCACTGGCTGCACTACGCAATTTCTTCAATTACTAGCATTCCACCTCAATCCGCAGACTTGGCAACATCACATGATACTCAAATGCATCAAAATGAGATCGCAAGATGATTCACACTAAGACGGGACAGGACGGAGCGGGATGGTGCGGGACGGGACGATCTATCAATTTCTATAGAAAGAATCACTATAGAAACTGACATATCGTCTCGTCCCATCCCATCCCGTCCCGTTCTATAGTGTATCATCCTTAATACGGGGCTTTTTATATACCATGCTCTGAAAGCGGGTCATTGTTAACGGGTTGTTGTTGTGTAAGCGGGTGGAAAATTATACGTTTACGCTCTAGGGCATTTTACCTTTTAAATGCATTTTATTCGTAAATTTCATTCATTGTAAAAAAATAGTATAAATTGGGTGTATTTTCCATTTTGATACTTATTTCCTGCTATTAAACCTATTTAATAAAAAGTTTTTTGATATTCTCATGCTAAGTGATATATTTTGTAAGTATACATCTGTATTTTTTTTCCTCGTATTCGATATGAAAAGTAGAGTGTATAGCGCCGGTGAAAGGCAATTTTAGTCTTAGACTATCAGCCAGAATGCCTCGACTGAAATGGGTGCATTTCTTCCCGTGGTTAACAATAGTTCTAGCGAGAGGGGAAATGGGTTGGATTTGATAGAAAAATGCGTGTTGTGAGATTTGTAAGCTATGACTCATGCAGCTTCAAATCAAATCGCTGGCATAATAATATGTTCCTTCGAGATTGGGAGATATATATACAAGTTAAACTTTATAGCTTCTCTAATGGGACGTACCTATTGTCGCTCACCAGGTGGCGCTACTTATGCGTAGGTCTTGTGTCAAAGTGACGTTTGAAAGCTTCTCGCCAGACCCACGTTTCACTAGCGCTCCTAGCGGCCAATTGACTGGCGGTTAATCCCACGTTGCACGACTTGCACAACGTAGGTATTGCCTAAAAAACGCGCTCGTTCTCGTATTATGATAACAGCCGTTTAAAAATGATGTAGCGCAGCTATTTCTGTGGTATTTTGTGAAACGGGAATCATCATCATCATCATCATCATTTCAGCCGAAAGACGTCCACTGCTGGACATAGGCCTCCCCCAAAGATTTCCACAATGAAACGGGAATGCTTCTCCTAAATTCCAGCTGTTGGGGATTGCGCGTTTCAGCTGCTCAACGAGATTAGGTCGTGCAGTGTGTGTTTATACTTATATTATACGTAGGTTTATATGAGATTGTTTTCAGTTAAAGGTACCTTAGTCGATTATTGATAAGTTTAATTTCTAAATGAATCTTATTACTGCCTTATCGGCTAGCGACATAGTGGTACCTTTTACTAAAAATAATCAAATATTTATTGCTTGGCACAGGCACAAGGACAAGAAGGAATAGGTTGATTATGATTGCAAAATGTATCCAGATATCTAACGATATTATTATACAGCATTTTATGCATCATAAAGTATAGTTTTTTTAGTCGCTTGTCAAAAATCAAGTGCGTTTTAAGGATGACTCACACTAGGACGGGACGGGACGGTACGGGACGGTACGGGACGGTACGGGACGGTACGGGACGGTACGGGATTGTACGGGACGGGATGGTACGTGATGGGACGAGACGGGACGGGCGGGACGGGACGATCTGTAAATGACGTGATAAATCGGAGCCCTCGGATGTCACGTTATGTTTTCTATAGAAACAGACAGATCGTCCCGTCCCGTTCTAGAGTGAGTCATCCCTTTGAGTCTCTGCTCTTTCCATACGCATTGTAAATGAGTCAATAATAAGTTAAACCTCCAAGATGGTATTAACAACATTTTACATTATTGTTTTTCGGTTTAACCATACAATCGCATTGTTTCCTTTTCAGCGTGCCATTTAAGGCCACTTGCCACCCGGGGTTAGCCACATAACCGGGAGTTAAGCCTATGGAAATGGACACCTTAACTCCGGGTTAGCGGCTAACCCTGGGTGGTGCAAGTGGGCGCAAGTAGATTGGACAAAAATTCAAATGAGAGACTAACAACCTGGAACTTATAAGCTTTAATTAAGCCAAAATCAACGTGCGAAATGGCAATGTAGAACACTTGCCGGTATCACTCAAACAACTCTCAAAGCGAGCCAACTATTGCCAATATTTTGACAGTTCACCATATTGAATGACCGGCATTGAATCCTGCGCACGCGCATGCCAAAATGCCGTTACGCTATTTGGGAGTATTTTCGATGTTTCAACTTTATGCTAAACTGAACTCTATTTGTATCACCATAAGATAAGCATTTGAATTCCCGTTAGAATATTAGTTATAATAAAAGGTTGTCTGAAATTAACGTTTTAAGGACGACTATTTTCCGACTGAAACGTAAAGTTTCATTCAATATCTATTTAATTGAACAGAGCCTAGTTCTAAAACGACGTATCGCTATAACGCGTTCATAGATACTTATGCCATTTTAAATTGATATTGCAATTAATCAGGTCTTTAAACTGATAATTATAATTGGCAACATCAGCTATAAACTATTTGGCAAATGCATTGGATTACTTTTTCCAATAATGATTTACGAAAACTTAGTATGGACCTTCCGTACAGTTCTACTACAGAATGTTTGTTCTATCACCCGACTTCCAAATAAGGAGGAGGATCTCAATTCGTCGAAATCTTTTTATAATATATTTTCACCGATTACTCCGAGCTCCGTCGTCCAATTTCAGTAATCCTTTTTTTGTTTGAAAGGAGTTACTTTCAGGTTGTTTTAGGCTTCATACCCCGCTACAGGTTAAAGACGAACGAGCCCCGTGTGCACGGTATACGGATACTACGGATCTTAATACACGTGTACTCGACTACACGTGTAGAGCGGGCCAGAAATCCGTGTACATGTTCATGTTTAAACTGGTATCGAACTCGTGTACACGAAACCCGGGTATGACAGCAAGCCCTAGAAAAATTACTGCAAGAAAATTTAACTCATTTAGCGCTGGAAAATTCTCGTAGAGCTCCATGGGGTTTCCGCTATGTAGCGAAAATTCTTAGTAGAGGCGTAATGACGACGTGCAACGCTGGAGGGTTAAGTTAAAAGTGATTTATTAGTAGCGTAGAAATTATTACTAATGTCGTTGTTATTTATTTTGGTTAATTTAAAAGGGGAGAAAATCTCGACATCTATTATTTACCAAAGCTCGTAGGTGGCTATAGCCTTAGTAAAAAGATACAAGATTTCCACAAGCACTAGTAAACCTTGACATGTTTCTACAAGAACCGATGTCGATATCAACATACGATTCATCACTTGAAAACCTGAAAAGGTTTGAATTTTTGAAACAAGATTTATACACATACTACTACACTTTAGTTTTTTGCGCTGAAAGTTATTTTAGAGTATCATAATGATAAAAACTATCATAAACAGTATAAAAACAATTAATGCATATTACCTATTGTGCAAAAGCGTATCTGAGCGTAGCTTTACCGTTTAGTTAATGTCAGCTGATTGGGAACACGTTTGAATGGACAGCTTATTAGTAAACTTGGCCTTTTGGCACGTGCCAAAGTGCAAAGCTGGTACGGCTGCCTTGCCCTTTTCACGTTTGGTTTGTATTGTTGGCGTTGGCGGCGTTCGGTTGTTACACCGATGCTGATTTGTAAATCAATAAGATGAATACAAATACAATTAACTATGCTTCTGATAAAGATGTAAATACTGTCCTTAGGGTGTTTGTTCGTTGACATTTAAAAGGACACCAAAAGGAAAAGCTGCAACTTTTTTCATTCAAGCTTCTATCAAAACATAGAAAAACAGGATTCAAAGGTTTACAACAAAAACATATTTTTCTACAAAAACCAGCAAAGTTTTTTTTGTTGTAAACCCTTTTAACCCCGTCATTTATCTTTAGGCATGTGATATAGGTACTGAGATTGGTGTTAATGTATTTTATTAATTTTTTCAGCAATATGGGGCTTGAAAATGGCACTAGTGATGTCTACGAGGTAAGAACCTATTTTAAAATAATTATTATTCACGCTATCTATACACACAAAGCGACACTAGCAACTTAAGACAGTTACGAATATGTCGAATGAACGAATTGTATGAAGCCTGTATAGAGTCCTTGTAGTTTAGCTTTTCGTCAATAGATGGCGCGCTAAATAAAGTTTTCCTAGTCACCACGAGATGGGGCCAAGCGCTTGAAAAATAAAGTGAATAGTATAAAACCTATAAATACTAATTCGATCAGGATGCAATTAAGTAACAAGTGTCGATGATCAGTAGTGCAATAGCAATGTTACGGTTGATAGAAGAGAAAAACGTTTGTTACGAACATGTATGTAATTTTTAAATTTATTTAGTGAACGTAGTTGTTTTAAGTTCGCGCTAGATATTATATACAAATAGAAAATTAGACGTATTATTTTTATTGTTAACATGAAAGTGAATTTTTCAGTACGTTAAATAAATAAATATCAAAGATTACAGGTAACTGAATTATCGTTATCATAGGTACTAAACTGAGTATTAATTGGAAAAATAGTAATTATTATCATATTTTTATGATTTCGTAGCTAAATATTTGAAGTTTAGGCACTCTGTCCCATCTCATAGCAAATAATCTGAATTGTCCAATATGGAACAGTGTTGCAAGCATAATAATATGGTTTTCTGTGTGACCCTAGCATTTTTGTTTACATTTCGAATACAACTATACCTACTCAGCGTCGGCGCCAAAGAAATCGCACACCTATGAGACCAAAAAAAAAAGGTAGGTGTGAGATTTCCGTGACGCTTAGTATTAGGGCATGCAATCACGGGATTTTTTGTATGGACAAGACCGGAATTCATTATAAATCCCGGGATTGTGCTACAATTCAATAACGTGATTGCATAACCTAGTATGTATATATTTTGGCGTTGAACCTGCAGAGCCAATATACCTATGTAATTATGTAGGGTATTCGTTTTTAGCGTGGAAAAGGTTAACGGTTTAGGCTGTGCGCCTGTCAGCCTCCAATTAATTTCAACCCATTTTAGTATAATCGTCTAATCCAAAAAGGTCAACTTATTACTAAACAAGTTTACTAAGCGTCTTTAAGTTTAGTAAGTACATAAGTTAGTTTGATTAGGGGTCAAGTTTCAAAGCGATTAAATTTGACTTATTTTATAGTGAACGACTTAAATGTGAGTTTTTGACCTTTAGGATCGAAATAAAATAGATCAAGTTAGAGAGCGCAGGTCAAATCGGATACTTTTTTTATGAAAATACCATTTGTTTAGTCGCAGACTAATGGCTATTCATAAATACCAAAAAAACCGACCAAGTGCGAGTCGGACTCGCCCACTGAGGGTTCCGCAAGGATGCGATTTATGACCTTCGGTAGGGGAGAGCGGGGCTACAAGTTCCGATTTTTATTTAACCTCGAAAAATGTTACGAACACTTGATTTCAGAATTAATATAATGCGATCAAAATCAACATACATATCTTACTTTGGTATTAAGATAGTTATTTCGGGCATTTTTTGTGAGATTTTTTTATTATTAATTTTTTAATGCCTAAAGTCGGAAAGCAACAACTTACCCCGACTTGGGGCAAGTTGTTAACAAGCCGGGGTAAATTGTTACCGTACCTGTTGAAGCTGTTTTTTGTTAAATAAAAACCAATAAATGACAAAACTGAGCCTGTTTATTTAAGCACTAATCAACAGAATCGTATGAATCATCGGTTTAAAATTTATATATAATATAACAAGTACCTAACCATAATTTGTACTTAAACAATTATTAATCTTTTAATAATTACCAGCTTATCAAGCAACTTGTAGCTAATCAGCCTTAATAATTAGTTTAGTCTTCAATCAAATTGCCTTGCCTTAGGCTAAAAACAAAAACAATCATATTACCGTCATAGGCAAAAATACTGTCCTCTTCACTTTCAGAATTTTCACAACTCGTTTGTAAAAGCTGTCGCTTAACAAATTTTCCTTTTCCCTTTCCTTTTCCATTTCCTTTTCCCTTTACTTTTATTTTCCACTTTCTTGCTTTGTTTTACCCTTCTCTTTGTTTTTTCTCCCTTTTACAATACAATACAATACAATAACTCTTTATTGCACCTCAAAACAACAAAAATAACACAAACTGGTATAGATACCCGACAACACATACACATTACATTACATTGCCGATGCTCACTTTCCTTTTCTTGCTTTGCTCTTCTGCTAAAGCTAGTTTTTCTGTAGTATCAGTTAAAATAGTAGACTTTCTAAGACGTCTCTTGTTTGTTTTAATCCTTGGTGATGTCTTCGGAAGAGGACGAACTGTTTCTGGACAGAAAGAGCCTTGATCTTTGTGTTCTTCTATAACACCTGAAGGTGCAGGCAGATTAATAACCCCAAATTTCGCTTATTTCGCGTATAAGTCCGCATGCTACATAAGAAAAATTGCAGTATTTATATTCCATTGTTTATATAAATCAATTGGGCTAAGTCGTTCCAAGGTCACAACGTGCCCCCAAAAAAAGGAACATCAAGCCCCAAACACACGTGTTGAAAAAAATGATGATGTAGATTAGATTACGAAACATATGTAATTTAGGCATAGTGAACCGATACAGTAGACAAATGATTTAATTAAAACACTGAAATACAAGAGGCTTATCATTAAAATTAGCGAGAAAGACCAAAAATACCAAATACGAAAATATTTACTTACGTGAACCAGTGACACACGTGCTGTTATACCGATGTTTCGGGTGTCACTGGCCTGCTTAAGATGGCGGCCGACGGTGCGCTGTGGCGTTCCGTTTCACGTCGTATTTACTAAATATTGTTATCTCTTTTCCTCGCAAAGTTATTTCAATCGGAACAACTTACCTCGGTAACATTTAGCCCCGCTCTCCCCTACTTAAAATACTAGTGGCCCGGAACTCTCAGTGTGCGGAGATTTTTCCTGTATTTGTGCTACGTCTTGCTTTTTGCCTCATTTCGTGATTCTAGGTCAACGGGAATTACGGGAAGTATCCTATACATTTTGATTCCCATTGCAAATGTATGGGAAATGCGACATAATCGGCCGTATCTTTTGTTGCTTTAACATAGTGGTTCATTTTTTTCACATCGTCAAGGGACTGCCGACTTGTGTATGTGGTATTAATTTCAACTTGCTACCTCTACGCGTTCCCGAGATAAAGGGTCCTGACAGACAAACACGGACGGACGGACGGACGGACGGGCGGACGGACGGACAACAAAGTGATCCTATAAGGGTTCCGTTTTTTCCTTTTGAGGTACGGAACCCTAAAAATGGTGATTTGTAATAAAAGTTTATTACAATTCGTAAAAAAATAGGCAAGTAGGCCTCAAGGGCACTTTTACAACTCAATCAGCATTAAGTACTTGCAATTGCATTTGCATGTACTTTCGCGTGCAGTTTCGTGGGCAGTTTATGAATGAATTCATTCATAAATTGTCCATGCACTTTTGAATACTTACATTTTTCAATATATTATAGTGACAAGAAAAGTAAAATCTAAATACTGATAATTCAACAGCCAAAATGTATCCGAATGTATCCCATAGCAAGGGATGTATTATTATAGGCTCTATAGTTAATAAAATAATAAGTTAAGTTTGGCGATGTAAAAGGTCTCCAGCGTTAAAAATAAAATACTAATAGGATTTGGAGGTGTAAATGCCCACCGAGCGTCAAATTATATCTATAGGAACACGACACGATTCATCACTTCATCGGACGCTCAAGTTAATAGTAGGTACCTGTCACATTCTAACTATGATAAAAAAAAATCGACCCGTAAAATTTTACAAAACGTATATTAAAAAAACGTTCTCCTATTTAGACTATCTGCTCCATTCTATTCGGAAAATAACTGTTTTTGTTTCTATTTTTTTCCTATTTTAGTCCTATCAAAATACTATACACCTACCTAGGTACCTAGTTAAGTACTTATTTTAATTACACTCTTACTTATAACGACTATTTTTGTTTGTTCTATGTCACGTATTTTACCGTAGGTACCTAAAAGTCAAGTTCAAACACTCGATTGGTCGTTGTGGTGATTCTTGTCGAACTTGTCCTTTGACACGAGGATAAATCACCAAACTTGTTATGATCGATATTTTTGTCCTAAACGTCTTTCTTAAGACTTGACAATAATCTAAACCTGTTTTTACCTAATTCCAGGCTCGTACCTCAGAAGAGCTCGGGCGATACCTCATCGCGGCCCGCGACTTGGCCCCGGGTGACCTGGTCCTCACCGAGCGGCCGCTGGTCTTCGGCCCCAAGGCCACGGTCGTCCCTGAGGCGACAATGCCGTGTGTGGGGTGCTACAAACCTGTGCCTACAGATGCTGGCGAGAGATGCGCTAAGTAAGTGAATGAGATGGCTGGTCTTAGGCCCCAAGGCCACGGTCGTCCCTGAGGTGACAATGCCGTGTGTGGGGTGCTACAAACCTGTGCCTACAGATGCTGGCGAGAGATGCGCTAAGTAAGTGAATGAGATAGCTGGTCTTAGGCCCCAAGGCCACGGTCGTCCCTGAGGTGAGTATGCCGTGTGTGGCGTGCTACAAAGCTGTGCCTACTGATGCTGGCGAAAAATGCGCTAAGTAAGTGAATGAAACTACTGATCTTCGGCCTCAAGGACACGTTCGTCCCAGAGCTAACCTAAACTAATATTTTCCTCATAATCGAAGTGAAAAGCAAAGTGTATCTCGCGGGTATAAATACCCATTGTATCCTCTATTACTATATTGGTCCTCGTTGAGCTCGGACAAATAATTAGCTTCGGCTTAAATGGGTTCCTTTATGCCCTTTTCATACAATCTACTATTACAACGCTTTCATCAGAAGTTTTACGACGTCCGAAATTTTCAAAAACATGCCTTTTCCTGATCCTCAGTACAAGCAAACAGATGATTATTAAATGTAATAATAAAATGAAGAGAGTTTGCAAATATTTCCTTCACAAATGACACAGTTTTATGTATTCCCTAAAGAGCTTGGATGAAGCCCGACAGAGCTAACTTAGTTTGTCATATTTGTACACAAAATAAGGAAAAGGTATTACAGTAAGGGTCACTTAAGCCCTAGAGGGTAACATTGCCTATCTATAACACCGGTGATATTCAATTCCTAAAGTCTTAAAATTAACCTAAATCAATTAAGCAGAACCGGTTAAGTCTTAAGGCATCGTTTTTAACAACTTAGTAATTAAATAAAATTAGCGACAAAGTGGAACCTTTTATGTACCAGAATAGATCAAATTTATTTCTTTAATTTTTACCTATTGCACAAAAAACATCGCTCAAATCAAAGGGCGATCTAAAACCACCTAAACTATTGTTTGAATAATAGTGTATATCAATAATGCTTTCGTATATCCGGTTGTTCTCAACTACAGTCCGTATTTCTGAACAGATTTCAGTGAAATAAAAAATATATATATCATTTAATTTTTTGGAAAGTGTTCGGAGTTGTGAAAATTGTCTCAAAAGATTCAATCGCTGAATTAAAAAGCAATTATATATATATTTTTTAATTCTTTTTTTACCTCATATATATGAACATTTGTGAAAACTTAATCAATTTCGAGCAATTTTTGAAGTGAGATTTATCAATGAAAATTCACCAAAATACATACAATTTGCATGCAATTAGATCACAATAGTTTATGAAATTTACCCCTATTTAAGAAAGTACGAGAAAGAAATTATGTTGATTTACATCAATTACATTTACTTTAATAACTGGATATTTGATTGATAACATTTATTTTCAAAATATATAAAAGAAAACCTCCGTCCAGCAAAAGGCCTAGTATAATTTTTTACTTGTTGTATTTGATATTTACCTCTCGATCACGTTAGCGTGTATCGGGAGTTCAAATTATGTTTGCTGTTTATATAAATCATCCATCTACTTTCATATTTTGGCCTCTTGATACGCTAACGAGCTACTTTCATATTTTGACCTCTTGATACGCTAACGCGGTCTAGACGTAAATGTCAAAAATGACAAGCAAAAATTTATACTAGGCCCTCTGGTCCGCCTGTGGCAAGGGTCCTATAACGCTGGCGGCGTTTACCTCTTTTTATTAAATTACGTAAGTACTTACAATAATGATTATCACACAGAGAAAGTCAGTACAGTACTAAAGTCATGAGCGTTTTCGAAGAAATAAAGACTCTTAACGCGACTACTAGTTTACAAACTTTAATATTTTAGTAATTGGGCATTTTTTAGCGACAATGAGCTGTCTCTGCGTTGAAGACCGTCTGATTTAGACTTTAATTATTATTATTCTGGTAAAAGCCCAAAATTTTGAATTACCTCATCAATACAGTATAATTGTTATTCCCCTGATGGTTAGTGACTGCAAAATTACTTACATTATTTAACTCAAACCACCGTGACAGAGTGTTCAACGGAAGGCTGGCTTCGCTGAAAACGGCCGCTTTGTAACGATGTTTTCTAGAAAACCACTGAAAAGAAAAATCCCTAGCTGACATGAAACTAACTATCAAATAGTCTATTACAAACACATATGTTTATATTTTTTATAATTTCTAACGTTATCATTGTACACAATATTATCAAAAATCAGAAAAATCCATAAACCCGCGTTTTATCCGTCGGTAAAAAAGGAAATTGGCCCAATTTCGTTTTCTACGAAGTCTGGCGCGGGTTCCGAAGAAATAATATATATCATTATCAACAAAGTTTTCTGAATAACTGAATTCTCTGATTAAATAGAAAACTATACAATTCTTGCAACGAATAAATGAAACTATGCAGACATTGTCAATGTCGGTGTCAGACAACTTATTTTAATATAGCAAGTAAATAAGTACTAGTATGAATTATTCAAAGACTGATTAGGTTCAGTCTGAATGCAGGGAATATTTTAAACAATGAAGATTTTATTATATTTAATAAGTTGACATGGGTTTTTAATCATTGCTTTGTTTTGTTACCCGTGTTGTGATGGTGAAAAATCGGCGCATCAACGCTTTTTCCTCCTCTTTTATCTTTAAAACCACATTAATTCACAAGTCTAACTTTCATTAATCATACTCATATTGATATTAAACAACAGTAAAGGATGACTCTCACTAGGACGGGACGGGACAGGGCGGTCTGACAATTAATTTATTGCATGCAAAAAATACGCAAGTAGGTACAACGGGTGGGCACTAATTTTCGGGCATTTATTTTCGTTGGTCTGACAATTTATATAGAAAGAATCACTTGACAGCGGATGTCACGTGACGTTTTCTATAGAAACTGACAGATCGTCCCATCCCGCCCTGTCCCGTCTCATCCAAATGAGTCATCCTTAAAACCTATTTGGTGCAATCACGAAAATGTCACCTACGTGACGCTTTCGCGTTGTACAGCAGCTATTCAATCAAATCTGTAAATCTCGAGAATATACTCGTACTACGAAATTGTTAGGATGGGTTTTCAGAAGTTCTAGAAGTTCGCCACATTAGTGACTCTCTCTCGTCGAATGCTCCATTTGGATCATATTTGCACGTTTCGGTCGCATTTGGCCATCATCTTCGGACGGAATAATAATAATAATAATAATAAATAACGAAATAACCGCCATGTGGGATGTTGACTCGACGATCATTGTCCCGATAGTCGTTTCAGCGAACGGTCTCATAGCGAAGAGTCTCGACCAACATCTTGAGAGACTTTCGCTAGGTGGATGGATCAAGGGTCAGATGCAGAAGGCAGTAATCCTGGATACGGCGCGTATAGTCCGGCGGTTCCTTTCTCTGCGGCCCTAACCACCGGCAGCCTGGGCCCTGCCCCGTTGCCGGCGGCACTCTAGGTTAGGTTTTTTATAATATGTTTATATGTATTTTGTATTGTTTTTGTATGTGTTTTTGTATTTTACTTTTATAATCATATTATAAAATTACCTAGCCTAAGAATTACAGAAAATAAAGAGAATAATAATAACATTCTTTATTGTGCACTACAAAATACAATAGTAAAAAAACAAATAAAAAAGAACATGAGCTAGTAAGTAACAACAACAGGCGGACTTATCGCTAAAGAGCGATCTCTTCCAGACAACCTTCAGATAGCGAAACAGCGTACAGATAAAAGTTATTGGGCAGTGCAAAACAAAACAAAACAGCGACAAACTAGATATATACTGCTTACTATACACTACATAAACTACACACTAAAATACATATAAATACTACATAATATTACATAAACTACAATAATAATAAATGTATACAAACAAGAAAAACAACGGCAAGATAGCGCAAACAATAAAACAATTGACATGAATGAAAATAACAGGACTAGGGAATGTTCGCTATTCTCTCGTCGCAGTCACCACACAACAGGCTGTGGCACTGCTGTGCTGAAAGTGGCCCTGAAAATAGAAGTTTCATGTGCTCTGCTTAGCGTTGAAAATTCTGAAAAGTTTTTTTATCAAATTAATAATGTCACTATCAGTGTCACTCTTTTCATCGGTTTCAACTGTTTTTCCCTGTTTGTCATCGAATGTGTTCGTGCGCTTCTAGCCGCAAGTGCGAGAAAGATGAACTGACAGTGTTTACACGTAGAAGCTAGCGACTATAGCTCTCCACAGTAGATTTCAACATCGTGGAAACCACAGACTGTCATTTGTATTTAAAAAGCTAGATTTTTTGAGTGACTACAAACTTTATGGTAAAGTAGAGACTTGTAGCGGCTAATGGGCTTATCCAGCTCAACAGCTACGTATAATTCTTGTTGCTAAGCGAGATGCTGAAGCGGGTCTTGACCTACCTTGACCTTTGTGACCTTGAGTCTGAATACTCATTGTTTTCAGTTGAATGTCACAAGGCTTTAAAGCTTCTTCGAGAAATTAATTTATCTAAAGCGGCAAAGTGGTACCTTTCACTAAAAACGCGCTTATTTAAATTATTAAAAAAACATTTATTTCAGAAGACAACAGTTCCATATTCTGTAAGTATCACTGACAGACTACGTTAGTATGCTACGATTATATTTACAGCAAGCACTTAATTACTTTGCCTGGGGGGCAAAAGTAATCTACTTCGATCCCCTCTCTTCACATGCAGATCTATGAAGCGACCGAGGACGGGCGAGTCCCACCTGTCCGCGATCATTTATTATTATTATTATTATTCTATATAAGGCAGGCAGTTGAAGACAACTGATGTAAGCCTGTATCCAGATATCCTCTTCTAGGTTTTTCTGATCCTATTATGTTTATCAAGTTTATTTTTGAAAATGTTGAATGTTGGGTGCTGAGACCACTTCCTCTGGAATTTGCAGGATTCTGTTGCCACTCCCTCGCACACGTCTTATAAGGGACGCCGACTTGTTGCGTATTATGGCATAAAAATCTTCCACAGCATTAAACTTTATACTTGGCATTATAGGTGGCTCGTGACATTAACATAATTATTAAGTATTTGAAATCATGTAACGTTTTCAGCTAAAGGTACTAATTATGGTCGGTTATTGATACGGTTTATTTCCAAACGAATCCCTAAGGCAGTAGCGCCTTAATGCCTTATCGACACTGATAATTTGGTACATACACTACGTTAAGGATGAGTCACACCAGAACGGGACGGGATGGGACGGGACGGGACGGGACGGGACGGGACGACTCGAGATGATCTGTCAATTTCTATAGAAGGAACCACGTGATAGCTCGGAGCCCTTGAATGTGACGTGACATTTTCTGTAGAAACTGACAGATCGTCCCGTCCCGTTTTAGTGTGGTTCATCCTTTTCTACACTTGTATCACAATCTGGTCATGTGTTCCTATATACACACAAAACGGTAAATAGTAGATTGTATATCAAGGGCATACAGTAACCCATATCAGCCGAGGTTATTTATATATAGTAGTCGAGGATAAAATGGGTATTTATGCCTGAAGTAATCACTCTAATTTTCACTTCGTTTGTAAGAAAAATATTCGGTTTTATTTCAATTTAAATCGTTCAATTTAAACATCCAAGCTTGCCATACTTGGGCGCGGTCGCTCTATGCCCTGGAACTCATTTAACTTTATGCTCTAGAACATAAAAAGCAATTTTAACTCACCTAACCTCGACTTAAAGTCGAACTTTTCGAGCAAGAGAAGTGAAAAGTTAGTTTTTGACAAAGATACAATTAAGGAGAAATACGAGATAGAGGGAATTTTAGGTAAATTTCTGGTTAGACTTGGGCCTCGAATCGCCTTCGCTCGGCAAGCCGTTAGGAATAAAGTCAGGTCAAGTGCTGGTCGCCAGCTGCAATTTTATTTTATGAGCGTATTTTTGAACCATGAATAATTTACGACTTGTTTCTTAGTTAAACAGTATGAAACACTGTTTATTTTTTAAGGAATTTACAGATTAACACAGTCTTTGAGTAAATATCAAGTTTATTTTTCGTCATTGACCGGTGGAGTGAAAAAGTTCCCCTAAATATTGAAATAAAACACTTTAAAACAGATTAAATCATATAACAGTATAATTACCCAACATTCTCGACGTTTCGAGTCCTTCACTGCACTTGAACTCAACTCAACGCATGTGCTTAATTAACATTCGCATATAATCTATTTTTCATCACACTTGCTCGTAATATATATCATTACATACAGGTGATACGGTCTGTAAATCCTTAATTACTACCTAGGGCATACTTACATTCAATGCCTCGGTGCGTAATCTAATATAAAAGTATTATATCACGTTGTGTATTAAGGGCGGTAAACAATAATTACGTACGAGCGTTGATTTAAGCCCCGAATAGAACAAGAGAGCTTAGTTTTAACACGAGTTCGTAATTATTGTATCGCTCGTGATAGGACAATATTTTTTATCACATTTGCAAGGAAATAATAGTTAGTACATTGTGTATTAAGAGCGGTTAATAAGGAATCACAAACGAGTGTGAAATTAAGCCCGAGTCGAAGCAGAGGGCTTAATTTTAGCAAGAGTTCATCATTATTGTACCGCTCGTGATACATACAATGTTTTTCTTCACATTTGCGAGGAAATAAATAAACTTACTAGGCCGATAAATAAACAATAATTATTAGAGGTAGTGTCACAGGGGTGAGCGGCGGCTACGTGCAGCGTGCACGTGGGGCGCAGGGCCCTCCAGGTGGCCCGGGCGGGCGGTAAAGTACTATGAAAATCCATTACGACCATGGGCTTAATACAGCTCATCAAGTCTAAGTATGCTTGCATATAATATTTAGGAGCAAGTGTGATGATTAAAATATTGTAACGTTTGTCGATATACAATCCTCTGCCATCCTTTTAATGAAATTGTGAAGATAAAATGAAATAGAGACGACAGGCGACTAGGCTTTAGAATTGAGGCTCAAAATTGATTGAAGCGTAACTTGAGATAGTGAGTGACAACGACTGAGTTTACTTACTTCAAGATGGCGATGTTACAGCTGATTATTTTGTTTTTGTATCGTAAAACGGGGTGAGTAGGGATTGCGAAGGCAGTTGGGTCATGAACTGGGAGAGTAGGGATGGGACAGGGGCGAGTTGGTGTTCGAGGGGTGGTTGGTGTGGACCAGGGTGGTTATACTGCTACGTAAATGTAATATTCTCTTGATTAATGATGTTATTGTAATGTTTATAATCCGAAAATGTCAATGTAAGCAATTTTACCACCGCACCCCATTGCTATCCAAAGTTCCCCAATCGCGGGGTGCGGTGGGTTTTTGTTTATACTCGTATCGTCAAAATTATGAAATTTGATTGCTTACTGTATTCCAATATGGGGCGGGGCAACCAAAATGAAGTTTCTAGAATTGGAAAGGGCACAGAGAGCTTTGATTAAGGTAATGCACTTTAAACCTTACACGTTCCCCACCAGTGATCTTTACCAATTTTCGGAACTACTCTCAGTTCGAAAGTTGTATGTAATTAATGCAGTTTTACGAAGGCATAAAGAAACCTTATACATACCTGAGTCAGTCGATACTCTATCTAAAAGAAGAAAACCCAACGTAGTAACCAGTCCCGCGCCAAAATCTATGTTTGCAAAGAGGCAGTATGTGGCTCAGTCTACTAACTTGTATAATTATATAGATAAATTGTTAAAGGTTCACCCTACCAATATTAAACAATGTATGATAAAACTAAATACCTGGATTAAAAATAAAAGCTATAACGATATTGAAAATATATTACTTGGAGTCGGGTGACATTTTTAATTGAACTGCTTTTTGTTTATGTTTTTATTTTATTTTATGTACATTTTACGAAGTAATGACCATTGGTCCTTAGACTTATCCAGTTATCCTCACAATACAATACCGTCAATACCTACACACATTTTTTTTAAGCTACACGCAAACACACACATACACACACACACACAAACACACACACACACACACACACACACACACACACACACACACACACGCACGCACGCGCCCTAAAGATAGTTCATCTAAAATGTAGCCGAGCAAATGTTTTCTATTAGACTTCTTCATTTGTTACATTTGTTTTGTTTCTTTTTTTTTTTGTATAACTGATAAAAAAAAATATATATATATATATATACATATTATTATACATAAATTTAAACTTAAGATAAAGTTGTACGAAATTTGTAACCACCTCAGGAAGAGCGGTGTCTCTTGACACAAGTGTCGTGTACGCTTAAAAAGAGGCACCTGCCCAGTTAATGTTATATTTTTGTGTTAACTCAATAAACATTTTTTTTTTTTTTTTTTTTTTAAATATTAACATGAGCTTTTATGAAGATTTGAATGTCTGTTTGTCCCAACTCACCCCATTTTACAGTTTGACTTGTCATCTTTTAAATATGATAGCAACGCTGCATACTACGTTGACTATCTAGACGCGAAAAAAACAAACCTTTGATACATATGGTACTTTATAAATATAAAATATAAATGTAATAATATAACAAATATAAATATCAAAGGATATTCTTACACAAATTGACTAAGTCCCGCAGTAAGCTCAAGAAGGCTTGTGTTACGGGTGAGTACCCAACAACAACGATATATATAATATACAAATACATAGAGAACACCCATGACTCAGGAACAAATATCTGGGTTCATCACACTATAAATAACCTTACCGAGATTCAAACCCAGGACCATCGGCTTAGCAGGCGGGGTCAATACCAACTACGCCAACCGGTCGTCAAACTTATCCTATGCGGACGCGAAGTGCTGCGTCGCTTATCTACAACACTTCCATAGGTCTCACCAGTTTGTTGTTTGACATGTAGACATTTAATGTTACCGCTCCTGTATATATGTAAAATATAATGTAGAAACTGTACTAGAAAATAAAGTATGTGGCTTACTTACCCATGTTAGAGGTACCAGGGAGCAATGCTGGAGCAACTGGGTTTTCGCCGGTAAGAGTCCGGCACTGTCTGGGCCATCCATTCCCAGTCGTCCGATGATGGATTTTTCCTGGCGGCTCACGCATTATATATTACATAAACAGAGTTGTTTGTATTCAATAAATAAATAAATGTGACCGCTCCGCAGGGCTTCGCCTTCAGCCAGAAGTAGACCAGCGTGCGTAGCCAAGATGCCAATCGCTCACACTTAATAACGTATCGTAGCTACCTCTCTCTATCACTCTTCGTTATTAGTGTGACAATGACAGTTGCGTTTCGTTAGCGACTGAGCGTGAGCGATTGACATCTTGGCTACGCAGGCTGGGGCCTTACCATGACGTCTTAACGCGATTCGGTTGACGACCTAAACTGAGTCGCTTCCATATAACTGAGCCTAAACTGAACCTACACTGAATCGCGTTAAGACGTCATGGCAAGGTCACTGAAGTTGTAGAAGCCGTTTTGTACGTGGTAGATACATACACTTTTTGGTGTTATCTTGATATAGATCTGTAATCTAGCCGTTTTGTACGTGGTAGATACATACACTTTTTGGTGTTATCTTGATATAGATCTGTAATCTAGCCGTTTTGTACGTGGTAGATACATACACTTTTTGGTGTTATCTTGATATAGATCTGTAATCTAGCCGTTTTGTACGTGGTAGATACAATACACTTTTTGGTGTTATCTTGTTATAGATCTGTAATCTAGCCGTTTTGTACGTGGTAGATACATACACTTTTTGGTGTTATCTTGATATAAATCTGTAATCTATCTGCGAGTAACATTATTTAGCCAAGTAGGTATATTATCTTATGTAAATTATTATGTAGAATTGGGACTTGAGCAAAACCTATAATAGAAAATCTCGTGCTGAGATTTAAAGTTGTATTTTGATAAAACAAATATTTTATAAGGCTCCTGCAAAGCGTAGTTTTATTTACTTATAGTTGAAGGGCACTTGTTAAAGTTTGTGATTTATTAACTTACTATGAAATTCCAAGTAATCCCAGTTTATCCCTTGTTTCGAGAATCAGAACGTACAAAACATTTTATTTTCCAAATCTTTCAAGTTGGATTTGCGAGAGAAGTTCGAATAATTCAATTGGACCATTTTGCATAAGATAACAAATTTGATTTTGCTTGAATAAAGTTCGATTTTGCTATTTATTGTTTCTAGGAATATTAGGTTTATTCTTCCTTTATTTTTCAAGCGAAGTATTTGCTTTATGATTATTATTGCAAAAATGAATGGGCAATTTATGAACGAATTCATCCAGAAACTGCCCATGCATTTTGCACGTGTATTGTACGACGTTTTACAGTACATAATGACCCTTTAAATATTCGACACAGGCACGTAAAATGCTCATGCACCATGTATACTGTAAAAGCACCATGTGTACTCCCTACGGTTGTGTTTTAATTTATCGCCACTCGTTGCAAATTTCCTGTTTTTCGCCCTTGTATCGTAATGTACCTACAATTTCATCGCACTTGCTCGTAAATGATGATATTATACTAAGCAAACCCTTAATGAGCTGTATTAATTACATGGTCGTAATGGATTTTCATAGTACTTTATTATATTCTGCCCGGGGCCCGGGCACAGTTTTTATTTCCTTCCTGATGCCTGTAATTTTTTTTTCAGATGTGGCTGGCCAGTATGCAGTGGCAACTGCTCGGGACTGACAGATCCGAGACACCACGGCGCTGAGTGCGTCATTCTCAGCGCGCGACCTGAATGCGCGCTGAATAATATGCCTGACTATTACAGGTACTATCAGCTGCACAATGATCTGTCCAATTCACGAATAACTTCATTCATAATAGGCATTTTTACTGAACTTATTTTTATTGAACAAAAAGTTTTTTTTTAGGGAAAAATGTCGAACCTACTTATACATATTAAGGTTTTTGTAGCTCCACGGATATTTAGGAGTAACTTAAGAAATGACATCATTCCCCCAAATATAATTATAAATACATGTATATAATTTGTATAGCAGCATTATAGGATTACTATTAGGAAAGCTGAAAGACTTCATGATACAACGCCCTCGCCTTAAATGAGAAACTTTGATTCCTTTTCATCTATTAACAATGGCCGCCAGCTTTAACACGACTCAAATTGCGTTCCTTTTGTATTCAACACTTCATTTGTTTTCTAGGCACATTTTTCCGGGCATTTTTCCGCAAATCGACATCCAATGTGCCTTTGTTGCGCGATTATGTTGACTTGTATTTTCTTATTACTTTAGACACCAGCGTAGCGCCCAGCTGTGACAGCGCTCAGATGAGCACTGGTCCCAGATTGTACGAAGTCGCTCATTTCGGGGTTGATACATTTCCGCGCGGTCGGAGTATGGTATGGTCGGCTCTATATAATTTACCTCGTTGTTTCCAGACACGACGCCCTCCTGCCTCTAAGATGCGCCCTACTGCAGACGACTGCACCTGAACTGTGGAAGAAGCTGTCGGAAATGCAGTCGCATATGGAGTGTCGAGCTCCAGGCTCGGAAGCTTACGAGTAAGATAATAAGTTTCATGAATTTAGACGGAATTTTCATTTACCCTAGGTGTAAAACTCTCGTGAGACTCGAACATATTAAATAATATTTAAAACGGGTCACTCACGTAATTTAGTCGATTTTCGCTCGACATGCTGATGACGTTCTTCGTAAATAACGAAACATGTTGAGCGAAAATCGACTAAATTACGTGAGTGACCCGTTTTAAATATTATTTAATATTACCCTAGGTGAATTCCATCCAGAAATTCCATTTTCCATTCCATTTTTTTGGTGAATTCCATTTTGATAGCAATATCACATTGTTGCATATGTAAATTAAACTTGTATTCCAACAAATCTGTAGGTATATGGTTGATGTGTATAAGGTTTGATATTAAATAACGGAACAATCAAAATGTATGTTCTGAATGAAATGAAAATGAACAGAAATTATGAATAAAAATAGAGACTTAAATATGACAACCATGAATAGTTGCTACAGAAGATAATATTTTTACTGTATTACATTTTCCTGACCCTGCTTGCTTTTTGCGTATCTGCCTTTATTTTATTATTATCAGTTGTAACGATATTTATGACGGTTTTTACGTTATTTTGTGCCACTCAGATTATCAAGATTATTTTCTAAATTTTGGCTACAGCTTTATTATTTATTTCAGTGAAGCCAACGAATTCATCGTAGAATACCTCATGAACAACTTCATCAACAAACTCGATGAAGAAATCAAGAAGAAATATCTTCCAGAAATGTCACCAGAACACCTCCATGTGTTCTGCGGAATTATTGACACTAATGCACTCGAAATCCGCTTAATGGAGGGGACAGAGTTATTAGCATTATACACGAACACTTGTATTATGGAACATAGTTGTATACCAAACACAAAGCATACCTTCAACCATGCAACAAAAGATAGGAATAATTTATACAAAATCACTGTCAAAGTTGTAGTTCCAGTGGAAAAAGGAAATCATATAACTACAATGTACAGTCATGCTTTATGGGGAACGCAAGCAAGAAGACAACATCTGAAGGATACCAAATATTTTGCCTGTCGTTGTGAAAGATGTGCTGATCCAACAGAACTTGGGACTTATATTAGTGCCATGAAATGTTTAGGAGATGGAAATAGTACCTGTGACGGAATACATTTACCCGAAGACCCGTTGGATGATGAAACTGATTGGGCTTGCAGTAAATGTACAGTAAAAGTTAACGGCGCTCAGGTGCTCATGATAACATCACAGATGGCTGAAGAAGTAGAGGCTGTTGAAATGATGGGAGGCTCAATACAGATGTTGGAGGACTTGCTTTGCAGGTTGTCAATGTTTCTGCATCCAAATCACTATCACCTATATTCTATAAAACACTCCTTATTACAGCTGTATGGTCGACAAGATGGTTACACTTCAGATGAAATTTTAAACAGGAAAGTCAAAATGTGTAAAGATCTTATTGATATTACTAAGAAACTGGATCCAGGTAATGCTAGACTTAGTCTGTATAGTGCTGTTTTGCAACATGAATTACATTCTGCATTAGTTATGGTAGTTAAAAAAGCTAATGGGGAAGGAAAACCTCTGGATGGTTTAAAACCACTACTTTCAGAAGCTAAGATTGCTATTGATGCAGCTTTAGAATCTTTAAAAGATGACATGGAAGAAATAGCTGGAAAGAAGTTATTTGCTGTCATTTCTGACAGTAAAAAGGACTTTGATAAGTATTGTAAGAAAAAGAAACTCAACGTTTGATTTCGTTTATTGGTTTTTGATTTTGATAAATTATTTTAATACCTAGTTTATTATTTTAAGTTTAAATATCACAGTTGTTTCTTTGTTCACATTGTCTTATATTTACGTTTTGTAATCATAAATTATACTTATAAATAATTATGTTTCTTATTATTCTTTACCTACTTTGCCCTACTCGTGGTGTTACTACATGGTAGTTTCCACCTTTTACTCTTATGGTTGTTTATCTTATATGTTCACGTCATGTCTTTAATTTGAAAGGTCTTACTGAACCAGATGTTTAACTATTTTATGTTTGTTTGATATAGTTAGCTAAAGTAGTTTTAGTAATTTCTCACTCGCACACACAGCAAACAGCAACCACTATACATAGAGAGCAACGACTGCCATTTTAGCTATATTTTGCCTAGATTTCTGGGCCACTTAAACCTACGTCTCTCTTCATAACTGTCTATGTTTGCGATCCATTCGGTAAATGGGTCGCAAACATAGACTATTATCGTAATATTAGTTTTCCACTCATCAACTCTAAGGTTAGCTGGAAGAGATCCCTTACAGGGATAAGTTCGCCTTTGTACTTCAATTCTTTTCAGTTGTTTTGTGATTTATTTTGTGTACAATAAAGTGCTTACTACTACTACTACTACTACTATTCGAATTATTTCTTTTTAAAATCCCTAAAACAGTAAATACATTATTTATTTTATTACTCCAGATGCTGCTTACAATGGGTTTCAGTATGAACACCTCAAGGTCCCAAGTTGCCTATCATTCTAGAAATTATGCAACATCTGGTTTACCATTGCATTTAGGATTGCCTGAAGTTGTTTTAGTCACTTCCTTCCTAAATTCCTGAACCAACTAAACCCGCTCCTGCCTTTATCACTATCAATACTGCTGACAATCCAGTCGGTGTATCTAGATACTCTGGTATAGATCCCGGGCATCTTAGCGCGCGCGCAGCCGCTGCCGGTGGAGACGACGCCTATGACCATGGCGCGGGTTTGGTCTTTGATCATCAGTGGGCCGCCACTGTCTGCCTGCGGAAATGTGATATTAATTAGGTAACTGAATCAATAGATAAAATAGGTGGGCCACATCAAAAGCTATAATTTTGTATGATTATTAGTTCTGGGTATAGGCTCTTTACACTATGCAGTTTGGACAAGTAATGTATATACAAGGGCATAAATATGTGCGCACTTTTTAACCTGAGTAAGATTGATAAGCTGATTTGAAACCTAGTCGATGACGCTACTGTTGAATCAATATTTAAAACGGTTCTAATATTCTACGCCTAAATAGGCGTCCTAATTAAATTTTATTCAATTTTTCTTTCTTTTCATTCTTTAAAAGACATACGATGAAACTGTGCTTTTATACGCACCAGGAGGTCGTGGGTTTGATCCTAGCCTTGGTCCCTTATGCTCTAGTATATGATATATCTTTCAATTTATAATTTTTGTTTACATATTTATGCCCTTGAATGTGCATTGCTTCTTTTTTCCATCGCAGTGTCATTGTACTGATACAAAGTTTTAAATGTTCCAAACTATCCACATTATGAGACTCTCCTAAACTTTAAGCTATTGCTCTCCTGCTACACGTTTGCCTAACTTTCATAGTTTTTACACACACTTTAATTTTTTCTAAGTTGTATTTGTCCAGAAAGCAGGAGGCCTATTCGAACGTGTTTAAGAGATATTTCGACACGAACTTCCGTGAAAATGATCATTATGACATGCTAATGACGTAGAGAATATGAATTTGATATGTTGAATGTCAGTTTAGCACGTTCGAAATGTTCGAATAGGTCTCCAGGTATAATATTTCGTACAAATTATAGAATTTAGCTTTCCATAGGGAAAGCTATGAACAGTAAATCAGGAAGTTTGGTTTGTAAGCACGCCTTGTTTACCATTGTTTAAACAGGAAATATTGAGTTCAATCCTCGCAGTGGAAATATTCCTATGGAAATAGATTAATTAATCTTGATACACTTGCTAGGAATATAATGAAAGGATTTATATATAAGGATTGATTTATAGTGTTTACCCAACAAGAATCTCTGCCTCCTTCTTCGTAGCCAGCACACATTTGACTGGCAATCACATTGACTTTCTTCCCTTGGCTCTGATACCACTGATTGCATTCTGAGTTGCTGACCACTATCACATCAGCCTTCTGGAGGACGTTTGGTCTGGACCCTGAAAAGGTTTTTTTAGATTTCAGGTTTTGTGTGAAGGATACTAAAACGTAATAATTCACGGACGTCTGCAGAATTAATTAAATAAAGGAATCGTCGTAGAATTAAATTCTGTTGAATGGGAGCTACGGTATTGTCGCTCACCAGGCGGCGCTGCTCATACATGGGTCCTGTGTCAATATGAGAAAATTGACAAAGTCACGTTTAAAATGTTCCCGCATGACCCACGTTCCACTAGCACCCCTAGCGGAAAATCGACAAGCGGTAATCCGAATTGGAATAGAATTGCATTTCTCTTGTTTCCTTCAATTTTAAAACAATTGAAATTTAATTATAATTCCTCAGCAATAGATGGATGATAATATGGTGGCCGGTAGGATGAAATATTGATAAATTGAGTGGAGCAACTGCATCTAGTGTTGCGTCTAGTAGAGGTACGACAATGGCGTTAAACAAGACTGACTACGTCAGCGTGCGTAACCAAGATGTCAATCGCTCACCCTAAATAATATATCGTAGCTACCTCTCTCTATCACTCTCGTTATTTCATTTCATTTCATTTCATTTATTAGGGTGACAATGACAGTTTCGTTTCGTTAGCGACTGAGCGTGAGCGATTGGCATCTTGGCTACGCACCCTACACACTACTACTACTACGCGCGAAGCGCTACCTACGCCGAGCGGGGCCAGTGTTGACTGCGACACGGGAGCAGCAAACATTCCACCTGATGATGATGGCCGAATGCCATCGAAACACGGTAATGTGATAAAAATACGAACATTAAATTATGAAATTAAACATTAGTATTAAATTGTCTGTATTTATACTTCGAATGTGATCGTGGGTGATATCTTCTATAACAGTTTCATGACAGTTACTATGTTATAAGGGCATAGACAAAATATTAGATGTATTCCACAATTACTAAGCCTACAAAATTAATTAATTCATTCAGTTTCGTATCATCTTATACGGAATTTATTTCAAATTTAAATTGAACCCTATTGCGACCCGATAAAGTACGTTTTAGACTTTTAGTGTTAATTTTCACTGTGGAATGCTAAACAGCCAAAATTTCTCAATTAGTACTTTACCTAATGGATATTGAAATACTAATGGAATGAACCATGAACGTGACTTGGTTATGAAATTGAGGTTTGCTTCCCAAAATAATAATATCACTAGTTTATTACATGCAAGAGCAAAACTTCCAAAAAATTTGAATACGATTACAGCTGCATTTGTCCACCATTGTTTTAGTTACTCGGGACGATTGAGTCAATTTTGTCTAAACCGTATGCTTTACATCGAACTGCTAGGATGACATCTGTACCTTAATAAGGTACAAATTAACGGTACGGTATTTATTACAAATCATGTTACAATAAACACTGAAAATTCGAAAATACCAAACCAACATGTTCGCTTTTGGTATTATAATCTTCAAGTTATTATATGGTATTATAAGAAATGCCTGATATTGTCACATCGAAAAATAAACATATGCTCATCGAAGCGCGAACATCCGATATCTTTCTGCGGAGTAGACTGCTTTAAATGGGACGCGCGTGTTGAAAAGCAAAGAAACCTTTCACAACTTGATAAAAATAAATATACATAAAAGGGTTTATAAACCGTTTTATGTTTATTCGGAACTAAATTTAAAACTTTTTAATCAAAAAGTCGTTTAAAAATTAACAACGACAACCCCTCACTCATCAAACACATCACAAAACTTGCGAGGGCCTCGCTCGAGGCATGGGAGCCGAGCAAAGTTTGTTGTCGAGTTTGCTTCTTTTTTATAAGATATACAGTATCCATTATTATAAAGTTACAACAATTTTTTCTTAAATTAAGTTAATTTTCCGTGACCTAACCTTAGTTAATTTCCGTCGCGTAGGCGAACATCTCTACCGATATCACCATTGACACTTCGCTGATTCATCAGTCAAGCCGCGACCATGAGACGTGAAATTGTGTCGAAACTACGTAAATTAACTAAAATCGCGATAAACCTGTTGCAAATTAATAATAATGTGTACAAAACGCGAAAGATTAATGCCGTTATTCATAAACGCTCATCAAACCTCCGTTAACTAATTTGTTGTTTGTCCTTATCTGTCAGTTTGACATTTGCGTTTGTTCAAAAGATACAAAATATATTTTAACTAAAATGGGTCTGTTAAGTTTTTATGAATAAGGCGGTAACAATTTATACGTACAATACCACCACAAGAAAAATACAGAATAAAAAATAAAAAAATAAATGTAAATACACACTTCAAAAAAAAAGTGTCATATCAGCTAACGTGGAGAAAGTCAATATTAGCATCTAATTAAAAGAAAAAAAACTAGTTGCATCGGACCATTTGCATCTAATAGTTGATATAACACCTACTTGCCCATTCATATAAAAAAAAGACTGAGCTTTACTGATAGTAGGAGAGGCCAAAAGGGGGTTTCGTGTAGTAACTCGGTCGTGGCAAATTAAGATAACGCAAATACCTTGAACCCTGGGTGCCTGCAGTGGAGGTACTTAACCTCCACTGCATATGAGGCCTTAATATAGGAACGCGCGTCAAGCACATCTTCAAAAAAGATAGTCAAAATTATTCGAACGCGTCAGTCAATATTAAATCTGACAGGCTCGAGATTTCCACGTAAAGATTTTTTTATAAATTAACAAAGCACGAATCAAATCATTTGTTATTTTTAATAAATGTTTTGATCCTTGTTTTAAAGTATTAACACAACTATATATTAACTATAAATTGAAGGAGATGCCAAGTACTACCGAAAAAGTGACCAAGGGCCCCAATGCTCAGGGCTGGAATCGATCCAGCAACATGCTGCTTTCTCACGAAAGCAGGAGGTTGCTGCGATTCCAGGCCTTGGTTACTTTTTCTGCAGAATATAACATCTCGTTCAATTCATGTTTTTTTTAATTCAAAAAGTCTTTAAGCTTCCCCCACCACTAAAAACAAAACATAATATTAGTTACATTTTATTATTCCTCCTATATCTATTCCAAATTCTCAACGCTCGAGTTCCTACAACTTTAGCTACTTGGCCTCCCCTACTATAAGTAGGTGTAGTGAAATCGTTATTATTAGGTTAGAAGATAAATCTCTCTAGACAAAAATAAAGAGTCAAGTATATCACGCATCCATTCCCATAAGTACTTAATACGAGAACTCTTGACGAATTCAACAAATATTTTCCAAATACACTGTCTTAGTTTTGGGCATTCTCTTGGTCCTAATCTACCCTACAAGCACGCATGATTAGGTCTTGATGTTTTTAGGGTTCCATTGTCAACTAGGAATCCAAGTACTTATCTTTCCGTTAGTTAAATTAGTTTGTAATAGAAATTAAGATACAATTGGTAAAAATGTACAGCACCTCCACTAATGCTGTCTATACTCTATATATGTGTCTGTTTGTATTGGTTTTTTAAAAAATGTACTGCACCTCCACTACTGTGTCTGTCTTTAGTAAAATATACCACCCTGTGGATTGTTGACAAGGTTCATTTCTAAGTGACCTTTATGACCTTCGCGTCTTATTGGCTAGCGACAGTGGTACCTTCCAATAAAAACGTCGTATTTACCTCCCCTCGCACTCACTCCCCCATGGTCCCCACGCTGGCTCAAAGTGGATTGCAGACTTCACATGCACTTTTGAATTTCTTCGCAGGAAAACAATTATGAAATTAATTGATATAATTTAAACTTTCAGAGTCATATTGATATTAAATTACAACGGTTAACACTCACGTATTTTTATCACAATAGGCGTGACATGTTTCGACTGCATCGGGCAGTCATATTCGGACAGACAGAGTGGTGTTGTCACCTTCAGTGATACTCGAGCCGCGAAGGTGACAACACCACTCTGTCTGTCCGACTATGACTGCCCGATGCAGTCGAAACATGTCACGCCTATTGTGATAAAAATACGTGAGTGTTAACCGTTGCAATTTAAGTTAATTGATACTAAAAAGTTAATTCGTATGAGGCAGGGTTTGAACCCGCGTCCTCCGGATTGATAGGTTGACTAACCGCTAGGGTTAATATGTAATGTATAACACAGACGCATTTTTTTCTTCGTGATTCCCATATCCCATACAATGGATTCCTCACAGCCAGAATCAGAATCAGAATGAGTTTAACGCTATCGCTATTTACTCCATTCATAATTCGACACATTGTGTTATTATATCGTCGTCTAGTACCCACAACACAAGCCTTATCGAGCTTGCCGTGGGACTAGGTCGATTTGTGTAGGATTGTACCATAATATTTACTTTATTATTATTGTCTACTCTGTTTAACTATTAATCCTGTGCTTATTATACGATAGTCGAACCTACAGAACCCTACATTTTCCCTGAACTCTACAATCTTAGCCATTTTTTTATGTCAGTCAAGCAAATAAATACCTAAGACTGACTGACATTTCCAATCGAAGGGATTCAGCCTTAATTCAGTTACTGCTTATATGATCCCTTTGATCTATTTCGCAGATTTGTATGAATATCTATAACCGTCCACTTGTCTGGAGTTGATTTGATAAAGCTTTTTTATATAGACAGACAAAGATTTAGATGATGTATGACGGATCATCTAATTATAATCATAAAAGTAATGCGCGCAGACTGCAAACTATTGTTTTTATCGACAGAGAGCGTGATGAGGGAGCAAACGAACGCGGATTTAGCTTATACGGAAATTCTATTTCTCGTCTGTATTTACCTTTCTCTCTAACTCAATTATTATTATTACTTTATATTTATTAATATATTTGGCTTCTGGCTATAGTAGACAGGCGGGCCTTAAATATTGACTCACACTAGGACGGGACGGGGCGAGACGGGACGATCTGTCGATTTCAATAGAAAGAATCACTTGATAGCTCGGAGCCCTCGGATGTAAGGCGACATTTTCTATAGAAACTGACAGATCGTTCTGTCCCGTTCTATTGTGAGTCAGCCTTCATTCACTTAACCGCCAAGGCGTCGCAACCTTCCCTCTATCTTCATTCGTAAAGCTCAAAGCAGTGACAGTGGCTACAGCACCGCTAAAGTTTTGGGCCTCTGGTTGTGGTAGGCAGACGGGCCTTAATTCACTGGACCACGGGAATTGCCAAACTACTTATTTCCAACCAATTTACAACACCAAGTAATTCTAAGGCCTACAGGACGGCTTTCATGCCTTGTATTTGTCTTCCCCTGTCTTCATTCGTAAAGCCCCAAACAGCGACAGTAGATACAGCACCCCTAAAGTCCTGTGCATGTGGCTGTAGTAGACAGTAAATAAGTAAGTAAGATTTTATTTGTAAACATAGGAAGGTATACAGAACAGTGGTGATAATATTTTACAGGTGGGCCTTATTCACTTTACCACCAAGGTGTCGAAACTCTTACCTTTCCCTCTGTCTTCATTCGTAAACCCCCAGCCAGCCACGGCGGCTATAGCGCCACTAAAGTCCCGGACTTCTGGCTGAGGTAGACAGGTGGGATTTATTCACTTAACCACCAAGATGTCAAAACTCTTACCTTTCCCTCTATCTTCGTTTGTAAAACCCCAACCAGCCACGGTGGCTAGAGCGCCACTAAAGTCCTGAGCTTCTGGCTGAGGTAGACAGGCGGGCCTTAATTCACTGGACCACTGAAGCTGCCGCAGCGTTTTGAGAAGGGCTACGTCGTTTGCTTTGGCATTACATCTGAAACAAAATTGACTGAAAATAAAGAGTTGAACATTAACCTTACTTAATCACCGAAATTTTTTGGATGATATTTTAGCAAATCGTCGTGATATAAATAGTAAGTACCCCCGTTAAGGAGGGACCCGAGGTTATCAGTTATCAGAATCAGAAAATTATTTTTTCGAATTGTGCCCGCGATTTTCATCTGTTTTTGATAAGTTTGGGTAGTTATAACTACCACTACGGATATTAAGATAGATCCTAATAAGTTTTGTACTAAAATGCTATGGATTGAATTAGTCCGAAAAAAAATGATAAATACTTGTCCAAAAAAATCTATGAAGGCGTTTGAATCTATGAACCTAGTGATGTGACGTATAATTGCCACGGAATCGATATCTTTTTAAATCATAATGCGATATTATTCATTCAAACACATGCGAATACGAATGTTTAACTCTGACATGGTCGATGATTTATGCATTTTTTTAAATTTATTCATCAATTTAAAGGCACTTCTTTTGAAAGCACGTCAAAGTAAAAACTTGACAAACAAAGGAAAACTTCTTATATGCATAACAAATGTGATTAATACCAGCGCTTAGCTAAGAATTTCACGAGCAGAGCTCGAATTAGTATTTTTTTCTAAATTAACCCAGAATCTTGAACTCTTTTGATCCTACTGGGAGAAAAAAAACAAACACGCCAAAGGAGATTGCCAAGATTTGGTACTACGAGTATAGGTGTCAAAAGAGTTCATTGCCGAAAACTGATCTATTGTCATATTTTTAAACCCTATACGATTCTTTACAATGACGATCCTACGTGGGAAATTTAAGATCAACTTAAATAGTATTTTTGATGAAATAGTATATACTATTTTGATATTTTACTCAATTCATTGACAATTATCCCCTCCTTATAAATATACGTATTTTCCGAGCTACTAAATTAAAGTTTCTATTGGTCTAAAAAAATTCATTCCATAAAATATTATCTTAAATGTCATACCAAATGCACGATAATATAAGTTAAAATGACATATATTGCCAATAAATAAATAAATATTATAGGACATTCTTACACAAATTGACTAAGTCCCGCAGTAAGCTCAAGAAGGCTTGAGCTACGGGTACTCAGAAAACGATGTATATAATATCTCCTTCTTCTTCATCGCTACACTCTTGGCAGAGTGGTCGTGGCCATTATGCAGGTTTTTGAGTGACCCGCTTCACAACACGCCGCCATTCCCCCCGCAGGGCAGCTTTACGAGTACATTCGTTTATAGTCGCCGACATGCTCGATTTGATCTGGTCGGTCCACCTCATTGGAGATCTTCCTCTAGGTCTGGTGCCTTCCACTCTCCCTTGCACAACTAGACGCTCTATGGACTCTCCGTCTCGTCGGGATATGTGACCAAAGAAACCGAGGATCCGAGCTTGCACTGTAGACAGCAGCCGTTGTTTGATCCCGAGTTCTTTAAGGATCGAGACGTTAGTGCGAAACTCGGTCCAAGAGATTCCGAGCATTCGTCTCCAACACCACATTTCCAGCGCATTTATTTTCTTCTTCTCGGTTTCTCTGAGCGTCCAGGTTTCCGCCGCATAGAGAAAAATGGGAAATATGAGGGATCTGACGAGCCGGATTTTGGTGGCTTTTGTTATATTGCGATTTCTCCAAACCCTCTTCATTTTGTCCATGGCAGACCTAGTTATCGCCATTCGCCGTTTGATCTCCCCCACACAACCCCCATTGTTGGTGATTAGTGCTCCTAAATATATGTATGAATGCACTATTCCACAATCAGCAATATGTGTGACCTCGGGCAAATTGTTGTTGGCACGATCTACTACCATCATTTTAGTCTTACTGCGGTTGATTTTAAGACCAAATTCCGAGCTGACGCTCTCCATCTTATGCAATAGATCTTCCATATGGGAAGCACTGCTTGCAAACAATGTGGTGTCGTCTGCATAACGTAGGTTTGAGATCCTCAGCCCACCAATTGAAATACCATCCGTCCAATCTTCCAAGGTAATTCTCATGATGAGCTGTTTGTATATAATATACAAATATATAAATACAAAGAAAACATCCATGACTCAGGAACAAGTATCTGTGTTCATCACACAAATTAATTCCCTTATCGGAATTCGAACCCAGGACCATCGGCTTAGCAGGCAGGGTCACTACCACCTACGCCAACCGGCCGTTCAAAGTTTTTAAAGTCAATTTAGCTACTAGTTTCATAAACTCCGAATATTTGTCTTGAATACGTCAAATTGATCTAAGTCCATAGTTTATTTACACGTTAGTAGGTACCTACCTATACAGGTAATTCGTTGACTTATACGGTACAGAATGACATGAGCTTCCGTGTGCCCTAAGTCTCATTGGATCAGATGAACTTACAATAATCTTATTATTTTACTTAAAACGAATCTTAACACGTTCGCGGACGCTTGGTCACACCTCTGGGACACCTTAATTTTGTATGGGAATTTTACGACTGCTATTGCATACCTGTCACAACAAAGCTAAAATCAGGATTCTTATGTGACGCGAAATTCTATACAAGTCGAATGCAATGCAAGTCCCGTCATTATGAAACCATTTCTTTTACACTATGTGACACCAAATGCTATACAATTCGGATGCTTGATATAATACCTAGTCAAAATATGATCTTATATGACACCGCATGTTATAGCATTCGACTATGTTGGCATGTCTGTCATACCGTTCACTCGGGTGAGCTGCTACGTCAACAACTATGATAAATTCTTTGCCATAAAGTAAAGTAGAAGTAATATTTCATCTAATACTTATAGGATTTAACGGCTAGGGCCTTCTTCACCAACCAGCACATAGCAAGTATCCGAACTTTGAATTTAATCATGTAAACTGCGGCCCTACACAAACAAAATACATGCCACATGCTTACCATAATGTTAGCGCTCAGCATCGACTACGAATAGGCACAATATTCACGATTATATGACCAAAATAATTACTATAGAGTAGTAGAATAGTAAGTATAAACATGCCTCACTTTTCTTTATTTACAGTAGTCAGAATCAAGTTGCACTACAAAAAACAATCAGTAAAGAGATTTGTTTATAAAACCACAACCAAAAACATACATAAACTGTAAAAAAAACATTACTAACGATGTTACAAAAAATCCGTAAAATAGCGTGTGCATGCGAAATTTGGCCACATTTTACGCGCCCACTCCCAGACGCACGCGAAGGGCTACTGAGGAGTCTTCCATACAAAGACGAATGCTATAGCATACGCGTCACAGAAAGGGGGGCACAATTTGAGATGTCACAGGATAATTTCTAACCGTCATAAACTATGAAATATAACAGTATGCATTCTGTGATTTTAGTGAATGGTAGAGGAAATGTTGGTTAATAATATTATACTGTGGCCAAGCGGATTGGTAAGCATACTGACGCAGAAATCTAAACCAAATAACGGATTCAATAGCAGGCGCGTCACCAGATGAAGTACAAAAACGGATGCTATGCAATCCGCGTCCGCGAACGTGTTAAATTCACGACTTCAGTTTTTCTACGTATTCAAAGCGTACGATTTTCAAAATATTTAGTATGTAATGTTTAGGTGGGCCAATGATTTACAAAGTATTTCATCAGTGGACAACGATTTTCGATAGGGTAAGGGCCTCCATACATGAAACGACACCTTTTATTTCACCAATTCTTTATCATTTTTTTAACACATTGTACGTTATTAAAAAATAAGGGAAAAAAATGTCCTACAATTTTCATATTTTACGTACTTTCACGTAAAATATGAAAATTGTAGGACATTTTTTTCCCTTATTTTTTCTTCTAGATGCCCAAATGACATGCCATGAATTCAGTGTTTAGACTAGCATTCTTATTTAGCTGAAAAGTCGCAGCGATTTCCCATTGGCACCAATAACTTAATATAATATTCAAAACACCATATCAATTGAACACGAACGCAATTGTGTAAAACCGTGATTAATCAGAATTCCAATTGATATAGAAAATTTGCAATTAATCTTCTAATTTCCTCGCGTTTCCAATTAATTTCTTAGGCAAGTTTAAACTTGGTACACTTCCTGAAAATTTACAATCATGCTGATTGTTCAAAGCTTAGATTAATGCGGTATTTGCTGGAATTATATGAGGTAGGCGATCTTGTACAATAGGTATTGGTTGTATAATAGTGAGTTTACATGATTTGTATAAGATCTTTTGTTTTAAAATAAGTGATGAAAAATATCCGTATGATTCTTTAAAATACGTAGTTAAGGATCATTTTTACTTCCCTTTTTTTGTGGCAGATATATCCGCAATTTCAGTCTATGAAAGTGGAGATATAGACCGCCTGTTGTTTGCCTCTTTTTCATGTGTAATCTATACCAGTTTGTGTTATTTTTGTTGTTTTGAGGTGCAATAAAGAGTTATTGTATTGTATTGTATTGTATTGTATATAATGAAACTGGTGGTCCGGGTTCGTATCCGACTATGAACGTTTGTATGTTTAAGAACTTGTAGCTCAATCTCACAAAAAAAAAATATGAACCGATTTCATTAAATTTTGGCAATCAATCGTGAAATGTGCTTGTTTTTAGGGTTCCGTACCTCAAAAGGAAAAAACGGAACCCTTATAAGATCACTTTGTAGTCCGTCCGTCCGTCCGTCTGTCCGTCAAGACCCTTTATCTCGGGAGTGCCTGGAGGTATCGACTTGAAATTTAAACAATATACTACCCCCCCCCCCCCTTTTTAAATGAATCTTTATGGGATTAGTGCTTTATCGCCAACCAACAAAGTGATACCTTGCACGGGAATTTTAACGGGTCACTTAATGATCACTTTTATAGATATGATGCTAGTACGATAATGAGCACTTTACGTGCCTATGTCAAACAGTCAATGGGCCACGTACGGTAAACAGTTGTACGATACACGTGAGAATAGGTAATTCCTACTTTTGCACACTGTCTTGTATCGTAATGTAACGTGTGTGAATACTTACCTGTATTCAGGATGTGGCAGGATCCTGGAGAGAGCCATGTTGTTCTCGTTACTGGATATGTCTGTGTAGCCGACTACCACAGTCAGCTGTTTCGATTTGTAGAATTCATCGAATACACTGTAATAGACATTGATGATTTAATCCCCTTTTAACGCATTGAATGAGAAAAAGTTCTACTGGCATTACAACCATTTTACCTGCTACCATGTATATCTGGAAACACAGTATCCAGCAGGCAGCAACCATTGGTCACTAAGCACAATGGCGTCACACTGGTGAGCCCCCTGCCTCCAAGGCCCAAGTATGTACTGCCTAGTGAAATTGACCGGTACATAGCTCGAATTATAAATGTGTCTATTACACAATAGTTCATCTTTTGTTTTCTTACCTATAAACGCAATGTCCAGCAGTCGGCAATCATTGGTCACTAAGCACAGTGGCGCCACACTGCCTGCCTGCCTTAAAAGACTACCCATTTAAAACTACCCTCGATTCGACGATAATATTACCCATAGTAGTAGTACATTTTGTTATTTCTTACCTACAAACACAGTGGCCAGCCGTCAACAACCATCGGTCACTAAGCACAGTCGCACCACACTGATGTGCCCCCTGTCTCCATAAACTAGCCGCCCATGGAAATTCTGCTGGTAAACTGTCTTTGCCGCCAACTATGCGCCCGCGCCGGGCCATATCGACCCCGCACTCGACGTCAGCCACTGAGGGAATTAGGATCACATAAAAAAGTAATTTGTTTTTAAACTGAGTACTTTAAAAAAGAGGACGGTTTAGATTAGGTTTTCTTAATTACTACGACATTGTGATTGGGTAACACGAAATGTAGTAAAGTAGTATTTAGGGACTAATGGGTTAAACAAATAATAATTTGCAACTCTTTGTTTCATACAATGGAAGGGCTCCCTAGATCAGTATTTACTAACAATGTTAGTAAACATTAATATATTTATATATTTTCAAAAATTGCAAAAGTAACTTACAGTTCAAAAAGCAGTCTCCAAAATCCAGCACAAAAACAAAAATCACTATCAACCGAAACATCTTCACTAACATAACCAAAACTATATAACACTTAAAATAAACTAAAACTAATTATAAACAAAAAACGACCAGCGCACGCACTTGTCAAAGTGTGTGCGCCAACTAAATTTAAATTATAATCATATGATTATTTAAAGTCCTGTGATTTGTACTGAAAGGCCCCTCCTTTCCTTGTTTGAAGGCCTGACCCCTATATCTCATCCTAGTGATGCGGAAAAATTTAGTGTCGATAGTTCTATCGAGATAACGCTACGGTGAGTGAATCTTGCGGGCTTATGCTCGTTAGTCACTGTGTGTAGTAGTGTAGCATGTCGGTGCTGAGTTGACAATTAAGGACAACACTTCCCCCCACCGCTTGGTGGCAACTGGTAAATACACAGGAGCATTCCAGCACTAATAAATGTACTAACTAAATTTATTCTGAATAAACTACTGTTGACCACATACCGACCAAACTTTGAAACAAGTGAAATATGTGTTCAAGTGAAATTGTTTTTTAATTCCTTAATATGAACAAACAGAAGATTTCAGTATGTAATAAATACGTGTTATTTTTCATTTCAGCTTTTTGATGTTACATTATCAAATTCTATTTCTAAATTCAGCCACTAATTTTCAACCACAACATGAGTTTTTTTAGGATTTTTGCTTATTATAAAACCTTTCTTAGCTAGTCTTCTATCTTCACTTGCATATTTGATAAAACGACTAACTACGAAGACAGGCGACAAAAAAACAAACATGGGAATTAAAGACTGTAAACAAAGAAAAACCACGAGACGATACTTGGTCATGGCCAAATCTTCGAGGATGAGGTAAAAATTTTCGTATTTATAGGGTTTTCTCATTAGCCCACCAGTTGATTCACGTGGTGGTTTATTTTTTTAGCGCTAAAAAGAAAACATAGGAGTTATCAGCTACGATGATATACGATAAATAGTGCTCATTCTACTTATAGATATACCAGTGATATTTTTGAATTATCGATAGCCAAACTATCGATATCTCGGTATCACTTTAACAAATTCATTGTCAGGTTCGCTGCAACCTCGATAAGCCTCGCGGAACTAAGTGTTATCTATAAATACACTATGCAATGCCATGCATGCATCTGACTAATTAAGTGCGATAGTATTTTACTATACGGTTTATGATATATTTTAGAATGAGAGTAAAAATTGATTATTACCACTAAACACTAATACTTACAGCACACTTATAAATATAAATAAAAGGCAAAGCGACTAAAAAAGTGTATATAGTCCGTTAGTTACACCAATAAAAAAAATTAACGTAATTTTCTGTTCTTCGTCAAATTTCGCGTTTCCGGTGTAAGTCTAATAACCAGGAAATATACCTAAAATCGCAGTCAATACGAAAAGGACTTAAAAACGATGTAAGTAAACAAAAGATATCACAGGTTGTGTTACCGTTTCTCCTCATATTTTCACACTACCTCATCCAGAACGCAGATAAAGCATGGAAGCATTATTTCCGCTATATTATGGCGCAACGAAAACGCTGCCGCGGTAGGCGGTCCTTATAAACGATGCCTCGCGCGATTTCAGTTTGACCGCGATGTTAGTGAGTGACGGATGTCTAAAACTACTTACCAGAACAACATATTTTGTAATGAAAAATGCCTTCATGTGTGGTGAAGTGGTGCAGAAACCATTATTCCAAGGACAGTGGAACCACTTTTCACACATAAATAATCAGACGAACTCAGTGAAATCTAAAAGAATATGCTGACATTTTCTCTATAGATATAGGGATGATGTTATGCCAAATGAAGTAGGGGAAACTGTTGAACCTTGGACATAGTTGTACCTAGTGCAGTTGGCAATATTTCTATGTTGCCATGGATATTAAAATATTTTATTTATATTATTTGTATCGTTAGTTAATAACTAATAAAATCAACTATTAACAAAACTTGACGGCGGGCGGTATCTCGAGAAAATAATTAAATATGAAATATATCATGAAATGTTGGTATTTAGAACTTTACGTCAAGGATTATTATTTCATGTTTTGCTGTTGGAAAATTAAACTTTTCTATAATAGGTTAAAGTCAAGATACTTAACTACTCGATGGTAGGATCGTTTCAGCCTAATCTTAATTGGAAGTGCTAATACGAAGCTTAGGTACTTGTCCAAAAAATTACTTTGTTGTACCTCGGACACCAAGAATATGTTGTACCCTGGTCCCTACCTTACTACTACAGTATTTTTTTTTTAACTGAAGGTTCAATATTTACCGTATTTATATTTATTAGTTATCTGCGTGTTATGTAAGTTATCAAGAAAACCATTCTCAGAAAAACTTCGTTAAATGGTTTAGGCAAAAATAAAATATGACAATTGCTAGGTATTTTTTTAAAGATAATTTGTACTTACTAGAAAATTCTGATGAATGGCATAAATATGCTAAAAATATATATGACTATTTAGGTTTTATTGTTTTTTTTTTATACTGTTTTTTTTGCTGAAATAAAGCTGGTTCGATCCCAGCCCTGCTCAGCGGGGACCTTGGTCACTTTTTCTGTATTATATGACATCTCTTTCATTTTAGAAATGAAATAGTTCATTAGAAAACACAACGGCCCAATGAGAACGCAACTAGAATATTGGCTTCTCTTAACTTGGTCATGCGACCATTTTGCACCCCAAGCACAGATCTGCGAGTCCAAGTGACAGTTGGAAAAAGTACCTACTGTTTGGCCTAAACCTTCATTTGACACGTAACAAATAAATATTCCTTGTATTGAAGGAAGGTGGAAAGGTCACCCCATCATTATCAAGACCAATTATTAGATAACAACACTGCACATTCAAAAGGACATAACAGCCCACTATATGCATTTAAAATTGAGCCTTGTTATTTAGTTAATAAAGTATAAGTTTGAAGAAATTTCAAGTGCATGTCACATGCAGCTTTTTTGTTTAAAATGCAGTAGTCGGTGCATCGTGCATGCACTCGGCCTACTTACGATGCACTTGACCGACAAACAGACATGGCCTTTGTGGGTTTATATTTAGATTTCTGCTTTTGTTATTTCAGTTCCCCATAAAAAAAGGGTGCGCTCACGGGTTTTTAAGAAAAAAACCGGCCAAGAGCGAGTCAGACTCGCCTATCGAGGGTTCGGCACAAAGGATGCTCCCCCCATTTATGACCTTAGGTACTTAGAAATACTGGTGGCACGGAACTGTCAGTGTGCGAAAATTTGGCGGTTTTCGAGTTTTTTCCTGTACTTGTGCTACAAGGTCTTACTTTTTGCCAAATTTCGTAATTCTAGGTCAACGAGAAGTACCCTATATATTTTGATTCCCATAGCAAAGTATGGGAAATGCGACATAAACGGCCGTATCTTTTGATTGCACTGACATAGAGGTTTGATTTTTCCACATTATTTATGTATATGTGGTATTAATTTCAACTTGCTACCTCTACGCTTTCCCGAGATAACGGATCTTGACGGACGGACGGATGGACAATAAGGTGATCCTATAAGGGTTCCGCTTTTTCATTTTCAGGTACGGAACCCTAAGAAGATATAGTGTTAATTAAAAACATTACAGCTTGCTATTAGGCAAACAAGCATACAGCGAGCGTAATAGTACACGGTTTCCTTAGCCTATGGATACTTGAAGCGCCAGAAATTCAGTGATGTCCGCAATTGTCACTGTTGGCAGCATCGTAAATTAGGGTAGGGGCCAGGCCTAAAATATCGTTTGGGGATGGCATATGAATGCTCTTAATTTCTTAGAAAGCAAGAATAAATGATAAATATCTTCATTTTTCATTTTAGGCACATTACAATGTACTTATCAAAGTCAAAAAAAAAAGCTACTACACCGGTTCTATCCCTACACCACAGCCCGAGAAGATTATTACCGGTAAGAAACTCGGCGGGACTTATTTTTTCAAAACAAATTACAAAAGTAGTAAAACTAAGAAAAATATTTACAATATGTGGTTCTGCAAGAAACCATAACAAAAGAAAATAGTGAAACAGAAAGACAAAAAAAAGAAAAAATAAAATGAAACAAAATTGAACGGTTACGTGATACACAAACATTTGATATGATTTCTTTCGTGAACTGTGTCCTTCACTCTGTAAGTACTGCAGTAGTACATTGTTTTTTTTTATATCGTAACATGTGTTAGTGAAAACACTCATGACCTTGGCCGAGACTTGAACTCGAGACTCAGGGTTACACGCCCATCACTCTAACAATCGAGCTACCGAGACACACCTGCCAAAGGCTATGAGTTTTTTTCCACTTTACCTTTCTTTCTGAGTTTAGAATCGCTCGTAGACATTTTCTGCTTAAAAAAATACGTTCTTACTTAAAATACTGGTTACTGGGTGACTAGGCTACTCTGCTCTGATACTATATTTTAATTACTTAATACATTAAAAAACAAGAACATCACACACGATGCCCTTTCCTTGATAAAGAAAATAGACTAATCTTCTACACAATTAAACTTAACCTACATTTCATTGATAATATTGATAGCCAGATTGTTTTCTCAAGTATTAATAAAGCCTTTGAAATTTATTTAATAATATAACTTATATACTCGTTATAAAGTACACTTTCCATCTATTTTTTAAATGTAGAGTTATGGGAGGAGAGCTAGCCCCGAAAAATAGCTGAAGATTTGTGGAGCATTAAAACCTGTATATTTATAATTACAATTGAAAACGGAATATTTACATAAAATGGTGTAACTACTTATTATATTGTCAATTGTCATGTGTGCAAAATAAATGAATACTGAATACATGAATATACTATAATATTTTCTACACCCTTCCAAGGTGCATGTTCACATAAAATAGTGTAACTACTTATTATATTGTCAAAAGTGGTTTGTGTGTGCAAAATAAGTAAATACTGAATACATGATACTTGCCAGTCACGAAAATTGAACGATTGCGGATTTGTATATCCATCTCTGTCACACTTGCATATTGCCAATTTTCGATTTTCGTGGTAGGCGTGCATTCCGCTATGAAGGTCGCAAAAATATCTGACACGTTATTATGTCTGTACAAATAAGATCGTGTGACGATAGCGGAAGATACTATTGCAGGTGGCTGTACCTTTACTTTTGATTTTTTAATTTTATTTAGCTTTGTTAAGTGTCCCACACCTGGGCAAAGGCTTCCTCTCTTTCTCGAAATTCGACTCTGTCGTGTGCACACTCCCGCTACACCCCGTTGAATGTGTCCAGGTCATCCCGCCATTTCCTCTTTGGTCTGCCTCTGCCTCGACCTTGTTGTGGGGTCCATTCCGTAATGATTTTTGCCCAGCGTTCGGGATGCATTCGGCAGACATGTCCTGCCCAGTCCGACTTCAGTTTAGCGGCTTTCCTACCCACATCCTCGATACCGGTTTTATAGCGCAGTTCGGTGTTTCTGATGCGATCAGTGCTGCGAACACCCAGTAAGTACCTGTACTAATGTAAATAAATAATCTGACTCTGAAGAACAATTTCACTGCAATTTAAATCGTCAATACTCAGCTAGTCTATTATGGTTGGGCTTTTACCGACTATCACTATGGTTGTCACGTTCTTACAAGTATGTAAGTGACGCATGGCGTGATCGTCGATAAAATGGCAACCATACTCATGACTTGCTCTTAGACTAGAAGCATGTATTCAAGCCTCGCATTTTCTGTAGGATTCCACTTTCCACGCGGCCTTTCATGTTCTCGGGTACACGTGTTTTTGTTGAGGTCGAGTTTGTTACAGATTTAATGAGATAAGTTCGCATTGCACTTTTTCAGGCAATTCAGTACTCGGGTCAAACACAAAACGATGATACACGTTTTTTCCGGTGGACCCAAAAGTTAAGGATGACTCACACTAGACGGGACGGGACTAGGGTTTGCAATTCGAATATTCGAATATTCGAATATTCGAATTATTCGCCATAAATATTATTCGAATACTACAACACTCATTATTCGAATAAAACGAATATTTCGAATAGTGCAGATTTTATTCAGAAATTATTATTTTTTACGAAAACCTGTAATAAAATGCCTGTTTTAATTGTATTTCACTTTAATAACTCCGTGGAAACAGATTTTAATTCGAAGTAAAAAAAAGCCTAAAATTAAATCTTCAAAAACTACCCAAATATCGTACTATAATTGGTAAAAGGATTGAGAATTCGGCTACTTGCTACGTAATTTGTTATATAGGTCGTCCTACTAGGGTTAAGTTAGCACACAACAACATTGTCCTGTAATGAGATGAGATAGAGATTTTGAAATTAAGCACTGTTCTTTTTTCGTACCGATGGCAACAGTGAATACAGTGAATTGTAAAGTAGACTAGAAAGTATATACCAATGAAAATATATCTAGTAGTATTTTCATTGACACTAACGTTCTTTTCATTCATTAACTTTTTTTGTAATGTAATCAGTACTTTATGTAGCTGTGTGTGAAATCATTCAATTCAACTCTCGTGAAACTACCTATACTGAAATAAACAGAAACCCTAAAAGGTCAATAAGCCAACCATTACCTGTGTGCGTACCATGAGTTGTTTTCGATTGCGACTGCGGCACCACTACTCTGGCAAGAGCGAGATGGATTGTCGAATACCGCAGTTGCAATTGAATACAACCCATGGTAAGCAGTAAGCACACTGCATAAGAAATAGATCCTGCTCTTAGTTTAAATTTTTCGTGCATGCTGTAATTATACACCCAGTGCCTTATTTCAATGACATGTATATTATATTGACTTGACTTAATCGGTAAATACGATTTGATTTTACACAGTACAGTCGCATTTTTGATTGAGTTTACACTCTCTTTAGACCATATCTTTATTACTTTTAGAGATATCATATCAGCGATTTATAGTGAACCAATTATTCTACGTCAACTTGAGCTAAACCGCGTCAGTTAAAATTTAATTAGCCGCCTAGGCATTGTTACTTGTTACCATACCATTTTATATTTTGCAGTCTTAACAAGTATCAATACAAAAATGATTCAAATAAAAATTATAGTTTATTCATTTGCTTAACTCAAACATGTGGATAAGGTTAAGGTTGAAAAGGATCTGAAGTGTTGCGGGTAGTCTGTAGAGTAGTGTTTTACAAAAAAATCCGTAAACCTGATTCTTCCAGATCTTGACTCGCTTGTGCCCATTCGAATCAGAATCACGATCTGATTGAATCTTGATAGTTAAAAAAAATACCACAAAAAATCCTTTCTATTTCGCCACATTTTTGTATGCACTTACTTTGAGCATGGCGTAATGAAAACTTAAATTTTATATGGAAATTTAGGGTCATTTTTTTATTATCAGGATCGAATCAGCTCATGATTCTGATTTGAATGAGCCCGTGAAGGTCCAGATCTGGAAGCATTAGGTGTTCGGGATTTTTTTTGATTTGGAAAAGCTTAGATACCAACATTAGGAATAGTCAACCAATCGCTCTTGTTCCTGTAACAATGTTAAAGGAATAAAGCATACCTACATATTTAACAATTAAACTACTTAAAATCATTATTTTGACTTATTTTTCAAAAATATTCGTTTTATTCGAAAAATTCGAATATTCGAATATTGAAAATCGAAGTATTCGTATTATTCGAATACTAAAATTGGACGAATAATGCAAACCCTAGACGGGACGTGGCGGGACGGGAAAATCTGTCAATAGAAAGGGTCACGTGACATCCGAGGGCTCCGAGCTATCACGTGATTCTTTCTATAGAAATGGACAGATTTTCCCGTCCCGTCCCGTGCTAGTGTGAGTCATTCGTAAGGGCTTGGTTGATTGACTTGCTCCCGTTTCGGAATTTTAGTAATTTGGATAAGTATACTTTCGCATTAAAAATAAACGTAATGGACACCTTTCAAAATGTATACCTACTCTATTCACACATATTGAAAACAGTCGTAAAAACGCCCTTCAACTCGCCTTGATGACTCAGCCTTATCTTTACCGGTAAAAATAAAACCGCCTCTAAAATATCTCACTGGTATTCGCGATAACTCGAAAACTAAGGTCGTGTGAAGGTCTAGGCGTCTAGCCTTTAATCATTAAACTTCATTTAACAAAAAACCGGTCAATTGCGAGTCGGACGCGCGCGTGAAGGGTTCCGTAGCGTTGTCTATGGAAACTGCAAACAAATCACGTTTGGGTGTCTCCGTTACATATTTATTTTATTCTGTTTTAGAAAAATATATCGTCAGTGAAAATTTCAACCGTCTAACTATAACGGTTCGTGAGATACAGCCTGTTGACAAACTAACGAACGGACAGTGGAGTCTTAGTAATAGGCCCCGTTTTTACCCTATGGTTACGGAACACTAAAACCGTCAAGTGAGAGTCATACTCAAGTATTAGGGGTTCCTTACCTACACAAACCTAAATTATTATTATTAGGTATTTTGAATGTAACACCTACCTAGATAGATATCCCTATTACCTAGGTAATAGAGATATCTCTCCAGGTAGGTGTTTAGGTAATAGAGATACCTCTCCAGGTAGGTGTCACATTTCTACTTACTTGACCGTTTTAGGGTTATGCCTGGGAGAAAGTTGCACCTACATTTATGTAACTGACATTGGGAACTTCAATAGCGCGATGTAGATTTTCCATGGCGCTTCATACATGTTACTCTTGTTGTGTTTGAAGCCATCGTGTCGCCATCTATTAGTGATACGGAAATAGCAGTTGCCAGAAGAGATGTTTAGTGGTATTTTAACATTTAGCAATAAATATTTTTTAAATGTATTTCGGAATATATTTTTTTTTAAGCGAAGACGCGGTAGACCGAGGCGAAGATGGATGACCTGGACGCATATCTTAACGAAGAAGATCACTCTGAACCGGGACGAGTGGAAGACAAAGGGGGAGGCCTTTGCCCTGCAATGGGACACTTGACAGCTTAAAAAAAAGGAATTTCAGTAATAAAGTAGGTAGTTTCGTCCAGTGCTGAATATTGATCTTTCTCTCCTACTAATACTGGTCCCAGACCTGAACTAACGTCATCCAAAAGTGACCCATGACCAGGGCTTGAAAACAGACATTTTCTCCATAAAAAAGTACCGGTATTACCTATTTCGGTTCTTTTTCGGTAAGTACTTAGTTTATTATTTTAATTTCGACAGGATTATCTAATAATACCAATATGTTACTTAGATGCGCGTTCAAGTGCTGCATTAAAAATCATAAAATAGGTAGTTCAAAATATGGGGCGTCTCCGAGGTTTTCAAAGAGTACCGGTTCCAAGCCCTGCCCATGACCTGATAATCAACTCCTCGAGATTACATCTGATAGCGACCAATTAAAATTTTGGTCCACCAGCCATGCCTGTGCGAGAATACGTCTCCCGCCCATTTTATTAACATTTTTGAAAGCAAGCCCCTCAATCCACCGATAAGTTTTTATTTAATTTACAATTGTAAACCAGGAATTTAATCAAGATTTATTTATTTATTTTTATTTATTTAAGCTTTATTGCACAATTACAAAAAAAGTACAAATGGCGGACTTAATGCCTTGAGGCATTCTCTACCAGTCAACCATTGGATAAAACAGAAACTTGTATTTGGTGCAGGATCGTAAACATCGAGAAGATATAGGAAACACAAATCAACAATAATACATTGCTATAATAATTGTATAAACATACACATATAAATATAAATATACCTACATATACATACATAAATAAATAATGTACCCAAGTATAAGTATGCAGAACATCTATCACATGAGCTAGTTAGAGAGGTATTTACGTACCTTGCGCTTGAAGGAGAATTTGCTCTGTGCTTGCCTCAGGGGCAGAGGGAGATCGTTCCAAAGACGAGCTGCCTGAATGGCGAATGAGTTAGACATAAAATCAGTGCGGTGAAAAGTAATAGATAATTTAAGACTACGAGAAGTGCGTAACTCGCAACCAGGACGAGGCTCTGCAAATTGAAATTTAGATTTAAGATAGCCGGGAGCAGCCGGATCGAATAAGATAGTATGGAGGGTGCAAAGCATTCTGAGAGATCTACGATCACGGATGGGAAGCCAATCCAGTTTACGGCGGTAGGAAGATATATGGTCGTACTTACGGAGCCCAAAAATAAACCTGATACAATTATTTAAAAGTCTATCTAATTTGTTAAGCAACTCCTGGTTAATATTCGAGTAGCACACATCAGCATAATCAATGACAGGTAACACCAACGACTGAATTAAAAGCGTTTTTGTGCTGATCGGTAGAAAATGCTTGAACCGATAGAATGATCGCAGCATATTGGTCACTTTACGACAAACGTCAGACACCTGTGGAATCCAAGTCAGGCTGCTATCTACAATTAAACCGAGGTTTTTTACTACGGGCGAAAATGGCACTACCATGTTCTCATACAGAATCGGAGCCATGCGAGACATGTCTAGTAATGAAAGCAAACGAGGGCTGCCCAGTATAATGGCCTGACACTTACTCGGGTTAACTGAGACTCCATAACTACGAGACCACGTGGAAATCTTGACAAGGTCATTGTTAACCTTCCGGATTGCTTGATCTACACTACCTGGACTCGCTAAGGTGTAAAGTTGAAGGTCGTCGGCATACAGATGGTAAGAGCAGTTTATGACATTAGTAATTAAATTTATAAATACAGAAAAAAGAAGAGGAGAGAGAATGCCGCCCTGTGGCACACCAGAAAAAAGCTCACACCATTCGGAAGTAATACTATCCACACGAATTGCCTGGTGGCGATTTTGCAGATAGGAAAAGAACCACTCAGCCGCTGTTGACGAGATATTAAGGTATCTTAAGGTGGCAAGCAAAAGTTCATGATTGACGGCATTGAATGCATTCGAAAAGTCGATTAGAACTAGCACAGTCAACTGAGAGGACTCCATCCCCTGCCTCACATCTTCGATAACCTTCAGCAACGCAGTAGTCGTGCTGTGGCCAGAGCGAAAACCTGATTGGAAAGGAGAAAGAAGATGGTTATCAAAGACATGATCAGAGAGTTTCTTATGCACAACTGCTTCTAGAACCTTAGAAAGAAATGGAAGTATAGAGATAGGGCGAAAATCCTTCGGATGGTTAGGATTTGAGACCTTCGGTAATGGAATTACATAGGCACTTCGCCACAGTCCCGGAAAGACACCGGAGCACATTGAGAGATTAACAACATGTGTGACAATAGGTAAGATGCATTCCAGGATGTGAACTACCATAATTCTACTTATTTTGTCATGGCCAGCCGCGTTAGATTTAATCGCCATAATCACCTTCCGTACCTCGTCAACAGTTACTGGAGAGAGCGACAATTGAGTTACTGAAGGAGAAGGCAGGGCATTGATGTAAGCTACGCTTTGAGCCATTATTACAGGGTCCAAAGAAGAAGACTTAGCGAAGTGGGAATTCAGGTCACTCAAGGAAATAGAAGAGGGTAAATTTAGACTGTTCGAAATCTTTCCAATTCCCAGAGTTTTCAAAAATTTCCACGTATTAGCTGGAGATGAGGAGGCAATATTTTCAAAAATATGTTTACGTTTGGCAGCTCTCACCATCTGATTGCACCGGTTCCTCGCAACTTTAAATGAAGCCCAGTTTTCGTCGCATCGATCACGTTTAAACTTGCGAAACGCTCGATCCCGTCTCGTCATCCGAACGGCTCTAGTCATCCACGGTGCAGGCGGGCGTTTTAACTTGACATTCCGAATAGGCGCGTGCGTGTCATACAGCTTTAAAACCGCCGCGTTCAACTCAGCTACGGCCTCGTTTACTGACGTCGGCGTTAAAACTGGTGACCAATCGTGAGAGCACACGTCCCGTTGCAACGCGTCCTTGTCCAACCTCGCAAAGCTCCGTATCTGTACAAAAGACGGTTGTACTTTTGGTGGCCGGACACGATAACTAACAAAAATTAAATCGTGACGTGAAAAGCCTGGTGCCGGATATTGACCTACTTTGCCTACGTGATCAACGGACGCGGTGAGTATTAAATCCAACCAGGAATCTGCGGTGTCGATGTTGCGGTGTGTAGGTTGTAAAGGAAGCACAGACAAATCAGCTGACTCGACGACTATCTTCATTCTGCGGGACCTAAGATTGTCTTTCGATAGATCGGTGTTAAAGTCACCCATGATTATGAGATGTGTGTACTCAACACCAAGAGGCAGAATCACTGTTTCGAGATCAGAAAAATAATCGATGGCAGGTGGACAATACACAACCCCAAGGGCTGCAATCACGCCTTTAATGTTTATCTCAATAAATAAATGCTCCATAGACCCAGAGAAACGTGAAGGCGAAGAAGAAATAATTTTGAAGGGTAGATCGCTGCGCAAATATATGGCAACACCTCCGCCGCCCTTACCCACGCGATCATTTCTTAACAAAATATAGCCGGGTAGACTGTATAATGTGGAAGCCAGACTAGGCTTCAACCAAGTTTCCGAAACTAGGATTGCGTGAGCGTTTGAAGTAGAAAAGGTGTCAAGCAGTTCATTATAGTGGCTAGGGATGCTTTGGGCATTGATGTGACAAATATTTAAGAGTTTATGATCATGTTGGAAAGTACGAGAGATAGAGTTACCGAAGATTTAATAATACTTAGGAAATTTGGACCTTAGCTGCCGCGAATGCAGGAGGCCGCTGGTTTGATCCTAGCCCTGGGACCTTTTTCTGTAATCTATGACATATTTTTCAGTTTATATTAATTAATTTTCAAAACCGATGGAAGTTTTTTATCTTTTAGATACGGAACCCTAAAATTCTATTACTAAAGAGCTACTTGTAACCTTATTCTACCAGACTTATATTTCCGTATTTATTTTTAATACTTTCCTCGTGTGAAGGTTAATGTATGTGTAGATAAGGTAATGTGGATGTCACTGTCAAGTGGTATGTAGCAATAAATAATTATGCTACTTTATAAGTCCTTTGGTTTTTACATGATTTAAATAAACCTACGACCGCAACTGAGATAAGATAATAACAGCTGTATTTAAGGATCACTCACGTAATTACGGGACGGGACGGGACGATCTGTCAGTTTCTATATATATAAATTGACAGATCATCCCGTCCCGTCCCGTCCCGTCCCGTCCCGTCCCGTCCCGTCCCGCCCCGCCCCGTCCCGTCCCTTCCAAGTGTGAGACATCCTTTACACGAATTGTTTCGTTATGGTTATGATGTGATCGCTTATTGAGGCGCGCGAGATGTAAGCGCGTTGTTATATTTGTGAGTAACATTTATGATGGAATGTTTTTTCCATTAACTCCATCCTGTTAAGATAGAAAAGTTAAAAAAAAAACCGTTTTTTTGGAAATTTTGTTCGCAGACGTGTCTGCTTAGTACCTACAAAATTAATGTAAGGACAAGGTAGTAACAGTTCAGGAAGATGCGGCATACAAATAGAAACGACATTTTCAGCTAAGCTCTGTATTTTATGTTCATTGTTTTGTTCAAGGAAATAAACGATTTGTATTTGTATTTGTATTTGTATTTTCCTTACCGCATAAGCTTAGGTCATCAAACAAATGGGAATAGTCACGCACAGTGCATCCGACATTGTCCCAATTCTTCGCCCTTAGCCGTGACAATGTAACATATCGAATCACAGTGCAATTCATACAAACAGTACATTGACTTAAAAACGACGCCCGTCCCAGTACATAGCGTCCCAATTTCTCGCTCTTAGCCGTGACCGTGTGAGGGCATGCAATCACGGTATAGGATTGTATGACAGTCTCGGGATTTATAATGAATCCCGGTATTGTACATATGAAAAATCCCGTTATTGCATGCCCTAAGTGTGACATATCGAGATTGCAGCACCATTATTGTATGTCTTTGGTTATGTTGCCAATACGGACACGAATATAAAACCTCTTATCTGAGATAAATGTTGAGTATGCTATGCGATGTTCTGAAACGTGGTTAATCCTCGTCAACTGTTATGATACTTATGATTTATCGGTTTAACCCGAACATACAGTCGCCCGCCATCATATATATCGTAGCGGGCGAGATACTCAAATACTTCTAAGCAGGGTTAAATTTGCAGGCCGCATCAAAATCCGTTGCGTAATTTTAAGGCTTAAGCATACATACATACAGACAGCGGGAAGCAACATTGTTTTAAACTATGTAGTGAAAATACAAAATGTTTAAAAAATACAAAAATACGTGTCGGATTAAGTCTAAATACTGGTTATGTTTGATTAATTGTAGCCATGAAATAAATGTTCAGTCTCGTCACGTATAGGAACGTGTGTGTTCTTATATAATACGTATTGATCAGCGTATTATACTAAACGCCACTTCTATCACCCCTGGGGGTGATATGGGGGCGGGACTAATAGGGTAGTTTTGGGATAATTCAGGAAGCATACAAAATACTGAAAAGTTTGCTTTCAAAACATGGGGATTATGTTTGTTCAATCAAATATATAATTAGGTATGGTTTATATTTATTTTACAATGCATGTGCTCGAAAAGTGCGCTTTCTATGAAGCAAAATCGTGCGGAAAGTTGTACTTTTCCGCACGATTTGGCCGCAGTGCGTTTACTTTTCAATTTTTTTTTAATTTTGGACTCCGCTATCAGCCCGATACAAAAAGTATATTCTATGTAAGAAAACTATAAAATAATATCATTTTTAATTTTAATAATTAAATTACTGTCATGTAACAATTAAATTGTTTTGTCATGATATGATTTTTTATTTACTCGCACAATGCATAGTAAAACATTGTATGAAACTCATGCGTAAAGATGATTTCCGCACGTGTTGCATAAATAGCTATTACAGTACATATGGTGCTATATTACCGCACTAGTGCGATCATGAGCACTTTATGCGCCTATGTCAAAAATTCAAAGGACTATATGTACTGTAAAACGTCGTATGATACATGTGCGAATAGGTAATTCGTAACTCGTGTCGATTTAAAACACTGCCCTCGGTCGTGTTTTATTCTATCGCCACTCATTGCGAATTTTCTCCTATTCGCACTTGTAACGTAATGTACTATTAAAAACACACCAGGACCGTTCTACTTTTTGACCAACAGTGAAACGCGATTTTATCGATTTTCAGATTTTTCTTTTGTAAAATTATAACGGAAGAAATTATTAAAAAAATAAACATGTATTTGAAGTATAAAGACTATGTGATAGTTATATTCCTGTAGGTAAGGTGTTTTCCTTTTCAGTGGTTTTCTAGAAAACACCGTGACAGAGTGGCCCTTTTCTGCGAAGTCAGCCTTCCTATTGACCACTCTGTCACGGTGTTTTACTTTAAATAATGTAGGTAAGTTTACAATCACTAACCAGGGAAATAATAAGTATAAGGTAATCCAAAATTTTGGGCATTTACCTCATACCAAAAAAAAAACTAAATCAGACAGTTTTCAGTTGTTTCATAGTCGCTAAAAAAGAAGAACGGCCCACCAAATAAAGTAATAGCAAACAGTGGCGGCGTATCGTAGCGTAGGATGGTAACCGGGAAGATTTTCTAGCTAGGTAGGGAGCGCCAGAAAAAAAAAAGTAAAAATTCGTAGGGGGCAGTTGCCGTAGCAATCGCTTTTCGGTGAAAGAAAACTTGAGGTAACCGGACTCCCATAAGGTCTAGCTTAGCCTCTGGTTTGGGAGGTCAGATGGCAGTTGCTTTTGTAAAACTAGCGCCTATGTCAAATCTTGCCATTAGGTGCCAAAATCGACCAGCACGAATGTCATAGGATAATGCTATAAGTCGATAAACTGCGTATAGCGCGACGGTGACAGAGCTGCCAAATACAAAGACATTTGACAGAACTGTTTAAAATTAACAGAAATTGTCAGAAAGTGCCGACAAACTATCGTCTTATCCAGCAATTATCAGGATATCAGCTTGGCATCTTAGCCCCGCTGCATAAGCCAGGAAATCGATAGAAAGAAAAGGAATTGTGCAAAGTAAAATTTGACTAAATTTTAATACTCCGATATCAATTTGAAAACAAAATCTTCTGAATACATCACCAAGCCTCATCAAAAATTTGCGTCACATCACTATCTTCTTTCCGGTGACCTCTCACATAATATATCAAAAGGCGTTGAGGCTCAATTCGACTTTATTTTTGTACAGGTCGCGACATTGCAGCTGTTGCTATATTTTGAAACTCATGCTAACTCTTTCTAACCAAACTTTTTAACTACAGAAGGCCTAGTATAAAAGTTGTACGACATTAACTCCTCGACCGCGTTAGCGTATCGAGGGGTCAAAATATGAAAGTTGCCGGATGATTGATTCGATACGCTAACGCGGTCGAGGAGTTAATGTCGTACAACTTTTATACTAGGCCTTCTGAACTAATACAAAGTTTAAGAGTGCAAATGTTAATGCGAGCTGAAGAGAGCGGGATAGATTTAATTGAAGGAGCAGGAGCACGCAAAAAAAGGCGATAGTAGGCGGGCGCCTCAAAATAAAACGTGTGTCAGATAATTGCTGTTTATAACTGAACTACAATTTTTATAAATAAAAGGTTTTAGCAGATTTAAGAACTAGTTATTACTTAACTATTTAACTAAGAATCATTTTGATTATCTCAACGGTTTCGACGTTCTAACCAAAACATAAAAAGGGGCTATGTTTGAAAAATAAAAGTATCGAGGGTTTTGTTAACAGTTTCACGTTTAACAGTTTGAAGGAGATATGTGGAAGTTTTATTTATATAAATATCAGGCAAGTACCTAGTTGTCATCAATATTGAGATCTAAATGTATAAATGATAACAGCTTGGCAGATGTGGCCTCTTAAAAGGTCGCCGTTTCACTTTTGTTTGTATGTGTGTAAAATATGTATTTTGTTTCTGTAATGAGTGATAAAGGCACAACATGAGTTACAATATATTACATTGATTATATTATAATTATAAACATACAATTCATCCCGTCAGACGATCAGACAATTCAGACTCCCGCAATGGCGGCGCCGGATTGCTCGAATCAGCCTGCTTCGTCGCGTGCGACCTGTGTTACCTACGCCAGTCTCGGGCAGCTTCCCGAGCCGCGAAGGTGACAACACCACTTTGTCTGTCCCACGATGTCAAGCCTATTGTGATAAAAATACGTGAGTGTTAACTGTTGCAATTTAATATACAATACATTGTCACCAAAAGAAAACATACAGTTGTCAAACTTTTTGGAAATAGCTTGTAAATATCTATGTCACATCCATCAGGGCTTAGTAGAAGAAGGAAACCCAAGCAGCCTGATTGGAAGTTAAGAGGAAAGCTATGCCTGATAGTGGTCTGTCAATAGAAATTGTCATAGACTGCGAAGTAACAAATTGCCATGTCACGATCTATCACTAAACCAAATCAAATCAGCCCCCAGCTACAAAACGATTGATGCTAATATGCAGGATCCACCTGCCAATAATGTTTCTTTGTCATGGATCCCATTCCCAGGAAATGTTCATTTCAACCTACAAATCGGACATCAATATTACACACACAACTTTGCCGTTTACAGAACAAAAACCACTAGAAAACCGACTGTATGCCTTAAGAAATAAGAAGCATATATATTTATTGAAATGGATTGCGTAAGTTTGTAAATTGATAACAGAGACGAATATCCATCTTCGATTCTGGAACAGCCGAAATCGAATTAAAATTTCAAATGGCGTTGGCAACGGTTTGTAAAAAAATAAACGAAGCAAGTGGGGGACCTGATTTTAGGGGCCGCGGCCGGTCAGGGCATCCACGAGGCTCTCGCAGCCAACCAAAACGGTTTTGAAATGGTAAACTTAATTTTATTTTAGGTCACCGGTTTGGAAATAGCTATTTATGCAACATGTTTAACAATCATATTTACGCATGTATTTCTTACACTGTTTTACTATACATTATGCGAGTAAATCCATACTAATATTATTAATGGGAAAGTGTGTGTCTGTTTGTTTGTCCGTCTTTAACGGCAAAATGGAGCGACGAATTGACGTGATTTTTTAAGTGGAGATAGTTAAAGAGATGGAGAGTGACATATAATACTTTTTGGCTCTTTCTAACGCGAGCGAAGCCGCGAGCAAAACCTAGTAAGCTATAATGATTATCGGTAGTGTATTAGCACCATCCACAGTACACTCGGGTGAGCAGCGGCTGGGCCCAATCGTGCGGAAAAGTACTATGAAAGTCCATTCCCGCACTAGAGCGAAGAGTACAACTTTCCACACAATTTGGTTCCTTTAGAAAACGCATTTTTCAAACACATGCATTGTAAAAAAAAAATTAAGTCCTCTACAATTTCATGCAGGAAGATGGATCCTCTGGCTCTTATGGCGGTCGACAATAAGGAACGAGGATTTTTGGAGTACTATCTGAGTCTCTAGTGGAGACTAAAGGATGACTCACACTGTCATCTAATCCCATCTGATCCAGGAGGATCTGTCAGTTTCTATAGAAAGAATCACGTGATAGCTCGGAGCCCTCGGACGTCACCTGAAAGAAAATATACTTTTCATAAAAGGGTTTTTTCTGTTCAAGCCAGGAGAGATCAAAGTGGCACTTTTCTTCCCTGCGAGGAAGGATCAAAGTGGCACTTTTCTGTTTAAGGACTACACATTTTTACGTTTTCGAGCATTAACTATTTGTTTATTTCCTCTTAGTTGGTGTGAAAAGCAGTATGTGTCACGTCACACGGTATCAAAATTATTTTCGTCTTGGGCGTTACCGCTTGAATCCCTCATTACGCTCAGGATTGTGGAATCCATCGGTTTATTCGGAATTCAATGTACGCCCTCGCCAGAAATATATCATTTTGATCCCTTGTAACAAACTACTATTTCCGTCTGACGTACCATTAACGAGCTAGACGCAAAGGCATTTGCTTGACTTTCAAAAGTCAAGCTAAACTCCTGGAATTGTGCAAACTCGGTTTAGGCGTCTTTAGGACCTAATGAAGACATTATTGCGATTTCCAGCTTGCTGGGTATTAGTTCCTGGAAAATTATCTAATAATTATATACCTATTATATGTAGTCACTTTTAAAAAAAATATTCGTTCCTGGAAATTATCTAATATAATAACTATCTATATATTATAGCTAGTCACTTTAAAAAAAATATAACATAGGGCATCACTCTGTATGCGGAACCAGTAATCTCCACGTACTCCTAAGAAAAAGTGGTTCCAACAGTCAACAAAACAATCCTATGGGATTCCTTTTTTACCGACTGTGGTACAAAAACCATGAAAATCACATCATAACCGAACCGATCAGTTTTATTTAATACTTTTGTTGGTAACAAAAAATCGAATTCGAACCGAAGTTCGAAACGGTTTCGGGTTTCAGTGAAGAAAAAAAAACTCGGTTTTCGGTCATAAGTGTCATAACTGTATTCACTACGTGTGGCACATCATATGATAGATGTTTAGAAATAACTTAAACAATAAATTAAAAAAAAACGCTCTTGAAGTCTGAATAAATCTGTTTTCCATTTAATTTTTGAACGGGAGCTCCAAAAAATTGGAAGTTTTTCAGGAAGATCTAAAATTATTTTGAACATACTCGTATATGGTAACGCCATTTTCAAGTTTTTGCCAAAAAACTATTAATTACAAAAGGACGTAAGTGATATTTTGAAGGCACTTACGCCTTACGGCCTAATTTCTTCATCATATGACGGCACGGAAGTTTCAATTATGTGTGGTCTGACACGCACTTGGTCAGTTTTTTTTTTAATTTAACGACAGACATAAATAACGTGCACCTGACTGCCCATTATCAAAATGATTTCAATTTGCCAACTGACTTAATGATAGTTTGGCTTAACTTTTAATTAATGATGATCTTGCCGACCTTAATGATACAACTCCTGTATTTTATGATAATTATTTTGTTTACTCTGGAGTAAACGACATTTTAAGTACAGTGGCAACTAAGTTGCAACAATTTTTATATTTAATTTAATGTTAATACATTAAATTAAATTGATTATAAATGGAGAATGAGTGAATGGAAAAAAAACTAGTAGGCGAATGTCACACAATGCGATTCGCACCGCACACGCCGGCGTGCAAGAAGGACAGCGCTATACACGCGCGTACCGTTATCTCACTCAGAAGCCGGAGTACGGTGCATCCAGTTTGACAAAGCCCTGAAGCTATTCAGAGCGCTTACCGCAAAAGTCGAACACCAAAATGTATTTCCAAACGCCGGATTGCTAGCTAAACTTGAAAAACTTCGCACGAGTCGCTAGCTTGATAAATAAATAATTACTTTGAAAAATTAAAAAAAAATCCCTACTATTATTTTCAGCTATTTCAGTATTATTAATTATTATTTTTGCTTTTTGCGAATTTACTTTCACTATTTATTTATATAAAACACTTAGGCTGGATTTGACCAAACTTTTTAACCAAGAGTAACGCTTACTCTTGGATACTAATGTCAAAATCCCATAGTCATTTGACGTTACTATGTGTGAGTAAGCTTTATTCTCGGAATAAAAATTTGGTAAAACGCAGCCTTAACCGCATAACTGCGATGTACAAGGCGATAAAAAAGGCAATCATAGGCAAACAAACACGTACAGAGATTTAATTTTATAAGAACTCCTTATGTCGGGTTTAAAGACGACCGATGCTTAATATTTATCTTAATGCGCGGACGCAATAAAACAACGCCTTCAGTAGTGGTGGGACACTATCTGGTATAATGCAATATTGCCGGCAAGTTTTGGTAATATTCCCGGCAAAAAAGTTTGTTAACGGACTTCAAGAGATCTACTCTATTCTTTTTTCGAAATAGATTGTTTTTTAGGGTTCCATACCTCAAAAGGAAAAACAAGTCTCACAAGTCTGCGGTCCCTTGAAGCTGTGAAAAAACGATACAGGTATGGTCTCTAAGTCAACACAATCAAAGGCCATTTCATCATTCGCATTTCCCATACATTTGCGATGGGAATCAAAATGTATATGGTATGTCCCGTTGACATAGAATCACGAAATTTGACAAAAAGCAAAAGCTTGTAGCACAACTACATTTAATTGAAATTCTGTCAGTTAGATTATCCAAAATTATTAGACATGTGTCTTTTCCTGTTTCAAGTTAACTAAAATTGACGACGAAACAGAGCATCTAAGTTCCGGCTAGGGGGCTAGTGACGTCACTTTGAAGTTAGAATCGTACCTAAATGTGACGTCACGCGAAACTTTAATACACTATATTTCCGTCGTTTTTCGTTTGTGGTACAAAATAAAAAATACGTGTGTCGAATATTTTATAATAATCTAACAGACGGACTATATTTTTTTTGTCGTCTTGCCTTAAGAGTTCCTTACCACAGTATTCTTAGCTGGAAAATAATTTTGAACATTGGTCAAGTCATTTTTGAGTTATTGGCAAAAATTTAATTATTACAAAAGGAGTAAGTGACATGATATATTGAAGGCAGTTACGTCTTTTTTACATCATATGACGGTACGGGACTTTCAACTATGCGTAGTCCAACATGCACTTAGCCGGTTTTTTACACTGTTTAGAACCCAAACTACTTGGCAATATTCCCGGTGATTAAAATTCCTGTAAAAGGGAAATATAGGCAACATCCCAGCACTAGCGTTGCGTGAGACGATTTAATGGTATTTCGAATGGCTATCAGATGTCGGAGGCTAGTGAGCCAATATTAAATAAATTCCGGAGCAGATAATAACGCATAGGCATCTAGGTAAATGTGTTTTTTTGTGCGGCGCTGCGATTTTGTGCAGTCTATTTGAGTGCGTCTGTTGATTATATTAGGTTCAGACGCATAAGTAGTTGCTTTTTTATGGTCTTATAAAGTAATTGGGAGTGCAACCCGGGTTTCTTCTAGTTATAATACCCGAAATCCCGGGTTTTTATCAATAAAATCTATAATTTTACTCGTTTTATAGGCTTGTCGAAGGATTTTGACGTTTTTCTTTGCTCAATCCATAGCGTTAGGCGTAATTTAGTTTGAATAGTTTAATTAAGATTACCTCGTTACTACCTGTAAGTTCTTGTAATTTCCGTCTTTTATTTTGTTCACATACATACATGGCTCTTGCCATGATGTCTTAACGCGATTCAGTTAACGTTCTTAACTGTGCTCAGTTCTCATGGCAGCGGCTCAATTTAGGTCCTTAACTGCATTGCATCGCGTTAAGACGTCATGGTAAGGGCCCTGCGTGCATAGCCAAGATGCCAATCGCTCACGCTTAATAACGTATCGTAGCTACTCTCTCTATCACTCTTCCTTATTAGTGTGACAATGACAGTTGCGTTTCGTTAGCGACTGAGCGTGAGCGATTGGCATCTTGGCTACGCACCCTGAACGGGAAAGAAGATGCTTGAAAATGGAACTCAAAAAAGATTATGGATTTTTCCGATTTCGACACAAGAGAGCGCCACTTTAGCTTTTTCAGCGCCACATATTAGATCATTCTGGGTCCTGTCATTTTTACCTCCTTGAGCGTTCGGATGGACTCTTCTTCCTAGCGTTTTCCCGGCTTAAGGAGCTCAGGGAGCCCGGGGTCCGCTTTGGCAACTAATCCCAAGATTTAGAGCTAGTCTTACGAAAGCGACTGCCATCTGGCCTTCCAACCTAGGGTAAACTAGGCCTTATCGGGATTAGTCCGTTCACCTCACGATGGTTTCACCGAAAAGTACTTATATCACCTGATTAATCTACCAATCGGTAGATATCAAGTGATATTTCGTACGTAAGTTTCGAAAAACTTATTGGTACGAGCCGGGAATTGAACCTCCAACCTTCGGATGAAAAGTCGCCCTCTTACTGCTGGGCCATCAACACTCTCAATAAGCGAATGAGCGTTCGGATGGACGTAGTCCACAAATATATTTTTAATTATAAATTGAAAGAGATGTCATATACCACAGAAAAAGTGACCAAGGTCCCCGGTGAGCAGGGCTGGGATCGAACCAGCGACCTCCTGCTTTCGCGGCAGACGCCCCAACCACTGGGCCACCCGATCACAATTCTCCATCAATTCTCAATTCAGTTCTTTCAATTTATTATTTATATATAGTAGTGTGACTACTTGAAAACATGAGTCAAAGCATTTATTATGTTTAATAAATGATTTAATTCATGCTTTAAAAATTATATTTTTAATTTTTGTTTTCAATATAACCAACATTTTACGGTTTTTAGAAAACCCTCATTATTTTTCAAATACCTATCTAATGATATGTCACACCCTAGGGTCGAAACGAAAAAAAAAATCAACCCCACTAAACGCGTACGGGAGGTACCCTAAAAATAAAATTATAACCACTTTTTATTTTACCACTTTGTTGGCGTGACCGATATACATATCGTACAAAATTACAGCTTTCTAGTACTTATAGTCACTGAGATTATCCGCGGACGGACGGACAGACACACAGACTTTGTTGACTACGAAACCCTAACTAAGACGAGGTTCTACATAAATTCGTGTGATTTTAGGTTTTTGGCATTTAGGTTTCTATGTATGTACTCGTACAGTCAACCAATTGGGACCCTAGGCCACTCTAAAACCATGTACAAATGACAAGCAGTAAGAGATTTCTTACAAACTGATTTATAGTTTATAGCGTCACTATGACATAGTCCTACAGTGTCCTAGGGTTCCATTTGGTTGACTTTATATTTGCGTTCTTGGAATGCGGTCAAAGTGTCCCCTAATAAATATAAAACATCTTGAATTTGTTCTTACTCATATCACCACAAAAGTTCTTTCGCTAATTATAATACATATGCGAGATTACTGCTATTCAAATAAACGTGATTTAAACCGTATTGTCATACAATTTCCATTTGATTCCATTACGTCTGTTCAAAGTCAACACATCATATAATAATTTCTTGGACCCTAATCAAGTTAGAGACCCCACGTGCACGCCCTAAGAAGCCTATCCGCGTTTAAAAAATGGCAACTTGATATGTTACTTTTGCCATCCCTTACCATGTCTTAACGTAATTCAGTTTAGGACCTAAAACACAGCGTAGGGATGTATTCCATACACTGAGGTAACTTCATACACGGCCAGCGGCTCGGTGGTCGTGCTGAGGCTCAGGGTTGTCAAAAACTACGCGAAACATATTACAGTCTGATTGGCAAACTAATTTCCATTTTTCACCCCTTAAAATAGACCGCCGAATTTTCATAGAAATTCGGCGGCATTTCCTCCCCGCCTCCTTCCCCGCGCGCCCCCCCATCGATGACCCAGATATCGGCGGAGTTAACCCACTGTATAGAATACATCCTTACGCTGTGCCTAAACTGAGTCGCTGACATACAACAGCAGCCTTACCATGACGTCTTAACGCGATTCAGTTTAGGTTCAGTTTAGTTTCAGTTGTCAAATGTCAATACAACTCGACACATTTTAATTAGGTCGTCAACTGATTCACGTTAAGAGGCATAGTAAGGCCTCTCATAGTTAAGGACCGCGATTTTTTGTCGCCGTAGATACACTGCGAACCGAATCAAGTTTGTGTTGTATGTATAACAGATTCAGTTGAGATTCTAAACCCTTGAATAGATCTCCAAGCTCGTAAAACTTAATGACACGCCGATCGCTCGCGACGCGAACGAAACGCAATTTTTGCGATCCGCTCAATTGACGCTATATAAGTTTTAGAAAGTGTTTCCGATGGGGCGTTTGTCGTGCGGTTTTTAAATCTCAAAACTTATACACAGGCAAAGTTACAGGGTGACAGAACAAAATAAAAATTAAATAGAGTGGAACTAAACGCAAACAGTGGCAACACTTCTCTTGCTAAATATGTCATGGCGTAAACAAATATCTGTCAAAAAATAAATTTACTGCTCGCACTTATGCGACGGAATGAGATGCACAATATACAATGTTGCCTGCTAAAGATCAGTGGCGTCCTCTGTAAAGGATGACTCACACTAGAATGGGACGGAGCGGGAGTCAATTTCTATAGAAAGAATCACGTCCGAGATCGGAGCCCTCGGAGGTCACGTGAGGTCTTCTATAGAAACTGACATGATATCCTTAAACCTCTACTTTTTTTGTCTATATTTGGAAACATAATAACGGTTTTAATAAATATTATCTGCTTTGTACTTTGTATATGATGATAGCTTTGCACTTTGTTTTCGGTCAGATATCGTGATAGCCGATTTAGGTTTCTAGGGGCGCTGATTTCTACAATGATGTTTATTTTGGGTTCCTCGATTGCGAGCGATCATCTTTATGTAAATATTATTAAGATAGAAGAATTTAACCAGGCTCGTAAAACTTAATAACATTTTGATTGCTCGCAACACGAATAAAGTGAGATTTTCGCATTTCGCTTTACACCATAAAAGAGTACAGAATGTTTTGGATCGTGCGATTATCGTGACATCGTGAGAATATGAATGGCGTTATTCATAAACGCACATCAAACACAGCTTAGATAAATGATTAATTGGGGGGAGGTAAGTCTTTGTACTTACTGTAAATGTTACTTGCGACTAACGGTTACGTATAAATCATGGTAAGTGTGCGAACCACGCGTTTATTGAGCCAAGAGTTGTTACCGACTGCGCGATTCGAAAGTACTTGTTCCGACCAGTTTGCTTTCCATGAGTTGAAGATACGCGTATTTGAATGCCGCGGTTGCTATCGAATATGGTTACGTACTACTAATGGTAAGCACACAGTTAAGAATGAGCAAGATGAGTGTCGTTACCATGGGTTGCTATAGATTTCGACACGTTATATTATTATCTACAGTTGCACCCCGCTTCCATCCGCAAGTACGAGCAAGATGCACTAACGCAGACGCTAGCGGCCAATGATTTCTACAGTAGATTTCAAACTCGTGGCACATACCACATAGTTTTATAATTCCCAGTCGTGCCAACGAAACGGCGCCCTAACAAAATTATCCTGTAATTATTTTAAACGTTTTAACTTAATATTTAAGGCGAAACAGCGGATGTATATTTTTATCGTTATTGCAACTTGTATTATAATATAATAGACCTTAAGTTACGGAAGGTGTAAGATTTAACGGTAATATGATTATAATTAATGGACCAATTTGCATGTCAGGTGCCTGGCTTGATTGGGTCACATGAGTAAGGATAAACAGAGTCCAAGCCTCTGTTGGCACTCTCTCTATGTAATCGTTGACTTCATTGCTAAAGGTCGTGTCCGTCATAATTTCTTTATGACTTCTGTCAGCAATCGTTTCCTTCATCCTGTCCTTAGCCTTCCTCGTGGAGTATGAAGGAGTAGTAAACTAATTCGGCCATGAGGTAGGAGACCAGCTACATTGCCGCTTGCTGTCGACTTTCCCAACAACTACATGCTTCTCCATGTTGTCAGTTCACGGCAAGCTATGTGGCCAAAGTAACCAAGGATTGGTAGCAAGGGGTGGATAGCCTTGTCCGGATCCCAAGCTGCTAAAGAACGGTGAGTTGGCACAGGTGATGCCCGAGTCGCAAACCGTTGCAATTTAATGTCAGTACTTATGCTTTTCAAATTTCTGAAGTTCTCTCAATTCACCTTGGACCTTGGAATCGGAAATGGAAATTGAAAAAAAAAATGGGGCAAATCTGGAATCATGTCACATGAATGAATCGGCTACAAGCAGAAAAGAGGAAAGCAAAACACTCGTTGAGACCATGACATAAAGACAACTCTACGACCACACTGGCCCAGGGTTGCTTTAGATAGAGAGCAGTGGAAAGAATTGGAAGAGGCTAATTTTCATTGAGGGACATTTTATAAAGTTAATTAGTACAAAATCCTGTAAACTTATTTGTTAATAATAAGTTCTCAAGTGGAATAAAACCTTTTTTATTTAATCTGGAATCATATGTACACACGCGTTCAGAAGTGCATGGGCAATTTATGAGTCAATTCATTCATAAACTGCCCATTCAATTTTAAATGCGATAGTGCCTTCTTTCAATCGTGCTTGTACTGATGTAACAGTCTTATACGAAGCTTGGACTCTGTATATCCCTACTCATGTGGGTTGCTGTATAATAAGCGAAAAAAGGTACTTTATAACATATTAATCAGCGTCAATTTTTATTAAAATTGGCCGTCGTCGGGTTTTCTTTTTTACACGGTTCGGTTATTGGTTCAGTAATTTACGCTCCATACTTGATATGGTGTCATGTGTCGTGTAAAGAATGATAATGTAGCATATGAACGTCCTGCTGGACGCAGCCATTCTCTACGTAAAACAGGGATTGGACAATGTTTCCCACTCTGGGGTACAACTTTGAATTTCGTCACGTGTCTAACGGTGCCGGCGGTTTCCTACAAAGGGGCGGGTTACTAAGTATAGGTACCCAGTTAGTAACCCGTCCCTATTATCTTTTTACCTATTATTATATTTAGTGTAAACTCGTATTATTTGGTGCTAAGTACTTCTAATTTGGTGATACTACACAGAAAAAATTCTTAAATACGTTGCAAAAAGGTTGAAATCTAAAAATACTCGTATTATATCGATATTTGATTTTGAAAAAATCTACCTTCTTGCAACGTTTTAAAGTAGGTACCTATGTATATGTTTCCGTGTAGGATCACCGAATTAGAAGTATCACCAAATAATGCGAGTTTAGTTTACCCTAAGCAGAAAAGTCTGCGAATGATATCTCTTAGAAACAAAATAAAAGTGTAATAACTCATTACCTTGGGCGTGACTCGAACTCGCGACTATAATATGGGATAAATAAGGCGCTTACGAGGGATATAGTGGAGAAGAATTCACGGCCACCGAGTGTGTCTCGGTAGCTCAGTAGAGCAGTGGGGCGTGTATACCAGAGTCGCGAATTCTAATCTCGCCCGATGCTATGAGATTTTCCGATTTTCCTTTCTAAGGAAATCTTACCATTAAAAAAAAAAATATTTATTTCATGTAACTGGACACATATTTTACAAGTAGGTACCTACATCACATAAAAAAAGAAAAAAAGAAACATTAAACCTAGATATTTTACACAACAAACCTACCATTGTATAGCACTGGTGGGAGAGTGCAGCCCCTCACAGTGCAACAAAATAGCACAATCGGGTTTATTCACTATCATCCTAAGAATTCTGCTAAGCTACCAATTCTGCAAAAACATATTAAAAAATGTTAATGCGCTAACAATTGGCATCTTAACACTCAGATTTCAACCAATATGGTGATATCATATATCTCTTCTGATGGAGTCTATATCTTAAAATTTACAACAATGCATTGGAGGTTTGTAATAAATAACGATGAAAAATCGATCAAGTGTGAGTTGGACTCGCCCAACGAAGGTTCCGCAGAAAGGATACTCCCCCCACCTCCTATTTATGACCTTAGCTACCTATAAATAAATACTGCTGGCACGGAACTCTCAGGCAATAAAAAGGCCAGTATTATATTTCAAATTTTGCCTATTATACTTGACTTGTTTCATTCTTTTCAGTTCTGATTTTATGCAGTCGTTTACTTTGATTTTTTAATTTATTATTAAATTGCAACGGTTAACACTCACGTATTTTTATCACAATAGGCGTGACATGTTTCGTCTGCGTCGGGCAGACATCGTCGGTGATGTCCTAGCCGCGAAGGTGATAACACCACTCTGTCTGTCTCACGAAAGTTTAAATTTTAATTTATTTATTTTATTCATATTTTTTTACTCACAATCAGATTTGCTTGTTCCGAATTTCTTTCACTGCGCACGCGATTCAGCCCGCGTGTAAAGATGCGCCCGCGCCTTCAATTTGCTGCGTTTTACGCACCGCCAGTTATTACCTACCATCTTATCTAACAAACTCCACAACCAACTTTCAACTCTAACCCCTTAACATAAGGTTGATGAGGACTATGTTTTAACTTGGCGCTAGTTATTACTTACCAAGTTATAGAACACTCATTACAATGAATTTTAAACCCTATCCCCTTGATTTACAGTTGATTGGGGATGCTTCTTAAGTTAGCATATTATAACGAGGTGGTTGTAAAGTTGAAATGACTACTTGTGCCGATATTCTGTATCGCCTTTAGTTGAAATGGTATGTAGTGAAATTAGACATTTAATGCTGGGCATTCAATAACTTACAGAGCCTTTAAGGTTCCACCCGGCCGAAATCATGCGTCTTTTTGTTTTAATTCAATATTTTTGTTTTTGAAGTAGTAACAGCTTAGCTTATACATACACCACAGGCCACAGGTATCTTGCTGTCAACGATATTGCATAATATTCGAGAAATTCGCTGGCTTTCATTGAGGCCAGGTGGCCTAGAGGATATGGCGTTAGCCGCGTAATCTGAAGACCCGGGTTCGATCCCTGGCGTGGCCTGCGATGGAGTTAGTCTTCTTCTTTAGTATATGACATTTATTTAGATTTATAATTTAGGTACCATGCGTATTGAAAGAGGTATGAAAAAAAAAACTATACTTGAAACACAAAAGAATAAAGATCATCATTTTTCATCAGCAATTTTCTTGACGATTACAATACAAACTAGCGCTCTTCCAAACAGACCTGTATATGTACCACGAGTTGATCTCGCTTTCGAGTCGCTATTGACTGCACGATTTGAAAGTATGTGCATTTTGCTAGGCTGGTCGATACGAGCTGCCAATATTTTCGAATCGCGCACTCGTTATCGACACGTGGTTAAGTAAAGCTCATGATAACCACACAGTACACGCTAACCCTATAATTAGATCTGCCGCGCCATAGATATATATTCAAATAAGTCGGGTTATTACACGTTTTTTATCACAATTGCTCGTAAACGGCAATATTATAATTATGTACTTAATGAGCTGTATTAAGCTCATGGCCGTTATCAATTTTCATACTATTTTACCCGGGCCTCCGCAGACGCCACTCACCCCGGAATACTGTGGACTGTGCTACTACACTACCCCTAATAATTATTTTTTATTTATCTGCTTAGTAAGTTTACTTATTTCGTTGCATATGTGATGAAAAACACTGTGTATCACGGGCGGTACAGTTACGAACTCGTGTTAAAATTCAGCCCGAATCGAAGAATAGGGCGTACTCGTTCGTAATTTCTTATTTACCGCTCTTAATACTTATACTACACTCATTATCTGCTTAATCAAGGGATAGTCTACGCTAACGTCTGTATGGCGATATCTTTATTAAGCTGGATCCACACTTGTATCATTTTGCTGTAATCGTATTTCCATCGCGTAGCACCGAGACACTGTATCATTGTCTTTACCATTGTGCTTACCACGAGTTTGAAATCTACTGTAAAAATCTGTAAGGTAAAATTACCAGTGCTCGACGCTGCACCAGTATTCGACATGGGAACTTTATAACAAAGTGACAAGGTTTTAATCCGAATATCGAAACATCTTCGTTGTTCAAACATAACCTATATTACTTTGAAATAAAGCGCCCATGTCGAATACTGGTGCAGTGTCGAGCTCTGGTACCTTTACCTTAGTCGCTAGCTTCTACGTCAACACACTGTCAGTGCGCCTTGCTCACACACAAGCCAAATGGAACTATAAATTACATGTCGAAATCTATAGCACATCTTGGTAGAGACACATGAGTTGTTATATACTTCAGAGGATAGATTCCGACACGCTATCTACCCGCCGCAATATCGTTACGTCCATCGTTGACGTCGATATCAAACACGTAAGGACCAATGGTAAAGACAATGATACAAGTCGGTGCCTCGGTGCTACGCGACGGAGACACGATTCAGCAAGCACACTACTATCCTACTACGGTATCAGTACCATGAGTTGCTATCAGTTTCGAATCGCTATCGAAGGCACGATTCGAAAGTATGCATATGGAACTCGTCATCAGAATCAGAATCAGAATTATCATCATTGCAGCCGGAAGACGTTCACTGCTGGAACCAGCCCTTTCCACAATAACCGGTCCTACGCCACCCGCATCCAGCGGACTCCTGCGACCTTCACCGTGTCATCAATCCACCTTGTGGGGGGCCTACCCACGCTGCGCCTTCCGGTACGCGGTCGCCACTCGAGAACCTTTGTGGAACTCGTTGAGTTGCAAATACTTTCGGATCGCGCAGTCGTTAAGTAAAATTCATGGTACCAATACAATGATTGTTAGTGTGTTCGCAAAAGGATTGCGATCATTTCGATCAGCAAAATGATAAAAGTGTGGATCCAGCATTAAAGATCCCCCCTCCCCCTCACCTTCTCTTCTTCCTAGCGTTTTCTGGGCTTATTTATACTACGGATTAGGGAGCCCGAGGTCCGCTTTGGAAACTAATCCTAAGATTTGGCTAGGCGCTAATTTTACGAAAGCGACTGCTATCTGACCTTCCAATTCAGAGGGTAAACTAGGCCTTATTGGGAGTAGCCCAGATTCCTCAATGTTTTTCGTTACCGAAAAGCGATTAGTAATCAATTGATATTTCGTAAATAAATTCCAAACAATTCATTGGTACGAGCTGGCAGGATTTGGCGCGCGACTACCTCACCTTAATTCGGTAAAATACAATAAATTTATTATTGTGATGTACTTTATGATCAAAACAATATTATTATACTCTCTCAGTACCCTTGGTTTAAGGTAAAATGCTAACAAAATTATGTGCCCGCTAAGAAGAAGAAATGGCACAATGGTGTCACGGACACAGTTAATTGAGTTACATTTTCCATGGGGATTGTACGGAGAATGGATAAAAAAAATGTTTATTTCAAGTAACAAGACTCGACATAATTATTTAAATAATCGCGGGGGCTAACACTTATTTTGTACTTACCACGAGTTTATATAGCAAACTATTTTACATTTATTAAACTTACATCTCGTTACCGGGCGTTTTTATTTTTTGTGGTAGAAACATTTTTTTTTACTAAATTGGAAATTTTCATGTGGTTTTTATTTAGAATCGCAAAAGTATCAACTGAAAAGTAGAGTGTTTTACTCGGGTAAAAGGCACCCATTCCGGACTCTATTGGCGCTCTCAAGTCTCACATCGTTCGAGGGCCAAACTACCTCGTCGGAAATGGGTGCCTTTCAACCCTTGGTTAACAATCTACTATTATTTTGATTCCTCTTAGTTATTAATGACTTTTTTTGTAGGAAATGCAGTTGATACGAAATTCTTGTTAGTTTATTATAATGCTGACGTATGCTAACTGACGTAATTTAAATAATTATGCAGATATAATACATATATAACTTATTACTTACTAACCTGTGGCTGTGTAGAAATTTAATATCTTGATGACATTGTTTTAATTTTATTATTTTTCATTTTTGTAATAACTTTAATTAACTAACTAATTTGTCTCAGGGACCCAAGAGAGTATTGGCCTCCGAAACGAGAGCACGCCACCTGCTCCGATCATGTGCAACTTCTTGCCAGTCACTGATTTGAAGACTGCACAGATCTGCCTGCACAGTGTCTTCCCAGGCGGTACCTGGGTCACCCAACTGGGCGACGCAGGTACCGGCGAATAACTTTAATTAACTAGAGGAATTTTATTGTACTCGTACTATTGTATGTTTGTTTGAATTGTATGTTAATGTAGATATTCCAACACAATGTATACTGTTGGCTGAATAAAATACAATTGAAATGAAATATGACGGAAAGTTTCATTTAAATCCGTTCAACAGTTTTTGGTTATTAATTTGTAAACTACTCATCTAAAATAAAAATAAAAATAGTAATTACACATAACAAAAGCTAGCTTGTTAAACTGTTATAGAATTTCACTTAGTTTTGAAAAAGCGCGACAATGAAAAAAGGAATATTTAAAGTGCATATTTCCCACCAGGCCATTTTGCCCGAACTTCCCCTTTCTTTCAAAATGCGCAAGCGCCGACGATCGATTAAAATTGGTTCGGCCGGCGCTAATAAAATAATTTCGCGTATAATTTAACACTGTTTAAGACGTCAAATTTTAAATTGGATGCGTGAAATGGGTCGCTCTTAAAAATAATTGATCGTTTAGGTACACAATTAAATTAGAGAACAGTACAATAACTGGTTTCGTTGAGCAGGTATGTTTGGCTTTTCTGGTTTTGTGAATTACTTTGTTGATGTTTTAAAATGCAAAACCCAGGAACTGAGCGATGACAGATACTTTTCTTATGGTAACAGTGTTACTCGTATCATTACTTAAATAACATTTTCACCTCACTAGCTTGGAAAGCGCTCTTATATCACAAGTGGGGAAAGTAATTTGATCTTGTGCTGATTCCTATGATCCACTAACCGCCTAGTATAAGTGAGACCTGTATGACCGTAGTAAATATGCGCAATCAGAGGTCACATCTTTAGATTGGTCAAGTCTTATCCCGCGTTTGGTAAGCTATTCTAGGTACTCCTGGTACTTAGGTATGCTCGCGGTTCAATTTTACAATCTTTTGAATCTTATTCTTATTATTTTAAAACGATCAAAAACGGTAAAAATTTATTAAAAAACAACATACCTATGTGTTTAAACTATTTGATAGTTATTTTCATGCTGGTAAGGTATTTCTCTTTTTAGTAGTTTTCTAGAATACACCGAGACATAGTGACCCTTTGAAGCGTACACAGCCTTTTGAGTAACTAATCTATCACAGTGTTTCGAGTTTAATAATGTAGGTAAGTTTATGTCTGCCGTGCAATACTTAAACAACAGTAAGTGTTACTTTTGCGATTTTTTGTTTTTTCTTGATCGTGGACCACCGTGCCAAGACGCACATATGTATGTAGTCCACGTGCGATTATGACAATGGGAAAATACAAATATCGAAGCCACCCTGTACAGTAAATCAGAAGAATTAAGTAAATTATTGAGGTAAAACTAACTAAACTGCCGTAATAAAGTTGACGGCTGTGAATTTTTAGAATTCACTGATTAAAATGCAGTACAGGTCTCCTCTCCATCCTAAATTAACTAGTAAAGAGAAGTTAATACTTACACCGAAAACTGGTTAAAATGCAGTAAAATATAAACGTTCTAAAATATTTGTACTGTGTTTGAAATGTTTTTGAATTTTCAGCATAATTAATAATTAAAATACAGTAAAAATGGTATATCCTTAATTTAATTAGTATACTACATATAAAGCACTAGGAGTATTACCGTTTAAAATACAGTAATAGTGTTCCTCACTATAATTTAAGTGGTCGATCAGTCGTAAATAAGTCAGCAAAATACTACCTAAAGTACAGTACTCAGCTCACTTACTGTGATTTAAACTGTCCTTTGGCTATTTGCAAATGTGTTTACTGCAATCGTCACAGCAACTTACTGTACATTAGGTTGAATTTTGCTCTTCAGTCGGCGATGCGACGCTGTGCGGGGCGGACCGGTCGCCTGTAACACTGGACTGGCGAGGTAAGCGAGTGTTCAATACCTACTTTGCATTCGATATCTTATGCGATAGATTTAAAAATAATGTTAACATTAGGCCCATATTACCATTTTTGTTATAACAGTTGTTTGTTATATTGCTTTAACTGTATAGCGGACTTAATATTTTCTATCATTCTGACAATATTTTATTTACTTGCCGAGATTGTTAGTAGGAAATGGGACTGTACTCGTAGCTATTTATGTATGTTTATGTAAATTGCTAGATTTAACTAGTTTTCAAGTGTCGCTTAGTTCTGTTAGATAGATTAATGACAATGTAGGACAAAAGTTAGATAATATCGATACCATTGATAAAATTCGGTACTATCGATCGTCCTACAAATTGTCATACAGGTTCTTAATAAATAATCCCTTTTTAGGTAGGTACATAAGTTAATGTCCTATGTCATAATTGCAGGTTTTAGGGTTCCGTACCACAAAAAAAGGTGAAAAACCTTTATAGTGTGAAATTAAACACTTTAGAACGGATTAATCGCGTTTATTAACACCATGATCCTACGTTTCGCTTTATAGTGTGATTGTGTTTGTCTGTCTGTCTGTTTATTTTATTGGTTGGTCCTGGTCACTAACTAGTTTGTTATTAATTTGACTGTGTTTACAACTATAAAGCGATGTTAAAATTAAACAAAGACTCTTGCTATGTGAGTATTTTGTTTCTATTTACAGAAAAATGAATACAAGATCGAGAAGAATATTGGCTATAGTTAACAATTTACCAAGCCGCGATGAATTGCCCAACCAAAGTGACCAGAAAAAAAGCTGCAATAACTTAAGTAAACATAGTTCAAAACAACAACCACTTAATGATGATGAATTCACTGCTGATTGGTCGCTGCCGAAAAAAAAAATTATGAGAAAAAAGTCTGGAACTTAATACTTTTTTTTGACAAGAAGTACGAGCCTATTTTTTATACAATTTTTATGTGACATAGTTACAGATTAGATATGGATAATGTTATATAAGATGGATGTGAAAGCTTTTTATTACTAGTATTGTTATTCAGTAGCCTTACCACTACTTTGTCACTAACATAATATGTCTGACATAATATAATATAATTATATTCGTTAACGTATGCGTACCTTACTTTCTATACTAATAATGTAATAATACATCATCGCATGTACCGAACGAGATGTATAAAAACATACGCACACGCTAGCGAATATTTCAGTGTCACGTCGGTGTCGACCTCGTGGTATGGCTACAGCATGTAGACGAGAAGATCAAGATCTCATTTTTTTTCAATTTGTATGTGACGTAGTCACAAACTAGATTATATTAGGCGTAAGTTCCACTCATAAGGCATGCCGCTTCTATACAAAAATGCTCGCCTTATGCCTTATGAGTAGAGCTTACGCCTTAGTCAGTAGCAATTGATTATAAGGATTAAGGGCCATAGAAAAAAAGTCTGATTTTTGTGATACTCTACGAGTTACTACTAATTACAACTACTTCGTAAGAGATACCTATTTTAAGTTTCTTTGTGTAATACAATTGCACTTTAACGATTGATGTGAATTACATTTTTTAAATATACATATGAGTTTATTTATAAACATACCTTATTTGTACGACGCCGTTACGTGTTGGTATCACAAAGAACTCAATCAATATAATATACTAAGTAAATTGCAGTAAATTGTTATGAATACTGTATTTTAGCTTGGATTAATTCAAGCAGCTATTAGTGTACGAGGCTTTTTTGCAGTAATCCGCTTTTTTACTGCACTTTATTCTGCATTTATTGTGTTTTTAGTTACTTTCGAGAGTACAGTTAAAACTATAAAATTTGAAAAATAGCTTCAATTTATTCAATGATTGTTAAGATAAAAAAGTGTTCACGGATTAATATTTCATGTATTCCATGCTATATTTTGACATTCAAACATTAGTAAATAAAGACCGAGAACACCAAAAAAAACGGTTTTGAAAGGGTTTTTTGCGTTTTTCTCGAAACTCACTTCTTGCACTTACTGTTGTTTAAGTATTGCACGGCAGATGTACAGTCGTTGGGAGGCTTTGGGAGGCGTACACGGAGCCGAAGCCAAAACGCAGAGTCCCTTTCGACAATTTAATGAAATTATAAGGTGTACACCGAGTGGATTTTGCACCAAACCACGTGTCATGGGACACACGCAGAGGCAGCACCTACCAGGGTGTATGGACTATTGAGCGTTATGGAATCCAAAATATACTGGACTATTAGGTGAAAGTGGTGGACTTAATACTAGGCTATGGAACATAAAACCGGACGTCTGCCTAATAGCTACGGCTAGCAATTTTATTTCCGGCAGACGGTGACTCACCCACATAAGATGGCCCCCGACAAAAAGCGACATTTAAGATGGCTCAAGAGCAATCGGTGTGGGGTATAGAGGTGTCACTGCCTTATAGCCAACTCGGAACTTAGGTTTCCACATCTACCTTCGAGAATGCAACTCTCGCGACCCCACTCTGGACGGCCCGGCCGGCTAAGGCAAGCCAGAGGCGAAGGATTCGGCTGGAAGACAGAATCCCCCAGGACCAAGAGCACTCAGGTACGTGGGGTCGCTACTCCCCAACTACTCGACACAAGCTGTCCTGCGTTCACTGATTGCACCGGTCGAATGGTTTGTTGTTTATTATAATCATATTATTAGTCTACGATTAAGAGTTAATTAAATTAATTACAAGAATGTTTAAGCTCCTGCATGAAGTAATGTACTGGATACGATATTGCAATCGTGATTTCCTTGAAGGTGTCTCGTGTGCCAATCGATTACTCACTTCTCTAAACTCGTATCTTATTAATTCGTCAAACACAATACCAACTCTATGACCAACGACATAAAGTCTACATTCAAAATACTTTCCAAAATTTGCCTGGATGCTTTGTAATAAGCGATCGAAATCGACTCCTTTTGAGAACCACATATTAATATTGGAATTAGTTTTGGAATATGAGCCTTAATGTGTTTAACATAAGCTTGTTTTTTCACGTTATATGAGAGTAAATGGTAAAATAAGTGTAAAACTAGCTATTGTTAAAAGGTGAGCTTCTTGTTTTCAGTTTTCATTTTGAAGTTGCGATGTAAATAAAATATGACGCTTCTTTTGTTTAATGTTTTGGCTACGGGATTTCTTGTAAACAAATATTTCGTGATGTTGCACCAACTTCTATGTAATGTTTGGGAAGTATATATGTAGAAACATTTGAAAATGCATTAGTTTCCAGTGTTTTAAAATTTAAGAAGTGTAAAAATAAAAAAAATCAGTCAGTCCTTCATAATTATAAAGATTTTCTAGTATTATAACCTGTTATTTGTTCAATAATGTGTTTTTTTTTTTTTTTTTTTTTATGGGAAAGGTAACAAACGAGCAGACGAGCCGCCTGATGGGAAACGGTCATCGCCGCCCATGGACATAAGCAACATCGGAAGAGCCACTCATGCGTTGTTGACCTTTGAGCCTTTTAAAGCCCTGAACACTCGTTTCTTGAAGAACCCCATATCATATCGCAAAGGGAACACCTCAGGAGGTAGGTCGTTCCACATTTTACATGTTCTGGGTAAAAACGAGCGAGAAGCCCGTTTATTCTTGGTGTGCCATGTATCTAGGAAATGTGGGTGAACCTTATTCCTTTGGCGGGAGGTGCGATGGTAAAAACGAGACGGAGGCACCATGTCAAAGAGTTCTTCAGAGCATTCCCCATTGTACAGACGATAGAACAGGCACAGAGAGCCAACATCTCTCCGAAGGCTGAGCTGCTCTAAATTGTTAGTAAGATCGGGGTCGTCCACAACACGAACCGCCCGACGCTGGATGGAGTCAAGTGGGAGAAGCTGGTACTGAGGAGCACCAGACCAGAGATGGGAACAGTACTCCATATGCGGTCGAACCTGCGCTTTGTATAACAAAAGACGGTGACTCGGTGTGAAGTACTGTTTCGCTCTGTTGAGCACTCCAAGCTTCTTAGAGGCCAGTTTGGCTTTAACACTAAAAAATAAACCGTTTCACGAAATACTAATGGATATTTCCCCATACCTTCAAAAACTTGCGCGAAGTAAGGACCAAAAGTATTCTTAGTAGTTTCTAAACAAAAGCAATAAATCATTTGACAATCAAAACCTACATGTTTTTCCCTAATCATAAATTGGTATAATTCCATAATACCATAGTGAAAAATTGAATACAGTAACCTATCACCTATGTCTTGTACTTTTGCCAAATGAAACAAATGTACTGTACACAAACTAAAAACAAAACCGCGGGTCTTAATTATTGGACCAATGACACAACTCCAAATGAATAAGTCACGTGGTTTTGTTTGCTTATATTATTTTCATTTGCCAAAAGTACAAGGTATAGTATTATTTAGACATTCAACGCCAACTTTGAAATCTCGGTTTGACGTTTGACGACCCCAATTTGTAATTCAAGACAAGAAAAACTAAGCTCACTGTATATCCCTTCTCTTTTATATTCGTGTAAATAAAATAGGAGTGAATTCGTTATCTAAAAGTGAGATTAGGATTTGTTCTTGAATTAAATTGCGAGTGAATCCACTATGGTGAATATATTGCCTGTGAGCTGACGAAACCTGCGCTGTGGGTTATTAAAAATTAAATTTAATGTACTACTGCTTACAGAGTGAAGGACACAGTTCACGAAAGAAATCATTATCAAATGTTTGTGTATATCGTGTAAAACCGTTAATTTTGTTTAATTTTGGTAATTTTTTTTTATTTGTGGTATTTCTGTTTTACTATTTTGTTTTAATATGGTTTCTTATGGCTTCTACTTACCCTCAGAAATTATTTAGACATTAATTAGAAATTATTTGATTTTGAGTTTGACCTGTAAACAAAACAATAAACCATATGGTTTCTTGTAGAACCACATATTGTTTATATTATTGTTACTACTTTTGTAATTTGTTTAGAAAAAATAAGTCCCGCCGAGTTTCTTGTCGGTAATATTTTTTTGGGCTTGTGTAGGGTTAAACCGGTAGTAGCTTTTTTTTGACGTTCATAAGTGCATTGTAATGTGCGTAAATTTAAAAATAAAGATATTTATAATTTATAATTTATCAAAGATATGTACTCTTTTAATAAACATATTCTATTTATTTATTGCGAGTGTACCCTTTTAGGACTATGTACCTACCTATAGTATGTATACCTTGACAAGCTAGATAGCTCAGAGAAAACCGTGTGAAATTAAAAAATCTATTGACCGGCCAGTCCTTCTCATACAAATTTTGAATTTTGCGCGGTTTGCTACTGACAGAGGTAGCTGGCTTGTTAGAGTATAGTCATGTCATGGGCTTCTGTTTCTGCGTTTATTCAGTAATGAGTATGCCTACATACCAGTGTTGTCGTCACTTGTTTTTATGCACATTCCTAGTAGGTAGGTGACTTTGAAGATGTATTACTCTATTCTAAATCTACTCTGATAAGACGATTCATGCATAATACGAAGAATAACCTACAGATTAAGCATTAGATCTATAAATCAATAATTTATTGTTTGCATTGAGCGGTATAGATGGATATTTTCACAGAAACAATCTGTAGGTACCTACCAAATATCTTAAAATAAAATAAATATTTTAGGACAATCATACACAAATCGACCAAGTCCAATGAAGCCTGTGTTATGATAGATACATATAAATACCCCCCTTGAGTTGCGGGTGTCAATAGGCTACAGTGACCGCTTTCCATCAGGCGGGCCATTTTCGATCGTTCTATTTTCGTGTTACTAGACCAGAGGGCCTACCATGAACCACTTCGTTTATTGGTCGTTTATTGGCAAATGCCTCTTTATTGCTCGAATATGCTTGAGCAATAGAGAGGGGAATAGACAAACGAACAAGACACTCTTCTTCGCTAAGCGAAGGCTTGATTTTCACGACGCATAATTTACTTCAATAAAATTATCATTTTGATTTGATAATGGTATATTAGTCTCAATGTATGTAGGTACGATATATTATTATATTGGTATGAGAACAGCATCAATATCAAAGCAAGATGGAGTCTTTAAAGGGCCTCCCTCGACATCCCTAATAACGTTTGTCCTAAAGTCACTTGCCCTAACTGTTTTGTCCTAATGATTATAATCCCTAACGATTATTTTCCAAAATCAAATTATATGCCCAAAAACGACTTTTGTTAGAAAAGTCGGTTTGGTTAGGTTAGAACTGTGACCTCGCACAGAGTCGAATCGCTGCTAGAAAAGTATGTTAAAACGATTTTAGGGTAACAAATATTAGGACATATGAGTTTAGGACAAATTATCATTATGTCTAACTGTATTAGGGAATACAAAAACAGGATAAAAAACTACAGGGATTCCGATAAAGATCCGTTTTTAAAAATGGAATGACACTTCTACCTCGTTTTTTTAGGATTAGAGTAATAACGGTCGAATTTGCTTACGTTTCTTCAACTATATCAGTAATCTCTAGAAAATATTAAAGTAAGATTATTTATTTCCATTATTAATGATCCGATGAAGAAAATAAGAGGCGCATATATGCTAGTTTTGTAAATCGTTTTCCTAAAAATCACACGTCGACAATCGTACGATTTACTCTAATCCTAAAAAAAACGAACTATAGTCTTGTTAACTGGCACTTTGAAAAGGCATAAGGTCTGCCGACGATGGTTAGTTAACGATCAAGTATATTAGATCAGATAGATTATATTAGCTGGCAAGCTCTTCAAAAATACCTGAGCACTCCAACGACTTGACAATAGAAGCGAGCTCATATATTTATGAGCACTTTAGCCGCCCCGATGTACCCATATAATGGCGACTGCACGTAAGTGAAAACTTGTACAGAACGTAGGCGGTTACAGCCCTATGGAGTTGAAGACATTGCAGGATTGTGGCAACCACCTTGGTGGATAAAAAAGCGGACGGACAACTTGTTCAAAAAGGTTCCGTAAGTCCTAAACTCGTCTTAACGGACTGTCCAGAATGCTTAATTGCTGTTTTAAGAATCCATTTGGGAGTCAATGAGACAATGGTCCGGACATTTTCGCGAGAAGGGATTGAATGAACTTTTTTTATGGTAGTATCAGAATAACGAGATCTTTCGGTGTAGGAGAAAAAAGTAGGAGAAATCCTAATTGTTTTTGATATAGAACGTACTCGTATTTTCCGATTTGTTACCGCCGTACAAAGTGTTTGAAAGCAGTGCACATGACGATGTTTTTGCCATTAATCGCCGCCTGCGGTGCGTACGCGCCGCGTTTAAAGACGCTAGTGTGTACACGCTCTTATAGGAGTCTTTCCTAAGCGCGGCACATCTCGCGCGCCGTCCTGGGTTAAACGGACTTATCCGGTTGAAGGTCCCGCACGCGGGATGCGAGAGATTTTCGTCCCGCATTTGCCTTGTGGCATGCGTTATGATAAGGCGACTGGACAAATCTATATAACATACCTACTGTCTTTTACCCGCGACTTCGTCTGCGTCAAATTAGAACAAAAACTGTCCTTTCTCAAGAATCAAACTATCCCTATCCTATACCAATCATCTTGATCCGTTCATCGGTTTTATCGTGAAGAGGTAACAGTCAGACAAAGTTACTTTCACATTTATGGATATGGTATGTAGGTTTAGGTTCGCTCACTATTTAGATGGTTGGCAGTCCTCAACTGTGCGCTTTTCCCGAAACTTCCTGCCTCGCACAGCTACTGTGGAACGAACTGTCGCCAGCGTTGTTTCCGGACCGATACGACCTTCAAACCTTCAAGAAAAGAGCGTACTCCCACCTTAAAGACCGGCAACGCACTCGCGACACCTCTGTTGTTGCGGGTGTCCATGGACGACGTTAATCGCTTACCATCAGGCGATTCGTTTGCTCGTTTGCCACCTATAGCATAAAAAAAAGGTACAAATATTACTCAAGAGTATACGGAACCCCGCAAAACAAGTCTACTTGCAATTAAAACTGTTTAAAAGGTTATTGATGACTTCCAGCACATTTATGAGATACTCGCAGTCGGTATGTATGTTTTACTGTTTTTATCCAGTAATTAATTTATGGTTAAAAGGATTAATGTGGAATTGACACATTTTAGGGTTCCGTGCTTTAAAAGTATAGATATAAAAAAAGAACTGAATACCAAATCAGCCGAACAAAAATGACGCCATAAAAGTGCAGTTACAGCACTTTTTCATATAGTCTTGTTTGGAAGGTGACGTTTCGTTAAGTGCCAACAGCCTATAAACTTTAATTGTTAAAACTTGGTAGTTCTGTGTATGAATTTGACAGTTAATGTTTACAGCAGTAAGCTGTTTTTCATACGAAACATTTCTCGTTATTACGATCATCAATACAAAATTGTTCGTTAATTGAAATTAAACACTTTAGAACGGATTGATCGCGTTTATTAACACCATGACCTAGCGTTTAGAGCCCTTTACAGCACTCGTTTTCACAGGGGTAAGATGATGACTGTTCGTTAATGTCATTCTGACCCACATGTACGAATCAGTCAGACAAATTTCCCATACATTTATTGGCAGATCTGGCAGATATGCCCGAACGTATATGACCAGCAAAAGAGAAGCTAATGTTCCCTAAAAGTGACCATTGCCCTCTATAATTTTACTTACGCTAAAGAGCCAAAAATGTTCAAAACAAAAACGATTTTATTTAAGTTTACCCCTAAATGCGTGAAAACGGGATTATAAATTTAACAACTAGGTCACGGTTGTCGCTGATTGAATCTAGTTAAGAAAAAAACCCCAAGAATATTTTCAGTACATTAAAAAAAAAGGTTCTCGATATAATGTTAATCAATTCAAGTATGTAAATGGGTAAGCTAGAAACAAACTTTTGTATAAAAATATAACAAAAACAATCCCCTTTAAAGGTGAGACCAATACGTTTTAAAAACGTGTCCTCCGCAGCCTAGCCACGCTTATACGACTAAATGGTCGTATAAGATGCTTGATTTAGCCCGGTGACGGACTGTCCATTGTCACCGTCTATATTTAAAACTGAACGCATTCCGCGCATACTACGCATGCGTGCAACGTTTTAACGGCTGTTTTATTCCATTTACAAATTGGAATTTGCTGTAATAGTTATTTTATAGGCGCTATTCATTATTCGTGAAAACAAAATAAATAGATAGATAAATAATTAAATAAATTCTTGGACCGTAATAAAATTGTAAAATGCGAAAAGTTGAAAAATTGTTATCCCATGAATGCCGTTGAAATGTGTAGACTTACATAAAAAAATATTGCCGGAGTCCTTTTTATATATAAGTAACACAAAGAACAAATTCTTAATAAATTAATTATTTTAAGGATAAAATTGGTTGCATGCTTCTCAGGACAATCACAAAACTGGAAAAGCTTAGGTAACATAATATTTCAACTTTTAGAACCGGATGATTACATTTTACCATTTTTTTTTATCCTAAAAAAAAATTCAAGCTTCCAGGCTCATAGAGCAAGCTATTTGCGTCAGAAGAAATATATAGGCGATACAGATTTGTGAGTAAAATCTTCATCTGTGACCATAAAAAGAATGACCTACGTAATAACATAAATTACTAATTATTAACAAAACATACAAAACAAAACCAATTAAGCGTCCAACATTACCGCTTACAAGAAATAAAAATTGCTATCACAAGCGCATAAAAATATCAATTATCAGTTTACGAAATCTCTATAAAACTATCCGCTTTTAAATTACGCACTATAATAATATTATAATGCACTGTACAATATACAATTTTGATCGAGATTAAACTAATAAGAACATTTCCGTTACAATTAAAATTGAAAATGATCTGTTTTTACCGTTATATTAAAAAAAATAGTTTTTTTTAATACTATAAAAGCACAAAACTGCACTGTACAATTTATAACTTTAAATAGCATTCTTAAACTAATAAGAATATTACCGTTACAATTAAAAATTGCGATCGCAAGCCCAATAAAAAAACGGCTATCAGTTTTGCGAAATCGCAATAAAGCGCAGGCGAGTTGTGCACCCCTTTAAAGTTTTTGTTTATTTGATAGTCAGTGCATCGCTAGCTTAGCACGCATGATCCAGTCGGCTGGCGCGTGCGACACGCACTTGACTGCACCGCGATTACATCGATTAAACGAGTGTGAAGACGCCTTAACGACGATTCCAAATTTGAAAGTGTGTTTGATTTTTAGTTTGAACATATGGCTCTAAATTAAAAAAATAAAGTGCGTCTTTTTGTGTTTTGGCTTTGCCAGCCAGCTTTGAAATTCTAATGAGCTTTCATAGCTTTTTTTAAGTGATTACAACAGTTTAGACAGTTACAAGTTTTGTGTTCTAAATAAGAATATTTAACGGTTATATTGGAGCTTTCAAAGTGCGTTACAAATTAGCATTAACGGAAGAATGACGTCTTAAAATTGTGTTTTGAACTGGCCGGTTAGAATTTTTTTCAAGTGATTTGAATATCCATCCATCAAATGCACAATGGTTCCTGTTAGAATATAAAATGTGTTTTTCATTTGAAAAAAGACCTTGTATCCACTTGCGGTGCATAATTCCGATGTCCACGAGTCTTCTTGAGTGGGTTTGAAATACGGACCATTTTTCACTATCACATTGAATTTCAAATATGTCTTTATAAGCGGGGTGTATGTTGTTTTGTGGACTATTTTGGAACGAATTGTTCGTAGAGGTGGTTTAGTGATTCGGAAAAGAACTCTGGACTGGAAAATGAGGTAAGTTATTACTTCTATTTTTTATAAAGCAAATTTACTTGTAGAAATTTAGAAAAGTTTAAAAAATTTAAATGATTTTTCAAAAATATGATAATTTAGGTAGGTGATAAGTTTTTATCTAATCATTATGATTAGACAAAAAGATTAAATAGTAATAAAAAGACTTTCTCTTATTTTCAGAGTTAATACTAGGTATGTTTAATTTATAAATAAATATAATGAAGCTAAATGAAACATAATTAAATTATTTAATAATAACCTATTACCACTGTATAAAGTCATACAAATCGATCAAAGAACGACGGGTCGTTTAAAAAAAGTAACTTTTAAGTACCAGGTAGAAACAGGTAAATTGCAATAAGAGTAGGTATTTTATTGCTAATTACCCTCATACTTATATACAGATGAATCTGCTCATTAAAAAATAAGATCAGACGAACATAATAATCATCATAGAATCTTCATAGAATTATTAAAGTTGGTTGAAAATCAGAACTAATAATATGATGTGATTCATGAAGTGCAGTTTCATTTTACAAGAATATAAATTATAAATTGAAAGAGATGTCATATACTACAGAAAAAGTGACCAAGGTTATATATATACTTAACTAAACTAAAACTACTTCTAAACTAAAAAAAAACTTTTTGCAAATAGATATAAACGTTCCGCTCAAATCTTGTTGCTATAAACTCGATCAAATGTGAGAATTGAATGGGCGTGATGATAAATTGTTGTGACTCAACGTCTTCTTCGGATTCCGAGAAATGTATGGTTATTCCTACTCAGAACATTAAGTTCAATACAAAACGAGTCGCTTTCGTACTATATTCTGACAACCACAGTCTAACAGTAGAATATTTTATTTTATTTATATACCAATTTTTTCACTCTGAAAATAAGAGGCATATAAATTAAAATAAAATTTACTGCCAGAATGGGAGTGTCACACTATATTCCGATGCTGCCAAAAGAATATGCAGAAATATCATAATCATTTTATATACTGACATGTCTATTACCGTATGAATAGCTGTAGATACCTACACCCCGCAAAAATCGACAGAATATATTTGTATAGAAAATGTCAGTAAAGCTTACTCACGCTTAAAGCGTATGCAATTCCGATCTGGATCCGGATAATTTTACAATTATCCTGATCTTTTATACATTTTGGTATCCGAATTGAAAACCCTACTCCCGTTGTATATATTCTTAGGCTCACATTATGGGATTGATTATTATTACTATTGGTTCTACAAGTATACGTTAAGTACACACCGTCCGTACACTAACTTTTCTCGACTTTTCCTAATGTTAGCTCCATATATAAGCGCTTGTTGAAAAGTGACTAGTACCTAAGTATTGGGGAGATTTATTAGTAAGTATAAGTGATTAGTAAGTATTGGGGAACTTTTACCTTTTGTGGAATGATGAAATGTGGTCGAAGAAATAACGCAGGAGGTTAGTTTTCAAAATTTCCCACGAAATAGTAAATTTATAATGTGTGAAAATCGTGAATGTTTAAATAAACATAAAATTTATTTTGAAATTAGAAAATAATCTAAAAGCGGCTAACTATTTTAAATATATCATACAAAAAACTCGTCAGAAATTTAAAAAAAAAGCCGGTCAAGTTCGAGTCTGACTAGCGTACGAAGGGTTCCGTAGGTACCATTATCTATAAAAATGGCGAAAAAAATCACGTTTGTTGTATAAGAGGCCCCTTAAATGTTTATTTTATTCTGTTTTTTAGTATTTGTTGTTATAGCGGCAAAAGAAATACATCATCTGTGAAAAATTCAATCGTCTGACTATAACGGCCTCCTAGCCCAGTAGGTAGTAACTCTACCTACGAAGCAGCTAGGAGGTCCCGGGTTCCAATCCTGGTTAGGGCATTTACTCGTATTTGTGGCATTTACGGAAAACTAACTTAACTTTGTCACTTTAATACGCAATTGTGACAGATATGGAGATATAAATCCGCGATCGACGTTAGTGAGTGTAATCAAACACAATGAAATTACAAAATAAGTACAATTATTTTACTGCCAGGAATTGACTACCTATTAATTTTCTCAGTAAAAGTATTATTTTAAACCTAAAAACTAAAAAAATATATATATAAATTGCAAGAATCGGGCCAATTTGCCAATTTCCATGTTATGCGCTATACAAATAGTACACGTCGAACGCAACCCCTAAATTTCGCCAACCCCATGACCGAGTTTACTCACACCCGAACTTAAAAACTGTTTCTATGCCATAAAACATTTATTTTCGAAATATATACAGAAAGTGTAACTTACCTAACTACCTACCTCTACCTACCTTAAATCTAGGTCCTTGAGGCATTGTACCTAGGATGCTGGCGGCATTTCCTCGTTGCATCGCAATGCTGTTACGTTGTGCGAGGAAGCCACCAGCTCTTCGGTCACCAGTAACATCAACCAGACGTTTCGCGATTTCCACGAAAAACTTGCGTGGGCTGGGACCTTATGGACCAAGAGTTTCGACCCCGAATGGTACCAAAAGGTACTCTCTGCACAGGCTGTCATATTATACACCTGCCAAATGTCACAAAGATCCTATTCATCATACTTGTGGTATTGTTAAATATAATATACAAATGTAGGTAGAGTCCTACTATGCTAAGTTTCCCAAATTTTGAAAGCACAGTGTGAAAGTGTTAAACGTCATAACTTTATAGAAGTTTGACGTTTAAAATAACACTTTAAACTTTAACAGTTCATGTTCTTGGAAGTGATAACGCAGTTGAACTTTATACATGCAAACGGTGGATTGCTCCAGTCCGGATATTATTTTAACTGAAAAAAACGTTCACAACAGTTACATCAAAGCTAATTGTTACTGTGAACCTTAGTAAAGGTTAACCACAATCAAATTTAACCATCAGAGGAATACCACTGAAATTGTCAAAGTTCCAAATTATAATTAGTTGTTGTCAATCGTCACCGCTGTACTGGTAGGTGATGACAGACGGATTAAAAGTTTAAGTATGTGTTTTAACAATCTATTGACTTAATACCATGAAAGCGTATTATTAAAAAGTGTTAAGATTGTATGAATCAATGATAATCTGCCATTCAAATTCATAGATTTTACGATAAATACAAAATAGTACGAATAATCAACTCACCCCATTGTTGAGGTTCGGCATTTTCGCGAGAAATGTCCAATTTTTTTGTCAAAATAGGTAAATTTTATGTTTATTCTAATCAGAACCACGAGTTCTTTCAATCCTACTTGGACAAAAAAAGAGTCCCGAATTCCATTTTTCGAATCCGCTGCCATTTTTCAAACACTTTGTACTGCGGTTACAAAACAGACTTGTATGTAACGTAACGTATCTGAAAATTTTGGGACATTTTTTTCTCTTATTTTTTTTCTACAAAATCGAAAGAACGTGATTCTGAGTAGGAAAAGCATTAAATTTACACACACAGTGACAATGACAATAGTCTAAAAATACCAACCACTAACTAACTCATTTACGGTATCTCACAAAAAAATTATTGGACCCGGTTACCCTTAAAACGTTCGCAAAAAGGTTTCACACTTCTGTGCTCAGTTAGATAAGTAAAGTACGTTAATCCGTCCGTTGATTACAATTGTTACAACTGATCCTTGGTGTTGCCTTAGTGTCATATGGATTACTGAATCATTTGGATTACTCATCCATGTTTACACCGGCATCGGCACCGTAGTAGTTTCAACTTTCACGCTGTTCTTATTGATGTTAACTAACATGGAATATGCACTCAATCACTCATTGTTTTTATACTAGCGCGAAAAAACGAATATCTAGTATATAAATCTTCTTTCAAAAAATCCAAACCGTTTCAGGCTTTTAAAGGGCGGATTTTATTTTGCTGTCGTTTTTTTTTCGCGTCAGATTTGAATGAAATTTGTTAAGCAGGAAGAGTTCCTTATTCTCTACAAGATCTGGGAAACTGGGTCTAGTTTCCCAGTACGTTCCAACATTATCCCTCAGTGGGAAATTTAGTACAATTTTTTTGTCGCACATTGGGATTTCGTACCTATCTAGCGTAGAATAAAGAACTCTACTTACCCACCAAATTTTATACAAATCTAACGCGAAAAAAAATACGACAACAAAATAAAAATATGCCCTAAAACGCTCGCTTGGCGTGACGTCAGAGCCTATGAATGAATGAATGTATGTATGTCAGAGTCTATGAGCCCATGACAACCATCAAGTGACGGGCCACACTCTGTACAGCCGATTCAAGTGGTTTTGGCGATAGACATGGACTTTGACATCACACTCGATTGATTCGACGTGACTGTCGTTTCGACAACTTTAAATTTCTCACATTCAGTTACCAATAATAATTTTCAGTGAAACTGAATAAGCATTCAATCATTAAATTAAGCATTGAATAAGCATTGAATCAGCATTATTGCTGATTCTAAATAGTTACCAAAATAAAGAATAAATAGGTACATATTGTGCGGCAATTTTACACAAATCGACCTAGTAAGCTCAATAAGGCTTTTGTTGTGGGTGCTAGATGACGAAAAAGATATATACATACTCAAATACATAGAAAACATCCATAACTCACAAACACAAATGAGATAAACACGCAAATGAGTGCCCTGACCAGGATTCGAGCCCGGACCTCCTGCTTGGCAGGCAGTCACTACCAAGTACTACCAACAGTACCGAAAAAGCTAAGATGCCCCATACAAGCTGTATGGAAGTATTAGTAAGCCTAATTTAATTAAGATTTTAGTTTAAAAAGCACTGTTTACCGTAGATAAATAATAACATACTCAAATTAAAGTATGTATACAAGTAATTAAGCATATTTGAGATATGTACTTAAGGGATACAATTCCTATTCTGGTCCTTAGTTCATACAATCTTAAATTTAAAAGATTTTAACTAAGTTTATGTCATGTTTTTATGTACTGAAATTCAAATTAACCGTTAAAGTTTTAAGTTTTTTTAAGCATTTAGCAAAAAAAATACTGACTTACTATTTGAAAAATTTAATATTAAAAAAAATTAACTTTTTGTCAATTTTTTCTGAAAATTACATGTAGACATTTTCGATAACTGACTTTTTGTTATTCATTTCATTCATTATGTTAAACCATAAACCTGTAAATTTGCACTTGGCCCTCGGTAACCTGATAACTAGAAGCCATCCTCTGCGTGTAATGCAACACTTTAACGCGAGTTCTCGCGGGCGGTACTAAACACGGGCGTATTGAGGTGTGCATATATTTTTGATGCAAAAACACTAATCATTTGAATTCCGTTAAATTCGACATGTTGCTTTGTTAAATTCGAAAAAAATTTTTTTTCGTGTTTCATAAAAGTTTACTAAATTACGTTGTTAGGTCCTCAAGAATAACAACAAAGTAATTGTCAAGTATGACAAAGCTGAACCTTTAGACATAAACAGAACATGCTTTGGCATGTGCTGTTTATGTCTAAAGTTTCAGCAAGTGTTTTGACACAGCTTAGTAGTTGACCGAGTGAGCAAAGCGAGCGAAGCGTGTCCGTTTCAGATTGGACAGAAATGCTTTCGTGTGTCTGTCCATTTGTTCTCCTCTACAGGTCGCATTTATCAACCAATTCTTGTCAAATTTTGTAAACAAGTTTACATAAAACTTTTTTGCCAATACAGTTTTGAGGTTTTTTTGTAATGGCGGGAGTTGGTACAAAGGTCCTAAGCGCCATAGACCTCTCCCAAAGGCGCTTACGACCTTTGTACCAATTTCAGTACCATCTCGCGAGGTCTACTGCTCACAGAGCAGAATTTCTCCAAAATTGTAATAGTGGAGACACTAGTTTATTAGATAAGTCGACTCTATTTAACCTGAAGAATCTCTCCTAAAAGTTTACGGAAATCAATAAAAATATAAAAAAGAGTATGACTAATTTGCGAAATTATTTCTTGTTTGAAAGTAATAAAGCTAAAGTACTGAGGTCTATTATTATCAGATTGTCAGTCTGATTAAATTCTAGAGATATCAAGAACATTTTGAAATTGGCACACCTCTAAATAAAATTATATCTAAAAAAGGGTGAGACTTGAGAGATACTGTTTCCTATCAAGCTGCATTAACAGCATATCATGGTTATGTGTCATCTGTTATGACGAGTTATGGTTTGATATTGTGGGGTAATTGAGTGGATGTAGACAGCTTTTAAACTGCAAAAAAAGTGTGTCAGAGCCGTGTGTAATGCATGGGATGATGACAGCTGCACTCCTCTATTTAATAATTTACAAAATTCTGCCTCTATACCCATCCAATTTATTTTAAGACGCGTACAGAAGTAATAAACAGAGAGACAAAAGTCGCTTCCATACAACTGAGCCAAATCTGAACCTAAACTGAATCGCCGGCCATATACGCGCAATCCGTCGGATCACCATACCAGACGCCATAGTGGGCGTGTCCGGTGGACATCCGGGAGACAAATTTTCCATACAGTTAGTGGCAGACCTGTCGGATATGCCCGACCGTATACGGGCCGCTAATCGCATTAAGACGTCATGGTAAGGCCTGGAGGTCCCGGGTTCGAATCCTGGTCAGGGTATTTATTTGTGTTTATCACGTTTATTTGTTCCTGAGTTATGGATGTTCTCTATATTTAAGTTTTTATATGCATCTATCTATTATAATAATATCGTCGCCTAGTACCCACATCACAAGCCTTATTGAGCTTACCGTGGGACTAGGTCGGTTTGTGTAAAATTTATATCCAAAGCAGCACGAGGTAGGTATCAATTATTCTTCGCAATTATTACTAAACTCAAATAAAACGGACTTTAATTTGCTGATTTCCCAACAATGTATATAATAACGCAATGTTTACAACTTAGAAACAATACAAAACAATACACTTCAAATTAACCTGCTTTCCAAACATCAGAACTAAACATACAATAATAGGCTCACATTTTTCAAAACAGCATATCTCATGAACGCTCTTAGGAAAATGGACTGTATATAATACCTTATAGAGTTCCTTTTGAAGTACTTACAGTGGAACCTCGCTAGCTCGAACCTCGATAAGGCGAAAGTCTCGTTAACATTAATTAAAAGTGCTGATCTCTTCCCTCCAAAGCCCAAAACCTAATAACCAAAATATTTAGGAGGATGTTAAACTAGATGCGATTCGCACCGCACACTCCGGTTTCTGAGTGAGATAACGCTACGCGGGTGTATAGCGGTGTCCCCCTTGCGCGGCACGATCTCCACCTGAGCCAAAAAAAACAACTATTCTCTTCAAGGGTATTCAGTATAAACATAACCTCCATAACTCAAAAACAGTTACGTCTATATCTTTTTATTTAGCTAATATATCTCTGTAATTTGAAGAAAATTATAAGGCTGTAATTTACGCGTTTGTTTTACCTCTCTCTCATGTTTTTGGATTGGCTTTACCTCTGTAACTCCAAACCTCTTGAAGATGAACAAACTATATTATTTCTGCTTGATATGAATATGATATACGAATCTCAACAATCACATAAACATAAAATTATAAGGCTGTAATTTACGCGTTTGTTTTACCTCTCTCTCATGTTTTTGGATTGGCTTTACCTCTGTAACTCCAAACCTCTTGAAGATGAACAAACTATATTAATTCTGCTTGATATGAATATGATATACGAATCTCAACAATCACATAAACATAACTGTATTAAATGCTGACATTATGTATCGGCAAAAATGTATGAGATAAAAACCAATAAAAAGACAAACAAACACCAACAAAAACCTCAATAAGTCGAAACCTCTTTACGACGAACGCTTCAGCGTTTCGTTTAAGGTTCGTCTATCGAGGTTCCACTATATAATAGGGACAGAATACTTCCAAAATAGCATATCTCACTAACACGTTTCATTGGAAAATGGACTATATATAATATGTCCTAGAGTTCATTTTGGATGATTGTGTACAAAAATGGAATGAAACGTTTTGCATGGGGGGATTTGCGGGATCACCACGTCCTGTTTACAAAACTGTAATGTATAATTGGGATGTATAATTATATCCCGATACAAAGTAAGTGAGTGAATGATTTGAAGAGTTCATTCAAGCTGATACTTTCATTCATTCATTTTTATTGAATCTTGTACACGCCTAAAATGGCTTTAAAATTAACTTTCTTACTCACATGTTTTTTAAGATTGAAAATGGTTATTTCTCATGTCATATTAGGGGATTTAAAAAAAATATCGTCTTGTCACTGTAATTTAATACTTCTACAATATCTTATTAATATTTATAGGAAAATAAAACTTAAATCTCATTTTATCCCCAAATGCTTTCAGTTTATACCGTCTGCCGTCCGAAAGTAGCATGGCGTTTTTTCTTGCAAGCAATACAAGCAAAATAAAATAAAACAAGCAGTCATCTGTCAAAACATTGGCCATGTAGGTACGGCATGGTAACAGTTTAAGAAAACATTTCTCCTTGTTGACTTTAAAAAATAAATTAATAATACATGACCCGGTGAATCTGAAAGAGTTTTTAACCCGAAACTCGAGGAACAAAGCCCGGTATAAATACATACGGAAGAAGATTTTGTTTTTGTTTTAACTGTATTAAAAGCCATTGTTTCGTAAACAGTAAGAGGATTTTGAAAGCTGTTCTTTTTTTTGGGTAAAGGTAACTGTAAAACAGATGTACCTATAAAGCATCTTAGAGATAGATGGCAAATTCCATGTTTTGTAAATGTTAAACTCTGGTTCATTGGCTAGCCCCTGATTGGCTAGCGGACCTTACGCAGTACTATGTGGGCGAACAAACGCGATTGTGAAGCGGTGCGGTGCGTTGCGGTGCGATGCGGTGCGGTGCGGTGCGCTGCGGTGCGGTGCGATGCGATGCGGTGCGGCGCGGTGCCGTGCGATGAGGAAAAATCAAATCGAAAAATCAAATCGAAAAATCAAACCTGCCTATGGTAGTCTCCGACGTGGGCAATCGTAACGCGAGCGAGAAGCGGCGCGGCGCAGCGCGACGCTCATCTAGAACACTCCGATTGGTTTCAATGGTTTGTTTCTTGACATTTGAAGGCGAAGCGGCGTAACGCGTGGCACATCGTGTCATAAAATGAGTTCATTCAAAGATTTGATATGTAATTTGCAGCTGATAGTGGACAGATTTGCGTATTCAACCTATCTTAAAAATATTATCTAACAAAAAATTTACAATACTTCCACATGAATTTAAAAAAAAATAGTAGAAAAATTAAAGTAGGAGTAATATTTGACATAGGTAGGTGACGTAGGTATGTATTATTTGTAACGTTTAGAAATTACCTCAATTCAAAACCCCCGGGTTGGAAAAAAGTCAAATTAAAAACACCGGAAGTTTTAATGGCTAATTGAGTCCTAAATCTGGAAACAAAAGTGATAGACAGACAGACATAATAAGCCCGCTTCCTCCGGACCTTGGTTTATTTATACACGAGCATAAAATGTACACGTCAGGATGGAAACAAAACATCCAGACGGCCCGGCAGACTTGTTTATTATTAGATTTTTGTCCCGACTTGACGGAAGACACTACGATTCGCGAGTCGCGTCGCTTGGTGATTAATTTAATACCAAAATCGTTGACGTCGCGCATTCGCACGTGTAGTGTAGTGTGCGGTAGGGTGTGCAAACCGGTGTTTATTTGTATGAAATTTCGGTTCACAACCGGTTTTAAACCGGTTTTTTTAATTAAAAACCTGTTTTGCACACCCTAGTATGTTGAGCGTCTATTCTACTAACTTATTAGTAAACGATTATTTTGTAATATGTAATACTGCACATGTTTGTCGGACAAACAAAAAAGGAGAGCAAACAATGTACCTAACAAAATTCAGCTTAAATATTAAACTACTTAGGTAGCATCACTATCACAGAACTAATATGAAAGGAATGCTGGTAACATTGAAAACGTGACCAAAAATGCAGAGGTGTCAACGGTCATTGATAAAATTAATATGTGATTACGTGAATTGTTTGCTTTTCTAACATTATAATCCAAGATGTACCTATCCACACACCACATTTATCACACATAACTTTTCATATTTTAAGGTCTATAACCTAATATTTTCGTATCACCAAGGGGGTAGGAATATGCGTACTACGCGTAGGTATACTCAGAAGCTTGTTGTTTGTCTCTTTTGCACTCGTGAAATTCATATAAAGATGGCTTCTCTTTTGCTCATTTTGTGACCAATTGATATGTCCACAAAAGGCCCATTTCTCGTATGGCGATACATCAATTTGTATACACATATAAATAGGAACAACATTTATTCGGAACATTATTTGTATTATATAAACACGTTTTTATTGATTATTTATTATTATTGGTATTTATATGTCTAAGTATAAATTAGTAAGCGGTGTTTGAAATATAAATATATCTGAACGCACCCCTGAAGATGCGCGTTGTGAAAACCCTGACAGTTTATGCCGCCCATAGGCGGATAAATTGATGTCGTAGGGAACCTTGGCGTTTGTGCGAGGGAGTGACCGAGCGTCAGTTGTTTTTTTCGTAGTGTTTTAAACGGTTTGTATTCGCTTTTTCTAGAACTATACTTATATAATCTGTGCTTGTCGTTCCAAACACAAATGTAAAACTGACTTTTGTTGCTGAAATTTGAACTTAAATTTCATTGCAATAAAGCTGTGATTCGTTGAAATATAAATTCGCTTACATAGTGTCAATGTCTTGTTCCGATATTCTGATAGTCATTTATTCAAGTTCCTAGGTTCCATGGATGGCACCTGTTTATCATTGACGTCAATGACTTATTTTACCAGCTTCACTGTATATTTGCAACCTGTGTATTGAATTGATAATGAAAAAAACTGCTTACTTTTTCATATTGATTTTGAAAAATTACATACTTACGTTATTTAAAATTTGTTTACTGGTCGCATTTTAACAAAACTGGTCGTTGTTGTCTTTTTTGATAGGAATGTTGAATACAATGAAGAAAGAAAAGTAATTTTACCATTATTCACTAGACAAGTGAGGTGAACTGATAAGGTGATAAATAATGATAAATGATAAATATCTTTATTTTTCAATTTAGGCACATTACAATGCGCTTATGAACGTCAAAAAAAAAACTACTATCGGTTCTAACCCTACACCACCGTCCTAGAAGATTATTACCGGCAAGAAACTCAGCGGGACTTATATTTTCAATATAAATTACAAAAGTAGTCAAAATATTTACAATACGTGGCCCTACAAGAAACCACATCAAAATTAAACAGTAAAACAGAAAGACCAAAAATAAAACATTTAAAAAAGAATAAAGAAAATAAAATAAAATTTTCCCCTCACTAGCTCGGAAAGCGCTGTTTTGTCCGTTAAAACTAGCGTGGAAAAACGCATTTTATCCACATGTGGGGCAAAGTAATCTAATTCCTATCACTTACCACCCGCACAGTATAAGTGAGTCCTATATGCCCATAGTAAATATGCGCAATCGGAGGTCACACCTTAAATTGGTCGAGTCTTATCGCGCACTTGGTAAGCTGTTGGCGATATCTAAGTACCAGGAGCGTACTCTATGATACATTATAATATATAATTTTGAATTATTTTTTCAAGATAACTTGCATGTGGATAAGATTTGTAATCGTATGTAGTCTTTATTTTCCTCGCGATAGTGAGGGGAAAAATTTTGTATTACACTCGGCGGCAAAGTTTGTTCAACTCTCGTGCCTTGATACCCTCGTAAAACTCAAGATTCCAGTTATTGAACCGAAAATTTTGGGATCTTTCGCTTGCTTGGGTCTCTATAAGCCCGAGAGTTAAACAACAACTTTGCCCCCTTGTATAATAAATAACTATTAAAGGTTTTAACAAACATTTGATATGTTTTTTTCGTGAATGACGATGCAAATGGAAAAATTTGAAAATTAGAAACTTATTATAACACTAGCTTTAAGCCGCGTCTTCGTCAGCGTAGCATCAGAGATAGGTGTGTTTTTAGGGGTATTTTTATTATCATAAGTATTAAATACCAAATTTACTTGACCCGTAAATTGCTAGTTAAAAGAAAGTACAGTATCCTGCAACTACAGTAACCTGTTAAGTATTCATTTTTCACGCTAATAATTCAGGATGTACCAAAAATGGTGGTGATCAATATTGTAATCTGATTTGGAAAAAATATATATGTTTTTGTCAAACATTTAGTTTATTTTTTCTCCTAATCACAATACGATACTGATTGCGCCCTTAATCGGATCGCCAGCATTTTTATTTATGTGTCACTTGTATGTATCTTTGTGTCTAATATTAATGTTTTAGTGGTTGGTAGATACGCTGTAAATATAGTAAAAAGTACGTTAAAGCTTACATACATTATCTTTTAATTAAATAACTAGTCAAGGCCGAGTGTGTCTGATCACGGTTTAGAACACTATTCTCCTCACTGAATTTAACCCACGGAATGACATTCGATACCTAATTACATCTAACTTCCCAGCGAAGAAAATTACACATCATCTGTAAAAATTTCAATTGTCTAACTATACCGGTTCATGAGATACAGCCTAATGACAGAGAGACAAGCGGACGGACAGCGAGTTTTAGTAACAGGGTCCCATTTTTACCCTTTGGGTATAGAACCCTTAAAAATGACACATAGTCCCTGCCCGTGAATCATCCAAGCTAGTTCTGTAATTAAATCTTGCAACACCATGAATTATAATTGCCCTGCCTACCCTCCCATGATTAATCAACTAATTGACAAAGTTTAAGATTAAATTACCTTTAAGAATAGGAATTCTGATTTCAATGGTTGAATCCCGAAGCCTAGTTAAGATGACAATCGTAGAGATATGATTGTGGGACGTGACCAAGTGATATTTACATTGTGTCTTTCAAACACGAGTTAAAATGAAGAAAAAATAAATATTATGGGGCAATCTTACATAAAAAGGCCAAGTTTATAATAAACTCAATTAAGGTTTGTGTTATTGGTGTTGGGTACTAGACAATGTTATGTATACACACGTATAAGTTCTTAAAAACAGAAAACATTAATAACTCAGGAACATACTCGATTTTTAGTGAAATAGGTGGGTAAAGACGCATACCAGAATAGGACGGGACGGGGCAGGAGGATCCGTTAATTTCTGTAGAAAGAATCACGTCCAAGCTTTGAGCCCTCGGAGGTCACGTGACGTTTTCTATAGAAACTGACAGATCGGCCTGTCCCGGTCACGGCCCGGTCCGTTCTAGTGTGAGTTATCTTTAATAACTAGTTCGTAAATCTGGTAAAAGTTTTTATCTACAAAAATTGCAGCAATTTTCTCATTACGCGGTCTATTTTGAGGCGCCCGTCTACTATCGCCTTTTAATGTTTGTGTCCCTGCTATTAGATCTATCCCGCTCTATTTTGCTGGAAAATGTGTGCTATAAAGTAAATGTCATAATTTTATAGAAGTTAGACGTTTAAAATGACACTTACGCAGTCACTAATATCAAAATCGATGCAGAGTTTTCAACGATTTTGATACCTCGGTCTGACTTTCATCCCGAAGGAACCACGTTTACACACACACATCCACACACGCGTAATTATGATTAATTGACAGTTCAATTTGTGTTTTCTTTTTATTATCCTTTGTTCCAAGGTTCGAAGGATCAATGCTGGTGTTATTGCTAAATGACCGTATTTACGCAAAAATTCGCATAAAGGGCGTAAGTCGCTTTACTCCCGGGTTAAGGCGAAGTTCTTTGATTATTTAAAGTTATGTTTCGGTAAATAATTATTCTGACACGTGCGGTTATTGATTGAACGTGAAATCAGATAGGTAAACATTAGAACAAGATGAAAATAAAAAATAAATAGTAGTAATAGTATTAACGGGGTCTATTTGGCCTAATTTGTTTTGTCCGACACATTTTTGTCAAAAACAAGGGGAACCAGTATTAACAGGGCTAAGGTGCCAATTGCTGGATAAGATAACAGTTTGTCAGCATTTTATGACAATTTCTTATTTACATTTAACAGGAATCACCATCGCGCTATCCAAGCGACTTGTCTGTTTATCAAAACCTTATAGCATTAAGTATCGGATGACACTCGTGGATAACCATCTTAGGCCTGCAAGTGCTTACTCATTATTAATAAATTTATTGAATTGGGTATGACATTCTGCATCTGATATCGTGAGCCATAAAGAAAAACCGGCCGAGTGCATGTCGAACCACGCATAATTGAGGGTTCCGCATCAACGACAATTGTCAACAACATCATTATTACTGATATTACAGGCGTCTATGGGCTACGGGCCCCGCTTACTATTGTGCCGGCTATATGCTTGTTTGCCGCCACCATGTCATATATAAATAAAAACATCATTAATACCATTAAAAACTAATAGTTTTGTGAAAAATTGTTGTTGTTGACACTTGTTCCGACATTCCAACAGCGAACTTAAAAAACATGGAAGAGGAGCTTCAAACAAATTGTCAACATAAAACGGGGTAAACACTCGATATGCGCATGCACGCTCCGCTGCCAATCAAACTCGTCAAAATTTTCAGTCGGTTTTTAATAACTCAAATATCCCAAAATATCATTGGTCAACGTCAATATGGTGCGGTAGGATTGGTCTGAGCACTGACACTTATAGATGACACAACAACTGTGACATTGGAAACGCATTGTTAGTAGATGGTGTAATGCAATAAAGAGCAAGTTTAACATGATATATTTTTATTTTGATAAATTTTAATTAAATTTTCTGTAAACAATGAATACTTACTTTATTGATCTCGTTGGTTTGCTGTAGGATTATTAATATATGTAATTAATCAATATGAATAATATTGTAACGTCCATAATACTGCAACCGTGCCAATTATTCGCGATCTCATTTTCATAACCTGGTCAAACGTACTCTTAAATTCATGTGCAAGGGGGTGTGTATAGTCACATAAATATATCAGATAAAAAAAGAGATTTTGTTTGTCCATGAAGTTATAGGCAATTATAAGAACCCTTAGACACGTATTTTAGGAATATGGTGATGCCCTTTGCTGTAATTGTATATGTTAAGCCTTGAACAGCATAATTCAATTGACATAAGCCATGAATGTCATAAAAGCCATTCAGGCCATTTTCAACCTTCTGTGTTTTCGCGCTGTTCAAGGCTAGAACCCTAAATTTTCAGTGGTATCTTGGCTTTATTTATTATCCAAGAGTTTTACTACACTATCTATACCTAAATCTTAAACTTGGAGTCCGGTTATATAAAGCCCTAGCTGAGCCATTGAGTTATTGTTGTATAATAAGATTTTCTTAAACATACCGTACAAATTAGGATTGCACCCTTTTTTTAAATTTCCTAATCCTTTATTTGTTAAGTACATGTCGTCCTCGTCGAAATGTATTGAACAAATATTTGTGGATTTGGTTGGTTGCCATGTGCGATCATGCCTTTCTAATCTACCTAACGGCATTGGTCCACATTTCCCTTACATGAGGGTTGGTCGGAAATCTGGAAAAATACCTATGTTAATATTTAATCTTAAAAATTTAAATTCATTTATTAGACCGATACACTATGTATTTCACTTGTTTGATACGTCGGGATGTAACTAATTTTATTATAATAAAAAATATATCAATGTATTATAATTTCAATGGTTGTCCAAAAGTTGGCGTAACACCATCCCCATATAAAATTGTCCCGGATCAAAGAAATTTTAAATAACATGTAAAATAACTACTCACAGATGAAAAGTAATGCCATCTTTTTTGTGGTGCTTATCCGTGCGACTTCGACACCATTTCACAGCGCAACAGGGCATTTTTATTATATATTATTAAATTTTACAGTATCTGTCAAACTGACCACATCGCTGACGGCCATTTGTATACTAAACGGCACGCTGGCGTGGCTGTGCAAGCCCCGCCTCGCGTGGCGTGCGTTTTGTGGGGTCATTATTTAGAGCTTATTAGTCTTCCATGTCTTTAAGTTCGCTGCATTCCAACGATTCCGACACAGGATCACTTTTATATCAAAAAATACCGAAAATTCTTTAAAACACAATTTATTAGATCTCGTTACAATTGTCAAAAAATCTTCACAAAGTAAATATCTATTTATTGACGATACATCATCATCATCATAATTTCAGCCGAAAGACGTCCACTGCTGGACATAGGCCTCCCCCAAAGATTTCCACAATGACCGGTCCTGCGCCACCCGCATCCAGCGATTGACGATACATTACAATTTAATTTAATTTATCGAAATGGTGCAGACACAGCCCGCGTGATGGTGAGCAGTTTCCGTAACCTATGGAAGCCTGAAACGTCAGTAATTCAGTAATTCCAGGACTCATCACACTTAGTGGCGTGAAATTGGGGCCTGCCCCAATTTCACTCCCATCCAGGGGTTGGTACAACCACAGAAATCGAACAATTGCGGATTTGTATGTCCATTTCTGCCACACTTGCATATTAGAGTGACAATAGTAGTTAGTATTACAAGGGATCAAAATTATATATTTCGGGCGAGGGCAGTACATTGAATTCCGAATGAAGCGATGGGTTCTTCCTTTTATGAATAGGTGGTGTGAGTTTTTCAGTCAATGGCAATTTTCGATGTTCGTGGTAAGCGTGCAGAAATGATAGCGCTCTTTGTAGTCGTTCTTTCGATGGACTTGCCCTTAAGAATCGGCGTTTAGTACGAATGTACGTACGGACTGAACTCAACACGGTCTCGTGTTACCGTGCCCATAATCCCATAAATCTCGTTTTTATGCTGCAATAATAATAAATTTTAAAGATTTACTCCTTTGCCTTTCAAAGGTTTGAGAGTTGTTTTCAGTAATCATATTAACAAGTTGGGTTATTAGAGGTTTGCGATGGTATTCGACTTTTTACTTTAGTAGGTCGTGACATGAGATTGCAACATGGATTTTCTTTTGTATGAAAAAATCCGGATGAAACCCTATTCTGAGAGTATGATTCGTTATGTGGTATTTTGTTGGACGTTTGTAAGAAGCTGTGCTTTATTTATAAATTATATATATACCGGATTCTTCCTGTCTTAGGAGTAATTAATTTAATAGTACTCCCCAAACTGAACAAAGTATACTCAGCGTCTTTTAAAAATAACGTGTGTTTTGATTTTTAGTACACCTTAAGTTTGTCAGAAGACGCAATGTAGGTACTGGCGAATTCTGTAATTTTTGAACTATGACAAGAGACACTTATTTAAACATTTTAAACTTTGATGATTTTAAAACATTATAAATTCATCATTCATCCTCAGCCAGTCTTTCTCCGGGACCACGGGGACAATGTCGCCGTTGAAACGTCGGAGGTTCGTTTTTAATTTTTTTACACGAGTAAGTCCCGTTTTAGTAAATTTATTATGACAATGTCAATTAGGCTAATGTCAACGTTCATTGAAAATACTTACTTTAGTTTGTATGAAAACTTAAAATCCTAGAGAGTACATAACTTTTAAAAGATGTTGAAGGAAAGTAATTAGGTTTAGGAGCACTACCTACGGTTAAATTTATTGCACCGATTACATAAAACACCCGACCTATATTATGATTAGTTAACTCATACCTGTGCTGACTGTACCAACTGAAAATGTCACATGTTATCCTTAATTTTTACACTACTGATATTTCTTGTAATCCACAATTAACATTTTATGGCCAATTTAAGTAACTCTACTATAAAATTACCGCTAAAGGCACTTAGCTTTTGCTTTTAATCAGACTATTTTAGAGCGTGTTCACACTAGTGGTTTTACCAGCGTTTTCCCCGGCGTTTTTGAAGCGTTTTGCACGCGGGAATTTAGCACTGCACGCAGCCGTGTCTTCCTTACGCAATGAAGTACAAAAACAAATCTTTAATATATATGGATGTGTCCTACTTGGGCGTTAAGCCGGCCATTTACGTTCGGGGATATCCGCTGGATTTGCCAATCGATGTATAATAAATTTGTCTGGTAGATGCCCGTCGGACATAATATATCCACTATGGATATCTGACGGATTGCCCGAACGTATAAGGCCGGCTTTACGCGAAAGCGAAGCGGCGAGTCGCGTGGCGTCGCATTTAAATGTCACCGCATCGCGCCGCTTCGCCATGGCCTATGGCATTCAGTCGCCCAATTGGTACACGGGCTTACTATACGCCGCCTGCATGTGCCATCAGCGTGAACGCCGCGTTAAAAACGTTTTTAACGCGGCGTTCACTACTATAACTTATAGATCGTAAGGGCGCGGACACACTAGCATTAGTTGAGCAAGGATGACCACCAATCCGATCCAATCCGGGACGATCTGTCAGTTTCTATAGAAAACGTCACGTGACCTCCAAGGGCTCTGGATGCGTAGCCAAGATGCCAATCGCTCACGCTCAGTCGCTAACGAAACGCAACTGTCATTGTCACACTAATAAGGAAGAGTGATAGAGAGAGGTAGCTACGATACGTTAGTAAGCGTGAGCGATTGGCATCTTCGCTACGCACGCAGAGCTATCAAGTGATTATTTCTATAGAAACTGACAGATCGTCCCGGATTGGATTAGTGTGAGTCATCCTTAATGGTTAGTAGAAAATACCTTTTCATAACTACCTGTTAGCCAATGATAAGTTTTCCACCTTAAGGAGCTCTCTGGTGCCAGTGACTCCTTAGGTTGAATTCTTAATTTGAGTGTTTTTTCCTGGCCTATATGTATGTTACAGGAAAAGTGCACAATCCGGCATTGTATAGAATATCTACCTTGTATATTAGTATACGTTTAGGTGAAGTATGAAGTAAAATGTATTTCATTGGATCATCACATGGATTAAGCATTCTATTCTATACAAGGTGCCCGTGAGGAAAGGGAATAATTCAAACAGCACATTTCTGATCACTAAAATGGCGTACTTACCTATAATGTTTTCTGATTTCCGTGAAGTGGTTTTACGCCGCCTACTTAAACAAAAACTTTACACGTGCATTTTTTGCAATGATTTTACTAATGTAATATTTTTGTTGTCAAAATATGAAGAAAAAATTAAAAAAAACCAAAAATATATTTTTTGCCAAAGCTGAACAAAAGTCTTATAACATTTTTTTCTTCTTTTTGCCTCAGGAATGTATGGGTAAAATATTTCCCTTCCCTTGCACATTGTAGAATTCCGAATGGTCCGGCAATTCTTAGGAATTTCAAACAATGTCTAGGCAATTTACCTACGAGTATACATACTTATATCGGCATGTAATTAGAAACTAATAAGTCGACGGGGACCCCCTGCGTGGGGCTCCTATTTCTGGACACTACGAAAAATTGATAGGGGGCCGAGGTCAATTTTGCACAACGCTTTGCCTACGATTAGAAATATTACTTATACAATACTGGCAGCCCGCGTGTCGGCACGGACACAAGACAAAAGACAATCGATTCGATCGTGCGGAGAGTTCCATATACCTATTAATAGTAATAAATGTCTTAAAGTAGAGCTTATAGGTACCTACATTATTTACAACTATCATTAACATTTAAGTTAATAGTTTTCTATTTGTGATCAACATCTTTTATAAAATTTGCAGTTAGAGCAATTTTTATAATGCTAAATTATAGATCTTTAATTTAAAATCCATGTACCATTCCAATGCTTTTTAGTATTATTACATATTTTATTACCTACAACTCGCCTGCGGCTTCGTCCGCATAGGGATATTTCAAAAGCATTTTTACGATAAAGGCAAATGAGCAGACAAATCGTACGATGGTAAGCGATCACCGTTGTCCATGAATACCCGCGACACCAGAGTTGTTTCTTAAGAGAATAAATGGACCACTTTATTTCGCTACGTTTTCTACATAATTCATGTATGTCAGAAAGCGGTGGCAGTGTTTGGCTAGCACAAGGACACTTTATACCAAGTATGATTCTGCCTAGCGTACCGTACGTAGGTTATAAAATTTTTAGATGTCCCAATCACAGCGCCGGTCCGGTGAACCCCTTATCTATCGATCTCTTTCAATTTACATTATCTATTTAGTTCAATAATGTTGTATGCTCTGAGATGTCATATACTACAGAAAAAAGTGACTAGGGCCCCGGTGAGCAGGGCTGCGATCGAACCAGCGACCTCCTACCTTCGCGGCAGATGCCCTAACCACACTAAATAGATACCTATATCACAACGGACAAAATGGTCAAAATATCTGAATAAGCAATCTAATGCCATGACAATAGCAGTAAGTATGTCAATACAAGCATAATTTTGACACTGGTCCCAGTGTCCCACCAATGGCGATCAGCGATAAGCGTGTACCGATTTTTGTACGCCGGCGAGTGATTCTGAAGAAAAAGCGGACGAAGAAAAAGTGCGCGCCGGCAGTGTGAACCAGGGCTGTTGCGGATTTTCGTATCCGCATCCGCAACCGCGGATCTTCCGCATCATTTTCAAAATCCGCATCCACATCAAATCGATGCGGATGTGGAACAGGTCGGTACAGGAACGTCTCCGCGACGGCGCACGGGCTAGGTAGGTAAGTAATTTCACCATTACCCAATGCCCAATAGGAATATTTTTACGTGCTTGAGATTCATCGATCAAGCTCTTATGTCTTTGACTGAGTCGTCAATTCTGCGTACTGTGCTTATATTCAACGCAAGCTATCATTAGACGGAATTATCCACATTGGCCTCAAGTAATCGCTCCCAATTTGGACACTCCGTCGTTTGTATGTATGTTTGTTTACGATAACTCGAGTATCCTTAATCGGATCGTCATAAAGTTTGGCAGGCTGTTAGATAACATAAATATAATATTCAATTTCGAATATAAGCCAAATCGGTCTAAGGGTTGGCAAGATATAGGGATCGCGAGATCACGTTCGGGGCCAATAGGTAGTAATTTTGAATGGAGCAAACACAAACTACTCTATGAAAAATTGCACAAGCAGGCAAAGCTACCCAGTTTCAAGGTAGGTTTTGTTAACTTGACCACACAGTAGACGTCCATCTTGATAAATAATTTCTTAACAAAAGTATTAGCTTTTGTTATGAAATTAAAGCAGGATAAAGCGATATAAGTAGGCTAACTCTGAGAAGGGTCATGACGTGTGGTGAACATTGCGGCGGCATCATTTGTTTGAAGGATTATGTCGTGTGTGGTCAATGAAATAAAAGGACAAAAGAAACAAGATTCGCAATGTCTGTATAATCGCGTTTTCTTAAATCAAGAGGACTCTATAGTAGTTTATGCATCAGTGATATAATAAGGGTCCTTAAAACTTGAGGGTTGCCGTTACAAAATGAGACGAAGTCGAGAGAGTTAAAGAACCTATTATGAGTTGTTGCATACGCAAGTTTTTCTATGACAGCTAAAATAGCAAAAAAAGCAAAATCTCGAAAGGTGGCAGAATGTAGAAGATGTTGTATGCCCACTGAAGAAATATAAAAAATCAACAATGCTCATATTATTGCCTTTTAAAAGAGAAATCAAATTAATCCTAGGCAGCCGTAAGTAACATATCAAGAGGCATAGCGTGACAAATTTACTGTTTCCTTATTTTACGATCAAAATAACCCCAATAAAGTATAAGTATCTCTAACAATATTCAGTGATTTGGAAATAATAGATATAATAATGTTTACCCTGATCTAAAGCAATAAACTTGTAACATCATTCACAATATCATATTTAAGATTTTGATGTAAGATTATATTAGAATCTGTACCTAATTATAATTACAGGGTACATTAATGCGTAATTTTCAGCGTAATTTTGGTAGGATGGATGTAAACAAACTTCGTGAAGACGTTTCAAAAATTGTTCATCAGACCTTCAAAAGGTGCCATGTCTAGAGCTGTTAATGTTGATACCCAGGTGTCACTTTTTAATTCCCTTTTGACGAAACTCTATGATATGATATGCATGCCCCAGTCCGTTCGATCAAGGTCAAACATCTTCCTGCGCCTTGGCTTACTGTGGAAATCAGGGCTCTACTGGACAAAAAAAAATGCTGCTAAAACTAGATACAGGTCTAATTCCACTGATTCAAACAAATCTTGCTTTCACATCCTGCAAAACCGGTGCAGTACTATTTGTTGCGATGCTCAACGACGCCATATACTCCGTCACAATAGGCAACCTTAAAAAGTGTTTTGATAGATATCATGATGCTTATAATAATTAACAATTCGATGATACTTTCGATCACACCAGTCCCAACCCCATCAACTTCGTAAAAATCTTATCAGCGCGAAGTAGACCACAGCGCCATCTCTGGGGCAATTGGGTTACTAATTTATACAAACTAGACGGGTTATGTATGTTGGGTTTTCGGGGGTAACTTTTGATCGCATGAATCGATTTGAATCATTATTTTCTTATTAGAATGAAGATACCTGGGGGATGATTAATTAAGTACTCAAGATAAAAAAAAATGCATATACGGTTAAATTACAAACTTAATTCAGAAATTATTTTGTACAACTTTTCAAAAACCGTTATGTAAGTTCTACTTTTGTAATTTTATTCATATTTTTTGAACTTATAGTTCAAAAGTTAGAGCGGGGGGGACACATTTTTTTAAACTTCTGGAGCGATTATTTCCGAAAATATTAACTTTATTAAAAACTGTTTAGGAAACTTTCTTTAATATTCGATGTACGCTCGTGTCGTAAATATGTTTCTTCAGCTAATGATTACTACATACAACAATTTCATTATAGTCATTTGTTTGTTTGAATCACTCAGTAGCATCAGTACGAGTATTGACAACCTCTCATTATGACGCGAATTATTTCATGCTATTGTATTCAATACAATAAAGTAACTATGAAGTAATGAATGAGGCAATTCGGCTGAGATAAAATCAGAACTGAAAAGTAATCAACTAATCACACACAATCACTTCACAAACAAAACAGACAGACAAATATACAATTCATAGATGCCTAACAAAGACCTACTTGTACACAGTTTCTGACAATAAATGCATCTCTCTCTCTCTCTCAAAAACAAAAACTATTAAGTAAGACTAAATAAAAGTAAATAAAACCAAATCAAACTACATCAGACTAAATAAAAGTATATTTAGGTTTTAACTATGCACTTAGTAAAATCGGATTAAACTGACGCTGTTAAAAAATAAGTTTTTCAGTCCTCCGGCCGGTAAGCGCCACTTTACGCAAAACTAAATTGCCGCCTACCGGCTCCGGCTGAAAAATAGTATACAAACCTCGGCCGTTAGATGGGAAAGCCTCGGATCACATGTTACAATTACATGGGATCCGAGACATTTCCCACTAAAACGGCCTTGGTATGTAATCTACTATTACAATGCATGAGCTCGAAAAGTGCGGTTTCTATGAAGCGCGTGCAGAAAAGTACACTTTTCTGCACGATTTGGCCGCAGTGCGTTTACTTTTCAATTTTTTTTTAATTTTGGACTCCGCTATCAGCCCGATACAAAAAGTATTTTCTATGTAAGAAAACTATAAATAAATATAATTTTTAATTTTAATAATTAAATTACCTACTGTTATGTATTGATTAAATTGTTTTGTCATGATATGATTTTTTATTTGCTCGCACAATGCATAGTAAAACATTGTATGAAACACATGCGTAAAGATGATTTCCGCACTCGTTGCATAAATAGCTATTATGAAATAATGAAATTACTACAAGTAAGTACATTTTTTCTGTCACTCTTTGCAGGGGAAACGTTAGTGTCTAATTCAAAAAACCGATAGTGTCTAATGACGACACCAACACATAGAAAATGATACAACTACACTAATAAATCTTCGACACACTTCGATATATTTTTGTATAACTACAGATTAATCACAACACAAACCCGCGTATGCCTCGGATTTCTGCCGACCTGTGTTGCTTGAAGCGAAATTACAATAAAACTTTTTTATACTACGACGGTGACAAACAAGCATACGGCCCGCCTGATTGTAAGCGGTCAACGTAGCCTATGGACGCCTGCAACTCCAGGGGTGTTACATGCGCGTTGCCGACCCTTTAAAACTTTAACACTCCTTTTTTGAAGAACCCCATACGGTAGTCCTTTGGGAAAACAGCGGCAGGGAGCTCATTCCACAGCCGGAGCGTCCGCGAGAGGAAGTTCCTCTTAAACCGCACGGCAGAGACCATTTACGCTCCAGGGTATACTTATTATTTGACTATAAAAATAAGTACCTATACTTCGATGGAAAAACTGGTGACGGGAGCACCGTGTTTGCTCGTATTTGTTAGTAGATGTATTGGCGAAAGCGAGACGCCTAGATGAATTGGGTATGTCATTTTAGTATTGAAATGCAAGTTAAAATTAACTATCTCATTAAATGAGATATGCCTTAAAAAATGTATGCTTCGCAAACGCGCCTTTGAACGCTCCCCAACAAGGCTTCTACATCGTAGTATCAAGTTTCTTTAATCTTAATTCCTTCCTTCTAATATACTATCTCATTGGAAACAAGGCAAAATAACAAATGCCTTTTTTTCGGTCCACAGATCATTTAAACGAATAATGACGTGCCAAATATTATCTATCACTCCACGCTTTGGCGTTATCATAATCATGATGAAACAACACTCTCAATACAGCCTGAATTAATTTGGATTGGAAATCCGCTTTGATTTAAAAAAAAAAATGTACCTACAGCATCTGTTCAAATTAGGCAATAAAATATAGAATTTAAAAAAATCCATTCTAACTAATGGGTGGGTTCTTACTACGGTTAAGGGTTTTTATAGTTTCGCCTAAATCGTATGTTTATCTGTCTGTATGTTACAGCGGTTTTGCCGAAATATATAACATATGTTCATGATCTTACAGCGAAAGGTGTAGTTTGTGTGCAGCTAATTAGTTTTGTATATAATTTGCGAAACAAAATATTTAACCTATACAAGTCTACATATAAGAAAAAGAAAAAAAATACAAATATGTACCTACTTGTGGTACATCGTCTGATAGAGGGACCTAACAACGAACAAATAACTTTATTGAACAGAATTTTAATTAATCGAATATTTTCAGAAATAATACCCCAACTTTTGAACGGAAGGGTTCACGAAAATTATTTTGAACATATTCGGTCAAGCCGTTCTTGACCTTTGTTTTTGCCCAAAAACTATTTATTACAAAAGGACGTAGTTATTTGGAAGGCACTTACATATTTTTGCTTGCACAATTTTTTCATCGTATAACATTACAGAACCCTCAATTACCTACGCGTGTTCCGACACGTCGACTTAATAACGTGAGTGACCCGTTTGAAATATTATTTAATTTTAGACTTTAGACTTAGTTTATCAAATGTGACGCATACTTAGTGCTTCAGATGTAAAGCCACCGCCACAGTCATAGTGACGCTATAAATCAGATTGTAAGAAATCTCTTACTGATTGTCATTCTGACATGGTTCTAGAGTTACAATTGGTTGCCTGTACACCAGTATGGCGATGAGGAGTCTATGAGACCGAGTCCACATTTTCATCATATATTATTTACAAATCTCAGAGAAAAGGCCTCATTTGCAATTAAGCCCGGCACAAAAGAAAACCTTTTGTTTTGTTTTCGCCGGAAATTTGTTCGTCACGTGCCGAAAATCCGGTATTTTCTGCTTTATGCAAACGCGGTGAAAACTTTATTAAACTTTGCGTCAAATTTTGTATGTAGATTGATTTGGCCGGCTTTTGTTGTTATTTCGAGATAAGCTGGGGTTATACCTACGCCCAATTTCCCGGCCTACAATAACAAACAAAAGATTTTTCCCATGTTTGTTTCTGAAACGTCTGTTGTATCTACTTATGATTACTTTCAAGCGAATTCGACCACAAACATTAAGGAAATAATATGTCCCGAAGTTATTTTAAATATTTTTCTGCTCTCCGGCCGGTAAGCAGCCAATTGCAGCCCGATACGCTAAACAAATTAGCCGCTTGTCGACTGCGTCGAGCAGAAAAACAGTGTAGAGACCATGGCCAGTAAATAAGAAAGTCTCAGATCATATGTTTTGAATTACACGAGATCTGAGACATTTCTTACTTTACAGGCCTCGGTACGTATCAACTATTAAACCGTCTTCAGAACGGAACATTTTTGGTTCTAAGTAAAAAGTTATTAATCTTTATTTTCTTATTATTTAAGTTTTATTTCTATCAAATAAACTGTTTTTTTAAGTAGAAATAACATAAGAATAGATGAAAATATCACGTTTTAGAAGAGTCGTACCTATTCTTAAAATATATACTTTTCTAATAAGTTAAAACATATAGTTTTACAAATGTTTTGGTTTTTTTTCATGATCGATTTTCATTTAAGGACGTATTAAAAAAATGTTAACTTTTTATATAAAAAAGCTATTATAATTTTGTTTTATGGAAAATTCAATACTAAGTATATTTTTATATCATATTTTCTTTTATTTGTACTATACAAATGCAGTAAAAATAGTTTGATTTGATTTAGTGGAGATGATTAGGAAATTCTGGAATAGACAAAATTTATCTTTTATATATTGGGCGTTCCAAGACGATATTAGGTGACTGAGTAGCCAGTTGAATATGTAGTTGTGATCCTTTGGTATGCATATTTATTAAAGCATGTAAGGGATGACTCACGTTGAAACGGGACGGGACGGGGCGGGACGGGATGATCTGTCGGTTTCTATAAAAAATATCACGTGACAATCGAGGGCTTCGAGCTTTCACGTGATTTTTTCTATAGAAATTGAGAGATCGTCCCGTCCCGTCCTAATGTGAGTCCTCTTTAAAGTTGTATTTTCGCGTTATTGTGCAAGAGCCGTATATCGCGCGTATTTGAATCTATATTAGACTCCTAATTTGCTTGGAAAAACTCTATCCGGGCACATACATGAAATTGGTGAATCTTAAAAAGCTGGTATGGACCCAGCTTAGTGATTTTTCCGTCAAGATTATTACTGTCGTCATCTACCGCTCCATTGACCGGTTTTCCGGTTTATAAATAATGTATACTTTACGATATCGCACCTGTGAAATCAATTTGATTGACAGGAGAAAATATAGACCATATAGACAATATAGACCTTATAGTATGTTAGGAAGTTATAAGACAGTTTTATATAGGTTGTAATAAGCATTTCTTAGTACTTATGTGGACTAGATCTCTCTACTAGAACTTTACACAGGGACAAGTTGGAAAGAGATAACGTTCCGTTCCTTAAATATAATACAGGGTGTACTTAGCCATTGGACAAAGCCGAAACGTGCATATGCGTTACGGTGTTTAGTACCAGCACTGTACACAAAGTATCATAAAATCATTTTTTTTTAAGTAGGCACGTTACAGTGGACTATTGAATGTCAAATATAACATAAATAAAGGTACACCCGGCTGCGGCTCTAACCCTACACCACAGACCGGATAAGATTAACACTTTACACCGGCGAAAAACTAGGCAGGACACATCTTTTCAAAACTTTACTTCGTTTTTATATATATAATTAATTCCACGGTGCTGTATCATTCATGTACCTACTCTTGTGTACTTTAATAGGCTGAACCCTAACTGAATTGCGTTAAGACGTCATGGTAAGGCCCGTGATTTACTTCAAGAAAAGGATGGTTCGGCCTGCCAGCCAAGAAACTTCAGAATTCCAAGAAACTAAAAATTGTATGGTTTATCTTGTGGCTGATTTTCAGACGCTAACTATTGCCGTGAAATAAAAGAAACATCTTTTTTTTTGTTTCAGAAACCTCAGCATATTCACAGCGCGATTAGCAACCCTATTAGTATTACACACGGGGGGAGCAGGGCTGGCATCACCCACGGTAGTCACTCGACCAGCAAGGGCACAGTGGCTCCCCACAGATAACCAGACTGTATACACATTGCCAGCGGGTGAAGTGCAGAGGTAAGAAACTGCAGTATATTAGCAACCCTACTAGTATTACACACGGGGGGAGCAGGGCTGGCATCACCCACGGTAGTCACTCGACCAGCAAGGGCACAGTGGCTCCCCACAGATAACCAGACTGTATACACATTGCCAGCGGGTGAAGTGCAGAGGTAAGAAACTGCAGTATATTAGCAACCCTACTAGTATTACACACGGGGGGAGCAGGGCTGGCATCACCCACGGTGGTCACTCGACCAGCAAGGGCACAGTGGCTACCCACAGATAACCAGACTGTTTACACATTGCCAGCGGGTGAAGTGCAGAGGTAAGAAACTGCAGTATATTAGCAACCTTACTAGTATTACACACGGGGGGAGCAGGGCTGGCATCACCCACGGTAGTCACTCGACCAGCAAGGGCACAGTGGCTCCCCACAGATAACCAGACTGTATACACATTGCCAGCGGGTGAAGTGCAGAGGTAAGAAACTGCAGTATATTAGCAACTCTACTAGTATTACACACGGGGGGAGCAGGGCTGGCATCACCCACGGTAGTCACTCGACCAGCAAGGGCACAGTGGCTCCCCACAGATAACCAGACTGTATACACATTGCCAGCGGGTGAAGTGCAGAGGTAAGAAACTGCAGTATATTAGCAACCCTACTAGTATTACACACGGGGGGAGCAGGGCTGGCATCACCCACGGTGGTCACTCGACCAGCAAGGGCACAGTGGCTCCCCACAGATAACCAGACTGTATACACATTGCCAGCGGGTGAAGTGCAGAGGTAAGAAACTGCAGTATATTAGCAACCTTACTAGTATTACACACGGGGGGAGCAGGGCTGGCATCACCCACGGTGGTCACTCGACCAGCAAGGGCACAGTGGCTACCCACAGATAACCAGACTGTATACACATTGCCAGCGGGTGAAGTGCAGAGGTAAGAAACTGCAGTATATTAGCAACCCTACTAGTATTACACACGGGGGGAGCAGGGCTGGCATCACCCACGGTGGTCACTCGACCAGCAAGGGCACAGTGGCTACCCACAGATAACCAGACTGTTTACACATTGCCAGCGGGTGAAGTGCAGAGGTAAGAAACTGCAGTATATTAGCAACTCTACTAGTATTACACACGGGGGGAGCAGGGCTGGCATCACCCACGGTGGTCACTCGACCAGCAAGGGCACAGTGGCTCCCCACAGATAACCAGACTGTATACACATTGCCAGCGGGTGAAGTGCAGAGGTAAGAAACTGCAGTATATTAGCAACCTTACTAGTATTACACACGGGGGGAGCAGGGCTGGCATCACCCACGGTGGTCACTCGACCAGCAAGGGCACAGTGGCTACCCACAGATAACCAGACTGTATACACATTGCCAGCGGGTGAAGTGCAGAGGTAAGAAACTGCAGTATATTAGCAACTCTACTAGTATTACACACGGGGGGAGCAGGGCTGGCATCACCCACGGTAGTCACTCGACCAGCAAGGGCACAGTGGCTCCCCACAGATAACCAGACTGTATACACATTGCCAGCGGGTGAAGTGCAGAGGTAAGAAACTGCAGTATATTAGCAACCCTACTAGTATTACACACGGGGGGAGCAGGGCTGGCATCACCCACGGTGGTCACTCGACCAGCAAGGGCACAGTGGCTACCCACAGATAACCAGACTGTTTACACATTGCCAGCGGGTGAAGTGCAGAGGTAAGAAACTGCAGTATATTAGCAACCCTACTAGTATTACACACGGGGGGAGCAGGGCTGGCATCACCCACGGTGGTCACTCGACCAGCAAGGGCACAGTGGCTCCCCACAGATAACCAGACTGTATACACATTGCCAGCGGGTGAAGTGCAGAGGTAAGAAACTGCAGTATATTAGCAACCTTACTAGTATTACACACGGGGGGAGCAGGGCTGGCATCACCCACGGTGGTCACTCGACCAGCAAGGGCACAGTGGCTACCCACAGATAACCAGACTGTATACACATTGCCAGCGGGTGAAGTGCAGAGGTAAGAAACTGCAGTATATTAGCAACTCTACTAGTATTACACACGGGGGGAGCAGGGCTGGCATCACCCACGGTAGTCACTCGACCAGCAAGGGCACAGTGGCTCCCCACAGATAACCAGACTGTATACACATTGCCAGCGGGTGAAGTGCAGAGGTAAGAAACTGCAGTATATTAGCAACCCTACTAGTATTACACACGGGGGGAGCAGGGCTGGCATCACCCACGGTGGTCACTCGACCAGCAAGGGCACAGTGGCTCTCCACAGATAACCAGACTGTATACACATTGCCAGCGGGCGACATGCAGAGGTAAGAAACTCATCACGCTGTCGGGTGCGTATGGTGGTACAACCATTTTTATAAACATATAAATAACATTATTTGTATTATAAGAACACGTTTTAATTGATTATTTATTAGTATTGGTATTATTTATTAGTTTGTCTACGTATAAATTAGTATGCGGTGTTTTAAATATATCTGAACGCATCCGCGAGGACGCGTTGCGCGAACCCTGACAGCTTATGCCGCCTGTAGGCGGAAGAATTTGTATCAACGTAAAACGTGGAGTGATACCCCGGGATACCTAAGTGTAATTGATATCTTAAGGACCATATTATTTGCATCATGCATTTGTAGAATATTCCTGAATGCCTGGTCAATAAAGCTAGCTTGACATAACCATAGGAATGTGATAAGCCTTACTAATGTTTTAATAATATTATGCGATAGTATAAAGCTTTAATACCCTAGCGGGCTTAGTATAAAATTAATGTGGTCTATAAATTCAGACGTGGCATAAGTCTGGACCTCTGGATATTAAGGACTCGTGTAGTCGCCATCATATACAGGGTGTAACAGAAGTCCCAAACGATACGCTTATAAGGTCAATGACCCTTAAAATTTTCGAAATCCGAAAAAAAACCTATCTCTATATGAAGTGAATTTTATTAGTAGCTGGTGGTGCCGAACTGAGTTTCGTCAATCTTATTCGGAAACTCCGCCAATCTACGAGTACTTGGACACTCCGTCGTTTGTATGTATGTATGTTTGTTTGACGATAACTCGAGTATCGTTGATCGGATCGTCTTGAAATTTGGCAAGTGGTTAGATGAGATAAATAGAATTTTTCAGTTTGAATACAATCCAAATTGGTCGAGGGGTTGCCGAGTTATAGGTACTTAGAGGTCACGAGTTCACATTCCGGACGAACAACTAAAGTAAACCTTGACTTTCTTCTCCCAATTATTACGAGTATTCTTAACTATTCCATATCATTCAGTGTGTTTCCTAGTGTATGGAAGAATGCTAATATTATTCCTTTACCCAAAAAATCAAACCCGTGTTCTTTTTCTGATTATCGTCATATATCTATTCTCCCGTTCTTATCTAAGGTCCTCGAGCGGCTAGTGCATCAGCAGTTAACTTCTTTCTTAAATAAAAACGACCTTTTTAATCTGTACCAGTCTGGTTTTCGTCCTGGTCACAGTACATCTACGGCTTTAATTAAAGTAACTGATGACATCAGATTGGGTATGGATAACAGGCAACTCACGGTTCTTACACTTTTAGATTTTAGTAATGCATTTAAAAATTTCGATTTTGAAATTTTACTAGCCTTCCTACGCTCTCTGAACATTGCTCCTGAAGTGGTGGACTGGTTCGGCAGCTACTTGGTTGATCGTCGGCAAAGAATAATGGTGGGCACCTCTAATTCTTCTTGGTGCAGCACGCTAGCCGGCGTTCCGCAGGGTGGTGTGCTGTCCCCGCTATTGTTTTCCATATTTATAAATACAATTACTCTTAATATTTCTTCTTTTTATCACATGTATGCTGATGACCTCCAAATATATTCTCAGGGCGCATTAAGTGACCTTCCATCTGTCATTGATAGAACGAAGGATGACTTGTTGCAGATTTTAAATTGGAGTCGCGATTATGGCCTTAAGGTTAATCCACTCAAAACTCAAGTCATCATAATTGGCAGCAACAAACTTATTTCTAAAGTCGATTTCGGAAATCTCCCTAAAATAGTTTTTGACGACATTCAAATTCCTTTCTCAAACCGCGTCAAGAATCTTGGCCTTATTATGGATCAATGTTTGTCCTGGGTACCGCAAGTGTGTGAGGTGAGCAGGAAGGTGTTTGCCGCTGTAGGGTCTCTCAGACGGCTCCGTAACTTTCTGCCTATTGCTACTAAAATTGCGCTTGCTCAAACTTTACTTCTTCCCATTCTTGATTATGTCGATGTCTCCTATCCCGATCTCTCTGTGGAGCAACTAAACAAGCTTGAGCGTCTTCAAAATGTTTGCATCCGGTTCATATATGGGTTACGCAAATATGACCATGTTTCCAGTTTTCGTTCTCAACTCAAGTGGCTTCCTATCCGTCATCGTCGTAACTCTCATATACTCTCTCTCCTTTACTCTATACTCTCCCCGCTATCTCAAAGAACATTTTACTTACTTAAATTCTGTCAGATGCTCTCATAACTTACTACTATCCGTTCCTTCTTCTTCTACTAAGTTTTTTAATTCTTCGTTTACTTTCCAGGCTGTTAAACTGTGGAACTCTCTTCCCCTTGACGTAAGACGTGCTCAAACTATAACTGCCTTTAAGTTGAAACTCAAGGAATACTATCTGTCTCTTCCTTAGCTTTTCTTCTTTGACACTGTCGTTTCTCTTCTTCACTCATCGTTATGTATATATATATTATGTATGTATGTTTACGTATGTATTTATTATGTATGTATGTTTATGTATGTATGTATGTTTTATCGTATTATTATTTTGGTATGTATATTTATTGTGTGTGTTGTTTGTGTGCTTTTGTTAATCTCTGTGCCACCTAATACATTTTTTTCATTTGATCTGTACTCCACTACCCAAAGGTTGTCTGGAAGAGATCGCTCTTTAGCGATAAGACCGCCTGTTGTTACCCCTTACTGTTACTGTTCTGTATTATTATTTTCTCTTGTAACTGTATTTCATCTGTGTGAGGTGTGCAATAAAGAGTATTGTATTGTATTGTAAACGTCCGAGTGCTCGACATGTCAAAAGAAAATATTTATTTGAATCACGATATTATGCTAATTTATATATCTACATCAAATATTGTCATGTGTTTTGGGAGAAGAATATTTGAGTTGTGTTTAGTAGTATTTGTTTGACAGTCATGGTCACATTATCTAAATTCCTCAAAATTTGAAAATTTCTTAGTCAATCCGATTGTACTAGTAAATGTCAGGTGTCAGGCAGTCCCAGTACAAAATGGAATGGCAAATATTGGGACTTTGAAATATCAACTGATAGTCCTAATAAATATCAGCCCGCCTTAAAAATATATTAATAACTTAATAATAAGCTATTTATTTTGAAATTGGGATGTGAAGCATCAAAGGCACAAACATTTTTCGTCGTTTAAACTTTAAATGCGGTTGCGGGTGATCTTATTTTCAACCGACTTCAATATTTCTAAAGGAGGAGGTTCTCAATTCGTCTGATTTTTTTTTAATGGATGTTACCTCAGAACTCCGTCATTACTGAACCGATTTGAATTTTTTTTTTGGTTTCTTAAAGTAGATGGTTCCAGGTTGGTCCTGTTTCTTTCAAAATCTATTTTTGATGATGGGATCCATGAGGAACTGAGGGAACTCCTCAAATTTGAAAGGCACATGCATGCTGATTTGGGTGATTTCTTAAGAAACTCGAGCATTTCTTTACGAAAATCAACAATTTGGTGGAGTGGATCTGATAATGAAGACCAGGGATGGCAAAGTGCAACTGCTTGGAAATTCCCAGGACTATCATCCGATTTAAAAAAAAAAATTGTCTGAAAATAGATGGTTCCAGATTTGTTCCGTTTTTTTTTTTCAAATCAATTACTGATGATGAGATCCATGAGAAACTGAGGGAACTCCTCAATTTTTAACGGCACATGCATTCTGATTTGAGGGTTTCCTTAAGTAACTAAAACATTGTTTTGGGGGAGCCAACATTTTGATGAAGTGGACCTGATGATGAAGACCAGGGATGGCGAAGTGGAACTGGTCGATAAACCTAGCTCTACTTATTATCCTAGTTGTGACATTCATGTTTTTGATTTGATTTCTATTCTGATGATGGAGTTCTTGAAGAATTCAGAGAACTCCTCAAATTTGAACGGCACTTTCATTGTGATTAGAGGGTGTTCATAATTAGCTTAGGCATTTTCTTACTGTGGCCATCATTTTGCTGGAGTGGACCTGATGTTGATAATCAGGGATGGCATAATGAAACTGCTCGATAATTTACAGTCTTTCATCCAATTTAACACATTGTGTTTTTGTTTGTTTGAAAGGTCTACGGGAGTTCCGTTTGATTATACTTCACATGTAATGATGGAAGCCCTGGGACATTAAGAAAGCTCCTCAATTTTCGATCGTACACGTGCGGTGTATTGGATATTTGTGAAGTAAACTGGCTAACCCAAACAAATTCAAAATTTCACTTTTACCGGGAACCAAATGAAGTCGGTTTTTTTTTCTTAAAAATTATATGAATGGTAATTTAAACTGTGATAACGAACACTGGTACATACAGTGTCGAGCACTAGGACGTTTACCTTAGTAACCATTCAAACAAATAAAAACTTAAAATTTTACTATAGTTTTGGTAGTATAATTTAGTACCTTTGGTCTACATAAATGAAGTGTGCTACTGTATGTTAACACCATAATTTAGTTAACTATAACTAGAAGAAATTATGGTGTTCTTCGTTATCAGTTTATTTATTTATACATCGACTTGACAGTTAAACGACTGTGACATACATAAAAAAACACGCAAATTGAGAACCTCTTTTTGAAATTTTGAAGTCGGTTGAAAACTAATTGGGTTTCGTTTTGCCAAGGAAGTTTGGCTAAGGAAAGTAAATAATTGTACGTTTTTCGTGTTTGTTTTTCTGTATGTACTTACGTGTTTTGGTAAAAGTACAATCACAAACTATTAAGAAATGGCATGGCTGCAATACTATTAGAACTATTAGAAGATAATTCCGAATTTAGAAAATAAGAGAATAGGGTTCTTCTTGATTTTCTTCCTAGCTTTCTCCTGGCTTATGACGTGCAATTAGCCGCTCAGGGAACCTGGGGTCCGCTATATATGATTCGTTTACAATGCGTGCTGCGACGTAGACGCGTTGACGAATAATTAAATTATTAATTGCGAAATTAGCCCGGCGCGGCCGCCGCTAACGAATCAGCGCGATGAGTTTCTCCGGACAGAGCCAACCCGTCGTAAACGAGCTCCTCGCCTTGCTGCAACAGAAGCTGCTGCTGGGAGGGAAGATGGACCTGGCGACAGCTGTCCAGATGAATTCGCGGGCGTCGAGCATGACCGTTGAAGACATCTGTGAAGCGAAGCAGGTGCTGTGTCAGTCCCTTGGGATTACCGGCACATATGTACCTCACCGAAGAGGGGATATAACAGGGGAGAAGACCCTTCAAGATATAAACAAAATCTTGAGGGAGAATAAGGACCGGCTTCCGGAATTTGTGGCGGGTGCCTCTAGCCATGTTGTAGCTGATGTTCCGGACCATGTCGACGTTCGCAGCTTGTTTAAGGATATCGTGGCCCTTAAAACAAGTTTAGCAGAAGTGGTTTTGAAGTTTGAAGCAGCCCAAGTCACTATTGCCGAGTTACGCAACGAAGTCACCAGTTTGCGTAATAATGCTCTAACTCGGCCAGTGGCGTCAAATTTCAAGAGCGATGACCGGAGTACGTATGACGCGCCGCCGGTCGGAATGTGTGGTGCCGACGCTGCAAATTGTAGTGGGGCTCACATCGGTACACCGCCCGCGTGCCCCCCGCGCGTCCGGCCACCTCCTGCCTCCTCGAAGTCGCGTCAGCGTGATTATGCTGGCGTAGCCGGTCAACCAGTCGCAGGTAACCGGGTAAGCGCGCCTGCTAAGGCGTGTGAAGAACGGGCTCCAGTTATGGAGAAGAAATCCCGCACCCGTGTGGATAAGGAGGGGTTCACACTGGTGGAAAAGAAGAGCAAGGCACGCAAGGCGCCTCGTAAAACTCAGTGTGGCACTGCGGATCCAGTTAAGTCTGGCCTACCGATTGCGACACCGAGTACGGCGCTCTACGTGTCGCGCCTGCATCACTCTGCCGTTGCCGATGAGGTGGTACGTCCGCCAGAAGACCAGCTACAAGCTGAGGGTGCACCAGCTGCGGTCGCGTCACTAAGTGCACTTCAGCTCGTTTGTGGTGCGCGTGCCGCGGCCGCTGATGGATACCATCGCGAGCCCAGACTTCTGGCCGAAGGGTGTCGTGTTTCGGCGGTTCCGGGGCAACCTGCCGAATCCTACGCCTGATGAGACGACGCAACGAAGCCACGTAGTAACGTCGCCTAAATTATAAGTAGTATTAAGTTTTATACGTTATGGTTTTATTTGTGTTTTTTGTATGTACTTATTATATGTTTTACTTTTTTATTTGATGGTTGCAGTACTTTGGTTTTGACTGTTATGCTGTAAACTGTTGTTTGAAATAAATAAATAAAATAAATAAATAAATATCAAAATTTGGCGTAGGCGCTAGTTTAACAAACGCGACTGCCGTCCGACCTTCCAACCCGAAGGGTAAACTAGGTCTTATTGGAATTAGTCCGGTTTCCTCAGTTTCCCTTCAACGCAAATCGATAAGTAAATGATATTTCGTACGTACGTTCCGAAAAACTCTTCGGTACGAGCAGTATTTGAACCCGCGACTATCGGATTGAAGGTTGCGTGATCTTACCGCCGCGCTGGGCCACCAACAAAAATATGCAATATGTTTCAAAAACTGTTAAAAGTTTTGTTTATTACAGAATTTAATATATTATGGGCAGCAATTTATTGCGATTGTATTTTAATGACTTGAGTTATAATCCTCAAGTTTACAAAGATTATTTTGTATAAAATAACTAAACTGGAATAAGCTGAAATTGTTGTTTGTAAACAATTAACGTTAATATTGACTCTATTCATTTTAATATTACTTTAGTTATAATCTGAAATGTTAGTAAGTACTTACTTATTTCCATAGCTTTCAGCTATACATATATTGTTTAATACTAGTTGCGTATTACATCTATATACTTTAAGATACTAATCAATCGGGGGTTGCCAACTAACCTAGAGTTAAGCGTTTATTTCATACGGAATTTGACAATTATCGCAGGGTTAGTCAGCTACGAAGATATGAATACAGCCAAAGTTTAAATAAAAAACTCCGGTGAGTATTAGACATACAAGAATAACATTTATTTTTAACAGTAAGTGTAACTACCTACCTTAAATCTAAAATAGGTGAAGCATTGTACCTACTATAGCGTTCAGAATTGCATGGGCAATTTGAATGAATCAATTCATTCATAAACTGCCCATGCAATTCTGAACGCGTGTGTACCTAGGATGCTGGCGGCATTTCCTCGTTGTATCGCAATGCTGATACGTTGTGCGAGGAAGCCACCAGCTCTTCGGTCACCAGTCACCACTCACCAGTAACATGAACCAGACGTTTCGCGATTTCTACGAAAAACTTGCGTGCTCTGGGACCCCATAGACCAAGATTAGACATATTAATGCGCGGAACGGCCCGCGTGTGCAGAGCAATCGCCGCAAACGCATCTCACTCATAATATTGGGACGCGGACCGTTCCGAAACATTTCGAGCTATTTTCGACTTTATTGACGTGAGTAGCCCGATATAAGTATATTAATACAGCCAAAGTGCCAAAAATATGTATACAGGGTTTTTATTGCTGTATTCATATCTTTGTAATTAAGAAAAAAAAACAAATATATTACAGGACATTCTTACACAAATTGACTAAGTCCCGCAGTAAGCTCAATAAGGCTTGTGTCACGGGTACTCAGACAACGAAATATATAATATACAAATACTTACATAGAAAATATCCATGACACACGAACAAATATCTGTGTTCATCACACAAATACATGCCCTTGCCGGGATTCGAACCCAGGACCATTGGCTTAGCAGGCAGGGTCACTACCAACTACGCCAACCGGTCGTCAAAGGTCGTAATTAGTAGTTGACATAGTTAGATACGCTCGAATATCACTTTTTTTCGTAAAGCTTCGAGGGAAAGTTCCTTTGTTCGTAATCATGGACCATGAAAAGCTGTATCTGCAGATAGATGATTTATCAATCCGTCTCGAAATGTTGTTTAACAAATCTCTATTGATTTCAAGTTCATATTCCGCCTTTGCTGAATTTCGACATGCATTTGCGGTGACAGCCAAAACAAATGAATTTTATATTCGTACTGAATCAAATATATATGGTATTATTTAGATTATAGGGTATATACGAGTACCTACATAGTAGTAGGTAAGAGTACTTCATCATCATCATCATTAAGTCGACTTATCAGTGGAGTACTTATCTTCCAGCTTTCTTTGTCCTGCGCCTCTTTGACCTTTTGATACGACATGGCCACAGAATAAATAATAGTCATGGCGTCTATTTTTCCCTCACTTGGTCCATGTGGCTTGGTTTGCCTCTATCATCCCATTTTGAATAGTTTTCAAGAAGCGGTCTTGTTGTATTATAATAAAACTTTATTAATGTTTTTTTTTGCCAGTTTGGAGTTGAACACCTCATCAATATCGGCACCAGTGTTTGTCACAGTTAGCCCGTGTACGACGGACGTGCGCTGGGCCCTTTTTAGGGGCCACATCGGAAACATTGACGGTATGTATGTTTTTACAATTTTATACAAATCCCAAACTAGAAAGATAGATAAGTGACTTTTTCTTAAAACTTGCTAGCTGGTTTGCCGAAATACGTCTTTAAACTACCGTCTTTAAAGCTGCCCCCCCCCCACTTTTTATTAACATGGGTATTACGCTAGCCCAAAGGGAATTGGAGAGTAGCTATATACCTTAATCTATAAGATTTATTTAGCCTAAGCTAGGCCAATGCAGAAACAGAATGAAAAAATAAGATTCAATATTTAATACAATCCACAAGAAAACTAAAATAAAATTACTCTATTGGCTAAATTATTATTTATAAGTACCCACTTGCTTAAAAAAACTAAAACTACTTACTATTAAATTCAAAAAACAAAACTAAATAAAAATAATAATAATAATATATTAACTAAAAAGGTATAGCGGCAAAAACCTGACCAGGAAAATTGTTTTCCTAAACAAATACTGTCAGTTTCGTAAATAAGAATAAAATTCACACACGCATTTGGACAGAATCTAAACGGTTCTGTCCAAATACGTATTTTCAATTTGTCTATAGTTGAAGCATTGGATTTCGGTGCCCGTACCATGAGTTTCCCGCAAGCCATGGTCACTAGCGAGTGATCCTGATCACACCAATATGATAAAAATATTTGACTTGTACCCTGCCTGACCTGAACCGTGATTGAGAATCTGTAAATGACTTAGATGACTGTCATGTAAATCCTTTAATTCATTAAGTCGCCTTTTGGGACATTCCTGGTTAAGTAAAGAGTGAGCTATGTATTCTTAAGCCCTTGGCGTAATTGTGTTTTCTTAGCACCATGAAAGAATACTGCAATGTTCGTCTAAAATTTAGGCAAATTGCTACAGTGCCATCAATGGCCTCACTTACCTACTAGGCATCTGTTTCATTCATTTTATTTGGTGCGTAGACATCGGGCCAAGACACTCCGTTCTACAGATGGCGCTGCAAACCTAAACACGAAACCAAGGACTAAAGGACAAAAAATAGATGGAGATCTGATTCCGTTACTGGCGCCATCTAGCTGCAGTAAGAATTTTGGATTAACGTGATGTTTAGTTCATGTGCTACACTATCATTATTAACTTATCTGAGCGCCTGGCAACTGTTCAGCGGTGTGTGTGGCAGTGGTTGGGCAACAAAGGGGTTTTATAATCAATTGAAGGTGTGAAATTTATAGAACTTGAGTTTTGTGTGATATAAAATAGCTAATTATGTACCTATTTAATTCAAATATGACATTACCAGGCATTTTTATTGGGGGGAAAGTAGTCCCATGTGAAGTCCAAGGTGCGGTAAAAAGTGCCAAAGTCGTCTCATTTAAATAGAGGTAAAATCGTGTGTGCGGCGCAAAAACTACATGCGAAAATACTCAGTCGACACCCCTCCAGGCGACGATAAAGTACAACTATCATACCCACCGCAGAACAGCTGCCAGGCGCCCGAATTAATTAATAACGTTAGTATAGCACACTAACTAGAGGGGTTTCGTGGCTCTATAAATTGTACACCAATTTCTATGGCTCACTCTCCGTCTATCCATATTTACTGGAACAACCCGCGTTTGTGTGTTTGTATATAAGTTTCCTCGATGATAACTCGAGTATCGTCAGTCGGACCGTCGTGAAATTTGTCAAGTCGTTCAATGAGATAAACATATTTTTTAATTTGAATATGAACCAAATCGTTTAAGGGTATGCCGAGATATAGAGGTCGCAAGTTCACGGGCTAAAGACCACGCCCCTAACGTGAACTCGCAGATGTAGTGTATAATGTTTTTCCTTCGTGTTTTCGCGAAAACGCTCGAGCGTGTCAAGCTATTTCATTGAGTGTCAGTACTAAAAGTACCGAGGTAGATTGAAGTAGCACGACAAATAAGAGCATTTCCGAGAATATTTCTCGAGGGCTAAATATTATGCACTACGTAACTCGCTCGTGAACATAGTACGGGATACGTGCGGTAGTGCGGGTAAGTTTACGCAGTCGCCAGCAGATACGACCCCCGTTAAATTCATGGTAAGGGCACAGGATAAATGATTTCGATTGTATTGTTGTTTTGTACGAATAGCATGCGAATAATCTGACACGTAACATCAATTTGTTTGGTGTCAGAATATTGAAGCGGTTATCACACCGACGCATCCGGGCTATTTCCCTTTTTTAACATGGGTATTTTTATGTGATTCTAATAGAAGACAAAAGTTGTCCAAAAATTCCATACATTTTCCAACAAGTTACCGCCATACAACGTCTATGAAAAAATGGCAAGGGAATGAAAAAAAAACCTTAAGACACTTTTTTTCTTTTATACGGATCGATTTTGAGTAGAAATCACATAAATACTTCCAAATAAAAAAAAGTGGGGGGGACAACTTTGGCAAAATGGCCCATCCACATGTTAGAATTCACAGTGTATGCGTGTTTCAATATAAGTGCAACTGCAAGTTGCAGTAGTTAATTTCTTACTTAGACATCTTTTGAGGGTCATGACCCTCAGACATGTCTATTCAGACAATTCTAAAGCTAACCCTCTGTTATAGGCTGGTGGGTTAGCCTTCAGACATAAGTATCTATATAATAGCAATTATTGTATTTATTTTAAGCTTGTAAAATATTACATTGTTCTAAAAAAAAAACTATTTAGCCTTTTCGAAGCTGTGTCAAACCCAAAGATATCATTCAGGCCTTGTGGCGCCTCAGTGTGTCAAAACGCCTCAGTGTGTCGGTGATTCTCAATGTGTCAACATGAATGTGTTTTGTGATAATATCATATTTATTATGTTCTATAGTATGTGACCTTTGACTATTTAATTTGCTGGACTGGCAACGTCTGTCATTTATTATCCAAAAAAGTCTGGCATTTTTTGCGAGGCGGGGCACGTTAAATGTACAGCTATTCGTACGCAACGTACAACTAGCTATGTCAGCTAAAGTCCGTCCATACAATGTGCATGAAACTATGTCATCTCCCATTCGGCAGAGGGGTAGGCCTGTCAATAGCTTCTCCGTCTGGCTAATAACTCAAAGTATGTGAGGTTACCTATTCATTTCGTGACGAAAATTTTCCGTTGTCATATTTTTTTCTTTGCCACACTAAATAACACTAATGACCACTTGCATCAACCGGGGTCAGCCAACTAACCCGGAGTTAAGCGTTTATTTGTATGGAATTTAACAGCTTAACTCTGGGATAGCGGCTAACCCTATTGAGCCTTAAATGTTCGTAAAATTATCGTTCTTTTTCAGATCAACTGACATTCGTGAGAGAATATATCGGTCCGTACACAACGACGCTGTCAATAGGCGTATCTCAGAACGAAAGATACGTATTACAGGTAAGAATACAATAGAAAACAAATACAGGGGGGTTGCCACGATCGCCTAACGCGATGAATCGTTATAATCGTCCCTGTTCACCTACAAGGAAATTTAATAATATTAACGAAGCTTTAAAATATAAACACCGGTAGACAACAGGTGATTTTATCACCAAGAAACGATCTCTCCCAGACAACCCTTGGATAGTGGAGTCGATACACATAGAAAGAAAGAAAAAAACAAAAATACGTGTGGCACTCGGGGACTGCCACGGTAAAGCTATTGCATATCATTTTGTATCAACTTATGCAATTATAATTATTTATTTATTTTATTCATGCAGTATTTCTTTTTCTTTGATATTAATTCAAGTTACACTTTTTGAGCGTGGTGACCGATAAGAAAACAATTTTTTCTATTATTAAATAAATAAACAAGCACACAACGCGGTGTCGACAACGCCGTGTCGAAGACTGCCGAGCTGAAACGACGTTAGACGATGCACGGCCTTCAAGCCACACCTCCGTGTCCGTCGGAGTGGGGAGCGTGAGGTTTTTTCGTTACAGAATTTCTGGATTCGGTCCCCGCGCTCAAGGCCCGCCATAGAAGCTATGCAATAACTTAACAGACGATTTGAGAACCTCCTCCTTTAGAAATATTGAAGTCGGTTGAAAAAGCAATAATAGTTTACGCGGACATATTCATCAACAAATACTACTACACTAATACTACGGAGGCTAGGGGGAACTATTCTTAAAACCTCGTGAGTTCGATGAAAACTCGCTTAGTAGCCGTAAAAGCAGCTGATGGCGGCTACACAAAATATTAGTCGAGCGAAAGATAGATTTATACTAGTAAAAAAAAAGTTAATTGTAGCATTTAAGAGCTATTTGTATTTTTAAGTGAATTGGTCCTTTTCAGTTTTATTTCTAACAGTAAAGTTACAAAGTTACCATTATTAGTGACTAGCTGTTACCCGCGACTTCGTCTGCGTAGTATTATAATGTTTGGTAGTGTATTTTTATTAGCATAAGTATTAAAGACTAAATTGACTTGAACTGTAAATTGCTAATTAAATTCCGGGGCCGTATAAAACAAATAACTAACTTGCAACTACCTGTTATTATTTTTTCTCGTTAATAATTCAGGATATACCAAAAATGCTGGTGATCAATATTGTAATCTGATTTAGAAAAAATAGGACTGAATGTTTTTTTGACAAACATTTTTTGTTAATTTTTTCTGCTTATCACAATACGATACCGATTACGCATTTAATCGAATCAGCAGCATTTTTGTACAGCTGTATGTCTCTTTGTATCTACCACATATTAATCTTTCAGTGGTTGGAATACTTTGTAGATATGGTAAAAAGTACGTCCAAGTTTACATAAATTACTCGTATCTTTTAATTAAATAAGTAATCAAGGCCGAGTGTTTTTGATCACAGTTTAAAACAATGTCTTAAGCTCACTGAATTTAACCCATGGAATGCCATTCGATACCTGATTACAACTAACTTCCCAGTGAAGAAAAACATTGCGAGGATACCAAAATAATTACGTCGCGCATATAAACTTTCATTAGGTAGTAGGTAAGTATATATGTCTTATCCAAGGACGATCCTATGATAGGTTCGGCATAGGCCTTTATTCGCATGTACCTACTCAACATAAGATAAAAACAAAACTACTGTAAAAAAGTGCAATGCACAGTATTGAATTGACTATTTCACTTGCTTTCTTTCCGCTTTGCACCTCTATATAGGATGATTTCCGTAACAAAAACTATCCTGTCCTTTCCTAGGAGTCAAAACATCCCTATACCAAATTTCACCTTAATCCGTTCAGCGTTTTTAATTTACTTTGAAATGGTAACAGATAAGAGTTCATCTTTACAATTTAGCATCGCATGGAAATTTGTCCAAAATTTAATTGAAGAAACCGTGCTCTGGTTTTGTGACTGCTTCACTAACGCAACATCAGTTTGCTTGACAACAAAAATAAAATAGATGCCAAGTAAAATGTATCTAAATCTAACGACATGATCTAAGAATGTTTTTGCGCAAAGTTAAAATAATTTTAATCAAATCAATTTAAGGAGGATATAGGCGATACCTAGTTCGATTAGTGGCATATAGATAGAACTGTAATAAGTGCCATCCTAGTCCATCAAGTTGTGCATATTCAGTAATTTTTAGCCTTTTAAGTATAGTAATCATACGAAAAAATCTAAGCTTAGCCATATTATACATTGAGTTGCCTTCTTTGTAGTGGTTGGATTTCGCGTATCTGTCACTATAGCCTCAATGATATTGTCCTGAGGTCTGTCAGTCAGCGGCTGTTCATTCCGTTCTGGAGCCACTGAGTTTAGGCGCAGTGATAGCAAGATGGAGTGACGCTGGTGCTATGGGAGACGGGGCGGTGTTTGGTGTGGGATGCTACATGCGTCAGCACATTTTCGACTACCCATATTACTCGCACTTCCCACGTGGCAGGAGCCCTCTGCCGAAACTTTAGCGGCGGCGAAGCGGCATTAGTGTGCGCTCCCTTCTAAGATAAGATCCCAAACGGATAGCGGGATACTTACGTAATAGGCCAACACATTGTTACATTTGTGTGTAAATTTCTGATAATTCTATACAGTTACTCACATTTGACAGCAATCACCGTCGCGCTATCCATGCAACTTGTCTTTTCATGAACTTATAGCATTATCATTATCAGATGACATTCGTGGATAACCAACTTAGGTCTGTAGGACATGGATACAATACATGTTCATACCTTTGGTAGTGGAGACTGCGGGCTGCTTTGGGGGAACCCAAATTGTTCTGCATGACATAAGCCGTCGACTCAGACAAAAGGGAGAGGAGCCCGATCCAAGGTTGTCCGTAGCCATCCAGCATGGAAATGCCGCTAGTGTTCTGGGCTCTTTTGCACCAAGAATGGCGAAATACGGGTTATTATAATAAGACTTGTGTTTGGGTTTTTTTTATATGTAATTCAGTTTTTAAGTAACTGGCTGTGATTAATTTTTCAGTATATTCAATTTATACCATTAGGTTACCCATTTCATTTCATAGATTTTGTTTGACAAAACCTACTAAACTGTTAACAGCGCCATCAAACAAATCTAGAAGACTTCGCGGCTTAGTATGTTTCCTTAGAACGAAACAGTTAGATACCTACAGCTCTTAAGTAGTTCTACGTGTAATATATAGATGGCAGTGTAATAAACATAATATGAACGGGAAAATGTACCTTTTATGCCTTTGTGCCCATTTCTTCCGATAAACGTATTAAATGTGGCACAATTTTATTTAAAATAAGTTCTGCTGATTAGCAAAATATTGCCATAAAACCATGAATTTGTCGTGGCATATTCACTTACTTCATATCTAAGCAAATAGATGGCGCCAGTGTACCTGAATTAAAATATTTTTTTGATTTTTGAACATTATTAATAACTGTTGGAATTAATCAACTTAAATTTACCGTAATATGCTTCTTAAACGGGAAATCACGTAGTAGTACACGTTTAAAGTATTTGAAACGTATGAAGTTTGCATTAATTTCAAATGTTTTACATCACGCTATCGACATTTTTAAATCACATTGCATAAATACAACTTCCAATTTACTAAATTTAATACTCTATTGCAACTTTCAGAAACCCTCTAAAATTTTTTCGCTTATAATATTAGTGGCATTTTATTTATTATCAAATTTATGACAGCATTAAACATATCATATTTACATAGATTTAATGGATCCCGGCACATTGGTCACTTTTCAACTAATTTCCTAAAAACACAGTTATGTATTTTTTGTGCACTTTCGTCAGTAGTGACAAATATGTACTTAAGTTTAATTTCTGTTTGTTTATGACACTACTGAACAATACAAACTTAAAATAAATTTGGGTACATTTTCGTCTGCAGTGAAAGAGAGCTTTTTTATAGGCGAACAACATACGGTGATCATCGTCTTCGAACAATATTTACAGCACGCAGCAATGTCACCTTTGTGATTATCACAATAAGGAACAAATCTAATATACCAATAGAAAATATTTGATAAACAAGACAAAGGCATATTTCGATACTCTACTTCTTTGTAGGTACTAATATTTCTTATGCCAATGAAATTTCCACTTTATTCCGTTGTGCACTAACGTGCTAAATTCACAAATTTAAAATGGTACTTAGTACGACTTTGCATTTGCACTAAGATATCGATTAAAAAAACAAAACGATTCGCAGTCTAAATAAAAAATTAGGCGCCTTTTGCCTTTAATTCGATCCAGCCAGTATATTATGCATCGATTACAAAATCGATTTAACATATTTGATTCTGGCGGGAAAAAATAATAGTGTTTATTTTGACGTTTGACATCGCCGTATCTCTGGTAATAAGGGCTACTGTCCTCAATATTTTGTATAGAATATGACACTTAGCGACATTCGTATGGAGATATATCCTTTCCCCGATAAAGAACTTTGTAACAAAGTGAATAAAGTCGGTTTCGGTCCGTCGGAGTGGGGAGCGTCAGGTTTTTTTTCGTTACGGAATTTCTGGATTCGGTCCCCGCGCTCAAGGCCCGCGATAGAAGCTATGCAATAGCTTAAAATGATGATGATAAATGATATTTTTTACAGTACCTACATATTGTGCTATATTACCGCACTGTATCAAAAATTGAAAGGGCCATATGTACTGTAAAACGTTGTACGATAGGTACATGTGCGAATATGTAATTCGCAACTCGTGTCGATTTAAAACACTCCCTCCGGTCGTGTTTTATTTTATCGCCCTCATTGCGAATTTTCTCATACTGTACTTGTATCGTAATGTACTATTGTTACCTACCTTTGTTTTAGCTCAATTTCAAACATTGGTTTGCCTGATTCAAAATAATCGATAGGTAGTGGAACATTCAAATGTCGTAAGGGACATGTTAAGGGACTTACGATTTTAAATTATCACTGTCATGATGTATTGTAGATACGAGTAGCGACCTCATTGACCCGACTGACAAAGGCTCCTTTATAAGTAATATATTAAAAAAAAACTATTAGTCAGCCAGAACTTAAAAAAAAAATATTTACACATAAACAAAAAAAACATGAAATGGGTTGTCCGGCGGACCCCAAACTAGGCTGAGCCTGTATCTTGGGACCCTGGAGTGCGATAGGTACATTTGTAAACTAATTGGACTTGGAAGAACATCTGCATAAAGCTTTAAGGTGATATATGTGATCATTCATTTGTTTATATACCCACATATCATTAGCCCTCCAAAATGCGTTCAAAACCGCATATTAAGACCCTCAAAATGGTAAACTTTTTTGTTACAAAAAATTTCTTATGTGTGTAAATGACATTATAGCTAAACAATAACATCGACTACGATAACCAATTCAAATTTCGAACATCTCTGACAAACAAGAAAATTTGAGTTGACCTATATATTCTTACACCAGTCGAAATCACATTTTGTTCGAAACGAAATGTCAATTGCAAACAATGTCGCACGCAAGTTGCACGTTATTTTATATCGAACGATATGAAAAATGGGGCCGACTCTAATTTGTCTCCTAATAAAAAAAAGACAAAATAAAAAAAAACATTCTTGAACGCCGGAATGGCGGTCGAAATATGCGGCTAGAACGCATTACGAAGAGGCATTTTTAAAACACTAGTCTGATATTATTATGAAACTGGGCTGGCGCCTCGTTTTACTAAACCACACTCGAGTTTTAGCCAATCATTACCTATAATACAGTCACATAAAATACTAAAAAGAACATCCGTGGTTCTTCAAGCACTCACCGTTTTTAAGGCCCGGCTACACGCAAAAAAAGAATAAAAAGTTAAATGAATAACTTCAAGTCAAGCACGCCTGCAATCAATTACCTATAATAATGTAACTTACCAAAGTTACACAGTCCGCGACAAAAAAATCCGTAATACCATTTGCGTTCGTAACAAGAGTGAAACTGGCTTAAATTCTAATAAGCCAACTCACAATTGGGCAGGAAAATCAAAAGAAAATTTGTGATTGTTAGAAAAGTCGTTTTTAATGGTTTAAGCCAATTTCCGTCAGTAAAAAAAAAAGTTTATGGTTTTATTTTTGCGACATATATTTTCAATTAGGCGAGTATTTTTGAAATGCTACGCTAACGGCAACATTATGCAAATTTAAATGGACTGGGTTAATAGATTGACATAATACTTGCCTCTGGTTTCATGGCACGCGGATTTGCACTTCAGAATTGACCTTTGACTGTTTAATCAGCTGGACTGGACGTAATGTCTCTCTTGTTCTATACAAAAACGTCTGCCTATTTTTTGCGGGGAGGGGACGTCAAATGCATGGCTATTCGTACGCAACGTACAAATAGGTAGGAATATCAGATAAAGGTCAGTCCATACAATGCGTATGATTGTTTGTCATATGCATTTTGCAGAGGGGTAGGGATGTCATGGCTACTCAAATGGTTACTGTTTTATCTGAAAACATTTCCTCCACCAATATATTAAATTTATGTTTCTTTTTTGATGTAAGGTTTTTAACTCTTACTTCACCTGCAATATAAGTAAGAATGTTTTAAATTTCAAGGACTTCGCGCTTTTTTCTTTTTTTCAATATCCTTGGATCTCCCGACCGTATATAAATAAGCAACCGTATTGAGATTTTAAAAATATGATGCAAATATCTTTTCCGTTTCAGTATGTTTTACGTACGTTACGTACAGAAGTTGAAATCCAATTGGTACCTATACTATTTTCAAATCGGAATACACCTCATAGGATCGACAAAGTTGGAATAAACCTTTTGAAACGTTGACAAAAGCGACGTAGCAGATTTACATACTATTGTGAGTGAAGTTTCGTGTTAGAATACTTTGAATGGATCAAGGATCATGCATTCCTGCGAGGGATGTTTATAAAAACTGGCCAAGTGCGAGCCAGACTCGCGCACCGAGGGTTCACATGTTTGTCAACCTCATCTTCACTTCGGGCAACAATGGAAGCTACCGTATTGTTGCTCATCAGGCGGCGTCACTCATGCGTGGGTCCTGTGTCAGTATGAGAGATTGTCAAAGTGATGTATGAAATGTTCCTGCAGGACCCAAGTTCCACTAGCACCCCTAGCGGAAAATCAACTCGCGGTATTTCTCATTACACGAGATCTGAGACATTTCTTACTTTACAGTCCTCGTTACGTAATTTATTATTGATTGAAGTTGCGTACAAAAGGCAATATTCACTCATTATTTTTGTTCTGTTGGACGATATCTTTTATCATTATAATACAGTAAAATAAATTTCAGCGCAAAAAAACTAAAATTAAGGATATATCTTCTTTCAAAATTATTAACCAGATTCGAGCGTTTTAAACGCCCGCCATTTTGACAAGCTTAGCCGTGACGTCATCAACTACGGCCAGCTGTACACCAAACATTCGTGAAGCCGAGACGCGAGTGTACAGAGCTCCCTGTTCATTCGCGTTCTCGGCTTCTCGAATGTTTGGCGTACAGCCGGCCATAGTCGATGACGTCACACTCGACCAAAAAATATAACCCTTATCTGTTTCAAGTGCATATAGCCTATTCATATGTTTCCAGCTATCCTCAGAAGCTGGAGGGGCAGCAGCAGTCAGCGTACGCGGCGAGGCGCAACGCACGGTGCGTCTAAGACTACGCGTGAGGTCCAGGCGAAGGCTCTCAGCCAATTGGGACCCCAGGTAGGTTATAAAATATTTTCTTCTAAAATGCTTCCCGAAAACAGTGGCGAGACGTTAAGATGCTATCAACAGCGTCGAAATATTTTTAGAGCATGGTCTGCTTTTAAAGGTATGCTATATTGGCTCACGCAAGGGAAGCCGGCAGGAATCGAGTTCGACGAACGCCCCGCCACTGTTACCTAAAAGTCTCTTTTACATTAGGTAAGTTTCCATGGGCCGCAATAATCGCTTACCATCAGGTCATCATATTTCATTAAAAAAACTGTTTGTGTTAGCAAACTGAAGAAAAATGCTGTTGTAAAAAGCAAAATCTAGAAACGTGGCAGATTAGAGAAGATGTTGTGCCCACTATAGAAATTAAAAAAAACAACAGCAGTGCTCATATATTGTATGAAAATTCACAGGAGCAGTGTTTTTATGGAATACCATAGACAACGTTATAATGTATACTTTTTAAATATCGCTGTCAGTCATCTAATTGACAGATAGGCCAATTTCCTAATAAGGCCGATCTGCTAGTTAGATATGTACTATGCCTCTTAAAACCCGTGCGATCCATACGTAGACTTTCTGCCAACTGATACTATCCTTAGGTAAGTAAGGTGGCTAACTCCATCATAGGGACATTTCGTCTAATGCTGCTGGCATAAGCCGGGAAACACGCTAAACGAAGAAATACCCATTTCGCCTACCACTTTTATAACATGCTCACGCGCACAAAAATCAATAAAAACATACACCGTTACCCAAAACACGACAATAAATCTGGTATATACGAGTGGGTATGTCAGATTGCCACTTATACACCTAAGCACTAAATAGTCGTAACTCACAACCCTACAATCATGAAGACTTATGTACACTTACAATTGAAAACATAAGAAGCGACCAAACATGAACCTTATCACGTTGAAATAGCGTATATTATGGGTTAGTTTACTTAAAATCATATGTTAGAGAGAGGCCTTGTATGATTGATATAATAGCTTTTCTTTGAGGCTTGTCCGCAAACCTAAGTATGTCATTCTAAAATAGGTCTTATGTCTTTGATATAAGGCGTTTAGGTTATTGAATTGATGTATTAGATGAATTTATGACACATACCGTGTATGGCGAGTGATAACAGATTATCAGAAAAAGGTGTGCCGTTAGTTCAGAGCCTGGCTTTTAATCTTTATTGAGGTTCTGAGAATTAACTGGAACAAGGGCCATATTGTAGAACTGAAGTAAAAAATTATCTATGTCGGAAGCGCGCAAAGCTGTGCGCTGTTTTGATACAAACGCGGTTCTATTTTTGATTGTACAGTCAAGTGCAAAAAAGATGCATCGACAGTAGCGCCTCAAAATTTGTCTCACGCCTCAATAACTCCTCGTTTTGTTATACACCTTAAAAGATCTCACGTGCCTCAAAATTGTATCGCAGCTCAAATTTGTCCCATTCCATAGCTCTTATTTGTCATGCGGCTCAAAATTTATCATTTGCACAACTTAACTATTTTTATCGCCTATAAGTCGATGTATTGATGCTGCAAATTTATCAGTACCTCATCTCAAACGAGGTATCTATTGTATTGACAGCATTTTAACGGAATATTTTGTGCTTTTGGTGTAGGTGCTTCGAACGAAACATATATTTTATCATTGGGTAGTTTTCGCTATGAAATTGATTATACGAGTATGAAATGTACTTGTATTATTATACTTTACTCATAGACAAAATGAAAAGTAGAGTATTTTTCTCGGGTAAAAGCACCAATTTTACCTTCAAACTTTAAAATATCTCAGGTGTTGCCCTTGTTTAACAGCTACTATTATTGCACACCTCAATAAAAATCGTTACAGGAAATACAGCAAACAAAAAAGAGGAAAACAGCAGACGGTCTACGTACAAATAATCGAGTTTTAAGTACCAAACCAATTTTCACCCACCCACTCAGTTCAGCTCTATTTTTCTTCCGGAAAGTGGCTGAAGTGAGGACACTTGTTTTTTCAACCCTTTTGGAGCCCTCGCAATCACTTAAAGAAAATACAGCGTGGGACGGAATAACCAAACTTTTGCCTATTCATGTAAAAATAATCATCAAGTTATAAATATCAAATAAATCGATTTAATTAAGTACACTTCAATATACGTCACCTTATTTAATTTTATAGCCAACATAATAAATTGAAAGAGGTGCATGAAATTCAATACTGAACATCCTCTGGTGATTTTGCGATAGAGTCTGTCTATGCTAAGTTTCCTAGATTTTGAAAGCACAGACTATAACAGACGTTATAATTTCGTTGAACTTTGAAAATAAAACTTTTAAGTTTGCCAGTTAATTTTTTTGAATCTACATAATGGTGTGGCAAACAATTTATTAATTAAACATATTTGTATAATAGACTGAAAATAGTGAATGATGCGTGAAGCAACGAAATCTGTCTTAAAAGTTTGTTATAGAAATATGTATTTAAAACATTGGGGGCTAAGCTGTACGAAGTGCATTGCTGCAGATGCGGGGTAATAGATGCCAAAAATGGGCACCATGGTTTAAGCTGCCAAAGGTGCGCTGGTCTGCTACCAAGGCACCAGTCTTAAAACAAAATTATTCGTCTGGCTACGGTTTCAGTTGGTGTACCGTGCGTCTTGGAGCCGCCTGGTTTATGTCGCACGGACGGTAAAAACCTTATCAGCTTACCCTGGTTCCATAGCGGAGGACGCTGTCTCTTCTGGGACGCAACCTGTGTTAGCACATTCGCGGCATCCCATTTGTGGCGGGCCATGCAATGTGCTGCCTCAGCAGCCAAATCCACTACGAAAGTTAAGCACACCAAATACTCCACCCTGGAATCAGTGTATGATTTCGAGGTGAAGACGGCGGGGCCCTAGAGCTTGGAGGTTCTTCACCTAATAAAGGAGCTTGGGCGAATTAAAAAAATATCAAGCGTTTGTCACCTGCGCATAGACATGGGCTAGCACTCAGTCTATAACGTTTTAAAATTGTAATGCGCATTGAAATACATGTTTTAATTAGTCAAGTTATTCAAACACACCTTGTATAACGTTAAGTGATTATACAGGCGTTTCAAGGAGCTGCCATTTGGCAGCCTGCCTTAAGGATTTAGAAAAAATATGAATGACTGGCAGGTTTATTATTCAAGCCCAAAATTGTCTGCAAATCCCTTTACAATCTCAAGGTCTAGCACTAGCGCATGAGTGCTGCGACAGTTTGTCGCGGTCGAGAAAGAAAACTGTTACCTACTAGTCAGTTTCTAATCCTCAATCTATTTGTTAATCAAATTAATTCATAAATTGCCCATGCACTTTTTAATGCGTGTGTACGTTATCATCAGCCTAATTGACTTCTCTTGTCATAGTACAAAAATTGCCAAATTCGCAGTACGTCGCTTCTTCGAACAAACTAAGGCTGCGTTTTACCAAATTTTTATTCCGAGAATATCGCTTACTCTCAGATAGTAACGTCAAATTACTAAGGGATTTTGACATTAGTATCCAAGAGTAAACGTTACTCTTGGTTAAAAAGTTTGGTAAAATCACACACGTTATTTTTAAAAGTCGCTGAACAAACGTTGTATTGTTTATTTTTGTATTTGTATTATTTTTTTCCTCTTGTTATAGAGTCCACGCGGTATAATTATTAATTTTTTGCTTAAAATAAATATAAAATTACAGCCGGTCAAATAGGTTCGGGCAATCCGTCGGATCACCATAGTGGGCGGATATCCGCCGGGTATCCGCCAGAAAATTAAATTTACCATACATTAATGCAGGTCCAGCCGATATAACCGAATGTATATGAACGGCTAAAAAAGTCCTGGATATTATAGGCAAAGTATGAGCAGCTTATCGTTAATTGAATAAGTATAGAAAGTTGAATTGGGCACACAGATGTTTAAGAAATATACGTGAACTAAATTTCAAAACTGAAATTCAGGACCGGTGTTTGTAATTTCCGTTTTCCGGAATCCCAGCAGTTTTTCAGTTACTAAAATTCACCTAAATTTTATTCACGTCTCAGTGACCTAATTTTGTAACATGTAGGTGAGCCTAAATTCGCAAACTTTTTACAAATTTAGAGAGGGTTGAGGGTTTGAAAGGGCTTGATTTGTACATTCTAAAACAATTTTTTACAGTATTTTTTGATTTATAAGCGAAATGGTAAAAAAAATACCTCCTTATCTCCGAAGTTTACGAAGGTAGAGATCTGAATTTTCAGACAACGGTAACATTATCATAATCATTATTAAGGATGACTCACACTAGTCCGTTCCGTTCCGATCCGATACGGGACGATCTGTCAGTTTCTATAGAAAGTATCACGTGATAGCTCGGAGCCCTCGGACGTCACGTGACTTTTTGTATAGAAACTGACAGATCGTCCCGTATCGGATCGGAACGGAACGGACTACTGAGAGTCATCCTTTATCATCATTATCTTTAGTTATTATTTTTTAATAAAAAAAAACTTTTCTGAACTAAATTTGAGATTTAACTGTATCAGATTGCTTTTTTTTTAATTTGTATGAATCATGCTGAATACCATGCTGTAAGTACCTTATTTTAAATAAAGTAAAAAAAACAGTTTCGTTTACGTATTTATTTTTATTAGGTATCAAGGAACAATTTAATTTAATTTAACAAACTCGCATACTAACACTGTCATGCAAACGAGTGACCCAATCTGTCGATACATGGGATTGCGTCAAATTTCTACTTCTAGGTGCAGTTGCAACTCAAAGTTCTTACAGAACCCTCGGTGCGCGAGTCCGACTCGCGCTTGGCCGGTTTTTTAATACATACCATTGAAGTAGAAACAGAAACAGCGCATGTTGTAATTATAGTGTTAATAAACGTAATTATTATACTATTCCTTTGTGTTACAACGTGTATTTACTTGTATAACCGAGATAATTATAAGCCCCTGGATGGATCAATTACCTTTCGATCAACACATGTTTAAGCTGAGTAACTGACAATGACAACGACGTTGTACTAGTCACTTTTTGTGATAGACCGAGAGACGAAGGAGTATTGTGCTTGCCATGAGTTGTAGGTGTACGTGGCCGTATTCGATAGCGACTGCGCCGTTCGGGGATATGTCCGTCCTGCTCCTGCCAGACTACTGGTCGGAGTGAGACGGACACACTTTCGAGTGCCACGGTCACTATCGAATACAGTTGCGTGCAACTCATTGTATATAGTCCTCCTCATCGATTTCGATGACGGCGACCCCAGCAGTCAAGGATTTCTCCTTTTGTGAGCTCTGATATGGCTGGCCAGGCCGAACTTGCTCTTAAATACTCTTCTGCATTCATGGCAGAATAGTTGGCCAGCCGTGTTGTAAGTATATACGTAGGAGGGCTTAGGTCGCTCTTTACGTAATTGGCGTTTTAGGTCTAAGTCGGAGAGGCGATTTTCCTCAAACGCTTTAATGCTGTCGTAGATGGTAGATCGCCAAGCTGACCTTTTCGTAGCGAGCCCTTCCCAAGACCCAGGATCGATAGCGCAAGCGTTCAGGTGTCTTTTCAGCACGTCCTTATAGCGCAGGTGTTGACCACCATGCTTCCGCTTACCCTCTGCTAACTCTGAGTAGAATACGGCTTTAGGTAAGCGGCGGTCATCCATCCGCAGGACATGCCCACTCCACCTGAGCTGACGTTGCATTAGGAGAGCCTCTATGCCGTACATTCCGGAGCGACGTAGAACCTCAGAATTAGGTACACGGTCCTGCCACTTGATGTTAAGTATGGATCTTAGACACCGCATGTGGTAAGTATCTAATTTTTTTATGTTGGGTCTGTATAGGCTCCTTATCCTCATCTGGTGAGGGTAGGGTTGGGGCGTAGGCACTAATCAGATGTACATATTTGTTGTCAGCGATTTGTAGGCGCAGAGTCAGGAGGCGGTCATTGATACCCTTCGGCAGGTTACTCAGATCTCTTGCTAATCCGTTTCGTATAGCAAAGCCCACGCCATTACCCGCCCTCTCACCAGCAGGTCGTCCGCTCCAGTAGTATGTGTAGCCGCCCAATTGCTCGCATAGCTCTCCACAATCACTCAGGTGGGTCTCGCTAACTGCAGCAATATCAATTTTATACTTAGCCAGCTCTCTTGCTATTAGGGCAGTTTTTCGCTCTGGACATAAGTTTCGGTCGTTGTCTAGTAAAGTCCGTACGTTCCATGTAGCTATAAAAAGTGGTTGTTTTGTTCTTCTTATTTTGTGTTGCTTTCGACCGCGTTTATCGATGCCCAAGCGCCCGCGGTTAGGCACTTAGGTAATGGTGAGGCAGACTATTTTTGGGCCACCTTTTCTAGGCCCCTCCTCTGTGCAGAGGAAAGCAGAGCGATCCTAAATAGGGCTGCTTTGTCGCCAGTTGTGCTGCCGAACTCAGAGTCCCACCTCAGTCGACTCCGGGAGCGACCACTCTCTCCTGGCCGCCTACGTGCAAGGTGTCAACTAGAGCCTCAGTACATCGATACCTCGACCCCGCCGCCAGCACCTCATCGCCGCAGGACTTTCAGAAGCTCGAATCCAGGGATAAATGCTAGGGTCATCTGCGCGTGAATTTATTTATAGTGGACAAGCGGTTGCGCGGGTGCAAGTCCACTTCACTCGTCTCAACCTCTGTGGCCCAATGGACCGGTAGGCCGGTACGATCGGCAGAGGTTGAGATGCAGCGGAAAGGCCGTAGCCACAAAATGGATCCTGACGTACGCCCTTGGGGTTTCCCGCATTACCTTGCCACATCGGTAGTTCATTACAGAGCCTTACCGTTGTGGACTTTTCGTTTACAGGGATCGTCCGTTAACTACTCCACAGGTATTCGTAGATGTAGTCCCCTTCTCTAGGTTTAGCCCACTGACGTGGTTTACCAGGGTGTGGCCGCTGTGACTACAGCTTCTTGGAGCCACTAGAGAAGAGATTGCGGAGGTTAAATAAACCCGCTACACCCCAAACTCATTGTAAGCACGTTATGACTGTATTGCAGAATATTTTTACAATATTGAAAAAATATTTACTTAGGTAAGGTACACACTCGTTTAAAAGTGCGTGGGCAATTTATGAATGAATTCATTCATAAACTGCCCATGCAATTTTGAACTCGATAGTACATAAACATAACAGGTATGTCCAATCCTCTATGTACCGTAAATATCCACTACACTAAATACAATTATTATGCGCAGTCAGTTTTGCTATATAAATTATTAAAAATAATCATGTACTATGCCAAAGCGAACCGCAGGTTCCCTGAACCGTGACAAAAGCCGGGAAAACGCTAGGAACAAGAAGAAAAAGAAACTATCGCGTTCAAAAGTGCTTGAACAATTCTTGGATTAATTCATTAAGAAATTGTCCATACGCAATTGAATGCGACTGTACAGTAGAAAAGGCGGTAGCATTTAATAAACCAATAACATGTTGTAAAATTAACATTATTGTACCTATCGATATTAGAAAAAAAACAACACCTGCAGTGTAGTATACTATAATTATTCAGAATAGTTTCCACCCACGATTTTTTCGCGTATAGATCGTGAAATTGCCAAACCTTCTTCGAATCCTCCCATTACACAAATCTTCATATCAAAACCAACACAAGTAATTATAAATCTTCTAAATCGTTAATTACGTTCTTTATATGTTAATTATCTGTCATCGCCATTTAGAAATATCAATCGTGTGCCAATAATTTATGACCTACTTATGCGCAAAAAGAATATTATATCGAATAAGATTGTCTTTTGCTGACCTTTTTTACCATTTGGATTGCAGATTTGACACTCTATTCTATCAAAATAGACATTAAAATCTATAATAGTCAGAGTTCGTTGCAAAGATAATCTTTAACAGAAAACGGTAAGCAAAAGATTTAAAAATTCGTACAGTTGTCACGTTATAATTACATGCATGTTTATGACGTTTCGCTTATCGTTTTTTGCTAAAGATTGTCATCTTGGCTAGTCCTCAACGTCTTATTAACAGGGCGCAGAGCATCCAATGGGCCCGCATCAGAGGATTGTGGTTTCTGACAAATCTTACCATTTCTCTATAAACCATAGTACCTATCATCATTGTAGTACCCAACTTAGGTATATGATACATAATTTTGATTTATTTATGTTCTACGTTCGACGTGGACACTTTTCCGTTTAGATAATAAAGCTGACATAAACTAAAGAAGCTATGATAAATTGAAAGGTTTATTAGAAAACACAATCCTCACGATGAGGGCGCCACTGGACGCTCTACAGCCTCTTAAGAGTCCACATGCTCTAGAAAAAGAGAGCGGGATAGATTGAATTGCAAGATCATGCGAAACATGAAATGGCGATAGTAGGCGGACGCGTCAAAATAAACCGCGTAAGTAATCAAATAATTGCTGTTTACAACTAAACTAAAATTGTTGTAGATACAAACTTTTACCAGATTGTACAGTGTACACTGTAGCCTCTTAATATAATTTGTCGTCAGCTCTCTGCCTACACCGCCTTTCTTGATTAGTAAAGAATTTATGTTTTTGCCCACATGTATTCAAAAAGAATCCTTTTATGTTAACGCGTGTGTAAACGTGTTATGCTTTCTTGCAGAGCCCTATGGAATGCGAGACAATATTTTATGGTTTGTGGCTTTATTATTCGCAGTCATATTTTTGATCGCAATTTCATCCAACGATAATTTTATGAAATATATGTATTATACAGAGGCGAACAGACAACGCAGAGGGCAAACTCTTACAAATCATAAAAGGACCATTTATTTTTCTGATGTGTTAGAGAGAATTTGGCTCTAAAAAGAGATATTTTCGAAAGTTTTTAATGATTTATTTTCTACGCAGGCTAAATAAGGATGACGACTAGGATCTAGGATGAAATACTATCATATTATTTAGTCCGTCAGTTAGATTACCTAAAAAATCTAAAATGATTAGACACGTACAATTTTTAAAGCACGAATCAAATCATTCATTAAATGTAATAAATGTTTTGATTCATGTTTTAGTGTTTTTTAAGTAGTCACACCCCGGTCCCAGCCCTGCTCACCGGGGACCTTGGTCACTTTTTCTTTAGTATATGACATCTCTTTCAATTTATAATTAGACACGTATTTTTACCTTTTTCAAATGAACTAAAAAATTTGGATGAAGGTAAAGAGATTAGGACCAGGTGAGAATGGTACCTACCTAACTAAACGTACTACCTAATTAAAACCTACCTAATAAAACGAAAGTTACGAAACTTGATTGCGTTGTATTTACGTCATTTTTCATTTGACGAACGAAAGAATAAACATGTTTACGTACAATATCTTTTTAATCATCTAACAGCCAGACTAAAATTTAGTAAATATACCTACATCTAAATATATAAAAGAAGAAAGTGACTGACTGAATGACTGACTGACTGAGTACTACGAGGGGAAAGAGACGGGGGGGGTGCAGATTATTTTTTAGTAAAGAATACCTGATTCGTCTTCGCATTCAAACGGCTGGTTCCTCTCACCCCCATGGAGACTGCTCGTAAAACTGAAATTTGTATATTACTAAATCTAATAGGTGCATGGACTTCAGATATTTATATTTTTACTTAGGTACGTCAGTGCGACTGTTACTTTTTTTTATTTTAAATTTTAACTCTTTTCTTATTTAAATACGAAAATAGACATCGGTTCTTTATTAGGATTGGCATGGCTAAAAGACACATAGGTATAACTTTGGTTAGTAACCAAAGTGAAAGTTTGGTTTGATCTCTAATCTCAGCTGAGATGACGTTTAGTTCGAAAAGTCCTCCTCCTCCACACACAATTAGTTGTCATTGACGCACGGCAGAAGCGAGGCAGCTCCAGCACCACCATAAATGGGTTATTATTATATTCCAAATTGACGGGGGTAAAAATGTACCCGTACTAGTGATTAATTAGAAATCGACTAAGTTTATCGACATCGATAAAAAGCAATTAGTAGCTCAAATTACTACACTTGACCTAGAAAAATATTTTACCTAGTTGGCTAAAATGGATATTATCACCCATGCGACGAAGATTAAATTAATTAAAATATTTAAGAGTTTATTCCTCAAAAAGTGTAGTTTAGTGTGTTTTTTTCTTCTTAATTCAAATTCTTTAAGTTCCCAACGTGTGTACGTAATTTTTATCGATATCAACTAATAAAATTAGTTTAATGTGTCCTCGCACTATTAATCTTCAGTACAGATTTGCACCCGTCAATAATGTTAAGTTATTATATTGCACCCGTACTGCGCTGAACTGTTTCTGAATGTAGCATATACAGACTGCTCGTGTAGAAACAGGTACGAAATGCCTTATACTCTTGGAAAATGAAAAGAAAGTAGTTAAAAACAAAACACGGCTTTTTGCCGTTGTTGGACCAAGCCGGCCATGTACGTTCGGGCAAACCGTCGGGTCTCCATATTGAGTATGTCCGCCACACAAAGTTCCAAGGTCCGACCGAGACTACTTTTTTTGTCTCGGTCGAGACCGAGACCGAGTCCGATTATTTTATAATATATACGAAAAATCGTGCATTTTCCACAAAAAGTCAAGATTCAACTGTTGTTTAATATAGCCATCACTAAAACGTTACGTTCACTGCCAATGCTTACGTATGATAACACGGTACACTTTATAATTGCTTAAAATACTGGTGAGTACCGACCAAAATCGCAAAAGTGCCAAGAGTCCCCAGTCGGCCAGTGCCGAGCATCTCGGCTTTTTTTGGCCGAGAGCCGGGACCGAGATCTTGGCTTGAATTTTGGCCAAGTCTGCCAAGACCGAGACCGGGATCTCGGTTGGACCTTACAAATTTCCTACACATTGACTGGCAGATCTGGTGGATATGCTCGAACGTATATGGCCAGCAAATGACACAATTCCATATAATGACAGATAGCTACGAAATATTGTAAGCAAGTCTTATGGTTTTGTTCTTTTACATTCTTTTAATTTGTCAAAAGTGCAAGGTTTGTCACAAGCACTGTACAGTAAGGTCAGCGATAGATGAAAAATATGTAGGCTGATCATATACGAGTATGTCGTCATGCTTTAGTTAGACCAAAAATATGCAGTCGATACCTCTGATTGAGAGGATCCAAACCCGGTTCTTATTGTATGGGAAAACCGGTTTTAAGCCGGTTTTTATATACAAGTAAAACCGGTTTTAGATCCCCTCTAGAGTTACTCTAATTTAGTGTGATAACATTGTTCTTCTCATTTAGTGATGTGCCATTCTATTTAACTCATGGTAATTTACCCGATGTGGGTATATAGGGAATAATCCGGGTAACTTTCCCCATACAAATCGGGTAAATTACCGAGAACGGCACATCGCTAATCTCATTACTCCATAAAAATAACTTTCACAGCGGATCTCATTTTAAGTACACAATTTACCACAATTCCTGCAACGAGTATCGCACCATAAAAGATTAAGGGGCTGTCAACAGCCAAGCCAGCTCACTTTATATTTACCTAATTGTATCGGAGTAAAGGATGACTCACACTAGAACTAGGTCCGGGATTTGTGTATTCTTTTACACTTACGTATTGGAGCGACATAAAGGTTTTTCCGTCAATGCCAATTTTCGATGGTCGTGGTAGGCGTACTGGACGGGATGGGGCGAAAGGGACGATCTGTCAATTTCTATAGAAATAATCACGTGATAGCTCGGAGGTCACGTGACGTTTTGTATAAAAACGAATAGACCGGTGCGGCCCGGTCAAGTCCCGGGCGTCCCGGCCCATTGTAGACTGAGTAATCCTTAAATGAGATCGCACTACCACTGGCCGAAAAGTTTTAGAAGAAAAAACACGAAAGGTTTAAAAAAAAATGAAATGAATGAATGAATAAAAAACATTTATTTGTGACATCACAGAAAACAACATAAGAAAAAGACAAACAAGGATTAGAATGTGTGTGCATCACAAAATGGACCAAAACATCGTAGACAATTTGTGAAATGTGACTAATTGACAGTTTAGATGTGAGTTATAAATTGTGATTTTAATTGCAAAGGCCTAAGTCCAAACTAATAAGAGAAAGAACCGTTTAATGAGAAATTGCAGACTTGCCAACTATTTTCAGTCAAGCCGATTTCGTTAAATTAAAAATCGGCTCTCTCTGATGAAATATCATACTTTTTGCAGTATTAAAATAGATTTACTTAAAAACATGAATTAGGTGTGGTCATCCCCTTAATTTTACCATTAAATAGATAAGAAACTTAATTAATATCGTTAAGAGTGCCGCTGCGTAAAAAGTGCACTTCGGAGAACAGCATTAATATGCAGGCCGTGTTCACGTAAACAACTTTTTCACGCATCTCGGAAACTATGGGCTATGGTTCATACCATACGACTATTCAATAGGGTTAGGGTTCTACAATTAAATAAATAAATATTATAGGATATTCTTACACAAATTGACTAAGACCCGCAGTAAGCTCAAGAAGGCTTGTGTTACGGGTACTCAGACAAAAATATATATAATATACAAATACATAGAAAACATCCATGACTCAGGAACAAATGTCTGTGTTCATCACATAAATAAATGCCCATACCGGGATTCGAACCCAGGACCATCGGCTTAGCAGGCAGGGTCACTACCAACTACGCCAACTGGTCGTCTTATAAATCGTTTCATTCATATTAACCTAAATATATTTATTTGGCAGAAACCACGGCGACAGGTGTGACAATTGTCAAAATTATTTCTGATATTACAGGCGTCTATTGGCTACGGGCGCCGCTCACTATTAGACAGGATTTATGCTTGTTTTTATAAATAAAAACATCATTATTACCATTAAAAACGATCGACGACCGGTTGGCGTAGTTGGTAGTGACCCTGCCTGCTAAGCCGATGGTCCTGGGTTCGAATCCCGGTATGGGCATTTATTTGTGTGATGAACACAGATATTTGTTCCTGAGTCATGGATGTTTTCTATGTATTTGTATATTATATATATCGTTGTCTAATTACCCGTAACACAAGCCTTCTTGAGCTTACTGCGGGACTTAGTGAATTTGTGTAAGAATGTCCTGTAATAATATTTATTTTAAAAACGAGTACTTTGTGAAGAGCTCTTGACACTTGTCACAAGAAACACGACATATGTCAAAATTCCGAGGATCATTTTCATGTTACTATTAGATCTCGTAACAATTAAAAAAAAGCCTTCACTAAGACATTATCTATTTATTGACGGTACATTACGATTTTATTTAAATTATCGAAATGGTGCACACAATCACACTGCCCGCGCGATGGTGAGCGGTTTCCGTAACCTACGGACACCTGAAACGTCAGTAATTCAGTCATTTTAGGAGTTGTTACTGTATACTTGTCAGCGCGGTGTAATTGGGGCCTGAAAAAAAACAACATAACACGTACTAAACAAAACCAAAATAAATGTAAGAAATTGGGCGCTTGCGACATAGTGCCGAAGATGCAGGCAGCATTTCCCCGCTTGCAATAGCAATGCTAATGCGTTGCGCGAGGAAGCTGCAAGCTCGCCGGTCACCAATCCCCAAGTGTTTCAGGCGTTCATAGGCTACAGGAACCGCTCGCCATGCGTCGGTTGTGTGCTTGTTTGCCACCATTTTTATAATTTAAATAAAATCGTAATGTATCGTCAATAAATAGAAAATTTCTCGGTGAAGACTTTTTGACAATCGTAACGAGATCTAATAGTGTTTTAAAGAAATTTCGGTCGTTTTGACATGAGAATGGTCCTGTGTCGGAATTTCGTGACATATGTCGTCTTCTTGTGACGAATGTCAAGAAATCATTGTCAATGATGATGTTTTTATTTATAACCCATAGACGCCTGTAATACCAGTGATAATGATGCTGACAATTGTCACACCTGTAGCCTTTTTGTAATTGGGGCCGGTAGTGCCTTTTTTGCAAGGCTGGGCCCTCAGATACCAAGGGCCAAACCTATGATATATAAAACGCGCCACTCATAAAATTTTCATAGTTTTTTCGTAAACATGGCTGTTGCTAAGCCGAAATATCGAGAGCTCAATTTTTATAAAAATACCGTAGTAAAAACCCGTATTGATAACTTAGAAGAAACAAATATACTTACACCCTGTTTTTATTGATTTCCGTTAACTTCTTCAGCTCAACTCGAGTTAATTTCTCTAGTGTCTTTATTACAGTTTTTGAGATATTCTAGAAATAAATGTATGAGCTGAACCAGTGTAAAGGGTTACTAAACCATCTACTATTAAGCAGTGCTTTGGCATGTGCTGTCAAGTTAATGTTTCAGTTTTGTCACAGTTACTTTCATGTTATTCTAAAGGACCTTTTGCAATGTAAAATTCATTGGTTTTGTATGAAAAACGAAAAAAACTATTTATTTCGAATTCGACAAGTAACAATATTCAATTCAATTCAATTATTTATTTCAAATCCATATAGATCCATAATTGTTAGTAGTTACATCAAATCTTAAAATTAATTAAGGTTAGTGACACACAAAATAATAATAATATCAGGCAAATCCTATTATCGTACAAAGTAACGTGTCGAATTTAACAGCAAGCTAAATAAGTGTCTGAAACGTACTTCTTACGTTTGTTACTATTTTACAAGGAAAAACTTTATCTTTTGAACTAATTAACTTTTTTTTGTGTCCTTTTTGCGTGGTGAGAAATTTAGAAACTCTGATAGCTCACAGAACCCTCCAACATAAAGGCAGTCACATCACCGTATAAGCCAACATCGAAATGTTAGCCCCTGCCAATTCATTCCCTATCTAATTGATACCTTATAGGTGTCGGCCCCGCATTTAACATTGCTGGCCGTAGCGTTAAATTGCTCGGCTTTGGCGGCGGAACGGCTTTTCCAATTTTAATACTTTTTATAATACATGTAATTAGCTATAAACGTGATACGTAAAGTATTTTATATACCCACATATCGTTAGCCCTCTATAATGCGTTTAAAAACCCGTATATAAAGACCCCCATAATAATAAACTTTTTTCTACTCCAATACTTCTATCTGTCAATTAGATGACTGACAGCGATATTAAAAAGTATACATTATAACGTTGTCTATGGTATTCCATAAGAACACTGCTCCTATGGATTTTCAATACAATATATGAGCACTGTTGATGATTTTTTTACTTTCTATAGTGGGCACAACATCTTCCCCATTCTGCCTGTTTCCAGATTTTGCTTGATACGCTATTTTAGCTGTCGTAGAAAAACTAGCGTATGCAACAGCTCATAATTGGATCTTAAACTTATTATATTACTGTTGCATAAACTAGTATTTTGTCACAGCTAATTTCTTATCTGTGAAAATGTTGTTATAGCTAATTTATATTATCGAATTCGATAATATTATTTTTTCAAATTTGGAATATGTCTGACAAACAAGGAAATTTGATTTCACCTCTATTCTAATATCAGTCGAGATGACGTTAAGTTCGAAACGAAGTGTCAATAGCAAACAATATCGCACGCAAGTCACACGATATAAGAAATCGAACGACACGAAAATTGGGGCCAACTCTAGTCTTTCTGACATTCAACTCAATTTAAATGTCTAATAAATATTGTAGCAGTTTCCGATAGCTACTTATTTTTTTATTTACCAAATCTATATCGGAATCCCTAGTTTTTTATCCTACTTTTGCAGTCCCTAAATACTGTTTGTCAAATTGGTAATTTGTCCTAAAGTCATATGCCCTAATATAATTTTTCCTAACATTGTTTTAATCTACTTTTCCAGCAGCGGTCCGTTGCTAGAAAATTTGCTAATAATTGTGGATATTTATGGAGTCGATTTAAGGCAATAATTTAATTATAAAACTCTCGTGAGACTCGAACATATTAAATAATATTTAAAACGGGTCACTCACGTAATTTAGTCGATTTTCGCTCGACATGTTTCGTTCTTTACGAAGAACGTCATCAGGAGCGCCCACTCGCGACAGAGGCAAGTCGTACACTGCGGGCTAATGCCCTATCTGCTCTGGTACTTGCAGCTGGCGGTGGGAGCGGCGCGGGGGGCGACACGGCGGACGATCTACCCTCGTTCTCATTATCATCGCTTTTGCCAACCGGGTTGCAAACAACACTCACTACGTCACTCGCTAAGGGCACGTTCACACAGTCCACTGACGCGGTACCCAAAACCGTTTTCCAACTGGGAGGCACTGACCAACCACAATCACGGTTGAAGTTCGGATGACGACTTATTTCAATAGCCTCCCGTATTTTCCGCTGAACTACGAATTTTTCTCTAGCCAACACGGTTACCCTATCAAACCTAATATAGTGCGTCGAATCCGAGTCCAATACGTGTTCCGTTACCGCAGAACCACGGCCACGGTTTTTCATACTACGTATGTGTTCTGTGAGTCTCGTAGAAATATTCCGGCCGGTCTCTCCAATATAATTCTTTCCACAAGAACACGGAATCATATATACCCCAGGACCATTTAAGGGCTCCTTGTCCTTCGGCGAACGCAACCATTGTCTCAGCTGAGTGTTTGGACGGAAAATCGTCTTGATGCAATATCTACGGCGTAACAAGTGTCCGATTTTATCCGTCACGCCCTTAATGTACGGCAGGTATAAGGGCAACCTTTCCACTGCAGCCGATCGACGACGCGCCGATGTGTTCGCAACACGTTTACTTTGCCTCCAATTGTACCCGTTGTTTTCCAACACACATTTCACGTGGTTCAGCTCACGGTCTAAGTGCTGCGGATCGCACAGACTCAAGGCACGATTAATCAAAGTTCTCGGTACTGAGGACAATTGCGAAGGATGATGGTGTGAATCTGCCCTTAGATACCGGTCCGTATGCGTCGGCTTGCGGTAAACTGTAGTATGCACTCGACCACACGGTTTACGCATAACCAGGACGTCCAAAAACGGCAATTCTCCTTCTTTCTCCTCCTCCACAGTGAACCTGATTTTCGGATGCAAGGTGTTAAGATGTTCCGTGAATTCCCGCAGACCATTTTTAGAGATGACAGCAAAAATATCGTCCACATACCGCCACCAATATCTAGGTACCACAGGCGCGCTTTTTAAAGCGTTCTCTTCTAGCCACTCCATAAAGATATTGGCAGTAACAGGAGCTATTGGTGAACCCATGGCCACACCGTCAACCTGACGGTAGAAATCTCCCCTCCACATCAGATATCCAGATTTCAGACATAACTCGAACGCTTCCATATACTCGGCAGGTAAATCAGTGGTACCTACTAGGTTCGATATTATCTTAATAGTATCATCTACCGGTACATTAGTGAACAATGACGTCACATCAAAGCTCACCATGAGTTCATCTTCATGTAGTTGGATATCTTTTAACAGGTTGATGAAGTGCCTGGAATCCTTTATGTAACTCGCAGTCTTGCCCGTGAAGTTCTGTAAAATTGACGACAAGTGCCGGGCAAGCTTGTAGGTCGGCGAGTCAATCTGACTGACTATTGGTCTCAATGGCCAATCAGGCTTATGGATTTTCGGCAAACCATAAATTTTAGGTGACGTTGGGTTGTGCGGGCGTAATCGTGCTGCTAAACTTACATCCGGTACACCCTGCAACCACTTGTTTACTTTTGCAGTCACTCTCGACGTGGGGTTATAATTGACTTTTTTATACGTTGTTTCGTCGCTCAGAAGGGTGGTTATTTTATTTTCATAGGCGTAAGTGTTAACAATAACGGTCGCGTTACCCTTATCAGCCGGCAAAACTAACACGTCTAAATTGTCCCGTAGCTCCTTCAACGCACTCAGCTCACCTCGCGGTACGTTACACTTTGGCAATCGGGACCTACGAAGCATGGATGCCACATCTTGTCTGATACACTCGGCGTCAACGGCAGGAATTCTGTTCCGCATAATTGTACCCTCTACACTCGTAACTATGACCTCAGTAGGTATTCGACATGGTGTAGGGGCAAAATTTAATTTAATTTTAATTTCGTTCTTCGTAAAGAACGAAACATGTCGAGCGAAAATCGACTAAATTACGTGAGTGACCCGTTTTAAATATTATTTAATAATTTAATTATGGAAAATAATCGTTATGACAATTGGTTGTTAGGGATTATGATTAGGACAAAACAGTTACTAAGATCGGCTTCATGAATATATATGCATCTGTATTCAATTTTGATCCTTCTTCCCCTGTAATAAGCTCCAAAATGTATAGATATTTATAGACGTGACTGTAGGTACAGGTGATTTTAGGACAAATATTTTTAAGGATTTCGAGGGAGTTTCAAACATCCACGGTTCATTTTATAAAAATGTACCTATTGAAGTTCCTTTAATTTGATAAGTTTGAATATTTGAGATGATTTGGTCACTTGATTGAAAAAAAATAAAAAAATAAAACAAAAAAATATTATAGGACATTCTTACACAAATTGACTAAGTCCCGCAGTAAGCTCAAGAAGCCTTGTGGTGCGGGTAGTCAGACAACGATATATATAATATACAAATACATAAATACATAGAAAACATCCATGACTCAGGAACAAGTATCTGTGTTCATCACACAAATAAATGCCCTTACCGGAATTCGAGCCCAGGACCGTCGGCTTAGCAGGCTTAGTAGTAGTGAGTGACCCTGATCACTACCAACTACGCCGACCGGTCGTCTAAAAAAATTACAAATACTCATTATTTTGTTACAAAAATATTTAATAATTTATTTACATACAAAAAAAATACAACAAACGCAGTAAATATTTTAAAAATAAATACTATTTCTCTTTTTCTTTCAGCTATCTCATCGATTTAAAAGAGTTGCCCTAAATATAGGGTACTTGAAAATTGTTCCAAACTGCTAAACTTTTTCGTATTTTCATTTTACTATCCGAATAATCTATTAAGCACTAAAATATATACGCTTTTATAATGGAAACGTTAAAGTAAATATTTGTTTCAGTCCGATAGACCCTCAAAGCACAAGCTACTGCATCGTAGCCTCACACCGTACGAACTACACATCGCTCTGCGCGGCACAGTTCGACTCTAAACCTAACACTGACTGCAGCCTTAGTCAGAAAAGAAGAAACATGACAGAAGACAACACAGTCGCGGATGGGTTTAACGTTTACGAGGGAAACCTTAAGAGCATTTATAGGAGAAGGAAGTTTAGTAAGTAAAAATAATCTTTATTGTAAACCTACCTTTAAGAAAGCAATCCGCACATGATTGTGTGCAGTATGACTAAAACCTAGCACGGACTGCAGACTCAGAATAAAAGTAACTGGGCCCTTACCATGACGTCTTAACGCGATTCAATTAAGGTTCAGTTTTGGCTGAGTTGTATGGAAGTGAGTCAGTTTAGGTCGCGTTAAGACGTTAAAACGTCAGACCCACCCTATGGCAATCCTACAACTGAGACGAATCTATTTAACATCAGTACATCACATGTATTGTATACCTTTCACTTGAGTTTCTGAGCGCATTCTCCAGTAAGTATTTAAGTTCTTTGTCCGCTACAGATAATAAAGTCTATATAATATTTTATTCGAAGACCATTTAAATATAACGGAAGTTTAGTGGCATTAGTTGAAATAAAACGGGCTGTAAAATATATCATCGCGGCTTTGACATCTGCATTTTACTGCGATTTTATAAGAGGTTATAATTGAAACCTCAAGGGTCAGAGAGATTTAATTGTTTCCTTGACTGACGAAAGATAATTATACCGAATGTAACAAAAATACTGCTGATTCGTTTAAGGGAGGAATCAATAGGTATTATAACTAATATTTTCAGTCCTCCGGCCGGTAAGCGCCACTTTACGCAAAACTAAATTGCCGCCTGCCGGCTCCGTCGGACAGAAAAATAGTATACAACCCTCGGCCGGTAAATGGGAAAGCCTCGGATCACATGTTAGTCGACCTCGGCTTTGCCTCGGCCGACAATTACATGCGATCCGAGGCATTTCCCACTTAAACGGCCTTGGTATGTAATCTACTATTAAAACGGGATAATTACCATGTATGTTTGTTTTCAACCGACTTCAATATTTCAAAAGGAGGAGGTTCTCAATTCGACTGAATTTTTTTTTTTTTTTTTTTTTTTTTTTAATGGATGTTCACTCATAACTCCGTCATTACTGAACCGATTTGAATTTTTTTTTTGTTTTCTGAAAGTAGACGGTTCCTGGTTGGTCCCGTTTTTTTCAAAATCTATTTCTGATGATGGGATCCATGAGGAACTGAGGGAACTCCTCAAATTTGAAAGGCACATGCATGCTGATTTGGGTGATTTCTTAAGAAACTCGAGCATTTCTTTACGAAAATCATCAATTTGGTGGAGTGGACCTGATGATGAAGACCAGGGATGGCAAAGTGGAACTGCTTCGTAATTCTCAGGACAATGATCCGATTTTTAAAAAAATTTTTTTGTCTGTATATAGATGGTTTCAGGATTGTCCCGTTTTTTTCAAAATCAATTTCTGATGATGGGATCCATGAGGAACTGAGGGAACTCTTCAAATTTGAAAGGCACATGCATGATGATTTGGGTAGTTTCTTAAGACACTCGAGCATTTCTTTACGAACATCATCAATTTGGTGGAGTGGACCTGATGATGAAGACCAGGGATGTCAAAGTGGAACTGCTTAATAATTCCCAGGACTATCGTACGATTTTAAAAAAAAATTTTTTGTCTGTATATAGATGGTTTCAGGATTGTCCCGTTTTTTTCAAAATCAATTTCTGATGATGGGATCCATGAGGAACTGAGGGAACTCCTCAAATTTGAAAGGCACATGCATGATGATTTGGGTAGTTTCTTAAGACACTCGAGCATTTCTTTACGAACATCATCAATTTGGTTGAGTGGACCTGATGATGAAGACCAGGGATGTCAAAGTGGAACTGCTTGGTAATTCCCAGGACTATCGTCCGATTTAAATTTTTTTTTTTTTCTGAAAATAGATGGTTCCAGATTTGTTCCGTTTTTTTCAAAATCAATTTCTGATGATGGGATCCATGAGGAACTGAGGGAACTCCTCAAATTTGAAAGGCACATGCATGATGATTTGGGTAGTTTCTTAAGACACTCGAGCATTTCTTTACGAACATCATCAATTTGGTGGAGTGGACCTGATGATGAAGACCAGGGATGGCAAAGTGGAACTGCTTGTTAATTCCCAGCTCTATCATCCGATTTGAGACATTCATCTTTTCTTTGTAAAGAAATACCTTCAAGATAGTCCTATTTGATTATAGTTCTATTTTGATGATGGGCTTCATGAGGGATTGAGAGAACTCCTCAAATTTTAACGGCACATGCATTCTGATTTGAGGGTTTCCTTAAGTAACTAAAACAGTGTTTTGGCGGAGCCAAAATTTTGATGAACTTGATCTGATGATGAAGACCAGGGATCGCAAAGTGGAACTGGTTAATAAACCTAGCTCTACTTATTATCCTAGTTGTGACATTCATCTTTTTGATTTGATTTATATTCTGATGATGGAGTTCTAGAAGAATTCAGAGAATTCTTCAAATTTGAACGGCAGGTTAATTGTGATTAGAGGGTGTTCATAATTAGCTTAGGCATTTTCTTACTGTGGCCATCATTTTGCTGGAGTGGACCTGATGTTGATAATCAGGGATGGCATAATGAATATGCTCGTTAATTTACAGTCTGTCATCCAATTTAACACATTGTTATTTTGTTTGTTTAAAGGTCTACAAGGGAGTTCCGTTTGATTATACTTCAAATGTAATGATGGAAGCCCTAGGACATTAAGAAAGCTCCTCAATTTTCAATCGTACACGTGCGGTGTATTGGATATTTGTGAAGTAAACTGGCTAACTCAAACAAATTCTTAATTTCACTTTTACCGGGAACCAAATGAAGTCGGTTTTTTTTTCTTAAAAATTATATTGAGTAAACACGTTTGATAAAACAAACGTACATGGTAATTATCCCTTTTAAGTATTAGTTATAATGCAAATGACCATGTTAGCTTACAATAGGTATTGTATTCTGATCATAAAATATAAGAAAATCATTCGGGAAAAAATAATCTTGAGTGATATTTTTTTGAAATAGTGAAATTATACAAAATTCCTGAACTTTCCCTAAACTGAATTTCTAAGTTAATTTAAATCTCCTAGGAGTTGTTTAAAAAGTAAATGCACTAATTGATCGCTAAATAGGTAGGTACTTCACAACATTTTGCTTTTGCCGTTTCAGGATAAATTACACTTACACTAGAAAAAAAAACCTTGTATGGAGACAGGTGCATGTCAGCTGGTCCATACAAAGTATTTCGATTTTTTTTTTTACTTAATCGCACTCAGGGTCATTGACCTTATCAGCTGGTAAGTTCGGGACTTTTGTTACAGCCCGTATAGAAATTTACATATCGGTCACGACCCAAAAGGGTAGTAATTACGGACTCCAAGCACACTTTAGCAACCTAAAACCGATGCTAGGTTTTGTAGAGGAGCTAGGGTAGTTGGAAAAGGCATAGCATAGCATAATTGCAATAGGGTAATTGGGTAACCTCGTTATCACGCAAAGACGGTACAAATGGATGTTGAGTTGCGGAAAAAGTCTAGCAAATGGTCACGACCCACTTAAGACATTTTTTTTTGCGCAGGTCGCAGTACAAAGGTGTCGGATGAAGATCCACTAGTCGCCTGCGTCGGGGACAGGACACATCATCTGCTTGAGAACTTGGATCCCAGTAAAGTACGTATCTCAATCAATCAGACTATAGCTGGCCATATCTGCCGGTTCTGCCGATAAATGTATGGGAAAGTTTGGCAGATGTCCGGCAGACATACCCACTATGCAGATCTGACGGATTGCCCGACCGTGTGTGGCCACTAGCGTGTGCAAATCGGTTTTTATTTGTATGAATTTTCGGTTAATAACCGGTTTTTTTTTCATACAATTAAAAACCGGTTTGCACACCCTAGTGGCCACAAAGGACGGTGTATCATGACAGTGCATTTATTATAAATAAAATAATAAATATTGTGGGACAATCTTACACAAATCGAGCTAGTCCCACGGTAAGCTCAAAACCGCTTGTGTTGTGGGTACTAGACGACGATATATATAATAGGTAGATTAAATACATACATAGAAAACATCCATCTCACGAACAAATATTCGTAATAAACACACAAATAAATGCCCTGACCAGGATTCGAACCCGGGACCTCCTGCTTCGTAGGCAGGGTCACTACCAACTAGCCTAGGAGGCCGTTACATATCGTCGGGTTATGTATCGTTTAAGTGGCTATAGCGGTATGCAGTAAAAAGTTTAAAAAAGGAACAGGAAAAACATTTTAATTAAGATCCACTCCAAGAGATCGCGTGTTTATAAGTGTTTTCATGACGTTTTTCCGAATGTAACATGGATTTGTATAAAAACTACAACAGCAATATTCATTAAATTATATCTTATGTTTATCACTATTAGGGAATATGCCTTTTCGTGTTTTAACTGTAAAAACCTCTGTGACAGAAATTTTGACCTGACTAAGTACTACTATAAGGGTATCATCTTATACAAAGTGTAACAAAAATGTTAGTAGTGCAAAAAAAAACAAAGTGGCTCACGGTACCACAGAATAAGTAAAAGTACTAAAGTACCGAAGGTTTTCTTTCCTATGATTGACGCTTAGAAAGAAAGAAGCATGCAAATGTCAAAAATCCATAGACATCAGTAATCCCGGTTGAAACTCAAGATGGCGAAGATAAGAAGTATGCGCTGTTTAAAATATAAAAATAATCGAACGCAACGGTAAGGAAAAGCGCGTTACACGAACCCTGACCGTATAAACGGCCTATTTAAATAGGCCGTGTTTAACGGCCGCTCCACACAATGGGCCATTATACGGGACGTAGCTGTGCAGCAGAACGGGATGGCAGTATTGTGTAACCCCTCTTACTTATTACTGCCTCCCTTATTATTGCCCATCATGGCCCATTGTGTGGAGCCTACCCATTTGAGCCACGTTACTAAAGTTAGCCATTGGGCACTCAAACCAATTATTATGAAAGCGCAACATTTAATATGTATCATCAGGATCAGGATCAAATCAGGATCAAAATCAGGATCGAGTCATATGGTGCATCTAGTAGAGATGATCTATGACGTTAACGTTATATAATCGGCGCGAGAACAAAATTGAAGTGAAATGAGGAGCCTTTTTTAATTAGATCTTAAGAAGACTGTCACCTTTGGTGCTTTTCATATTTGGAAGCAATTTCCTCCAATTACTTTGGGTTCATGGAATTTTGGGTATCGAATGAACGAAAATTAATAAATGGGCAATTTTTAATTTGGTGTCGTTTTTTTCGAATCCGATTTGTATTAAATTCGGTAGGCAGGAAGTGTTCCTTATTATACGCTAGTTAGATACAAAATCCCAATGTGCGACAAAAAATTTGTACTTTTCCCACTGAGTTACGAAAATCCCATATGATTTCGTAATTCAGTGGAAAAAATTTAGGGACATATTGGGAAATTCGGTCTATCTTGAAGAAAATAAGAAACTCTTCATTTTTGTAAGACAAAGCTACTCCCGATGTCTATGCTCTAAGGGTGGAACAAACGTCATCAACCTACATACATATAGGTACTGCTAAAGTCATTAAATACTACAGGTTAATAGTAATCTTAAATTAACTAAGTATTAACATGTCAATACGCGTGATTTACTTTTATTGTAATTGCACATATATTATTTATTTCATAAAACGATTGCTACCCACATTTTATCACACAACATCAATTTAATGTTAGCCAATCAAAAATATTTCGTCAATAAAATAAATGATTTTCGAACTACGACATTTGATAAAGGATAATATACCACAGAGGAGGTAACGTTTCAGAGGCACAACTGCATCTTATGCAAATTTTACGTAAATGAGTATGGGGATAAAAAATCCCTTCTTGAGTGTAGTTTGCGACCTAGGAATATCTAGGTCGCAATCGTCCCAAACTACACTCAAGAAGGGATTTTTTTCCCTTATTTATTTCCGTTTTTAGGTTAGGTTATTTACAATATACATTTTACAATAAAACACAAAACAATATAAAACATACACACATTATTAAAAACCTATTGCCGATTTTTGCTTGGTACACTCAAATGTATGGCTATTCGTAAGAAACGTACAAATAGCTATATCAGATAAACGTCAGTCATGACAATTAACATGAGCGTTAGTCATATGCATTCGGCAGAGGGTTGGATCTGTCAATTGCAATGGAATTGCTTCCACCACGTCATCTCATCCGGATTGTCTCATTTGATCCGGAATAAACTAATTTTAGTTGTATCATTTTAAGAATTTGAATTAAGAAAAAAACAACAACAAAAATAAACTTTTCAAGGAATAAAATTCTTCAATATTTCATATAATTTTCATTAACGTTCAAGATTTTTTTCACATTTTAAAAGATTAATAATTAAAATTCGCCTTGGCGACAATATCCATTTTAGCCAACTAAATGACTTTTTTAGACCAACTGTAGTAATTTGAGCAAATTTAAACAATTAAATAGTGTTTCAGAATGCCTTCTGTACGATTCAGTTCCACTTATTTCCGTATACCAAACCATTTAATGTTTTTAAAGTTTAAATGAAAAACTTAGCCATTAGTTATGTTATGTTAAAAATTTATTTTTATAGATGTTGATAAACTTAGTTACTACTAACCTACTGGTACATTTTTGCCCCGTCAATCCGGAGTTTGTGTATACGTAAACGATCAATCGAAATGTAGTAAGCTGTTACTCTGTTCAGGGTAGTATGTCATGATAATACTGTCTTTGTTTTGAATTTAGTAAATTGGTTTGAAAGTGGATTTTACGCCCGAGGCTTGTTTGTCTTTGAGATCAAATGCTTGAATTCTCAAATATAAAATTGTTGCACGCTATTTAATCGAAAAATAACAACGTTTGTAGATTCGCTTCGTCAAATACTAATAAAATAGGTTACAAAGAACAAAGGGTAAATATATTGCAAGATTATATGTATTGTATTATTTAAGTATTTATCTAAAAAACGTGTTGGTGGCCCAGCGGTAAGTGTCCGATTTAATCCGAAGGTCGCAGGTTCAATCCTGTACGTACAAATGAGTTTTTCAGAACTTAATGTGCGAAATATCATTTGATGGTGAAGGAGAACATCGTGAGGAAACCGAATTAATCCCAATAAGGCCTAGTTTAGAGTTGGAAGGTCTTAATAAAGGCATTATTAGTTGCCAAAGCGGACCCCCAAGCTCCCTGAGCCATAACCGCTAATATTTGCGACTCGCTCCCACCAGTACCTAACAAGCAAGATGCAAATAGTTTGGAACGGTGGAGTCGCTAGCGATTTTTATTCTACAGTAACTCATGGTACCGATACTGATCGAAAGGTCAGTTTTGTCTTATGGAGGTTAAGACTTACAGACAGAGAGAGAGACATTTTTAAGACAGTTCGTCTTAAAAAGGTTTTGAGTTATAGATCTAAAACTAACCAAAAATAATTTATTAGAGAGGTGATTCTACATGCTTTTTTTGTCATGGAGCAGGAACAGGGTAATAGGGATAGTCACACAGAGCAACTTTCACGATGGCGATACCCACGAAATCGCGAAAAATAATCTAATTGAAAGTCATTAAGTTAAGTTGCTCGTTGTAACCTGTATCCTGTTCACTCCTGCTCCATGACCCAAAAAACAACCTGTATATATGCGTTAAGTACGAGTACAGCATTATAATTTAGCTCGAGTTACAGAGGATTATTAGCTAAATATCGACATATGGAGGTGACAAAACAATACAACGGTTTTGTTGAATTACAAAGGTCGAGTTCATCATCATCATATCAGCCTATAAAAGTCCACTGCTGGACAAAGGCCTCCCCAAGGATCTCCACAACGGCCGGTCTTGCGCTGCCCGCATCCAGCGGTTTCCCGCGACCTTCACCAGGTCGTCGGTCCACCTTGTGGGTGACCTCCTAATCTAATATGAACCCGGCGGTATCTATAGTCTGACCACCGTACGAAAGCAGTAACAGTAGGACAAAAAACCTTTTTTCTCAAACATGATCGTAGATGTATGCATTTTTGTCACGAAATGAAGACATGAAGTTTCTTGTTTACGGCTCCCCCCATTTACTTCTTGGCCGGCGGCCGTGAAGTAATGTATGGCGTAAGTATGAACGAAACATTATTGTCCGCTGCTCTAACTTTTTAATTTGCGTACTAACACTAAACTGACAAAGGAACAATTACATACAGCCAACGACTACTAGATACTTGCGACATTAAAAAAAAACAAATTCTATGTTTCGATGTATATTTTGTGCGGTTAAACATGGTGCTCGAATAGCTCATTCAAATGGCATCTTTAAAAAATAATAAGGTGGCAAATTAATTTTTTTTTTCCTTATTAACTATTTACCTAGTAGTTATTATAATTTTAATATTTCCTCACAATGTTTGAGAAAAGCACTATACAAGCCTCGGCCGGAAGAGAGATTGCAGGACTGTTTAATCCGGCCTCGTCTACGACTCGGCCGTCTACCACAAACCACGTCCTGCAATCTCTTACTTCACGGCCTCTGCAGTAATGTACTATTTCAAACATGCTCAAAAATGGTCGTATTTTGTTCGCAAATAGAAGACGTAAAATGTCCAATTCTCTAACCGCTGCGTCCGCGGCCTGCTGGAGCGTGGACGCAGCGGGCTATAATGGAATTTGTGTGGTTAATTTTACTCCTAGGGAAAACATAGCCTACTGGCCCCGGGGACCTCGCCCCATAGGCCGCCGGTGGCCGCGTGCCGCGCATGCTTAAGAAAAACACTATATCTGCCTCGGCGAAAACAGGGACTGCCTGAGCTCTGCTATACCGGGCCTCGGCAAGCCTTGCCCCGGCAACCACCTCGTCAGTCAATCCCTTACTTTCCGTCCCTCGCCAATAATGTACTAATATATATATATATATCAATATATTCCTTTTTTCGAGGTGGTAATATTAGCGTAAGAAAAATACCGTATTATTTATGGTCTCTAACCTACTGTTACTGCGTTCTGTCGGTGGCCAGACTTTAATACAAACTACTTAGATATGCTTGCACTAATATAACTAGCGAGTTTCGTTCGGCTAAACGCAGAATCAACATTTTAAAAGCATTATACAAAAAGCCTGCTATTCACTTAATAAAACCAATTAAAAAGCAATCTATTACAGATTGCGTGATTTATCCAAACCAACCAAATTATTCCCTTTTCTACTTGATACCAATTGATTTCAATTTACAGACTTATTTCGTGACTGTCTTCGCCGTCGCCCAAGACCGCAGGGCGGGCTCACTGCTCGCTACCAGGAGTGTAAGACCAAGGACATCGACAGCGAAGAGGCTACGGGAAAATATACCGTACAGGGCAGACGTTAGAGGCAAAAATGTCTTCTACTTTAAGGTTAGTAGCGCCTGCAAAATTGATTACAGCAAATGTATTTGCTTGTTTGTTGCTATTTTAATTTAAAAGGCGTTGATTGTTTATTTAAAGCTTTCCGTCCTACGAGTAGTACCGCAAAAATATAAATAACACGCTCTTATGGTTGTACTGATAAGATTGTGTCGGATATTTTTGCGGCATTATATGCGGAAGATAATATTGCAGGTGACTGTTCTAGGGTTCAGTGTATTGACGTTTATGTTTGTTCATGCAAATGCTTTCATGCAATGCTTATTGACTTGTGATATGAAGTGCCATTGAGGCCTACTTGCAGAATACACTTTTGAATTTTAAAAACCTAAGGTAAAACAAAATTGAATTTTTATCGTATTCGTAAAACTTTCTTTGATATGTAAGTAAAATTTTATTACCAGGTAACCTATTTACGTCCGTTTTATAGACTTGAATTCACTAAAAGAACTTCAAAAAGCAAAGTTCAATTGTGCGATATCAATTCGAAATCAAATAAAGTTTTCTTGTAAGTATACGTAAATCAGATTTGAGACAGAGATCAGAAACATACGCAAGCTTTTGTTGGCGCCTTTTAAAATTCCATTGTAATGATTATCAGAGATTCTGGCATTAGGTTGGAAATACTAGTCTTTAACTCAGAAGATGTATTGTGGATTGACTCTACCTACCAATCGTCCTATACGTATAATAGAGTCATTGTATTACATTCTTCGTTTTATTTCAAAAAAATCCATGTAAAAAAATGTTATGAGTCCTTATGAATTTAGTACCTATTAAATTAAACGATAATTATTTCATTTCTTTAACTAACTTAAACAGGTCTATTGTGGTCATATTTTAATGATTTTTTCATTAAGACATTTCACTTAAAAATATATATTCAATGTACTTGATGTACGTTAACATAAGCCTAATTGACGACTCTTGTCATAGTACAAAAATTACAAAACTCGCAGTACCTACATTGCGTGAATTGAGTCTTCAAACTTACGAGTAAAAGTGTAATAAGAAACAAAACATTTTATTTTAAAATGTCTCCGAACTAATGGGCCCGCTCAGTATAACTGTTGGTTAAAATTACTTGAACTTTCGTCATAATTTGAATTGGTATTAACGTATCTAAAACGTCGATCTATCTTACTATGAATCTGTAGTTTCCCGCGCTAAAGCTTTTAGTTCAAACACTCTTTAGTCAAGCTACATTGCAAGTTGCAACCATTAATTATGCTTTATCACTGTCGCCTGTCGCGCGCGCCTGTGGCAATTTGTCGGGCTTGCATCAAACTTATCGGCAGCGATAAAAGTATCGTATAGATGTCAGAGTACAGGGGAAAATGTAGATTTAGATGATCATCGGGATAGTGTTTTAAATTCACACTTTTAAGCATCTACTTTATTACATTTTGCCAGTAGATACGCACTATACAGGGTTGAGCATTTGCTTTTTTTTATAGGACATGCTTACACAAATTGACTACGTCCCGCAGTAAACTCAAGATGGCTTGTGTTACGGGTACTCAGACAACGATATATATAATATACACATAGAAAACATCCATGACTAAGGAACAAGTATCTGTGTTCATCACACAAATAAATGCCCTTACCTGGATTCGATCCCAGGACCATCGGCTTATCAGGCAAGGTCACTACCAACTACGCCAGCCGGTCGTCAAAACGTTAACTTCGTCAATCATTGTGGCTTGGTATAATTAAGGAAACAGAATGGCATAGTAAGTTTTAATAAATTAGTAATTTTTTATATATTATCATACAAAATAATTACTTGTTGCATCAACCGCTAATGTAAAACGGGCATTAGAATTAACTTTACTAAGTAAGGGACAACCATGAGCATGACATATCAATGTAATGTCGAATACTCATATTCCGTTTACACACTTGCAAATACATTTAAAATCAGCAGTAACAATTTTTCGTATCAATGCATTAAACCCGCTATTCGAGAATATAAGGATATCGGTTGAAATTTAGTAGATCTATCGGTCTTGCCAAAGCAGACCCCAGGCTCTCTGAGCCGCAGAAACGCTAGGAAGAAAGAAGGTCTTGAAAATATGAAAAGTTATATTTAAGAGATCTGGTATGTGGATACGTCTTGTAACATAGTAATGTAAGTAATCATATATTAATTTCGATTTAAATTTCACCCCAGCATTCTCGTCACGTGACTGACGGATGGAGACATCCGTCAGTGACTGACGGATGGAGACATCCGTCAGTCACTGACATCGCAGTCAACTGAAATCGCGCACGGCATCGTTTATAAGGACCGCCTACTGCAGCAGCGTTTTCGTTTGGCCATATTGGGGCGGCTTCCATGCTTTATCTGCGTTCACTGATCTGCCACTGTACAGTTAAGTGTAAAAATATAGGTGGACACATCTTACTCAAAAATATGTCCCATCATTTTATTCCAGTGTAATAAAAGCGTAGTACCATATTTATGAGACGATTTTGTCGATACGTATTTTTGCACTTGACTGTACGCAGTGACAATGTCATTTCATGTATTAATTTAAAAGTACTCTCAAATACTCTGGTCGCGGTTTGATAATACTAGAAGCACCCATACAATTTTTCGACCGCGCGGAAATGTGTCAGTCCTGAAATAAGCGACTTCGCTCAATCTAGAACTAGGGGATCCAAAAGCGGTTTTAATTGTACGGGAAATCCGGTTTTTAGCTAGTTTACCTATACAATCAAAACCGGTTTTTGCTCCCTTATCTAGAATCGTTCAGCGAGCTATGGAGAGGGCTATGCTCGGAGTTTATCTACGTGGTCAAATCAGAAATGAGGAGATCCGTAAACGAACTACAGCCACCGACATAGCCCTCGGGATTAGCAAGCTGAAGTGGCAATGGGCAGGCCACATTGCACACAGAGCAGATGGCCGATGGGGTCGAAATGTGCACGGCTTGGCAAACTGATATGATGATGATGATCCTTAGAACCAATCGTCTTCCCGGTCGCTATAGCAACGGAGAAAAAACAAACTCCAAAACCTGGTTACACTTTTTCCTATCGAAGGTCGTCTACTTCTATCTTGGCGGTTCTAGAGACTTTTATAATCCCGATAATGCAAAATCAAGTAGAAAACTTGCAGCAGACTCGTTAAAAGATGCTGATATGACAATGCCAGCTTATCCTCTAATATTTTTTATATTTTAATAAAAGTTCTTATAACTTGCTGCGTAAGCACTTTTTAATACTTGCCGCTTTAAAGTACAGTCACCAACAGTATAATAATAAATCAGTTAAGGTGCTCATTAATATGTGAACATGCATTTTCGAGGCTTTCAGATAATTATAAGATGGTTCGCTTCCCTTCCCTTGATTCTGGATTATTTTTAACCTACTTCAAAAAGCAAGATTAGGTTCTCAATTCGTCGGTATATTTGTTTTAATTCTTTGACTGTTAAATTATGCTGGTAGTAGAAGTGGAAAACATGTAAAGTAGGTAATCTTCTCCTATAATTTATAACTTAAACACATTCTTATACCTAATGAAGTTAGCAGAAAACCATGTCAAAATATGAACAGAGTTTTTCGGATGGGAAATTATTTTCTCACTAGGTACCTATACCTAATATTATATTTTATTTGCTAGATGCAAGAATATCAATAATATTTGTACAAGTGTTCATCATAGCCCTATGCTTCTTTTAGGTACTATATTTACTTTGAAAGTATTTGATAAATAATGTCTCGATGAATAAATCACCGTGATTCTCCGTTTGATACCCGATCCTTACGTTTAGGGAGCATTCTTTGTGCGGAGCCGTTGGCGAGTCCGACACGCATTTGACCGTGTTTTTTAGGACCTGGATATCAGTCACGGGGATAGAAATGTAATGCTTTTTCTCATCTCTAATTTACTTTTGTTGCAGGCGTCCGCCGGCTCTCCTCTGTGGCTGTCGGTTGCGACGTGCGGTGGTGCCGTCGATGTTGAGGTGCTTGTGAGAGGGAAGCAGCTATCAATCGCGAGGAATATAGGTTCGTATAGTTATTTTAAGTTCTTAACAAGGATCACAGGGATGTCCCTGGAGAGTAAAAAAATAAGTAGGTACTTAGGCATTTTGTTTCGCTACGCGGACGGTGTGATAATCCTTATAATTACTAAATTACTGAAGTTTCAGGCGTCCATCAGTTATGGGAACCGCTTACTATCAAGCGGGCTGCGTGTTTGCTAAATAGGAAAAATATTGGTGAAGATTGTCACGAGAAAGAATAGTGTTTTGATGAATATTCGATGGTTTTTGACATCACTCTTCCTGTGTCGGAATTTCGTGACATTTGTTTGTTGTGACAATTGTCAAGTTTCCTTCACAAAAATAGTACCGTTTGAGGGTAATAAAGACGTTTTTATTGATAAATGACATGCTGTTGGCAATCAAGCATACAGCCCACCCAATAGTGAGCGGTGCCCTTATAACCAATTGTCGCACTTATCACCGATAGGGGCCTGGGCCATAGCTAAGACGAGAAACCCTAAGCGAAATATAAGAAATTTAATTTAAGTATTTACGTTATGCTAACTTCGTTGCTTATGTTTAGATTAGCGTGTTTTACTACTTTTGTATTTCTGAGGTCCACATCAAATCTACCGCATTATATTAGTTCGCCATCAGTATTATCGGAGCGCCCAAAGTGTTCAAAAATATCTGAACACGACTACTGCAGTAGCGTCGTGTTCAGATATTTGTAAGTATCTTAGCTGCTTCGATATATTTGATGGCGACTGTATAGTCAACCAATAGGAATAGGCCATTACAGGACTATGTCATAGTGACGCTACAAATCAGATAGTAAGAAATATTTTACTGCTGAGTGCTTGTCATTAGACATGGTTCTAGAGTGGCCTAGGGTTCTAATTTGTTGACTGTACAAACCTGATCGACTTATAGGTATATGTCTGTGATCCCATCAACGTCAGAAACCAAGGGATCTGAGCTAACTTTGTTTACCCGTATAAAGTCAAAGGGATGTCTGAGGCTTGCTTTGAGGAATTATACGGGCATTTCTATTGAACCAACTCAAAAGCCGCCGCAATCAAGGGCGAGTTTAAAATGTCTACGATGTCTGGAGTATTCGATTAATACAATGGTCTCTTCTACCTAGCGTTTTCCCGGCTTATGTAGGAAGCCTGGGGTCCGCTTTGGCAACTAATCCCAAGATTTGGCGTAGGCACTAGTTTACGAAAGCGACTGCCATCTGACCATCCAACCCGGTAAACTAGGCCTTATTGGGATTAGTCCGGTTTCCTCACGATGTTTTCCTTCACCGAAAAGCGATTGGTAAATATCAAATGATATTTCGTACATAAGTTCTGAAAACTTATTGGTGTGAGCCGCCAGGATTTGAACCCGTGACCTTCGGATTGAAAGTCGTACGCTCTTACCACCGGGCCACCAACACTCTTAATACAATGGTCTCGACGAAAAAAAAAACGAATAGTCCATCTACTAAAAAAGATTCGACATGTAGGGTAATTCGCCAGTAACTGGCGACCGTCCAGTAACTCGCCATCTTATACTAAAAATTAACTCTGTTCACTTATAAACAGAGTTCATTTTTATTGTAAGTTTTCAGTAACTGGCCACCTCATTAAAAAGTTAATTCAATTTATAGGGCAATAAATAGTAGATTGTACATCAAGGGCATAAAGTGACCCATTTTAGACGAGGCCATTTATTGGTCCGAGTGTAACGAGGACCAATATAGTAGCCGAGGATAAAATGGGTATTTATGCCCGAGGTATACACTCTGCTTTTCACTTCGATTGTAAGGAAAATATTAGGTTTTATATCATTTTAAATCGTTGAAAATGTAACATCCATACTCGCAAGCTTGTGTTCTACCCGCCGCGCGCCGCCTGCAGGCGGCCGGGCGCGTGGGGAGCGAGGCCGCGGCGAGCGCGCTCCACCTGCGATGTTACTTTATGCCCTAGTGCATGAAAAGCGATTTTGTGTCGCCTAGCCACGACACAAAGGCGAACTTTTCGAGCAAGAGAAGTGAAAATTATTTTTTTGTGTAAAGTGACCAGTTACTGAAAGGTGGCCAGTTACTGGCGATTTAGCCTATTTTATCTTTTGTTCGTAATGAAAAACGACGGAAATACAGCGTGATGTTACCAGCCCCCACCCCGGAAGTTTGATGCATTTCATCTTCGTAAATTTTAGTTCTCTTGCAAAAGGAACAAAAAAGTGTCTAATAATTTTAAATAATCTAACTGACGGACTAAATATAACAATAGGTGTTCAACCTATTCGTCACCCCTATTGCTTGTGCAAAGTTAAATTTAGCTACGCTAGGAACGGTAACAACCGATATACAAATAATGTAAAACATATGGTACTCAACGCTTGATAATGACATCCTTAAGGATGACTCACAATAGCACGGGACGGGACGGGACGGGACGGGACGGGACGGGACGGGACGGGACGGGACGGGACGGGGTGGGACGGAAAAAACTGCCAATTTCTATAGAAAACGTGACATCCAAGGGCTCTGAGCGATCACGTGATTCTTTCTATAGAAATTGACAGATTTTCCCGTCCCGCCCCGTCCCTTCCTGTGCTAGTGTGAGTCATCCTTTAAGATGATCGAAATAATTCACGCGTAGTGACTAAAATACGCAAAATATTCGTAATTCATTATAATAAAATATGGCAGTTTATCTTATGTCAATTACGTTATTTACTTAGTTTTTGAATTAAATTAAACACTTTATTAGAACGGATTAATCGCGTTTATTAACACCATGTCCCTAAACGCGATTAATCCGTTCTAAAGTGTTTAATTTCAATGAATAACAATCGCGGTAACATTAGACAATATTTCTTAGTTTTTCGTAAAAAATGTATAGCAAATGTTATTAAGTAGGTACTTGTAAAGGTAAATTTAAATACACTTAGTTACCTACTCGTACTTACCAACTTTCATTCTCATTTATTTAGGTAATAAGTCTGGGCATATTTTAATAGATACTTACTTAATATTTTCTTTACTACGCCTTACCAGTTTAATAAACTTGATATTAATTAATTATAATTTATAAAAGTGTAAGTTAGCAGCAGCTCTTAAGTACTTCTCTTAGTTTTTCAATAATTTTTTTAATTGCACTTAATGTAGATTTGGTTTAAAAAATAAACTAGCCTTAATAATTAACAGTACTTGTTACGTAGATTAGCAATATTTCGCAGATTTTAACAGGATTTAATTGGACACATCAAATTTGTCAGTATTATGCTCTTTTGGCACATTTCCAAAACACTTTGGCTTCGCAATGCTTATCCGAAATGACACAAATTCCGTGCGTTTTCAAGCTGAGTAAGCATAGGGGTTTATCGATGAGAGGGCAAGATAGAGGAAGGTGGTTTATAAATGATCCCTCGAGGTGAAATGATCCCTCATCTCATTTCTCTCTTATATTATGATGATACTCGTCACATTTATAAAATGTTCCTTGTAATGATATTACCGCAGTAGCAAAACTCCCTACAAAAACTTTTTAACGAAGGTAATGAAAAAAAAACAGAAATAAAAATATTTAAAAAAACCGGCCAAGTGCGAGTCGGACTCGCGCACAAAGGGTTCCGTCAGTTCCGTACCATTATCTACTTGTAACAAATGTGATTTTTTTATGGTTTTTCCCTTAAATATTAGTTTTATTTTAATTTCATAATTTATTTTGGAAGTGAATATACACCCTGTTATTTTTTGTATTTTTGTTTACTTAAAGGGGGAATTTTTCCGGTTTAACTAGAGTTATTTTTTCTACAAAACTAGGGTATAAACTATGACAGTTTTTGAAAATTCAATAAATGAATTCATTAGCTAAACCAGTGGCATGTGCTGCCATGTCTAAAGTTTCAGTTTTGTCAAAATTTACACTTACTTTCGTGTACCTAACTCTAAAGGATCTTTTACAGTGTAATATTAAAAAAATAGGTAAATAAAAGAAAACGAAAAAAGTTTTGTTTTCAATCTCCCATTAACGTACAAAACAACGTTTCGAATTTAACGGTAAATTAAAAAACACGGTGTAAAACTAAATGTTCTGTAAATAATTCCAGCATCTACTTGTTGTCGTTATCTATATCGAGCAAAAACGAGCAATAATATCACGGTCCCGATTGATTACGGAGCCCTAAAAAGAAAAAACAATGATAATATTCGTACCCAACAAAAATAAAAACAAAAGAAATTGCTATTACAAAAATGCTAAAGAGTTAAAATTTGATTTTTCTGATGAGTTTCCTTAACCTTTCCCTAAGGATCATTTTATACACACCTACTTATGTTACATAATATGTCACTGTAAAGTTGTGAGTACCGTTCGTTAGTTTATAAACTAACGCGCGAGATTGTAAACAAACGGTTGGGTTGGGTTAGTTTATAATATCCCTAGTCAAATTATAATCAGTCGGGAGTTCACAATTTAACGGTGACATATATATATTATGAAAAATAAGTTTACAGCCACAAAGATAAGTAAATTCACTACTCTCAACAATTAAAATTTTGCAAACGCCTTCAATTTCGGCGACGGGAGAAATTTTTCCCTTAAAGGGATCATTAAATCCCACCTTCCCTTACCTATCATTTATCATTAATGATTCATAGTTTTAGTAGGTAGGATTTTCTTTTTCAGTGTTCTCGAGGGGTTTTAAAATGTTTGAATGATAGAGCAGTTTTGGGATATAATTGGGTTATAGGCAATAATCGTTGTTTAGATACGATTCCTTTATAAACTCCACATATTTTTACAGATCGTTACCTCAAGTTTCCCGTGGACGCGTCCACTTCGATCCAGGAGGCCAGTGATGAAGGTTCCGTGCAATTCGACTCCAGTTCTGAAGAGGCTATAGTGCGTTATGTAATCAAAGTTCTGCCGAGCCGATGGGACCAGGAGGCAGTCGGGATTGTGGTAAACTCTCTTTTTCTCTTTTCCCAGGGTAAATATCGGAACATGGTAGGGTAGATAAAAGAGTGACCAGACAGACAACAAGCAGGCCAAAGGATATCCACGGATAGCGCGACAGCGATTTGAATGCAGTCTAAAAAAGCATCTTAATTTCCTAAAGAAATTAATGTAAATAGGTTTCTTAGGTCCAATAGTAATCGTCATTAAAATATTCGCCCGTATCAAATACCCACGCTGTATAGTTTCAATAAAGTTATTTTACTTTATCTCTATCTCTTTTTCTCGTCTATGAAGAATTAACATCCATGGGCTTCCTGCCTATAAAAAAATCGTCTAGCCCGGATAGCCCGGACACCTCGGATAGGCCCGTCCCGTGTCGGTGGGTAATCGGTGACAGCTTAGAAAGATCGGAAGCCCCGTCCCGTCCCGTCCCGTGCTAGTGTGAGTCATCCTTAATTAGGAATAACAGTTTAAAGTTCCGAATCAGAAATCATTGACAAACTGTCGCTGGTTCCAATCTGTCTTGGCCTCTACTGTTATAGAATGGTTATCTCCATCCTGTAAGGAATTGCATATTTGTTGCAGCTCAGTAATTTGGCAATTATCACGTTGGTTACAGAGTAATGTTTATTTTTCTTCTAGCTAACAGCATCTACATCACGCTGGGGCCTAAACGCACCAGAATTATCCGACGACAGCGCGACAGTGCGAGAATTGAGGCCGAAGCGCACCTGCTGGTCCGTCGACATCGCTTTCCTACCAGCCGCGGCAGTACCAGCCAATGACGTCATCAGGTTTGTCAGCAGGTTAGGAGGCCTCCCCATTTCCTAAGGGTTCCATATAAAGTACGATCGCTCGTGGCTCTTATTCAGCCGCTTCTAGCTTCCTGCTTCAGGTAATCGGTCTTCCTGGCAGAGGGCCATCACCCCACACCGTGTTTCACAGCGATAAACGGTTCTACGTACGTGGCTTGCCCAAGTGCCCATTACTAGTAGTGGGGAAGTACCTAGGTACTTCAGCGTGCATTAGGTTATTATACTGGCCAATCATTGTCAGATTAAGAAAAGGTTTACTTTGTTTTTTTTTCTGATCAGTCCACGATTTTGATTACGCCCTTAAACTGACCACTAGCATTTTTATTACTATAAGTGCATATGTGTTTTATTTTTTATCTCACCCTATTTAATATCCCACTTATATCCTGCTTATTCTCGCGGAGGAAGGACCTTAGGTATACGACTTCATCACTGTGTGTTCCCTTTGGTTAATATGCATCTCTCTCTTACTCACAATATTGACATTCCTGTTGTGCAAGCAAGAGGCCCGATGTATTGAACGTATATGTTTGCAGGTACTGCATCTTCGTGCGAGAGACGAGCACCAGAGACATGTACTCCTGCGCATTGAGGCGGGCTCCAAAAATATGTATTAACCACGTACAGCGACCACCGTAAGTTTGGTTATTCATTTAGCAAAAAATAAGGGGCTCCCATACAATAAACCTTTTCGCATGTCTATAATTGAACGAGCGACCGAAATTCTCCGAATTTACTGGAATAATTCCATGCGGGTTGGCGATCGCAGTGTCTCCACCGTTATTCAGGGATGCTTCTGCCCATCCCCCGGCACTGCACGTAGAACCGATGGCCGTTGGGGCAGAAAGGTTCTCGAGTGGCGACCGCGTACCGGAAGGCGCAGCGTGGGTAGGCCCCCCACAAGGTGGACTGATGAGGTCACCAGGTGGTGAAAGTCGCAGGAGTCCACTGGATGCGGGTGGCGCAGGACCGGTCATTGTGGAAATCTTTGGGGGAGGCCTATGTCCAGCAGTGGACGTCTTTCGGCTGAAATGATGATGATGATAATGACTGGAATAATTCGGCGTTGTATGTTTGTATGACGAATAAGCATGGCTCACACCAGAACGGGACAGGACGGGACGGGGTGGGACGGAACGATCTGTCAGTTTCTATAGAAAGAATCATGTGCGAGCACGGAGCCGTCGGAGTTCACGTGACGTTTTCTATAGAAACTGATAGATCGGCCAGGGCCGGTCACGTCTCGGCCCGTTCTAGTGAGTTATCCTAACTTGAGTATCATTTGCTGACATACTCGTACGTTCGGGCATATTTGCCGGATCTGCCGATAAATGTATGGATAATTTGTCTGGCGGATACCCGGTAGACATACCCACTATGGATATCCGGGTGCGTAGCCAAGATGCCAATCGCTTACGCTCAGTCGCTAACGAAACGCAACTGTCATTGTCGCATTAATAAGGAAGAGTGATAGAGAGAGGTAGCTACGATACGTTATTAAGCGTGAGCGATTGGCATCTTGGCTACGCACGCTGATGGTTTGACCGAACGTATATGACCGTATAACATATATATATATATATATATATATATATATATATATAATTGATTGGATCGACGGAGGCATTTGGCAGGTGGTTAGATGAGGTAAATATTTTGAGTCAAATTGGACCAGGGGAAAAGGGATGCTGATATATACCTAAGGTCGCGAGATCACGTTCGGGGCAAACCACTACTTATTCAGTTTAGTTTATTAAATTGCGCCTTTCCCCACATCTTTAAAAACATTAAAAGATAAAACAGAATCGTGACTGAGCATAATTTACCATTATCTTATATAATTTCAGATCGAGAGTGATAATGCAGAAAGTAAATGGACTGACGAGTGGACGAAAATATGCCATACAAGTGATGGCGTCGAGCAAAGGAATATCTGTGCCATACAAGACTTTGTACATCGACTTCACTTGCAAGGAATAAATTAAAAAAATAACCAATGAGAACAAATTTGATGCGTATAGCACGACATAGATGGCGTTAATGTACTTAATCGTTTCAATTCCAAGTTCCGTGTGATAAGCTACTGTTACAAATGCTTACTAATAGCACACTAAAGGTCGTGCTTATGAGTATGACGTGTCTACATTTGCTAGCAAAAATCATGCGAGTTTTAACCACGCTGCTGAATAAGCATGCTCAAAGCACTGATACACATGCTATTTGATAAATAGCATGCTCACAAAGAAAACAAAATGGAGAATCAAGCAGTAATCCGCTTGTAACTCAATAGGGCAGGGTGTGCTATTAGCTAGCATACCTTATAACCAGCAATGTATAGAGACGTGCTAGGTAGCATTTGCTTAATAATAGCATACTTTCTTGCTAGTAATAAGCATGTGGAACAGTAAATTACAAATTCAGAATTAAAGACTCTAGGAGCCCGGTAACACCAACAGTCTCTCAAACATCGCGTCGTTTAGTAAAATAATCATTTTCGTTGTTCCATTGCTGCTGCGCAGGCGTATGCAAGATGAGTGTGCTTACCATGATTTGTCTGAACCGTAGGCGTTAGTGACTACGCGTTTCTAAAGTATGCCCGTCTCGCTCCTACCACTACTCTGGCAGAAGCGAGACGGACATATCCCCGATCGAATATCGGTGGTATCGAGAATCGGCTCTATCGGTACTCATGGTACCGATACTCATGGTAGATGTACTTACGTTGAGACGTAGATATTTTGTATTTATAATAAAAGGGAATACAATTATACATTAATTCAATGTTGTTACGTGATTGACTAATGATACATTACTCGTATCATCAAATTATATAATTATTATATGATTTTGAAGAGGCAAGTGTGGATCGATTTTGATTTAATCATTTTGTGATTACTTAATTACATATTGTAAATATTTTCGTTGCTATATTTATGAATGTATAGTTCAAAATCGAATAGAAACTACAAAACCTATATTTTAAGAAAAACTGTGGCATTTATTTCTGTAGGTAATTTAGAAAATAGCGAATAAATAAGTTCCTAATTATATATTTGTAAATAGAGTGTAAAAGACAGTAAAAAATATATCCGATATAAATATGATTTGCATTTGTTTTTTTTCCTTTTATACATATACAATCACCTATACTTACTATTGTTATTCGGCGTTATCAGTCTATATCTTCTCTTTTTTTTTCCTAAAGTTTTTCCTGGCTTATGCCCAGGTCAGGGAGCCTGGTGTCCGCTTTGGCGACTAATCCCAAGATATGGCATGAGCGCTAGTTTTACGAAAGACTGCCATCTAACTTCCCAAAGGGTAAACTAGGTTACTTGACCTTATTGGGATTAGTCCGTTTTCCTCATGTTTTCCTTCACCGAAGAGCGATTGGTAAATACCATATGATATTTCATACATTTCACGTAAAAACTCATTGGTACGAACCGGGATTTGAACCTGCGACCTTCGGATTACAAGTCACGCACTCTTTACCGCTGGGCCACCAACGCTCGTTATCAGTCTATAGCTCTATCCCAGTGTTAATCTCTTTCACCCTAAATATGTGGTTAGCTGATGGTATCCTGCGTCCGTAACGAGACAGGTTCGATTCCGATCATTACACGGTACATTAGTTGCGGTTTCAGATCATTACTTCCAACCTTAAGGATGTACACACTAGGACGGGTCGGGACGGGACGATCTGTCAATTTCTATATAAAAGAAGTACCTATAGGAAATTAAATTAGGTAGTATAAAAATCAAGTTACAATGTTGTATGAATCAACCACCTCACTTGTGTTTAATTTAATCAATTGTGTTTTCGGATAATAAATGATAATACCTATATATTTTTCTAAGCGGTTTTTTTTTGCAATTTATACTTCATGCTATCTTAGCAAATGCATTTTAGGGGAGTGTCAGTTATATTGAAGTGTACTTTAAGTTAATAGCAAATTAGGTATATGCGTTATTTCATTAGTAACGATATTCATTTTCAAATCGTGACCGCCCTCTTAACTGTATCACGATTATGCCCCATTACCAACTGTCAGCAAAAAAATACACCACACCGATTTCACGCAGGTCACGCCGTCGCCGATCAAAAATCAGACGCCGCCGCCGATGATTTTACGATTGGAGCACACCTCTAATAAGGATAATACAGGATGTAACAAAAATTCTGTTCCGTGAGCCTTATTACAATGTGATAAGATTCACGGATCACCAGCATTATTGTTACGCTCTGTATGTAAGAAAAAGCAATAGGCAAGGTAAGTAACAATTGCTAGAAATTCTGTTTTTGTTTACAAACACACAGTGACACGGCTCACCTCTTCTTACCTGTCTCCTAAATGAAACTGTAAATCTACATCACTTAAGTGAATTTTCTAACACCCTGCACAAACCTTCTCGACAACTACTCTACACAGCGACTTTAAATATATATGTACGACTTAGGACAAATTGTAAGTAATTTGTTCGTTACGAATTCATAATATGAATTAAGATTATGATATTCATACTCTGATTTCGACCGTGTATGGCGATCCTTAGCTTAATTTCTTAAGAGTCCAGAAATCACTGACTCATGGTCGCCCTAACACGTCCTTCGCGTCTTTGATTTCCGGTCATTTCCCGCTAGATCGATTAGGAGTAAAAGAGATATCTAGACATTGCCCAGTCAGTCTTGAAATGTACGTCAGAGAGAACACAGTGCGTGGAATTTATAAAGATGACGTCTAGATCTCATGTGGCGAATTTTAGGGCAAGATTTTGCAATGTGAGTCACTTTTATCGATTGCTGTCAAGGTCATGCTGTTAATGCGTTTTTTTTTTTGTTAATGTATCAGGACAAATTACTTTTGGCTTTAGTAAATTCATTATACCAGGCTTATGGAACCCTCCGGGCGAACTCAAATCAACCGTCTTTTGTCTTGTGTCGCCGACACAAGCTGCCCACACTCCGCGCCCGCTGGTGCACGCTTCCGCCAGTATTATATAATATTTGCAATCGACGGCAACCCTAGAGTTGCGCGGGGATGAAGTGGCCGAGCGTCACTTGTCATTTGCGTGGTGTTCGAAATGAGATCTTTTTTTATTGCGATTCTGAGTCTGTCTATGCTAAGTTTCTAGATTTTGATAGCACTCCCTATGAAAGTATTCAATAAACGTCATCATTTCATAGAAGTTAGACGTTTAAAATAACACTTTAATGTTTCACAGTTTATTTGCTTAGAAAGGATAACGTGCTTTGACTCTAGATTCTTAACTGTGTTCAGTTAAAAACTGCATCGCGTTACTTTAAGACGTCAAGGCGCCTGTTCTTACGAACTTCCACCCTTACGTTACGTGGTCTCCCTGCCGCTGATTCGCACAATACCCTTTGCCTCCAGCTTTGTTACGCGAACAGTTAAGGAGTGGAATTCTCTACCTGCGAATTTATTCCCTGCCCACTATAACTTGGATCTTTTTAAATCGCGAGTGAATAGACATCTTTGCAAGGCAAGCATGCTCCATCCTAGACTACATCGGCACTTACCATCAGGTGAGATTGTAGTCAAATGCTTACCTATTCCTCAATAAAATAAAATAAACTATTATTATCTGTGATAATACCTACTTATTATATTTATTTTAATAAAATATAGTGTACAATATTCTTTCTTCGATCAATAAAAAGCTCTGAGCATTATTAAATGTATTTATTTTCTATCTAAATACGATACAAATTATGCCCTTTAAAGGTACAAGAATAGAACAGTTGTTGCAACCTCGATGTACTAGATATAATATCCACTAAAACTTCACTTGCTATAATTAAGAGAAAGTACTGTTTGTTAAATATTTTGCTCTTAGTTTCAGTTTCCCTGGAAAATTCCGTAGAATATAGGGGTCTGGTTCGCCATGAGAAGATAGAGGAACGGATGGTCTGCCACAAATGTCTCGCCGTGCCATCTCCGTAGACACATTTCACGAAACATCATCAGTGCTGGAAATAAAAATAAAATAATTCTTCTCGTCGAAACTGGTCGGCATTTCATCGGCATGAAAATTACGGGCGCTGCTTATAAAATATGTAACTAAACTGCTATGTTTTTCAAATTAACGTAAACTACTTTTTAACCTTAAGCCTAGTCTCTGATCAGAAGGTGACATAAACTGACCAATGACACAGCCCAAACCCAGTCTGGCGTGCGAAATCCTTAAGAGGCAACGGAAGAGGTAGCATAAAAAATATACCTCCTATAAAAAAAAGATTACCAATAGGCGAAGTAGGCTAAATTAAAATAGAAGGAATTAGAATACAAGAGTTCTTAGGGCCCTTCCACCGCTGAAACTGATCAACTATCCCGGAGTTAAACGTTTCGTGCAGATTTCATGCGGATAGATAATGCCAGGTTAGCCAAATAACCCGGATTTAAGCAAAGTGCAAGTGACCTTATGTGCTTACACAAAACACTAAGGAAATTATAAATTGATCATATACTATACAGAAAAAGTGACCAAGGCCCCCGGTGTGCAGGGCTGGAATCGAACCAGCGACCTCCTGTTTTCGCGGCAGACGCCCTTAACTTTATCTATGACCTTTTTACCTTTACCTTTTTACCTTATTTTTTGATTCTACTTAAAAATATGAATCAAAACATTTATTATAAATAATAAATGATTTCATTCATGATCATGATTTACAATTGTACTAATGAAATGAATTAAAAGCGAAGCTCATTATAAAACAAATTATTAAACAGCCAGAGACTGCTTAAGATACTTAATTATATGTTACAAATCAAAATTATTTAACGCGAATGTTCAAACTTGAGATTAGTTTCCATAGAAAAATCCTTGAAATACATGAATCTCCTTAGCCAAAACAAGGTAGAAGGATAGTCTTGCTCAATAAGTTTCGCCAGTCCACCATCGGAGATGACATTCACGTCGCACCATTTGTTCTGAATAAAGGATGACATACTAGAACGGCTGGGACGTGACCGGGCCGAGCCGATCTATCAGTTTCTATAGAAAAAGTCACGTGACCTGCGAGGACTCCGATATCTTACAAAATATAACTTAATTACGACGTATAAAAAAAAAAAATTAATGCTATCGCGCTTACTTTGTTTATTGTGGCTTTTAGTTTAGTATCCATTAAAAATTCCATAGAAAATAGGTATCTTATTAGCAGTGAGAATGTAGATAAAGGGATGGTCTGCTATGAAGGTCTCGCCATTCCACCAACATCCGCAAGACAGTTGCAATGTCATTAGGGCTGAAAAATATTGGGAGATTACTGTCGTGATTTACATCGGTACCTACTTTTTGTGAATTAATTATAAAGAAATAAAAATACTTACTAGCTGCAGCAGCTTCTGTCCCTTTCTCATCTACAGCAATGAAAGCTTTTTGAATAGCTTCTGACACAAAGAGTGGATCTTCAGAAACAAGCATGTTGATGTCTGCCTTATTTTCATCGAAAATTGTCTTAATTCCCATCTGAAATCATGTTTGTACATTTTGTGGAATAGTTTAATGGAGTACATATGATAATAGAACTTTGTCGTAACTATGTTAAAGTTGTGCTTGTTTGTTTGATAAAAGGTACCACTTTATTGCTTGTTGATAAGGTTCCTTTCTCTACGGAATCTGTATGATATAAGCACCTTATCCGCAACCGACAAAGTGGAACTTTTTACTAAATACATTCACATATATTCGAAAAACTCACTGATTTTCAAAATATAAAGGTGTGTACCTACCTTCAATCTAAAATAGATCCTTGAGGCATTGTACCTAGGATGCTGGCGGCTTTTATTTGTTGTATCGCAATGCTGATACGTTGTGCGAGGAAACCACCAGCTCTCATATTTAGTTTACGTAAATACTTATTCCTTTCTCTCAAGACAAATGTTGACCTATTTTCCAACTGGCTTCAAGAAAGTAGGAACTAGGAAGGTCAATGCCGTCAATTATGGATGGTCTTATTGGGTTTTAGATCTAATTTGATGATAGAATCAATGAGTTGTAGAGCAAAACCTCCTTAATTTTGAAATTCACAATTCACATACACAGTAATTTTATAATTCTGTAAAGAAACTTTCGAAAATCTCGAATTTCTCTTTCGAACTCCGTGATGTAATAATTATTATTATCACCATGAATGACTATCAAACTGTCCCTTTTTCTTAAAGCATTTAAGGAATATACATAAATTAGGGTAGTTTAGCCGGTTTTCGGCCAGTTAAGTAAAATTTTACAGTCGAATGGAAATTATGAAAGATATGATTGACGAATCTCTATCTTTATGCTTTTCTTAGAATTAAAATATGATGCAGTCGTCATATTTTAATCGCAATCCGTCATCCGCCCGGCGTCCGTCGTTATATTGATATGATAAAGAGTATGAAAATGTACCGGTATAGCTGATTATGGGCCAATCTTTTTGATTTCCTGCCGCTTAGTTATAAGTTTTCGGCCAATGTATCTCATTCCACAGACGATAGGGTTTATTTTCGAATAAAACATAAAAGTATATTAATCATCAATTATTAATATTAGGAACATTATTAGGAATTTTAATGTTATTAAGTATAAGCAACTTTTGTTTGAGTTAGCTAAACATAATAGGTACTCAAAATATTAAAATAAGGGCCGAAATCTGAATTAGGACTTGTTTTGTCGGCCGTAAAGTACCTAGGTCGAAAAGTCACATATCATGGACCTTCCTGTCGGCCGTGAAATAGGAAAATAATAAAGAAGGTTTTGATGAAATATGTGTTTAAAAACAATGTGAAAGAACTATAATTAAAAAAAGTATAGTAAAAAAACATTTAGTACTTACCTTTGCTATTATTGAATATAAAATACAATAAATTAACAAATACGAGCCGCAAGTTGGTGCTTGGCCGGGCGGCCGAAAACAAAATGTCTTTGTGGCATTGCATATATCTAGTTAACCGACCATCAAATTTAAATGACTTGTATATCTTAGTCAAATTGACAATAAATCAACTTATCTATTATACATATGAACATTAGTAGTTTTATTAAACAAAGGAAACATTATTTAAACTTCGATAAAAAAAATTGCACACTTTTTTTCTAATATGCTTCACATTAATACTGCTCAAATTGCGTGACGACGAGCCCATAAAAATAGTATGAAACTGAAAGTTCAAGTAAATGTATGCTATTATACTGATATTTAGTTATTTCCGTTTTACTATTTACGCAATGGCCGAAAACCAGAGGTGGCCAGCTAACCGGCTAAACTACCCTACCTATCATAAAGAAACATTGCAAGTACCTTCGGAAGCAGCTCCTTCAAATTGATCTCAGTTTCAACTTTAAACTTCGGTATGGTTACTTTGAGAGGGGTTTTCTGCAGACTCTGAATGTCTGCCATCAGGTCATATCCGGCTGCCAGACGTTTCATCAAGGCACCCACACCTACGTTGTCACCAACGAACTCATCTGGAAGTACTATTACCATACTAGCGTCTCCAATGTAGGACATCTGCAAGATCTGCAATCAGTACTCCAACATTATGACAGTAGTTTATGCAACAATGATGTAATAAGGGTGATAAGAACCAATAAAATTATGTCTTTTGCATACGCTAGTTTTTCTACAACAGCTAAATTAGCGAAAAAAGCTAAATCTCGAAAGGTGGCTGAATGTGTAAGATGTCGTATGCCCACTATAGAAATAAATAAACATCAGAAAAAAATTAAGATTTCTTGATATACTTGATTTTTGACTTAGTACTATACGCAATATACAAACCTCCTTCTTAGGTGTTAATAAGTGAATACTTAAAATAATTAAGCTAAAAGCTAGTCTATTGTCAGCGCCACTTGCGCTTCTCCGCCTCTTTACATAACTTTGTTGCAATGTGGCCAACCGCTAAATACAATAAGTAATAAACTTTTGAGGCTGTTGATGTTGATCTCAGACTTATATAAAAGTAAATATATATGTAGGTTTTATTTAATGACAAATAAGAGCATACATACTTATATTACATGCATGTTTGTGTGTTTGTACAACTTGTCACGTTTTATTGAAAAGGTTCCTGCGGAAGACCAGCGTCAAGGTACGCAGAAGTTACCTTGACATCAAGCTGAGTAGAAACCTTTTCGGTGACGCTATTATTCTAACCGTATTGTCTTTCATATTTTGTACACTGAAGCGTCCTGAATAAACGCTTTTCTTTTCTTTGTTTTTTTTTTTCTTTTCAGTCAGGGTAAGCTAACTAACCCAGAGTTAACGGTCCAATTCCAAATTTAATAGACGTTTAACTACGGGCTAGTTAGCTAACCCCGGTTGGTGTGAGGCTTCTTCATTCAGTGTTCTTGGTTTTGCGTTGAGAAAGGAGACAAGCACAATTACAATCTCTTCTCTCTGGTCAGCCCCTTATGTCTGGTCAGCATCATTGTTGCATTTGGAGCGAATGATCTGGCTGAGTTGAACTTGGATGAAGACGAGTCATTTATTTGGTCTGTTTGTCTTGTTGGTGAACGACCTCGGAATCTTTTGCCATCTGGGTTTCCCACGACAAAGAGCTTCTAAAAATTTTCGGCCTCTCTGGGCATTTATGGCCGAAATATGACAAAATGCATTGCTGGCAAGGTGAACAATCGAGTTTTTATTCGAAGTTTTGTCAGGATCCATGTATTAAAGCATCTCCCAGCCCAAGGTATTTTCAGCAATTGCCTCCAGCATTTCTCGAATGCATAAATAAGCACGGGCTAAGATTTTTCACGTTTCTACTCCATATACTAAAAATGAAATAAAACATCTTTAAACTTACTTTGGCCCGTAATTCTGGACTGTGCTTGTAATAAAAACTCGGTCCTTCCAAACTCATCATTTTGAGGTCGACTTTTTAGGGTTCCGTAGCCAAAATGGCAAAAACGGAACCCTTATAGTTTCGTCATGTCCGTCTGTCCGTCTGTCCGTCTGTCCGTCTGTCCGTCTGTCACAGCCGATTTACTCGGAAACTATAAGTACTACAGTGATGAAATTTGATGGGAATATGTGTTGTATGAACCGCTACAAAATTATGACACTAAATAGTAAAAAAAAGAATTGGGGGTGGGGCCCCCCATACATGTAACTGAGGGATGAAAATTTTTTTTTCGATGTACATACCCGTGTGGGGTATCAATGGAAAGGTCTTTTAAAATGATATAAAGTTTTCTAAAAAACATTTTTCTTAAAGTGAACGGTTTTTGAGATATCAGCTCTCAAAGTCGTAAAAAGTATGTCCCCCCCCCTCTATTTTTATAACTACGGGGTATAAAATTCTAAAAAAAATAGAGGTGATGCATGCTAATTAACTCTTTCAACGATTTTTGGTTTGATCAAAGTATCTCTTATAGTTTTTGAGATAGGTTGATTTAACTGTAATTTTGGTTAAGTTATTGTGCTTACACTGAAAACGATGGCTGAACCTTATAAGTTTAGGCTCCATTCACCAGGTGTATAAATTGACATAATAAGTTTATTATATTTGCTGCTACGGAACCCTTTGTGCGCGAGCCCGACTCGCACTTGTTTTTGGTTCCGTCGACTTGAAACTTTCCCGTATATGAGTCGTTGGCGTCGAACGGTATCTCCCAAAAACCCTGCAATTTTCACATAATTATTAGCATTATTAAACCAAACCGATAGATGATTATGGAAATAGTAACAGATTAAAATATTACAACCAGCTAGGGACAAATTATGAAATTTGGTTTGTTAGAAGCATTTATGATAATTAATTATAAACTGAAATAAATATCAAATCCTAAATGTTACAGTACCTTCTACATGTTAAATGAAATATTTTATATGTAAATGTAATACTTAGTACCTACCAATTTTACTGACTGTCGGGCTTATATTGAGACCCAAGTAAGCGAAAGAGTCCAAAATTGAGCCACGAGCGTAGCGAGTGGTTCAATAAAGCATAGTTCAGTTAGAACTGGCACGCGGTTGGCGCAAAATTTTAAAAACTTAAATGTCAAAAATTAAAAAAATGACTATCGCAATTTGACGTCCATATTTTGAAGTCTTCATGATAAAAGTTTGTTTTTAACACGTGTCTAAATTTTAAAATTATAGACCATGGAAGAGTAAAGGCGAAAATTGATAGTGGACAAATTCCTAGAAAATCCCTCTTGGTCCGGGTCAATGATCGCTAGATCGTTAAAATTACCAAAAACAACCGTATGTAGGGTCATACAAAAGTACAAGGAGTCTTTGTCTCTCGATAGGAAGCCACAACTCAACCGAAGATCTGGCACTAAGGACAAGAACTTGGAGAAAAAAGTGTTAAAGGCTATCAAAGGAAATCCAGGTATGTCGGATTATGATCTATCTCGCAAATTCAAAATGAGCCGCAGTACTTGCAGACGTATTCGACTTCGAGCTGGATATAAGAGCTATAAAGCCATAAAAAAGCCAAACCGAACTGTAAAACAGAACAAAACGGCAGAAACACGAGTGCATCTCTTATACGACCGCATTCTGAGAAAATTCAAAGGCTGTCTCTTATTGGACGATGAAACATATGTCGAGCTAGATTTTAATCAACTACCGGGTACCAAGTTTTATATGGCCAAAGTTAGAGGGGATGTTGACGAAAAATATAAATTTGTAAAACTTGAAAAATTTGCCAAGAAACATATGATATGGCAAGGGATCTGCAGTTGCGGCCTTAAGACCAGCGCTTTCATTACATCATCCACAATGACGTCCGAGGTTTATATGAAAGAGTGTTTGCAAAAACGACTTTTGCCTTTTATTAAAAAGCACAATGGCCCAGTAAAATTTTGGCCTGATCTGGCTAGCTGCCACTACTCGAAAAAGGTTCTGGAGTGGTATGCTTTAAATAATATCGATTGCATACCCCGTGATATGAATCCTCCGAACTGTCCTGAGTTTCGGCCAATCGAGAATTACTGGGCAATTATGAAAAGTAAATTGAAGAAAACTGGTAAAACGGTACGGGACATCAATTCTGTGCGCTCCACGTGGACTCAAGTTGCTAAGAAAGTTGAAAGAAGCCTTGTCCAGAAGATGATGACCACTATTAAGAATAAAGTCTGTAATTTTGCACGTAATACTATTATTTATTTATTTATTATTGTTGTTTTTGGGCTAGTGAAGATGCCGCGTCGACCAGTTGTGATCTATTGTGGCAGCCCTTTATAATTCATTACTGATTCCCGTTGAGTCCAGAAAGTTCCTAATTCTTTGGGCTGTAATGTTGTGTATCTCACAGGGTTGCAGTTCGTGCCTACCGAGGTGGATACTTCTTTTGTGCATTAGTGGTCCGCAGGAGCAGAGGATGTGCATCGCAGTTTCCTCTGTTTCCTGGCAGAACCTGCATGCTGCGTCTTGTTTCTTACCCATTAGAAACATGTGCTTGTTCAACTTGCAGTGCCCAGTCAGAATTCTGACCACCGCACAGGCTTTGTACCTCTTGAGCCCTAAGAGCTCTTTAGTGTTTTTGTTGTTGAACCCTATTATTAGAGCTTTCGAGTGTGTGTTTCCTTTTACGGATTTCCACTCTGCGATTGCCCTCATCTTTTCAAGATTGTTTAGCAGAGAGTATGCCTCTCGTTTTGTAACTCCGCAAAACGGTTCCGGGCCAACTAGGGGCGTGTCCGCGCCCTTTCTGGCAAGTTCGTCCGCTGCTTGGTTTCCAGCAATGTTGGAGTGTCCTGGTACCCATCTAAGTGTAACTTTGTTGGTGTTAGCCAGGGCATTTAGATTATTTTTGCAGTTCTGGACTAGTCTAGAGTTAACCTCTAGGGACTCTAGTGCTAGCAGAGCAGCTTGACTGTCCGAGTTAATGTAGATGTGTTGGTTTCTTAGGTTTCTGTCCAGATTGATTTCCGCGCATATGTTAATGGCAAGGATTTCTGCCTGGAAGATTGAGGCCAGTTTGCCCATGCTGACGCTGGCTCTGTGCTTAGGCCTCTCACCATAGATACCACATCCTACTTTTCCAACTTTCTTGGAACCATCCGTGTACCAAATGTGGCTTCCCTTTTCGACAAACATTTGGTCGTTGGCCCATTTGTGTCTTTGGGGTATATCCACATTGTACAGTCTGGTAAACTGACATTCCGTATGCATGTCATCTGAAGGCATGCTGAGGGTTTTGTTCTCGAAAACCCAAGCCCTGAGCTTGGGAGCGCCATTTGGGCTTGTTTAGCGTGCTTATTCTGTAGACACACTGCTTGGCCTCCTTTTGCACTTGCAGGTGGAGTGGTGTGATGTTGAGCAGTGCGTCTAGGGCTGCCCCCGGTGTTGAGGAAAAGGCCCCTGTTGCTGTCAAGCAAGCCGTGCCTTGCAGGCTATTCAGGGTATTTATAGTTGTCTTTTGGTTGGCTTTACTACACGTAATACTAATTAATGTACATAATTTCAATAAAAACTGTTAATTAAACCAATATTGTTTAATTTGAATCACATAAAAGTAATGTATCTTAATTTACTTAAAAATGCTTGGACTTCGATTGCGTACCATTTCTATGTGAACTATGCTTTAATTGGAATCTTGAGCTTTACGAGGGTCTCAAGGCACGAGAGTTGAACAAACTTTGCCGCCGAGTGTAATACAACCTTTTTCCCCTCACTATCGCGAGGAAAATAAAGACTACATACGATTACAAATCTTATCCACATGCAAGTTATCTTGAAAAAATAATTCAAAATTATATATCATTATGTGTCATAGAGTACGCTCCTGGTACTTAGATATCGCCAACAGCTTACCAAGTGCGCGATAAGACTCGACCAATTTAAGGTGTGACCTCCGATTGCGCATATTTACTATGGGCATATAGGACTCACTTATACTGGATGTGTGGTAAGTGATAGGAATTAGATTACTTTGCCCCACATGTGGATAAAATGCGTTTTTCCACACTAGTTTTAAAGGACAGAACAGCGCTTTCCGAGCTAGTGAGGGGAAAATATTATTTTCACAATTTGTTACGATTCACGAAACTGACGCGGGAGGTGTATGGAACTAACATTAATTTGATATATATTCCGTGCCAGCTTTCGTTAATTGATCTATAGTGGACCTCGGTAATTTACTACCTCTATTTGTTACCTACTAAAACTGCATATAATAGCAATGGCGTAGTGGTGTGACAACCGCATCGACGACTGACTTTGACCAGTGCAATCATTCAACGCAGGGCAGCTTGTGGCAAGATGTTGGGGAGTAGTAACCTCTGTCGTCCGACCGAGTCTTCCGCCTCTGGTCTGGCTTGCCTCGTCTGGCCATCCAGAGTAAGCTCGCGAGAGCTGTGTTCTCGAGGACAGATGTGGAAACCTAAGTGGCGACTGGCTATTGTTTAAAGTCAAGTGACACCTCCCTACCCCAGCCCTCTTTTTACCGAGGTTGACCTTCTTACCAATGTTGCCCTTGAGCCATTTTAGATCTCGCTTTTTAGGGTCCATCATATGTGTGCGAGTCAGCCGGATATAAAATTGCTTACCATTTTATTAGGCAGGCATCCGCTTTTCTTTATAACCCAGTATTTAGTCCACCACTTTCACTTAATAGTCTAGTATATTTTAGATTCTATTAACTCTCAATAGCCCATAAACCCCGGCAGGTGTTGTATATGCGAGCGTTCCATGACTCGGGCAGTTGCAATTGCAAAATTGAATTGTCGAAATTCTCTGCGTGTTGGCTTCGGCTCCGCGTACATCTCTCAAAAATCCGGAATACCATTGTTATCGTACATTTTTGTACCCTGATAGGAATGACATGCAAATAACACAAATATAATAGTCTCTTACGTGAAAGTAGATAGCATTCACCAGCACAACTCCTGTGTCTTTGCCCAGCATGTTGGCAGAAACTATGTCCTTGATAAGATCGTTCGTTTGATTTGCCACCTGCGAATCACACGATAATTTTATGATTTAGATCTAGGTATGAGGAGAAGGTGAGTCGGTGGATTAATTCGGGGCCACGGGTGTGGTCTCGGTAACTCAGTTGGAAGAGCGATGAGCTGGTATCTCAGAGTCGCGGGTTCGAGTCCCGAGGACATGATTTTTTTCAGTTTTCGTTTCTTTCTGAGAAAGGTAACACTATGTTATTTAAAAGAAGTATTAAAACTCACCCATTTATTAATCAAATTTGCTGCATCTAAATTCTTGCTAAAATCAACCTGTTCCAAACTAGCATTGAAAACTTTTTCAGCATCCTTCTTCAGGCCCGGTTTCAGGGCCTTCCCTTGTTTTACGTAGATCTTGTTGGCGATTTTGAGGGTGTAATCATGGTTGAGTGGTTTAAGTTTTGATGTAAGGGTTTCAATAAAGGGCTTTCTTATATTTTGAGTGAGCGACGTGAACACAGACCGAAGCTGCAAACAAACATGTTGATTTTTAGTAAAGGTGTCGGTTGATGGCGTCGTCGCTAAGGCGCTCATATTCGTACCATAATAAACAGTCGTTAAAGTGATACCTTTTAAAAACAAGCACATTTATGGGTAAAAACTTTGGTTTTGGTAAATTGCTGGTTTTCAAAAGTAAATGGTTGAACTAGGTACTTAATATAATGGGGAGCTACCACGGGAAACCTCCTCGAGTGCCCTGGCTCTTCTCATTCTTCTTGATCCGGTTGATCCGGGAAAAAGGGAAGGGTTCCTGGACGGTGCTTCCTGCAAATATCCTGTCAGGGGAGGTTGGGGGGTTCCGCACAGGGAGTACTCTCATTGAGGGAGAGAACTTCCGAGTGTTGGCTAGAGGGGGCCTTCGGGTCTGGCGCTTGTCGCCGAGGTACAGGAATGCCGCTGTCCTATATAAAACTGCGGTCCCGTACCCTGTCTAGGCAGAGGGCCTATGATGACGGGCCGGGGGTTACTAAATACTGCTGGCCGGTGCCGGCGTGGTGGCTGCCAGGATGACCACCTCTATAAAACGTCAACGTAATATAGTTACGTCAGCGTGCTTACGTCGCCGGAAAGCCTGTCGCAGCTAACCGGGTCAACTCACCCTCGAAGGCCGGTGAAGTAAAGGTTCCCCACAAGGTGAAGATCTCCCGCACCAAGGAGCATGAGGAGGGATTCACGCTAGTGGAGAGGAAGAGGAAGGCGCATAGGGCGCCTCGTAAAACTCAGTGTGGTACAGCCGAGCCGGTCAATTCAGGCCTACGCATCGCTACACCGAGTAAGGCGCTCTACGTGTCGCGCCTTCATTACTCCGCCACAGCGGACAAGGTGGTGGAGTACGCCCGCCGGAAGACTGGCTACTCGCTGAAGGTTCAACAGCTGCGGTCGAGTCACTACGTGCACTTCAGCTCGTTTGTGGTGCGCGTGCCGCGGCCGCTGCAGGATACCATCGCGAGTGCGGACTTCTGGCCCAAGGGCGTCGTGTTTCGGCGGTTCCGGGGCAACCTGCCGAATCCTACGCCCGTTCAGACGACGCAACGCAGCCACGCTGTTATGTCGCCTAAATCTTAGTTATGTTTTTATTAAGTAGTTTTCCTTTCTCACATTTGTTCTGTTGTCGTGTTTTCTTGCCTGTATTATGTACCTAGTTGTATAAATAATGCATGTATATTATAAATTTCGCAGTAGTTCGCTGTAATGCTGTGTAAATTTTTTGACACAATAAATAAAATAAAAAATCGCGAAGGCAACCTGAGGAGGTAGAACCCGGGGTTTTTCCATCTCGCTCCCGGCGTGGAGGTTGTCATGAGGGACCAGCATGTGGTATCGCCCTGCACGCTACCTTCGGGCGGGGGAGCTTTGGCTCCAAGGAGGGGACAGCCTCGGCTGTCGCAGCAGGTGGTGTTCGCGGTTGCATGCCTAAGGCGATCCCGTGTTCACTGTCACCAACGCTGCATGCTGGGCATACCGTGGATGGTTTAGTGAGGAGTGCGGGCCCGAGCCTGCGAGTCCCACATACCCGTCCTAGTTCCCCGGCTAGGCGGGATGCCAAATGCATTCCTCCACGTAAAAAAAAAGGAACTTAATATAATAAACACCAACCATAACCTTTGAGGAATGAAGAGTATCTCAAAACCTCTACCCAAATTTACCGGTGGTTTGGTTTGGTATACCGGTGGTGGAGCCGAACTGATTTACCCCTCATAATTGTACACTTTTCTTATTATAGTATGGTTTTACGTATCGTAGTTTACTCTAGTACGGTCTAAAATAGAAAAGTGTAGTTTGAGGTGACTGGTTAACTAAATATAAAAAATTGTGGTCTTAAGGAGGCGTCGCAAGTGGAACGCATTTTTAAAAGAATTTTGGCCGGCATTATCAGACTATTTATGTTGGTGTTTTTTTTTAACTGGCGTGGGCTCCATGCACTGAGCTTTGGAGCGTACGGACTGTGAAGTGGGACGGTAGCCTGGGGAAAATCCAGGACCTTTCCGCGATATCACACGATATTTACTACTCTGGAATACTCCTTCTGAGTATGCGCTCCAGAGAGATCGGTTGGACCGAGTCCAACCAAATCTGAAGTGTATGTTGATGAGCAACACATAACCTCAGAGGTATCTTCTTATGTTAAAAAAAAACGAATCGATTAAGAATAGACGGGGTAATTGCACCTTGTTTTCGATCTATGAGGAAAAGAGGGAACTCCTCAATTTTGAAAGGCACAAGCTTGATGATTTTGGAAAATTTGGAGTTTCTTGATAACCACCAATTCTTCTGTTATAGTGTGTTTTTGTTCTTAAAATTATATAAGAATAGAATTGTACTAAACCGGTGCTTAATCGTGTAAAACCTTGAAAACAAACCTCCGACGTTCCAAGGGCGACATTGTCCCCGTGGTCCCGGAGAAACACTAATGTTCAGTCTTTCTCCGGGACCACGCGTTCAATGTCGTTTTAGTACATCTATAATGTGTGAAAATCGTGAAAGTTTAAATAAATGTGTTGTAGAACAAAGTGTTTATAAAGTAAAGTAGCTGTAATATTTACATTATCTTCATTAGGGATGTCGAGAGCCTTGAATATCTCAGCACGAGATTCTTCGCCGCTGCCGAGAGCTACTAACGCCAGCACCGTCTCCACTGACAATGGAGAGCAGATAAAGTTATTGTCTTCATTCAATTCCTGTAATTATACATACAGTCAAAGACTTTAATTTGTAACCCAGCATTTAAAAACAGAGGATTTTGCTAAATAGATCAGAATTGTCACATATAAAAGAACGCAACCGTACCTATGTAAGTACTTAAAAAAATGACACACTGACTTGGAACACGTAAAAAAAAATATTATGCCTCCCTTATTTCGGTGACGCAATACAAGCGTAAGAAATAAGAAAAAAACAGAATTACTGCCTCCGACTCTGCACGAATGATAACATTGATAACAGATCCTGGTCAAACTATAACGTACCTACATAGGTAGTTATGATGAAATATTTAAGAAAAGAAAGAAGAAAAGAAAATATTTATTTATAACATCGTTACAAGTCATTTCATTTGAAAATATTACACTAATTGTTTATACACTGCACTGACTACGGTGTAGGTATTATATTACATTAACAGGTATACCTACATATATTATATTTTTACATACATGTTTATATATTGTTACATACACTTTTCGATTAATGGTTAAGTAATAGTAATGGTTAAGTAGTAATAAATTAATGGTGGAGTAGTTCATCAATGTCGTAAAACTGCGATGTATGTAACAGCCATTTATTTATTTTGCTTTTAAATAACTTTATCCTTATAGTAGTTTAGATAATGTTCAGAAATATTTATCCGCCGAAAAAATTAATTGGGAGCAAGAACCAACGCGAAAGACACAGTCCATCATTAGTTTTAGGTACCTATTTACAACATTAAAATATTCAAATCCGTCACCATCAGTCTATACAATCAAATCTGTGACCTACTCCGACTATATCCAAAGACAAAAATAAACCATACATCCTTGACCGTGAAGAACATAACCTCCAAATTGATCGATATCATGTCGTACAATACTCACATCTCAAAAACGCGCCGCGAAGTTCGTCACATGAGAATTCACATTTAAACTCATATTAAATATTTAATTTGAATTTGGGTTAAGTACTCAAATTCAACACGCGCGATCCCTTCTGCGTTCACTTGTAGACTGAATGTGGTAAAACTAGCTAGATTTATTTTGTACATAATCCGAAACATAGGGAATACCCCGAAAAACAACGACGCATCGAACAGGCACGCCAGACGAAAACAAGTAGGAGTAGGTAAGAATCGCGTCTGCTGTATAAAAATGAACCTTAAAGTATAAACGTAGATATATTGTGGGGATACAAACTTGTGCATGGTAATAGTTGATCTTTGAAAATGAACCTTAAGTCGGTCTATTTTCGGTTTAATTTTAAGTAAGGTGATAAGACGGTTGCTTGTAAACAAAACACTGCAACTGTTTTAAAAAACATTTCACTGGAAATCATTACATTATACATTTTTCTTTGGGTATTTTTAGGGTACTTTCCTTGTATTTAATAGTTACCTATATGAATATTATTGAATGTGAGGGTTCACGAGGGTATAGATAGGTATAGTTGTCACAACTTAAATGTTAGGTAAGTGGGGGTCCCCCCCACATTTTTTTGTTTGAAAATTTCATGTGATGATTTCTAATCAGAATCGCGAGCTCTATCGATCCTAATAGGAAAAAAAGTGCCCCAGGGTTTTTTTTTCCATTCCGTTACCATTTTTTCATAGAATTTGTATGGCGGTGACGGAATGGAAACTTTGGAAATGTATGGAAATTCTGGGACAGTTTTTTCTCTTATGTAGCTTTACTTTTATTATACTTACTGCCAGGGTACGTACCGGTATTTTTGCCATACAAAAATATTGGATGGTCGTAATTTTTGATGGGGCAATCTAATACGAAGTTCCTACCTATAGTCTGACAAGCGAGCGAGCGCAGTAACAGTAGGACAAAATAACTATATCCATCCCTTTTTTCAGGGTGGGGATACTAGCGTAAGAAAAAGACAGTATGATGCTCTCTATCCTACTGTTACTGCGCTCGCTGGGTTGACAGACTATAAATACAAGATTATTTTGAGTCCTACGTACCATAAACAACATACAATAATTTTGAGTAAGTATAAGTATTAAATTAATTTCAACTTGCTACCTCTTCGCGTTCTCGAGATAAAGGGTCTTGATATACAGACGGACGGACGGACGGACAACAAAGTGATATTATGGGTTCCGTTTTTTCCTCTTGAGGTACGGAACTCTATAAAAGAAGTAAAATTAATTGCATAGGTACCTAATAACTAACATTTCACGAGTTTAGGAGTAACGAATGTCCAATGGTACAGGACCATTAAATTTAATATTTTAGACAGGTATTTCTATAGTTTTATTTAAAAAAACCGTTATTAATGTGATTTTACTAATTGTGTAACGTATCTGCGAGTTGCTAAACAATTTTGTTTTGTTACTATCTTAGGCTAAACGTACCTTGCCGGTTGTCAATAAGGCGCTAGTGCCATAAAGATATCATTAAAAATTTACCTTACCAACAACGGATAAGACCTTTTACGGCTTTTACTAAACGCAAACACATTTACGGAATAATCGTCCGTGGCCGCAAAAGAAAACGCGACATAACAACACGACTTATCGACCGGCCTTGCACGACATGGCAACGTCGCAGTCGCCGCGACTCGTCGCTGCTGCAACGTCGCATCGCTAGTCGCGCCCCGCCTGTCGCGTATCGCAGTCATGGCGTTAGAAGCCAAAAGTGTCGTGGACTCGCTTATTCTAGAAGTGAAGAACCGACCGATCTTGTGGGACAAGAAACATGAGTTGCACAAAAATCGGGCGGTTATCGATAGAGTTTGGGAAGAGGTTTCTGCAGTCGTTGGTAAAAACAGTAAGTAAGGTTACACGATGTATGTCTTTAGTGGAATGCAGTAAGGTCGAAGGTCGAACTTGAACGTGTTGAAAATCATAACATAACGTTTAGTGGAATTGTGTTTAGTTTCACTCCCAAGTGTCTTAACTAAACGCCTTAGTTATAAATTGATCGAAGTGTAGGTACTTCTACCTATTTGTCACTAAAATAATGACATGGCTGACAAAAGTGATTATTAGACAATTTTAAGAGCGCCAACATAAAGTGAGATGATCAATCCTCGTACGCAACGTATTGCTAATATTTTTTGGCAGACGCCGTTATTTCTGTTTTGGTTAGACGATGTGTATTTGTTTTAAATCTTTTTATTTTGTCTTAAAGAACCTTGCTCTGTAAAGTTACTAGTCGCATTTACAATACTTTACGTTAATATTTTAGACATTGATAGCAGGTATGTGCTTGTGGCGCTCACACTGCAAGGCACCTACTTAAATTAGATACCTAGTACCTAGGTATATTATTTAAAAACTTAATTTGTATTCACTGACGCCCATTCATGCCCGTGGTTGTATAAATGGGCCAAGAAATAGCTTATAGCTGTTTTACGTACCTAATTAAAACAAAATGTATATACCTAATGGCCTTAAAAGTTCAATTCGTAACTAACACTACTTAATGTGAACTTCTCACGGCAGGCGGGAGAGTGTGGGTATCAATTAGTTGAGAGACATCCTAATGACTACATTTCGTTTTCCCGGAAAACTTTATTGCTCAGTGGATAATATAAATGTTGTTTACCATGTAGGATAAATAAATTGTGTGGATGGATAGATAGGTAAGTCGATTAGGTGTAATCTAAGCATTTTGAATAAAGCTACTAGGTATCCCATCGAATTCGACACTGGAAAGTAATAGAATACTCTTTATTGCACACCTCAGAACATGAAAAAATAAACAACATTTACAAGGTACAAACATTTGATTAACACAGAGGCAAACAACAGGCGGTCATATTGCTAAAAAGCGATTTCTTTCAAGACAACCTTTGGGTAGCGGAAACATTTAAAGCTTATCCTTGAAGAGTAGGCATTGCAGAAATATGGATGAAATACCTAGGTACCTCTGTCTTATAACTAGTGAATGAAATAAAACATCATAAATTGATAATCCATGTTTTTAAAATATACTTACACAGCGTTGTTGATAATTTTATCAACAACTCTATATTTATGGACTTTCATTTGATCCTTTCCATTTGAATGGTGTTTCCTTCTTTTCAACCGACTTCAATATTTCTAAAGGAGGAGGTTCTCAATTCGTCTGATTTTTTTTTATTTTTTTTTTAATGGATGACTCATAACTCCGTCATTACTGAACCGATTTGAATTTTTTTTTTGTTTTCTGAAAGTAGACGGTTCCTGGTTGGTCCCGTTTTTTTCAAAATCCATTTCTGATGATGGGATCCATGAGGAATTGAGGGAACTCCTCAAATTTGAAAGGCACATGCATGCTGATTTGGGTGATTTCTTAAGAAACTCGAGCATTTCTTTACGAAACTCATCAATTTGGTGGAGTGGATCTGATAATGAAGACCAGGGATGGCAAAGTGGAACTGCTTCGTAATTCTCAGGACTATGATCCGATTTTAAAAAATATTTTTTTGTCTGTATATAGATGGTTTCAGGATTGTCCCGTTTTTTTCAAAATAAATTTCTGATGATGGGATCCATGAGGAACTGAGGGAACTCCTCAAATTTGAAAGGCACATGCATGATGATTTGGGTAGTTTCTTAAGTCACACGAGCATTTCTTTACGAACATCATCAATTTGGTGGAGTGAACCTGATGATGAAGACCAGGGATGTCAAAGTGGAACTGCTTGGTAATTCCCAGGACTGTCATCAGATTTAAAAAAAAAAAATTTTTTTCTGAAAATAGTTGGTTCCAGGTTTGTCCCGTTTTTTTTTAAATCAATTTCTGATGATGGGATCCATGAGGAACTGAAGGAACTCCTCAAATTTGAAAGGCACATGCATGATGATTTGGGTAGTTTCTTAAGACACTCGAGCATTTCTTTACGAACATCATCAATTTGGTGGAGTGGACCTGATGATGAAGACCAGGGATGGCAAAGTGGAACTGCTTGTTAATTCCCAGCTCTATCATCCGATTTGAGACATTCATCTTTTCTTTGTAAAGAAATACCTTCAAGATAGTCCTATTTGATTATAGTTCTATTTTGATGATAGGCTTCATGATGGATTGAGAGAACTCCTCAAATTTTAACGGCACATGCATTCTGATTTGAGGGTTTCCTTAAGTAACTAAAACAGTGTTTTGGCGGAGCCAACATTTTGATGAACTGGATCTGATGATGATGACCAGGGATCGCAAAGTGGAACTGGTTAATAAACCTAGCTCTACTTATTATCCTAGTTGTGACATTCATCTTTTTGATTTGATTTATATTCTGATGATGGAGTTCTAGAAGAATTCAGAGAACTCCTCAAATTTGAACGGCAGGTTAATTGTGATTAGAGGGTGTTCATAATTAGCTTAGGCATTTTCTTACTGTGGCCATCATTTTGCTGGAGTGGACCTGATGTTGGTAATCAGGGATGGCATAATGAATATGCTCGTTAATTTACAGTCTGTCATCCAATTTAACACATTGTTATTTTGTTTGTTCTGATGTAATGTAATGATGGAAGCCCTAGGAAATTAAGAAAGCTCCTCAATTTTCAATCGTACACGTGCGGTGTATTGGATATTTGTGAAGTAAACTGGCTAACTCAAACAAATTCTTAATTTCACTTTTACCGGGAACCAAATGAAGTCGGTTTTTTTTTCTTAAAAATTATATCATATTAGCTTACAACATTAGTCGCTAAATATCAATGGTACAGTCACGTCTATAAATATGTTTAAGTACACTTCGGAACTCATTACTGGGGGAAGAAGGTTCAAAATTGAATACAGGTAATAGGGATGATGAATAGGTTGAAAAACTATTATTCTAATTAGTTCGTCAGAAAGATTATCAAAAATTATTAGACACGTATTTTTTTCTTTATCAATTTAACTAAAATTGACGAAGATATAGAGCATCAAAGTTCCGTGGTGGGGGCTGGTGACGTCACCTGTGAGTCGTAAGAATTGTACTCAATTGTGACGTCACGCGAAACTTTAAAGTGCTGTATTTCCGTCGTTTTTCATTTGACGAACAAAAGAAAAAATACGTGTCGAATATTTTTTAATAAGTAATCTAACATTACCAACTAATTTTTTTGTGTCGTCTAGCCTATTATACAACGTGTTTTTGAGCAATTGCTTTAAATTCAATGGTGCCTTATTTCGCTTAAATTACTTAGGTTAATTTCTCAAAGACACTAGTGTTCTAATTAGCTCCATTTAGAAAATAACTACTAATTTAATTTTATCTCATATGGTATTTGCAAGTGTGTAAACGGAGTATGAGTATTCGACATGACATTGATATGTCACGGTTGTCACTTTATTGGTAAAGTTAATTCCAATGCCCGTTTTACATAGGCGGTTGATGCAACATGTAATTATTTTGTATGAGAAATTAAAAAAATTTAAATTAACTAAATTAATAAAACTAATTATGCCATTCTGTTTCCTTAATTATACCAAGCCACATGACGAAGTTATACATATACAGGCTGTTCTTGAGCATTTTGTTTCTTAAGTACGGTCGGCTTCATTAATATACATAATATACATATACAGGCTGTTCTTGAGCATTTGCTTTATTAATGAAGCCGACCGTACTTAAGAAAAAAATTTGCCATGTAAACATATTCTTAGAGATGTAAGATTTAAGATTAACGTCTATAATCAGAAGGGGAAAATGGACAATCAAGAAGGAACCGGATGAAGTGTCCGACATCCATTTCGTCCGTTCGACATTCATTTTCTTCCTAAAAAAACCTTATGTTGGCGTATTTGCACGTTTGCCCAATTAATTATTAAGGCGTAGACAAATCTTCGGTTCCTTCCGCATTACATTATACATATCCTAACAACCATTAAGCTTAGTAACGAAATTTTTTAATAATGAATTATGTAATTTACGGAAACTTGAAAGCCATTACAAGTATATCGTGTTTGTTTATATCATTGCTACATTTAAAGCAATTGGTGCCATGTTTGATTAACGGTTTGAAACAATGAGTTACTATAATTACTAATTAGTGCTTAATTAGAGTGAAATCGCTCCTACAAGGTCACCGAGGTCGCTTATGTGGCTGTCTTGTATGCCAGTTGCTTCAATCAAATCTGTAACAGTCGAGAGAATTCTGCCAATTTGTTAGTGAAGTGATGAAATAGTAATAGACGCAAAATCGCTTTCTTAGCGTTTTCAGAAGTATTAGAAGGATCGCATTTCGTAAGCGACATACATACTCGTGGAATGCCCCACATTCGGTTCAATATTATTGGCTGTGCATGATTGTGGTGCAGCCTGATAGGGTATTTTCAGGGTTCCGTACCTCAAAAAGAAAAAACGGAACCCTTTAACCTTTAAATGCATGAATTAACAGTATTGATCCATGTTTTAGGATCAATACTGTTAATTCATGCATACACGCTGTATACTTACCATTACTAATGAGAACTTACTACCTACTAGGTACTTACAGTTAGGTACTTACTCAGAGTCTCAGAAAGGTGACCCACCATGATAATCATTTATCCCTGTGATAACGAGTGCTGTAAGGCGCTCGAAACCCCTACGGACCTTACGGTACGGTACCCTACGGTCATGGTGCTAATATACGCGATTAATCCCTTTTAAATTGTTTCATTTTGATAGCTTCATTTGTCCTTTTTCCTACGATTGAAATTTAATGAACCAACGATTAAAAGAAACAAATAGGTACCTATGTATTTTTCGCTTCGAAAAGGTACCCCTTTGTCGGTTACCGACAAGGCGTTAGAGCAAAAAATAATCATTTAGAAATGAGCCTTATCACAATGGTGGTACCTTTTAGTAGAAAAAAGCGCAAATAATCAAACGTCAAAGTTATTATTGTTAACTTTACGTGCAGGAATGACGAGATGACGTATCGAAAATAGTACATTACGATACAAGTGCGAAAAGTAGGAATTTGGAATGAGTGGCGATAAATTAAAACACGACCAAAGGGAGTGTTTTAAATCGACACGAGTTGCGATATACCTATTCGCACATGTAAGCAAGCTTCTCAGCAAGCTTCGTGGCCTGAAAAACTCTTCATTATGTCACAATTGTATAAAATACTATTTCTTGTGTTAGAACATAAACAAAATCAACCTGTACAAAACAGTCGCGTATACTGATAGGTAGTTCATACCCTAAACCGTTGAACTAAAAAAACTTTGTTTTCTTTGTTTCAGAGGACCAAGTCAAGATGAAATGGCGAAACCTACGAGACCAGTTCTCAAGAGAAGTTAAAAAGAACCCAATAGGAGAAGACGGAACTCCAACAATAGAAAAATACAACGGAAAATGGGCGTACTACGATTCACTAACATTCCTTAAAGACAATGTCTACTGGAATTCATCAGACGACATTAAACTTGAAGATAGTCAAGATGGTTATACTTCCAATGATACCAGAAGGGATAGGGAACCCGATATCAGCGTAATTATCAAAAGAGACCCTGATTTAGACGAAAATATAGAGAGAGATGATTGCGACCGCTTTTTAGACCCGCTTGAAGCGTTACAAGTTCAAGAAGACACGTCTGATTCAAACTTAGTGACGACAGATGAAATCCCTAGAAAAAGATTTTGCCAAAGGAAGGTTAGAACCTACCCAACGAGAGTGCAGTTGCCAGGCGAAGGATTAAGTACAATATCATTGAGTAAGGATATAGACGATGACATGCATTTTGCTTTATCCTTGGTACCATATCTACGAACTTTGGATCCCTTGAGAAAACTGATAATAAGGAATGAAATGCAGAATTTATTGATAGGGGAAATGATGGAAACGAATTCTGGACCGTATACTCCGAAAAGTAATAAATGAACCTTTATTAAGGGCGGACGCGCAAGGTTTAAAAAAAGCCTGTTGAAAAAAGAATACTTTATAAATGGTGTTAAACGTGATCATGCTTGAAAAACTCAGTAGGTGCTGTGTTGAATTGAGATCTAGATACGGTTAGTTATATTTAAATTATAATAGTGAAACATTCATTTTCAAAATATGTACAGTAAGTGTAACTTACCTAGCCATCTACCTCTACCTACCTGAAATTGTTGACTATGTGCATATTTTCGGACATGTATGGATTTAGGACAATGTTTTACGACAAAAAGCTCTTTTTAATAAATAAGTGTGTTGTGTTGTGCAAACTTTTTTGTTTTTTGTTTTTGTTACTAACAAATTATGGATCCCAGTGTCCGAAATAAATTATATTTGAATTTGAATTTGAAACTCAAGTTTGGTTTAGGTACATACGTGCTATCTTCAACAACGTACCTATAATGTCTTTGTATTTATAACCGACTCCCAGAAAAGAGGTGGTTCTCAGTTCGTCGGAATCTGTTTTTATTATTTGTAGTTCGTTGCTTCCAGTGTGTAATTTTGGCCCAGCTGCGGCCACGTGTAGTTTATGTGTTTATTCGAAAGAGCTTGATATGGCAAACAATCGATAAAAAATCCTTTGGTAAATATCGGTATACTTTTGGAGAAATGATTTTTTTTGTGAAAGGTCAATGACCTTACGGAAAAATTAATATATTTTTTTCTCCTAAAATATAATTGTTATTATTTTTGTTAGCATCTTACGTAATGCAACATTGCATTATCTATGCGTATAAAAAAAATAAGAAATGTAACTGTGGTATTACATGAATTATTTAAGATTTTCTTATTTTCACTTTTTATTGATTTTTAATTTAGTCTTGTGTCGGTCGCATTTTATTCTTCATCATAAATATGAAGAATATTGTTGTTTATTATGTCCTAAAAAATTACACACGACAATAGAAGGGGTAGATAGATATAGCGTTTCTAAGTATTTGTGAAATTTCTAAGGAAATAGGGTTGTCCAAAACTAACGCCAAAAATAAATCCTATTAAGATTATAAATGTAAATGCTTGTAAGTTTGGATATTTATTGCTCGATCGCACAAGGACGGCTGAATCAATTTAAATGAAATTTATCAATCATCATCAATCATCACAATACAATTCTTCAGATGATAATACAATGTTGTTATTTTCGTTATCGTCGTCAGTATCTCGTTCGAATTCACTAGAAGTATCATCAGAATATTTTAGTGGTGACGGGTCGTCATATATGGATAAGTACGTTATCCATTGTGGGTTTTAAAAGTTGCAGAACTTTGTCTGGAATGGCAGAATGTTTTCTTTTTTTTTGTCTCTCGCCAACTGACATAGTCGACAAAAGAGGGTCAGAAGACTCTAAAGCTCGGTGAACAAGGACAAGGACAGTGGTTTTACGGTCTAATATGCGTGTATGGTGCTCTCGATCATAACGCCAAACTTTGTTCCTTAATTCACCGGCTTGTTCTGAGAGCATTCCAATGGGTAAGGAAATAGATTCTATGATTTTCGCACCATGTATCAGTTTTTTATGAACCTAGCCGTATTTTTTGACGTATTTGGTAGCCAAATTGTTACAAAATATCCTTCATCTAATCTAAGATATGACCCAACGTTTTTTTGCGTAGCACAATTTTTTAAGAGTCAAACATAATAATGCCTATTACAAACCAGAAAATTGCGCTGATTTTGTTTTAATGTTTTTGTTTTAAAAAGTTATGAGTGGTTGAATGATATAAGTAATATAATAAACCAAAATTATCGATCTTATTTATGAGCAGAATCAATTAATATGACTGAACATGATAATTAAATTTCCATAGAAAAGTTAGTGACAACCCTTAACAAAAATTTTAAAAATTCATATTTCGTCACCCCTTCATTTTTATGAGCTGGCATTTAATATACAAGTATATTATTATGTGTAAATTCAGTCTATTAAAAAATTAAATGCGACCATTAAGACACTGACCCACAAAAAATAGTTTTCATCTTCGGTAAAAACCTTAATTGTGTCTTAATTTAACGTGTTTTTTATGCAGTTTTTTTGCAAAGCTATGGCTAGAAACTTCTTTTATGAGAACATATTTAATTTATTTGCATATAATGCACCTGAAAAAAAATAATGCATTTTTATGGTTTCTATGGGTTTTTCTCGCAAATCACAATAACTCCGAAACTAATTATAAAAAAACCTTCGGTGTCTTTGTCAAACCTCTAAAGCATTAAGAGCTATCCATTAAACACATAAACCACACATGACCGCAACTAAGCCAAAATTACACACTGTCAGTCTGCCGATGATTTGTAAATGACTTCGAAATAACAATTAACAAATTGTTGGTGTACTACTACTAGGAAGGTATATTAGGAACAACATCTAAAAATGTGTAGGTATAGTGCATATAATTAAATTGTATGTATGAATGGATGGTGCTAGATGGATGATAATTGATAAATACATAACTTACGCCGAAAATATGTTTTTTTTTGTCTAAAACTAATTCTTAACACATTTTATGGAAAGTTCTCAACACGGATTTGTTATTTCCCGACCTCGGAAGGAGGGTTATGTTTTTTTTTTTTTTTTTTTTCTTTATTAAGGAGCTTTTCGTTAAACGAATATGTTGCCCCGTACTTAAGCACTTAATTAACAGAGTTCAAATAGCCAAGTCAACATTTCTCTCTTTTAGACCGTATTTAACAATATTTAATATCTTTCCGACCGCCTCAGACATGGGATTTGCTAGGTAAGTATTGCAAAGTCCAATGGAACCGTCATTAAATAATTGCCGTCTAGGTACTTCGTTCCGGACACACTCCATTATAATGTGATACACATCTTCGACTCGATTACATAAGGTGCATAATTCCGTGTTCACTTTGCGCATAAGGAATGCGAATTTGTTCAATGGAAGGTGTCCAGAACGCAATCTTAACAATAAAACGAGGTCGTGCCTAGGTAACCCAACTTTATCAATCCAAGGCGAATGAAAGGGTTGTGACTGTATGGTCTTAAACCAAACACCTTTCTCCAGCGATCTCTTATCGAAATATTCCTTCCATAATTTGCGACACTTGGATTGGACTAAATGTAAACAGTCATTAAATGGGGGTAGGAAGTGAACTTCAATACCATCGCTGCACGCCTGTTTTGCCATTTTTCACCTCATGCATGTATGTACATATGTCCAATTCTTTGGAGAGTCTTACAGCTTTTTCCGGGTTTCAACGCATCCCAAGGTCCCCTTAGAGTCACTGTGATTTGCAGGCCCTATTATCTTGGCTCCTATTAGAGTCCAAGTACCTACGCATATAAAATTTTGATTCTTGCCGCCCCGCACGAATCTATTTGTATTTGCCAATATCAGTGGTTATAAAACCGCCAATAAAAACGAGACAAGGACAATCGTTGACGGTCAAAGGATGACTCACACTAACACGTGACGGGACGGGGCGGGACGGGAAAATCTGTCAATTTCTATATAAAGAATCACGTGACAGCTCGGAGCCCTCGGATGTCACGTGACGCTTTCTATGGAAATTGGCATATTTTCCCGTCCCGCTACGTCCCGTCCCGTTCTACTGTGAGTCATCCTCAATAGCGAACGAAACGCAACAGTCTTTGTCGCAGTAGTAAGGAAGAGTGATAGAGAGAGATACCTACTTCTGCTAGTCTATGATGGTCGGGTTTTTATCGTTTACCGACGTTGCTGTCACGTTCTAACAAGTATGTATGTGCGAAAGTGACGCATAGCGTGATAAGCGATAAAATGGCAACCATGCTAACCCTACAGCTCATTTGTGGTGCGCGTGCCGCGGCCGCTGATGGACACCATCATGAGCTCAGACTTCTACCCGGAGGGTGTCGTGTTCCGGGGTAACCTGCCGAATCCTACGCCTGATCAGACGACGCAACGGAGCCACGTAGTTACGTCGCCTAAATCAAATTATAAGTAGTGTTAAGTTTTATATGTTTTTTTTTGTATTTGATGGTTGCAGTGCTTTGGTTTTTGCTGTAATGCTGTAAACTGTTTTATGGAATAAATAAATAACTACGCTACGAAGCGTGAGCGATTAGCATCTCGTCTACGCAACGCATCCAGTTCTTCTTAATTCGGCCAACCAAACTCCTTAGTTAATTAAGGCACGTCTTGCCGTCTCGTAATTTGGGTTCTTGATGTTTGCCCAACAGTAATTATTTAAGGGGCTTTGTTAAAAATCATCTGGATAATTACTTTTTAAGTTTATTAGCTGGTGGAAGTGATGAAACATTCTAAGAAGCGAAGAAATTAAAAACCAAAATCTTCTTCAAGCGCCAGGTACGTAAATACCTCTCTAACTAGCTCATCTGATAGATGTTCTGCATACTTATACTTGGGTGCATTATTTATTTATGTATGTAAGGTATATTTATATTTATATGTGTATGTTTATACAATTATTAAAGCAATGTATTATTGTTGATTTGTGTTTCCTATCTCTTCTCGATGTTTACGATCCTGCACCAAAGTACAAGTTTCCGTTTTATCAAATGGTTGACTGGTAGAGAATGCATCAAGGCATTAAGACCACCATTTGTACTTTTTTTGTAATTGTGTAATAAAGCTTAAGTAAATAAATGAATAAATAAGAATCCCATGTAAACCTGTTTGTTAGCTTTGAGTAGTATAATCGGTGGTTTCGGTATAAAAGGGATGGCACAGTTTTTTTTGTGTATACATACATTTTTTTATCAAGCTTTCGGAGCTTTTTTTGGCCAGTAGATAAATAAGAAAGCCTCAGATCACATGTTTGTCGACTTCAGCTTTCGCTTCAGACGACAATAACACGAGGTCCTTGACATTTCTTACTTTACATGCCTCGGTACGTAATTAAATTACTAAACAAAACTTCACCGTACCGAGGCTATTCGCCGTGCAAAATCACGGAGGCGGCACCGTAAAAAGCACCGTCAGTGACGTCATCGCAGCGCGGATGCGTGTGCGCAGTGCGCACGCGTTTATTAAGAGTTTTTTTGAGACAGAATGAACGGGGTAAAGTCTAGGTAAAATGTATATTATTTTTATATAACCAGCCCATCATACCCAGAAAATATTGCCGGTTGTAAAAGATACATTCTGTATTATTAGTACTCTGGATTTAGTAGCCGAACGCAAATAACACCATCTCTTCGCTTAGGTAATTTAATGGATTGTACTTATTCAATTAGGTACTTAGCCTTTTTTTAAAGGAATATCAATTCAGCGTCGCACACTTACCAGAGTCTCAAGCAAATGAAAGCGGTAAATTGTCCATTATGGGATAAAATCCGGAGTTCCCGACTCAATAAGGTATAATTGAAAGGGAATGCGACTTTTTTGGCAACGCACTTGTTTAATATGGCCGGGATTTTTTAATTTGGAACGAGGTCAGCGTGAAAATAGGTTTTTTTCCGATTGCCAAAGAACGGTTATACACTGGCCTGCAATCTCAGTCTGTAGAATGTTTTTTAATTTATATTCCCCCCTTTTTCATTCCGAAAAAACGACAGGCACATAAATTAAAAAAAAAAAAAACTACTGACAGAGATTGCTGGCCAGGGTTATATTTAATTTGAAGTCTTTTTTAATCATTCTACTTTATTTTCCATCCTTTATAGCACTTTCTGCCACAAGGGTACAAAACAGGATTTGTTGAGGATGCAACGTATGGTCAGTTGCAGAGAACTTTGCTATTTATCTAAAAATATTAATGCCTGCTGTCTCATGTACCAATTTGTAGATGGAAGTGTGTGTATGAGTGTATTTTTTATTTATTTGCGACGTTCTCTCTGGTATATTCATATGGTAGGTATATGAGATTTTAAAAAGTTTTAACTTTACCGACAGTCGTTACAAGATGTACTCACAAAATAGCACTATTTACTGAAGTTTATCCATGTCCTAAGTTACCCATGTATGATTATTTACGACTCTACCTATATTTGACTGATTAACTACAAGAAAAATAAATTTATTAACTTGAGCATAGTAGAAACAAACGCTCACGCCGCCTTTATTTCTATGTATGATAATAAAATTGTTAGGCTAGCCTAAATATAGTAAGGAAATAAAGAAGCGATGCCACACTAACAGCAAAACAAACCTGGTTCTACAGCGAGCGACAACGTCCTAACTCCTAGCCATGATCATTTAATATTAAGTCTAATTCCAGGGCGTATAAAGAGAACAGTTGCAGAGAACTTTGCTATTTATCTAAAAATATTAATGCCTGCTGTCTCATGTACCAATTTGTAGATGGAAGTGTGTGTATGAGTGTATTTTTTTTCTTATTTGCGACGTTCTCTCTGCTATATTCATATACCTACCTACTGCAGGGAAAATAAGACTAAATATGGCATTTAGACGGTCAAATTTGTGCAGCTTTTAAACTTTGTTTATAAGTATATCTTGGCATTAGAAATACCTAAGGATCCCAGGGGCTCCAGGGCAGGGCGTAACTTTTCATAGGAACTTAGATTTTAGGTACATTGTACATTGTGTTTTGATAAATTAAAAAAATAAAAAATGCACAATTTATAAACTAGGCACGTGAGGTATTTTTATCGAAGTCATTTTGTGCACTGAATCGGGATTGAGATCATATTCATACATATAGGATCATTCTATTCATATTTTGCGAGATATAAAGGGTAGATTTTCGAGTAATTGCAGAAAGTTCTCTTTGATTTATGCGTGAATATATTCTCATTTAAAAGCTATCTAATAACTTTTTTTTATTTACGACTGGTATTTATTTTGGACAGATTATGGTCATTTAATCAAGTGCAGTCGTGCTTGTCGCCATAAAAATTTGAAGGGGTGTATTTAAAATGGGATACAGCAATGAAACTTTCTTTATAACTATGTTTTGGTACTAGAAATAAGGACCTGTCGAGTCCTAGCCAAATTAAGGAGTCCTACTTCTTACCTTTACCCCCTAAACAGGGGGTACGGGCGGAGGAAATAAAAATTTAAAATAAGCAAGTGGGGTAAGTATCAGGTTTATGTTGAAAAAATAATATATTTATTTTACACCGCGTAGAACTGCAAGTAGTAATAGTATGTAGTTAGTAAAAATACTCTATGTTAAAAAAGCATAAATAACAAAAACAGGATACATATAGTTCCTACCGACTTTAACCCTCAACAACTTTTTAACAAACTTTCAAAGCTGTACAAATGCCTCCAAAATATCCTTATCTTTCTTGCAATAATATCAATAATATTAAAATACATTTAAAAGTCATGTTGTACTTTTTAATTTATTTATCCTGCTCAAAATGTGAAATCCAATGTAACATCGGCATATTGCTAGGAAACCGGCAAAATGTGACAAAACCCGGACGTTCTGGACCAAATCTTGCCCACATCAATCATCTGGTATTACGGTCCGTAAAAACAGGCTTTTAGTGTGAATTTTTAAATTAAAAGACTATGGATTTATGAAAAACAGGCTTTTTTGGAAGGGGTTGAAAACTGATTAATGTCGCGTATTGTATACAAGACACTGGTGGTACATTTTTGTCTAGAACTATAGACGAAAATAGGTAAGTAAGTACCTACTTTATTTTTAGCACACTGTTAGGAAACAGTAGGTACCTACATATGTAGTTTGTGGGTTAGTGCCGTTACTGGAAACCACAGCCTATGGACATAAACACGTTACTTTTGCTATTAGGGCAAAGATACCCCCTGGTGGCAAAGTTGGTGTATGTATATGATGTAATAATTTTGCTGGCAACACTGGCCTATTAATTGACGTGTGAGCTGTGTGAACTGGCTCAGAGTTCAGACATGTTATTTGGCGGGCCAAATAGGACCTACAAACTTCGGTGAAATATCAGACTAAGAGAGTCCTACATCTATGTTATTTGAACTGAAACTAGTATGCAGTGCATTACTGAACTCTTGCAGACGCCGTGAAGTAAGGGATTGATGAACGAGTTCAGAGTAGACTCTATGTATACCGTGCGATTGCCACAGATAAGTAAAACATGTAAATTTCAAACAGTGAGGCAAATAGTAGGTCACTTGTCTCCGCATATTAATATAAAAGACAATTTTTTGAGCCTTAGAGAGTCTTTATTCTGTTCAAGTATCCTAGTACTTAAGGGGTACACGAGATTGTTTTCCATCTCCAGGTTTTCCACAGGTACCACTTTGTCGGTAGCCGATAAGTGCTAATGCTATAATTTGTCAAGAAACGACAAAGTGTACCTTTACTAAAAAATAAGCACATACAAGTACCAATGTTTTAATTGTGTAATTGAGCGTTTTTTACCAACAAACTGTTTTCAGTTTGGCGATAACTTAAGTTTATTTAACAAGCATGTACATTGGGAATAAATTGAAAAGAAAAGTAGGTATATATTTACTCGAGAACGATCCCCCAAGACCTAACTACGAGGCGAATATTTTCAAATTAGGAATCATTGACGGTTAAAGGTCAATATATTGTCCCAATAATTGTATTCAAAGCCCTCGTGTACCACACACGTCCATAATTACGTGAACATAGACAAATTGCCTTCAGTAAAGACAATCATCTCCCTTAAAGGCACAACTGTATGAATAAATAACATGCAAGAATTAGCATTGAAATTGGCTTTTTAGACAGGGCAGCGTACTCCTAATCTTGCTACATTTCATACCGTCTTCACGGGTTCGTACAATGCTGTAATTTCTCACAATTTACCTTTGTTTTTGAATTTTGTCTTTATTTTCGTGTTGTATTTGCACAACTGTACATAGTGTGCGAGTACTTTAGCTCTCAAGCGGTGGATATTACCGTAAGTCACGATTTGTTTGGGGAACTGGTATCTAAATCATTTCAAAACGTAGGTATTTACGTATTCAGAATGGACTCGGCAGCGACAAAATGTAACAATTTCACTGTATTTGGGGTGTTTCGATGTTTCGTTCCCATCGACAAGCAGCCGCTATCCGTACTGGAAGCGTTCATAACTGTAACATTTATGAGAACAAGTAATTTCATGAACCAGCAAACGTTTTATGTGATTCCAAACTTTTATATTATTATGTAGCCTGCTCAAATAACGAAACAGGATGGGAACCGGTAGCCCGGAGCGAAAGGTTTTATTTAACTTTACCTACTATGGTCCAAACTTTTTTAATTTTTCCATAATCTCAAGTTAGGTAAAACGGTAAAAAGTCATCTGCTCCATAAATCACCACGATCCTGCGGTTTTCCTTATATTTACATATTTCAAGACTTTTTCCAGTAAATTGGGTTTCTTTGCCGTTCTTTGTTGGAGGTTAATATATTAGTTGCTTTAAGTCATTTGCGCCATGGGCGACGTGATGTGAATTTGGGTCTAGGCAATTGAAAAAGATGTAACTAGTTTTTCTTTAGCGGAAATTGTAATTCTGACGGCGACCGTATCCGTAAAGGCTTACCTATTCCTGAGTGCCGTTTGTAGATCTTTTTTTTTCTTACAATGTTGCTAAACGAGAAAATCCCGTTTGGTGGTAAGCTTATGTTCGCTTTGTAAATCAAATACTTATACCTACCCCTTGAAAGTCTGTTGGTAGGTTTTTGAAAATCTCCAAATTATGTTTGGTATGTACCTAACCAGGTTGCAGGTAAGTAAAGAAAACACACGCGTCTCGTAGTATCATCGTTTAATACTGGCCGTGTGTGCGGCCGCTACACTCACACCACTGTACAGTGCGTACACGCATACACAGCAATTCCTCCTCCTTTAGTTTCCAGCTCTGTTAACAAGTAATATACATAATTAAGATATAAGATGACAAACTAAACCTTATAACTAATATTTTTGTTTCTTGGCCTTAACCGTTGGTTAGGCTCATGGGAATTGTGCAGTGGGTTTTGGTTCTGTATGTTACTTGTATTATCGTGCCCCGCTTGGGGCAAAGGCGCCGCAGGCGCGGCAGGCGCCGCCGCTGCCGCCGCTTCCATACCTGGTTGCTCAGTTCCCATGACCGTACCAATCGGGTCAACCATCGCTCCCTCCTCTGAAACTTCTTGCCACTCATCAACATCCTGGTCGTACAAAGATTCATTTTCTAACATTTGATTTTCCTTAATTGACTGACTAGAACTGTTTGGAGGCGTCGATGGTGGACTAGCGGAACAATTAATATCTGGTTGAGTATTAACATTTTCCTCATACGAGCTCGATGAACTAGACATTATAACGGGTTCCTGATATGTTACATTATTAATGTACCTTCTTAATTGGTCAACATGTCGCTTACAACTAACATTTAATTCGTGCACTTTAACAATATACAATCGACACCCCAGTTTTTTAACAATTGAACCTTTTGACCAAAAGGGTTTCCTGTTTTGGAAACATTTAACCCACACGGGTTCCCCAACCTTGAATAACCTTGCCTTATGAACATCAGGAAGATCAGTGTTATCCTTTACCCCCTCCCCTTTTCTGCAAGGAAGGATTAAATCCAGCCTGCATCGCAAATTACGTCCAAACATCATGTGAGCAGGCGACATTCCCGTAAACGAATGAATTGTATTGCGATATTCAAATAAATACTCCTGCAATTTTTCATTGATTATGTGAGTATATGTATGTTTTTGCATTATAGCTTTAATCATATTTTTACAAATTTTCACATAACCTTCTGCTTGTCCGTTGCTACTAGGGTGGTATATTGGGGACGTTACATGACAAATACCGTTCCTTTTACAATATTCGGCAAACTCCTGTGATGCAATTTTTGGGTCATTATCCGAAACAATAGTTTGGGGCAATCCGAACTTTGAATTTAATGTCTTAAGGGCTCTAGTCAGATGCAACGTTGAAATACCAGTGCCCATGTCCATACACTCTATCCACTTAGTCAGTGCGTCGACCACAACTAAATAATTCCTATGCCCTATCGACATATAGTCAATATGTAGCCTACTCCAGGGTTTACCAGGAATCGGCCAGCTGGCCGGGCGAGCGCGCGGCGGGGAGGGGCGCAGTGCACTGCAGACGTCGCATGCGCCGATCAACTGTTCGATATCTGCGTCAATGCCGGGCCACCACATGCGAGCGCGCGCCCTGCTCTTAGACTTTACAATTCCTAGATGGCTGCTGTGTAATTCTAGCAGTAGCCTATTCCTATAACTCGCCGGGATAACAACTCGATGGCCGCGGAGTAAACAGCCATCTTCAACTTCTAAGTCGGTCCGGCATTGAAAATATGGCAATATTTTCAAACAAGTAACCTTCCTGGGCCATCCTTTTTTTATATAGTTTACAACGGTACTTATTATTTTGTCGTTAATTGATGCTGCTTGTAAATCTCTAAACGTGACCGGCAAGTTATGCAATTGTAAATGATTAATGCCTACCGCAGAACAATACTTGTCTGTGTGTGCCGAGTTCCCGTTATCTACCGGTGCGCGTGAGAGATAATCTGCCACCTGGTTTTGTTTACCTGCAATATACTGAATTTTGAAATTATAACCTTGCAAAAAAATTGCATATCTCACCAATCGCGATGCCGTTGTGACTGAAATACCATTTTTATTACCGAAAATGGCTAAAAGCGGTCTATGATCGGTTTTTAAAATAAACGGTTGTTGCCGACCAAACAAATATTGATGGAAACGTTTCACTGCAAAAACCAACGCGGTAGCCTCTTTATGAAGTTGGCTATAATTACGTTCCGCCGCCGACAGGCTTCTAGAACCAAAAGCTAGTGGACGTTCAACCCCATCTGAATCTACTTGTGCCAAAACTGCACCTAAACCCTCCGGTCCGGCATCAGCTGATAAGACTAACTGCGCATTCGGGTCAAAATGCGCTAGCACCCGCTCCGACGCCAGCTCGCGTTTAACGTGGTCGAATGCAATCTGTTGCCGCTCAGTCCACTCCCACCGCGCGCCTGCGCGCAATAATTCGTGTAAAGGACTCAATATAGTAGAAGCATTAGGTACAAAATTGCGGTAATAGTTTACCATCCCTAGAAACCGCTTCAACTCTGTTATGTTAGTAGGCTGTGGCGCCTTATCGATAGCTTCAATTTTGGTATTACACTTGTGCAACCCGATTTATATCGATTTTACTTATTCCGGGTGGATCCATCCCATCCTCGTCGCCAAATGGTATGTACCTAACCAGGTTGCAGGTAAGTAAAGAAAACACACGCGTCTCGTAGTATCATCGTTTAATACTGGCCGTGTGTGCGGCCGCTACACTCACACCACTGTACAGTGCGTACACGCATACACAGCAATGTTACAGTTCCATAAGAAAGTCTCGATAGTAGGTAGTTTGCGGAAACAATTTTTTTTAACCTTAAGACAATCGTACCTAAAGTCTGGCAAACCAAGTCTGACTGTAGTTTTTATTTATTTATTTAGTTTTTCGAAGTAAAAAAGGAAGGCATAAAAAAAACAGTCGTCAGACATGGTTCGCCAGACTATATTTTAATATTAAAGTTTTATAACTCATTATTTTCAGCCCCGATCTGAATCCGCCATCGATTATGTTGTCTTGTTTCTCCGTTCAAAATTGATTTATGTAATTGTTGTGATGCTGGTCAAAATGTCAAAAGACAATGGCCAACATAAATAAAAAATTAAAGTTTTACCAAACTGCGAGGCAGTTTGTTGGTGGTGCGCTCAAATAAATAGTATGTAGGTAATTATAGTTTCTGTAACGAGTTATGTGATTTGTTTGGAAGAGATAACGTGGTTTGACTCGATTTAAACTTTCTAAGCAACTGAAGAAAATATTAAAGTCCCAAGCATTTTTTAAAACGTTATTCAGCCATCAATACGTGGTTGACAACATAGCATTTCTGAACGTACCCCTAATAAGCCGTCAACGTCAGTTTGAGTTTGACATTTCTTCACTTTGACTTGACGTTGACATTGACACAGATCATAGATGCTTTTATTTTAGTCTGACTCTAAGGTCTCTAAGTCTCATATCAGTATCATATCAGTTGTATGTGAAGGGAAATTTTACCTAGATTTATACAACAGTTGAATGAAAGTGGCGACAAGAGACATGGCTAAACAAGAAAAATTCTTCGGCCCGCTTACACTGCACCAAAAAAGCGAGAAACCAACGATATTCAAGGACAACGAGACGCGAGAATGCCAGTGTGTATTGTGTGACGAGAAATTTACTTTGCCTGATGCTGAGAAGCCTCTGCTTACACATTTCTTCATGGAACATCGTCTAGTTATAGCTGATGTGAACCAGATAGCGGATTTGTTTGAATATTTAAGATACTGGCGGCTCAGGTTTAGAGGTTAGTTTTGGTCAATTTACTTCGAAAATCGATGGTTTTTACGTGTTCTATACTGATTAATGAGCAAAGAATGTCGAAAGTGTTTGTGTTCCATATTGTGTTGTTTAATATTTCCAATTATTTTGAATAACTACATCTGTATGGTAACACTTTTGTAATTGTTGTCTTTAAGGTTCTTTATATAATAAGTTTTTTTACGTTTTGTTGCAGATGAAAGTCTTCCTTACTTCTGTACTACAATGCTGTTAGATAGCAAGCCTGATGGCACAAAATCTAAAGATGAGGAGTATTTCTTACTTAGTGATCTTCTACCCGAAGACAAGGAGTTACGGTCAAACTTACAGCAAACAAAACTGGAAAAGCTATTGCAAAGACACCAGTTTGAACGGGAAGATAAAAACTATAAGAAAGAGTGCCTTTTTTGTAGATATGTCTCGAAAGATACAAGATCCAGCTACTTAAATCATTTGTATGAAAAACATAACTTTCATATAGCTAAACCGGACAATCTTATCTTCATAGATGACCTCATTGACACTGTGGCATCTAAGTTGGATAATCTCCAATGTATTTACTGTGAAGGCTCCTTCAAAGACCGAATCATTCTCAAAGAACACATGCGGAAAAAAGGACATAAAAGAATTAACCCTGAAAATAAGGAGTATGACAAATTCTTTATGGTCAATTATGTAGGAGACAAACAAACTAATCATAAATATCAGAGAAATCATAGTAATCATAAACAACAAAATCAACAGAGAATACCGAATCCACCAGAGGAGAATGACCGAGATACTAATGTAGATAGTGATCCAGAGTGGTCGGAATGGACTGAAGAGAATGGCCCGCAGATAACTTGTTTACTCTGTGAGCATATGGAGATGGAATATGAGAATATGCTAGAACACATGGAACGTAAACATGATTTCTCTTTCACTCAATCAACGACAGGTTTAGATTTCTACCACAAAATCAAGATAGTGAACTATATTCGTCGGCAGATTCATTTAAAACAGTGTTTATCGTGTGAAACTGTTTTCGATGACTCCATTAACTTAGAAAAACATTTAAAAGAAATGAAACATTGGGAGTTAAAAAAAGAAAAGTGGGATCAACCAGAATATTATTTTCCAACATATGAAGATGATTTGTTCCTGTGTTTTATACATGATGATGATGAGAGCTGGTGGTCCACCGATGAACAGGAACCTGAAAGGACTGACAACTGTATGAGTGATTCTATTTCTAAAGAGATGGCTATGGCTGTCTTGAATGAATGAAATTTCTTAGTGATGGATATTAAACAAAAATATGTTATTATACTCTCTTAAAGCATACATTGTGTTAACAATATTTAAGAGTAATATTAATATAGAACGATTTCCTGGTGTATTTTGGGGTTGCCCCTACAGTAAAAATTGTTTAGTATGATAATTACCTCTCACAATTATAAAAATATAAAAATAAATATAAAGAAAAATATAAACATAACAAAACATCTAGGCTGTATATTTAATGCTTTTCCATTCACATTTATTAAACATAGGGTCATGGTGTTAATAAACGCGATTCATTCTAAAGTGTTTAATTTCAATTAACAACAATTGCGGTAACAGAAGACAACATTATTTATTAGTATTATTTAGTTAAATATATTATACAGATTACTGGTACAATGTATATTATTTATTAAGTTAAAAGAAATATAGATATATGACATTGTGAAACTAGCTGGCAAAAACTGGCTAAGAGTAGCACAGGACAGAACCAAGTGGCAGAATTTGGAGGAGGCCTATACCCCGCAAAAGGGGTCCCAATGAACTATAAATATAACTAAATGTACTAACTGTATGTAAGATGGGAAATAAAAGGGCTTTTTTATTATTATTATTATTTATTAAGTATCTAGCAACCTTACTATTTAAGTTGATTCTGTCAGCCAGGACCTGCGAAGACACAGTTACACAACGTAACACAACCCATATTTTTCCATCGGGAATAATAAGTAATAAAAAAATATTTGCAGAAACACAGTATCATCAAAATAAGTGTTGAAGCCAGCTTCTGTGCTAGGTAAAAACCTGTGTTACAGAAGTCATAAGTTAGGGTAAATCGTAATTTATCGCCGTTACCGGCTACTTTTCAATAACTGGCCATTGTATGTTATTATATTATAAACAATTATGTGTACCTATGAACTAAGCTTTTTTGGTATAAATTGGCCAGTTATACACTGTGTTTTTTAGGATTCCGTACCCAAAGGGTAGAAGGGTCCGTATTATTTAGGCGCCGCCGCTCGTTCGTCTGTCACCAAGCTGTATTTCAAGAGCCGTTGAAATATTCACAGATTATGTATTTCTATTGCCGCTATAACAACATATACAAAAAAATAGAATAATAATAAATAATAAATAAATATTGTGGGACAATTTTACACAAATCGACCTAGTCCCACGGTAAGCTCAATAAGGCTTGTGATGTGGGTACTAGACGACGATATATATAATAGATAGATACATATAAATACTTAAATACATAGAAAACATCCATAACTCAGGAACAAATATTCGTGATAAACACACAAATAAATGCCCTGACCAGGATTCGAACCCGGGACCTCCTGCTTCGTAGGCAGGGTCACTACCGACTAGGCTAGGAGGCCGTTAAAGTGAAGAATAAAATAAATATTAAGGGGGCTCCGATACAACAAACGTGGTTTTTTTGACGTGTTTAAAAATAATGGTAGAGGGAACCCTTCTTGCGGGACCCGCACTTGGCCAGTTTTTTTTATTGCTTTAACTTCGGCATAGATATAGCGAAGTACATTGAAGAGAACACAATGGCATAGTTAGTTTAATTGTAAAAAAAAACATACAAAATAATACCATGTTGCATCCATCACACGCTAATGTAAAATAGACATTACACTTAACTAATAAGGCCCATATTCCACAACACCATAGAGGACCATAATATATCTCTGATCATAGATAAGTGAGTAACATAATATCTATAACAAGATAACATCAACACAGTATGGAGATCCCCTTGTGCTGAAAGACATCACGCGTCCTTCACCAACGCCATATTATAGACAGAGACATACAGCACTCTGTCTTGTATAAATAGCAGCTTTTACCTTTTAAATTTCAAAGTGCCTACGTGTTGTCATAGGTAAGTACTGATACGTAATGGATGTACAGTCGAGCTCGTAAATGGGGTTTCATAGGCGATATATGTACGTGAGGTGACGCGTTTTAGGCATTGTCGGTTATTGCTAAAGTTAATTTCCAAATGTGTTTGCTTGTAATGACTTATCGGTAATGTGGTTGGTACCTTTAGCTTTTTTTACCTTATTCTTTACAACCTTTAGCTTGAAACCCGTCATTATGGTAAAAGGAAAAGATGGTTAGGTGTATCTATTAGCCAATTTCTTATGATTTCAGCTCAAAATTGGCTAAACTAATCTAGGAGTGTCTTTCACTGGGTTGAGACTCAGAAATTAAATAAACATGTGCAGAATATTAAAGGAGTTGACTGTACCTATTATGTGAAACGCAATACGCATAAGAACGCACGTTTAGACATCAAAGTGTGATATTGATATTACTCTTTAAAGATATTTGCTTCAACGGTATAACGATATTTATTAGAGATTTCAATCGAAATTTTACTTAGGCGCCTTTTGCCAAATAAATAAGGCTTATAGAACCTTCAAATTTGAGATCATAATAACGTACCTATAATTGGCCATTCTAAAAAAAAAATCGAATACTACAAGTAAAAATTAATTATTTGCTCAACCGTTAGATCTAAGGACCACCTTTACACCGTTTTGTCCCTTAAATCTTACATCCCTAGCAACTATATGACGGGAATAAGCTGTGATGCCTGTGATCGGAATTAGGTGAGCTAAACAACCCATGTGCTTACCATAAGTTGTACGTAATGGCGCTAGCGACTCTGGAAGGAGCGAGACGGACATACTTTGGAAAAGCTCAGTCGTTTACGCCTACGGTTAAGTAAACTCATAATAAGCAAACTATTCTTCGCAAAAGGATATAATGTAAAGTGGTTACAACTACTAACGTAATAACCGAAAATGTAAAAATGTTTAGTCCTTGAACAGATAAGTGCCACTTTGATCTCTCCCAGAAGGACGCATGGCAGCCACGAACAGCGGTAAGAGTGAGATACATCGTTTCGACCTCTCGTTCTAACCGCGTGAAGTCGTCCAATCCCTTACATTACATGACGGAAACTTATTAAGGTAAGGCCTCTTTGCTGAAACTGATACTTTAATGGACTTAGATAACTTCCATTAAGTTTATTTATGATTTTCTTGCCACTGTCCTTATTTGTGATATTATATTCCTGTAGTTATTTTGTTTTGAGAGCCATTATGTGTAAAACTGTCATGGACGCTCTAACCTCATCAGCGTTAGCTAGAAAATATAAACCTTAACTTTTTTAAATACTACGACGGTGACAAACAAGCATACGGCCCGCCTGATGATAAGCGGTCACCGTAGCCTATGGACGCCTGCAACTCCAGGGGCGTTACATGCGCGTTGCCGACCCTTTAAAAAATAAAAACGAACTATATAATTCACTATACTTACATACTTTACTGGACTGGAGAAGGCTAGGCATCAATGTAAACGGCGAGTACCTCACTCACCTTCGATTTGCTGAGTTTGCTGACGATATAGTAGTCTTGGCTGAGACCATGGAGGATTTAAGTACGATGCTTGTTAGCCTCAGTAGAGCCTCCGGGCGAGTTGGTGGTCTTAAGATGAACATGGATTAGACGAAAATCATGTCGAATATCCATGTCGCACCAACTCCAGTGACAATCGGAGACTTTACACTCGAAGTTGTAGACGATTATATATACCTTGGACAAACTGTCCAGTTAGGTAGGTCCAATTTCAAGAAAGAGGTTAATCGTCGAATCCGACTCGGTTGGGCAGCGTTCGGGAAGCTGCGACACATCTTTTCGTCCAATATTCCGCAGTGCCTGAAGACGAAAGTCTTCGATCAGTGTGTGTTGCCAGTGATGACATACGGTACTGAAACGTGGTCGCTTACAATGGGCCTCATAAGAAGGCTCAAAGTCACCCAAAGGGCGATGGAGAGAGCTATGCTAGGAGTCTCTCTGCGAGATCGTAATATCAGAAATGAGACCATCCGCAGCAGAACCAAAGTAACCGATATAGCTCTCCGAATCGCTAAACTTAAGTGGCAGTGGGCGGGGCACATTGCACGTAGAACCGATGGCCGTTGGGGCGGAAAGGTTCTCGAGTGGCGACCGCGTACCGGAAGGCGCAGCGTGGGTAGGCCCCCCGCAAGGTGGACTGATGACCTGGTGAAGGTCGCAGGAGTCCGCTGGATGCGGGTGGCGCAGGACCGGTCATTGTGGAAATCTTTGGGGGAGGCCTATGTCCAGCAGTGGACGTCTTTCGGCTGAAATGATGATGATGATGATGACATACTTTAATCTTATACTTGAATATATACACCGCGTTTATATTGATTTGCTTTAATATCAATGGTGCATCACTGAAATTAAAATTAGGAACACTTTGAAGATAATTAATAATTTTATTTATTTATTTTATCTGGTAAGGTATATGCAAGTGTGTAAACGGAGTATGAGTATTCGATATTAGTAAAGGTACTGATACGCATATTCATTAATAGCATGCTTATTAGCAAGCGGGGAAGTGGGAAGGGTCCCGCTCCCAACCCCTCTTGCTAATAAACGTGCTAGTAATGAGCATGTGTAACAGTAGCTTGAAGTTAATTGTAATGCCCGTTTTACATTAGCGGTTGATGCAACATGTAATTCCGTTATATGAAAAATAAGTATGCCTATACGTACAAATTTCATAAAATGAACTAAGGACGCCTTTGGACACCGTAAGGACGATCGGTTCTAGATTGAGCGTAGTCGCTCATTTCGGGATGGACACATTTCCGCGCGGTCGAAGTATGGTAAGGGCATCTCTAGTATTGACCTCTTTGGGGAAAGGTAATTTATAGTCGAAAGAAGGAATGAAAACTCACAATAAAAATAGCTGCCCAGTATTTATTCATAAATAGCATTAAATATTTACATTAGTTCACATTAGTACAATCTAACTTCAACGTACCTATAGGATTAGTTTTTTTCTAGATATGGGTATACACACTTCACTTCACTTATCTAAGTGCTTGATGACATATAAATATCTGCAATACAGACAGATCCACGCAAGCTGGCGCGTAATGTCTATGAATTAGTGACAGTTTCATAAGTTTTCGGCGCCAGCTTACGTGAATCGATCTATATGCATAATGCTTTTATAATAACATTTATATGTGTGTTAAGGTAGTATCTTTAAATTTTTGTATTAAAACATGTAAAAATGTTTTGGAACTATGAAAACTCATGGCAAAAAGTTCAGCTGAATCGACCAAATTTATATACCGTGCTCTTAACTTTTTATCACACGCGAAGATCACTATTCATAAGATATCGACACCAGATTCGAGCCATGTGATTGATTAGGAAAAAAATCATTGCATAATTTCCATCATATCAAAACTCGCGTAACGACTCCCACGTGCTATTAACACATCGGCGTTATACAGGGTATTTTTTCAACCTTTTTCATTACTATAGTCTGACAAGCCAAAGTTGCAGCTGTTTTTTTTTTAATTTATATGTCTCCCTATTTTTTTTTACCGAAAAAAAGAGTCGCGCATCATTAAAAAAAATCTACTGCAGCCGTGGCTTGTTAGAATATATTAATTTTTGCGAGTATTATGAAACCAAAAACGCGTAAAGAAACCACAAACATATTTCAACTATATGTTTGTTGATTATAGATTTGGCATTCAAAGGTTTTAACAAATTGAACTTTTATGGACCTATAATTAAACACTAAACCCGTTTCTGACTAAAATATTTATTTAAAATACACAACAATTATTATCAAAGTTAATTAAACTTTTGTAACAAAACTATGAACTAAAATTATATACTCAGACACATTTGAGTATACAGTTGGAACAATTTCATGAATGAACATTTTAAAAGTTTCAAAGTTTCAATAACTATACTTTGTCGTCCAGTAATTACAATTTTGTTCTACCTACCTGCCTCTAACTACCTTAAATCTAAAATATCTCCTTGTGGCATTGTATCTAGGATGCTGGCGGCATTTCCTCGTTGTAGGTAGAGGTAGGGTAGGTAAGTTACAGGTGCAGGTTTTTTGACAATTCCAAATTGTAACGAGATCTTATAGTGATAATGATCCTATGTAGGAATTTAGTGACATATGTCGTGTTTCTTGTGACAAATGTCAAGAGCAATTCACAAACGTATTCGTTTTTAATGGTAATAATGATGTTTTATTTATAAATGACATGTTGGCGGCAAACAAGCATACAGCCCACAAAATAGTAAGCGGTGCTCGTAGCCCACAGACGACTGTAATATAAGTAATAATGATGTTGACAATTGTCACACCTGTCGGCGTGGTGAAATAAAATTGGGGCCTGATGTCGCCACTGTGCTTCAGTTTATTTAATTTCTACCGTTTTATTCGTACTGTAGGCAATATAAAATTACCTACTTACCATATTTTATAATTAAAAGAAAAAAACACTACTTTGTGATTGTGACATTTTAGGCAAACGGTGGTAGCCTACCACGAACATCGAATATTCATAAATTTCTGGCTACATTCTTTCGCTAGAATGAGTGAGTAAATAGAGAGGAAGATACAAATATTCATGCGTCCTGTTTCTGTCTCTTTCGCTCCTAGTTGCAAAATATTCAACCGAAAATTTTAACGGTTTATCCAGTTTTAGTTGACTAAAGAACTTGTTAAAAATTAATAGTGCTAAATGGGCTTATGGAATTTAGTCTAAATCGCATATTTACCTATATATATTTTACAAATGTATGGTTAAACTGTTATATATAATAGGTACATTTTCATAATATATACACAACCTTAAGATGGATATTATATACAATATTTAACATAGTTCTATATAAACAATTATTTAAAAATCACATTAGAAATAGGATGAGGAATATAAATAGTTTTCTATAGACATTATAAGCTATAACAAATGTATAATTAAATAATTTATCGAATAATTCCTATTTAGTTGTTGATGCTTTATTGGTCTAATCACGTTAAGGTTATTTTTAACACGCATTAATTTTAATGCGATTTATTTATAGTTTTACGTGTTTTAACTATTTACCTACTGCTTTAAACCATATCATTGTTAACATTACTTAAAAAAGTGAGCGAGCGAGCGCTGTTCACCGAGTCTACTGAACATATTCGAACTTAAAAATTCTATTTATATACTTACATATCATTAAGGTACTGTTACACATGCTCATTTCTAGCATGCTTATTAGCAAGAGGGGTTGGGAGCGGGGCCCCTCCCACTTCCCCGCTTGCTAATAAGTATGCTAGAAATGAGCATGTGTATCAGTACCTTTAGACCTTTGTATGCGGTTTTTGAACGCATTATAGAGATAATGCGTTCAAAAACCGTTAGAAAGAGTGAGCCTGAGGGCCGCAGAGGGCGTCTGCCCATAAAGCAGGAGGTCGCTGGTTCGATTCCAGCCCTGCTCACCGGGGCATTAGTCACGTTTTTTGTAGTATATGACATCTCTTTCAATTTATAAGTTTTTGTACTGCTTTGTTTTAGTAAGCCAATATCTACCCCTAAGAGCCCTAAGTTAACCAAAGGTTAGGCTAGGGTTAAATTTTCGGATTTTTTAAGCACTTTGAACACACTGTCTAGACGTCTACTTAAATTGAGGAATATGTAATAAGTTGTCAAATAGTATTTAATAACCCGTGGCTTGGGACAGAATATGAAAATACCCTAAGGGCTAAAGTCACTAATCTAGAAATTCAAACATTGCAGGTAAGCCATCACTAAAATTTCTAAGGCCAAATATGCTCAGACATTGAAATTGAATAAACCGCGTATATTAATTACTCCTATGTATATTCTTGTAAGTGGGTATTTTCTGTTGAGATAAAATGTCTTGGACGTCCACCAACAAGATGGACAGATGACCTTTATGAAGGTCGCCAAGAGACGCTGGATGCAGGTCGCTTCCAACCGGTACATATGGAGGTCCAAAGGGGAGGCCTATGTTCAGCAGTCGACATCTTATGGCTGATATGATTATGATGATGATGATGAAAAAGTGTTTTTCAACTCTATAAAGAGTGCTGTAAAGGATTCGAAACGTCGGGGATTGTAGTTAAAGTCGATTTGCACAAGCACATTTTCAGTGTTTAGGATATTTAAGAAACATTTTCATATTATTTTTGACTAATAACCGAGTGTATTCATTCAGTCGCGAAAAACATATGCGTTTTTGTTTTGATTTAGAATATACTTATTTTCGTATTTTTAATTTTGTATGGAAATCTAAAAACAATAAAATAAGGCACTATAATCAACGTAATTCTATATTGACATATTCGTTATAAACTTGCATAAACTTTGTCTGAAAAATGACGCTTGCGCACATCTAACTTATTACTTTTGCAACCACAATTTGCTATAGGTACGGTACGCGTTTTTACTATATGTAAAGAAAAACACCTGCATTCAGAAAGCCCGCCTGGCGGGTTGCCGGCCGTGAAAGTGTTAATATACGCGATTTAGTCCGTTTTAAAGTATTTAATTTCAATTAGTCTAGGTCACGGTAACCGACAGAAATGTGATAGGATAAGATAACGTGGTAAATCAGGACAAAAAAAAACTTAAGAAAACCACGTGGCTCAATGAATTTAACACTCACTGATACAAATCGGAATCCCAAATTTATTAAATTCGATCTCAATTTTAGCTTATTTTTAAACATTTATAAGGAAATACTTAGATTCGACAAGATGCTATCTTTTAACCCTACTATAATACATGTAATATCTTATACTTATAACATACATATAATATCTTATCAATCATAATATGCCTGTTATCATACATAATATGTTCCATATGACACTGTATAAATTAGGTATATTCTTGATATCTAGCCTTACCAGGCCTTACCATGAGGTCTTAACGCGCTTCAGTTGACGACCTAAACTGAGTCGCTGCCATACAACTGAGGACCTAAACTGAATCGCGTTAGGGCCCCTAGGGCCTTGCCATGACGTGTTAACGCCATTCAGTTTAGGTTCAGTTTAGGCTCAGTTGTATGGATCGCGTTAGGTGATAGTGAACCCCCCGTTTTATGGCAGCGACTCAGTTTAGGCCCTAAACTGAATCGCGTTAGGTGATCGTGGTAACCCCCTGGTAAATTACCCGAGCTTGAACCCACCACTATAACATTAATCGATTGCTCCTGAAATTACCGCCGGAGTCTTTTAATATTGACTGTTTCTCGAACGGCGCGAGAATGTCGTTCTTCAAATTGTTATATGTTTACCAGTTGTACGTAATCGTATTCGATAGCGACTGCGGCATTGAATACGGTTACGTAAAACTAATGGTAAGCATATTAGTTGCTCGATTTTGTCGCAAAAATATATATAAAGATTTAAGTTATAGCTAATACAAAAGTCTTCGGAAACTAGAAAAAAGACAATTTAATATTTGACTATATATAAGGACTCAAAATATCTAAAACATTTATCTGGAGCTCCTAAAACTATGCGTCTCTGCTCGTCACAATGGTCTCAATGCACTTCGATTCTCGGAAAAGCAGCATTTGGAAAACGGCACAACAGTGTCGTTCTTGAAATATTTCGTTACGTTCTTGTGTCGTTTTTGAAAAGAGAGTTATGGCGTTATTCATAAACGCACTTCAACAACTGTTTAGCTAAATTATTGTTTGTTCTTACCTGTCACTTTGACAATCGCGTTTGTCAGAATGGGAGAAAACATAATTTAACTAAAGCTACTGTTAACTTTTTTAGAATGTAGGTACTGCAATTTTCCAATAAATAACTATTTCAATCTACAATCATAAATAGATGGACTCAGACATTAAAAAAATTCTTAAAACTACACAAAGGACGTCGAGATTATATACAGGTATTTTAACAGAGGGACTAATTATTACTACTTATCCGGTATATACAAGCTCTCGGTACTGCTCTTTGCGTCCATATTGGTCTCGTAGTGCGTGCCGTTCTCGGTCTTGCAGCACTTGGACAACGGCGCGAGACTGTAATTCTTGAAATAGTTCTTCACATTGGTTCTCGTGTTGTTGTTAAAAAATAAATTACAATAACTGTATTTTTTCAAGAAATGAAGAAATCTATTTCGAGTTGCCTGTTTTTACTCCGAATATAATATAATTATGTAGTGTCACAAAATCCTAGAATTCAGGGATTTATGCTGTATAAATATCTAAAATGTCTGGAAACCCTAGAAAGGACAATTTTAATTAAGCTGAGATATTTAAATACAGGGACTGAAACTCTTAGTACTTAAGTTAAAAAATTATCTGGACCTCCTAAAACTATCCGCCGGCATATAAAAGCTCTCAGTACTGCTCTTAGCGTCCACATTAGTCTCGACGTGCGTGCCGTTCTCATTCTCGCAGCACTTGGGGAACGGCGCGAGACTGTCGTTCTTGAAATAGTTTTTCACGTTGGTTCTCGTGTTGTTGTTGGCCGGGGGCCGGCCGGTCCTTCCTCAGAGTTTTGAGGAGCCGTTGCTGATGAGGCGGATGCTGCTGTCGCGGCCGACGCTGGTTCTGGGGTAAAAAAAAGTTTAAAAAATTGGGGGAGGTAGTATATTTAGTAATAATACTCGTATTATTCATTAAACGTCTATCAAATGTGAAATTTTGTTATCGTTTGTTCCCATCAATAATTTTAGAATTGTTTGAAAAAAAATCTGCTAAGTTAAAATGGGGGTAAGTACGTAACTGTTGGTGGTCTAGAGGCAGGTAAGGCATATCGTCCTTCCACTCACCATACAAAAAAAAACAGTGATTTTTTAATCACTCTAATCTATTGGGAGGAAATATAATGATTTTTGATTTTTTTTTAATTGAAGCAAAATAAAAGAAATTCTATTCCAATTAAACAAAATTTAAATTTCATTTCATTTCAACTTTTTATAGGCTTTTGGGTTGCAGGAGGATATGATTTTTAATTTGAAGTTTGCGGGAACGACATTAATAAGTTTTGCGAAATATATGTAGGAAAATTCATCTGATATTTTCTAAATACATTTCGATGAAAGCTTCGTTATATCTTTAATATTACAATCTACAAATATCTTACGTAAATGCGTGTCTTCGCTAAATATTTAGATAAGGTAGCCTTGTAGACTTTAGTCTCCTTAAGCTTTAGAAATTATAGCTAAAGCGGCAGTTATGTGGCATGGTAAATTGCCCTTAACACATTGAGGGCCAGTGAGTGCTACGCGCTACGCTCGTAGCCGATCTCATGGTTTTCCCGCTTTGTAGCGGAAAGCGACCACCCACAGAGAACTCCCCTAGCGGGTTCCCGGCGCTCAGTGTGTTAAGCTTTGTAGTAAGAATAAGAATAAGAATATTTATTTGCTTTAAACATTACCAGGCACAATAGGTGTTCATACAAAGAGTGGTAGGTTTCCATGTTTAACCATAGCAGGTATGCAAATGTACAGTAAGGAAAATAAGAAACTAATCTTTTAAACAAGAAATTGATTGTTTTATTAACCGTGTTCGATTTCGAGATGAAAACACAGTTATGAAACTGATACCAAAAACACTGCGAAATGTATTAGGTTTGCCAAATAATTGAAATGAAACACCTTAAAACATAGCTGTTAAAACGCGTTGGTGGCCGGTTTAAGACTCTGCTCGTACCAACTACTTTTTCGGAACTTATGTACGAAATATCACTTGATTTACCAATCGCTTTTCGGAGGAGAAAACATCGTGAGGAAGCCGGACTAATCCTAATAAGGCCTAGTTTACCCTCTGGGTTCGAAGGTCAGACATATTGAATAAGAATAGAATTCAATACAATGCTCTTCATGCAATGCAAATACAACACAATGCAAAATTTTCAATTGAGTCTGCATCTCAATTTTCCACTACGCTCGTAACGGTCCATAGGTATGTGGTGGAATCCATTAGAATGCATTGCCTCGGTTCCTATTGCAGTGAGACGCAAATTGAAAAAGCAATGAGTGTGGACCCATTGGTTATATGGAAGTTCATTTCAAAGGTAATACTTTTTTATACTATGGCGGTGGTCAAATATCTACAGGTTCATATATTTATGTATCAGTTTATTAGGGTGTCTCTCATACTCAGATTTTAAAGTTGAACAACGCATACCCTCTAACTATAAATATTCTTTTGAAGCTGAACAACGCATACCCTCTAAATTTAAATATTGTTTTGAAGTTGAACAACGCATACCCTCTAAATTCAAATATTCTTTGTTCGTGTGAAGTCTTGCGAAATAACTTCACTTGTCCATTTTGTTTTTTAAGTGCTTTGAGATTATTATTTTTTTGCACTACTTTGGATACTAATGGATGCCTTTGGGTCTTATTTCAAGTTTAGTTTTTAATAAAGTAAAATAAAGGCTCGATTCTTAATGGGGATTAAAGCAAGTCCATTCTCCGCAAGGGGTGCTAATGGATCGTGGGTGGCGCGAAACTTTTAAAAGTCACTTTGAAAAATGTTTCATTAAAATTTAAAATAATAATAATAATAGAGAAATAGAAGTAAAACAAGAAATAAAATGAAAAAGTTAATAAATAAAAACTAAAACTATCTTGTTTCAGTCATCGTAAGTACTTGTAATACACCACTTCGTGGTTCGCAAGACCATATTGAAGTGCAAGTTGCTGGTGTATAATTCTGGCTACGAGATTATGTCTGTGCAAGTACTCGCCGTTAGCAAGATGAGAACAACCGGAAATAATATGCCTGAGTGACTCTCCGGGACGGCAGTACAATTATAATTTGTATGTCTTTCCCATCACGGAACAATGGTGTTCCGGACCTTTGGGAGGCGTACGCGGAGCCGAAGCCAACACGCAGAGGCCCTTTCGACAATTTAATGAAATGTAAGGGGTACACCGAGCGGATGTTGCACCTGCCCGAGTCATGGGACGCACGCAGAGGCAGCACCCGCCAGGGTGTATAGACTATTGAGATTTAATGGAATCTAAAATATACTGGACTATTAGGTGAAAGTGGTGGACTAAATACTGGGTTATGGAGAGAAGAAAAAAATCGGACGTCTGCCTAACAAAATGGTAATCAATTTTATTTCCGGCAGACGGTGACTCGCCCACATAAGATGGGCCCCCACAAAAAGCGACATCTAGGATGGCTCGAGGGCAACACCGGTATGAGGGCTGGGGGTAGAGAGGTGTCACTGGACTTTAAACATATAGCCAACTCGCCACTTAGGTTTCCACATCTACCCTCGAGAACACAGCTCTCGCGACCCCACTCTGGACGGCCGGTTAAGGCAAGCCAGAGGCGGAGGATTTGGTCGGACGACGGAGTCCCCCAGGAGCGCTCAGGTACGTGGGGTCGCTACTCCCCAACAGCTCGCCACAAGCTGCCCTGCGTTGACTGATTGCACCGGTCGAAACCAGTGGGCGATGGGTTCGTCACATCCCTACGCCACAATTATAATTATTGTTAATATTCATGTGTGATGTGATGTTAATTTGAATTAATTATATTGACACAAGACCCACGCATGAGTGGCGCCGCCTGGCGAGTAACAATACGGCAGCCCCGGTGCGTTAGTAGTAACTAGTAAGGGGTGCCACTTCTTGGCAGTGACAGAGGGCCTACCACGAACTACATCGTTCGTTCGTATATTCGTTTCTTTATCCTTCGATTATGGGAGAGCAATAATGAGGGAAAAAGACGAAAGAACATGGTTGGCCTTCAGGTGGCTAGCCCATCGCCTACAAAACATTTAAACTTTACTAAACATGGTGTAATCATGCTTGGATGTCTAAAAACATGTTTGTAAGGAAAACATGAAATAGGCTATCTAGTAATTAGGTTAATCATGTTGTTACCAAAATCATTCCCTAGATCAGAGTTTCCCAAACTGTGCATCGCAACGCGACATTGAGGCGTACTTAAAACGTCCGTAAGCGTCGCGTCTTTATACCATACACCATATTTCGGAGAACCCCATACTGTAATGTAAGGGATTACAGTTGCAATTACATATTGTTGCAATATCCATAGACCGTAGCCTATTTTAATAGCAACCGATCGGGAGAGCCGTGGGCTTGTTTTCAACCGACACGTTATAGAATACTTTCACTTTAGCCTGGTAGGTAAATACGTTTTATCCAGTGAAGGGGCGCATTGCAAAGTGTCTGTAGTTGAGTAGTGTGCAGCCAACCCAAATTGTAATGATTGATAAACAAGTCTTATAGTAAATCATGTATGATTGCCACGCATCCTAACATGCTCCTGCATATCTTGTCAAAATGCGCGACATTTCACACATCAAGCACGACTTGTCATATGGATTTGAGCTTGTTGCGCCAAGTTGAGCATGGCTAATGCTAGAACCGACCAACCCCGAAGCTTTCTATAGAAATTGACACATTTTTCTGGCCTGACCCGGTCTAGCGTGAGTCAGCCTTTATGCTAGACGTAATGGCGCAGCCGGTAGGATAAAAACTGACAAACTTCTATTACAGATTATATAATAGGGCTTAAGGACAGAAATTTATCATTTATTGAAAAAGCGAATATAAACCGTTTTGAACACTACACATAAAACAATTGACGCTCGAGCACAGAATTATATAATATTTATAATTGTAGGCAACCCTAGGCCATTAGATTAGAAATATTATGCAATTCTGGCACCGGAAGGCGCACTAGCGCGCGCGGGTTGGCAGCCCGTTAGTAATTTAAATGACACACAAAAGACAATCGAATCGAGTTCCCGCTACGAGTTCCATTAGGCCCGTTCTAAAGGCGTCGCAGTGATAAAAGTTTGGGAAGCTTAGATTAATATGATGTTTTCGTTGAAATGGCTAAGCTAATTCAAACTTTACGAATTAATATTCTTTCAGGCTTACTTAGTTTATCGCACTAGGTCTCTTTTGTTCCCAGATTTAAGGAGTCTCCATAAAATAGACTGACATTAATTTGATAATCTACCCCGACGGAGTTAAGGATGACTGACAGGAGATAGGGACGGGACGGGGGCGGGGTGGAACGGTTTGTCAATTTCTATAGAAAAGAATCAGGTCGGAGTTCACAGCCCTCGGAGGCCACATAATGGTCTCTATAGAAACTGATAGATCGGCCTGGTTGAGTTTATCTAAGGAGAGTTATTCTTTAAGCCGTAAAACTATTTACATTTATTAAAACTTTTATGAAAGCTTTATCTTTGGTTAAAATTGCTTTGGTTACTTCGTTATTAATTTGATTTGTTTCAATTGGAACTTTTTTTAAAACACATCTAGTCATCTACCTAAGGACATTTTTTTCTGACCAGATATACAAAATCTGTTGAATTCGATGGATCAAAAAATTACTTAGGCTGCGTTTTACCAAATTTTTATTCCGAGAATAACGCTTACTCTCAGATAGTAACGTCAAATTACTATGGGACTTTGACATTAGTATCCAAAGTAAGCGTTACTCTTGGTTAAAAAGTTTGGTTAAATTCAGCCTTAGACGTAAAACTCCAGGCTTAATAAACTTTTGGTGGCTTCTGAAATCAGTATATATTGTTCAACATAAGTGCGAGTAGTCCTATCTTTTTCCGTCGCACTGTATGTGTAAGCTACCTACTTTTGTATACAATATTAAGTAATATTGTATACAAAAGTAGGTAAGTGTTAAATACAGTAAGAATGTCAATCAACAACCTCAGCACCATGCTGATGTTAGTCTTCCAGCTGGAGGTCAGCTTCCGCAAAGTTGGTACGCGTATAGAGCCGCTAGTGCCTCTGGCAGAGACCCCACACAACAGGTATCTACTATTAAATTGCAACGGTTAACACTCACGTATTTTTATCACAATAGGCGCACTGGGGCAGTGATGTCCTAGCCGCGAAGGTGATAACACCACTCTGTCTGTCCGACGAGATCTGCCCGACGCAGACGAAACATGTCACGCCTATTGTGATAAAAATACGTGAGTGTTAACCGTTGCAATTTAATATCAATATGTCTCACGAAAGTTTAAATTATATAGGTATCTACTAATTGATACTGCCGTTTGCAGCACCATGCTAATGTTGGTCTGCGTGCTGGAGGTAAGCCTCCGCGACGTGGCCAGAGACATGGAGCCCCTGGTACCTCTGGCGGAGCCCCCACGCAACAGGTATCCACTAAAGGATACTTACGTCCGTGGCACCATGCTGATTTTGGTCTTCGTGCTGGAGGTGAGCTTCCGCGACGTGGACAGAGACATGGAGCCCCTAGTGCCTCTGGCGGAGCCCCCATAAAACAGGTATCTACTAAAGGATACTTACGTCCGTGGCACCATGTTGATGTTGGTCTGCGTACTGGAGGTGAGCCTCCGCGACGGGACAGAGACATGGAGCCCCTAGTGTCGCTGGTAGAGCCCCCACACAACAGGTATCTACTAAAGGATACTTACGTCCGCGGAACCATGCTGATGTTGGTCTTCGTGCTGGAGGTGAGCTTCCGCGACGTGGACAGAGACATGGAGCCCCTAGTGCCTCTGGCGGAGCCCCCATAAAACAGGTATCTACTAAAGGATACTTACGTCCGTGGCACCATGTTGATGTTGGTCTGCGTACTGGAGGTGAGCCTCCGCGACGGGACAGAGACATGGAGCCCCTAGTGTCGCTGGTAGAGCCCCCACACAATAGGTATCTACTAAAGGATACTTACGTCCGTGGAACCATGCTGATGTTGGTCTTCCTGCTGGAGGTGAGCCTCCGCGACGTGGACAGAGACATGGAGCCCCTAGTGCCTCGGGCAGAACCTCCACGGCACAGTAGGTATCTAGAACAAATATAATGCGTAAATAGCTTTGAAACTTTTGCTAGGAAAATATATTTATATTGTACCTATGTATGACATAATTAATTTAGTCTAGATATTAGTCAATATCAAGACACTGAGAAGCAAATTGAATCTGTCAGCAAAGTAAATAGGTACATTTCTGTAACATCATCCCAGCGAATATTGTGGCAAAGACATGAATAAATATGTTAAACTAAAATGACTGATGAATTAAGGCTAAGAAAGCTGTTTATGTCTATGTCTATTTATTTTGCGGAACGTTGAGACTTGCTAAGAATGTGTCCTTTTTCGAAAGTGGCGTTCTTAAAAAGTGGCATACCTCGAAAGTGACAACATCAGAACCTGACCTTTCTCGAAAGAAAGTGACCTACTTTGCCAAAATGGTTATTGAGTTTTAGGTTTAAAGTCGTATTATTGTTTGTTCTAATGAAAAGATTCCGATGAATCAAGAACCTCCAGCTTTTGGTTTTTGAAGTCGGTTAATAAAATAGAGGGCCTTAAACAAGTCAATTTAATTGCATTTTATTTGGCATTTCTTTTCCCGATTGAAAAGTTCCGTTAGCCTCCGATGTACAGCTGTCAGATGCTCTGATCCAGTAATAAGGATACCATTTCCTCTGCTCTCATAAATCCCTCTACTAAATATATTCCAGTGCTAGCTCTTAGTCCTAAAAGTACATTTTCGACGCGTTAATATCACCTTAAACTACAATCAAAAAAGCACTCTAACGTTTATTGCTTTAAGGCTAAACTCCCATGAAACGTCTAACATTAACATCTATCAGATTCTCGGAGTGCTCTCTGACGACAATAATATCTTTTGTAAAGAGGAACATTCCTTCAAACCATTCGTACAAATCTAAACCTTACGTAAATGACATATGTACCATAATAGCTTACACTGTTACAGTGGAAGATTGACTGTTACATAAACCGGGTTGTGTCAGGGCAAATTAGGCTATAAAAACCTTTTATGTATAAATAGATGTATTTAATTACCACAAGAGCAAGCGTAACTGTTGTGCGTCTTAATTACACACATAATTACGAAAATAATACAAATAGGGATACGTAAGTAATTATCTATTCAGTACCGAAGTGGATTTTAATTACCCTCATAAATAATAAATATTTTCATGAAATATTCCCGTAATGGTAATGGAGTCTCGGGTAGTTCAATTTATTATTTTTTTAAGATTAAAGCTGCTTTTTTACCAAACTGCTAATGACAGTTTAAAGTTGTTGTCTTTTCTATTAGTAGAAGATCCGACCCTAAATCGACCTTCGCCGAGGTGATTAATGAACAAAACATGTTTTAAATTACATTTAATGCACTAAAAAATTAATAAAAAGTAGGTTGGCTGAAAAAATCCTGGACAGGCTATATTAAATTATTAATTAAAAAATGATTTTTAATTTAAAATTGTATCGGCAAGATTAATAAAAAAATCTCATACCTGCAGAAAGTATAAAACCTATAGAATGTGCAAATGATAGGTTGGCGATTTTTCACCTGGACAAACTACTAGGTTGGCAGGTATAAACAGGTATATTGACGTTAGGTTGTTACACTTTTAATGATTAATAAATAAATTTTTCTCCAATACGCTCGGAAATGTTCACATTAATGTAGCAAAATCGGTACGAAAAGAACCTCCTTATGTACCGACTCAAATTAAAAAAAATCGAATTCATTATTTTACGGTTTTAGCGTCCAGGAAGTTGTACTAATAGTAGATTACATACCAAGGCCGTTTTAGTGGGAAATGTCTCGGATTCTATGTAATTGTCGGCCGAGGCGAAGCCGAGGTCGACTAACATGTGACCCGAGGCTTTCCTATTTAACGGCCGAGGTTTGTATACTATTTTTCTGCCCGACGGAGCCGGTAGGCGGCAATTTAATTTTGCGTAAAGTGGCGCTTACCGGCCGGAGGACTGAAAAATCCATTACTGTATTGTTTTTTACTTTTTAAATAAATATTTGGACTATCAATATTGCAAACAGCCAAATATACTTTAGCCGCGACCAAACAGTCTGCACAGACGAGACAATCTGATTGACATCAAATTATCAATCTGATCATATCGTGCTTAAAAATGCCCCGCCTGGGCTGGCTTTGTAGTAGTGTAGTAGTTCTAGAGAGAAGGAGATCAAATGCTTGGTTGTCTCGTTCTATCGCGAGTTGCATACGGCTCACTGTGCAAGGTCGTGTAAATACGGCTTAATAAAACTAAAGACATTTCAACTTTTTTTATGAACACAACCGTGCAATAAAAAATAGTTTTAATTATATCAACATGAGCGCTGTTTTATTGAGAACACGTTGATATAGGGTTGGCTGCAAGAATATTGATCCTAATAGCGGTTGGCGATTTTTAACCCGTGGAGCGTCCTATAGACACCGTGTGTCCATAACTTTTGTTGGCGGGTAGCGCCCTATAGACACACCGTGACTATAAGAGAAGTGCTGCTATTGGTGGGCTTCTTTGTCAGATTCGGTTATGTTGTCACTCCAAATTGTATTAAAAATTAGTGCGTGACAGTTCTACCAAAATATAAAAAGGTGGATATTCGGCAATTTACTCGAATCCAAGGCACCAAAAAGAATAAATTTCTGAGACGTGTGAAAAAATTTGAACGAGCCGTCATTACACCCCGTTTGCGGAAAGTTGTGTTTCGTTTGTTGTGAGTTTTAAAATGAAAAGTTAAGTGTTACTTATATAAATTATATATCAAATTACTGGAAATTAGATAAAGATTTTGTTTTATGTATTGGTTTTTGAAAAATCGCAGCATAACTTGATGATAAAAGCCTCCAAAGTTTGACAGTTTTAAAGGCGGCACGGACCCGCGTAGCGCGCGCGTAAACATTGCGTAAATAAATAGTTCTTGTGTAGTGCATAGCGCGTCTTGGTGAAAACCAATGGTATCTATCGACGCGGAATGTTATAACGATCAAAATGATATATATAACAAGTGTGAAATATGTGAACAAGTTGTGTGTAAAAAGGCAAAGTGTTCAAATGAGTGACAAAAACAAATGAAACTCGAAAAGGAATGTTTGTTTTTGGATTGATAATCACAGGTCAGTTACATTTTTCTAATTGTCATGTATAGCATATTTATTCAGCTTTCTAACGATGTCTAACATATGTTATATAATTATAAAACAAAAGCACAATTTCAAATGAAGTATCAAAAGGTAACCTCAAATCTTTCTACTCAAATTCGCCGGGCAGTTGCGGCCATTTTATATTTAAGCGGGAGGTCGCTCCACGGGTTAAAAATTTAAATTTTAACCTAACTGGGAACAGAGCGACAAAGAGGTCTAATCTAAGTATCCGATGCGACAGACAAGGATGTAACACGGCAGCTGCGCGCGACGCGACACTCGAACTAAAGTGAGTGCGCATGTGATAGAGAGTGAGAGCGATTTATTAGTAAATCCTGACCAGGATTTTTTCAGCCAACCTATTCTTTATTTATTTTTTAGTGTATTAAATTTAATTTGAAACATGTTTTGTTCATTTATCACCTCGGCGAAGGTCGATTTAGGGCCGGATCTTAGACTATATAACGTTAATAAAAATTATATGCTACCTCATTGAATTACTGTTGATCCATGGCGGCCATATTATTATTAGGGCGTGCAAACCGGTTTTTAATTGTATGGAAAAACCGGTTAGTAACCGGTTATTAACCGAAATTTCATACAAATAAAAGCCGGTTTGCACACCCTAGTAAGAATGCTATTTAGTAACCCTTACAACTTCGTAGCGCTAGAAGTGCAGTGGCCACATATGTACCTACCACATAGACCTACTGTTAACGAGCAGTAGACATAGAACCACATGGTAGTTTTAATGAATGAGTCTAAAAAACAGGAAATTACTTTTTTCCTTTTCATTTCAATCAAATGTAAAAAATATATCTCAAGCCCGTTTAAGGGTACAATTTGCGATACTTAGATACTCTTACTTTGTATACTCACTATACTCCATACTCCCATAGTGCTTCTCTTGAAGCGACATAAGGCTTTTTGATTTCGTAACAACTTTTCTATTAGAAAAGTGACAAGTTAATTTACTAGTTACGTATTTACTTTGTTACTTTATATTCTGAGGCATCTTTATACTAAGCATGAATATTTTAAAATATTTTAGGAGACAACTTAAGAGCGATGCTATTAAATGTATAATGGCTATCACGCTGATAGCCTTGACCATTGTATCTGTACCGGAGATGTCTTTTGAAGTATTTTGTATGATTCAATGGCCGCGGTCTGAGCGTGACCAACTAGTGTTGTATATGTCGTGTCATGTAAATTGTACATTTGATGTCGGAATAGATGGGGCAGTAATAAAGATGATTCTTACATATATTTAAATGAGTTGTAAGAATCATCTTTACGCCCCCTGCCCCTGCCTCATCTATTCATCTAAAAAGGAAGTCCTTTTCCTGTTCCTGCCTTTTCGTAGCCGGAGTTTCTATTTTATATTTGTTTACATTAAGGAAAATTCGATTTCCTTGCCCAATAATTCCAATAGCAAAATGCAGAGCGAAATCGCAATGTGAAATTTACACTTATATAAGCAAATACACTTTTTTGTATTTCTGTAAGTAATAATTGAGAAAAGTCCTGTCAATTCAAGTTTTTCTTTTAATACAAATTTTCCTATAGCTGTGACTTAAGCAATTCGAAATTACAAGTTTTAGAATGAAAATATAATTAGACTAATTTTGGCTAGATATGGATACTTTCCATAACATAAAGCGTATAAATACAAATACAAATCATTTATTCGTGGCAAATTTAAAATACAATTACAGATAAGAGAGACAAATATACAAAAAATTACCACGAAATGGTCTCGCCTCAGCATAATGTCGACCCGAAAGTCAACGCTGTTCTTCCGGCCAAACCATTTTTGGGCCACGATCGCAGCGTGTAAGTATGGCCTAATAGTAAAGAAAAGTAATATTGAATGTATCCATATCATGACGCTGACGCGAGCGCCATCTAGGCCAAGGCATGGAATACACAATGACATAACATGATTATTTGATTAAATAATATAATAAGGTTAAAACACCAGGTTAAAACTTATACATTGTTATGTAATATTTTAAAATAAATGATAAGAAAACTAACTAACGACATAATTTGTGTGCCAAGTAAATATGATAAACGTGAAAAGTGATCATAGTTTACACCATAAAGGTATACATTTTGATTTTTTTTGACCTTATATTACCTATTTAGTCGTAGTAGTACGTAAATTGTCACCGTAAGTGTACAGTTACCTACGTCAAAAGCAACTTGTGTCATGCATTAACGCTTCCTGTTGCCGCTGGTGTAGAAGAGTAACTATTTTATATTTTAGCTTTAAAACTATATAAACTTTGTAGGTTCCTAAGCGGGGGCGGAATTATGTTCCAGCAGCGAGTTGACAGCAGCGAGTATACAGATGTGCTACGAGTAACAGCTTTCATTATCTTCTTTGCGCCGACAAGAAAACAGTAAATATAATTCTAAAGATGTAGTACCAACTAAAATGCTTCCGCAAGATGCCACATGTGTGAATAAATATTTTTAAATAAATATAAATGAATAAATAAATATTTTGTGGGACAATCTTACAAAATCGACCTAGTCCCACGGTAAGCTCAATAGGGCTTGTGTTATGGGTACTAGACGACGTTATATATAATAGATATATACATATAAATAGTTAAATACATAGAAAACATCCATAACTCAGGAACAAATATTCGTGATAAACACACAAATAAATGCCCTGACCAGGATTCGAACTCGGGACCTCCTGCTTCGTAGGCGGGGTCACTACCAACTAGGCTAGAAGGCCGTTGCCATACAAATAATATACATAGAGCGTGCCATTTACCGCTGTAGTCTTGGGATGTTTGGCAAACGACAATCTTAAAAAAAGATAAAAGGGTTACCGCTAGAGTGCTTTTTGAGTGTTTCGGATGTTTGGACTCTTCGGCTCTACCTAAAATTATCTATTTAGATGCTTTAAGATAATACTGATGCAGTAAAGAGAAATGTGATTAACGCAGCTGTGTAGAAGAAGGTAACAGCCGATGGTTCGTTATAGTCGTAGTATGTGAAGATGGAGAAAAACAAGAAAATAGCAAGAATTATGCTAAAACCGTACGTATTAAAGAGCATCTTGATGATGGATCACAAAAAGATAAGGTTGACGGAGCTGTTAAAAAAGGAGCAGTAGCTGATGACCCGAGATTTTATGTAATACTAACCATTAGAATAACAAAGAAGTAAATTACAATCATTATGCTAAAGACGTACCTGTTGAAGTGCTTCCTGAAGATGCCACTGGTGCAGTAGAGGGCAATGGGGTTGACGCAGCTGTTGAGAAAGGAGAAACAGAAGCCGATGATGCGCAGCGCGTGCCACCAGCCGTTGTAGTCCTCTTGGGCCGTTGGACTGAGGACAAGAATTTGGTCAATACACCAACTGTAGTCCAACCTTACTATTTCATCAATTTAAAATATTATGACACATTAGCATCAAACCTTACTATAATATAAATCATTTTTGCATGTTTTCTACTTTATTTAAGCAGTTGAGCAGTTTGGAATTTGGCACACAGATAAAAGGAATTATGTGATAAATTAACTATTCAGGAATAAGGTAAGATTGATTTAATCTTTCCCAAAAAGGAGGATATTACGAATAACACGATTGGATCCGTGTAACTGTCCCGAAGGAATGAACCAATTTAAGTTTCATTTTCTTAAATCCCATATTTGTCCCATTTTTTTTTTAATTTAAAGGCCAGACCACATGTGGCCGTCATTATAATTACATTTACATTCGCTGCAAAAAATGGATTCGTCAGTTACCTGAGAGCTCATAGGCGACGCTCTCAGCCACAGAAATAAATAATAAGATATTCATATATTCCGTACTCTCATCGCTAGAATTGTATAGTAAGAGCATTCCACGACAAAGTAAGCGACTTTTTCATGGAATAATCTTACTAAACAATTTGAATTATTGAGGTTGTCGAGGTTGCCTAACTTCAAAGGAAGCTTTATAAAAGCATCTCGATTTTCTCGATTACATTTTTTATTTAAAGTTTGTGACATCTAAGTAAGTTACACTATTATAGCACTATTTTGTTTGAAGCCAAACAACAAGTTAGTTCGTGGAACTTCTTTGTCTGCGTAGTTAAGAAAAGGTTCAGTATTACATCATTGATAAAGTAATATAATTTTAAATCATCATCATCATCATCATCATCATCATTTCAGCCGAAAGACGTCCACTGCTGGACATAGGCCTCCCCCAAAGATTTCCACAATGACCGGTCCTGCGCCACCCGCATCCAGCGGACTCCTGCGACCTTCACCAGGTCATCAGTCCACCTTGCGGGGGGCCTACCCACGCTGCGCCTTCCGGTACGCGGTCGCCACTCGAGAACCTTTCCGCCCCAACGGCCATCGGTTCTGCCCCGCCCACTGCCACTTAAGTTTAGCGATTCGGAGAGCTATATCGGTTACTTTGGTTCTGCTGCGGATGTGTTTTTTTTTTTTTTTTTTTTATTAGCTCTTAACAATAAATATTGTGTTGAACATAAAGATTTCACTAAATTTAACTATAAATAACATCTCATGTATAATAACATCTTATAACTAAAGTCTAATGATTGATTTCCAAACTGACGATACAAATTGACAGAAATGACTAGAATAAAATTAATTTGTACTTTTATAATATATTTAATAAAATTAATTAAAATCATGATATAAAATAATAATAATAATATCGTCAATTTGAATAAAAACAAAATTATAAAATATTCACATTAAATAATTTTAATTATGAAAAAAGAACTACTAGGAACACAAAACTACCATTCAAGACTATCGGCTACAAAGTCGGTTATACAATAATATGACTTTTTCAAAAGATACTTCTTGAGTCTAGCATTGAAAATTTTACTATTTGTGATTGCTTTAAATTCCGTGGGCAATTTATTATACAGAAACACTGCCTGATAACTCGCTGCGTGCTTCATAATGTTAAGCCTCGGGACTACAGGGTTTTTAAGGTCTTTTCGCCTTGTTGTCAGCCTGTGTTTTCTCTCGATCGCGCTTTCATACTTATTTAAATGCTTAACTAGGTCTGTTAATAGTACAAGTATGTATAGACACGGTGCGGTTAAGATATTTAATTTGTAGAAATGCTCTCTGCAAGATGCTCCTTGTGGTATGCGAACAATGATCCTGACTGCTCTTTTCTGAAGTATAAAAGCAGCGTTAGTATTATAATTATAGCTATTTCCCCATAATTTAATGCCATACCGAAGCTTTGCTTCCACAAGAGCGTGGTATACCATTTTTAATTGCGCGGTATGTATAGAGTCTCGCAGACTGCGTAGGGCATAACAAGACGAACTAATGGCGTTGCTTAGTGCCTGTATTTCATGCTTCCAGTTTAGTTGCGCGTCAATATGAACCCCTAAAAATTTAACAACATCAGTTTGAGCAATTTTGTTGCCGTTTAAACTAATCTCTAAACTATCCGATTTTTTCGCTGTTGCCGAAAACAATATGGCATTGGTTTTATTGCTGTTCAATTTTAAATTGTTAACAGTGAACCACTTATCAAAAGTCTGTAAAATAGCATTTGCTGTATCATTCAGCTGCTTAATATTTTTAGATGTGATAATGGCATTAGTGTCATCCGCGAAAACAACTAATTTTGTATTGGGCTGTGAGTTCACTACATATTGTATGAGATCGTTTAGAAATAAGACAAAAAATAACGGGCCGAGTATTGAGCCTTGTGGCACCCCACGTGTCATTGTACCAGTCTTTGACTTTACCACTTTTTCAGTGTCTCCTACTATTGTTTTAAGTTCGATGTACTGTTTTCTGTTGTTTAAATAAGACTCGCATATCTTAAGAATATTGCCTCTAATACCTTAGTGTTCCAATTTCCGTAACAAAATTTCATGGTCTACAGTATCGAAAGCGGAACTGAGGTCTAGAAAGATGCCAGCCACTTTCATTTTGTCATTCAGACCTGTTACCACTTCGTGAACCAAGGTGTCTATAGCTTCACTGGTGCCTATGCTCTTTTGGTATCCAAACTGTCTACTATCTATTACATTATGGAGATCAAGATGCCTCTGCAATCTCATCTTTAAAAGCTTTTCGTAAATTTTTGATAACGTAGGTAATAGAGATATTGGTCTATAGTTTTTGGGATCGCTTTTGCTACCCTTTTTGTAAATCGGCAATACTTTCGCAATTTTTAATTGATCAGGGAAAACACCAGATTCAAAGCAGTCATTATAAAAGTTAGCCAGTGGCTCCGAAAGCAGATCTATATTGTCTTTGAATACGCTTACGGGTATTCCGTCAAGTCCCGTTGAGGTTTTTTGTTCCATGTTTTTTACAATTTGCACGATTTCTTGTGGGGTTATTCTTTCGTAACTCATCGGTTCCTCAACTCTTTTTGAGCTATTCCTCAGAATTTCTAGAGCAGAATTTACATCAGTAGTCGAACTATCTTTACTATGATCAAATATATTCAAGAATACTTCAGCTTGTTCCTGTGGGTCATCAACCACCCTGTCTGTTCTTAGAACTAACTTTGCGTTTGACTTAGACGATGTGTTGTTTCTGTGCCTGTTTACAATGTTCCACAATTGTTTGGTTGAGTTGTTTGCCCTTTTTATTTCCAGACTGACAGCATTTTTCTTGGCATACCGCACCACTCTTCTATAGGTAGTCAGATACCTTTTGCGATATGCATCTATCGAATCATTTACATTGTTTTTGTCTATGTTATTCAAAAAACGCTTCATTTTACTTGATATTTTGAGTCCTGTCGAGATCCATGGGATAGTGGATTTGTTTTTTACTATTCTCTTCCTTTTTCTCTTGAATGAAAAATTAAACAGATAACAAAATTTATCTAGGAAGTTGTTAACACCAATATTGTTCCAATTATGTTGTGATAGTCCCTGTCTGAAGGCTAGATTATTATTTAAGTTAATTGCGCGGCGTTCGGCATACATCACGGGTTGGCTTCTGTTTCCACCAGCACATTCAAGGACCATTTCACAGCACAGCCCTGCATGCCCATCAGCCAAAAAATTATGATCTATCCAAGTATCTTCTATTTGGTCTAGAGGTATATTAGTGAGTATATTGTCAATGCAAGACTCGGATTTATTTCTTTTGAATGTAACATCTTTGACGAGAGGGGTAAAGTTATAACATTTAAGCAATGACTGAAAGTCCGATGATTTTTTATCATTTTTCTGTATGTTTATGTTGAAATCCCCACAAATTACAGACCTTTTTTCAAAACAGAATTCTAGTAAACGTTCTAATTTGTCAAAAAAAATTGCCAAGTTACTATCGCTTGGACTTCGATAACAGCTAATTACAAAGACATTTGTGTAGCAGTCCTTGACTCCACACACTTCGAAACTACCTGCCTCGTAAAGAGACTTACAGAAGGGCAACTCTTCCGTTTTTATATGCGAGCGCGCCAATATAAGGCTACCACCTCTTTTCTTTTTAGCTTTCACATTGTGTGCGGCTATATTGTACAATGGCATATTAAAAACAAGTACCGAATCTCTATTTAAGAAATGTTCACTAATACAAATGTAATGAATGTCTTTGTCTAAAGTATTTATATAAATATCTAACTCGTCTTTTTTATTGGAGATTCCGCAAACGTTCTGATGGAAGACGTTGAGTTTAGTGACAATCTTTTTTGACTGTCCTTTGGACTCGCAATTTGTACTTGAGGTAGGCCTAAAAAATCAACCTCAGTATCAATTACAGCCTCTTGCGGCTTATTATTATTTAATTTTATATTATCAATTGATGAAACCGCTATATTATTACTGCAGTCAATAGGATGGTTGTATTCTATATAAGATTTTACATCATTAAATATCCTTGCTAAGCCAACGTTGTTTAGTAGGCCCGTCGGTTTACAGTTGGAGTCTAATAGGAATGCATATTTGTGCTGGAGAATGTCAGAATATAGAATATTGTTGAATAATTCGACTCTGTTGTTAAACATAATGCTATTGCGTTTAAACTTGTAGGTTGGTGTACAAATAATAATATTAGTGTTAACTATACTACTAAGTTTATCTCTAATTAGTGTTACGATATTTCTATAATTATTTGTTTCAAATAAGTCTATGTGCCCTATTAAAACAATGCACAAATCGTCCTCGGTGTAATGTTCCAATTTTCTTTTAATTCCTCCTAACAGTTCTGAAACTCTTCCGTTAGTGAAAAGGTGATGGCAGATTTGGTAATCACTAAAAGTCTTTTCCGCTGTTTTCAGTACTGCGTTATTACGGAGGTTACTTAATATGCATATTTTCCTAAGTGCTTGTGTTTCTGTATTGATAGTTGTGTGTGAAGGGCATTTGTTCAGCGCAAATATATTATCCAGTAAACTAGGAGTCTCTAAAGTTGTTTCACCCCTTTGTTCCGGTCGGTTCTCTTCATCCGGTGTTAGCAGTGTAGCCTCATTTTCCGTGTTGGTAGGAGACACCGCTATTACCTCCTCCGGTGCTGGTTCACTAAGTTTTAAACTTACGTTCTGTCGGCTTTGGTTTAGGTTCACGTCTTTTAATATATGTTTTTTCTTCGGTGTGGTTGTGTCTTTACATAGTAATTTATTTTCTACCGGCGTTTTCTTAACACTAGGTGATGCCTTTGCCGTAAGTATTTTTTTGTACGAACTTATTGCTTTAGTTTTCTCATCAACTAGTCTATTTAGTGTTGTAACTTCTGTATTAAGTCGATCGATCTCTCCATTTGCGCTAGCGAGCTGTGTAGATAACGTGATGATTTGGTTATTTAGTTCATCTATGTCGTATTCATGAGTAATATTAGGCAAGCTTCGTGAAGTCGTGTCGTGAATATCAGACGTGTCTGACGGTATGTTAAATTCTGAGTCGAGTTGTTGGTCTAAAATTGTAGTTTCATGTTGTTTTAATGCGTCTTCATGCAGCAGTACTTGGGTATGGGTACTGATAGCCTTGTCCTTTATTATATTAGGTACTGACTTCTGAGAGGACGCCAGTAAGTTATTTTTCGTAGTAGATATTGGAGAAGCGACGTTTCGGACACTACTATTTAATGTTGTATTTGCCTGTGTAATACGAATCTCGTCACAGTCTGATGGATAAACTGTATCAAGTGGTGCATTTTTTGGTGACATTGACTCAACACCGTTTTGCTCATATGACGCATTGATCATTTTGTCTTTGATATCAGGCGATGAGATTTCGTTCGCCAAGGTTTTTTCCACCTGTATAGATGAATTTTCTTCTAAAGTATCTCCATTATTAACTTTCTTGGTAGTTTTAGGCTTTTGTAGCGTCTTTGTTGGTTTTTTGAGCGGTTTTTTAAGACATAATCTACATTTCCAGCCTTTTTTGTCCTCCTTGGTCATCAAATCAAACAGTCGTCGTGTGATAATTGCGCAGGGTAAGTCATAATAATTTCTACATGCTTCGCATCTGATAGCTTCACAATTTTTAATGTTCTTCTCTCATTTTGAGCAATACTTATTTTTTAATTTTGAAGGCGACATTTTATTTATATGTCGTAAAAAAAAAGAAGACAAAAACAGTGTTTCCACAAAAAAAAAAAAAAGTAGATCCAATCGATTTATAATCGATTTGTTAATCGAATTGAGCGTATAACGGAACGCACTCTCATTTCTGCTTTCGATGTTGGCAGTAGTGCACGCCTGTCAAGTGCACCGTCCAATCAGCAGTGAGTATGTCATCAATGTAAAGTTTGTCTCTGTAAAGATGGTCTCATTTCTGATACGATCTCGCAGAGAGACTCCTAGCATAGCTCTCTCCATCGCCCTTTGGGTGACTTTGAGCCTTCTTATGAGGCCCATTGTAAGCGACCACGTTTCAGTACCGTATGTCATCACTGGCAACACACACTGATCGAAGACTTTCGTCTTCAGGCACTGCGGAATATTGGACGAAAAGATGTGTCGCAGCTTCCCGAACGCTGCCCAACCGAGTCGGATTCGACGATTAACCTCTTTCTCGAAATTGGACCTACCTAACTGGACAGTTTGTCCAAGGTATATATAAGCGTCTACAACTTCGAGTGTAAAGTCTCCGATTGTCACTGGAGTTGGTGCTACATGGATATTCGACATGATTTTCGTCATAATTTTAAATAAATATATATAAATAAAAGACCGCCCGCGATCTTCGTGAAAGCCATTATTACCACCTGTTTACAACGCTTTTGGGATTTAATACAAACATCATTTCCTGGCGTATCTACACTTTATTTGAAGAATATCTAAAAGATCTAAATATACAGACAGACAGGGTATGCCAGCCTAAATTAAACCACTCTTGACATCCTTTTTCTCGCATCGTATTACCCAATGAAGAGGGTTGTTATTTGCTGGCCATATGTTCGGGCATATGTGCTGGATCTGCCGATAAATGTATGGGAAATTTGTATGGCGGATGCCTGGCGGACATATTCACTATGGAGATCTGATGGATTGCCCTATGGCCGGCAATTCCCCTTTTCCCAAATTCTTTGCCTTAATTAATTCTGGCATTATAAATGGGCTCGTAGACTTTGGTGTTCATTAGGAGAAGGTTTTTGGCCTGACCATCCTGTTTTATTACGACAAGGAATTCGTTTATTGCCGTCTACTTTGACAAAAACTATATTTGAGATGATGTCCCGCCTTCCTCAAAGGGACTATTTAACATACCTATAATACAATACGATAAGTTTTTATTACACATCTCACATTACATTACAATAAACGAGAATATAAAAATAGCAGAGCAAATAAAACAGGAAATAAAGAAACAGCTGCAAAACTAATAGAACTACAGCAATACATTTAATTACTCCGGAAGGGTTTTAGATATCATGACAAAAGTTTAATTTAATATTCCAAAACTTTGTAACATTTCATTTAGTCCGTAGGAGTTAAACTAATATTTACTCAGGTCAGCAATTTCCTGAAGTCCTTCATTAAAATTTTGGGGTTAACGAAATCAGTGTAGTCTTTGAGCAAAGATTAAACAATTTGTCAAAGTTTTCATTACAAAATGTCATGATTATGTAGGCTTAGCTGGTTTAGCTATCTTGAGATGAATGAAGATCGGAAAGTGAAAAAGAGTAACTGATGAGAATGTCCTGATGCGCGCAAAATAGACAATTCGTAGGGAGTGTTTGTTAGGGTCAAACCTTGCAATCTAAATTTGACTAACTCCCCGTTAGTCAAATTTCGGTTGCATTCCCGAAGAATTGCGTCTCGTGTAACGCTCCTTATATAAGTTCGATGACAATACAATGTTATGGTACCATCGAGCTGATCGGATGATGGAGACCGGAGGTAGCCATTGAACTCTGTGATGAAACAACCAAACTCCTTTGTGTTTGCCTGGATGAGTATTGACCGTGGAGAGGAAAGTACAGTGAGCAATGAAAGCTTTTATCAAGAAGTTATTTTTTGACAAAAAACTTATTGACTGTTATTGTTAGAAAGAGACGAATAGTTTTCATACTTTAGTTCGTCCTACTGTCAATTTTGAGTCGAGGCTAGTGGCGCTGGTGATGGCGCAGGACCGAGAAAAATGGCCAAGTCTTAATCTCGGTCCCTGAGCCAACCTTTGAGCATTAAACCAGACGGTGTAGCAATCGTCAGGCCTTACGCAAGCATTACGACCAACAACCATACTCATTGTATGGACTGATGTTTATTTGACATAGCTATTTGTGCGTTACATACGCCTACGAATATTGTGTTTTTATGAAATAGGTGGCAAACGAGCAGACGAATCGCCTGATGATAAGCGATTAACACCAGAAGTGCCGGCCTTTATGGTGGGAGAACGCTCTTTTCTTGAAGGTTTGAAAGAGGAAAAAAGAATTTCGTTAAGGAAATACCGCTGGAGACAATTCGTTCCACAGTTTATCTGTGCGAAGCAGGAAGGGAGAAACTCACAGTTGAGGACTGCCAACCATCTAAATGGTGAGGTTAGAAATGTTGCCCCGTAGATCGATGGCTGAAAGAAGAGGCAGGGATTAATCCAAACAATTCCTCGGAGCACTCTCCGTTATACATGCGATAGAAAATGCAGAGCGAAGCTACATCTCTACGCAGCCCTAAAAGTACGTTATTGTTATCCGTAATTTTATTATAATAGTCATACATCTCGTGATAGTTTAAATTCGAGACATTTTTATATAGAAAATTACAGACATTACCAGTCCAGCTGATAAAATAGTTAAAGGAGCCAACGAAATATGTAAATTTTCATTAAACCTCAGCTAACTGCCATTATTGCAAAATAAATAAATCTTTATTGGAATCTACCTTCTGAAAAGGTCCTTTTAAAGTTTAGTTAAATACGATAAATGGCCTAAGTAGTTGGACTTATCTTTATTCATGGAGTTCGATTTTGTTGAGTTGAAAACTCTTTGATAATATTAAGACGTTGGTAGGAATTTGGAACCTTCCCAGAGTTACCTAATGTATTGCTTTAGTCTGAATATAGTTTCAGCTAAGTCTTAGGGATAATTGACAAGACCCAAACTGAAGATTCTCCTTTCTGCGAAATTTATGGTCTTCGAAATGGAGTCACAGACGAGTGGCACTACTCGGGACGAGTGTTTTTTAATACAGTTACGAACAATATGAATACGAGAAAGAACGAATTTAAAAGATTTTGTGATTAATTCCGTAACAAGATTAGATTTAGAAAAAACCTCGGTTTCCAATCGCGTTTATTAGGTACCTGCACTCGTATAAATTTGCGACATCAGTCTCGCTGCTGGCCAAACCGTTCAGCAGGTGACACCGCTTAAAATTACATCTCTGAGAGAGTTGTGCCCTAATCAATAAATAAACGGGATACTTTATTCTACATCATTCTAAAATTTCGTGAGACTTGACTGAAACCACAGAGCTGTGACCACAGCTCTCGCTATAGTTTTCCATTTATTCTTGTGTTTCAGGTACATTTCTTGACGGATTACTTCGTCGTGGACTTAATTAGGTCTATCCATCTAGTCGGAGATCGATCCCTGAGCGACTTTCCTCTCACTGCCCTGCACCACAATGCGCTCCATTGAATAGTAGCTCCTAATGACATGTCCGATTTTTGTTTTGATTGTGTTATAACTACAATTTAAAACGAGATATTTACCATGTATGTTTGTTTTATTACAAGTAGATCATAACTAAAAACTCGCTGCTCGCACTCCGTGCCATGTTCACGGTAAGTAACGAATTACCTATCGTTACTTTTTGCCAAGGTACTCAAGGCCGTGGTAATAAATGGTGTTATTATTAAATTAGCATTTATTTCAAGACATGCGGCTTATAAAATATTAGTTACAATAATAGTACATTACTGCAGAGGCCGTGAAGTAAGGGATTGCAGGACGATTTTGTGGTAGACAGAGGATTAAACAAGTCCTGCAATCTCTCTTCCGGCCGAGGCTTGTATAGTGCTTTTCTCAAACATTGTGAGGAAATATTTAAATTGAAATAACTACTAGGTAAATAGTTTATAAGGAAAACATAATTTAATTTGCCACCTTTTTTTTTTAAAGATGCCATTTGAATGAGCTATTCGAGCACCATGTTTAACCGCACATAAATATACATAGAACCATAGAATTCGTTTTTTTTTCATGTCGCAAGTATCAAGTGGTTGTTGGCTGTATGCTGTACGAGTATGTAATTTTTCCTTTGTCAGTTTAGTGTTAGAACGCAAATTAAAAAAGTTAGAGCAGCGGACAATAATGTTTCATTCATACTTACGCCATACATTACTTCACGGCCTCCGGCCAAGAAGTAAATGGGGGAGCTTCCCCGGGGAGGCGCCATAAACAAGAAACTTCATGTCTTCATTTCGTGACATAAATGCATACATTTCCGATCATGTGTGAGAAAATATACTTAAAAAACTATGTTAGTGACTATAACTATTTCATCATACAAATGATTTACCGTTACTGGGATTGTGTAGCTCACAACAGTGCATAATGTACGGACAGTCAATCCTGTCCGCAATCATAGCAAGGAGCGCACGCGCCGCACTAGCGACGCGGCTCGCAGACGCATTGCCGCGCTAAAACAGGTCATGCGGGTCATGTAATGTTCGTAAGGTAGGTTAAAACTCACCAGTAGTAGAACCACATCATGAAGACGTGTGACGGGAGGAAGCAAGCAGCGAAGACGAGCACGAAGGCGAGCACGGTCAGCGCCACTTTCCTCCTAGCTCGCATCTGAAAAGATAAATAATGTTAAATAATCATAGATATAATAAAAGACCTGGATAAGTGGATACCCAACTAGCAAAAAAAAATTACGCCACCTAACTGATGCAGTTGCAGTACTTTTTCATATAGTCTCGTTTGGAACGTGACGTTTCGTTCAGCCCATAAAATTTTAACAGTGTTGGTAGTTCTGTGTATGAATTTGACACTTAATGCTCGTCAGTAAGCTCTTTCCCGTACGGTACGAAGCATCTATCGTTTGTATCATTAACGATGCAAAATTGTTCGCTAATGTCATTGACCAAAATTTTTGCGACGATTTTTTTTTCTGCGTTGTGTCTACTTATTTTAATAAGTCAAGGTAGATAATGCACAAAAAAAAGATAAAATAAAGAAAAGTGTCCCAAAACTGTTGTACATTTTTCAAACCATACAAAAGCTATTAAAAAAATTGTAACGAAATTGGGAAAAAAATATTAGGACTCCTTTTTTCTCGTACTAAGGTCGAGAGTTCGCGATATTCAGTAAAAACTCATGAACACTGCCAAATAAAAAAAAACGTCGGTATCGAAATAAAATCGGCCACCTATAGGTATTTCTCAGCTGCTACTGTTGAACATTTTCTATTACCTAAGTACTAGGTATTTCAGTAGGTAACTGTGCTGAATAAAAAAAACTTTACAGTTACGTGAATTGCGAATTGTCACGACACATTTGCATTGTTTACTAATCAAGTCATCCGTGGTAATGGATCCGTAGAAAAGTGTAGTACAAAATCACGTAAGTAACTATTCTAGATTTTTTGTCGTTGTGCTACGGTAAAGTCACAAATCTGCAGGGTTAGCATGGTTGCCATTTTATCGCTTATCACACTGTGCGTCACTTTCGCACATACATACTTGTTAGAACGTGACAGCAACGTCGGTAAACGAAAAAAACCCGACCATCATAGACTAGCTGGGCTACTTTATGGATTTAAGGATGAAGGATAATGATGAGCTATCAGTTTGTATAGAAAGAATCACGTCTGAGCCCGGAGCCGTCAGAGGTCACGTGACGTTTTCTATAGAAACTGACGGATCGGCCCGGATCTGCCACGTCCCGGCCCGGTGTAGTGCGAGTCATCCTTTGGCCCAAGGGCGTAACTTTGCCCACTCATAAAAACACTTGTTATTGTATTACTATCTGTTTAAATCGTTTTGTAATATTTTAAAGATTATATGTAGGTACATTGAAAGAGATGTCATATAATACAGAAAAAGTGACCAAGGCCCCCGGTGAGCAGGGCTGGGATCGAACCAGCGACCTTCTGCTTTCGCGGCGATCCCAGCCCTGCTCACCGGGGGCCTTGGTCACTTTTTCTGTGGCATCTCCTTCAATTTATAATTTATATACAGTGGTGTGACTACTTAAAAAAGACAAAAAAAACATGAATCCAAACATTTATTACATTGAATCAATGATTTGATTCATGCTTTACAATTGTATATTTTTAAGAATTAAGTTATGTTACCTCCCCCCGTAAAGAATGACTCACACTAGAACGGGACGGGACGGGCGGGATGGGATGATCTTTCAGTTTCTATAGAAAACGTCACGTGATCTCCGAGGGCTCCGAGCTATCACGTGATTATTTCTATAGAAATTGACAGATCGTCCCGTTTCGCCCCACCCCATCCCGTCCCGTCCTAATGTGAGTCCTTAACCCGGATTGACTTGTGTATTTGAAAGAATACTTACAACGCTTACCCAGACCTAAGGCAACACATATGTAACTTGTATTAACAAAATCGAATACGATAAATACAAATCTGTAAAGGCCATCCGGTTTATTGGGAAAGTTTTCGGCTATTAGCTCTAGTTTGAAAGGTCAGTTTTAAGGCAGAGGCTCAATGGGAGCTACTACTCACTAGGCGGCGCCACTCATGCGTGGGTCCTGTTTCAATATGAGAGAATTGTCAAAGTGACGTTTTTAATGTTCTCGTCAGACCCACTAGCGCCCCTAGCGGCGGATAGACTCGCGGTAATCATCATTGGCTGATACACTAGTGATTCGCTCTGAAGGCCTAGTATAAAAATTTTACGACATAAACTTCTCGACCGCGTTAGCGTATCGAGGGGTCAAAATATGAAAGTTGCCGGATTTAAATAAACGGCAAACATAATTTGAACTCTCGATACGCTAACGCGGTCGAGAAGTTAATGTCGTACAATTTTTATACTAGGCCTTCTGAACGTTTAGAGTCCATACGCCTTTGAAAAAATGTTCAACTCAAAGTATGACGAAACTATAGGTAATTTTAACCAACTGTTTAATATAACTTGAATTAATTTCGTATAGACTATATGTGGAAACCGATTTTTTTCTAAAATTAATTAATTAACCGAATTTTCTCAATAAAAAATAACTAAAATATATGCCATTAGAACAGAAAACCATGTTTAAGGTAGTAAAAGGCAGAAATTATTATGGTTTGTGTCACAGGGTTTAAGGGTTTCGTTTTTTCCATTTGAGGTATGCAACCGTGAAATTGGCAAATGGCTCAACACACCCTGTTCGCGACTGTACCTCGCCCATATATATTATGTAGCATTTTTGAAAAGTTATTCGACTCAGACGTAATATAGACTACCTATTCAAAACCCCATCAATTCAAGCACTTTAATTCATCACATCAAACATTACCCAACTCCAATTTAGAATACAATAAAAACGAAAATAACTCGGAGTACATTACAAAAGTTTTGTTTGAAAACCGTAAATCTGAACACTCAACCGTCTAGTAAAAACAAAACTTTACTGTCCCAAACAATATTCTATTTTTTCTAAAAGATAACGTATTTCCGCACTTAAAACTCGACGTGACTCGAATTGGTTGGAGAGTTGGGAAGTTGAAGAAAATGTAAGATCAAATAGGGTGAAAGTTCGATAAACTTTTAAAGGGCTTCCGATACACAGGCCGTAACAAAAATACTGGTGATCCGTTTAAGGGCATTTGGTGCATAAACTACTATTGCGTTAATAAAACGAAATACCTACGTATTTAGTCTTATTAAGTACGTCTCGGTAAAGTTAACTAACAATAATACTCTTCGGTAAGCAGTCATGAATTGGAAAAAAATAAAATGGAAATGTAAAAAGCACTACAGTTCGCAAAAACGAACTTTGCGCACGCAAAACAGCCAAAAAATGGTTCCCTTTATGTGCAACTGTATTTAAATACATTTTTCAGTCCTCCGGCCGGTAAGGGCCACTATACGCAAAACTAAATTGCCGCCTGCCGGCTCACATGTTAGTCGACCTCGGCTTCGCCTCGGCCGACAATTACATGGTATCCGAGACATTTCCCACTAAAACGGCCTTGGTATGTAATCTACTATTTTTCATTTTTTTTTGTGTGGATGCTTGGCCTACTCGGACGACCTGCCCCATACAAAATCATTTTTGGTCTCAAAAAATATGAACGCCCTTAGGAAGCCCTTTTAAAAACGAGTTGTTTGCGATTCATTTTTGTCTGATTGCCGAACGAGGGCAATGCTTTTAGAGCGTAATACCTCATCTTTGACTCGAGCTTATATTCACACTAGTGGGTAATTACTTGTTTACCGCGTTGAATACACAATGTCAAAACGCCATACACCTTGGTGGCAGTGTACGCCAAACTTTACCGTGTAGGTAGTTCATCTTTGAACGAAATATTTGAACGGATCTCCTGAAAAAAACAAGTGACGTCACGGCAGATTTCAGCTGGTTTCAACTTACTAAGCTGAGGCGTGTCAGTTATTGATACTGTTATTACAAGATATTTTTACGAATTATATTTAATTTTTACTCAGCAGGTGGCGTTGCAGTCGGTTTTTTATGAAGAGCGCGTTCGGTTATTTTCATAGATATTGTTATTTTAGTACCTACCTTGAACCTCGTTAAGCATTGCTACTGAATAATATATGAAACACCAAGTCAATTATTTATTTAGTCTGACAAATACTACGTTTGGATATGTAGGTAGTTGGGATATACATTAAATTAATATATTATACAATTTTGAATGTGTCCTGTTTCCAAATAAAACCGAAAGCAGCATCATACCAACATCACAATTCACAATGCCACTAGTCAATGCTCGAAAAGGTAAAAATGTGTAGTCATTGAACAGAAAAGTGCTTGATCCCTCTCAGCAGGGAAGAAAGTGCCACTTTGATCCCTTTGAAATTGAACAGAAAAAAACCCTTTTATGAATGTATCTTAAAATAGAGGTCAATATTCTTATAAACGTGCCATTTGATATTTTACCTGACTATATTTCCAAAAAAATTCAAAGGTAGGTATGTGTAGTATATGAAATCACTAACGCGCTATAGGCAAGCTCTTTACCTCAATCCATCTCATCCATGAGTCAGGATCTGCTTATCATTTTTATTATTTATTTACATAATCTCCCCAATATTACCATATAGCTTGCCATTACTCACTGTATATCAGATTTCGTCTAAAAGTATAAAAATGCCATGATTTTATAGTATGTTGCTAGTGACATCAATTGATGTCATAAATGTAAGTACCTATCTGTAAAAGGTTCCACTATTTTTTTACTCTTGGTGTCAACAGCAAGTTGATGAGTGAGCCCGGATATTAGAGGACATTTTTTGCTTACGATAAATACGGTCTCATCAATTTTGCGACATAAGTGCTATACAAGGTGGGGCTTGTAGCAGAGGCAAACATTATAAAGGAAGCATACATTATATCTTATGGTTTATCTGACTTTTGCCGAGGCTAAGAGAACCTAAGGTTCGTTCCTGACCTAATTCCATGATTAAGAGCAAACACAAGCTGTTACAGAGGAAAAGCTCATTCTTGAACCTGTGGGAAAACTAATTCCAATCTTTATCAACAATTGATTATGTTTATTGTCATCTAGAAGTTTTTATTTTCATCTTATGATATTTTTCTGAAGCTAAAAGTGACCGACTTATAATAGCTAAGGATTTAGGTTGAATGACATTAGAAGCGTTATTAGTCGTAGTGTGAAACTAGGTCGATTTGACATTCTAACTAATGAGCAAGGGGTAGATCGTTATGGCTATCCTTGAGTGATAACCTACCTACAGACTTCAGTTTTCTCGTGAAAATGGCGGCTCGTGAACATCGTTAAAATATCGGGAGCTAAATTTGCATAAAAAACCGTGGTAATAACCTGTGTTTTCTCGAATGTCAAAATTAACCACGATAATTTAAAAAGTGAATAAGTCAATTTGGTTTGTATCGTCCCATATAATGTATTATTTGAATAATGACATTTTTATCAGAATTCTATACATACACAGTCATTTTATATATGAATCCTATCATTGTTGTTATACGCACGGTCAATTGACGTATGAGCTGGGAACTGCATCGCCTTGCGCTATTTCTGTGATTTCGGACGCACGGTGTATTTGATCGCACTGATAGAACTGACATCTCACTGACAGATTGCGTAGCACTTCTGTGTTCTGTGGAGTGAGCGGGCATTCTTTGATGTAGTAGAAATGTACATGTACGAGTATGTAGATATAAGACACTTTTAAACGGATTTATCGCGTTTATTGACCCTAAATTTTGACCGCTTTACAGATCTCATTTTCAACGGGTTCAAAACGTAGGATCATGGTGTTAGTAAATGCCATAAATCCGTTATAAAGTCTTTCATTCCATTAATAATAATCGCGGTAGCAGAAGAAAAATTAATGGAGATATAGTTAACATGCAAAGTTTTAGAGGTAGTATACATATATTGAGAAAATGGATAATATTTTTGATAGGAGAAACCCATTAAGCGACATTTTGGACAAAATTTAGTTCGATTGATATCGTTGGAATCGGTTTTTTTATCCATCGTTTGATCCGGGTTAAGAGGCGAGCTGATGATGTTGTTATCCTAGAAATAGCAGGCAAATTAAAAAAAATATGATATTAAAACGTTCTCGTCAACAATTAACAAAATGTTGCTCCTTTACACCATCTCTTTTGTCAAGGTAATGAAATGACCTCAAAACGAAAGTACCTAAAGTTGACTTTGGTACCACATTTCACTGCAGCTCAATACTCAAACCTGGAGATAATGTAATGTGCCTAAATTGAAAAATAAAGATATTTATTACGTGTTTCTTTTTATAGAAATTATCAGATCGCCCTGTCCTTTTCTAGTGAGTGATACATAACGCCATTGTGATTTGTCCCGTAACTTGTGCCCGTAGGACCGAACATTTGCGAAATTAGTTATCAAACTATTGGTTCGCCCAAACATGAACTCGTGACCCCTATATCTCGGTAATCCCTTGACCGAATTGACTAAAGGATGACTCATACTAGAACGGGACGGGACGGGGCGGGACGGGAAAATCTGTCAATTTCTATAGAAAGCGTCACGTGATATCCGAGGGCTCCGAGCTATCACGTGATTCTTTCTATAGAAATTGACAGATTTTCCCGTCCCGTCCCGTCCCGTGCCTGTGGGAATCCCTTGACCGAATTGACTTATTTGAACTTAATTTTTTTATTTGTCTCATTTAACCACTTGCCTTTCACGATGATCCGATCAACGGTACTCGGGTTACCATCGAACAAATATACAAATATACTTATACAAACATAAAAAGCGGGACTGTACCCATACACTTCGTTCGCTCGTTCAATCATGATTTAAAGCGGTATTTTCCGACTCTTTGGTCGATGAGATAGAGAATGGGCATATTGGAATTAGGGAGTGCGGTGGAAAATAAGCTCGCGCGTGGTTTTGCTCGTAGATTTAGTAGGTATTTAGTTCTAGTGAATAAATAAATTATTTTATTGAGACAAACCAAAAGAGAAATAATGAATATCTGTTATAATTTCACAGCAACGTTTTTATAAAACCTAATTTATTTATATATTGATAGAAATTGACCTAATCTAAATGTGGAGAGTAATTAAAAAGGCAAATGACATAAACAATATTTGCAGTGACTTCAGGGTCAACCAAACAAGTAAAATGTATTTAAATGTTTAAGTATAACAAAAATAAAAAATTAAATAAAAACACGAACACGAATTAAAACAAAACTAACCTACGAAATCTCCCAAGTCGCTTCCCTGCGGGAGGGTGCCCATAACACTGGCCACATTCCCCCGCTGGGTGGCAATGTCTAACCTCTGGCCGAGAAATGAGCCAGCCCTATGGTCACCTGTTGACTCAAAATAACAACGAAATGGTAGAGTATAAAACATGATTTTATCAATCAGTTATTCGTTTATTCAAATTAAAAAATATACAATGGCAACTCCACTGCATTACTTATGCTAAAATGCCGCCAGAATCCTAACCCTATACATATGTTTGCTACTCATTCATAAATGAGTGAGTTCAGTGTCTACTGGGAAAAGAGCGGCGTCTGTTATTTGACACAGCTTGGCGTTACACTTATTTGAACTTTCACGATTTTCACACAATTTATAAATTCACTAAAACGGTGCTTAACCTTAATAGAGTTAATTTTCGCAAATGATGGTAAATGGCGTCTTAGCACTTCTAAATGATTGGCTGATAAATTAGGGCATATTAAAAAAGAATTGACTCTCATTCTTATCTTCGGGGTCGCTAATTTACAATGGCGTTGCCCTACAGCAAAAGTCAACGGCCTAATTTAAACGATTTAAATAAGAAATAGTGCTGTCAAGCGATAACGTGACTATTTTAGCGAAACCTTTTTTCATTAGTATTCTAAACGTCTATCTAGCACTTTGATAACATCTTTTAGATTTTTTTTTAAATGGAGCATTTAAGTGCTCTAATGAAATTGTTTGAACTCGGTTTAAGTGTAATAATCTGTGAGCTGTTTATCTTGGGTGACCGCTTTATAATTAAGTGAGATGAATTTTGTACCCTTCGAATATTTGATTTCAACATTTTGTTTTTTGAGGTTGGACAACAATGGAACTGCCAAAGGATTGATCCAGTAAGAAGGCTAGTATAGCAAACTGTCTCATTTCGTTATTATTGGCCATTTTCCGGAGCCATCTACTTCTATGCTGTGTTTTGGTATGTGATGTCATGTCTAAAGTTTCAGCTTTGTCATACTTAACACTTACTTTTGTGGTACTTACTTACCGTTACAGTGTAGGTAATATTCGTTTATTTTGTATGAAAACCGAAAATATATTTTAATGATATGTCAGGCAGCTTGAGCTCCTATTATGAAACAGCGTGTTGAATTTAACGGTAGTAAAAAAACACGGTGTATATGTAGAATAAAGGATTTCTTGCAAAAGTTTTGCTGATTTCAACTGAAGTAATAGACAGAAATTATTATGATTTGCGTTAAATCACAACGAAATCGTACGAAATTCATGAGCATTTTGAAGGACTGAGGACTTTAAATGCAGCGCACGTACCATTTTAAGTAAGCTCTTCAAATGATAGACTAGGCCTAGACTTCAGTAAATACGAAATATCTTCCACCGATCCAGAAAAATGATCTCTCAATGTCAATCCTGAAGTTATTTATATTCTTGACGTCTCACGACAATCGTAAAACTGGATTATAGTGTTTGTCGTTCAACACTTGTGATGATAAAATGAGTGAAATATGTCGTCGTATTTTATGCCGCAAGTAGGTAATAGTACAATATGATACAAGTGTGAAAAAAGATGGCGATGGTCTTATGACACACGAAACTGTGTCGAAACATCGGTATATTAAAGTAAGTTAACTAATTAATATTTAAAACGGGTCACTCACGTAATTTAGTCGATTTTCGCTCGACATGTTTCGTTCTTTACGAAGAACTAAAATCGACTAAATTACGTGAGTGACCGTGAGAGAGTCTCACGAGAGTTTTATAGTTAAAATAAGTTAACTAAATTCGCGATAGACCCGATCTATATAAGGTGCTAACAATTTAGTCACGGATATTTTTACCGCTGATAGTACTCGGTTCTCGGAGTACATTTAGGTATGAAACATCATAAGTTTTGTTATGTTTTTTTGGAAAAACTAGGAAACAAATTTGCAACGTTAAAACACCCTGTTAGTGTGATTATTAAATGAGTACTCATTGAACATATTTTAGTACCTCTTTTACCTAACACCTAACTGGCCACTTAACGTCAAATCAAATACTCGATTGTCAACGTCATGTTAAACATCTTGTCAGTTAAATTTGCACATGGTGATTATTTTTAGACGAAATTATAATTATTATTTTTGTTCGGTAAATGAAAACAAAAAAATCATATACAAAGGTTCCTTAATTATAGTTTAAAGTTAATTATTTTAATACAATGTATTATCTGTTAAAATATCCGTGACTAATTTGTTAGCACCTTATATAATTAAATATATATATATATATATATATATATATATATATTAAAGCCTTTCAGAGTCTCCCACTGCTGAGTAAAGGCCTCTGCCTTGGATCTCCATAACTCCCTCTATTGAAATTTCAAGTAGGTACTTAACAAAATGAATAGCAGTAATTTTTTTACCTAAAATTTTACCCATCAACCCAATTATCTCAAGTAAGTTCTCTTGCAAGCTGCCCATGCGTTTACGCAGAATTGTGCTTGTTTTAGTGAAAAGTACACTTTGTCACCAGTTTATAAGGTTCTATATGACATTAGCAGTATTAGCACGTTATTACCAAGCGACAAAATTATAACGTTTACTTAAACAGTCACATTTTTTTATAAATTACTCGGTCAGATTATAACCTAAGTCAAAAGATTGCAGAACTCTGGCTTAGAAATGAAAGAATTAGCCGTTAGCCGTCAGGCTACGACCATGATAACCCGAGATAGTAAAAAGGTAAACCGATATGCCGAAACGTGACGCAACTCTGATACCGACTAAGGGTTTCGCAAATAACACGTGCACGGATTAACGTACTAGGGATAGGTATACTCCGAAGTTTTGTCCTCAAAATGGGCCTATACTGCACGGGTCACTTCATCATCAGAAGACATTTTTTTTCCTCTTAAGTCTGCCTTAAGTTTGGAAAATAAATATTAGTCACTCGGGGCCCGGTCAGGGCTATAGGGTGGTTGACGAATTTCCTCGAAGCTACACTGCAACAGCACATACCTCTGCTAAGTTTTACTCGATGTTTTTGATTGCCTCTCGTAATTGTTCAATAAGGGTAGCATAATACCTGCTGTTCACATTGGTGTTACATTCTTTTATGTCTATCAACAGTATTCCGTGACAATCCCAGAATGTGGTAGCCATTATCTTTTTGGTGGATTGCGTAACCCTGGCCTTCCTAGGTGGCTTTTCACCAAATCGACTCCACTCCATCGATTTCTTTTCGGAAAGGGGATCATAGTATAAAACCATTGTTTCGTCCCCAGTAACAATTGACTCCAAAAAACTCTCTCCGTATTTTTTATAAGCATCTAAAACTTCCTGATAGCATGCTTTTCGCTCACTTCGTTGCAAGCTCGAAAGAAGTTTGGGCACCCACCTGGCACTAACTTTATTCATGTGAAGATGTTCATGAAGAATCTACAGCAGGCTAACAAATATACATGGTAAAAATCTCGTTTTAAATAGTAATTATAATTGTTGTGTTTTGTTTTTGTTTTGTTAAAATTAATAATATTATATAATTTAATTTAATGTACTGCTTACTAATATTAAAAAAAATTGTAAATAACAAATTGATCCCAGTTGGTCGTGAATAAATGAAATTGAATACATTTTTCTTTTCAGATAGGTAGTGTTTTATAGGCTATTTGGTTTTCATTTAAGCAGAAACGTCTGCGACCAAACTTGGTAAGAAAGTAAAAGTGGAAAAAGTATTTATAGTATATTTGTTTTTAGTCATCAGTCACGACGTTACACACTGGTCCTGAGTAGATGATTATTTGGCAACAATTATATTTCTCGATTTGCGACCACAGCGCGGCGCAACATGCGGAATCGCAAACAGATACGATTATCCGTAACCCATATACGGCACCAATATCCCAAAACCCGAGCGATAACCACAACATTTTATTGATCAAATCGATAGGTTTTTAGTAAAATTAGCTACGGAACACTTACTCGTATTCGGCATTATCGTTTGGCTTCATTCCAGAGCATTTATGGACCATATGTGCCAAGCTGGATATTGCTTGTAGCGGGGTTAGGATTTAGGAGACTGGTGAAAGAATATAAGATACTTAAGGATGACTTTTTGGGCTTGTACTTCCGTAACGGGGAAACAGCAGGAACCCCTCCCTGTGTTAGTTTTGACACTTCGGTGACTGCGTCTTAGTAATAGCTTTCTGTTTGACACGGTCCAAAAGGTTAAAGGAATTTTAAAGTGATAGCAAATATGGCTTTTGAAGTCCGAAATGCCAATGTTTCAAAAGAAAAAATCTGAAGTCATGACTTTCAATTTCTAATTTTGTCGTCTAGCCTATTGGCTGGAAATACGAGTACAATGCACTTGTGAACGTCACAAACGGGACGGGTTGATCTGTCAATTTAATACACAAAAAATCACGTGATATCTCGGAGCCGTCGGAGGTCACGTGACGTTTTCTATAGAAACTAAAGCTCGAATTGTCAACTGCCAACGTATATCTGATTGGCTTGATCCCTTGGCGCTGCGTAGAGATGTGGCCTCACTCTGCATTTTCTATCGCATGTATTATAAGGAGTGTTCCGCGGAATTGTTCGGATTAATCCCTGCCGCTTCTTTCCGCCATCGCCCTACGCGACAATATTTCCACTCTCACCATTTAGATGGTTGGCAGTCCTCAACTGTGCGCTTTTCCCGAAACTTCCTGCCTCGCACAGCTAAACTTTGGAACGAACTGTCGCCAGCGGTGTTTCCGGACCGATACGACCTTCAAACCTACAAGAAAAGAGAGTACTCCCACCTTAAAGGCCGGCAACGCACTTGCGATACCTCTGGTGTTGCGGGTGTCCATGGACGACGCTAATCGCTTACCATCAGGCGATTCGTTTGCTCGTTTGCCCCCTATAGCATTAAAAAAAAAACAGATCGGCCCAGCCCAGCGTGCGTAGCCAAGATGCTAATCGCTCACGCTTAATAACGTATCGTAGCTACCTCTCTCTATCACTCTTCCTTATTAGTGTGACAATGACAGTTGCCTTTCGTTAGCGTAGCGAATGAGCGTGAGCGATTGGTATCTTGGCTACGCACCCAGTTACATCCCGTTCTTGTGTAAGTAATCCTTTAGACGAGTAAGGGGGCTATGATCAGTGGTCGGAATTAAGTGAGCTAAACTTTTTTTCTTCGCGAGAGGACATAGTAAAGAGTAGTTACAACTGGGTAAAAAAATATTCTTTATCTTTCTAGCTAAGGAACTATAGTTGCTTATTTGGTTAATCAACTATTTCTTGTCACATTAAGTGACAATTATGCCATGGTTACGGTCTCCTGGGTGACTTTTAAAATCACTGTTTTATGGTTTTAAAATTCACAAAACATGATTTTTTTGGTATATTTATATTTCCTTTTCATGATGGACCATCTACCAAACATGTCAGTAGAACATACTACGATTCTTCTAACAAACTGTGCTGTATTTGTCCCCTGGCTGACGGGACAGAATAACAAAAAGAAATAGTTGATTCACCCTGCCCTGAGCAGTGGCACAAACAAAAGAAGGAATTCACTGAACAAAAATCAGTTTTATTTATTATTTATTTATTTAAACTTTATTGCACAAAATACAAAAACAAATGTACAAATGGCGGACTTAATGCCCAATGGCATTCTCTACCAGTCAACCATAGGGCCAAACAGAGACTTGAATAAAATGGTGCAAAGGGAGAATCAAGGTAATAATATCGAAATAATTGCAAAGCAAACTGAAGAACATTATATATATTATTATATATAATACATAGATAAAATAATATAATACACTACTATAATACACACTATACAATAATGATGGACACTATGGAAACTCTTCTTTCAGCAGGTGCTTACGCAGCATCCGCTTAAACGCACTCTTACTTGAGTTTTGTGACAAAGACATCAATTAAAATTAACAAAGTTATTGAACCTTACTTACTTAGAAGTCGGTTAAAAATATGTTATAGTGTGTGTTAAGGAGATGTGTCCCTCGGATGTCTAGTGGATATATTATGTCCGTAGGGGTGCAAACTTGCAAAAAAATATGGCCGCATATTTATTACTAAAACAGGCTCAGGGGGTCTATGACGAACCAATTCGTTCGTTCGTTTATCTATTTCCCTCTCCATCACTCTTGCGTATTTGATATGTCATTCGGATAAAAATGGATTTCCTGTTGAGGTTTCTTCTAAAGACTATAATTAGTTAAGAAAGACGAAAGTACAATATTTAAAATGGATAAAAACTTATTAGAAACAAACAAAGAAAGAAAAAAAATATTGCCACGGTCACGGAAATAATCACAATATAGTGTGTACAATACAATTTCAGTATTATATATGCGTGACAAAAGGAACGGGCTCAGCATAATATGTTATAAGCTGACATAGTTATAAGCTGACGTTACATAATATTAGCTTATAACTGCGCAACGCTGGCTTTCAGTCCGTCCCCTTTTCACCAGAACACATTAACATTTTGCTGCGGGTAGAAACAGCCAAATAAAAAAGTTTAGAGATTTATAGACAGGTATACAGTTTCGCCGAGATCTGTTCTGATTATAAAAATTGCACTTAGCAATTCTAGAACAAAAAAATAAATAAAATGCTACTGCTAAATTGAAAGGAATATTTAAAGGAATACAGGATCTTTAGGGGGTCAGCAAGCTCCATTGTGAAAGCCCTGGTACACGTGTCCATACATAATTAATTACAAGGTCGTTTTCGAGAAAATCTCCGTACAAACAGCCGTAATAAGATAATTGTTTATTTTGTAAGGAAAAAGGTTCATAGAGTAGACAGTGACTCGTAAGTGATTTGAATCTACCTTGCATAGTAAGTGTAACTTACCTACCTACCTACCTCTACCTATCTTAAATCTAAAAAAGGTCCTTGAAGCATTGCACCTAGGATCCTGCCGGCATTTCCTAGTTGTATCGCAATGATGATACGGTGTGCGAGGAAGCCACCAGCTCTTCGGTCACCAGTTACATCAACCAGACGTTTCGGGATTTCAACAAATAACTTGTTAGTTATACTTGAATAATATACTTGGTTTGGTAATAAACTTACATAGTTACATTGCTAATTGACAATCATCGTTCAGATTATCCAGAATACGTACTCCCACATACGTCACCGTTTCTTGCGTTTAAATGCAACTACCTACGCCCATTGAAATTTCAAAATCCAATCTCTCGAAATAGCTTTACTATATTAGTATAACATTATCCACCAGGTGGGATAGTATAGTCCCTAGAATACCTAACGCGTAGGTGTGAGCTACAGTCATACATATGTAGGAGCTTCAGCAACGGGGGAGACCTTATGCGTCACGCTAGCATGTATAGGTATAACGTCATTCAGTCCTTACGCAAATACAGGCTTCCAACGCTTTATTTATCTTGTAGAAATTCTAGTCGCTTAAAAATAGATATATTGCCCGGGAATGGAAGTTCATGACGTGCAAAGCTGCAAAATCGCATGGACACATTGTAAATGAATTCATTCAAAACTGTACCTACATATCCACTTAGTTTTGCAGTTGCTTATGTGAGTAGGTGTTTGTAATTTTTACTCAGAAGTTTTCTTGCTTGCTTGCTTTTGTTGTGCACCATCAGGGTATAATGACAGGAGTACGCTTCTCTGATATTTCCTATACATTAATTATTTATTTTACAAGGGGTACGCGAATGATTCTAAAATGGAGCCACGAGCGTAGAGAGTGGTTCCAAACCTGGAATGTTTAGCTTCACGAGAGTTTAACAAAATTTGCCGCAGAGTGTAATACTTATAACATTTTCCATATCGAAACGACGAAAATAAAATCTACATAGTCTACAGATTACAGATCTTATCCATTTTTTTAAACACGTTTAAGTACAGAATCTAATATATTTAACGTATATATGTTATCAATGCGTAAGAAGTTACCTACTTCAGACGATACAAGTGCCATCTTAATCCCAGACTGGCAATATTTTAAAGTCGAGGCCCAAATTCCTATAAAATATGTTGCAGCTTATAATGATTCAGGTTACATTGTAGTTAAGAATTCTTGGCAGAATTAAGATCACGCTTTGCCAACACCATTATGGCATGTGATTCTTTTTAGGTTTCCGTACTTATTTAAAATATACTACAACTACTTGACTAGTCATTATTGTACAGTCAAGTGCAAAAATATGGTTCGACGTAATCGACTCATAAATATGGTACGACGCTCTTATTACGCCGGCATAAGGTGCTATAGGACATATTTTTGAGTAAGATGTGCACCACCATATTTTTACACTTGACTGTACGTCATTACCTATATACTCGTATGCTTGTCTATTATAATATTTGTGTCCCGCTCACCAACTTTAAGGTTAGCTGGAAGATATGCCTTACAGGGATAAGTTATTCATTGAAATTAAACACTTTAGAACGGATTAATCGCGTTTATTAACACCATGATCCTACGTTACGAGCCCTTTACAGCACTCGTTTTCACAGGGTTAAGATGATGACTGAAAGAATGCGAATTCTCCCCGTCAATCAAAAAAGTTACTTGTGCAAACTACCTACATACAAAAATATAAAAATTATTTAAAAATAAAAACAAAGGTTGGTCTGCAATGCCCAGAGGGGCATTAAGCAGGCAGGTTATAAAGCTAGTAAAACATAGCCTGAAGGGCATTCTATAATTAAAATTAAAAATGTTTAAATTGGAAAAAACCCTGTGAGGATTAACATACATGACAACTTACGAACGCTTCCCTAACTGGCTTATGGAGCAGACAGAAGCGACAAGAAAACTACCCCATTTTGCCTCTTTTATCCGTTTTCAATCTTATCTTTTCAAACAAATTCCACACTAAGGTCTTCCAGATCTCAATTTTTATTTATTCAGACAACGAGATCCACAATTTGTTAGTAATTATGATCTACTAAAATAAACTATGTTAATATTTGTAACTAGCTAGGGACAACATATTCTTAATTAAAACAAAACATTATAAAATTCTTTATTATTTGCCATATGAGTCTTCGTTTAAAAGTTATATTTGAATAAGCAAATTGATCGGATATTGAAGTGACGTTAATTAAAACGAGTTAATTTAAATAACAATATGCACTAATTGAGTGGTAGGTCATTAAATAAAAATATTGACTTTATAAATTATCACGTCAAAACGAAATCCCAATTAATTTCCCATCCCAAAGAAATCCGAGTTTCAGTCACAAAAACGATTTAGCAATATAACATATTCATTAAGTATTGAAGTACCTATTGAAATCATTGCTTACAAAAAAAATCGGTTTAAAATAGTAAAGTTGTAAAATGAAATAGCACGAAATTGTGCTCGTTTCAGCCCCCGCCGTGTCTCAAAAAAACGTGCGGTGATCCAAAATGGCTGTAAAATTATTATGTATATAATTAGACAAATCTATCTACTAGTGTTCTACTCTCAAGCATCTAATATCGTTCCTAGTAACCCACGTTTCAAACCGTGATGAGTACTGATGAGAAAAGGATTCGAGAGTACCGTTAACACTACAGTAGGTACTTATAAAATATAATCATATAATAAGTCAATCTTTGATATCTCCATAAGTGCAGTCACTTACAGATAATAGATTTACAAAGTATGCTTTATCATATGCCTGCTATCATATGCCTCGTTATGTTTTCTCGTGTTAAATACATAGAAAATAAAATTTGGAGTAATTTTGTAATAATAATTTAGCATTAATAGGCGTGTGACACCTAAAAATCACTCTTTGGAAATCCACCCATATAAAATCTGCTAATACGTAGAGATTAATATTTAAATTAAATTCTGGACAAGGGCTCACCACAGATAAATTAATACAAAAAGAGTAGAAAGTCCACGTTTGGTGCAAGTTTCCGGTTAGCAGAATTCGGATTCAAAATTCATTGGACCGAAATTTTCATGCAGATAAGTCGTTAGATTTTACAATTTTTAAATGATTTTGCTGTGAGTATAACAGTTGTAACAGTTTGTTTTTTGTTTTAGGCAATCACTGTTGTGCATCATTGAATTGTTAGCGATAGAAGTGGAATTTTAAACGCATTTTTTTTAGTGACTTTACATTTTGTATTTAGAATATGGCTTGATTTCTTGTTTTTTGTGTCCGTCGTAGCATAAGTATCATATATTTATTATCATGGATACAACGTCATATTTTTGTTCAAGAAAGCATACTTAGTCTTTATGAGCTGTATTACGCCTATGAGCGTAATGGATTTTCATACTATTTTACCGCCCGCCCATGTTTCCCAGAGGACCCGTGCCCGACGCGGACGCCACACGTAGCCGCCGCGATGTACTGTGGATTGTGCTACTACACTACCGCTAATAATTATTCTCCATTTATCTGCTAAGTAAATTTATGTATTTCCTCGCAAATGTGATGAAAAACATTGTATCTATGACGGGCGGTACATTTTTACCACCCTTACACAATGTACAATAGTACATTACTGCAGACGCCGGGAAAGAAGGGCTTAACGGGTGAGTATGTATATACACGAGCCGAGCGTTAGCGAGGTCGGGTAACCATACGAAGCCGTTAAAGCCCTTTTCACGGCAAGGCATGTATAGTGCTTTTCTCAAACATGCAATGAAATTAATAAAAAATCTCCAAAAATATCATAGTTTTATTTCTAGAAAAACTAAAAGTTCACTTGACGAATTAATATATCGATACCTTTGGGTTCAATTGTCGTAAAGGACATTTTGGCCAAAATGAGTTATATATACAGTTTTGTTCAGAATCTCAAGCGCTATCGATCTGTATAGTTAAAATTTCGATATCTCTTAAAAAGTTGCCTTTACGACCAAGATTTTCTACTATGGACACGCAAAAATAACTAAGCTGATGGGGCGTAAATATCAAGTCATGGAATATAAATAATCATCTGTATCGTAAAGGAAATATATAAATAAAAATAGTGTCGTATGTGACCTTCACGTTCATTGTTGTCCTTTAAGCCCTTACTTTATTACGATAATTTTTATAGTACTATGGTCAAGTTGGGCGTAAAGAACAAGTTTCTCGTCCTTTACGACCTGCACTACAAATAATTCTTCCGCAATAATATGGAACAACCTAGGTGTAAAGGACCGTGTCACTTTTCTGAAAGGGAATGGAAAAGGAAAAGAAAGGGGTAAAGGCAAGGGTAAAGATAAGAAAGAATATAACCAACGGACAGGAAACAAATGTTCTAGACTTGAGTGTTTGAAGGCCAAAGTCTAAAGATACACGGAACGACTGAAAATTTAGATCCCTTTTTTTTTTCGAAACATCGTGGACCTGGACGTGCGAAATCCGCTAAACATTTTTTTAATTTGTTTGTTTATTAGACTATAATATTATTACTATCCGACCAGTGCCTTTAGTAATACTATTTAATATTGGTTTGGCTCGGTTTGGAACCCTATATAGTATTTATAAGCGCAGGTTAGGACGCGTAAGTATACGAACTGTTACCAACTGATAAGTAATAGTAACCGTAAACCCGATTAATGTGTTGATTTATATTCTTAATATTTTTTAAAACAGAAGATGTTATTTAGTTTTTAAACAATCTTTGCTTTAAGTACCGCGGACTTAAAAGGTATTCCTTGTACTTCTTTCTACTTAAGACTTAAAATGACTATGTCATATAAGTAAAAACTACTTAAACATTAGTAATTAATTACATAGTTTAATTACATATACATACGTACTCCGAAAGCATTCCCCTACTAGAATTAAAGGCTGAATGCGTTAACTATTGAGACAGCGGCGAGCACTGAAACAATAACTTTTGGTGCCAAAATGTTAGATAGTTTTGAAGCAAATATTGTTTCTTTATTGCAAAACTGGATATAAAATAGTCTAGTTCTTTGTTGCTACTAAATATTTACAGAAATATACACTGTAAATCTAATTCGGTTATTTTTACCATATTAACTACGTTTAAATACATTTTTCAAGTTTCTTAATAGTAAACTAAGCTGAATACAGTTGTCATTAGTACCATTTCGGTTATATTTACGCCCCGAATCTGTAGCAAAATCATCTAACACCGTCATTTACGACCCTATCAACTCTAATTGTTCAAAAAAATCTTGGGTGTAAAGGACATTCATAGCATTTTGACGTGTCCTTTACAACACCTAACTTCTAAACCGTTTAGTTTATCACTACGGTTGCTACACCAGGTAAAAGATACTAGAAATCTACATATTTTACTTATACATGTCACAAACATAGGTAAAAAAACAAAAAATATATTAACAGTTTTATATAAAAAAAGTTGTTTTTTGCTTCTCCTGAAAACCTGCATTTTGTCCTTTACGACAATTGAACCCAAAGGTATCGATATCTAACACAAATATTGCTATTTAGTTCGTGGTGATTCCAACATGAATTTAGTCTATAACGATAAAACAGATGATCCATAAATATTTCATGATGTATAAATATGTCGCAATGTAAAATGTACCAAACACGAACAGCACTTGTTATTCTGTGACAATGAAAATTATAACCTCTTTACAAATTTTTGTAATTCCTACTTATCCTTAGATAGACAGACACAGTTCTCACTTAAACAAGAAACCAATTTAGTCTAAACAGTTATCGTAATATTAACTAAGCACGCAAGGAATTTTGTAGCCATATGCCTTCCGAAATCTCGTTTGTCATTTGCGCCATCAATTAATTTAGAGCCCATTCAATTTTACTTTCGCATTTCGCACTTAATTCTGGTGGGGCTCAATGAATAGTCATTTCTGCTTCAAAACTCGACGACAACATTATTATAATAAATAACAATGAACAATAAAACCAGTGAAATAGAATAAAAGAATCAAAGTTATTTAACTTAACCTCCAAAATTATTAAAAAAACTACATAGGCGTTTTTTCACACGCGGTTTGAGTAGACGCTTTTACGTTTAAATTTATTTTAATACTTGGAATGTACCTATATTTGTGTGAGTAAATTTGCAATAACGTGTTGTTACTTATTTTCATGTCGATGTCCATTTTATATAAATAAAACTTCAAAATATCATTACTTATTTTTATTTTTAATAGGCACTGTGGCAGAATGTTATCATGAAACAAAACGGCATGGTTTGAGTAGACACTTTTACCGCTAATGTTTAAATTTATAATGTGTTATTTGTTATGTTCATGTCCATATTGATTAAGTATCGACTTAATATATTCGAATGTATAATTTATTGTTTTTTTTTAATAAGCGTACTGGCATAACTGGCAGAATGTCATCATGAAACTGTCGTAATGAAACTGTTATAATGGCTAAAAACCATGTTGCTGTGTCACACATTTATGTGGAATAAAATTAAAAAAATATTACTTCCCGGCCTAGGCCTTCAATTTTGTATGAAATTTCATTACGTGTCTCTCCAGTTGCCCCGCCTGAAACGTGGTACTTTGAAGCCTATTATAACGAACGTTATAACAACATTTCATTGCATGTTTGAGAAAAATTAAATTATGGCTTAAGTTTCTATGCTAAATCTAATAACAATACCTACATGGGCTTATTCACTTTGGTTCGTTTTCACGGAGAATGTCAATATCTTTTTCAAAGTTAATTTTCCCACAATACCGCCCTCAAAAAAAAAACCAAATATATATAACAAACCACCACCAATAATACAAAACGCGACACGTGTTTCGGGTCTCTACGAAGCATCCTCAGGAGATACAGGGGATGTTGCTGGTCTGGCGTCCGACATTCCGTGTCCGTGAATTATCGATGGGTTTGGAGTTGCGGTAGACGTTCATCGATTTCTCAAGATAATTAACATTTCTCGGGATCATTTAGTTATCCAATTTAAAATTGAATTAAGCAATTTCGACAAGGGGCTATTATTAATATGGATGACGATTTCCTCATTGATTTCGGTCACAGTGACTGTGTGTGTTGCTTGGCTTTGAAGAAAATATATCCTAACTATACTAGAGGTATGTACAAAAGCAATATTAAAGACTAGACTGGGTCAAAACCGCCCCGTGGGAAGCCAGTACTGTCAAGCTGGGCTAAATTGGCAGACTTTCAGATGTACTCTTTGAGTAAAATCGATGGAAACTCAAACAAGACTTGAAATGTGTCCATTCAGTGACATTGTGTTAAAAATGCAGTCTCCTTCTGCAAGACGATATTGAAATTTGCTCCACCACTGCTCTCATGTGATTCCAACACGCTTCTTTGGTCAAGCAGACCGCATACATGGATTTGGATACACTCTTCGGAAAGGTCAAAAGCAAATGCGTCATAGGGTATAATATTCTTGATCGCGTCGAAATAAAAAAAAATTGAGACACGTACTTACTAATGGTATTAAAAAAACAACAGACGATATATTGAGTTCAATTACTTTGATAAAAAGTTATCGGTTTCATGGAAAACAATTAGATGGTATCGTAACTCATTTACTATAATACACCTACATCCAAAAATTTAATCAAATTGCTTTTTAACGATCCATAAGATCATCAACGTTTTTACCCTAATTCAAAATAAAAAATGAATATTCAGATATAAATAACTTAAGGTGACATGCTAGATCTAACGACATTACCATGCAGTATTCAGCCTGTTGGATTATTGTGGATAACGTTAATGTTTTTGTCAAAATCCTTATGACAATGAAAACGTCTAATGAAGACTGAAGAAGGCGAAGTGGTTGCGAGAGTAGTTTTTTTTAATTCTTGAGCATTCAATGTTATTTTATATTGTATTAGCGACCCGCCCTGGCTTCGAACGGGCAATTCTGGTACTAAATATACTACATAATGTCTTAATATACAACGTGCACAGCGTTTTTTGTCATGAAACAATACAAACATGTTCTCTTTAGATGTTACTCTTGGAAGAGTGTTAATAAAAAAAACAATATGAAAAAGACTCAACGCTCAAATCTAAGCCTGCAACGTTGAAAGTTTTACCTTGCGATCTATTAATGGTAATTGCAAAAGATATCTTTACCTATGTATGGACAGCCAGCGGGAAGCAACTTTTCTCAAACATGCAATGAAATGTTGTTATAACGTTCGTTATAATAGGCTTCAAAGTACCACGTTTCAGGCGGGGCAACTGGAGAGACACGTAATGAAATTTCATACAAAATTGAAGGCCTAGGCCGGGAAGTAATTTTTTTTTAATTTTATTCCACATAAATGTGTGACACAGCAACATGGTTTTTAGCCATTATAACAGTTTCATTACGACAGTTTCATGATGACATTCTGCCAGTTATGCCAGTATGCCTATTAAAAAAAACAATAAATTATATATTCGAATATATTAAGTCGATACTTAATCAATATGGACATGAACATAACAAATAACACATTATAAATTTAAACATTAGCGGTAAAAGTGTCTATTCAAACCGTGCCGTTTTGTTTCATGATAACATTCTGCCACAGTGCCTATTAAAAATAAAAATAAGTAATGATATTTTGAAGTTTTATTTATATAAAATGGACATCGACATGAACATAAGTAACAACATGTTATTGCAAATTTACTCGCACAAATATAGGTACATTCCAAATATTAAAATAAATTTAAACGTAAAAGCGTCTACTCAAACCGCGTGTGAAAAAACGCCTATGTAGTTTTTTAATAATTTTGGAGGTTAAGTTAAATAACTTTGATTCTTTTATTCTATTTCAATGGTTTTATTGATCATTGTTATTTATTATAATAATGTTGTCGTCGCGTTTTGAAGCAGAAATGACTATTCTTTGAGCCCCACCAGAATTAAGTGCGAAATGCGAAAGTAAAATTGAATGGGCTCTAAATTAATTGATGGCGCAAATGACAAACGAGATGTCGGAAGGCATATGGCTACCCAAAATGCATGCGTGTTTAGTTAATATTACGATAACAGTTTAGACTAAATGGGTTTTTTGTTTAAGTGAGAACTGTGTCTGTCTATCTAAGGATAAGTAGGAATTACAAAAATTTGTAAAGAGGTTATAATTTTCATTGTCACAGAATAACAAGTGCTGTTCGTGTTTGGTACATTTTACATTGCGACATATTTATACATCATGAAATATTTATGGATCATCTGTTTTATCGTTATAGACTAAATTCATGTTGGAATCACCACGAACTAAATAGCAATATTTGTGTTAGATATATTAATTCGTCAAGTCAACTTTTAGTTTTTCTAGAAATAAAACTATCATATTTTTGGAGATTTTTTTATTTATTTCATTGCATGTTTGAGAAAAGCACTATACATGCCTTGCCGTGAAAAGGGCTTTAACGGCTTCGTATGGTTACCCGGCCTCGCTATCGCTCGGCTCGTGTATATACATACTCACCCGTTAAGCCCTTCTTTCCCGGCGTCTGCAGTAATGTACTATTGTTTTATACTATGTAGTGATGATAATTCATAACGACTATGATCTACGAGTACCTACATCCCATTGCTGGACAGCCTAGACTTCTCATACACGTTTTTTGCTGCATATATCCAGGTTTCCTAGCGATATTTTTCATCACCAAAAAGCAATGATTATCGGATATTTTACTGCTCGGCGGCCTAAGGTAAATAAACCAAAGATTGTCATAGTCTAGATGACAAACAAAATCTAATAAGTCCGTCTGTTTGATTATTAAAAAATATTTGACACGTATTTTTTCTTTTGTCCGACAAATGAAAAATGAGGGAAATACAGTAAATTAAAGTTTGCGTAACGTCACAATTAGGTAATAGTGACATCACCACCACCAACTTTGATGTTCTTCATCTTCATAAACTTTAGCTAGGTATAACAAAAAACGAAAAAGTACGTTTTTCAACCCATAGGTAGTCGTCATCCATATTCCAAACAGTAGTAAGTGTAAACGCCAATGTCGTTAAATTCGAAACATCACCTTAAGATAATTACTTACCAAATTCAACCGAAAAAGGAATATAATATTGGCAGCTCGCCAATATACCATAATGTGGCTATTGTGTAACTTTTAGCCCACGACACGTACTGCTCTATTCTCTAATGACGTAACAGGCGCGGTTTTCATACTAAAACCTGTCCTTTTGTGTGATTGAAAATGAACAGATGAAATCGCCAAGTAACGCTTTTGGAGTACTAATGTTGGCAACAGACATGACAAGATTGTGGAAAGGTGAGACTATCTTTTGAATCTTTATTTCCTGGGAAATATTTTCTACGTTAAATAAATCCTATGCAATGATTAAGTATTTTTTCTACTCCAGCACTTCTATCTGTCAATTAAATGACCGACAGGGATATTAAATAAGTATGCATTATAACGTTGTCTATGGTATTCCATAAGAACACTGCTCCTATGGACTTTCATACAATATATGAGCACTGTTGATTTTTTTAAATTTCTTTAGTGGGCATGCGAAATCTTCCACATTCTGCCACCTTTCGAGATTCTGCTTTTTTCGCTATTTTAACTGTCGTAGAAAAACTAGAGTATGTAACAGCTAGTAATTACATACACTACTATTAGATGCCGGATATGACTCAATAACAGATAATTCAAGGAAATTACGCAGTTAAGCGCTCTGTTGAACAAAAGCAAGGAAAATATTACTTTCGCGTATCTCTTTTCCTGCCTACCTCATCTTATTTTACCTTATCCTAATGTTGGTCTCTTTTGTATCTTCTCTTAACCTTAGTGTACCTAAGTGTACAACGAAGTTAATGGCCGGTAGAGCGAGCCAAGCGTGCGGCGGGATGGCCAGCGTGGCGTATAGCGTCTATGAGCTTTGTTTAGCACTCTGCTCCGTTGTACGCCCCGGTGCAGGTATGCCCCGGTATACGCTCCGCTGTACGCCCCGCTATACGTCCCGATGTACGCCCTGCTCTACGCCCTGCTTTTTGCTCGCGCGGCTTCCCAGGTTGCACTTAAGAAAATAAAATATACAAACTTCTTAGAAAAAGAAGGAAAAGTGGAAAAGATCATGACCTCGGGCGGGACTCGAACCCGCGACACTAGGACATACACCCGTCGCTCTGCCAACCGAAATAAACTTGTCCTTGTTTTCTAAAAAAATTGATACTTACCTATCGTTCGCAGACGTTTCGTTTAAAAATAATGGTTTAAAATATAAGCTGATTATAAGTTTTGCTAACCTGTCTCTGCGTCCCCTGCATTTCCCCAGGCATATTCTGCGTGCTCAGCACCAGATGGCGCGCCATCAGGATGTAGAACAGTGCGATAACGGCCAGGGGCAGCGAGTAGTATACCAGGAACCGCAGCAGCACCATGGTGGAAGGATACGTCTCACCCCACTCGGGTGGGTACGGGTAGCAGACGAGGAACTGGAAGAAAATTGCGTTTTTAGGCTTTCATTATATAATGTTATATTTTATACAAAACGTATCATGATACAATCACCTGATACGTTGTCAAAGTTTATTGTGACTTTGACAACGTTGTTCGGTAGTAGGTCTCTGTTTTTTTTAAATACATATAAGTAAATAAATAATAAAAAGAAATATTACAGACGATCTTACACAAATCGACCTAGTTCCACAGTAAGCTCAATAAGGCTTGTGTTGTGGGTACTAGACGACGATATATATAATAGATAGATACATATAAATACTTAAACACACCACAAATAAATATGTACATCCATAACTCAGGAACAAATATTTGTGATAAACCCACAAATAAATGCCCTGACCAGGATTCGAACCCGGGACCTCCTGCTTCGTAGGCAGGGTCACTACCGACTAGTCTAGGAGGCCGTTCTAGGCTAGGAGGCCGTTCAAATGTAGTCTAAAGTTACAAATAGCGCCAGGCGGCCGCGACAATGGGACTGCCGGATGATCACTAACGAGTTGTTAAACGCGTTTCAAGATTAATCCTTCATTAGCTGCACACTTCTTCTTTAATTCACTGCAAAATTACTTATCAATATTATACATTAAGCTACGTTTTATAGACAGAAAACAAAAAACGATTCTAGAGACAACTTCGCCATCTGGGCCAATCCAGGGCAAGAGTAACGCGAATCATAATTTTATTTCATGTTCCCTTTATTCATGATGCAAATTGAAATGATAATTTATTTCTAAAGAAGTATTAATATCCCTAGATATAATTATATGGAATTATACATTTGCATCTGTAATAAACACGCAATGCAGTCGTGACTCGCGTTACTTTTACTTGGATTGACCCATCTTGAGCATCAACTGGAAGACACGGTTTTCATTTGGCATCTTTAATCTATCACGGTCACTGTAGCACGTATGTACAAACTCGTTAAAACGTGACAGCCACGGTGACAGACGATACAATAGTACTCGTACGTATACCAAAGCGAAATTAGGATATTAAAAAGTGCGGAATGAGTTTTGTCTCACCGCGCGCAGGGCCTTTGATGACAAAATCGATTGAGGATGTTCCTGTCTTGGAACCCCGGGATCGTTCAACTGCAGATTTGGTTCAATCAGAAATGCGATAATATAGATCTTATAGCTCCTGAGTATGCCTATGACATATAGACACACAGACATGATGAAACTATAGGTAAATAGTGTACTGACTCCTAAAAATCAGTAAAATAAAATAGTATTCCATCTGACTTACAAACAGATCGGTACCTAATAAAAGTTTAATGTTCGCAAATGTTTGCAAATACAAGCTGAGAAACAATATTATTGTAGTCGTTAAACAGCTACTATCTACGGAATAGTAAAAACAAAATTATTGTGTTTTTCTAAACCGTTTAGTTGGCAGTCTAGGTTTTTATTGATTGAAGTTTGGTGTTAACTATTATTTACTCTTGAGCTTTTTAACACGCTTTAGCGTGTCTTGACGCAATCACATTAAGTAAACACTGATTATTTATAAGTTAAAAGAAAATTAGACTAAAATAAATAAATAAAAATTTTAATTCAGTAAAAATAAGAATGTAAATGTAAATTATACCCATTTACTCTGAAAAAGCGTTATTGTTTGTAGACTACACCATTAAAGAATGGATCTATCTGTGCGATAGTAAAAAGCGACAAACTATGGTAGGTACATATTTATAAAAAACTTACAAAGTCAAAACGGCTGAAGCTGTTTCAGCTATGTCTAAGAGTAAGACAATAATCATTCCACTAACAAAAAAAAAATACTACTATACCTACTCATAAGTCTCGAAACTTAAAAAACTTTTAAAATATCGTTGTAACAAATAAACATGCTCCTAAATTCAGCTTTATAATTTATTTCAATATTAAACTTCTAAAATTCTACATTGTTGACTAATTTTGTCGACATTCATCCTAGATGGTATCAGTAAATTCAGCCAGGCGTAATGTAAAGCTTTATTCTAGACTCGAGGGAAATACTAGTCTGATAAATACGTGACATGTTTCAAGAGCATTATATATTGCACCTAGTCCATCTAGGGACTGGGTATTTTACTACTGGGCCCTACGAAACTATCGTAAGTCACATTAATATTATAATAAAATTACAGATAAAACGTATTTTGGACATCCTATGACGCCATTATCGAGCGCCGAATACCGAGGGCGGAGCGCGGCAATGCAAACTGGCGTACTAAAGCATTTCGCTTCGCCGCCAGAAACGCTTGTGGACAAACCCGGTTCAGGGTGATACCGATGTCTTGGAGTCCCGGGATTGTTTGACTGCAGATTTGGTTCATATAATGTAAAAGGCGGCACGCACTCACTGCCGTACTCACTGTGTCCACTACAGTGTCGCTACATACACTGAACTTTTGACTATGGACTACAGGTTTCCATGCCGGTGGAGCCGAGCAGCCACCATCTCGATTAAAATTAGGGCGCCGCCCAATTTCGATCGCTTCGCGTATTTAACATGGTACATAGTATTTTGCGTGGTATATAGTTTGATAATGGCATCATAGGAGGTCCGAAACATATCGTGCATAGCGACTAAAAATACGTAAGTGTTATCCGTAACTTTACTATAAGTAATACAAAATATCCTTCCTGCCTTCTTTATGATGAATTCGTAATTTAGCACCTACATACGTGTGTAGCATAATTTGAGGCTCGTAACCGTATACCTAATTATTATAATCATGCACATGGTGCGGTTTCAGAGGAATTTTCTCACACGAACGCTACGCCTGAGGAATTAACTCTACGGCGAATTTCCTCGGGGACTACTTCAAAGATGGTTGGATGCCATAGAGTATCTCAAAAAGGAATATACAGATTTTTTAAAATAAGATACGCGTTTAAAACTTCTGGTTCTATACACCTGCTACCGCTTTCTATTTCTGTCACGAGTATTTCACTGTCGTAGTATAAAAGAAGAGAGCTCCTACATATACATAGATAGTACGATTAAGTAAAAAAATCCTATGGATAGTCTCTTTCTTCTCCCCGAATGCTTAGTTGATACTTGCCGCTTTACCCCTTTGAATGGTTCCATAAGGCCAATGCAGCTAATGCTCGGGATAATGCCGTAACATTAGAGTAAAGATCGGCACTGTAATTCTTACCTGCGCCGTCGGTTTGACGACGAAAGTCCTCACATTCGAGCCCACATACGCCGGCGTAGCGGGCATCGCAGCCAGCGACCAAATACCGTTCGCTGTGGCCAACGTCAGTCGTTACTACCCAAATACTTATAGCATTTGACCCCTACCTGTGTCGTAGGATTGACGACGAAAGTCCTCACGTAGGAGCCCACATACGCCGGCGTAGCGAGCATCGCAGCCAGCAACCAAATGCCGATTGCTGTAGCCACTGTCAGTCGGGTAGCACGTTTACTACCACCTGTAACAAAGAATAACATTTGAATGATTCAGTTGTTCAAATCCTACTACAAATAAAACTTTGAAGACTACATATTCGTACATAATGTCGCGCCTGTATTCCTAAAAAGAGTGGGCAAATTAAAATGCCCTTCGTCCTAAATACCTTTCGTCTGTGGCGAGACCCGAATCGGGTGTCTGTCACCAATCCTAAACTCAATTTTTATCTTCAAGGTCACAAAATTTAATCAACAGATTTTTGACAGCCACATGACAGATGGTGCTTAAATATAACGTAATATTGGGTTGCCCATTGCTCGCAACCCAACAACATTTGGAAATATTTGGAAACACACAAACATTTTGAACATTTGGAAAAGGAGGGTGATGTAATTCTTAACCGACACCGACACCACACGGGTAGATTACTGACTGCAGCCTGTTTCACCACAATTTGCTGCGACAATTGTCACGTTTCTATGAACTTTAGTATGCAGCAAACATTGTCAGTGTTAGGGTCCTACTTGGACGTAGAAATTAAAAGAGGACTGTATTAAAATTAATTTATTCCGCCTCAATTACAGTTTTAACCCGGCCAAACAAAAAAGAAAATTGAATGTCGGTATCGTCCGTTAACAGTGGAGTAGGTGAAGCCCAGTGCCGTTCGCGGGTCGCCCGCGGACCGCCGCGCTGCGCTCCGCCGCGCCGCGCTCCGTTGCGGTGACGTCGCGCGCTGCCCGCCGCCCGCGCGTCTCCTCCCATGCGTTGGTATCCAGTTCTTAACTTCTTAACAGTCAGCGAGGTGAAACAGGCGGTCATTTAAATGTCATAATTAGGCGCATTACCGTAATGCTTTCCAAAATGTAGTCCCGTCGCTCAATTTATCAAGGAAATTGACGATGAAAGGTGCCATCGTGCGTTTCCAATTGCATTCGTCAGCGGAATATTAACTTGTCGTAACTTCGTAACGAGTTGGCGAAAACTTTTTGAATAAAAGATTATTTGCTTCTAATATTCAAATAAGGAAATAAATGTTTGAAAAGGGCAATTTAGCAATAAAACCGTATTTTGAGCGTCTATGTTAAATCGATTTTTATTGAGGAATGTAAAACTCTCTAATAAAATGACATTTCCGTATTCAATAGCTTCCCTTATTATATTTAAGTATTTGTCAAAATAGTTTCTTTTGTAATTTATTGATACCGGGTGCAAAGAAACGTTATCACTATCATTACATAGTTAGTATAAAAAGTCGTTTCCCCCTGTCTGTATGTATGTATGTATGCTTAAATGTTTAAAATTACGCAACGGATTTTGATGCGGTTTTTTTAAATAGAAAGAAGTTTAATCTTGTAAAAATAGTACGAATTTCGCGATCCTTATTTAAGTAAACATATCTAACTTAAGTTCACTATAAAATCATTTCTGTACAATAAAATCAAATCCTAAATAGTTTATAAGCTTATGGGAGTTAGATATCAGATTTCGATATAAAAGTTTTCGTACGTGCTAAAGCATAAAGGAGTTTATACCTATTTGTAGTTTTTACCTGGTTGTGACACCTGGGGCTTTGATCAATAAACCTTTATATCTACATTCGGTTCAGTGAATTTTGATAACGTTTTTCTTGCTTTTGACAATTTAGAGGAGAAAAAGATAATTGCCGTATGGTCAACAAAATAAAATGGGGAATTTTGGACGAGGCAAGACGCAGCACGGGTTTTAGGTCTTTCAGTTCTTATTTATCACATGTGTGTGTGTTTGTGTGTCTGTTGTTTCATAATGTTTATGTTTAATAAAATAGTTTTATAGTAGTAATATATACAGTAAGTGTAACTTACCTAGCTACCTACCTCTAAATACGTACCTTAAATCTGAGTAGGTCCTTGAGGCATTGTACCTAGGATGCTTGCGGCATTAATTTTTTATGGTGCAAACAAAAAATTGGAGCGTAATGGCGTGATTTATGTTTCTTCTTTTATTTACATTTAGAAAGAACAAATGTTCGCTTTTATGATATTTGCGCGTAATTTCTTTGTTCGTACATTAAATTTTATAAAAAATATAGTATATTTTTTGTATGTACAGTCAAGGGCATAAATATCTATACACTTTTTGTCTTTTCAGCCATATGATTCCGTATAAAGTAATGAAAAAGTTGTACATATATTTATGCCCTTGACTGTACCTATTACTTACATTTGGGCATGTTTTGTGTACAGTCGAGTTCAAATGTAAATATAACAATTTTAAAATTAATAAATCTGAAAATACGGAAAATATGTCTCCAGCGTCGCCCTTCCGGCTTTCTTATCCTCGGTGCACAGTACGCTTTCTCTCACTGGAAAAATACTAAATCCATCACTCCGTGATTGTGAGATAGCTTACTTCATCGAGGCTAGGGTCGCATGGAGACTGGCCTGCCCAGGAATAGAACCGCCTTTTAATGGCAATAGCCAGAGACTCTGGGATGGACCCATTTGCCGCCGGGTACAAACAGATCTAGTTAACTCTTGTACAGATGTATCTGACAAGGCCCGCTTATTAGCGATATCGGAAAGGGAGTCTGGGCACTGGCTCAATGCCTACCCCTCAGCTAATTACGGAAACCTTCTAGACCCTAACAGTTTCCGTATAGCTGTCGGCTTGCGACTCGGGGCTAATGTAGTCGTCTCACACCGCTGCCTCTGTGGCACAACAGTTGACCGGTTGGGGCACCACGGCCTCGCTTGCTCGAAGAGCGCGGGTCGCCTGTCCCGCCACGCTAGCTTAAACGACATCATCCGTCGGGCTCTGGTCAGCGTCAGCATACCGGCCACTTTAGAGCCTTCTGGCCTGGTACGTGATGACGGTAAGAGACCCGACGGGATGACACTTGTGCCCTGGCAACAGGGTCGGCCTTTAGTTTGGGATGCTACATGTGTCGACACCCTAGCGCCGTCCCACTTGGGCACGACATCGATAAGGGCTGGCGGGGCTGCAGCCGCTGCTGAGGCTGCTAAGCGACGCAAGTATGAAGCTTTAGGGGACAGTTACATATTTGTGCCGTTTGCAGTGGAGACCCTTGGCCCCTGGGGACCAGAAGCATTGAAGCTTTTTAAAAAATTAAGTTACTTGCTTATCCGGTCCTCCAGTGACCATAGGGCTGGATCGTTCCTAGCCCAACGAATCGGCATAGCCATTCAGCGAGGTAACGCAGCCAGCCTAATGGGCACCCTGCCTGGTGGCAGCGGTATAGGGGACGTTTGTACATATAGTTTAGGTCCCAATAGTTTTTAAGGTAGGTTTAGATTGTTTTATTTATTATTATTATTATTTTGAGCAAATATTTTAGTCTTAAGAAAATTATTTGTTTGAAGTGTATACCTTTTGAGCTTAATAAAAATATATAAATCTGATATATATGACAATTACGGAGTACATAGCATTGACTACTTCAATTGCGATTCTGTTAATTAAATTAAAGTAAAACAAATATATAAGTGGGGCATACAACAAACGTGATTTTTTTGCCGTTTTTATAGAAATAGGTACGGATCCCTTCGTGCGCGAGGCCGACTCACACTTGGCCGGTTTTTTTAACTATCGCAGTTATTCAACATTCTAATATCGAATAATATCGAAATCCCAATTTAAAAAAAAACTGTGGTAAGAACCCGTATTCATTAGTAACAATATATATATATATATATATATCTTTAAGTATGCAATCTTTTTTATTTTATTAAAAAAATATATTTTATTTTATTGTGTCTATCATTATTATTATTTGTATGTCTTTCCCATCACGGAACAATGGTGTTCCGGACCTTTGGGAGGCGTGCGCGGAGCCGAAGCCAACACGCAGAGGCCCTTTCGACAATTTAATGAAATGTAAGGGGTACACCGAGCGGATGTTGCACCTGCCCGAGTCATGGGACGCACGCAGAGGCAGCACCCGTCAGGGTGTATAGACTACTGAGATTTAATGGAATCTAAAATATGCTGGACTATTAGGTGAAAGCGGTGGACTAAATACTGGGTTATGGAGAATAAAATCGGACGTCTGCCTAACAAAACGGTAATCAATTTTATTTCCGGCAGACGGTGACTCGCCCACATAAGATGGGCCCCCACAAAAAGCGACATCTAAGATGGCTCGAGGGCAACACCGGTATGAGGGCTGGGGGTAGAGAGGTGTCACTGGACTTTAAACATATAGCCAACTCGCCACTTAGGTTTCCACATCTACCCTCGAGAACACAGCTCTCGCGACCCCACTCTGGACGGCCGGTTAAGGCAAGCCAGAGGCGGAGGACTTGGTCGGACGACGGAGTCCCCCAGGAGCGCTCAGGTACGTGGGGTCGCTACTCCCCAACAGCTCGCCACAAGCTGCCCTGCGTTGACTGATTGCACCGGTGGAAACCAGTGGGCGATGGGGTCGTCACATCCCTACGCCATTATTATTATTATTGGATAGGCTAACAAGTAGTATGTAGTACAAAATGAATTAACAAATTATGGAATAATTGTTCTGAAATAAATATATTTTATTTTATTTTTTTAATTGTAAGAAGAGTCGCATAATAATTACTAATAACGAAAATAATGTTACTTTGCTATTCCGCCAAAGAGCTAGTCAATTAGTGCCAACCCGTTATACTTGCGTATTTTTTGCATTTTTTAATGCAATTCATGTGAAGTGTATTTTCGTTTAACAAAGGTAAAACTAAAATCCTTTTCCGATATCGAATGTATACACACTGACAAATACGACCCTTAAATTGTATCTACTCGTCTGCATAAAAATATATCTCCTTAATTACCATACAGAGAAAATTAATTTTTCACCAGACTGTTACACAATTTTCTTATTTATCTCTATTTCTTTGTATCCAACATTAATTAGTCTTCTACCCTCTGGCCGTGCCTTGAAATTTTGTTTATTTGTGCGATAAATGGACTGACAAACAGCGGTGAATGAAGGCCCTATAATGGCGTCGTAACTTTGTAGAAATTCCATAGCGTTACATCGTTGTAACTGTAACAGCTAGTCGTAATTCACAAGTATTTATTACCGTCCGAGCTAGGACAAACGTAAGTAATTAGGTTGATATCACCATGGCTTACGATATTAAGGAATATTCTTCTAAAGTTCTTCGCACAGCCTAAATCATTAAGGATGACTCGATTCGAACGTGACGGGACAATCTGTCAGTTTCTATAGAAAGAATCACGTTTTCTATAGATACTGACAGATCGGCCTGGCCGGTCAGGCCCCGGTCCGTTTTAGTGTGAGGCATCCTTTAAACGAAGTTTAAATTAAAATCGTGCAAGCTTTTTCCTTTTGTTAGTTTGGGCACATATTTTATAGGACACATAATATTGGACTATCATAGAAATCGAAAAAATGTACCGTTTTAAAACATACATATTTTAAAAGTAAAGCACAGCCGCCAGCGGCAGCGGTTTTTATAAGCACGTGTGGAAGTTCTTACCCAATTTGCAGCGGAGAAGGAACATAAATAATAATAGTTTAAAAAACTAAAAAACACGCTAGTTTCTTAGTTAGTCATGTATTGTCATCAGAACTCAGAGCGTGTGCAAAATTTCATCATAATCGGAAACCGGGAAGTGGGTTAAATTAAGATTCCAAGATTTTCTTACATACATAGTTAGTTACAAGTGAAGCTAATATAAAAGCGTGTTAAAAATGACAATCGTTTTGAGTTTTGTAGCCTAGTTTGGGGCTTGGTTGACTTGGTTGGTGTATAATATGTGGATATGTATAAACACAACTGAACTCGGTTTTGGTCTAAAAGTTCTTTCTACATTTGGATCATAGTTTTTTGATTGGCGATCTCCGCAAAATAACGAGAATTATTTTAAAGGTTTTACTTCACCTTTTAAATATTAACAAATATTTTGTGGTGAGGTACAACGTAGCTGATAGGATTTGTGGTTGCGGAGGCAAAAGGGGTCACGAATGCCAATAACAGTCACACCCTACTTATACTTCGAATTAAGTACTTCATATTGCGAAGATTTTAGTTGGAAATGTTTTTTTTTTCGCGATTTCGTGATCGAGCTTATTTAGTGATTCAATGAGTCAAAATCTATTCACCAAGAAGAGTGTGGCCAGACAACCTTCAAGCAACACAGGAAGTCGGCATTCGTACTGTTTCCCCGCTGCTGAAGTACAAGCACAAATGGGCATACGTGGGTCTGTTATACAAAAATAGATTGATTTGTGCAAGATTTGTTAGTGTGGTTGTATCATTTTCTAAGTGTTAGGTCGTCATTAGTCATTGGTGCGAAGTGGGTCTCGTTTACCCCAGCAAAAAGTGACAGAATAATTTATACGGTAAGGTAAGATGTCGCTTACTGATCGGGAAAGCTAGATATGTCGGTAACTTTGCTCTGGGTTTCTCTGGAGCTATGGAGAGCCATAGCCTATGCAACTCTGAATTTGTGGACTAGTCCTGCCGTTAGGTTTCGACTTCAGGCATTGTAAAATTGGCGACGTAAATACTCGACGTAGGTAATGTTCCTCAATGCTGCCCAGCCCAGTCGTTTGCATCTGAAGTTGTAGTGGGCTGGCCATATTGTTCGTAGAGCCGATAACTGCTGGGGAAAACGGGTTCTTGGGAGAAGACCGCGGCATATATATCTGCAAACGCCCTGTGACAAGGTGGAGTGACGATCTTTCTGTGGAGTGACGAAGGTGGCAGGTCGCGGGAGCCAACATGTTGGAAACTTGTGTTGCTCAAAGCAGACAAGTCAGACAACACAATCACCTCGTATGTTAGCTGTATATTTGTTTTGTAATCTGTTATAGGTCAAACGTCAGAACACTGTAATACACTGTATAATTCAATTGATACAACAGTAAAAAGTTTACTGCCTATATATTCAGAGCGTCGAATCAACAGATAAATGGAATAAATAACTTTATTACTCGTAAACCGATATCGATTACAATTGGTTCCTATACATGTCAAGTAGTTCCATTAAAGGATGACTTACACTAGAACGGGACGGGACGTAACCGATCCGGGCCGATCTGTCAGTTTTTATAGAAAACGTCATGTGACCTCCGAGTTCGGATGTGCGCTACGTAGCGTGAGCGGTTGGCATCTTGGCTACGCACGCTGATTGTCGTGAAATTTGGCAGATCTCTTGACATTTAATTTGTAAGTTCGAATATGAGCCAAATTGAGCCAAGGTTTGCCAGATATACTAAGGGGACGCGAGTTCAAATTCGGGCCAAGCCACTATTTTAATAAAATAGTTTCAGTATTTTGATCCTTTGACATTAGAATTAAATACTATGAAAATAAAATTGAACAATAAGATTGCGTACCGAGGCCTGTAATAGTAGATTACGTACCGAGGCCTGTAAAGTAAGAAATGGCTCAGATCTCGGGTATTTGTCGGCCGAAGCGAAGCTGAGGTCGACAAACATGTGATCTGAGGCTTTCTTATTTACTGGCCAAGGTCAGTACACTATTTTTCTGCTCGACGCAGTCGGCAAGCGGCGCATTTGTTTAGCGTAGCGGCCTGCAAGTGGCTACTTGTAAATAAATGTCTGATATCTCGTGTAATAGTCGGCCGAAACGAAGCCAAAGTCGACAATTATGTGATCGGAGGCTTATTTATTAACTGGCCAAGTTTTGTACACAATTTTTCTGCCCGACAAATTTGGCAAGCGGCAAATTTGTTTAGCTCAGCGGCCTGCAATTAGCTGCTTGCCGACCGAAGACCAAAAAACAATATTATGTCGAGTTTTTTAGGTAGGTATGCTTATTACAAATGAGATTTTTTTATTTCGAGCCTTTCAGACTTACAGAACTAAATTCCCTAGCCCTGATCCCTTTCTCTAAGACAGCTCATTAAAATTGTCCCTATTTCCAGTGAAACAAACTCTCCACTGAAACAGGCTACTGTCTGTCTCAGTCTGTGTACTGTCTTACTCGGCCTGATTAATTACGGTAATGATATCGGCATAAGGGCGTGTCCAATCAAGTCGACAGTACTCTCGACATACACGTGTGCTGTGATGTGGCGCCTGAGGGATTCAATTGCAAGTTTATCCAATTAGTCGGATCATAAGTTCGAAGTCATCTCAATATGAACGTTAAGCACATAATTAGCCACCGATTTGCTGATGATAATTATAGTCCCTTATTTTTTTGGTAGAAAAGGAAACTCGAACTTGCGACTCCTATTGAGCTACCAAGACACACCGGGTGGTGCCAAATTTCTGCACCATAATATCCATCGTATCACCATATCGTTCACACTGTTCGCAGACGTTTTCTTCCCCTATGCCGCCAGGTACCATTATACCCAGGATGCTGGCGGCATTTCCTCGAGAAGTAGGTAGGTAAGTTACACTTACTGCATATATTTTGAAAATAAATGGTTTCCCCCTTCTCTCGACTTTTGTTTATTGAATCAAGTGTTACTTTGCGGAATTCCATATTATCAACGAAAATAATTTGACTTTGCTATTTATTGTCTGGCGGAATAGCAAAGTAGTATTATTTTCGTTGACTTTTGTTTAATCATGCGCTTACCATGAGTTTGAAATCTATTGTAAAAATCTATAGTCACTAGACTACGTCAACGTATGGTCAGCTTCATAAATATATAAGCATTTGTATTCAATTTTGACCCTTCTTCCCTTATAATAAGTTACGAAGTGTAACGATATTTATAGACGTGACTGTACTGTCAGTGCACCATGCTCGCAATTGCGGATCAAAGCGAGATACGAATGTATATAACGTAAACGTAAAGAATCAGTCGTTTTTACAGCAACTTATGGTAAGCACATTGGTCGTCCTTAACTGGTGGCGATATGCTAATACTATCGAATCGCGCATAGCACGGTGGAACTCATAGTAAACACACTGTAACGAAAATAATGTTACTTTGCTATTCCGCAAAATGTGGTAGTCAATTAGTGCCGACCCGTTATACCTACTTGCGTATTTTTTGCATGCGATTAATGTTCCCACTCTCCGCCGCTGTGGTCAGGCATGCATAAAATGCGCAAGTAGGTATAACGGGATAAAGTACATTATCTTCGTTATTAATATGGAATTCCGCAAAGTAACGCCTGATTCAATAAATGGAATACTTAAGTAAAGCACAATGTTCTATAAAGTGGAGTTACCTACTTTGCAGAACATTACTCGTACCATTCCAATCCATACTAATTTACGAGTTATTATGTTTGTAGGTATTATAGTTATGTCATAAACCATTGCCTAATACAGTGTGTTACCAGCACCTGGGCTTTTAATTAAGGAGGTTAAAGTAACGTAGTTCCTTAACTTAACTGTGACTTTAATTTAATAAATCTACTAAAATTCCGACATGCCTAACTTTCTTACAAAATTTTAATTGCCAGCAATGTACAGCAAAGTAATTGATCGAAAAGTAAGTGTAAATGACAGCAACTTTATTTACTACGTACGACGCGTCATCTAAATAAATGTTTGCATTTAGGTACCTCCCTGGTCCGCAACGCACAAAATCCGCATTGCCCAGCTTACGAACTACGAACAGCTGCTACAATGTTGTTTTTCATAATAACTATCTACACCTAGAGTATCACTGTCGGTTAGAACACTTTGTTAGCACATACTTTCGAGAACCCTTTCTTCAATTTGTACGATCACAATTTCTGTCATGGCCCTTTCAGGTTGACCAAGTATCTACGATTGGCCTATTTTTCCGAACGCACTGGAAAGCCATTGTTATGAATCGAGGAATGTGTGGATGCTGTCGATTTGGGAAACGTTCTTGATAAGGCATTAACTGCATATCCATGCGTCTCGCCGTATAATAAAATCAAATCTGATAGTTTTCGTGCATCGTAAGCAATTTCACTCTTTCTTTACTTCAATATTTATTATAAAACTAAAATCAGTTTTGGAAAAATTTGGTTTGTTTACTTATTTGACACGTCGACGTCAACGGCTTTTGAAATTGTCATGACTAAGTTCACATAAAAACTCCTCAAATAATGTATTAAAAACTTTATTCATGAACTAAATGATAAAGAAAACAATAGTTCTGGGCTCGTTTGTCTCATCTTTGTACCCCCGTACCAGGACGTGACCCCGTACCAAGTCATCAACGATATGAATTACGACAATTACGCAGTACGCCTGCTACATGTAAAGTACGAATTTAGAAAATCGAATTGTGCAGTTAACTAACATAATTATGATTTGCGAATATCGTGAACATACTATTAGCAGTTTAAAAAAAAGCCTGGGTCCCGGTAACACACTGTATATCAGGCAATTATGTATTTAAAGGCATGTGTGTATCGTCGACAGTGATGTTCCTTGTGTACCAAGTTTCACTGATGAGATTGGAGGATAGATTAGCTTAATACATAAGGTAATGAATTATTGATTATTACAAGTTCCTCTACTTGCTACGCGTCTCCGTCAGATGTAAAACGTGGGATATCATCCGCCGTTTTCAAAATTATAGAAGCTGAATAGAGAAAGAATATTGGTAGCTATCGTAAAACGGGGTGACTTTAGGAAACTTTGGGGCTACTTGATAGATACTTGCAATAAAAGCTTAATTATTGTTTGTTAATTGGATTTCTTCTGGTAAACTATTAGAATCGTATAAACTCTTATGTATTACAAAAGGTCTGCTTTTTTAAATAGTAGATTGTGTTACAATGGACCAAAATGAAATATTTCCGGCGAAGGCGGATATTGAATTCCGAATGAAGCGATGGATTCTACAATAAAGTAGAATCCTAAGCGCATTGAGGGATTCAAGCGTTAACGCTCAAGTCGAAAATAATTTTGATACCGCGTGACACATACTGCTTTTACTGCAACTAACAGGAAATAAACAAAACCGAAAAGAGCATCATACTAAACACCACGATGCCACAAGTTATTATGCCTAAAAACGTAAAAATGTGTAGTCCTTGAACAGAAAAGTGCCAGTTTGATCCCTCCCAGCAGGTAAGAAAAGTGCCACTTCGATTCCTCCTAGCTTGAACAAAAAAAATCCTTTTATGAATAGGTGGTGTGAAAAATGTTTTTCAATACAGTTGCTCAAAAAGTGCCCTTTTTTTGGCTGTTTTGCGTGCGCAAAGTTTGTTTTTGCGAACTAGTGCTTTTTACCTTTCCAATTTTTTTAAATTTAGTTGTGTTCCAATTCATGACTGCTTACCGAAGAGTATTATTGTTCGTTAACTTTGCCGAGCCGTAATAAAACTAAATACCTACCTACTATTAACGCAATAATATTAAAGATATTGATATTTCATATTTCAATAATTACTTCTTCATCATACTAATGATCATTAATTAAAAATATTATTCTTGTAAATCTGTGTGTATGAAACGGAACAGCCAACGAAACGTCTGTCAAAGTAGAGGCGTTTTTCAATCAGGTAAACATGTTCGAAGGGTCTATTAGACATGACGATACGATTTGTCACATGCGATTTACTATTTTGTTAATGAGAAATAATGGTTATGATATTGAAAATTAGTAAGTAAAGAAGATAAGATAAACATTTTGAAGATGTTCTTGATAGTTTAGTTACAATAGTGTTACGGAAATAATAAAAAACTTTCAAATTCGTTCTTATGTAATTTTTTTTTCGCATCTGTATTGAAAAACGTCGTTCGATGCACGTGCGGACATGTCATTTTTCACTCATCCCGAGTATTGCCACTCGCCTACGGCTCGTGTCAAGATACTACGGGACTCGTGAAGTAATGACACACTTTCCGCACTAGCATCGAAATGTACTATTTTTAAACCGTCCCTGAACCTCCCTTTACGGTTTCTTCAAGGGAACTTACGTCATTGTGATTTTTTTTAAGGAAAAAAGGAAAAGTGTAAAAAATCGGGCGGCACTTGAACCCGTGACGCTAGGAGCTGGGATACCATCGTTCTTCCCACTGAGCTACCGAGACCCTTACCCGCGGACCCGAATGTCTTCACCATATCCCGTGTATGCGCCTTAGGGGACCGCTTAGCAACATCTACCGTAAGAAACTTTTTAATCGGCAAGTGAAATAACCACTAACAATATGCTACACCATACTAAACTACTAAGGCTGCGTTTTACCAAATTTTTATTCCGAGAATAACGCTTACTCTCAGATAGTAACGTCAAATTACTATGGGATTTTGACATTAGTATCCAAGAGTACGTAAGAGTAAAGGACTGATGACCTGGTGAAGGTCGCAGTAATCCGCTGGATGCGGGTGGCGCAGGACCGGTCATTGTGGAAATCTTTGGGGGAGGCCTATGTCCAGCAGTGGACGTCTTTCGGCTGAAATGGTGATGATGATCCAAGAGTTAGCGTTACTCTTGGTTAAAAAGTTTGGTCCAATCCAGCCTAAATAATAGTTTAACTAGTATGGGTTTTGTCCCGTTTTACGATATCCAATATCTACGCACGCGAGGGCAACGCCACTGTCATGCACATTCCAAACAAGCTAATCCACTCAGACAACTCGAGCATCTATGCTCGAGAGTTATGTCATAATGAAGCGCCTTTGTCTTCGTTACCATCACCGTAATTAATTAGAATTTCACCCTGTTGTCTGTTCCATGCAAATAAGCTTCATGTTGATGGCGTATCTAACTGTAATGTAAATAGAATAATGTGATAATCAATGCAGCAGCAGCTGTACTTACCGAATTAAATTTGTTTTTCAGTTTACAGAATTTTATATAAATTGAAATCAGTGAATAGGCAGGCAGACACGTCAATTGGAAAGATATTATAACAAAAACATTTTGTGTAAATAAAGGTTATAAAGTCCGACCAGGGTGCGTAGCCAAGATGCCAAATGCTCACGCTCATTCGCTAAAGAAACGCAACTGTCATTGTCACACTAATAAGGAAGAGTGATAGAGAGAGGTAGCTTCGATACGTTATTAAGCGTGAGCGATTGGCATCTTGGGTACGCACGCAGCTACGATTGCACCCATTATTATTTGTGAGTTTATCATAAATATTTGCTCCTGAGCTATGGACGTTTTCTATCTGTATAGTACGTATTTATCTACTTAAATGTGTATATCATTACATGGTACTCATAGTACAAGCTTTGCTTAGTTGAGAGCTAGTGGATCTGTGTGAGATAGTCCCCAAAATATTTAAATGAAATTTATTTAAAATAAGAGGTTCTTGACTGTACTATCGCATGCAAATTCGAATGGGCAGTTTATGAATTAATTCATTCATAAACTGCCCATGCACTTTTGAACGCGTGTGTACATTAGAGTTTCCCTAATTTTAAGATTTTCAGAAATAATAACGCGTCCCCCTAAATCGGTTTGTTTCACCACAAAAAACTAAAAATAAATTTCATGCCATTAACTGTAACTGCAACCCTTACCGACTTTCATGCGATTTTCTCGTATAATGTATAAATAGACCAAAAAAAAGACTTATAATACAGCCGTATAAACATAATGACAAAAAAAACGATTGCAACAAAAACCCCGTAAATTAGGATGACTTACTGTCTAACCAAATTTCTTCATAGTAATTTGTATGAGAATTCCAGATGGAAATCGGCAAGGGTTCCTGTTACAGGAATGCCCTGATTTTTTTCAGGGTGTTTTCGGGTAATATCATTCGATTTAGAGGGTATGCGTTATTCAATTTTAAAATCGCAATATTAGAGACATCCTATTGTACAAGTGTACACACAAGGTAACTTAAAGCTGAGTATACACTTGTATCATTTTTCCGTATCGTATCACCGTCGCGTAACATCGACGCGTATCATTCGTTAGTGTGAACGGAAATTATCGTGATCTTTTTGCGTTCACACTAACGATCATGATACGCGTCGTTGCTACGCAACGAAGATACGGCCGATCGTGAAGCTTAACGATCTCTAACGATCGTTGTGTTGAAAAATGTTTAGGTGTCTTTTGCCCAGAAATTAACGTCTATTTCTTTATTGCCCACTGATGGCACTGATCAAAGGTGGTGTTAGAGTACGAAGGCCGCCTTCCAGAGTTCGTGGTGACGGAAGCTAGCCTGCCGTCTGATCCTCCGGATGACGTGGACGTTCGCAGCTTGTTGAAGGAAATCGTGGCCCTAAAGACAAGTCTTGCCGAGGTTATCTTGAAGTTTGATGCTGCCCAAATTACTATTGCCGAGTTACGCAATGAAGTCACCAGTTTGCGTAATAGTAATCTAACTCGGTCTGCGGTGTCAAATTTCAAGAGCGAAGTCCGACCCGGCGCTAGCCCTGAGTCGGTCCGTTTGCCTGCTGACGCTGTAAAACGCGCCGCACGTGCCGCCCCGCCGCCTGCGCAGCCCCCGCGCAAGCGCCCGCTACCTGCCTCCTCGAAGTTATGTCAGCGTGCTTACGCTGACGTCGCCGGAAAGCCTGTCGCAGCTAACCGGGTCAACTCATCCTCGAAGGCCGGTGAAGTAAAGGTTCCCCACAAGGTGAAGATCTCCCGCACCAAGGAGGATGAGGAGGGATTCACGCTAGTGGAGAGGAAGAGGAAGGCGCACAGGGCGCCTCGTAAAACTCAGTGTGGTACAGCCGAGCCGGTGAATTCAGGCCTACGTGTCGCTACACCGAGTAAGGCGCTCTACGTGTCGCGCCTTCATTACTCCGCCACAGCCGACGAGGTGGTGGATTACGTCCGCCGGAAGACTGCCTACTCGCTGAAGGTTCAACAGCTGCGGTCGAGTCACTACGTGCACTTCAGCTCGTTTGTGGTGCGCGTGCCGCGGCCGCTGCAGGACACCATCGCGAGTGCGGACTTCTGGCCCAAGGGCGTCGTGTTTCGGCGGTTCCGGGGAAACCTGCCGAATCCTACGCCGGTTCAGACGACGCAACGGAGCCACGCTGTTACGTCGCCTAAATATTAGTTAGTTAATTATGTTTTAAAATTTGTTTTTCATGACGATGTTTACATTTGTTTTTATGTTTGTATTTGTCTTAGTTTCATGACGCATTGGCGTATGCTGTAATGTCGTGTTAACTTATTGAATAAATAAATAAATAAATAAATAATAGTATCTTGTTTGTTTTACATTGCTACTGACCCAGTCGGCTGGTCAAACTATAGTGGTGGACAAAAAGAGGCCATCTAATCAGCAAACAGTAAGAATTGACAGGTATGTCAACATGTCTTCGGCGGGATATGTTCAAAGCAATTAATACGTGTTATTTCGCTATCATTTTAGTAGATATCTTGTGTAAAAAAAACAAGGATTTGTACTCGTCACCTTTAATTGTTGAATAAAACTTTGTAGACCAAACTCTTAACGTAGGTAAGTAAACTTTTGTTTGAGTAACTTTTACGAAATTGACGATGAAAGTAATTGTTTAAGATTATTCCCTGAGTTTGTGTGTGAGTATGTACTGTATAGAAGTGGCATAGTCAGAGCATTTTTAAACAGTACTTACTTTTATAATTTTTTTCCAGTATGTATGTCTGTTTTGGCAGTCGTAGAAAAAGTATTATCCAACAATGGTATGACAAATGAAGCTTTCCTTTATTGTATCTACTTAGACTTTATTGTTACGTGGCCTACTTAAAGGATAACTCACGTTAGGACGGGACGGGACGGGGCGACCGGTACGATCTGTCAGTTTCTATAGAAACCGTCACGTGACATCCGAGGGCTCCGAGCTATCACGCGATTCTTTCTATATAAATTGACAGATGTTCCGGTCCCGTCCCGTCCCGTTCTAGTGTGAATTATCCTTAAACATGGTTCTCGAAAAGTTCTTCACTATGGCGTAACTGTATAAAATACTATTATCTAACCATTTACTGTGTAGCTACTGAAATAACAGAAGCAACATAGATGGATTGAACAAGTTTCGCAATGCGCTGACAGCAGCACTCAAATGTAATGCACAGAGTACATTCAAGTGTTAGCTGTCGCCAGTTTATCAGTTTGACGTATACATTGGGGCCTTATCTGTGTATTCAGTCAACAAAGTGGAACTTTTTTTACCAAGCTCTCAATGTGTAATTTGGAAATAAATACTCAGTATTGCCTATATATTATATAAAAATAAGTGCTTTGCTTATTCACATGTACATATGTAAAAAATAAATAATACTTTTTAGCAATTGTAACGTCCTACTGATTTATACCGTGGACACGTAAATCTGGCTCACCGACGTACAGTCTACCCTTGTATCCCGGGCGGTGGTCTGACGGCAACTGCCGACCCCCACTCCTGGGTCAGACGTTTACGCTTGAGACAGGTTATGCAAACCTCAATACACTACATCCCTTCCTTGTTGTTTTTTTGTTTATTAGTTTGCATCTTATCAATCAGTTATCAAAACTAGTTATTTACAATTACGAGTTGCTAGTAATGACTGGAATGACACAAAGTAAATTACTTATAAATAAACTATTTACTGAATAAATATGATTTGATTTGATTTGATTTTGATTTACTTCTCCGAATTTGGATTTCTAATATACATCACTGTCTTCATCTGATCCCGGATTATTCTCAGTCTCCTTTAATCTCTTTCCGATAATTTTCCTGATACTATCCATTTCCCTTTCGTCTCTTTTTTTTTATAGATCACGTGCGTTGTGCCTGTATTTTACCGTTGTTATCATTAAATACTTCCACTTATATGATTCTCATCTACTCAACAGTTACGTAGACATGAATGCAAAGTTAGATCCTTTCAATCATAAATCGACTGTCAGTTTGGTAAAAACAATGATTAGCTCACGTGATGTTGAATACACTATGCTACATAGTTTGAAAATACTGTTTACCAAAGTAAATATAATTTTGGACATTATATGTAACTTAATGTGTGTTTTAACATTCATAAATATTTTAACAAACTTAATGTCTTGTTGTAATTTAGATAACTTAGTTAATGTTACTCTAATAAGTGTATTTGCTGTTTATTATAAATCTGTCAATATTACTGAAAGCAACTATTGCTGTTATTCAGAAACGCTCCTCAAACCTCCGTTAACTAATTTGTCGTTCTCCTTATCGATTTGACATTTTCGTTTGTTAAAAAGGGACAAAATATATTTCAAATAATATGAGTCTGTTAAGTTTTGTTAAAAAGGGACAAAACATATTTTAACTAATATGAGTCTGTTATGTTTTTATGAATATGGCGATATATCTATAATTAGAATGAGTAAGGCTTCAATGGCTTACTTTTTTTTTTGTAATATCCCTTCATCACTTGCACTATCAGGTGCAATCTAAGGGATCATATAAGTCATTGTAATTTGTGCAATAAAACCAAAGTTTGATTCAATACATCCACTGTCCATCCAGGTACGTGTTAGTTTATTAAAAATCATTAAATACTGATTCATGTGAAGTTGGTACATTACGCATTTAAGCATTCTCTAATGTGAGAAATAATTAGTATAGCATTAACATAAGCTATAGGGTTTAGGTTTATGGTACAATCACTTATGAGGAATTAAGTATTCATTTGATCATGAAATGGTGAGTACCTAGTGGCGTCCAGCATTATGAATATTTGTATAATATTATGAAATTATGATAATAAAATTTTATTTGACCGCATGTAATAAAACTACTATAACACAGGGTTCCCGGTTTAGCATTCATAGAACAATGTTATCTCTCTCTCACTTCATCAGAAAATATTGAGATTCACGGTAAAGCTTTTAGCCCTCACATTTTACAGACCTTCAGATTTTTTTGAATTTATGCTCGAAAATATTCTTATTTTTTTATAAATAAGAATGTCATTTTAATATTTGCAACATGGAGAAATATAAAAAGTTACTACTTATATAGGTATAGTATCATGGCGTAATTCCATGAAACTCCAACTGATATTACAGGTAACTAGGAATTAGGTAAGTATATTAAGTACTCAGGCTCTCAGCGATCTGAATGCTTTTCGATTCAAACTTAAGTGCTTATGTGATCCTTGACATCACTTTACAGGAGATGTTTAATGTGACATTTAAAACTTTCGCGATTTGAACACATATTTAAACATAATTATTTAACGTTAATTCGCGTTAGACCCGTTAAATAATTATGTTTAAATATGTTTAATGTGACTGTTTTTTTTAATGACCAACAATACATTGTCGCGCGCGGGCGGATCACCCCGTTTCGTCGCGCGCGACCCGTTTCCTACGTCGGTCTCGGGCAGTGATGCCCGAGCCGCGAAGGTACCAACACCACTCTGTCTATCCGACGTGACTGCCCGATGCATTCGAAACATGTCACGCCTATTGTGATAAAAAATACGCGAGTGTTAACCGTTGCAATTTAATATCAATATGACTCACGAAAGTTTAAATTATATAATACATTGTTTGTTGTGTAATCACCTAGACACCAAATAGTCATGAGCTTTAGTAGTTTAACAGCAAACTTCTTCTATTAAAAGGACACGCTATCGCCCGCAGATAGTTCTGCGACCTTAACATGACGATTTTAATGTAGGTAGCACAACATTCCCAAAACACCAGGGAATTATGAAGAGTCAATGCCTAATCCTACGCAAAGGTTATCTTGAATCTCTTTTTACCCTTTGTAACTGTTTATTTATATATTTTGTACCAATTTTAGTGCAATAAAGTATTACTTTGACTACTGCTGTATTATTATTATTCGCGCTTGATAACCCTCATAATAATAACCTTAATAACGGATAACCTTCATAATGGTGTTAACCTATTTGTATGCTTTCTTAGTTATCCTAGACTTACTGTTGCGTGTACCTTTGTGTGATACATACATGTAAGAGTCAATGATGGTGGATACACGTTAAACCAATTTTATTATATTTTCCTTATCCCCTTAAGGACCCAGCCGTTGAATTCAGTTCGGTTTTAAGTTAGGTTAGTTTATCCTAAACTACATGAGGGATCCATATTCTTGATAAACACTTCTCTATTTTCAATTAGACTAGCTTCTGCAGCATCCCTTCTTTTATCTGAATTTTCCCTGTACTGTAGATTTACATTGTAGTTGTATGATTGCAGCCTAAGTATTCTTTGCTCGATGAACAAACAAGGTTTAGATTTTCAATAAACAGTATTTCTAGTTGTTGTTTCACATTGAGTAGAGTGTGACTACCATATGTAAAAGCGTTTTACTTAAACTTGGTGTCTTATTGGTATTCTTTGGTGGGTTAATATTAAAAAACAAACTGAAATTTCAATTATATTAACCTGAAATTAAATCACTTGACTATTTTCAATTTAATGAAGGTTGTCAACCATTTCCAATTTAATGGAAGCATTCATTTGAACTACCAGACATTTTCCAATTTAATGGTGGTTGTGTTAAACCATTTCAATTTAATGGAGGCATTCAATTGAACTACCAGACATTTTCCAATTTAGTGGCGGCTATGTCAACAACCCGTTTCAATTTAATGGAGGCATTCAATTGAACCACCAGACATTCTCCAATTTTATGGCGGCTATGTTAACCCATTCCACTCGGATTTCCTATGAAGATAAGCCTTTTGCTTTTGTTTTGCATCGAACAACAACTAGGGGACTATGTAATCAAGTCATTCAAGAATCAGATTCTCATCGCCCGCTTCCAGCGTTCCCACCTAACGCCGACTGAAGTAGGGTCCGCTTCACAATCGAACTTGTCTAAAGTGAGCGTCGATGACATGGTTTGGGCGACCTGCAATCAAACCGTTCAACGGTCAGATTCTCGTAAGAGCCATCTGCTCAAGTCAATGTAATGACCAGATAAATATATCTGTTGTAACTAGGTCAGTAACTTTTTTTTCTGTAGGTATACACATATTTTATGTATATATTATCGTATAATTTACTTCTTTCGGTATCAGATACATTTTTACCCGCATACGGTATAACTTGTTTTTTCCTTACATGACAATTTAATGTCCAGATTCGGTAATCTGCTGTGTTTAATTCATGCATGACCATTGAATGTCCAGATTTAATAATCTGCTGTAAGTACCAATTTAGTCCATACATGACAGTTTAATGCCCAGATTCGGCAATCTGCTGTGTTTATATACATGACAATTTAATGTCCAGATTCGGTAATCTGCTGTGTTTAATTCATACATGACAATTTAATGTCCAGATTCGGTAATCTGTTGTGTTTAATTCATACATGACAATTTAATGTCCAACTCCAGATTCGGTAATCTGCTGTGTTAGTTAACTTAATACCTAACCAGACCACTGGATTTCCATTTATACATGACAATTTAATGTCCAGATTCGGTAATCTGCTGTATTACTTGACTTAATTACCATTTGGTAAATCTGTATCTCTTATAACTGATCTGGCAGTCAGCTTTTATAATTATATTATTGAATACAAACACATGGCAATTAAATGTCAAGATTGAGTAATTTCCTGTATTAGTTAATTTAATGACAAGATAATTCTACTGCTTTAACTGATCTAGTAGTCAGCTTTGTAATTCAATTATCATAACAAACACATGACAGTTAAATGTTTTGATTGAGTAGTTTCTTGTAAGTATTACTTAATTCAATAACCAGATAATTTTATCTGCTATAGTTGATCTAGTAGTCAGCTTTGTAACTAACTATATTTTCAAATACAATCAAACGCATGACAAATTAATGTCACGATTAAATAGTTTCCTGTATTACTTAATTTAGTAAACAGATAATTACATCTCCTATAATAGATATATTACTCTGCTGCTTATAATACAATACTCAATACGGACCAGTATGTTGGTCGCACTGGTCTAAGATGTTAGCATGACAGTGACGATATGAGAACGTCCACCATTGTATGTTGTTAAGGCTTGTCCTATGACGTGAAATGACCCTGTCCGCCATGGCCATTACACTTGCCATGCATTCAGCAACAATATATTTATGACAAAATAATATATCCATATTCGGGCATTATTATTAAGTGAAACTCGTCCGCCCGTACCATATACACATACATATTATATGTTTACCCGTATAGTGTTTTCATCGGCATAATATGTATCCTGTATGGTTTTTATTATAACTTAAGCAAAATTAAAGATCCTGCATCTTATCTTCGGTTACTATAAATTTCATAGTTCAAATTCATGAACCACGCTGTCCAAGCTTAACGATGTCGAGGTCATGTACTTAATTTGATTTACCTATACCTAATTAGTTGGTATTTTATGTAGGTACCTTTATTTTATTTTTTTAACGCTCGACTATCTACGTTATACTAACCATAATGTGCAAGTTATCATTTACATTCATTTAATAATTGCACAAAGGAACATTCTAATGCTTAGGAAGATATTAGTAGGTACTCGTACTTTGGTCGAAGTCACCGTCATATTAACTCACCAGTTTCCTATGCTTTGGTTACGTCAGCCCAGATTTTTATATTAAAATGCACGCATAACTTTATGTAAAAGGCTTAGTAAACAACTTCGTTCAAAACAACTCACTTGGTTTCATCATAAAATCCGATATTAATGCAACGTAAATACATTTTTTTTTGCAAAAACAGCGGTAGTCTTTGAAACGCCTATTTAGATGTTTACTACTCCTCCCTTTTGTTGTTTTAATGATTTCGGAATCTAATGTAACTTTAGTATTTTTTTCTCGTCGCCACATGTAACGTCCTACTGATTTATACCGTGGACACGTAAATCTGGCTCACCGACGTACAGTCTACCTTTGTATCCCGGGCGGTGGTCTGACGGCAACTGCCGACCCCCACTCCTGGGTCAGACGTTTACGCTTGAGACAGGTTATGCAAACCTCAATACACTACAGCAATGTTTACTATTTTAAATAAGTATGTCTATGCTTTGACCTGACAATGCTAATGTCATGTCATGACCATGAGCGAGTGTTGAGAGGACAAAGGATTCGAAATTCGAATATCTTGCGGAGAGAATAACCGTTAGTGTTTTATTTTATTGATTGTTCTTATAAAGTAAGTGCTGGTAGAACAAGAAAACTTTGTCGTTTTATAAGACAATTTCACATACTGTGGGGTACTTGTATTTTAGACATAGGTACCTAATAATAGCTTAAAAGGTAAAAATAATGACTAATTGAGTGACTTTTCGAGTAAAATAGAAGCTTGACATCTTCGTATTCAAGATTAATTACTAAAAGGCTAAATTAAAAAATTTTGGTCAGAAACATACGAGTTACCTAATACGTTGTTTTTTATTTTTATTTTATTAATATCTATTATATATTCATAGATGAGGCATACTTATATATTATTAGTTACCTAGGTTAACTGGAAATAGGGATAAGTTCGCCCTTGTACTTTTCTATTTATTCCATTTTGTAAATGCATATCCTGTTTTGTGCAATGAAGTGTTTGTTTACTTACTTACTTACTTACATTACATTATGATCACGTTTTTTTTATAGACGTCTAATCATTTTCTTATGAGATGAACGAGTTCCCGCGTTCACGACCCGATTGCGACTGTCAGTCAAATTGTGCTAAGGCACAGTTAAATCGCAGTTTAAGCACAGTTGAATTATCACGTGTTTTGAGAGCTCGGAATGTATCCGGATAATCCAATCGTTGTTCGTAATTCAAATGTGTTCGCATAATGCGTCTGGGACTGCATTTGCCATTGCATGGAATATCATCCACAGAAATTTTGTCGATATTTCGAATAGTCAAAGGCCTAATTAATGAAATTTTGATGCCGGTCAATGTTACATTCGGATTGTAAACACAGTTTTGGATCGTAGATAGTGAATACCAGTGCAGCCTACAGGATGACTCACACTAGAACGGGACAGGACGGGGCGGGACGAGACAATCTGTCAATTTCTATAGAAATAATCACGCTCGGATAACTCGAATAGCTCGGAGCTCTCGGATGATTATTGTTCGGCCTATTAACGCGTTCGGTGATAGTACGTTGACAAGCGGGGTAGTTGTAGGCTTAACGATCCTTAACTGTGCCACTTTCAGCGAACGTGTTAAGTTTATTTATTTTCTCGCAAATGTAATGAAAAACATTGTATGTATTACGGGCGGTACAAGAATTACGAACTTGTGTTGACAACACTCATTCGTGATTTCTTGTTGACCGCCGTTAATACACAATCTATTATGCAGTAGACTCACACTAGAATGGGCCGGGCCAATCGGTCAGTTTCTATGGAAAACGTCACGTGACAGCTCGGAGCTCTCGGAGATCACGTGACGTTTTCTATAGAAACTGACACATCGTCCCGGATCGGATGGGTGTGAATCATCCTTAAGGGATACATTTTTATGTATTCTCCGCTATAACATATATAAACCGAAAGCTTGCAAAACGGTATGAAATACCAACGTCATTTGGGAACCGTAATGACAACTTTAAAAAGTATCAATATATTTACTTTGGAGAGCTTTCTCGTACGCAACATCCATTATTTGTAAGATGATAAAATATGGTATTGTCAAAAAGGAGATAACAAAATAGGATATTTCGAATTAGGTACAGTTGAAGTCCTGTACATGGGATAGGTTTGCCATTTTGCACTTGAATTATTTGTAATACGGTGCAACAGGACTCTAGCCTCTATTCCACCATGGTAACGAGTGACACAATTCACGTAATAGCTCGGAGCCCTCAGAGGTCACGTGACGGATTCTAATCTATAGGAACTGACAGATGGTTCCGGATTGCAGTCATCCTTAATTATGAGTATTGTCGCCTACTATAGTAAAAGCTTAGTTTAGGACCGGAGCCCTGAGTGTGAGACCTACTCAATTATTTATTGCTCAAGTTCCGCATTTTCAATCAAATTCGTTATCTTGCCAATAACAAACTCTATATAATTTTCAGTTATACTCATAGATAAACATCTCCTTCGTAAGTAATAGCCAGCCCTCACGAGTCGTAATTTTCCTCTGAGGTCCCATGGGCAAACCGTAGAGAGCGGATCGGCAAATTTATAGTGATAAAAAAAAGTTACGAGGTGCCACTTCATTTTGCCGACCTTATAAGGCCTTAATTTTAGTAAAATAATTCGATGGATTTTGCAGTTAAATCTAGAGAAATATAAACTTCAAAGATATTGGTCCAGCTGGTGTAATTTTATTTAATAGATTATATTTTAGAAGCTTTATGACGACTACATAACAAGAGGCATTACAATGTGGATGAGATTTCTTGAAACGAGCTTAATGAGAGTATCTTAAAGCCTACGGGCGACAGTAAGTCTCCTGGCCAACCTGGCCTTGCTGGTTTTCAACCACAGGCAGTTGGCAAGAATTGGATGCCGTTATTTTTTCTTTACTCCATACTCCGATACCATCTCCATGTTTACCGAATTTCATTTTGAATGAGGCAATTTAATAACACGAAGTTATTACCTAAACAAATGGCTAAAAATCCTACAGCGAATAGTTGAGTCACCCCTATACGTACACATATTGGTCAATCCAAGATGAGTTTGGATCCTAAGGCAAATAAACCACATACTCACACATTTTGAACTCCTAACCAACTTAAGTAACCTTACTTAACTTACACAAATTAACTTTCATGTATTTTTAGATAGATGTGTTAGGACCTATCAAATTACGCTGGACTCACTTACTCACTTAAGGACTGTTATTTACGAACTCACAAAGTTTTAGAATCCCTGAGGAACAAAGTTTGTTGCCGATTTTGATTTAGAGGGTCGAGTAAATGAGGCCGTTTAATGATACGCAGTAGGCAAACTATTTTTTCGCCTTTTCAGTAATTTACATTTTGATGTTTCGATAACAAGTAAAATGCAAATGTTTTAAACACCCGACTACGATTATTTTACAAATAATCTTCCTCTTTCAAAGTCGGTTAAATTTAACATCGTATTATCCAATTATTACAAACAAATCTATCAGCTATGACTATTAATCGCCTCACACACCGCAAAAACAATTCCCTTACACACATTTTTCATTTACATATGAAGCGGAGGATGTAGGCCGTAGCGTAGGCGACTGTTTGCCATTCCCAGTCGAGTCGGACATAACCATCTGATCCGGACCTCCCTCACCGAAAAAAAACCAAATCAATCGATATTTCCCTTGAGTTTTCAGTGTCTTCTTCTTGATACTCAAGATGGCGAGGATATTTATGTTCTTTGTCTGCTAAACGTTGTTTAATGTGTAATATTGATAGCTTATTATGCAGTACACTAACGAATAAGTGTGCAGTTCATGAATGTTTAATCTAGATTTCTTAGATAGAAAGGAAAAATGGAAAGTGTATGACCTCGGGCGGGACTCCAACCTGATTAAGAAGTACTTTCTTACGGTAGATGTTGCTAAACGCCCCCTAAGGTGCATATGAGCAGGGATACGGGGGAGCAGTTCGTGGCCACGGGTGTGTTCTCGGTAACTCAGATCTCTCAGTATCTCAGAGTCTTGGGTTCGAGTCCCGCCCAAGATCATGAATTTTTCCACTTTTCCTTTATTTCTGAGAAATTTGGTATCGTTCGCAGACATTTCTGCTTAAAAATAATAGTTAATTAATCTAGAAACGCGTTTTGCCATTCTTTAGTTATTACCCGGCAGTCCCGGGATCTCAGCCCCCGGACGCTATTGTATCGTTTAGCTAGCGAAGCAAGCTACCGAATAACGCCGCCCAAGTGGCAATATACTATACACTGACATTTTGATATACTGTGACATTGGCAAAATTGTCAAACTCTCAGATAGAAGCCATTATTTAAAATAACGCATTTCCCTCAACAAAACTGCCTTTAACGCAATAGACACACGACATAAAACCACTAAGTCAAATAGAGAGTTGTGTAAAAAATACTTCAAAGTAAAATTGTGCGATTTGTGTGACATTTAAAGATTTTTCAGACAATGAGAAAAAGCAATCTAATATTTCTGCCTTCTGCCAAGTTAGGCGTTGTTCATTACATTACATTCTCCAAAACTATTACTATAAGTTAGATGCCTGGGGCTTGCCAACACCAATTCATTTACACGTCTCTATTCCAAAAATCTCATTCTTTGCTCCAGGCTTAAGGTACCACATTGCCGGTTGTCTTTAAGCCTCTACAGCTAAAAAGATTCACTCGGAAGTAAATCTTATCAAGCCACCCGGCCTTATCAGCCACCCGGTATCCTTGGTTTGATAACGTGACTTTTCCTTACGCTAATGGATGAAAGACAAATGCGACTTTTACAGAATTAGGAGCATTTCTGCACCTAAGAGTTGTGGTAGCCGATGTATTTACACGCGATTTCACTCCTAATTACTAATGGATTATGTCCTAAAATGGCATAAACGGATGCCAGAATTTGGGTCAGCCTGACTTTTAAGGACAGCCTCCGGATATCATTCTGACGGCTTGTTCCAATTATAATGCTCAAGCTTGTCATTTTCTTAAGCCTAGAGACTTTATTAAATTGAGTGCGGTCTTTTAAATCGAATCTATTGTCGTTTCTTTAGATTGATTCTTACTTGCTAACAAGTTTTATAATTGTTTTGGGCAGTTTAAGTTGTAAATCTTTTCTGCTAGGGTCAACACTCAAATCTTAGAACGATCACCGATCGTATGGTCAGATCATAATTATACTCTAGTTGATTAAATGCTCTAAGTCGTAAACTGTTATTTGTAATAAATGTTTCCTGATTGTTTTACCAAGCAGTTCAAATCTGTCAGCTACTACTACCTTATATTGTACTGAGGTACGATGACGTACTTATTTTAGAAGACTAATTCAAAGTCCAAACAATGCCTCGATTATAATTGGTTTCTGTTTAGTAAATTAATTGAATGTCAACAGATGCCGAAGATGGATTCCCACATTTCACCCTGTACTAGACAGATTCATTATAAGTATTAATTAGGGCCTGATTATTGATTATTGAAGATCTGGTGGCTGAACCCAAAAGCATAAGAGAGACGAAAGCCCAGAGACTTAGACGAGCAAAGTACAACTGGAACCCTAGAAGCATGTCAAAATGACAAGCAGTAAGAGATTTCTTACAATGTAGTTTATAGCGTCACTATGACATGGTTTCAGCCATCCAGAAGGTCGTCGCACTGTTGGGCGACCTAGATATTGTCGGAGTGACATGGTCGATGCGGAACTACGCGGCCTCCAATTGATACATGCTCATCGTTTTACCAATTGAGCTACAGAGACACGTGGTGGCTCCGAATTTTTCCACCATACCCCTCTATGCGCCTTAGGGGGGTGCTTAGCCATATCTACCGTAAAAAGATAGTCAAGTCAGAAGTTTAACTTAAAATAAAAATAAACTAAGTTCCCAATTGGTAAGAGTTATCACAGGACGGGGAAAAATGGCGCACTTTCGTGTCAGACGCTAAGACTCATTTTGGGTCGCTGAGTCAACGGAGTAAGTCAAGTAATTAAGGCCTTTGTGCTTACCAGGAATTCTACGCAACCGTAGTCGATAGCGTCACCTATCTCGCTCCTACCAGTTAAGAATGAGCAAGATGCAAGCACTATCGAGTCGTGCAGTCGCTGGTGCGTAGGACTCATGGTAGGTACATTTATCACACTAGCGATATGCGGGTGAGCTCAAAGCGAAGGCGATGTCGCAGTGAGTTTATCGCAAATGCGTCGTGGTTTTGCCACGAGTACGCAGCGAGTTTGCCGCGTAAATTCATACAATATTCCCAAACTCACGGAAAAGTGGATAGAACAGAGCGAGAACCCGATAGACGAGTGGTTTTCTATCGCGTAGCGAGCTCGCCATCAGCAGGGTTTAGGGGCAGTCACCATTGACATGTTCTTCTTCTTCCTAGCGTTGTCACGGCTCAGGGAGCCAGGAGTCCACTTTGGCAACTAGTATGCGTCAAGCGTTATTTTGGACCAGCCTTTAGCCTTAGCCTTTTGTTGCCATATTACGCAAGTCGGGCCAAGATTTGGTGTAGGCGGTAGTTTTACGAAAGCGTACCAGTCGCTGCTCTGCCCTTTCAACCCAGAGGGTAAACTAGGTCCAGTTTTTTTCATGTCTTTGCAAATCCGCTCTATTGTTATTAAAAAGTGCGAAAGTTTCAGTATAAGTAGTATTGATTAAACGAGAATAGTATTTATCCAGTTTTTCACATTCCTACATAGAATTGAGGGTTCAGTCTAAACTGGACAGCGGGAATATTAAAGTTGGAATTTAGTTCCAAATGGCGAGTGTTGCTACTGTTGACTCGCCAGACAGTCCTGTGATTGAAGCATTGTCCACGTGGAAATGGAAATGAAAATTCCATTTTAATTGCGAATTCAGTTGTCGACACAATTTTTTACCAGAAATCTTGTTACGGAATTTGTAACGCTTTTGTTTACTTTTATTGTGTATTTTTCATTTAAATGTTGTAAGTTGAAATTATAAGATCAAATTAGATTAGAAATCTTAATTTCTTGTTGAATTTTTTATTTATTTAGTGTTCTAAACATCACAAATTCACAAAATGATTCTTCTTCTTCCTCGGTCCCTCACTGCTGAGGATCGCGACCATCTGTGCTCCGTCTCCATAGTGTGCGGTCATAAGCCATGTGGGTCACGTGCTGTATGTTGTCACCAACTGTCCTCTTAACCGCATCAGACCATCTCGTGGGTGCTCTACCTTGCACAAGCTTGCCATCCATTTGCCCTAAGATAATCTGCATTTCTGCTTCCTAGACCGCATGATATGGCCAAAAAAGCCAAGCGCGCGATGCTGACAAATTGTGGAGAATCGTGTTGTGATCCTCAGCTCCACTAGGATAGACGTATTTGTTCTCATAGCCGTCCAAGGTATGCGTGAGAGTCTTCGCCAACACCACATCTCAAAAGCCTCACCAAATTTCTAAAGGATGACTCGCACTAGGACAGGACGGGACGGGAAAATCTGTCAATTTCTATAGGAAACGACACGTGACATCCGAGGGCTCCGAGCGATCACGTGATTCTTTCTACGTATAGAAATTGGCACATTTTCCCGTCCCGCCCCGTCCCGTGCTAGTGTGAGTCATCCTTAAGAACCAATTTCAATAAAATACAAAATCAGATATAAAATTGACAAATGTTTTTTTTATGTCGAATCTAAGTATACAGAAATGTCAGTATATTGTATATACGTCGAATATAAGTACTTCCATTTGTAGATGATAATACTACTCGTGTGCTAACATGAGGCTGATCATCTTAATAAGTAACTTCTCTAGGCAAGGTTGCAACTTCATTTGTTGGTAGAGCTGATTATAAAGGATGATTCACACAAGATCGAGCCGGGCAGCAAAAATGTCTGATATGTCAGCGATTTTCGTATCGACTTGGATTTCATTTCTAAAAATTAATGTCCTTTATTAGCTATACCTTGTATTTTTTGCAAATTAAAATAATGTAAGCAAAAATCACACATATGTCTTGGTCATTTGGCCAATGAGGTTACAATTACAACATTTCGTATTTATCCTATGTAATTGTGTCATTGCTCCGTCAACTAAGACACGTGGTTTTCTTTGATTTCATTATCATCGTACACTGAAAACACTGAAAATGCATTGTACATAGTTATGAGATGTTCAGAAGTGAGTTTAAAAGTTCGATGTACTTTATTTATAACGATGCTAATTTAAAATGTTTAATATTTGAGTCCAATTTTTTTCATATACCACGACGGTGGCAAACATACATACGGCCCACCTGATGGAAAGCGGTCACCGTAGCCTATGGACGCCTGCAACTCCAGAGGGGTCACATGCAGGTTGCCGATCCATTAAAATCGTGTACACTCCTATTTTGAAGAAACCCATACTGTAATCTTTTGGGAAAACCTCGACAAGGAGCTCATTCCACCGCCGGAGCGTCCGCGGAAGGAAATTCCTCTGAAACCACACAGTTCGCGACCATTTTGGTTGCAAGGTGTGTGGATGTCGAGCGGTGCGATTAATGGTGAAAAGTGGACGTTAGCATCATGTCAAACAATTCTTCAGAATACAACGCATTGTGAAGGCGGTAGAACACACACACACATAAGGAAGGAGGTCAAGGACTAGTCTGTCTTAGCGTTGAAAATGCCGGAAAAAATCGAATGTTTTTTTCATGATTTAATCAATTTTTCCGTTTTTTTCCGAAGTTTTCGGGTTTTTTACGAAATAAATAATGTCACTATCACTGTCACTCCTTTCATCTGTTTCAATTGTTTTTTCCTCAATGTCATGGATGTAGCCCTGTTGTAGGCGTGAATTAGACCTAATATACATTGATTTAGAGTTGAAATATAAAGGCAAGGAAAGATAGTGGCAATCTGGGGAGGCTCATTGTGACCGGCAAAGTAGATGGTAAAAGACCTCGTGGACGCAGCCCTATACGTTGGTCTGATCAGATCCGCTCCGCACTTGACTCCACAGTCCACAATGCCCTCCATACCGCCAGAGACCGAAAAAGTTGGAGGAATATCGTCCGTGAGAAGGTGATGCAGAAGGGAGGTCACGACCCTCAATTCTGAGGAACACGACGCAAGGAGGAGAGTTGAAATATAGAGCGGAAACTTTCATTGATTTTTTCCTAAAGAATCCGAAAAAAACGAGTCGTCTGGGAAAATATCGGATTTTTACCAGACATTTTCAACTGTCTAGGCTAAGTTTCCATAGATTTGATAGTACAGACTGTTAAAGTGTTAGTAAACGACAAAATTTTATAGAAATTTGACGTTTAAAATTACACTTAGTCTATTTGCTTGGAATAGATAACGTGGTTAGACTCTAGGTCATGATATACGATTTTAAGCTAACATGGTCATTTGCATTCTAACTAATATCTAAAGTTAGATAATTACCATATCGTCTAGTACCCACAACACAAGTCTTATTGAGCTTAGCGTGGGACTAGCTCGATTTGTGTAAGATTGTCTCACAATATTTATTATTATTTATTGTCCATAGAAATTCACAAATAGTCCCTGATCGGATCGGATCGGTGTAAGTCATCCTTTAAGCAGGAAGCCTTGTTTACTTAATGCTGTTTTCTTCCAGTTGTCTATGGTACAACAAATCAATCGCGAAATCGAAGCTCACTGCAATCAATCTTCGCCCACAAACACAATCGAGCTTGGAGAATAAAATCCAATCCAATCCAATATTGACACTTCCCCGCTGAATAAAATGAATGAGTGAATGAATGAATATCATTCTCAGTATTTTTAGTCACTATGCGCGACGTGTTCCGACATCCTGCGATTCTATTATCAAGCTCCGAGTACCGGTAGCGACGACGCAAGCGGGCGTACTTCTTTTTTTTTTTAATAACAGTAATATATCTCACGATAGGCCCTATTAATTTAACATCTCTATTAATTTATATTGTTTTAATGGTTGTTAATTTCTTTCTATTGTATTTACATTTTTACATGAATAACACGAGGTTGAAATTTGAAACTGCTATTGACTTATATACTTGATATAATTTACGTTTAAGGATGACTCACACTAGTACGGGACGGGACGGGACGGGACGGGATAATCAGTCAATTTCTATAGAAATAATCACGTGATATCTCGGAGCCCTCGGATGTCACGTGACGCTTTCCATAGAAATAGACAGATTTTCCCGTCCCGTCCCGTTCTAATGTGAGTCATCCTTTACTCAGAGTTTGAAGTTGAACTCTCTCTCTCGGTGTCTCTTTTTTCTTTTTCCCTTGTCGTAATTTTTAATTACATTGCGTTGCTACGTTTTTAGGGTTCCGTAGTGAACTAGGAACCCTTAAAGTTTCGCCATGTTTGTATGTCCGTCCGACTGCGGCTTAGCACAGAGACCGTTAGTACTAGAAAGCCGGTATTTGGTATGAATATACATATCAATCGTGCTGACAAAGTGGTAAAATAAAAAGTCGAAAAACTTTTATTTTTAGGGTACCTCCCATACATATAGAGTGTTGGTATGTTAGGTTGGCCCAGCGGTATGACGTGAGACTTTCAATCTGAAAGTCTCGGGTTCAAATCCAGTCGGCTCGTACCAATGAGTTTTTCGGAACTTACGTACAAAATATAATTTGATATTTACCAATCGCTTTTCGGTGAAGGAAAACATCCTGTGGAAACCGGACTAATCCTAATAAGGCCTAGTTTACCCTCTGGGTTGGAAGGTCAGATGGCAGTCGCTTTCGTAAAACTAGCGCCTACGTCAAATATTGTGATATTTGTCATCGGTAAAGATATCTATCTTTACCGATGACAAAAACTGTAGTGTGTAGTGTTGCCATGCGTAAAAAATACTATTTCGAATATGTGAATGATATTAGTCTATCGTCATTCGTTTTTTCTGTATACGTGGTATCCAAAGGTACAACTATCCACAGGTAAGTACTTGCCTCTATTCCTTGTTAGGGTTTTTATTCTTATAAGCATGGTATCTATTGAAACCATTTTCATGTTCGCGTATTGTGCGAAATACGGAACCCTTAACTGAGCATGGCCGGACATGCTCTTTATGTCTTTTATGTCTGTTTCTCTTCGGTCATGTTTTCTTTTTTATATTAAGAAATAGTAGATTACATACCAAGGCCGTTTAAGTGGGAGATCTCTCGGACTTCATGTAATTGTCGGCCGAGGCGAAGCCGAGGACGACTAACATGTGATCCGAGGCTTTCCCACTTAAACGGCTGAGGTTTGTATACTATTTTTCTGCCCGACGGAGCCGGCAGGCGGCAATTTAGTTTCGCGTGAAGTGGCGCTTACCGGCCGGAGGACTGAAAAATATATAAATATATATATATCCAGTCAATAATGGCCAAGGAAATGAAAATTATCTTCTAAGAGTAGATCAATCACTTAATATAAAAAATATAATATCTTTGAGTATTACGAGGTATACTCCTGAGGCTCAGAAGTGATAGATTTTTTTGGAACCATTTATCATTCAATAAATGGTGGATTATTATGTAAACTTAATCATATTCAATCTGAGCTTCCTTACAAAGCTAACAATTAACATGGAAAATGGAGTCCTTATAGGTTAATCAAATCTCTTTTTTGAATTTGGTCTTATACACATTTATTAATGACCAATTAAGAGTCAAACAATATATCCATATCTCACTATGCCCTGGAAAACTGAAAAAAAATTATTATAAAGTTTACTTTTATGTAATCCAGTGAAAACGATGTCAGCCATGGTAGTCCATAGATTATCTGTGGTTTGACGTTACTATGCAGGAAAACAACATTTTTTAATATCACAGCAGAGGTTACGTAACGAATTTCACTCGTATAAGTTTTAACATGAAGTTAGCTTCGACAAGTATAAAGACGTCACTAAATACATGGCCGACAGTGTTTTCAGAGTTCAAAATTAAAAAATATGAATACAAATTTTTATTTGAAAATACGACGTAGCCGTCGTACACTTTTAATACCCGAAATTAACCATTAAATTAATTAATTGGGTTCTTAAGTCAAATACTATGGAAAATAATCATTTATTGTGCCAAATTTGAGATGAGTTTAGTAGCCCATTATCAATGACATTAGGATTCATCTCTTATTACTTTCCCTACTTTCTGTCAGAAATAGGTAGTCGCTCAAAGAATCCGAGATACTCTTTGCCAATTTTTTCAAGTGATGTCTTTTATACCTATTTTGTATACAGTGTGTAAATCTAATACGGAAGTAACTAAAACAGCTCTACTAAATGAATAATAACACTAACGAATTCTATGTCTGGTTTAATTTACCGCAAATATTAGACTTACACACTGTAAAATTATAAGTCACAATCACACATTGTAGAAATACTGGCTGGAATTATCATCGTCACCAACTCACTTGCCAAAGTAATTCATATCTTAACCCTTTACAATTAAGTTCCAATTCAAAACGATTCGCAACCCATTTTATTCGAATCCCATTAATATTTGTATTCTTTGTGTTAATTAAAACGCTTTGTTTCCGCGATTTATCCTTTAATCTGATATTGTATTCATTTAATCGGAATCTTTGAATAATAATCAAAGGGTTGCATTGTGCAAAATTATCGTGTGAATTTCATTAATATTGTATTTGGATTATCTGGAACCGTCGTAGATAGAATGATAAACGAGCTGTCCTGAAAGATTCCACAGATAATGTTTTGTCCTCGTATTTTGACGGAAACGCCCGAACGTGTTCATGCTGTTTCAGTCAGTGTCAGTACTCAAAGTGCCGAGGTCGATTGAATGAGGGTTACTGCGAGTCGATTTTCCGCTAGGGGCGCTAGTGGAACGTGGGTCCTGCGGGAACATTTCAAACGTCACTTTGACAGTTCTCTCATATTGACACAGGACCCACGCATGAGTGGCGCCGCCTGGTGAGCGACAATACGGTAGCTCTCATTAGCATGACAAATACGAGCGTTTGTCAAGTCGCTCACTTCTGACGACGCTGACGTGACGACGTCACGTCGCTGACGTCTCTGTAACGTCTAAGCGAAAGCATTATGTATTGAAATATCAGGGATGTTTTTTTTTACAGATTAGTGATTGACTCTGATCATACGCGAGAAGATAGTCAGTATAGGGTCTAAGGTGGCCCAAACGTCCCCATAACGCTAGCAGCGTTACCACGTTGAATGGCCAGGGAGATATGTTGCACCAGATACGATCCGGAACGAGGGTCACAACCCCTGTCTCTCAGCCGCCGACCCAGATCACTCACGAATTCTTTGGCCTCCGTGGCCCAAGGTCCCGCCGTCTCGACTGCAACTGGCACAAAGTCATACATCTGTTCCAGAGCAGAGTATTTGGTATGCTTCATTTTGGCCGCGTGCTCTGCGGCCGATCCAGCTGACCTGACGGTGTGACTTAAGTGGGACGGTGCAAAGGTACTAACGCACGTTGCATCCCACAAAAGACACCGACCTCTGTGCCACGGAACCAACGTAAGCCCATCAGGCCTCTTGCCGTCTGTTCGGCATAAGCCGGGAGGTTCCATAACACACGGCACGTTGGCCGACACTAAGGCCCGGCGAATCACGTCATTGATGTTATGGCAAATTCTATGACAAATTTTAGTGTAATAGAAACTTTCATTATGATCATTTCCTATTTGAATCACGTCTGTATCTTACCACAAGCTAAGAAAAAAAAATCCAACGTCATCTCAACCCACCCAAAACCGTCCGAGACTTTGCTGAACGCACTTTATGGAAGCCTAAAAACGGATTTGAGTACAAGAAATGTCATAAGACAATAATGGGAAGTGACGTGGGTAGTCTCATGCAATATTTACGATGCCCTTGAGCATTGCGAGAGAATTTAACAGCGTATTCCTGAGGCTAAAAAAAAACAAAAAATGTCATATGATTTTTGGTAATTTGGTAATTAAACCTTTTTTTTTTCTTTTTTGTTAACATGGTAAGGAAATTTTATTTAGAAAAGGCCCACTTAAAATACAAAAAAATTTTTTTTTTGGTAGAGCCGAGTTTTGCAAAGACAACACAGTGTCACTTTGAAGTCTTTCAAAAATCATGTCCTAGACCACATAGTCGCATTATCACATTCCAAAACGCATTATTTACCGAGTGGCGGTAAAATTATGTTTAAATAAAAATTACAATTATCTCAGAAACAAGCCCTAATCCAATGCAATTAATATCACTTTTTGTGTTTCCTTTGCCTCAGGAATATGCTTTGTTCAAATCTCTCGCAATGCTCACGAGCACCGTGTATTTTGTTTCTAACACTATATTAAAATGACTAACAGAATTAATATTTGAACTGTGTAGTAACGTATTTTTACTTTAATACGAATTGGCAGTGAAAATCACTTCCACCCATCAGCATCACAAACCAGATCTATGCCAATAATTTTACAAATCCCAAAGCGTCCATAAATTGTGTAACACTCCCGTATGTATGTATGTATGTATGTTTGTGTGTATGAATCTATTCCCGTTGAGGTTAAGCATGCGCGATCCATGAACATTAAATGGCTATCAATTTGGCAGTGTTTATTTATGTTACGTGTTTATGTATATTGTATGTTGTTGGAATTAAATTAATGACATCTGAAAGTACATTGTACAGCGTGCGAATTTCACTCTGAAGGCCGCGGGTTCAAATCTCGGCCCGTTCAAATTAGTTTATCGGAATGTACGAAATATTATTTGATACTTACCAATCGATTTTTTTTTAATTTATATTATGGACAATCTTACACAAAACGACCTAGTCACACGGTAAACTTAAGAAAGCTTGTGTTGTGGGTAATAGACGTCGATATATATAATAGATAGATACATATAACTACTTAAATACATTGAAAACATCCGTAACTCAGGAAAAAATAATTGTGATAAACACACAAATAAATGCCCTGACCAGCATTCGAACCCGGGACCTCCTGCTTCGTAGGCAGGGTCACACTGGCTAGGCTAGGAGGCCGTTTCATTTATTAAAACAAATGAAATTATTTAATTAAATATTTTGACTGGTAAAGTAGTATCATTACTATATATTGTAAATGTTTGTACATGCAAATGCTTTATTGTAATGCTTACTGACTTGTAAAAGTGCCCTTGAGGCCTACTTGCAGAATAAATATTTGAATTTGAATTTATAAAAAATTAGATGTCATTGAAGTTAGTGTGAAATTATTGTCAAAAAAAGACCAAGTCCACAGAATGCCAAGCCAGAAGGCCTACCACGAACCACGAACGAAGTTTCATCTCTCTGCCGCACTTGAGTGAGAAATCAGAAGTGCGAAAGGAAGGTATACTTTCGTTCGCGGTTCGTGGTAGGCGCTCAGGGATCCGATGGACTTAGTTATTTTCGTTAGTATATGACATCTATTTTCAATTTATAATTTACCAATCGCTTTTCGGTGAAAGACAACGTCTTGACGAAACTGGACTAATCCGACTAAGGCTTAGTAGACCCTTTGGGTTGAAAGGTCAGAAGGCAGTCGCTTTCGTAAAACTAGCACCAATCCCAAATCTTGGCAGTTGCTAAAGCTAACCTCAGGTCCCGTGGCATATAACGAAAAATGATAAGAAGAAGAGATTTGAAAAATTCGATAAGTGTATGGGGATTTTAATGCGCACCAATTTTATACAGAATTTTCAGCTAAACCATGTAAATAAAATACAGAATATTTAGATTTTTATTCTACTGTATACATGGATAACCAACAGCTTAAACAATGCTAATAGTGACAAAAGTAGTAATAAAGACCCAAGTATAGGATCTCACATTACTATAATGCTGCTGCATGATAGTATTTTAAAATTTAATTACGTAAAAGACAAAAGCTGAACCAGAGCTTTCATTACAATCATATCAGTCATATTATTTTGACTGAGAAATTCCAAGTTCTTCACATAGTTACACCTATGTGAAGTCTCCAACCGCGTTAGGACATCGCGGGGAATATATCCCAATCCCTATCGCATTTAAGCTGAAGCCGTGCCTAACAGTGACCCGTATATAGACTGGATTACTATTATTTTATTTATTGGCAGTACTTGTCATCCAATATGTGCAACATTGATGCGACAGGGACGCAACGGAATTAATACAACATTCACATGTTCAGTATCAACCGACTTCAAAATTTCAAAAGAAGGGGTTTTCAATTCGTGTGTGTTTTTTTTCTGAAAGCGCCTTTATTTTACCTGACGTTCGCCGCCGACATCCGATAACTAAACCGGGCTTAGAACCGCCCAACGGACTTCCACCAGCAGACTCCGCATCGTCTACGATTGACATCCAACAGCAAGTGTTAAGTCGGGGCGAGTTTTACAGCTAAACTTATACTATTTTCTACACTTTTTTTCTCCTACTAGGATTGAAAAAACTCGTGAGTCTGAGTAGAAAACAAAAAAAAAGTCAATTTAGCTAAATATATGAATAAATAAATATGAATTTTTCTACAACAAAAAAAAAATACGCCCAGGTATTCCAGGTAGACCTTCATCAGTAACCATAAGTCGAGTTCGTAAATTTACTCGCAGCATCTTGAAAGTACAGTTGCCATCAGATACATTGAAGCTCGGCAGCTTCAATGTATCTGATGGCAACTGTACTTTGGTGGTCACTAATATCTGAAACCCTGTTGTCAAAGCGTTAGTGCATGTTCAGATATTTGTGAGCACCTCGGCAGTTCCGATATATCTGATGGCGACTGTACTTATAGCGAGCTACGCTGACTGTTTAGCAAGATTTAGTGAATGCGGTCGCGTAAAAGTCACGGTAAAAGCGTCATACCATTACTCAAAGCAGCAGCCATTACGAGTTATATAACGTTATATACCTGGCCAGCAATCTCTGTCAATATATATATATAAATATTAAATAAATAAATAAATATTATAGGACCTTACACAAATTGACTAAGTCCCGCAGTAAGCTCAAGAAGGCTTGTGTTACGGGTACTCAGACAACGATATACCTATATATATAATATACAAATACATAGAAAACATCCATGACCCAGGAACAAATATCTGTGTTAATACACAAATAAATGCCCTTACCGGGATTCGGGATTATATATATATATACCAGGTGTTGCCTGTAACAGGAGCAATAAATAAAATCGTAAAACTCCTCAAACCTAACACCTTTTTTAAGCTATTGCATAGCTTCTATCGCGGGCCTTGAGCGCGGGGACCGAATCCAGAAATTCCGTAACGAAAAAAAACCTGACGCTCCCCACTCCGACGGACCGAAACCGACTTTATTCACTTTGTTACAAAGTTCTTTATCGGGGAAAGGATATATCTCCATACGAATGTCGGTAAGTGTCATATTCTATACAAAATATTGAGGACAGTAGCCCTTATTACCAGAGATACGGCGATGTCAAACGTCAAAATAAACACTATCATTTTTTCCCGCCAGAATCAAATATGTTAAATCGATTTTGTAATCGATGCATAATATACTGGCTGGATCGAATTAAAGGCAAAAGGCGCCTAATTTTTTATTTAGACTGCGAATCGTTTTGTTTTTTTAATCGATATCTTAGTGCAAATGCAAAGTCGTACTAAGTACCATTTTAAATTTGTGAATTTAGCACGTTAGTGCACAACGGAATAAAGTGGAAATTTCATTGGCATAAGAAATATTAGTACCTACAAAGAAGTAGAGTATCGAAATATGCCTTTGTCTTGTTTATCAAATATTTTCTATTGGTATATTAGATTTGTTCTGTAAATATTGTTCGAAGACGATGATCACCGTATGTTGTTCGCCTATAAAAAAGCTCTCTTTCACTGCAGACGAAAATGTACCCAAATTTATTTTAAGTTTGTATTGTTCAGTAGTGTCATAAACAAACAGAAATTAAACTTAAGTACATATTTGTCACTACTGACGAAAGTGCACAAAAAATACATAACTGTGTTTTTAGTAAATTAGTTGAAAAGTGACCAATGTGCCGGGATCCATTAAATCTATGTAAATATGATATGTTTAATGCTGTCATAAATTTGATAATAAATAAAATCCCACTAATATTATAAGCGAAAAAAATTTAGAGGGTTTTTGAAAGTTGCAATAGAATATTAAATTTAGTAAATTGGAAGTTGTATTTATGCAATGTGATTTAAAAATGTCGATAGCGTGATGTAAAACATTTGCAATTAATGCAAACTTCATACGTTTCAAATACTTTAAACGTGTACTACTACGTGATTTCCCGTTTAAGAAGCATATTACGGTAAATTTAAGTTGATTAATTCCAACAGTTATTAATAATGTTCAAAAATCCAAAAAATATTTTAATTCAGGTACCTACACTGGCGCCATCTATTTGCTTAGATATGAAGTAAGTGAATATGCCACGACAAATTCATGGTTTTATGGCAATATTTTGCTAATCAGCAGAACTTATTTTAAATAAAATTGTGCCACATTTAATACGTTTATCGGAAGAAATGGGCACAAAGGCATAAAAGGTACATTTTCCCGTTCATATTATGTTTATTACACTGCCATCTATATATTACACGTAGAACTACTTAAGAGCTGTAGGTATCTAACTGTTTCGTTCTAAGGAAACATACTAAGCCGCGAAGTCTTCTAGATTTGTTTGATGGCGCTGTTAACAGTTTAGTAGGTTTTGTCAAACAAAATCTATGAAATGAAATGGGTAACCTAATGGTATAAATTGAATATACTGAAAAATTAATCACAGCCAGTTACTTAAAAACTGAATTACATATAAAAAAAACCCAAACACAAGTCTTATTATAATAACCCGTATTTCGCCATTCTTGGTGCAAAAGAGCCCAGAACACTAGCGGCATTTCCATGCTGGATGGCTACGGACAACCTTGGATCGGGCTCCTCTCCCTTTTGTCTGAGTCGACGGCTTATGTCATGCAGAACAATTTGGGTTCCCCCAAAGCAGCCCGCAGTCTCCACTACCAAAGGTATGAACATGTATTGTATCCATGTCCTACAGACCTAAGTTGGTTATGCACGAATGTCATCTGATAATGATAATGCTATAAGTTCATGAAAAGACAAGTTGCATGGATAGCGCGACGGTGATTGCTGTCAAATGTGAGTAACTGTATAGAATTATCAGAAATTTACACACAAATGTAACAATGTGTTGGCCTATTACGTAAGTATCCCGCTATCCGTTTGGGATCTTATCTTAGAAGGGAGCGCACACTAATGCCGCTTCGCCGCCGCTAAAGTTTCGGCAGAGGGCTCCTGCCACGTGGGAAGTGCGAGTAATATGGGTAGTCGAAAATGTGCTGACGCATGTAGCATCCCACACCAAACACCGCCCCGTCTCCCATAGCACCAGCGTCACTCCATCTTGCTATCACTGCGCCTAAACTCAGTGGCTCCAGAACGGAATGAACAGCCGCTGACTGACAGACCTCAGGACAATATCATTGAGGCTATAGTGACAGATACGCGGAATCCAACCACTACAAAGAAGGCAACTCAATGTATAATATGGCTAAGCTTAGATTTTTTCGTATGATTACTATACTTAAAAGGCTAAAAATTACTGAATATGCACAACTTGATGGATTAGGATGGCACTTATTACAGTTCTATCTATATGCCATTTTATTTTTGTTGTCAAGCAAACTGATGTTGCGTTAGTGAAGCAGTCACAAAACCAGAGCACGGTTTCTTCAATTAAATTTTGGACAAATTTCCATGCTATGCTAAATTGTAAAGATGAACTCTTATCTGTTACCATTTCAAAGTAAATTAAAAACGCTGAACGGATTAAGGTGAAATTTGGTATAGGGATGTTTTGACTCCTAGGAAAGGACAGGATAGTTTTTGTTACGGAAATCATCCTATATAGAGGTGCAAAGCGGAAAGAAAGCAAGTGAAATAGACAATTCAATACTGTGCATTGCACTTTTTTACAGTAGTTTTGTTTTTATCTTATGTTGAGTAGGTACATGCGAATAAAGGCCTATGCCGAACCTATCATAGGATCGTCCTTGGATAAGACATATATACTTACCTACTACCTAATGAAAGTTTATATGCGCGACGTAATTATTTTGGTATCCTCGCAATGTTTTTCTTCACTGGGAAGTAAGTTGTAATCAGGTATCGAATGGCATTCCATGGGTTAAATTCAGTGAGCTTAAGACATTGTTTTAAACTGTGATCAAAAACACTCGGCCTTGATTACTTATTTAATTAAAAGATACGAGTAATTTATGTAAACTTGGACGTACTTTTTACCATATCTACAAAGTATTCCAACCACTGAAAGATTAATATGTGGTAGATACAAAGAGACATACAGCTGTACAAAAATGCTGCTGATTCGATTAAATGCGTAATCGGTATCGTATTGTGATAAGCAGAAAAAATTAACAAAAAATGTTTGTCAAAAAAACATTCAGTCCTATTTTTTCTAAATCAGATTACAATATTGATCACCAGCATTTTTGGTATATCCTGAATTATTAACGAGAAAAAATAATAACAGGTTACTGTAGTTGCAAGTTAGTTATTTGTTTTATACGGCCCCGGAATTTAATTAGCAATTTACAGTTCAAGTCAATTTGGTCTTTAATACTTATGCTAATAAAAATACACTACCAAACATTATAATACTACGCAGACGAAGTCGCGGGTAACAGCTAGTCACTAATAATGGTAACTTTGTAACTTTACTGTTAGAAATAAAACTGAAAAGGACCAATTCCCTTAAAAATACAAATAGCTCTTAAATGCTACAATTAACTTTTTTTTTACTAGTATAAATCTATCTTTCGCTCGACTAATATTTTGTGTAGCCGCCATCAGCTGCTTTTACGGCTGCTAAGCGAGTTTTCATTGAACTCACGAGGTTTTAAGAATAGTTCCCCCTAGCCTCCGTAGTATTAGTGTAGTAGTATTTGTTGATGAATATGTCCGCGTAAACTATTATTGCTTTTTCAACCGACTTCAATATTTCTAAAGGAGGAGGTTCTCAAATCGTCTGTTAAGTTATTGCATAGCTTCTATGGCGGGCCTTGAGCGCGGGGACCGAATCCAGAAATTCTGTAACGAAAAAACCTCACGCTCCCCACTCCGACGGACACGGAGGTGTGGCTTGAAGGCCGTGCATCGTCTAACGTCGTTTCAGTTCGGCAGTCTTCGACACGGCGTTGTCGACACCGCGTTGTGTGCTTGTTTATTTATTTAATAATAGAAAAAATTGTTTTCTTATCGGTCACCACGCTCAAAAAGTGTAACTTGAATTAATATCAAAGAAAAAGAAATACTGCATGAATAAAATAAATAAATAATTATAATTGCATAAGTTGATACAAAATGATATGCAATAGCTTTACCGTGGCAGTCCCCGAGTGCCACACGTATTTTTTTTTTATACTACGACGGTGACAAACAAGCATACGGCCCGCCTGATGGTAAGCGGTCACCGTAGCCTATGGACGCCTGCAACTCCAGGGGTGTTACATGCGCGTTGTTCAACAACTTTAAAATATCGGTATATTTTTTATGCCTGCCTTTTTTTCCCTCTGAAAAAAGGGAGAATAATAAAAACTACTGACACAGATTGCTGGCCCGGGTATTATAATGACCATGATTTGGGTTCAACGCTCAATTTGAAATGACGGAAGTCACAAATGCAAAATTCAAATTGGAACGTTTGTCATTGTCGTCACGGTAAAATTTGATGCGCAAAACGCGCAGCGAATGAGGAGTCACGCTCAAATTTAATAATGCCTTAATATTCCAGGGAAAATATGTGGTTGGGTTTATTCAAATCGTCAATGAGACGAATGAGAGTACGCTCGTCTCTTAAGGACGGCTCATGCTAGACCGGCCTTTGTAGTATCGGCGATACAAGCTTATATTAAGATACACATGAATTTATGGACGATTAAATATACTAGAATGAAATAGGCAATAAAATAAAAATAACTATGTGAAATTTTTTATTTTATGTCTAAGTTTATACAGGCACCTGATTAATTTAAATAATGTACTTGAATTGTAAAATACAACATCTTACACATTCTGCATTCTGAGATTTTGCTTTTTTCGTTATTTTAGCTGTGGTAGAAAAACTTGCGTATGCAACAGCATAATAGGTTCTTAAAACGCGCGGGTCTATTATTACAAAACTAGGTTTCGTCTCGTTTTGTAACGGTGACCCTCAAGTTTTAAGCACCCTTATTATGTTACTGTTGCATAAACTACAATTACATACACAGGTAATTTGCTACGCCCTAGTAACGTCTATGACTTTGCTAATTTAATTTTAAGAACTTATGTAATACGATGGTGGCAACAAATTATGATTATGATTATTTTTGATTAAAAAAAAACCTTATGGGGAGTTACACGACAAATTAGGTAAGTGATCTATAAAACCAGTGAATTTCACCACGTGCATTGAGAAAGCTCAGGTTTTCCAGTGAGTGTTACCGGCGATAAGTGTCAGGTGAACTCATAAGCCGAGTGTAGGTGATGGCTTTCACAGTTACCACATTCGGATTTGACAATGGTGTGCGAATGAGATACCGCTATGTATGTTCAAAGCGGAAACCTTTTGTCTAGCATACGTCGTATGTTTTAAAATATTTAGATGGTCCGATCAAAGCGCCAATGATCGCAACCTTCCCCTACGCTATGAAAATAATCACCAGAATTTTATGACACTATGCATAATGTGCAAGTGGTTGATAACCGTTCCGAAGCTACTTTTAAGTCTATTATAAGGCTCCTGCTACATGCTCAATCATACTTGCGGATTCCAATTTACACAGCAAGCATGTTATGTGCGGTTATGATGGCAAAACGGGATACCGCACACGCTGCCATATATGGCTGCCACAAAAAGCGAAATGGCATAAACCATATTTGCACAAATAAGTATGTGTTAAGACGACAAAACGTGCACAAAGCGTTTGCGCATGCAAATCGCTGCGTGTAACCATGCCTTTAGAGTCCTATTTTTATACTCGATCATAATATCCCAATGCTTTTGAAGTGACACAAAGATAATCCGTACGTTTCAGTTTACCGCGAATCGAAACGGATGAAGAATAAAGACTGTCAATCTCTGTACACAATAATTTTCCTGTTATTTATTGTATTAAAGATCTGCTAATCAATGTATGGGAAATTGGCTGGCGTATGCCCGGCGGACATACCCTCTATGGTCATCTGACGGATTGCCCGAACCATATGGCCGACAATTGCGGTTGCAGCGGTATTCGTATTGAGTGACGCCATCAACGCTGTGGCCGTGGGTATTTACACTGACAATATTGCACTTATATCATTTAAACTTTAGTGATATTGTCACACCATCACTCTGTCCGATTATGATTGCCCGATGCATTCGAAATATGTCACGCCTTATTGAGATAAAAATACGTGTGTATTAACCGTTTTTGCAATATTAGTGACAATAATGCAGTTTCACCATTAAATTGACGGGTTTTTCGCACATTTATCGTTGCAGGCCTAACGTCATACAGCAACAAAGTTACAGTCGCTAATAAATTACCTTTACTACCTGTGTTCATCACATCACAAACAAAAACTTGAATCATAATATTAATTGTTCTATATTTGTTTGTCCTTAATTTGCCAATCTTTCCTATTTGTCTGTCTTTAGTTTACAGAACAAAATCTTTCATTGGTGCGCTTGGGAATTCTACTTATCGGTGAAGAATAGCTTCAAAGCTGTGTCGTTGTTGCCAGTTCTAAGCCGGTTTACCCGATATGGGAAGAGATTGTTGAAATGTTTTGTGAGCAAATCTTTATGTTATACGGATGAAGTAGTTTTTTGGGTTCTTTAAAGACATTTAATCCTCACAAAACTGGATCGATTGGATCGTTTAACATTTTTGAGAAAAAATTGGCGAGTTACCTTTTTTAAGAGCAAATAGCTTATTTCAATTTAGTATTCAAATCACGGTTCGACTGAGATAGAACTGACTTAAGGATGACTCACTATAACGGGACGGGACTGGGCGGGACGATCTGTCGATTTCTTAAGAGAGAATCACACCACACCCAAGCTCGGCCCGGCCTAGTCAAGTCCCGGCCCGTTCTTATGAAAAAAAAAATTGCAGTGGAATTACTGCTCTAAAAATACTAAGACGGTTTACTACTTGGGTGAACGACCGCGATACAACCGAAACATTTATTAAGAGTCCGGTGTATGTTCAAATTCGCGCGAGATACAACTTTTGCACTCTCTCTTTCTCTGCGAGCCCCCGAAGGGATGTGAAGCCGAAGTCGCATATTTTATAACGCTAAACAGAGCGATTTGAAGTGCAATTTAAGAGAAAAAACATTAGAGATAGACATACACTATTTATAATTTTTGGATAGAGTATTACCTAAAGTTTATAAGTTGGCTAATGTTCGTGTATTTCTACCAAAACTTACCAAATTAATAAATAAAAAATCTCGATAATTTTGGGTGAAAATGTTCAAAACTGTTTCATTTATTCCGTAAAAGAATATATACTGAGCAAGAAAATAATGTTTTAAGTATTTAGATTCAATAGCAATAGGGTCGAAACCAGATAGATGTTTGAAGCTCGCTTATCAAAAATGGTAAAACAGCTGTTAGAAAATGATCTTAGGCTGTTAGGAAATGAGGAATTGATCATTACCGCGAGTCGATTTCTGCTAGGGGCGCTAGTGGAACGTGGGTCCTGCGGGAACATTTCAAACGTCACTTTGACACTTCTCTCATACTGACACAGGACCCACGCATGAGTGGCGCCGCCTGGTGAGCGACATTACGGTGGCTCCCATTGAAATGGCTTCACTGCGCTTGACAGAACGTACCTTCTAGTGTTGTTATTATTCTAAGAACTATGTAAGCCGTGGTAAGGCTAAAGTTGTGAAACAAGCACGTCGAAGTTAATGGCAATTCCATTATGATGTTCCGGGCGCTTGATCGAGTTTGTCAATTATCGAGCCTCGCGTCGGCTCGATAAACCGATTTATATCGATACGTGCTGGCTTGAAAAAATGCTTGTATAAAAAGTAATTGAATTGGGGGAAAAATATGGATATTGTTTATACAAATCGTCGGGAAGCTCAACAAGATTTGGTTTGGGATAACTACGTCGATATATATTTCGTATGATATATATTTCACATAGGTACATATATTTATGTGCCTATGTATCAAGATCGTGATATCATGATAATCGTTTATGGACAAAGTAGTAGCAACCCCAATCAACACTTCCTGGCTCACCGCAAAGTGGAAGTATGAAATAGTTTTTTAGGATCAGTGATTAGTGCACTCTCTTTCTTTAAAAATAGGCTCGAAAAACATATAAAAGTGGTAAAAACACAAGTAGACAAGTAATAGTAGTTTATGCGACGGTATATACATAATGAAGGGTATTACAACACGAGTGTGGGTCATAATAACATCACACGAGTGTTTAAATGCCTAATTATGTATAGTTGCATACACTACTTTATCTACACACATATCATAAGTGCTCTAAGATGGGTTCAGGAACCGTAGGGCTAACACATGCAATGACCTGCATTGTTATTAGTGCTACTTTATCTAGTGGCTCTGTGAGCTATAGATCTCGCGAGATGATACTGGTACTGACACAAAGGTCCTTAGCGCCGTTGGAGTCTATGGCGCTCAGGACTTTTGTTTCAATTCCCGCAATTATGAAAACTTCCAAAACCTGAATAGACAAAAAAAATGTAATTAACAAACATGCTTACAAAATTTTCACAAGAATGGTTGATAAATGCGACCTGTAGCGGAGAACAAATGGACAAGTTGAAACTGAGACGCTCCGTTCGCTCAGTCAATTGAAATAATGCAATAAAAAAAATTAAACACATACAGAAACAAATCAAATACTTTCACTCGTAAACAGTAAAAAACAAACAAACAAATGACAGCTCAGAATGGCGGCGTTTTAATCTAAAATAGTTAGACACCCACTGGAATTTGATTACTGTTCCTATTAGTTGTCAATGTTATCAATATTACTTTACTGAAAAGTACAAACCATTATTTTGGTTTATGGCCCATTCGTTTTGGAAAAAAATCAATAACGATTTCTTGGAGGTTACTTTTTAAACTTGGCAAATTGCGTCTGTGACTTTGAGGTATTTGCGTCTGTGCAACGCATTTGTCCCAATTTCAGTGATCATCAACCTTTTCTCCGGTACGTATTTTTAACATTAGGTATATATTACAATAGGTACTATGTATATTATATATTATTTTAACTACCCTCTTTTTGTATCACTCTAGAATACAATATTTGGCTATTTAAACTCATATTTTAAGGATATAGAAAGCTCCAGACATTTTTCTATTATTCAAAATATAAACTGAATATTTTTATTCCTCATTTAGGTAAAAAATAGATAATTTTATTTAGTGGATAAATGATAACAATGATATGGTGTATAATTTTGCTAACAATTAATTTAAAGTATGTATTTTACTAAACTGGATGGAGAATTTTACTAAATTTACTAAACTTTTTTTGATTTTACTAAACAGAAAGGAGGTAATGTTAAAATTACAGTTCCGTTAATTCCTGTTGGTTGGTAATGCTGGTCATTGCCTATGGTTGATCGCATTTTTGAGCACTAATGATATGTGTTTAGATAACAGCTCGCATGTCGAAGTTAATAGAACGTTCCGGGTAAGTGATCGCGTTTGTCTATTATCGAGCTTCGCGTGGGCTCGGTAAATCGAGGTAAGTATAACGTATCGAACGTTGCTGCTTATAATTTTTATGAAAATATAAAAACTTCAATAAGGCCTACCCGGTAAAAGTGTCACTGTTAGTTAGGCACCAGTTTATTTCAAAAATATTCAAATGACCTTACTCATAAAAATGGAGCTCACTTGATGAATCACACACTCCATCACTAGATCAGAAACTAAAATCAAATAGGACTACCTTGGAGGCACGGGAGGCACAAACAAAAAAAATGCCTCAAATCGGTTGATCGAGCTTGGAATTATCGAGCAGTTCCACTGTATCATTCCTCGTCTTCGACAACGGGTCTACACAATGAAAATGATGGTTTCAGTAAAAAACCTCTAAAGCTACTTTTAAAAAATCTTCGGGTCACAATGCACGTGCTGTACAAAGAGTTCTTTGAAATCCTCATGAATTCCATCATCAGAATACGTATCAAATTAAACGGAACTAACTTGAAGGTATTTCCTTAAGATCTCCAAAGACGAATATCTCAACTCGAATGACATAGCTGTGAATTACCACGCAGTTCCACTATTGACATCCCTAGCCTTCATCATCAGGTCTACTTCCAGATTGATAGTTTTCGGAAAGGAATATCGAATTTGTTGGGAAAACACCTAAATCACCATGCATATGCCTTTCAAAGAACGAGTTCTGAGGTAATAAATATTTAAAAAAAAAACGGATTACTAGACTTCAAAATTTCGAAAAGAGATCGCACTCCTTTCGGCATTTTGAAGTCTGTAGTAAATTACACGGAATATTTATAAACAGTGTAAATTTTAAAAATAATATAGTTTAGGTAAAATTTGTTTTCTAGACATTTGGTTCTAGATGACCTAAGACACTCCATGATCTAATCACACTGATCTATTAAGTACCTTAATATAAAGTTACGCAATACAAATATAAATAGGTAAGAAAGATATCAAAATCTTAAAACGAGCTTATTTTCATAGTCGAAACCTCAAGCTAATTTCCCCCCCCTCTCTCTGGGATCGTCCTAACTACTCGCAATAAGAACACTGCTAATCTATATTAACCTTAACATTTGTTATGTAGTATGTCATCTCTAGGTTTTTTCAAACCATGCTAAAACTGGTACAAAGCATACAGTAACAAAATAACGATGTTTCCAATCGCAGTCTCTGTCAGCCTTATCAACAATCCTCCTTTCCTAGAGCAACAAGTCATATCTTCATACAATTTACCGAGTCACTTAAGACCTTTGGTCTTACGACCGCAAAAGCTAATCATGTTAAGAAATACCAACGCAATTTCAGTCCTAGTTCTATGTATTTAAAGTCTATTTTAGCTTGTTGTATCGTTGCATAAACAAAGCCTGATCAGCCAAAGAAAACGGATGCTGTTTATCGACGTTTTTATTCGTTTTTCCGATCAAAGTGTTATCGATACTATGTTTACAGGGCCGGACATCTGGTGGTAGATTCTTGTTGCTAAATACACGGCGTTTCTGTGTGCCCTCTCTTTCGCATGAAATCTATTGTCATATTTTCATTGGCATAACGTTATATGGCATAAATGTCATCATAAATGGCATAAAATAAATAAATAAATAAATCATAAAATGCTACTTTTCGCAAAATAACCATTTTTTTCTAACATGTTATACGCATAACATTGCCTGACAGTATATTCAATCAAATAAAATTAGATTAAATTAGATTAAATTAATTACTTTAGATTTAAGGTAGGTAGAGGTAGGTAGTTAGGTAAGTTACACTTACTGTATATATTTCGAAAATAAATGTTTTTTATGTAATAAAATTCTAAAATCAGAACTAAGTGCATAATATGCCCAATGCTGAACATCTGTTCCTACTTATGTTAAAAATACGTGTAATCCGAGTTTGCACAATCCTAGGAGGTGAGCTAAACTTTTGAGAGCTAATTAACTGTAGCACGAAAACGGTACGACGGACGGAAAAAAGGAGATTAAATTCTGCGTCGAATGAGCATCTAAATCTTCAAATTCGAAGCCGTGCAGCCGAAATCAAAACTTATAAACCAAGAAAATTTCTCATTTATAATTGGCATTACGTAAGAACCTACTTTTGACACCAGATTTGATCCTTATAATAAGGGCCACATGCAGATAACTCCGACTACAATTACAATATCGTCGCCATAATTACTGAAACTCGTATCTGCAAAATTCAGATACGAATTAGACTAAGTAAGACGACAATATTCTGCATTCGAGATTGATAGTTCACTTGCCAGATAAACTCAAACTCAAAAGGATTTATTGAAATAGGCCAAAACTCAGCACTTTTCAACGTCAAATAGAATACACGATAAAAAAAAATACAAAACAAGTAACACTTAATTCTAATAAATATGTCAAATAAAAAGATTTGAAATGAAATAATACAATGTCAACAGAAATTAAATTAACAAGTAACAAAATAATAAGTAAGTCAATATGATCCATTCATTCGTTCACTAGTTCATTTTCCGTTCGTTCATTCCCATATAATGCATAAGATACAATAAAATATGGAGGGTATTCATATTTTTTCAATTTAATTGTGTAATTTTTCCAGATTTTTAACTATTAATTTTAACTGCACCAATAGGCTTAGAAAATTTGATAATTTCCAGGAACTAATTTGAAGCAAGCTGGATATCGTATTAATACCTTCATTAGGTCCTAAAGACGTGTAAACTAGTTCGCAAAATCCCACGAGTTGAGCTTGATTTTTAAGATCCAAGTAACTGCCAAGTTTTACCATGCACGAAAAATAACGATGCGTCTGGTTCTCAAAAACCAATCTTAACTCCTAGAATTGTGCAAACTCGATTTACACGTCTTTAGGAATTGGGAATTGATAGTAGTAGTAGTAGTAGGTATATAGATATATATACTAAGGTTACCGATTATTCAAAGTTCAAATGCTGCTCCTGTCTGGGCTGAATGTTCCACATGCTCCTATATTGGGAAGCGATTGGAATACGTTTCGGTACTATTTTAGTTTAGGGAACCTAACACAGTATTGTTTGATGCCTTGCCAACGCACACAACGTCTAATTTGATAACGTTAGGCGTTTTCGTATGACAGGTACAGCAAAGGAACTTCGTTTAAGTTGACCGGAACTAGGATGTATGAAAAGGTTAATTTTGGTCCAGTGTTTCGCTTTCCCTGATCAACCTTGAGATCTGGTTGTAATATTTTTTTTTAGATATTTTTCATGGACGTCTTATAACTATTCAACTGTAAATGCATGCTGCATGCTATCTGGAGTTATTTGTGTGCCGTATGGCGAAAAATAGTGCAACAACTTTTAATATATTGTAAGATTTACTGATGTGCCCACCTATGTTTAACAAATAAATAAAATTGAAATTGTTTATACTTAGTCTTCTTATTTAAGAGCCGTAACTTGAATGTCGTAATTATTGTATGCTCTTTATTTAATATTATTAGTATTTAGTATTTATTGGACTATTTTGGGGTTTTTCAGGTTTCGATCTCTGGTCAGCGTGCGTAGCCAAGATGCCAATCGCTCACGCTTATTAACGTATCGTAGCTACCTCTCTCTATCACTCTTCCGTATTAGTGTGACAATGACAGTTGCGTTTCGTTAGCGACTGAGCGTGAGCGATTGGCATCTTGGCTACGCACCCTGGCTTACTACCGTGCACCGTGTAACGTCGTCAAAATTTGTATCTCCCTTCTATCTCACTGATATATTCGAGTGAAAGAGATACATAACGAAAGTTTCGAATTTTCGTACTATATGGTCCAAGCGGATGCCTTTTGGCTAGATAATGATGATGATATAAAAGCATAATATGATTTCACAGGAAAATCGCAATGTATTGTAAACATACTAATGTACTAGTGGCTGTTGGTATCGCCAACCAATTTATAGTGTTTGTCCGATGCCCGTACGTTATAAGCCATTAAATGTACTGGCATAAATACATGTTTGTTGATCTTTAGTTCTTTATTTAACATTGTACACACGCGTTCAGAATTGCATGGACCGTTTATGAATGAATTCATTCATAAACTGCCCATATTTTTTTCTGAGAGATAATACTCACTGAACGCAAAAACACTTATGTTCTTCTCATGCTGCACCCGGGAGCATAGTTAAGATGCCTAGTGGGCCAGGGGGCGGGACTTACGATTGCTTAAATTGCAGATGCAGATGTCCATAGTGGGCGTGTACGCCGGGCATCCGGCAGACACTTTTCCCTTACATTTATTGGCAGATCTGGCGGATATACCCGAACAATATGGGCCGCTTTAGAAATGCCGTAGGCACAATGGAGTAAATATGGATTACCAGTTTCATCGCGATTTTTTCCTTCACAGAATAATTCCACGAAATGTAACTGGAGACCGCTCTCCAGTTACATTTCGTGGAATTAATTAAGGAAATATCACACAGTCCGAACCTAACTGAACCCACTTTTTAGTAGGACAATATATTTTGGGACAAAATAGTATTCGACAAAGTGCATTATGCCAAAATATGTGTCTGCTACACTAAGATCCGGTGAAAATCGATAATGCCAAGTCTGTTATGACAAAAGCGTTTCGGACTAAACAAATTATGCCAAATAGAGGGCACCCATAACTAGAATATTGTTGAATTGACGCAATATAGTCACACCGACATTTTTGTACCTATTTAAAAATATATTATATCAGCTTTTAGTACTTTTACGGCTGTACCTACTATAAAAACATGCAGTTTTATGGCCCGTCCAATATGCAACGGAATGCGGTGATGCACGCGCCGCGGGTAATGGTTCGCTTTTACTGTTCAATAAATATCCGTAGAAACATAAATAAGCGAAAACATTGCCTTTTAAAAGCGTAAAGATATCTTATTAAGGTGCAGTCAGCTAAGATGTTAACAAGTTGATTTAAAAATACTAAATAACCAGACTGTGATATTTTCGTGGCCTTACTATAAAGTCTTAAAGCGATTCAGTTTAGGCTCAGGGTACGTAGCCAAGATGCCAATCGCTCACGCTTAGTCGCTAACGAAACGCAACTGTCATTGTCAGACTAATAAGGAAGAGGGAAGAGTGATAGAGAGAGATAGCTACGATACGTTATTAAAGCGTGAGCGATTGGCATCTTGGCTACGCACGCTGGTTGTATAGAAGCTAGTCAGTTTATGTTCACGTCATGGTGAGGCCCCTGAGCACAGTTAAGAACCTAAATTATATCGCGTTAAGACGTCTTGGTAAGGCCCCTAGATCATTGACTTATTAAAATAGATAGACACAGAAAGCAAAACAAAACACGTCAAAAAATGTGGATCAGAATGACATTGGTAAACAATTTTGTATTAATGATGAAACAAACGATAAATGTTTCGAACGAAAAAGTAAGACTTAAGTGTCAAAATTATACTCAGAGTACTATTCTAACGCAACACACTAAATTAATAAAGATAAATACGCTTCATAACTGAAATCACAAAACCTCTTAAGCCACCTACAAAATCTCTAACCTAATTTAAACTTGTACAAAGTACGTTCTAATTAGTCTACTTCTAGATAAAATTTAGCTCAGACCGGCTTCCACGGGATCTGTTTAGGAAAAAGCTTTTAACAGCCAATTGAATAATCTTGGGGCTAAGAAATGCCTTGAAACATAAAAAAAAGTTTTTGTATGGAGCGAACGCAATGGAAGATATCGTATTGTCGCTCACCAGGTGGCGCCACTCTTGCGTGGGTCCTGTCACCTGTGTGAATATGAGAAAATTTTCAAAGTGACGTTTGAAATGTTGCCACAGGACCCACTAGCGCCCCTAGCGGCGAATCGACTCGCGGTAATCCACATTGAGCCATGCTCCCATTTCCTCATAAATGTTCTAATCGTGTCATTCTAATTGTGACTGCAGCAGCGTTGCTTTTTCAAAGTTGCAGGAGGAGGCAAAGGGAATTGTTTTAGGAGTTTAATAAGTTTGGTCGTATACCGGGTGGGCCCTGTAACAGGAGCAAAAAAATTAGTCGTAGTTAGTATCCCCAAACTGAACAATGATTTTTCAGTGACTTTTAAAAATAACGTGTGTTTAGATTTTATTACACTTTAAAATTTGTTCGCAGACGCAATGCACGGCGAATTTTGTAATTATTGTACTATAACATGAGACGTCAATTAGGCAAATGTGTTCTTTGAAAATACTATTTAGTTTGTAGTGAAAACATACAGTGCCCATAATTTTTCAAAGTTGTTGAATAAGGTTTTCAAGTTTGAGTACAATCTACGATTAAATTAATTTGCTCCTGTTGTGGGGCCCGTGCGGTATTTAACTATTGTTCATATCATAACTCAAACTGAACATTTTATGATAAACACAAACAAATGCTTGAACTATGATTTGAACGGGACTTGCTCCGTAACTACCAACCTACAAACTCAATTTAACTTAAAATTGATGTGATGTAATAAGTTTTGTCAGTTTTATCACAACTTATTTATCGTATTAGCGGCGATTGAGTACGGAACTGTGAAATTGAGTTCGGGGCCTCGGGTGCTCGTTAATGGTATCGGAGAAACATGTTTATTAAAATTAAATAATGTTGGATAGACTGTTTTGCTAAGAAAACACGGTGTTTGAAAAAAATGTATACGCAAATAATAAAATGTAATTGTGGTTGCCTAACATCACCTAGTACAATAAAACGCAAACAGTGGCCAGAAATTACAGTGGCAACACCTCGGCTGCCCTAGGCAAAAATCAAGTATCTCAGTTGCGGCAAATTTTACAGGAGAGCGAAAAAACGTTTTATTTTTTTTACACCAAGATTCAGAAATAAAAAGAGCAAAAAAATCATACAAGGCTCTTTAATAGGCAAGAGTGAGATTCACCATATTTTTTTTTGTTACTTTTTATTATTAGTTTAATTTTTATAAGCCAGAATAGTTTTCAAGTTAGTATGAACGCTGCATATGTAGGCTGTTTGCTAAGAAAATACAAGTAACTTTGAGATGCTTGATTCCAGATTTATGTCACCTATATGTACAAACCGACTCAAACCCTGCGGACTGTATATCGCGAGGGGTGCAACCACATTTGCTCAAGACAAACAACTTGTGGTGGCATGGACCAGATCCATTGCAAGACTTTAATTATGAACATAAAAATATTAATTTGACAGCACAGTTGCCCTTGCCTGAATTAATGAACGCATACAAAATATGTAATTTAAATGTTAACGTCGAGAATCAGTTTAACTTTATGTCAAAATATTCAAATATAGACAAAATAAAAAGAATAATGGCATATGTCCTAAGATTTTGCAAAAATTGTAGACATAATGTAACAAGTAGGAATAAGGGTGAGTTTTTACCTACTGAATTTGATGAAGCATTAAATACTGTTATAAAAATTGACCAGCATAAAAACTATGCATCTGAAATAGCCTCTATAAGGGCCAAAAAAATTGTAAAGGGCAGTCTCAGCACATTAAACTGTTTTTTGGACAAAAATAATATGTTAAGAGTAGGTGGACGTTTGCAAAACTCTGAGCTGTCCTATTCAACAATACATCCCATTGTATTAGTTAAGGGTTCAGATATCACAAAGTCAATAATACTCAAGGCTCATAAAGATTTAATGCACACTAGCCAAAAAGGAATTTTAGCTCATCTAAACCAAAAATATTGGCTAATTGATGGACTTAGAGAAATAAAAGGTGTAATTCATAAATGTATAATTTGCTTTAAACTTAAGGCTAAGTGTGCAACCCAGCTGATGGGATCTTTGCCTAAAGAGAGAGTGCGTGCTGCGAGAGTATTTGAGAGGACTGGAATCGACTATGGGGGGCCTTTTACGTTGAAATTTGCTCGCGTTAGAAAGCCGGTACATTATAAGGGTTATATACTTATATTTGTATGCTTTGTCACAAAGGCCATACATATTGAGCTTGCCTCCGATATGACTAGTCAAAACTTTATTAACTGTCTAAAACGTTTTGTATCTCGTCGGAATAAGCCTTCTCAGATATTTTGCGACAACGCCAGTACCTTTCGAAGTGCCAATACGCAGTTACAAGAGCTGTACCAGCTACAAAACTCTTCAGCTCACAAGAGCGCGGTGCATAATTATGCAGCCGATAATCAAATAGAATTTAAATTTGTACCTGCGTACAGTCCTGTTTTTGCTGGTTTATGGGAAGCAGGAATAAAATCAATTAAGTATCATCTTAAAAGAGTTATAGGTAACAGCGTATTGACATACGAAGAATTAAATTCAGTACTTATTCAAATTGAGGGAATTTTGAATTCGCGACCCCTTACAAGTATGTCATCTGACCCTAATGATATGACATGTTTGACTCCTGCTCATTTTTTGACAGGAGCTTCACTAACGGGTGTACCCGAACTTAATTATGTAGACAAGCCTGTTGATCGCCGTTCATTTTGGAATCAATGCCAGCAAATTCAGCAAAATTTCTTTAAGCAGTGGTCTAAGCAATATTTAATTATGTTACAGAATCGTCCGAAATGGAAAGGCGAACAACCTAACTTGGCTGTCGGTTCATTGGTCCTGTTAAGGTCAGACAATATAGTTCCCTTGAGATGGCCAATGGGTCGAATAGTAAATGTTTATCCTGGCAAAGACAATAAGGTCCGAGCCCTTGATGTCAAAACGCCAAGCGGCTACATAATGCGTACCAGCATTATGAAAGTTTGCCCTCTTCCTATAGAATAGTTGTTAAAATATGTAGTAATCTACAGTTAGGTATAAGTGTCAAACAGTTGTTTTTCTCAGTTTAAGAGAATTTTGGTGGTGGGTGTGCTTGGATTCTCTCATAAGCATTTAGTTAACACATTATATTACTATTACTCTAAGTTAAAAAATAAATATTGTTTAAATAAGATTTAATATGTAGGTTGCTCTGTGCATCTGCGCTGGCCGCAGCTTATGTACCATACAAAAGTGTATAACGGAACGTTAACATTTATGGCAACCCCGGTGCTGCCCTCTACAAACTCTCTTCCGGTTAGCTATGTAGCCGTAGCACTTAATTTCGTGTGTACAATTAGAGCAATAAAATATTCTTCATGTCTGAAACATTTTGTTTCATTGAACACTATATCTATTGCTCAGTAAATACAAGTAATTTCGTTTAAGATTAAACTATTAAAAACAAAAAATATACGAATCAGTAAAGTCAAGCAGTATTATTTATTAAATCATTCATTATTTTTGTAAATTCAACTAATACATGAAATATATAAGGATATTTTTTCTTGTATAGCTCATTTTTTTTGATGATATGCCAGTTTCAGGTATTTAACCAATTTTGCTTTATATATTTTTCGTGTCCGTTGCGGAATTATTAGTGGTATTTGATGAATGTAGCTGCATGTTTTTCCTTGTGTCCGGTGAGGAATTATTCGGGGTTTCAGATATTATATCGGGTGAATGTATCTGAATGTAATTGCTTGTATTGGTTGAAGAATTATTAGGAGTCTCTGGTATAGTAATAGGCTGAGAAAAATTAAATGAGGAGTCGTTTGATAAATTGTCAGTTATTTCACAATATGCGTATGCTGAGCATAATTTGTATCCAAAAGACCAAATAAGTCGTTTTCTGGAGCCATTGGCAATAATTCCGTTAGAATATAATCTGTATTATCAATGCTGTGCTCAAAATAGCTATTATCACTTTGGTTAATCATAGAATCCAAACATGGTAACTCATGTGAATTACATGGGTTATCTATAATATTAATTTGCGGTAAACTGTACTCCAAAATATCTTCAGGCTCTGTTAGGTTTCCGACAGGTTTAGGCAATTTTATTCTGCGAAAAAAAACCATGATATACTTGAAAAGAAAACAATATTGCACCGGTGACATACGGACAGACGGACAGACCGATAGACGTACATGACGAAACTATAAGGGTACCGTTTTTGCCATTTTGGCTACGGAACCCTAAAAAGTAATCATCAATCAGATCTAATATCTCGCGTCGACTTGAGTACGTAGGTACTTCTTATAATAACGTTATCAATTATTGGAGTTTCATATAGTATGGAAAAACTTACCCATTACTATTCTTATTCAAACACATAGACACAATTCGTTTTGCTCTGTGGCGAGCATCGCCACCATTCCAATGCTCTTTAAATCTCTTCATAATGTTTGCAGTAACGTAGCCCAGTACTACTTCAGATAAAAACAATTAAACATTCAACGCTTCGGAAACCATCTCAATCAGTGTATTAGCTTCACTGATTTACTAAACACAAGAATTAATTTGTAAAAACAGGTATTTTTGAAATAAAATTACAAGTATCTACTACTTTACATCTACATCATTATATTGGTGTGAGATACTTGTGTTTAAGTCGTTATAAATTTTTTATTTACTAATACCAACATCTACGCTGAAAGCAAGTATCTCGTCCATCAATTTGAATTACGAGTATCTCAATTAGGGATACTTGTTTTCAATGTTGGCACCAGGAATATACTAGACTTTAGCGTAGGACGACCATTGAAAAAAAGATACTTGGATAAAGTAATTGTTAATATTGAAGAATATAAGTGGTTTTTTTTAAAAAGTCCTTTAGTGAAATACGCCCGTTTATTGGGTTATTTTAAATATATAATAAAAAAAAATGCAAGCATTTTGAGATACTCTATTTCTGCGTAGGGCAGCCGACCTGGGCCCTTATCATGACGTCTTAACGCGATTCAGTTTAGGACCTAAACTGAGTCGCTGCCCTACAACTGAGCAAAGCTAAGAACCTGTGTCAAGGCCCCAGATGTTATATTATCGATAAGAACAGCACTGGTAAAACCGTGGCAACATTTATGCATAGGTACATACTTGTCAAACGAGTCCGTCGAACTGTGGACTTGACGTCATGGTAAGGTCCCTGTTCTTTCGTCAAATACCTATGGCATTTTTTTCATAAACAAGCATTCTGTCAAACAGCAATCTTACTGCTCGAACCTAAGCGAAATAATGAGATAAACAATATAAATGCTACACGCTAACGCTCAATGGCACCCATCGTAAATGTCTATCTTCTTTGCCTCATTGTAGGTATCTAGTTTAGTCTATGACTTAATTCTTAGAAACACTGCCAAGTGATTAAAATTTGCCAAGGTGTAATACTACACCAATTATAAAGGTTCTGTTTTATCACATTCTTAAATAACTTAAAAAAATAATCAAATTGATTTCAGCTCCGCTCAAACAAGATAAAAATTCCAAGTAGATAACGAAAATGATAAGATTGAGTCAAATTACGTTCCTTTCAATTTAACTTTGTTTGCTTTCTTGCCGATATCTTTCAGGTCTGAATAGCAGTTTTCTGTGTGTACTTTCAATAAGTGTGTAATATGCTTAAATTAAAGACCTATTTTATCAGCAGCAGCAGATGTGCGAAGAGTAGCCGTTGCGGCCGGACGCATGACTTAACTAAGGGACACGGATTGTTCCGAAACATGTCGGGATATTTTCGACTTTATTGACGTGCATAACCCGATGTAAGTATTTTAACTATTTTTTTTATGTTATAGGTGGCATACGAGCAATCGAAACGCCTGATGGTAAGCGATTAACGTCGTCCATGGACACCCGCAACACCAAAGTTGTCGCAAGTGCGTAGCCGGCCTTTAAGGTGGGAGTACGCTCTTTTCTTGAAGGTTTGAAGGTCGTATCGGTCTGGAAACACCGCTGGCGACAGTTCGTTCCACAGTTTAGCTGTGCGCGGCAGGAAGTTTCGGGAAAAGCGCACAGTTGAGGACTGCCAACCATCTAAATGTTGAGAGTGGAAATAATGTCGCGTAGGGCGATGGCGGAAAGAAGCGGCAGGGATTAATCCAAACAATTCTTCTATTTGTATTGTTATTACTCACCCGTGGCATGCAGCTTCCTCAACGGATCCACGATCGCGAAATACCGGTCCGCCGACAACGCCGTCAGTGTGAACACGGACACGCCGATGCTGACGTCCTTCGCCGCCTCGGACACACGGCACACCGTGACGCCCCACGGCCACGATTCCACCGTGTACACGATTGACGTGAAGGGAACGCATGTTATGATCACGAGTAGGTCGGCAAGAGCGAGGGAGAGGATGTATCTGAAAAGAAGAATTTTTGTTACATTACATTTTCGTGAGTTGTCATAATCATAATGTATTAAAATTTTGTATGGCTAATGTTACAACTGGATACTAGAAATCGGGAATATTTGACGCTGAAGACAAAGGCATAACGGATATCACTCTAAATGTAGGTGTCCCGGTACAGAGGTGTAGAGGCAGTCAAGAATATCAACTACATAATATATGATATTATCTAAAAGAGGAGCAAATCTGTGTCAGCTTTACGAACAGAACCAGCCGTCGGCCGCCCTTTGCCAAGGGAATTTGCTAAATACATATTACTTTTTTTATGACATGGGTGGCAAGCAGATGAATCGCTTGATGGTAAGCGATTATCGTCGTCCGTGGACACTTGAAATACCAGAGGTGTTGTTAGTGCGTTGTCGTGTCGGCCTTTAAAGTGGGATTACACTCTTTTCTTGAAGGTTTGAAGGTCATATTGGTCCGGAAATACCGCAAACGACAGCTCATTCCTCAGTTTAGCTGTGAGAGGTTTCTGGAGAAACGCACAGTTGAGGAATGCCAACCATCTAAATGATGAGGATGGAAATATTGTCGCGTAGAGCGATGGTAGAAAAAAGCGGCAGAGATTAATCCTAACAATTCTTCTGAGCACTCTCTGTTATACATGCGATAGAAGACGCAAAGCGAGGCAACATCTCTGCGTAGCGCCAAGGGTCAACTCGATTAGAAATACGTTGGCAACCGACATCGATTCGAGTCGCTCTCTGTTGGATCTAGAGAGAGAAGCTGGTACTTTTGTGCACCTGCCTGAAGCTGAGAACAGTATACTCCATGTGCGGACGGACCTGCGCCTTATAAAGCTATAGGCGGTGGGCCGCCGTGAAATACCGTCTCGATATGTTGAGCACACCGAGCGTTACGAGGCCAAAAAGCGGACCAAAAAGCTCGTTCCGCCTCTCAATGAAGTTTTCCCGAGAAATATTGGCGCGGCCAGTTTAGGAGGCATCACCCGTACTATCATCAGTATAACAATGAATGCCCCTAATTTGCTTAGTTCGCATCATATAATTAATATGCAGGAGGAAAAGCGTGGGTGAGTACACAGCCTTGAGGCACACCAGCATTTACAGACATGGAGTCTGAGCATTCGCGTCAACTGCGACCGTCATGCTTCTGTCTGCTAGAAAGCTGCTGACTCAATCGCATAATTTTCCGGGAATAGGAATAGGATGAAAGCTTTAAGAGGTGCTTTGTGCCTAACGCGATCAAAGGCCTTTGCTATATCCAAGCTAACTGCCAATGCTTCACCTTTTAACTATGCTCTAACTATGCGCATAAAAACTGGTTTCAAATTGAATTACCAATAAGGTAGTTTTTTTGTTAGTAGAGCCAGTGAATGAATCTTAATTATATCGCCTTCAAAAAGAGCATCGAGACCAATAAGTAGGTAGTGGACGACGATTCATGAAAAAACTGGTTACGTCTTTGTTACAGTATTGTTTTCAAAAAAAAAATTCAAATATTAACATACTTAAGGATGATTCTCGCTAGGACGGGACGGGACGATATCTGTCAATTTATATAGAAAGAATCACGTGATAGTTCGGAGCCCTCGGATGTCATGTCCCACCCCGTCCCGTTGTAGTGTGAGTCCCTTACTGATGTTAACGTTTTCACTTGTATTTAGTTCAAATACTCCGACTACTCTGAAATCTTTCTTCTTATTTTATCCGCGATGACACAAATCCGTCCCATTTTTTAAGTTACAACGCCACATTTAATCAAGTTGACAGTCAAAATATTTTACTATATTAATCCAAGACAGTTATAAGATCCAAATGAAGGAGCTACCGTATTATCGCTCAACAGGCGGCGCCACTCATGCGTGGGTGCTGTGTCAATATGAGAGAATTGTCAAAGTGACGTTTGAAATGTTCCCGCAGGACCCACGTTCCACTAGCGCCCCTAGCTGAAAATCGACTCGCGGTAATCCTCATTGACTGCTTAAGTTAATTAGAAGTGAATGAATGAAATGAACGAAATAGAATGAACCTTCGTCGGCGTGACAAACAAAACCGGCCGTCAGCCGTCCTTTGCCGACGGCTCACTAGTTAGTTAGTTAGCTTTGACGGTTGAAACGGCTTAAATATTAACTAAGCACTAACGATGCGCATACGAAAAAATGCGGGCTCAAATTGAATTAGCAACAAGATTTTGATACAGCTTTTTCATTTTACTTTTATATTTCGAAACAATTTTAAATCATGTTTCAGATTCTAATTTAATTAAGTAATGATACTAAAGGTTAGATGTAAAAGATAATATTTTTTATTACCAATCTACATTTATCTCCAATATAATTTAAGGTATATACGTACGTTTTTGGGCATGTATTTTTCATAGATATAATAAAATATAATTTCTTTACAAACAAAGGCATACAAGTATTTTATTTTTACTTTTGCAGCTTCAGGTTATATTCGTACTCGACTGCAGAAGTTACGAGTAAGTGTGATAAAAGCACGAAACGACCTAGTTTGTAACCGGAAAAGTCAACTCTGCATTTTTGCCAAAAAATCAATTAATATGGCTGCGATATAAATAATGTACTTCGGCACTTCTAAAAAACAACTTTTAGATATAGTCTGACAAGAGAGCGAGCGCAGTAACAGTAGGACAAAATTACTATATCTCATCCCTTTTTTCAGGGTGGTATTACTAGCGTAAGAAAAAGACAGTATGATGCTCTCTATCCTACTGTTACTGCGCTCGTTGGGTTGTCAGACTATAGAGATAGAGATGCATTTATTGTCAGAAACTGTGTACAAGTAGGTCTTATATGTTACAAAAAGGTCCAACAGTTTGCCCATTCCGGGCGTACAATAATAAAAAACAAACACAAACACACAGATAACATTAGTACCTAAGTAAATTTAATACATCTTAACTATTCTTACATCTATAGGTTATATTCATTCAAATTATAGAAACACTTGTCTATTAGCCACCTCTTGAGCATATTTTTGAACCTGACTCCATCTTGTGACTTAATATGTTCTGGTAAATTATTAAATATTTTAATCCCTGAGACATATGCACTCATACTCATACTCATACTCATATCATTTATTTGCTTTAACGTACAAGTACATGCAAATATACTCTTACTTAAAATATAACTAGAAGGTCTAACTGTTGAAATGTCATATTTATATTGTATTCTAATGTTACGACATTTGAAATTTAATTTCGTCTGGAGTGACAATTGTCTAAAACATTTTTTTTTTATGATGAAGAAGTAATTATACATTTATTTATATTATCAGAAAAAGTTACAACATTAAACCTAATAAAAATAATTATAAAAATAAATTTAAAATTAACCTAATAAATTCTAATGTTATAATAAGTGTTATGTTTTATGTTCTAATGTTTTTGTATGGAACGAGTGCTATTGAACCTATGCTCCTATTTCCTCGTAAGGATGAATCACGCTAGCCCGAGACGGGACGAGTCGGGCCGTACCGGAACTGTCAATTTCTATAGAAAGTTCCACGTGACCTCTGGGGGCTCCCAGCTGTCACGTGACAACTTTCTATATATATATGCCCAATGAATACCGTAAATCATCCTTTAAACTAATAAGAAACATTGCTAGTAAAATTAATTATCAATAGCAAAGATTATTCTCACAATTAGGCATAAATCCGTTAATTAGCTCGTACTAATTATAGCCAGTACTCATTAACTAATATAAATAAGATTGATGAATTTCATAATTGGGGCTTATTTTGGAAAATAATATAATATATAATTCAAAGTACAACGTCAAACGCAGACGGATATTACTTCGGTCACATTTATTTAATGATGAATATTGTTATGGTTAATTAAAATACACGAAGCGTACTTTCTTTATTAAAAAAATATATCACTACACTGTAGTGGCTCTGTGATTGTACTTCTAAAGCCTACAAGCACACATGGGGTGTTTGCGTTTCGCCTCTCGCTCGCACCGAAGCAAAATTTAACTGGTGATGAGCTACCCTTAAAACCAAAACTAAAAATAGTTTAGAAAGCACTAATTTTAAGACCAATACAATGTACCTATGTCATACGAATAAATATTCTGATTCTGATTCTGATTCTGATTCTGGTTCTGATTCTGAAAGCACAATAAACTTCAAATGGCGCTTAAACCGTTTTGAATATTATCCAAACAACTAGACTATAAAAAAAAACTACGTAGATCGTATTTTGCAACCAATTCTCATAGAATATTGCTAGCAAGTTCTACAAGGTGTAATAATAATGTTGTTGATCCGTTTATATTTAATATTAATCTGGTCAGGAAAATATAGAAGTAAAATTGTGAAGCCTTATTTTTTTCCCTGTTTTCCTCATCAGATTACGATACTGATTACACCCTTAAACGGATTACAATATTTTTTGTTACCTGTGGAACCTGCTAAACAATATTTCATGAGAATGATTGCGAAATGAAGTAGTAGATAACAGACGAACAGCCGGACATACGAAAACTTGTTTGCCCTCTAATGCTGGTACTTCACATGGCGATGCGAGTTGGCGTTGCGTATTCGCCATATTTGCCCAAATATTCGTATAAAATTCGAACATCACAAACACATTCACACCAGAAGGGCTACCATGGTTGCCGTTTTATCCACTGCCGCGTCATGCGTCACTTTCGCACTTACATTGTTAGAACGTGAGAGCGACGGTGATAGTTGATAAATGGCCGACCATAATAGCCTCCTGACGACCGGGTATCAAAATTTGCTAATTGAAATGTAACTTTGTCAAATTGACAAAGAGTGAAAATTCCATTGAGGCTTATGTACTACGTATAGGACGCGGGAAGTCAGGAGGATAGACTAGCTGGAGTGCCAATAGTAAAAATATATATACATACACCTAAAATCGCCGTCAATCAAACTTGCAAACAATGAAATCAAACCGCTATATTGATCATAATAACCTCACTTTTAATTTGTTAATGAAATCTCCAAGATTATGTTACTAATCTTATGTTTTGTATGTTAAATAATACGCCGTTTCAGTAGTGCATGGATTCAGTGGTGTTTGATAAGGTAGTGTGAAAATACACGAAGAAACAGTGACAAAACATGTGACGTCTTTTGTTTACATTGTTAGTAAGTTCCATTGACGAGTATTTTACAGACCGAGCCTGTAGGCAGTAATCGAAACGTTGGCGTGTTGGCGTCATTTGATGTGTGACCAAAAGCCGATTAGCAAGCGGTTACGCGTGTAGGCCTATTTGCTTGGCATATTAGGAACAATATGGCCGAATATAGCACAGACCCTTCCACATGGTCTATTTGCTTCGCCATGTGGAGTGCCGCCACAAATGATTAATCTCACTAGAATGGGACGGGACGAGACGGGACGATCTGTCAGTTTCTAGAAAACGTCACGTGACATCCGAGGGTTCCGAGCTATTACGTGACGTCGCGAGTGCTTACTATAAAAATTTACAGATCGTCCGGTCCTGCCTCGTCCCGTCCCGTCCTCATCCTTGAAACAAACTTTCGCTATCAAAATCATCAATTAAAAAAAAACATATACCTAGGCATCGTTTTGAAACAAACTAGGTAAGTTATTTTATGATTTCGTCCTTAGGTATCTATAATTTTGTAATTATCCAAAATAAATTATATGCGTAAAACTTACTCTAAATTAAGTCTAAATATGTAGATTAATATCCACAATTCATAGAAAGGCTGGATTTGTTGAGGCAGGACCTAATTTTAAGTCTGTAGGATAAACTAATTAGTCAGATAAGTGCACTCAATGCACGGGGGGCTTAACCCGTTGGCTGTCCTAAGGTAGAACCCGGAAAAAACCCTGTTTTGTATGGAGGCGAACACGTCACGAGTTCGCCGCGTACAAGTTTTGTGTAGAAATCGCTTTCAGATCACCCAAGTGTGATAAGGCCCTTATGGAAACAGTGAATTGTGATTCAATTTAAACTAAATATAGTGTGACAAGACTACCAGAAAAGCCTGAAAAAATGTTTTACAGGAGACATTTTCTTTTTCAAAGTGGCTAGATTTTTTCTTCTTCATTTTCTTTTCTGTGTTTTCTGGTAACGTAAGTTCTTTGCAAAAATCGTATGTACATGATTTTCTCCATTTTCATATTGATTTAAAATTCACTCATTTTTATAGTGGCCTGCTAAAGGTTGAGAAAACTTGACAGGATTTCAGTGTAAATAATTTATTGAATCAGGCGTTAATTTGCGGAGAAAGTTTAAGGCGAGCACTACGTACGTTGGTAAATTGTCAGATTCGGTTCACAAAACTTTGAAATTTAACGACATTAATGTGGCTTTTAAAACAAATAACACATTGCACTCAAAACTTTGTAAGGGAAAGAGAAGCATTCTGGAGTTTATAAGCTAACCTGTGAGGATTGCAATAAGGTGTATGTTGAGCAAACGGGCCGCAATTTCACTATAAGGAGCATCTGGCGTCATACAGGCATAACCATCCAGAACGGTCAAATTTTGCGAAACATTTGTTAGATAATGGATCAGAGAATCATTATTTTAATATTTTACATGTTTGTGAGAAAAGGTTGCGCCTGAGTGCAGATAGAGATAATTATTATTATAATGAATATTTGCATCTCACTTGCGGGGTAGGGATATAAATATGGTGGTCAGGTTTGCATCTTGTCATCCTATGTATGTTTGTTTGTATATTTGTATGTTAAAATATACAAACAAACTTACTGCATTAGCTAGAAAAACATTCATAACAATTTGCTCTTTCTAGGTTCTGAATTACGTCAAACCTTGTCGTGTGTAAGATGTTCCCACATCTTCATTCTGCGAGAATTCTCCTTTATTGAGACTGATTCTCGTAATTGAGCGGCTGATTCTCGTAATTACATTAGGATCCAGTGACATTGACGTCGCTAGCGTACCTTTACATAAATAATTAATTACCCTAGAGCTTAGCAAGAAGATTATTCTATTTATAAGATAAAGAAGACAGGATTTAGTCACGTTTTAGTCTTGGGAAATCAACTTTTTAATAAATGCTAGTCCAGAGAAAAAGCTGTCGTATAATTTATCTTTTTAGAGTTCTGTTAACGAAGTATCTGAATAAAATATTATAGAACGAGCGAGAGAAACGGGTGAATTCTCCCAAACTACTTGGGGAACCCGTCGTTTGTATGTATGTAGGTTTGTATGTATGTATGTATGTTTGTATGTATGTTTGTTCGACGATAACTCGAGTATCTTTGATCGGATCGTCGTGAAAATTGACAGGTGGTTAGATGAGATAAACAGATTTTTCAAGCTCGTCTATGAGCGAAATCGACCAGGTTGTTGCCAGGATATATCTGGATCAAACACAAACGATGTTTGGAGTTTTTCCGATGGACTATTAAAAAGTTATTGGCTATGAAGATTGTTTTTTTTCTTTTTTATTAATTAAAAAAATGAAATGAAATGAAATTTTCTTATTGAAGCCTTATCTAAATTAAGAAGTACTTACTCCTTTTTTATTGCATTGTATGATAAAAATCATTACTAGATGTCCACAAGCTGTTAACTGTTGACCGCAGGAAAGAAAAAGTGTGTTCAGCTGAACTGTAGAGCCAATCATTCCTGTGGCCAATAGTTTGCACCTTATGGACATGTAGTCGTGACTTTTACTATACAATTCAATAGACAAGGAGTACTTTCTAATGTCGATAAGGGTTCAATAAGAAAATCATCCTTCATAGCCCTTAACTTTCGATAAATCCACCGGAAATACTCCGAACATCGTTTGGTGTTTGACCCATCTCGCTGAGATAATGAGTCGCGAGCTCAAGTTCGGGGAGAACCACTAATTCAGGATAGCCAAAAAAAATTACCGACTAAAATTAAATGGTGGCAATCATTAAACGTAATGGCTTGGTATATAACTGTATATTTTCTCTGAAATAAACAATTTTCATTTTCATTTTTTTATTTTCATTAAATAAAAGTAATAATTCTATAACATACCTGATACTAGTATCAGTATACATATAAATATCGAGACGTAGACATAGAAGTCGAATGCAACTGTTCCGAAGGTAATGGAGACGAAATTCACGTGTTATAAGTAAACTTATTAGGCCTAAATTTTTTGTAATTGTTTAGTTTAATTACACAATTAAAAGTTAACCGTAGGTATCAAAAAAGTTTAAAATTTCAAGTTTTTAGGCAAAAAGTTTTATTTTCTAATAAGGCCGCAACAAAACGGCTTATTTCCAAAAGTTCGCTTAAAAAAAGCCTGTACTCTGACAAATATGGTAAATTAACATAATAATTTAGTTCGATAAAACAAAGTACGTAGTGCCATAACATTTATGTCAACTTACTTAGATACAATATCGAAAATAAAGTAATATAATCGAAATAGAAACCGTGGATTTATGTTTTCCTCAATTTCCCCATAAAAGTTCATCGTGAAAATAAGCTCTTTTGCTCTAATATTAAATTGCATTTAAACTTTACTTGTTGATGCATCCTACATTTTAACAAGTTAGTTCTCATATGCTTATCTCTTGCTTACACGGTTCGAAAAAGCTTCAGTTGATGGCCTCTACAGCCCATTGTTAACGTTGAAAGATTTTTCAATATTTCTCGAGTAACTCTCGAGAACATACTGACAGGTCTGTATGAACTAAGGGCCGACACACAATTCGATACGGCATCGTGTCGTGCCACAAATTCGTTACGTTGCGACGTCGTATCGTAGAAGCCTATGGTATACCTTGTTCAATTCAATTCAATTATTTATTGCGTTTCATGTTGTACAATGTGGTCTTAAAACTAGGTATAGTTCAAACATGAGCTCTGTTGAGCATAGCAATTTGATAAATTCTAAAATTATAAAGTAACTCAATATAATTGTGTATCTTAAAAACATAATAGCAAATATTAACATAAAATTATCACAAAATAAGAGAAGAAAAAAAATAATAATAATGTCAGTGTAATTATAAATTGATGTCAATTGCGGATTATCAAATATTACAATATAATTTAATTAAGGATTACATAATTTTTGCAATGGAATATCATTTATTCTTCATTCAGGAATTCTTCTATTGAATAGTAGGCTTTTTTAATTAAATAGGTTTTTAGATGTTTTTTGAATAAACGTATATTGGTAATGTCCTGTATGGTATGAGGGATTTTATTAAAAATTTTGACTGCCATTGCAAAGGGACCAGGGTGCGTAGCCAAGATGCCAATCGCTCACGCTCAGTCGCTAACGAAACGCAACTGTCATTGTCACACTAATAAGGAAGAGTGATAGAGAGAGGTAACTGCGATACGTTATTAATCGTGAGCGATTGGCATCTTGGCTACGCACGTAGAGCTAATCATCTTCATTTTTGAAGATTCTTCATTTTTTGTTATGTAGTTGCATCATCAAATTTTTTTCGGTTATTGTAATTTGTGGCTTATTTCATCGATATAAAATGCACTTTGTTTTGCACGTGACATGACGATGATGACGTGACGTGACACGACGTTGCATACATAAGGCCTGATCACACTGTATCCAGTAGGCAAAAAAAAAGTATCAATATGTCATATAATTTTTTGGAGAAAATCGAGATTATCCAAAAAGAAGCGGGCAATGTTGGCGCTTTTTACGGTACCTACCTACTTATCACTTTAATACTACGACGGTGACAAACAAGCATACGACCCGCCTGATGGTAAGCGGTCACCTTAGCCTATGGACGCCTGTAACTCCACGGGTGTTACATGCGCGTTGCCGACCCTTTAAAAAAAGGAGGATTCGCTGTGTTGGCAGCTAAAGGCGCAAGCTTTGCTCCGTGGGTCCCCAGCTGTCAACATAGTGAATCCTCTTGGAGCTCTGGCGACCTTACTCACCAACAGAAACACAACACTATGAGTAGGGTCTAGTGTTATTAAACTGCGGTTTTCTGTAAGGCGGAGGTACTACATTCGTTGTGCTGTGCCCTAAACGATATGCATCCGCTGTGCCCATACCTCTCTTAAAACTATAATGATGAAATTTATTTATTACGCACAACTTTAGGTAGAGTAGGATGACAATGGTAAAATTAGAAGTATCACTAAAGCTGACTTTCAGGTATGCATAATGTACAGATGACTTAAAACTACTTATTTAAATCTACTTATTTATATTCCAAAAATTCTTGTATAATATAGAAACATTTCGCTACAAGCCATTTCTTCAAGGTCTGTTTAAATTTTCTGAAAGGTAAATCTTTAATTACCTCGGGCACTTTGTTATAAATCTTAATGCACATAACCAATGAGTTTTTTCCTACAAGCGACAATTTTGTTGAAGGGATTAATAGTTTATTTCGGTATTGATGTTGACCAATATACCTAAAAAACCTGCTGGCTGGCGAAACCTGAAAGGTCCACATGACAGTGACATAAGTTACAAAAAATTAATTAAGTACTAGATGAAAACCCTCCACAAATTTTTCAATTTAGTCCCATTGTGAGTGAAGACGATAGGACCCCGTCCTCAATACTGGCAGAGACCCAACTCGTAATTAAATCCGGTACAGTTCTCATTGATAAGGCAAAAGGTCAAAAACGTAGGCCTTTTGTAAAAGGTTTTATTACATGTTTAATTTCTAAGGCCCAGTTGCATCACCCAGGGTTAGCGGCTAACCGAATTTAAGCTGTTAACTTGTTTACAAAAAAACTCTTAACTCTGGGTTATGTGGCTAACCTAGCAATGCACCGACAAGAAGTTTCCAAAGTTGCGAAATATTGTTTCTGGTTTCTGGTAACTTCTGAGAATGTTCTCGGGAACGATCATTTATCGGAATACTTTGTGTAAGTAAAAACAGTTCATGTTAAATCGCTCCCTGATACAAACTAAAGTAAATTATAATTTACTTTTAAATAAAAACAAAAAAGAAATGAATACATGGAATTGAAATTGTAATTGACTGTTTTATTTTTTGTGATTATTTATTATTATTATTAGCGTGACTTCAAATAGTGTTTTGACCATTTTTTGTTATTTAATTATGACATCTTGCTTTGTACCTATTTATATTTTCTGTTCTGTTTGACGATCATGATGAGAATTTGTATACTTTGACATTAACACTAAATTGTATATGTAATTTTCTTCGTGAAATAAATGAACTAAACTAAACTAAACTAATGCATAAATTAATATAAATGTTTGCCAAAAAGAAACAAAACATTGACAGCTATCTGCGGGACCTCCTGCTCTCCTGCATCATCAAACAGTCGGTATCACCGCTGAGCCAATCATTCGTTAGCACATGTCACGAAATTAGCACTCGAATCGCGCAGTTGACGGCAACAATCTCGTTGCAACTTTCTTTGAAATGTTCTCTTAAATATAATGAGAATATAAGCAACTTATTACTTACTTATCACTTATCAACCAAATAATTCATTGTAAAAGACAATATAAAAAAAACAAGAACCTAAACTGAATCGCGTTAACCGGTAACGGCCCAGATCCACGACTTCGGTGACCTCACTAAAACAAAAGTACATGATTCGTTACACATTGCCGATCACAGAAATAATATATTCCGTGTTGCCGATGATCGCAACAAATGGAAAGCAATTGTCTACATATTGATGCGTGAAAGTCGTGACCCTCAAAAATGAACACAACACAAGGAGAAGAAGGAATGGATCAAACATTTTAGTTTTTAACGTTCCATCGGTCTCATGAGAGGTGAATAAACTTTGCCGCGAAATCTTATACCTACGTCATTCTATACCTCACAATTTATTTTTACCTAAAGCTATTTCTGCTACAATCATTCGGAAACCGATTCAAGGATATACTCTAAATATACAATAATAAGCATTGTATTTTTGTACGTATATCGTTGAATCGGTTACGCAAAAGATGTCAAGCCGCACTGCCCTAGTTCCCAAACTCAAAGTACGTCAGCAAAAGGTTTGAGTTCCAAAGTGGATGACGTTGAATCATTGTAGTTAAAACTGAATTAAGTTCGTTAGCGATGTCATTGTGTTTTGACGACGCGCCAATTTAAAAGGACGTCACAAGTCTCAATTCCTAGCTGCATTTAATTGGTACTTGCGGACTTAGTAGAAAGTTGAATTTCAAATGGGTTTTTCTACAGGCCGAAATTGGATATATCTTAGCCCCCAAAGTGCTACAAGGAGCATAGAACATGGTTGTGCAAGGAAAACTACAGATATAGTGCATAACGAATTTCCTTCGTATTTTCTCTGAAATTATTGTATTTGGCACGCTGTTTCAATCGACCTCGGTACTTTTAGTACTGAGACTGACTGAAATAGCAGGTGTCAGGGCTAGAAAAAGGTCTCCATGGACCGACCAGATCAAATCCAATATCTCTGTCAATAAACGAGCGCTCACGAAGAACATCTTTACGGGAGGAAGGGCGAAGCATCGTTAAACAGGTCCCTCAAAAAATTACATATGGGCGTTGCCACAACCACATTGTAATGAGTGTAATGAAGAAAAAGAAAAGAAGGTGCTCACAAGTATATTTTATCTTCAAGACATTACAGTGCATGCTCAGATATTTTGAGCACCTTGGCCGGGCCGATATATCTGATGGCAGTGATGGCGACTGTACAAAATATTACTACGCAGCCATATATCTACATATTATACCACACTATGCCACACTACGCTAGGCAGCTGATAGAGCCAAGCAGTTTACAAGCTAAACGTCACGATTCTCAGCAATGTGGGATCGGTGGGAAAGAGAATACTCGTATATCTATTATACTTACAGGTTGCGTAACGTATCGGAAAAATTAAAATGTCCAACCCGTTTCTTTTAAATAAACTCGAAAGAACATCAGCTAAATCTTTCGCTTGCTCAGGTCTCGATATAAGGACGAAGAGTAAACGACAACTTTGCCCCCTTGCATGAGGCCTTTTATCTACATCTATAATAAGACCCCGCTTTTGACATGCGAGAAATAATGAAAAATTTAAGCTCCAAAGCAAACACATTGCTGAATAGATTCAAGAGTAACTGTGTCAGTATTTCAATAGGTCGCGGGTCTGAATTCAGCTTGAGTGATACCATTTTCCATTTCATTCATAAAATAAAAACTCTTGAAATATATCAGTCGTTAGCGATTAGGTGTAAAATCAATCATTTTTAATCGCCCCTGCATCTTAAAGTCACCCCGTTTTACGGTAGCTACATCTGTCCCGTCACAAAAATTTTGTCCCAACATTATCGACTGCGATGGACTTTCTCATATTATCCGCGTTCGGGTCGATCTGATATTTGCTAAGCCTAAATTAAATCCGTCGATTCAATTATGAAGAGCCAAAAGAAGCGTTGTTTTGAAATCCTACTGACGACTACACCAAATGAATAACATTTATTTTCAAAATATATACAGTAAGTGTAACTTAACTAACTACCTACCTCTACCTACCTTAAATCTAAAATAGGCCCTTGAGGCATTGTACCTAGGATGCTGGCGGCATTTCCTCGTTGTATCGCAATACTGATACGTACACAAAATAAATGTACCTTAAAATGTTTATGCCATCAAGTACCAATTTAGGAATATCAAGAAAAAAAAAGTAGTGAACATACTATCATATTTTTTTTATAACATTTGTAGATCCCAGTGAAATAATCAGGTCTAAGAAAAAGAAACTGACATTTTCAATTTTTAACATCTTATTGATTGTCAATAAAAGATTGTCCTTTCCCTAGTAACGAGTCTATAAAAGAGTCCTGTTTGATTACAATTATAACTTTTGGTAATAAAGAGTAATTAGCTTAAACCGCACATCATATTTGGCCAGGTTCTTTCATATAATATATTATGTATATTTCATAATGAGAAAGAATCATTCTGCCTTCTTTCTACGCTTGTATTGCCAGTCTGAAAAAGGGAGGGTTATAGTTTTTTTTTTCAATCTTGGCCGTCGCGGAACTCCGCGACGAAATATAGTCTGAACAACTGTTCAGACTATATTTTTATATATTTTTTTTTCTACTACAGCACTTCTATCTGTCAATTAGATAACTGACGACGACATTAAAAAAGTATGCATTATAACATTGTGTATGGTATTCCATAAGAACACTGCCAAACGATGCGCCTATGGATTTGACAATATGTATATGAAAACTAGCGTATGCAACAGCTCATAATTGGTTCTTAAAACTCTCGTGTCTGTTATTACAAAACATTATTATATCACTGTTGCATAAACTACTATTATTACCAGGGACCGGAAAACCCCTCTTTAGGCTTAAGCCTATCGAGTTGGTTACCTAATCATATCTGTTACCCAATGATACTGTAACAGCAACATTCAGTAACCGAATACAAACGGTAAGCGAAATGTTGCTGTAACAGTAACCATAACCCGGTTAACTGCAAAACCCAATCCCGATAGGGTTTTTGTTTGGGGTTTTCTTTAGGTTACTGTTAACCTTATTATAACAAACGATTATACTCTTTACGTGTAAGTAAATTAGATTCAATATCTAATAACAGTAGAGGCTGGCATCGGCAAAGACAATTCCGTGTCAACAGTGAACGATAGAAATGTCGTAAAGGACATATAAAAACCTCGTACTTAGGACATTTGTATCTTGCACTGTTTTTTGGGTCCAACAGGTAGAATAACCCAGGTTTGTTTCATAGTTGTCACTTCAATCAATTTTGAACTATAAGCCGTTACACTAGAGTTGTATTAATAATAACAAGCGGTTTCTACGTCTTACACTTTCAAATTAAAGCGAAGACGGCAACGCGACGGCACGTGTTAATAATTTCTTATTTTTCTTCAAATACACAACAACCCGTTAGATTGAACTAGCTTATTTCATCAAATAAAATGTCATACCTTACAACTTCAATTCACGTTATAATAAATAAATATACTTCTATTAATTACGTGAATTTCTTAAGCTTTCGAAAATTAAAAGTGTAGTACTAAACAAAATTGCAATTAATGAAACTGCAACATCATTACGTTTGCTTGCATGTTGTGATTTAAAGTTATTCGTAGTGTTTATTTTGACGGATTTAACTTGTTCAACGAATTTAGTGAATATCTCTTACGAGTCTTACGACTAACGTCGGTTATTTTTTGTTAAGTTATTTAATCAAAACATTCAAAACCATTGTAGTAGGAACGAATAGGTCTAATACTGCACGTGCAATGATAATTAAACAACTTAGGTAGCCAAGTTTACAAGTCGGGCTCGCGTGTAATTTAGATCCGAGTATCCGTGGTACTCGTAGAAACAGATCTTAAATACACGCGGACCTAACCCATCCTTATCCGTTACCATAACGTTTTAGGGCATTTTCAAAAATAGGGTACCATTTTCATTTCTTTTTGAATATAGGAAGTTTTGGGTTTTTTGTAACCAGAATCACGATTACTATTGGAAACAAGAAAAATAGTGTCCCGTTTTTTTTGTCAGCTTTGTAACGCATTTTTTTCATACATTTCGTATGGGCCGTTACAAACCTGACAAAAAATTTTTTTTATGGAAAATTGAGGACCCATTTTCATTAAAAGGGTGCACTTTTTTCTGAAAATGCCCTTTAACGCATTTCAGTTAAGGTTCAGGTTCAGGTAAGGAACCTGTGTTGAGTTGTATGGCAGCGACTCAGTTTAGGCCCTAAACTGAATCACGTTAAGACGTCATGGTAAGGCCCCTTGGCGTGTAAAGTAACAGTGCATGATAATTAAAATAAAAAGTAGGGATACAAACAAAAAATTAGACATACTCGTAGTACATATTATGATCAATGTGAACAACAATCAAAATACAAAATATTCAGCAAAAACAATTCTACAACGATAGTAAAAAATAATATCGCACTTTTGTCTTAAATCTTCATAATAGGTAGGTCTTCCCATCACGGAACAATTGTGTTCCGGATCTTTGGGAGGCGTACGCGGAGCCGAAGCCAACACGCTGAGACCCTTTCGACAATTTAATGAAATGTAAGGGGTACACCGAGCGAATGATGCACCTGCCCGAGTTATGGGATGCAGAGGCAGCACCGCCAGGGTGTATAGACTATTGAGATTTAATGGAAACTAAAATATACTGGTCTATTAGGTGAAGGTGGTTGACTAAATACTGTATTATAGAGAATAAAATCAGACGTCTGCCTAACAAAATGGTAATAAATTTAATTTACGGCAAACGGTAACTCGCCCACATAAGATGGGCCCCCACAAAAAGCGACATCTAAGAGAGCTCGAGAGCAACACCAGTATGAGGGCTGGGGGTAGAGAGGTGTCACTAAACTTTGAACATATAGCCAACTCGCCACTTAAGTTTCCACATCTAGTAGTTAGGTAATTATTAGGATTAGCTTTTGGAGCCGACGTGCTCATATTAACAAAGGCTCGTTTATAAAACAAAAAAATGGCCTTGCACGTGCAGACTACGGACGGTATCGTTATAAAAATTATGGCAATTTAAAATGATAATATTGAAAGCAGCTCTAGAAATTCCTGCTTCAAAAACTTTACTTGCATTGTTTTTACTAATTACTCTCATGAGACAATGACATTTAAGTGCACAAAGATGAATACCGACCGAGTGCAGGCTTATTGTTATTGCCCTTATCGGTTCCACATAAACAATGAATCTCGGCAATGTCTAAGCCGCGATGCGTTATATTATCTTGGTCTGGTATTTTACATTAATATTCTTACAATTTACGTAATCCAGTCAAATTATTATTACACATATTTTGAGTTGATACTTTGTATCCCGATACCTATACCTACTAATTGGTGTCACGGTAAACACTTCCGCTTTTCTATGTTTTCTGTGTGTATGTACACGAATGCATAGAATGAGCAGAAATCTAGATCCTGGATGGCTTTATGGATCTAGGGTGCCATGAAACATTGCTATTAAAGTAATATAAATAGTTAAATACGGTATAAGAGGGCAAGCGTACTGTTGGCTAAAAAGCTATCTCAATGGACAGCGACAATGTGTAGAAGTTACAAAAATAGTTAAAAACCTTAACAAAACGTATAATTCGCCGTTCATCATTAACACATGCGGCGTGCCATCGGGTAGTATACTAGGGCCGTATTTGTTTTTACTTTACATCACCGATTTACCTGGCGCCACACAAAATGACACTATACTATTTGCAGATGACACAACCATAGTAATTAAAGAAAATACAGATGGTTCTCTATGAAATATTATTACATGTACCTACATTAACAAATGTAACAAATTGGTTAGAAAATAATAATCTCAAAGTTAACTTAACCAAAACACAACTGGTTTAATTTCAAACTTATAATAGCAAATCAATTAGATTATCTGCCGATTTTAATGGTGTAAGTACAACTTAATGAAACGGAAAGTGCAGTTTTTCTAGGAATTAAGAATGATAAGTTTTGTAATTGGAAAGCCCATATTAATACCCTTTGTACCCTGTAGATTATATTTTGTATCGTCTGCGAGCAACCGTCTCTGAGGCGGCAGCAACGGCAGCCTATAACGGTTATGTATCGTCGCAAATCTGTTACGGAATAATAATATGGGGCAACTCATCAGATGCTGATAAGGTTTTCTTAGCCCAAAGAAAGTGTTTACGAGTAAGATCTTTGTGTGGAGCATATTACCTAGATAGTTGCAAGCCATTATTTAAAAAAGTATACTACCCTTGCCATCCTTATATGTATTTGTTATGTGTATATTCGTAAAACATAATATAGAATTGTTTAAAATGAAAGGAAGGGAAAAACGATATAAACACGATCTAAATACCGACACATCAGACATTAAAACTATTTCAAAAAATACGTGTGGCACTCGGGGACTGCCGCGGTAAAGCTATTGCATATCATTTTGTATCAACTTATGCAATTATAATTATTTATTTATTTTATTCATGCAGTATTTCTTTTTCTTTGATATTAATTCAAGTTACACTTTTTGAGCGTGGTGACCGATAAGAAAACAAATTTTTCTATTATTTAACAAATAAAAAGTTAATATTGTTTAAAATGTTTTTATTATTTTACAATACATGTGGGTTTTATTATCTTACAGTAGCTGTTGGTTATTCAGGAATATTTATCATTGAAACTTATCATCATCAATCTCCTGGCTATTTCCCTATTTGGGGTCAGCCCTCCTGATACTTTTGCGCCAGTTAAGGCGGTCTTGTGTCATCTCTGGCGTTAAACCCATCGTCAGCAGATCCTTCTGTATGGTTCCTGCCCAGGTGGTCGGTGGGCGTCCTCTACCTCTTTTGCCTTCGGTAATGGCCATAACTTGTCTGGTCACGTGGTCCTCGTTCCGGCGCATTACGTGACCATACCAACGTAGGCGGCTCTCTTGCATTTTTTGTTGGATTTCAACTACCTTAAAGCTCCCTCGGATGTGTTCATTTCTAACTTTGTCGAGTTTGGTCACACCCCCGGCCCAGCGTAACATCTTCATTTCCGTAACATGCATTTTCTGTTCGTCGCACTTTCGAACTCCCCAACACTCGGAACCGTAGAGTAAAGCTGGCCGTACTGCTCTTTTGTATACCTTTCCTTTCGTTTTAATGGGCATTTTTGCGTCGCAGAGAACTCCAGACAGTGTCCTCCATTTGTGCCATCCTGTTTTTATCCGATTCTCTATATCTCTCTCTATACCTGCCGTAGAGTTAAGTATTGATCCGAGGTATTTGAATTCCTCTACCTTATTTAGAGGGGTTCCTTCAAGTGTGGGTGGAATTTGGTTGTGAATATTACCGGAGAAATTGCAGTGTAGGTATTCAGTTTTTTGTCGGCTCACGCGTAGACCCCTGCTTTCTAGAGCTGCTCGCCATGATTCGAGGTCAGTTTGAATTCGCGGCAATGATTCCTCGATTAAGACTACATCATCTGCATATAATAGTGTCCAAGGTGCCGGTTTTTGAAGATCTTTGGTGACGTAGTCCATCACAATGTTAAAGATCAAGGGGCTCAAGGCAGATCCTTGGTGAACTCCAACATTTACTTCAAAACTGCTACTTGTGCCAGCTGGGGAGATCACTCGGGTTGTAATGTTTCTATACATATCCTGTATGATACCGATGTATTGCTCTGGTATTAATTGAGACCTGAGTGCTTGCCATATGAGTTTGCGAGGAATCCGGTCAAAGGCTTTTTCAAGGTCAATGAAAATTAGATGAAGGTCTTTTTTCAGTGCTTTGTATTTATCCATCAGTATCCTTACAGAGTGTATTGCGTCGGTAGTACCCACTCCGGCAGAAAATCCGCATTGGTTCGGTGTTATTTTTGACAATCTATTGAGTCTCCGGATAATTACTTTTTCCCAAATCTTCAGCGTGTGAGATGTTAATTTTATGGCTCTATAATTTCCACAATCCGCTATACTACCCTTGTTTTTGTAAAATGGTACCATGTTACTAAGTCTCCACATATCTGGCATTACCCCGGTTGTTAGGATAAGATTAAAAAGACCTGTAAGCCATGCGACACCATTTGCTCCACTCTTTTTCCAGAGCTCTGCTGGTATTTCGTCGGGGCCTGTAGCCTTACCATTTTTCATACTGGAAATTGCCGATTCCACTTCTGTTAATAATATAGCTTCAATAGGGCCAAGAGCGCAAGGCAGTGGTGATAGTGGACATTGGGGAAATTCTTCATTTAAAAGATCCTGAAAGTACTTTTGCCATCGGCGGTTGATTTCTTCGTCTGATGTTAGTAGTTTTCCAGAGGCATCGTTGATATATTGAAATTATAATTATTATTATCATTGAAACTTATGATAACTGAAATAAGAAACATAAGTTTGCGACTTAATATCCTCTAAATACCTAGAAAATACCGCGTCAATGGTGGTCCCATATTTTGTTGTAGACTCTTGTGGATCATTATTCATTTTCAAATTCAATGTTTTTGATAGAAAAGTTGTCAACATTATTTTACAATATATGTGGGTTTTATTATCTTACAGTAGCTGTTGGTTATTCAGGAATATTTATCATTGAAACTATAGGTTTATGATAACTGAAATAAGAAACATAAGTTTGCGACTAACATATTTGATTTTGGCGGGACTATAATAATAGTGTTTATTTTGACGTTTGACATCGCCGTATCTCTGGTAATAAGAGCTACTGTCCTCAATATTTTGTATAGAATATGACACTTAGCGACATTCGTTTGGAGATATATCCTTTCCTCGATAAAGAACTTTGTAACAAAGTGAATAAAGTCGGTTTCGGTCCGTCGGAGTGGGGAGCGTCAGGTTTTTTTTCGTTACGGAATTTCTGGATTCGGTCCCCGCGCTCAAGGCCCGCGATAGAAGCTATGCAATAGCTTAAAAAAAATTGTAACTCTATGGCCATCAAATTATATTATAATTATTCTTCCTGTACATATGAGAGTTCTTAAAGGAAATAAAATCAGTAGAAAACTCTTGTTCATTGTTAGATTTTGTATATAATTAGATATTGTTATTATAATTGTAGTATTATAAATTTACGAAAACGGGGCTTAATCGTGTATAAACTTTGAAAACAAACCTCCGACGTTTCAAGGGCGACATTGCCCCCGTGGTCCCGGAGAAAGACTGTAATTTTAGTAGTATTTCCGTGAATATACCTACTTAAAAAAGTTATACCCAGAGTATCTCGAGATGCGATATTGTAATGTAATAAAATAAATTATAGATGTTTAATTACTCATTTATTGTCGGTACATTTTCAAATTAATTTAAACACATTACAGAAGCGTCTTGTAAATGTCGTTGTCACACACGATACCGGTTTTCTGCCCTGTTTGGAACATGCCATTAGGCCACGTGTAATTAAGACACGACTCGTGTACACGGAGCCACGTGTCAGCGTGTACTCTTGTAATCGGGAGCCCTAATCTCAAACTCGTACGATTATACAAATTTTGCTCATTACTACGATAATACGAGATACAAAAAAATAATATAATAATAAGTATCCAATATCAAAGTATGTCATAATCATTTGGAGCACCGCTTGCTGCACTTGCTTACAATTAACTCAAATACATACTTTTGTTTTGCCAATGGTAGCAAATAGCGGTCTCAAGTGAAAACACGTCAGACGTCAGCGTGCGTAGCCAAGATGCCAATCGCTCACGCTTAATAATGTATCGTAGCTACCTCTCTCTATCTCTCTTTCTTATTAGCGTGACAATGACAGTTGCATTTCATTAGCGAGTGAGCGTGAGCGGTTGGCATCTTGGCTACGCACCCAGGTAAGAAAAGAAAGTAATTGCCGGCAAAATCGTATTAAGATTGGTAATAAACAAGACTTTTATTGTCGCATTATCACTCTTGACGCATATGTGAGAAATTAAGGAAAGATAAAAACTATTCACCGTTTTATAATGTAAACATTTTAAAATCACGATTTCCACTTGAAACTTATCTGCTATGAATAGTATTGTAGTGTCTTTTGTTAAACCCAATCGCTAATTACCTGCAGAAAATGAAATGCAGTAATACAAAAACCTGTAATATAAATTACAAATTTACTGTCTTAAGAATAAGGGTCAAATTGGAATAGGACGCATTTCACATAAAACCTTTTAGAAATGAAATATGATCTGACCACCTGGATACAATTGTATAATTTATTTTGTAACTTAAAATATTAGCGGAACTCTCTTTCTAATAAAAGGGATTGAAAAGAGACTTCCGCTAATATTACAAGCTACAACTGATTATGCAATAGGCCTCCGGTAGCGTGTTTTGCAAGTCTTAGTTAGAGGGTGGTATTTATTATATTATTTTTGCTGTAGTTGAGTAGTGTATGAACTAAGCATGGATTAAAAATTCAAGAATCCAAATGCATTAAAAATCCAAAAAGTAGGCCAGTTGTCGATTGTAAGAAATATCGGGAATAGAATACAGTGTAGCTAACGTTGCCGGTACTTGGTAGCATAGCGACTGAAGCTTGCACAATATCCTCAAATCGATAAGAAATCTGTTCCCACTTTTTTTAATATCTACCTACGTAAGTTGCAAAATTTAACACAAGCTACAATAATCAAATCAACTTTTAATTATGAAAAATAAACAGACACCTGGTTGACCACGCCTCGGTTCTTAATTTCAAAAGGTTATACGTTGAGTGCATGCTATAACAATTTGAACTTTATTGCCAAAGGAATACTGTTGTTATTAATAAAATATCTCTTGTTCTTTATGGTACTATTTCGTGCAGGTAATTAGCTGTTGGTTTTACAAAGGATAACAATGTCGAGATTTTAAAAAGTTTTAACTTTACCGACAGCCGTCACAAGATGTACTCACAAAATAGCACTATTTGCTGAATTTTATCGCTTCGTAATCTGAGACTAATAGTTATGTTTTGTTTTTAAATAATATCAGAATAATTGCGCTAAGTTACCCATGTATGATGATTATTTACGACTACCTATATTTGACTGATTAACTACAAGAAAAATAAATAAACTTGAGCGTAGTAGAAACAAACGCTCACGCCGCTTTCATTTCTATGTATGATAATAAAAATGTTAGGCTAGCCTAAATATAGTAAGGAAATAAAACGATGCCACACTAAGAGCAAAACAAACCTGGTTCCACAGCGAGCGACAACGTCCTAACTCCTAGCCATGGTCATTCAATATTAAGTCTAATTCCTGGGCGTATAAAGATTACTTTCGTTTGAACTGTTCAAAACAGATTAAAACACTAACAGAATTCATTGCGGTTAGTTACTGGTTAGAGGTTAATTGGGGTTAACTGGACCGATAAGGTTTCCGAATGATTAAGGTTTCCGTATCATGAGTTAACCATATTGGAGGTGTTTTGAAAACAACCTTTAAAATAACCTTATGAAAAACCCGGGTTATGGTAACCGGTTCCGGTCCCTGATTATTACTCTACGTCTTTGACTCTTGTTACACCAACGCATTGAAAGCAATTTTGTATGCACTACCAATAGTGTGAATGAACGAAATGAGTAAAACGTGCGCAGAAGTATTTCGGTGCATATATACGACGTGGCATTGTAGCCTCTATTACAATGGGATACGGTAGTAAGTGTAAAAGAACAGACGTTAAGCTCTGAATTATGGTCATGACGTCAAAAGTTTAGATTGAATGTAATGCAATTTCTTAATAAAGATGTCGGACGTGAGTTGAATATTTACTCAATTTAAAAAATAATGAGGATTCTCTATTTATATTATATCCTACACATCGACGTCAAACATGCCTAAGTAAGAGAGAGAAACAGAAAGAATTTAGAGACTCAAGAGGCAAATGGCAGGACATATTGCTTGTAGGATTGACGGGTCCTTAAGCAGAAAGATTCTGGGGATTGCAATCAGGAAGTCACTGCGTGGGAAGACCTTTAATGGCCTTTAAACCTGGAATGAGTCAAAATCGCGGGAAACTGTTGGGTGGCGCTGTCGCATATTCTGGGAATGTTGAGGGGAGGTATTTATCCAGGAGTGGATGATACCTTTAAGAAGACACAAGAAATTGACGGCTGTCTTTACCGATTTTATATACTTAACTAGAGCATGGTAGGCACGTTCCTAATAGCTTTATGCCGCAAGAATACCACCAGCGTGTCATTGCCGACGACGCTTATGACGAAGATGAGCGCGGATATTATCGACACTATGTACAGTCAACCAATTGGAACCAGGCCACTCAAGAATCATGTCAAAATTACACAAAGTAAGAGATTTCTTACAATCTGATTTATAGCGTCACTATGACAGAGTCGTACAGTGGCCTAGGGTTCCAATTAGTTGACTGTACGTCTCAGAGCGTTTGTGGGAAGGCTGGTACAACTCGGAGCCGTTCATCGGCTCTTCCGTGGATATGTTGTGGTTTACCATGCTGCTACATACAGATGTAAGGCAGTCGTCGCTCAGAATGAGCATACGAAAACTCGAAATGGCCCAGAGACCAATATGCTTGGAGTTTCTAAGCGAGATCGAATTAGAAAGGTGATTCCCAACAGAACTAAAGTCGTACAGAACATAGCCCATAAAGTTGCAAAGTTTAAGGCGCAATAACTAGACCGCGCGGGTACATTTATGATAGAATTGATGGCTGCTGGGACAGAATAGTCCATTGTGTATTAAGGGCGGTAAACAAGAAATCACGAACGAGTGTGATTTTTTTAAATTTTAGCACGAGTTCGTCATTCTTGTACCGCCCGTGATACATACAATGTTCTTCATCACATTTGTGAGGAAATAAATAAACTTTCTAGGCAGTTTCTACAGTCCACAGTACTCCGGAGTGAGCGGTGACCACGTGCGGCGAATGCGTGGGGGGGGGGGCAGGTCCTACGGGAGCTCCGAGAAACGAGTGGATAAATCAAAACACGACCGTATGGAGTGTTTTAAATCGACACGAGTTGCGAATTACCTATTCGCACGTGTACGACGTTTTACAGTAATTTAATTTAGCAGTAGTTTTGGCATTTTAATATTCGACTCAGGCACGTAAAGTGCTCATTATCGCCCAAGGGCGGTAAAGTAGCACCATGTGTACTGTAAAGATTCTAAAGTGGCGATAACCTAGTAGCCCCAACCTGGGAAGGCCTCCAACACGGTAGACAGACGATTTTGAAGAACGATAGAACTTTCTAGATATCTATGAGAGGCATTTGTCAAGTTATGTATATTGTTGAATGCTAAAATTAGTACTTACGTGTTAGGCACATTCCTCATAGCTTTATGGCGTACGAATACCGCCACCAGCGTGCCATTGCCGACGACGCCAATGACGAAGATGAGCGCGAACATTATTGGCACTATGTACGTCTCAGGGCGCTGGTAGTAAGGCTGGTACGGCTCGGAGCCGTTCATCAGCTCTTCCATTGATATGTTGTAGTCCTCCATGCTGCATATTATCTGGAACAAGGTAATTGTATGTTAACAACGAAAATGTTACTTTGCTATTCTGTTAAACGTGCTAGTCAACTAGTGCCAACCCGTTATACCTACTTGCATACTTTTTGCATACAATTAATGTTCAATAATATAAAACTCAACACGTGTTTTGCCTCTCTACAAGGCATCCTCAGGAGATGCAGGAGATGGTGTCGTACTGACGTCCGACAAGTGAATGACGTGCCCAGACTGTTCGACAATATTTATAACCTCAGTAATTTTGAGCTGTCCCTTACAGACGGCAACGAGGAAAGAACGATAATGTCGTTAGCATCCGAATGTTCTTTAGAGTGTAATAAGCCCAATATCATTGTAGCCACAGTTGTAGCGTAGCACAAAAACGTGCAAATAACAAAATTGCCTGAGGTTGCCCCGAGGCAAGTCACTGAACGAAAGATTTTCACGGAAAACCTTTCCTTACAACCAAATAACTTTCTCTTCTATAATAATAGTACAAAAGATTTTTATCCTTATCATAAACTATTTTAACTTTTTTTTTTTTTTTTTTTTTATGCTATAGGGGGCAAACGAGCAAACGAATCACCTGATGGTAAGCGATTAACGTCGTCCATGGACACCCGCAACACCAGAGGTGTCGCAAGTGCGTTGCCGGCCTTTAAGGTGGGAGTACGCTCTTTTCTTGAAGGTTTGAAGGTCGTATCGGTCCGTGTACAGTTCACTACTGTACATATTTTCCGTTTACGTTGCGACCTACTTTAGGCTACCTTTAAACATATTATTCAAAAGACAGTATATACCTAACTAGCATACGAGACGCATCAATTGAAGGAAAAGTCAACTAACTTATTAACTTGTAACCAGTATATACGTTTAATAAACTTAACTTAACTCAAACTCCGTGTCTGCATCATCTCAACATAATCAACCTTAAACAGCAAGTGTATAGGCTAACTGGCCCATACATTTTATGGTCCTTCGAACCTCTCCGGGTCCTGCGGCATCAAAAACAGGTATTTAGTGTTTTTTGTCTCTATTTCGATAGTGAATCGGTTCGCTGGCTTCCCACAAGCGGGTTCCACCAGTGAATTGAGAAGGCACGTAGATCGAAAATAGGGGTCGCAAGCGCTAGTACTTGTGGACAAGGCATTCGGAGGGAACCTAACTACCTATCGTCGGATAACTACTGAGAAGACTTCCAGCGTTGCCGTCGGTAATTAACTTCAACTACAACTTAACTTTGCGTCAAACTGAACTCAAGCCAACTTCAACTACAACTTAACTTCGTCTCAAACTGAACTCAAATTAACTTCAACTACTACTTCGTCTCGAGCTCAACTCAAGCAACTTTACTTCGTCTCAAGATCAACACAAGCTAACTTTAACTTCAACTGTACCTCATCTCAAACTAACTTCAAGCTCAACTTTAACTTTCAACTCACCATGAGTAAGCTACTTCAACAACAACAAACCTGCTTTGAAAACATCAAAACTGTGTGTACCAACTACAAGAAAGACTCAGCGGCCAGAAAAAATCACGACTATTTAAACAAGCGGCTAACTAATCTCGATGCCCTGTGGGGGGATTTCGAGAGCCAACATGCTATTATTGAACGGGAAATCGAGGACAAGAATATTAACTACTTCCAAGAGGACATCTACGGCGAAACTAAAACTATGTACGATGTCACTAAGGCGGATATACTCAACTTAATGCAGACAATAACTGACGCGAAGAGTTCAGTCAAGTTCGACTTGACGGGCATCTTAGCAGATTCAGATGAGGGAATCGATAACGTCATCCAGCTTCTAGGCAAGCAGGAATGTAACTTCAAGGCAATCGATAGAGCTATGTCGAAAATCGATATTGCCTCTAACAATGAAAAATGGGAACTGGAAGATAATCTTTCCATCTTAAAATCAAAGTGGTCAGATATAGATAAACTACACTGGGAGATAGATGGCTTACTCAAAGGCTCCCATGGAAATTACTACCAAACTTTCGTTGACATAGAGAGCCGGTACGACTCGATGCGAAAGGAACTTAGCAGCAAGATATGGTCATCTCTGCACTATGAAAAAACGGCGCCGCGCATAACTATACCTGAATTCTCGGGAAACTACAACCAATGGATTTCTTTCAAGGATCTTTTTATAGAAACGATCCATAACAACCCAGCAATCAACAAGGCTCAAAAGATGCAGCATCTCAAAACTAAACTTCGAGGGGAGGCAGAGAGACTGGTACAGCATCTCACAATAAACGCCGACAACTACAGATCATGCTGGGATATCTTGAATCAACGATATGACAATCGGCGGCTTCAATTTATCTCGTTCATGAATACTATGCTCAATTTTCCAACTATTCAGCAACCAGATGCCTACAATTTGAAGAAAATGCATGACGTCATAACTGAGTGCCTGAGCGGATTAACAAATATCGGCTTGGACATCAAAACTTGGGATCCTATCATCGTGCATTTAATGACTTTGAAATTGGACACCGCCACGCACAGCGACTACGTCCGGGACCTACAAGATCACAGGGAAGTTCCGGTCCTAAGCGACTTTCTTTTCTTTCTCGAGAGCAAATTCATGGCTTACGAAACCATGAAACGCGCTAAGAAGGACGCCGCCCCACAGCAAAAGCCAGCATCACTGAAAACTTTCAACAAGGAGCATCAGGCCAAGAAAAGTAACTACAATAACTTCAACTATTTCAAGAATAACTTCAAAACATATCACGCAATCGGCGGTCAATGTCCACTTTGCAACGGAGAACATGTGTTGATGCAATGTCAGAAGTTTATCGACCTAGATACACCGCAGCGAAACAGTACGGTTGCGAAATTACATGTTTGCAAGAATTGCCTATTCAGTCACGGGGACAAGGAATGCAGATCCAACAAAACTTGCAAAGAATGCAACTTGAAACATCACTCATTATTGCACAATACAATAATGAAACAAACAACTTCTAATTATAGAAAATATAACCACGAGCCTAAACCATCAACTTCAACATCTTCAACTCAACAACAATCGAGCCATCATATAGCTATGGAGGATGACGAGGTCCTTCTAACTACGGTTCAACTTCAACTTAAATCACGCGATGGGACACTTATAACACTTCGCGCACTGCTGGACCAGGGGTCTCAGCTCAATCTTATAACTGAAAACGCCGCACAGCAACTCAAACTGACCAGGAGAAAGCTAACTGGAACTATACATGGAATCGGAACATTGAGCTGCAAAGGAATAACGGAATTTACTTGCAAGTCCTTGCACTCCGATCATACATGTCAAACTAAAGCATTCATTGTCAACAAAATAACTAAAAACTTGCCAAGCGCTACGTTCACGAAAGGAAACTGGCCGCATTTAGAAAACTTGAAACTAGCGGATCCTGACTTCAACATGTCACGCCCTATAGACCTGCTACTTGGGGCGCACGTTTACGCCGACGTTATCATGGATGGATTGCTGAAAGGCGGCAAACGGGATCCAATTGCGCAACAAACCCATTTCGGGTGGATTATAAGTGGAAACCAGACGAAATTTCAGTCTTTAAACTGCCACGTAACTTTAGTCAACATGGAAGAGCTTACAAAGTTTTGGGAAACAGAAGATATAACCCAAAACGACGAGGATACCTCTCAAGACGATCCATGCGAAACTCACTATCAACAAACTGTCCAGCGAGGCTCCGATGGAAAGTACATCGTGAAAATGCCGCTAAGCGCTAACTACGAGGAAAAACTGGGAAATTCCAAGCAAATTGCTATCTCTCAGTTCCTACAACTTGAACGCAGACTACAAAAACAAACTAAACTTGCAGCAATGTACAGGGAGTTCATAAAAGAATATTCCGACTTGCAACACATGAAACTTTCAACTACGCTTTCAGCTCAAGACTGTTTTCACCCTCATCATGGCGTGTTAAGAGAAAACGCCATGACCACAAAACTAAGGGTTGTTTTTAACTGCTCTCAAAAAACGAGCAGCGGCTACAGCCTAAACAGCCTACAAGAAAAAGGTCCTAACCTACAAAAGGACATTCAGGCGCTGCTACTTAAATGGAGGTCCTACAAATATGCCTTTTGTGCAGACATCCAGATGATGTACAGGTGTATTTGGGTCTCTGAAGATCAACAACATCTCCAGAAGATAATCTGGCGAAACTCGCCCTCTGAAAAACTTCAGGAATATCAACTTTGCACACTAACTTATGGTCAAAAATGTGCACCATGGCTAGCAATAAGAACTCTCAAGCAATTAGCCACTGATGACGGGCACAAATATCCCGAAGCTGCCGAAGCACTGAAAAATGAATTTTACGTCGACGACCTTATCAGCGGCCGCAACTCAATTGAAGACGCGAGGCACCTACAAGCTTCGCTAATAGACTTACTCAAGGGCGCCGGCATGAATTTACGGAAATGGTCAGCAAACGATCCATCTCTACTTGAAAACTTAACTGAAGATCAAATTTCAAGACAAGTATTTGACTTCAAACGCGAAGAGTCCATGAAAACTTTGGGACTAGGCTGGAATCCTAACTCAGACACATTCTTACTCAACTGGGACCTGCAGAGCAAACCTGCAGTAAAATTAACGAAACGAACTCTACTATCAGAAATATCGCGCCTGTATGACCCACTGGGCTGGTATAGTCCAGTCACTGTAACAGCAAAACTAATATTCCAAAAGGTTTGGACCAGCAATAATATCTCATGGGATCAAACTCTGCCTCAAGACATTCAAGAAGAATGGCTGAAACTGAAAACCGAACTACCGCTACTAACAAATGTCAAGCTCAACAGATGGATCGGCGGGACATCAAAGCAACTAGAACTTTTAGGCTTCTCCGATGCAAGCGAGAAAGCATTTGCTTGCGTTATTTACGCTCGGATAAAGGACGAAAATGGGAAGCCGCGAACAACTCTACTAGCAGCGAAGACTAGGGTTGCCCCCATATCGCAAAAAACTACACTACCAAAACTAGAGCTATGTGGAACCCTTCTGCTATCTCAACTTATGAAAAAGGTTATGGAAGCGTACAAAGAATATGATATAACTATACGAGCATTCTGCGACTCTCAAGTAACTCTCGCTTGGCTGCAGGGAGATGCGTCACGTTGGGAAAAGTACGTGGCCAACCGAGTTACGAAAATCAAACAAATAATACCGGCAGACAAATGGAAATACATAAAATCTGAACACAACCCGAGTGACTGCGCTTCAAGAGGCATGTACCCGAGCAAACTAATTAACTTCGACAGCTGGTGGCATGGACCGTCACTTGAGCAAATTGGCCAGAAAGACGAACTGGAAAACTTGAATTGTCATTTTACAACTGACTTGGGTACCTCAAAAAACGAAGAGGCAGCCCTAGCTACAAAGCACGAAAATAACTTCATAATAAATGACCTGCTCAATAAACACAGCTCATTGACACGGGTAATACGAGTCACCGCATGGATACTGCGATTTACTGCAACCTTGCGGCGCAAGCAAAAAGCTGACACCAGCTATTTAACTGCGAGTGAATTGCTCGCCGCTAATGAACTTTTAACCAAGTGCGTACAAAAAGAGGCATTTGGTAATGAATATAAGTTACTATCAAAAAATAAACCTATATCGAAACAAAGCAAGATATATACACTGAAGCCTTACTTGGATGAAAAGGGACTAATTCGAGTAGGCGGACGGTTGAATAACACCAACTTGTCCCCTGGAATGAAGAACCCAGTTATTCTGCCCAGGACGCCGGGACACTTTTTGACCGGCTCAGCTACACTGTCTCTGCCGCATTCAGACCACAGCGACACCAAAAGCATCGATCTGCGAAGAAGATGGCAACTCATTGAACATATGACGCAACGATTCTGGAAAGCTTGGTCATATGAATATTTAACTCAACTTCAGCGTCGAAGCAAATGGAACAACCCTACCAAGAATATTGAAAAGGACGACATCGTTCTTGTGAAAGAGGACAACTTGCCGCCGGGTAAATGGGCCCTAGGCCGGGTCATAGACGTTCACCCTGGCGCCGACGGACTAACTCGTGTAACAACTATAAAAACTCAAAACTCAACTCTCAAGCGCCCAATTGTCAAACTTTCGCCCTTACCAATGAAGCCTGAAGACAAGCCAGCATTGGGAACCAAGGAGACCGAAAAAACTAACATAAAGAAAACTGCAAGATATCCTAGAAGAACTCAAAAAACCAAACAATGTTTTCTTACATTGTTTACAAACTTGATAACTATATGTGCCCTCAGTTCAGGGGCACATACCACCGACGCGCCGGCGTCAGCGCTGACAGCGCTTATTACGAACATTGAACCCGAGCGACCCATATATTACGACACAATTGGCAAGCTACAAGTTATACATAACAAATGGACATTACTTATGTACTATAATCTAACTAACTATTGGGAAGGAGTTCGTCGTATTGAAACTTATCTGCACGGAGTGGAAGATTGGTGTCAGAAGACGGACCCAAGATATTGCAAAACTACCCTTAACCAACTTTATCACGAAATGGATCTCCTGCAGCACAACAACGCCATGCTACTCGCCCCACACAAACATTTAACTAACAGGAAGAAACGAGGGCTCATGGATGGTGTTGGGTATTTAACTAACAGTCTATTCGGGATTCTAGACCAGCGTTTCGCCGAAAAATATAAAAACGACATAGAAGCTGTGCATAACAATGAAAACTACTTGCTCGAACTCATAAAAAACCAAACATCTATCGTTGAGTTAGAAAACACGGTTTTAAAGAAAAATGAAGCCAACATCATGCAACAATTCAACGTCATTGAAACGTTCATGAACGAAACAAACATAAACTTGGCAAAAATTGAATCTGCAGTGGAAATTGCCATGGCCACCAGTTACTTCAACTCAGCCGCACTATCAGCATACCTACTTATCAACAACTTAAAGAACATGCAAGAAATGCTCTTTAACACTTTAACTGATGTCTACAAGGGTCACATCGACGTCCACCTTGTGACGCCGGTCAACTTGATTGAACAAATGAACATTATCGCAGGAAAGCTTCCTAGAACCATATCGTTGCCTGTAAACAATATTCGTGAAGACATCAAGGACTTATACAAGCTACTCTACGTTAAAGCCCGAGTCACCGACCAATATTTCCTGTTCGAACTTCATATACCACTGATTTCGGACGAAGAATACACGCTACATCGTGCCGTACCGCTGCCTGTCAAGTCGGCCCATGAAACTATCATCGTGCAAACTAGCGCCAGATACATAGCCGTCAACTTTCAGAAAAATAACTACATTTCGCTTAAGGAAGATGACCTACAACAATGCACCCAACTGAAACTCGACAACTTCATATGTAACAAAAACTTGCCTGTGTTCAATCTTCACAATGAAAATATTCCATGCGAGGCAAAACTAATAAGTCATCGCACGAGTTCGCCCTGCGACGTAACGCACACGTCATGCAAGGACGCCTGGATCGAGTTACACTCACCCAACAGCTGGCTCGCTATTTGTTGTGATACCTGTACGCTACGAGCTATATGTGAAGAAGATGTAACGTCACACACTATGACGTCATCCGCAATAGTTACTTTAGCACAAGGCTGCATACTGCAATCTAAATACCTAACTATTCACTCACTTAACCAATACAACAGTAAGGTGAAGATCGACTACGAAATCAACGTGCCCTCCGTAACATCGTCGATCAATCGCATTGCAAACTTGACCTATCACAGCATCCCACATCTGTACCACGCTGAACATCAGGATGCTGACACTGAAGAAATAGACCGAAGAATATTATACGAGAAGAATAAGGAACAAAACTTACCCACGGTTCTCACTACTCATGACATTCATCAATATGCCATCAGCTACCTTTTGCTGGCAGCAGCTATCTTAGTTGCCATTCTTTGGGGAGTGGGAAGACGCTATCCTCATCTATGTAATCTAAGGAAGCGTAAGCATTGCTCACTGCAATCAGTGAAGCCTCACTACGAGGATATAGAACTACAACCGATACCAGAGGAGAGAAGCCGGCCACAAGCGAGAGCGAGATCGACGAGCAGCCCCGCACCGCGCCCGACTCCACATCTCGCGTCCAACGACAACGTGGCATTCAACTTCGATTAATTTGAATTTTATTTTGTAATGGCTTTTCCTTCTATTGACAACTATCTTAAGTTTTCTTTTTCTTTGGGGTTGCCAGCATGTACAGTTCACTACTGTACATATTTTCCGTTTACGTTGCGACCTACTTTAGGCTACCTTTAAACATATTATTCAAAAGACAGTATATACCTAACTAGCATACGAGACGCATCAATTGAAGGAAAAGTCAACTAACTTATTAACTTGTAACCAGTATATACGTTTAATAAACTTAACTTAACTCAAACTCCGTGTCTGCATCATCTCAACATAATCAACCTTAAACAGCAAGTGTATAGGCTAACTGGCCCATACAGTCCGGAAACACCGCTGGCGACAGTTCGTTCCACAGTTTAGCTGTGCGAGGCAGGAAGTTTCGGGAAAAGCGCACAGTTGAGGACTGCCAACCATCTAAATGGTGAGAGTGGAAATATTGTCGCGTAGGGCGATGGCGGAAAGAAGCGGCAGGGATTAATCCGAACAATTCCTCGGAACACTCCCCATAATACATGCGATAGAAAATACAGAGTGAGGCCACATCTCTACGCAGCGCCAAGGGATCAAGCCGATCAGAAATACGTTGGCAGTTGACAATTCGAGCTGCTCTCCGTTGGATGCGGTCTAGAGGAAGAAGCTGGTACTTAGGTGCCCCTGCCCAAAGATGAGAGCAGTATTCCATATGCGGGCGAACCTGCGCCTTATAAAGCTGTAGGCGATGGGCCGGCGTGAAATACTGCCTCGATCTATTGAGCACACCGAGCTTCTTCGAGGCCAATTTGGCCTTACCCTCTAGGTGGCCGCGGAACTGGACTTCACTCGAGATGTCAACGCCAAGGATTCCAATACTGGCTGTGGCAGATAGGGGAGTGCTCTCAAAACGAGGTGACGCGACGAACGGAAGTTTTTTTGCGGTGAACGCGCAAACCTGTGTCTTAACTAGACTACTTAAGCTTTACGACATACAATTAGTACATAACGATACAAGTGCGAATAGGAGAAAATTCGCAATGAGTGGCGATAGAATAAAACACGACCGAAGGGAGTGTTTTAAATCGACACGAGTTGCGAATACATATTCGTACATGTATCGTACGACGTTTTACAGTACATATCATGGCCCTTTGAATTTTCGACATAGGCACATAAAGTGCTCATTATCGCACTAGTGCGGTAATGTAGCACCATGTGTTACTGTATTAGTACATTACCTAACTAGTGCGGTAAAACCAAGAAAGGCCGAGATCGCAGATGTTTGTGACCCGAGCTGCAAGCGAGGGATGTAAATATGCGATCAAGAGCTTTATTTATTACCTCACGTGTTAGGTACATCATTTTATGCCTACACCTGGGCAGAAATCAATCAATTAACAAATGATTTGATTCATGTTTCTTGTTATTTTTAAGTAGTCACATTACTATATATATAAATTACTAGCTTTCCGCCCGCGACTTCGTCCGCGTATAATAGGGTTCTTCCTACAGAGTTTCATACCTTGTTTTATCTTTTTAAAATGTGACTTGATATAACCTACACATATATAATACAAATATTTTTTATTGCACTTCACAAAAAGTAATTAATACTACTGATAACGTTTAAGTTTTTTATTAGGTAGATGTTGGCAACAGGCGGTATTATCGCTAAAAAGCAACATATACAGACAACCATCCGGTTAAATAGCATTTAAATGATTACCTACATACTTGAATAACAAAGTTGAGTTGAAGTCTATGGATACAAAAGAAAACTTTCCGCCATAGAAACTTTCAACACTCTTTTGAACAAACCATGAAACCAGTTTTCTTTTATTTTAATAAGAAATCGATGCATAAAGTTGCAAGTCTCTAGCTCAAAAAAATCTTTATTTCCCCGCTTTAACAATTTTCAAACCCGTTTTTACCCCCTTAGAAGTAGAATTTTCCAAAACTATGAAAACACTTTTCTTTTGTTCTAATAAAGAGTCTTTTCACAAAGTTTCAAGCCTTTAGCTCAAAAAGAATCTCCTTTTCCATACAAACTTTTAATCCTCATAGCAAACAAATTTTTTATATTTTAATAATGAACAGTCTTTGCACAAAGTTTCAAGTCTATAGCTCAAAAAAAATACCATTCTCAAACAAACATTCAACCCCCTTTCTACCCCTTTCGAAATTGAATTTTCCAAAACTATGAAAACACTTTTCTTTGATTTAAATAAAAAGTTTTTAGAAAAACATTCAAGCCTGTAGCTCAAAAAGTTTCAAGACTTTAGCTAAAAAGAAGCCATTCTCAAACAAACTTTCTACCCCCTTTTTAGTTTTTACCCCTTTAGGAGCAGAATTTCTAAAAACATAAAAAAGAATTCTTTAATTGTAATAAAGAGTCTTTACAAAAAGTTTCAAGTCTCTAGCTCAAAATAAATTCTATTCTCATACAATCTTTCTACCCCTTTTTTACCCCCATAGGGGTTGAATTTTCCAAAACTATGAAAACATTTTTCTTTAATTGTAATAAGGAGTCTTTACACAAAGTTTCAAGTCTCTAGCTCAAAACAAAATTCCATTCCTATACAAACTTTCAACCCCCTTTTTACCCCCTTAGAGGTTGAGTTTCCAAAAACCATAAAAACACTTTTCTTTAATTATAATAAAGAGTCTTTACACAAAGTTTCAAGTCTCTAGCTCAAAAATAAATTCCATTCTCATACAAATTTTCTGCCTCTTCTTTACCCCCTTAAGGGTTGAATTTCCCAAAACTATGAAAACACTTTTCTTTAATTGTAATAAGGAGTTTTTACACAAAGTTTCAAGTCTCTAGCTCAAAACAAAATTCTATTCTTATACAAACTTTCAACCCTTTTTTTACCCCTTTAGAGGTAAATTTCCAAATACCATGAAAACGGTTTTCTTCAATTGTAATTAAAAGTCTTTACACAGAGTTTCAAGTCTCTACCTAAAAAAAAATCCATTCCAATACAAACTTTCAACCCCCGTTTTTACCCCTTTAGAGGTGGAATTTCCAAAAACCATGAAAACCGCTTTCTTCAATTGTAATACAGAGTTTTTACACAAAGTTTCAAGTCTCAAGCTCAAAAATAAATTCCATTCTCATACAATCTTTCTACCCATTTTTTACCCCCATAGGGGTTGAATTTTCCAAAACTATGAAAACACTTTTCTTTAATTATAATAAAGAGTCTTATCACAAAGTTTCGAGTCTCTAGCTCAAAACAAAATTCCATTCTTATACATACTTTCAACCCCCTTATTACCCCTTTAGAGGTGGAATTTCCAAAAACCATGAAAACTTTTTTCTTCAATTGTAATACAGAGTTCTTACACAAAGTTTCAAGTCTCTAGCTCAAAAATAAATTCCATTCTCATACAATCTTTCTACACCTTTTTTACCCCTATAGGGGTTTAATTTTCTAAAACTATGAAAATACTTTTCTTTAATTATAATAAGGAGTCTTAATACAAAGTTTCAAGTCTCTAGCTCAAAACAAAATTCCATTTCTATACAATTTTTCAACCCCGTTTTTACCCCTTTAGAGGTGGAATTTCCAAAAACTATGAAAACATTTTTCTTTAATTGTAATACAGAGTTTTAAAACAAAGTTTCAAGTCTCTAGCTCAAAACAAAATTCCATTCCTTTACAAACTTTCACCCCCCTTTTTACCCCTTTATAGGTTGAATTTCCAAAAACCATGAAAATATTTGTCTTCAATTATAATAAAAAGTCTTTGCACAAAGTTTCAAGTCTCTAGCTCAAAAAAAAATTCCATTTCCATACAAACTTTCAATCCTCTTTTCACCCCCTTAGGGGTGGAATTTCGAAAAATCCGTTCTTATCTTGCCTATGTACTAACAGGAAGCTTTGGTAAAAATTTCAAGTTTCTAGTCGTAGCCGTTTCGGCTGTGCGATGATCGTAGATGAGGACAACCTCTTTTATATATATAGATAAATTGAAAGAGATGTCATATACTACAGAAAAAGTGACCAAGGTCCCCGGTGAGCAGGGCTGGGCGGTGGGAGGGCGTCTGCCGCGAAAGCAGGAGGTCGCTGGTTCGATCCCAGCCCTGCTCACCGGGGACCTTGGTCACCTTTTCTGTAGTATATGACATCTCTTTCAATTTAGCAATTATCTGATTATGCAGAGTATTTTGACGCGCCCACTTTTCATGTTTCGCGTGCTCTTGCAATGAGGACTACCGCGAGTCGATTTTCCGCTAGAGGCGCTAGTGGAACGTGGGTCCTGCGGGAACATTTCAAACGTCACTTTGACAATTCTCTCATACTTATACAGGACCCACGCATGAGTGGCGCCGCCTGGTGAGCGATAATACGGTAGCTCCCATTAGGTCTATCCCGCTCTTTTGCTCGCATATGTGGACTCTTAAAAGGCTCTTATACGCGCTCCATCTAGTAGGTAAGTGGTCTATGATCCTAAACCACGTATGCGACATTCCTCCGAAGATAGATAAAGCCAGCCCTTAGGGATGTTAGTCAATGATACGGTCCTTATCACGACCTTCACAGATTTGCTTTGAGCACCCTTTCTTTGGCGTACTGAAGTAAAATTGAGTCGTATTTCTGTTTCTTTGTAAAAAGTACAATTTATTACAACGTGATATTACCTTCATTATTAGTCGTAGGGGGTGAAGACCGTTTCGTTTAGCTCAGCCATCTCTGAAAAATATGAAGTATGTTTATAATGAATGATTTCTTGGAAACGCTCATAATATTTGTCATGCTACTTAAACCGACCGGTACTTTTAGTACTGAAACTGACTGAAATAGCATGACAAGTTTGGACGTGTCCGTGAAAATACGAAGGGATGAAGAATTTTGAAGATGAAGGTAGAATTTTGAAGTTTAATCGAAAAGAAAACCACTAATGGCGGTCATATATTTATTATAGGTTGCGCTCTGTTGATGCGGTTAACTGCGCAGGTAAACCTACGCTATTGTAGGTACGCCTTTGTGGAGACGTCCGGTGTACCGTTCGGTACAGAAATAATCATATTGTCTTCTATTACCGCGATTATTATTCATTGAAATTAATTAGAACGGATTAATCGCGTTTATTACCACCATAGCCGTTTCGAGCCCTTTACAGCATTCGTTTTCACAGGGTTAAGATGATGGGATGATCACACACTGTCACACTTGCATATTGGACAGGCAAAGAGGTTTTTAAAGGATAAAAATGTACATTAGGCCTACTTATCAAAAAATACCAACTCACCCCTCTACCATCCCTATTCACCCCATTCAAGACCCAACAGCCCTCGCAATCTCTACTCACCCCTTTTTACAGTAAACGGACGTATAACCTAGCTTAATCCGACAAAGGCTGAACTAGACATGAAACACGTTCTGGTTTACAAAAGCGTGTTCCAATAATCCCCCAGAAAAAACAGAGCTCCAAAGTTCCTATTTTATGACCACATCTAGGAAGCTATAAAATGAACGACAACACGAAACCCGTTTTATCGGGCCCATGGCTCGCCGTAAAATAGCACCAATAAACATTTAAATCTGAATAGTAAAATACAGTGTAATTGGCTGAACACTTGATAAAAGTTATGTTGAGGGAATACTGTTATTTCATTGGTATAAATTAAGGACTCTTTTGTCAGTTAATAAATATGCTTTGAGTTGTAAACCAAAGGGAGTAGTCATTGACAGGCCTAACCCTCCCTGCTAACGTAAAGTGCTGTAACTCAAGTTTTAGTCAAATTGAGTTATATACCTCTTCGTAATCAACAAAACGAGGACCTTTACTCTCTACTTAAACTGAAAAATATGTCGCCAAGAGTCTATAATAAATGAAATTATGAATTTACTGTCATGACTTCATTAAAATAGCTGAAAGAGAGAGTTTAATATTAAATACAATACAGCCATATGGATGAGCACTGGAAAGAACTTGACTTCTTCAGGTAACAATTAAAAAAAAAAATGTTTTCCGAATGCTGCAGCGAGAATTTCACCAAGAAAAATTACGGAGGATAAAAAACAATACATTATTAAAAATATTCTGCCTTTGATGCTCGAGACACGAAGGTACTTTTGGATACATTTACCAGAAGCTGTTCAAACATCAAAACATGGTTAAATCTATTTTTTTTTTTTTTTTTTTTTTATACTACGACGGTGACAAACAAGCATACGGCCCGCCTGATGGTAAGCGGTCACCGTAGCCTATGGACGCCTGCAACTCCAGGGGTGTTACATGCGCGTTGCCGACCCTTTAAAAACTTTAACACTCCTTTTTTGAAGAACCCCATATTGTAGTCCTTTGGGAAAACAGTGGCAGGGAGCTCATTCCACAGCCGGAGCGTCCGCGGGAGGAAGTTATTTTAAGGAAAAATGATCACTTACTGTAAGATCTCATAACGTGCCTTGTTAGTTACTTAAAAATAATATGATCTCAGGTCTATTTATAGATTAGAAGGTTTAGGAGAAACTTTTTATTAGCTACGTTAAGAGTAAAATGTGATTTACGAGATATTTTTGTTGTTTTAGATGAACCTTATTTTTTTAAATGTGATTTAGATGATATTTTCGTTATTTTAGATCAGAAGTTTAAGAAGAAACTTTTTATAATGTTAAAATGTGATTTAGAAGATATTTTTGTTATTATGTCTGTGTTAAGAATAAGTTAGAAAAAACTGCTCAATTGAAGCTATTTTTCTAAGGCTTTTAATGAAACTACTAATATTGTGTGATCCATGAGTTTTCATAGTTATTTACCAAAACATTTTTACATATTTTAATCCAAAATTGAAAGATAATTTCAATTGAATGGAATAAATGAAAAAGTTTTTCAAAATTGTTGTCAGTTTTTGAAAAATCCACCATTTTCGAACAGCTGTTTACTAGTTTTCGACCTTATTTCGACTGCGGCGTTGGGGGATATGTCCGTCTCTATCCTGCCAGAGTAGTGGTAGGAGCGAGTCGGACATACTTTCGAGCGCCGCAGTCGGTATCGAATACAGTAGCGTGAAATTGACAGATCGCCCCATCCGGCCCCCGTCCCGTCCAGAAGGCCTACCACGAACCACGAACGAAGTTTCACCTCTCTGTCGCACTTGAGTGAGAAATCCCAAGTGCGAAAGGGAGGTATACTTTCGTTCGCGGTTCGTGGTAGGCGCTCAGAACCGATCAACTGCATTATTTATCACGAAAACTATTTGTGTTGCCATTCAAGAAATTTGATCATGTTTTAGAATATGAGCAACGGAACATTGTACGGAAATATCAGTCTTTATTGCTCTCTCATCTTGTAACGTAGTAATTCGTTCCTTGTAAAAAATACCTAAACAAAAAGATTCATAGATAAAATCAATAGTTTATTACAGCGCCATCTCTATTCGCGACGAAGTACTAACCAGTGTTCAAGCTCACACAATCCCTGCGCGCTATAGATATTGCAGATGAGCGAACAAAGTAATTTATTAGTAATTAGTTCCAAATTCCACCGCGTGATTCACTCAGAAGAGCGCGCGGTTAGAGGCTTTCTTTTGGAGGCGGATCGCAAACGATACGGACACGCACGCACTTAATATCGAATTCAGACAAAGGAAATATGGCGAAATACAAGGATCGGAGCCCTACTGGCGGCGTTTAGCAGTGAAACCCTTAAGCTTAGCAATAATTAATTAGGAGAATGTCAACGCATTAGTGAAGATATAAAAATCCCAAACTGTAAGTACATACTTATAACCTCTCTAAGCACGTATTAGCTTTGCAAGATTTCTTTGGTTCTATAGCTGGGTGTACCTTGTTATAGGGGTCCTTAGGATTAATTTACGAGCACGAGACCATTGGACGAGGCTTTTGAGCAGAGTGTGAGCTTCCGGACTGCACATGGTGCACGAGCTGGCGGTCCACGCTACTGGCTTGCATCCTTGAGGCATCGGCGTCGACGTGCGGTATCCCGTAATTCGTAAGAATATGTGATCGCGAGTGTTATGTGAATTAATCCAGGTTAGTTGATACCTATTTGATACGAACTTAAACTTAACGTCGTTTGACAATTTGTGTAGCTGTGACCCAGTGAATATTAATTAAAGACTTTCTCCTAATGCACTAAATTCTATCATTTACATCCCAACACAGAGGCGCCCTGAGGACAATTTTTAAAGAGTGTTTCATGCCAACGCTGAGGTACCCGGTGAGTAACGGAGATACCAAGTATCAACGTTATAAAGTGGCTGCCCTCCGTTTGGCTCTAAAATCTGTGTTGCGATTATAAATGAGTATGTTTAAACAGTGAAATTTAAAGACTTGAGTGTTAAAATTAATGGACTTTAAGGTTAGCCACGTGGTGCAACTTAAACTTAAATTTGACAAAGTATTATTGTTCTTTAGCCCAAATTGGCATAATACATTAGCCCCAGGTACGTTGTATAGATTTTTAAATAATTTTAAAATACTTTTTTACTTAAACTTAACTTCTTTGCATTGTACTTAAGTACCTGTGACTAATTATCGAACTGTATAGTAATAAGTTAAACTTAATCTGAAATAAAAATGTGTGAAACAAAAATGTCTATCCAAAAATATATTGACTGTCTGCATAAAGATGAATTGTTGTATGAACTTGGAATTCTTGGCATATCCGCAGATACTGATGTGAACGTTGATGCCTTAAGGAAGCAGATCCGCCAAGTCTTCAAGCTGGCCCGAAGGGGAAGCATGAAAGGTGAACCAGTCGGAACGCCGGATGCAGCGTCGGAGCTCACGCTCTGCACTCCCAAGGTCACGTGTCTTGAATCGGAGCTACCGAAACCCAGCAAGGTAGGTGACCGAAGACTTCTTGTAAAGCTGTCACGACGTGCTAATTACCTCATGGATAGGTTAGCTGGGATATCGGAAAGCAGTTCCGAGTTCATTTCAGACTTATAAGCAGCTGTTAGAGTGTTAAACGGAAATACCTACTTAATATTCTTTACTGACTACTTCAGTAGGTACGTCATGCTGCATCCTATATGGAAAGCAACAGGCGCCTCTGTAGCTCGGTACCTAGAAATTAATGTATTTTTCGTCGAATGCGTCAAAGAACTTTACTTCTAAGTTAGGACCTAAATTTCAAAAATGTGTGATCAGTGCGAAATTATCTCCCCTAGTTTACACTTTGAAAACCCTTGATGGCAAAAATCTAGGAAATTATCACATTAAAGATATACTAAAACACAATGACATTTCCTAATTAAACTATAATAGTTAACAAATCTCAGAATGAAAGATATGATGAATGAAAGAGTTTTTCAAATTTAAAACACGTGGACTTTCTGGTTAATAGTAAGCTGTGACAGAGATAAGAATGGAATGCGATTTGTACCTATAGAAAAAAAAACTTCGAGCCAGGTGGTTGTCGCGATTGAGGACGTAAACAAGTCCCATCTGTTTGTGTATAGCTAGGTAGGTATCAGCGATTACGTAAGGTAAAACTTGAATATAGGTCATGCGACCAATTAAAAAATAATGGATAGTGGTACTAATAACAAAGTTTTATATAAGTACCCTATGTTTGTTCTAGACTTAAATATTAGGTATCTACAAAGATACCAACTTAATTACTTAAATTTTTTTTTACGTACGTAATTTAATTAACTTAAACCTTAAAATTGTTGGATCCAACTATATAAGAAAGATAGTAACTACTTAATGATTAACTTAATAATCTCGGTATGTACCTACATACAACGTATTAGCGTAGGTATACAGGATGTAGGTAACAAACAAGCCGATGTTTAACGATAGTCTTCGTGATGAATATTATGCACAATACTGTCTATCGGATAGCACGAGCCCAACCGCTTAAACTGGGTTGGTACTCAAAGTAGGTAAATAAGTAAGATAGGTTAATTTTATACTCAGTATTTATAATTGTTTAGTACGAATAGATGCAATACCTACACTTTGGATTGCGCGTAGGCGGATAGTATCGCATGTTCACTGTCTGCCAAACTTAACATTAGGATTGTATAATACATAAACCATATGAATGAAAAATTAGCAACTAGAAACTTTTGTAGATTAGTCAAAATATATAAAAATATGAAACATGTAAAAGATATTGTTCCCAAGACTGGAGATAAAAAGTTTATTCTTTACGAAAAACTTTTTAACCCAAGTTGGACGGATGTGTAACGTAGTAATTCGTTCCTTGTAAAAAATACCTAAACAAAAAGATTCATAGATAAAATCAATAGTTTATTACAGCGCCATCTCTATTCGCGACGAAGTACTAACCAGTGTTCAAGCTCACACAATCCCTGCGCGCTATAGATATTGCAGATGAGCGAACAAAGTAATTTATTAGTAATTAGTTCCAAATTCCACCGCGTGATTCACTCAGAAGAGCGCGCGGTTAGAGGCTTTCTTTTGGAGGCGGATCGCAAACGATACGGACACGCACGCACTTAATATCGAATTCAGACAAAGGAAATATGGCGAAATACAAGGATCGGAGCCCTACTGGCGGCGTTTAGCAGTGAAACCCTTAAGCTTAGCAATAATTAATTAGGAGAATGTCAACGCATTAGTGAAGATATAAAAATCCCAAACTGTAAGTACATACTTATAACCTCTCTAAGCACGTATTAGCTTTGCAAGATTTCTTTGGTTCTATAGCTGGGTGTACCTTGTTATAGGGGTCCTTAGGATTAATTTACGAGCACGAGACCATTGGACGAGGCTTTTGAGCAGAGTGTGAGCTTCCGGACTGCACATGGTGCACGAGCTGGCGGTCCACGCTACTGGCTTGCATCCTTGAGGCATCGGCGTCGACGTGCGGTATCCCGTAATTCGTAAGAATATGTGATCGCGAGTGTTATGTGAATTAATCCAGGTTAGTTGATACCTATTTGATACGAACTTAAACTTAACGTCGTTTGACAATTTGTGTAGCTGTGACCCAGTGAATATTAATTAAAGACTTTCTCCTAATGCACTAAATTCTATCATTTACATCCCAACACAGAGGCGCCCTGAGGACAATTTTTAAAGAGAGTTTCATGCCAACGCTGAGGTACCCGGTGAGTAACGGAGATACCAAGTATCAACGTTATAATCTTTGGTTTCTACTAAGAACATTTCTGTCGGTTTAATCTGATCTAATTGCATTTTTTTTGCTGTTTATTTCTACTTTTTATAAATCGTTAAGGGCCAATAATACTTGTAGTGAAAAAACGATAGGAGTCGAGATACTTATCTATAACACACACTCGAGTTTTAATGCCTTTCATTATATATATATATATATATACAGTCACATCAACTACTATTATATGAAATGTAATGAAATGGGATTTATTTCAGACTTTCAGCCCAGCTAAATTTAAATAAAATAATATAAAATAAAATAATGTATTATTCACATATTGTATTATATTATATACCTACAGACGTAAAAATAAAAAATAAATGTCAATCATGAAGATGGTTTTATTTATCACCTACTTGGGGACCAGTGATTCAGAAGTTCACACCGCAAGATCTATCTTCGGATCGATGCGCGGATGTTATGAGTGTTATGTGTCGCGCCGACAACATTTAGTAAAAGGGTAGACCATAGACTTAGAAAATAAATAGACGTAGTGTCACTAAGAAGAAACTGTGATTCCATATTACGCCCATATTACGCCTGTCACCTTGTACCGACAAGAACGCACACATGCACAGACAAAACATTACGCTTGTCATCTGTCAGTGATAACGAAACCAACCAACAACAAACATCTCCGTGAAAATAATGTGAAAATGCCGACGTGCGTAGTTTTACATTGTAAAAACGCAACCGGTCACAAAAACAAGTCACATGGAATGACCTTTCATCGGTAAAATTATAATTGACACGTGTTTATGCAAAAAAATCGAATATTAACTTCATTACGCGTAGTGTGACCAGCAGCTTGAGTTTGGTTATATCCCGAAAGTCGCGTAATTGCTTGCTTCGTCTTGCATATTTCATACTTATGGAAATATGAAAATCCATGAAATTGTACCTTTATATATATATTAAATTTTGTATTTGCATCTGTATTATAATTTGGCTCTTCTTTCCCTGGAATACGTTCCAAAGTGTAAAAGTAAAAAAAGTAAAGTAAGTAAAGTGTGGAATATTTAAAGACGTGACTGTACTACTACTACCTACCTTCCACATGATCCCCAATCATCACTTGTCGCATGAATGTTGTTTCAACATTGTTTAGAAAGAGAATTACCTACCTTACTGTAATCCGTAAGAAATTGTTTACTATACCTATTAAAGTAACTTTTACTTGTAAATTATGTGTATATTACATATTTACGTGTAATTATTTATAAGCACAGAAATAATTTTCATAAAAACAAATATTTAAATTTTCATTGAATCCCCGGTCATCAATTCGATTTGATTATATTCGGAAAAAAAAACTTCACATGGTATCACTCGGCTGCACGCACACATATAAATCGGCCGCTATTGCTGGTCACAACACGATGTATCCGAGTGTTCACTCTTGATACTCTATGGGGTAGACCTAACTTTTCTATTTACCCATACTTTTAAAATGACTTTCCGGCGGGTAGGCGAACCGTTCTAGATAACGATTCCATTGACTTGCCTATTTTAAACCGTGGAGCAACATAAACAATGGAGCAATGAAATAGGCAAGTTGGCGGAAATCAGTTTCTACGGACGCCCCTCAATACAAAATACAAATACGAAATCATTTATTTGTAGTATAATACAAAAACAAAAAAAAAAAATATAAAAAACAAAAGGACTAAGGCCTAACTAACAGTTTATCGCGAAATCGCGAAATGGTCTCGCCTCAACAAAATGCGTACCCGAAAGGAAACGCTGATCTTCCGGCGGTACCATGTACGAGCCACTAATGGAATGCTAGTGGCCGCTACACTATTGCATTTTAAACTTAACATCACTTATCGTAATTCGTAAACTTATCCTCATTTTCTGGTGACTAAACTTAGTTACGTCATAGGATTCATAAGACTAACACACAGAGGTTCTTTTAAATAAGATAATTACATGCGTGTATATTACTACTTAAAATCTTAAAAACGAAAATATCGAAATGCTTTAAGTATCAAAATCATAAAATATGTTGTATTGTTGCAATACTTGCGGTAATTTGAACAAATTTTCGTAGCTATACTTATTTATTTTGACAACTGCGAAGTAAAGTCACATCTCAATGTTTCATACAAAAAACTCCATTGTGACAATCGTTTTGCCAGTTCAAACAAAGAATCTGATTTGATTTCGCAATCATCCCTAATCCGATCACGTCTCGCTGAATATAATCAGGTCTTAATACTGAATTTGCCGGCGCGTGAAAAAATGAAATAATTTGCTTATCAACGAAATACTGTTACTCTGAATTGACAAATATTACCTACTACACTGCGAACTATTAGAAATAGGGAATGCCTTTGGCTCGCCAAATATTAAAAATATTGTAAGCGGGCAAGTGGTGTGAGGGGGTGATCAAAGACACAAACCTTTAATGTTAAACAAAAGTGACATCAGCTCAATTTTTCGGCAAATCGGCAGGCCCTATAAAATGCTGGTGATCTGTTTAAGTCAATATTGAAGTATTTTTTCTAAGAGGGAAAATAAAAAACGTGTTTTTTTGTGAGATAGGTATGATAAATGAGGCAAGTCGTCTTAGATAGATCATTTATTTGTATTATTTGTACATCGTCACATTTAAATAAATTATTTACACACAGGTAAACAATGATAATAATCATAATTAAGTAGTTACAATATTGATGATACAATGTCTTTGTCCTGAAATGTTAAAACACTTAAACAAACAATATAATAAGTTACATAATTATCGACATCATTTTACTCATCCATTAAGGAACTCGTTTACTGTATAATATGTTTTTTTTGTGTAAGAAGTTTTTGTGTAAGAATATAGCAACTCAGTACTACCAAAGCCTCTATTCCGATGAATCAAATAGTCGAGCATCTTCAGTCCCAGATATAGATAGCAACAACATCATGCCGATCCCGCCCATATCACAACACGAAATACACCTGGCGCTTCGCAACATGAAGTATGGCAAGAGCCCTGGTGAAGATGGCATCACGGCTGAAGCACTAAGAGTAGGAGAGCCAACATTAGTTCCGTACATCAGCAAACTCTTCAATAGTATCATAAGCACCCAAACTTTTCCGAAGCTAATGTGTCATGCCAACATAATCTTGTTACATAAAAAGGGGGACAAATCTGAGATAGGGAACTATCGTCCTATCAGTCTTGTCTCTCACCTCTACAAATTATTCATCAAAATAATAGGAAGCCGCATTTCTGGACAACTCGATCACCATCAACCGCCCGAACAAGCAGGATTTCGCCCAGGCCTTTCCACCACCGACCACCTTCATGCCCTTAATCAAATTATTGAAAAATGTCACGAACACAAACTTCCACTCTATCTAGCATTTGTCGACTATTCAAAAGCATTTGATAGCCTCACACATAAGTCCATTTTTACAGCTCTGCAAGACCAAGGTATAAACCAAAACTATGTTAATTTGATATCCATCCTGTACCGTAATAGCTCAGCCACAATAAAATTACAGTCTTCTGGTCCATCGTTCGATATTCAGAAAGGAGTCAAGCAAGGAGATCCGCTGTCGCCGAAACTGTTTACAAGCACGTTAGAACATGTCTTTCGGAAACTTGCGCCGAATTGGAGGGACAGGGGCTTGGTCGTCGGTGATAGGAGATTAACCAATCTTCGATTTGCCGACGACATCGTCCTTTTCTCTTCAACAACTTCCGAATTACAAGATATGCTCCAAGACCTGAGCGACGCAAGCCTCGAGGTTGGATTGACGATGAACATGTCAAAGACTAAGCTCATGACAAATAGCACGGCACGTAGGGTAGAGATAAACGGAGAATCGATTGCATATGTCCATGAGTATCCGTACTTAGGCCAACTAGTTTCCTTTCAGGCGCGCCAGGAGAGGGAAGTCGAAAGACGGACTGAAAACGCCTGGAGGAGCTACTGGTCTTTAAAACATCTAATGAAAAGTGATCTCCCTTTGTCACTTAAGCGGAGGCTCATGGACATGTGCATACTTCCAGTTCTCACCTACGGTGCACAGACTTGGTCTTTGACGTTATCTCAAAAGTCCAAACTCGGGGTTTGCCAACGAGCTATGGAGCGTAGCATATTGGATGTTAAACTAATTGACCGAATCCGAAATACAACGCTGCGCTCCAAAACTCAAATTGTAGACGTAACTCGGAAGGCGGCCAAGTTGAAGTGGGACTGGGCTGGTCATGTCTGCCGCATGCCGGAGGAGTTGTGGGCCAAGATTGCCACTCAGTGGCAACCTGACAGCTCAAATCGAGGACCCGGCAGACCCCGCCGGCGATGGCGAGACGAGCTTGACTCCTTTTTGCAACGATGGCCAGAGACTGCTCTCGATCGGGAAGAGTGGAGAAGGTGGGGGGAGGCCTTTGCCCAGCAGTGGGACAGTATAGGCTTGCAATAATAATAAATAATAATAAATAAGAAGTTTTTAGTTCATGTGTGAAGCGTCGCTCTTTACTCATATTTTTTATTGTCTTAGGTATTTTAATAGGCGATCAAACCTTCTGTACATAACAAAAAACACGCGTATTTTTTTAAATAATTTTTTGATCAGATCACGATACTAATTACGCCCTTCCACCGGATCAGTAAGTTTTTTAGTAACATCCTATGTAGGTGTCTGAACCAGGGACCGGAACCGGTTACCATAACCCGGGTTTTTCATAAGGTTATTTTAAAGGTTGTTTTCAAAACACCTCCAATATGGTTAACTCATGATACGGAAACCTTAATCATTCGGAAACCTTATCGGTCCAGTTAACCCCAATTAACCTCTAACCAGTAACTAACCGCAATGAATTCTGTTAGTGTTTTAATCTGTTTTGAACAGTTCAAACGAAAGTAATCTTTATACGCCCAGGAATTAGACTTAATATTGAATGACCATGGCTAGGAGTTAGGACGTTGTCGCTCGCTGTGGAACCAGGTTTGTTTTGCTCTTAGTGTGGCATCGTTTTATTTCCTTACTATATTTAGGCTAGCCTAACATTTTTATTATCATACATAGAAATGAAAGCGGCGTGAGCGTTTGTTTCTACTACGCTCAAGTTTATTTATTTTTCTTGTAGTTAATCAGTCAAATATAGGTAGTCGTAAATAATCATCATACATGGGTAACTTAGCGCAATTATTCTGATATTATTTAAAAACAAAACATAACTATTAGTCTCAGATTACGAAGCGATAAAATTCAGCAAATAGTGCTATTTTGTGAGTACATCTTGTGACGGCTGTCGGTAAAGTTAAAACTTTTTAAAATCTCGACATTGTTATCCTTTGTAAAACCAACAGCTAATTACCTGCACGAAATAGTACCATAAAGAACAAGAGATATTTTATTAATAACAACAGTATTCCTTTGGCAATAAAGTTCAAATTGTTATAGCATGCACTCAACGTATAACCTTTTGAAATTAAGAACCGAGGCGTGGTCAACCAGGTGTCTGTTTATTTTTCATAATTAAAAGTTGATTTGATTATTGTAGCTTGTGTTAAATTTTGCAACTTACGTAGGTAGATATTAAAAAAAGTGGGAACAGATTTCTTATCGATTTGAGGATATTGTGCAAGCTTCAGTCGCTATGCTACCAAGTACCGGCAACGTTAGCTACACTGTATTCTATTCCCGATATTTCTTACAATCGACAACTGGCCTACTTTTTGGATTTTTAATGCATTTGGATTCTTGAATTTTTAATCCATGCTTAGTTCATACACTACTCAACTACAGCAAAAATAATATAATAAATACCACCCTCTAACTAAGACTTGCAAAACACGCTACCGGAGGCCTATTGCATAATCAGTTGTAGCTTGTAATATTAGCGGAAGTCTCTTTTCAATCCCTTTTATTAGAAAGAGAGTTCCGCTAATATTTTAAGTTACAAAATAAATTATACAATTGTATCCAGGTGGTCAGATCATATTTCATTTCTAAAAGGTTTTATGTGAAATGCGTCCTATTCCAATTTGACCCTTATTCTTAAGACAGTAAATTTGTAATTTATATTACAGGTTTTTGTATTACTGCATTTCATTTTCTGCAGGTAATTAGCGATTGGGTTTAACAAAAGACACTACAATACTATTCATAGCAGATAAGTTTCAAGTGGAAATCGTGATTTTAAAATGTTTACATTATAAAACGGTGAATAGTTTTTATCTTTCCTTAATTTCTCACATATGCGTCAAGAGTGATAATGCGACAATAAAAGTCTTGTTTATTACCAATCTTAATACGATTTTGCCGGCAATTACTTTCTTTTCTTACCTGGGTGCGTAGCCAAGATGCCAACCGCTCACGCTCACTCGCTAATGAAATGCAACTGTCATTGTCACGCTAATAAGAAAGAGAGATAGAGAGAGGTAGCTACGATACATTATTAAGCGTGAGCGATTGGCATCTTGGCTACGCACGCTGACGTCTGACGTGTTTTCACTTGAGACCGCTATTTGCTACCATTGGCAAAACAAAAGTATGTATTTGAGTTAATTGTAAGCAAGTGCAGCAAGCGGTGCTCCAAATGATTATGACATACTTTGATATTGGATACTTATTATTATATTATTTTTTTGTATCTCGTATTATCGTAGTAATGAGCAAAATTTGTATAATCGTACGAGTTTGAGATTAGGGCTCCCGATTACAAGAGTACACGCTGACACGTGGCTCCGTGTACACGAGTCGTGTCTTAATTACACGTGGCCTAATGGCATGTTCCAAACAGGGCAGAAAACCGGTATCGTGTGTGACAACGACATTTACAAGACGCTTCTGTAATGTGTTTAAATTAATTTGAAAATGTACCGACAATAAATGAGTAATTAAACATCTATAATTTATTTTATTACATTACAATATCGCATCTCGAGATACTCTGGGTATAACTTTTTTAAGTAGGTATATTCACGGAAATACTACTAAAATTACAGTCTTTCTCCGGGACCACGGGGGCAATGTCGCCCTTGAAACGTCGGAGGTTTGTTTTCAAAGTTTATACACGATTAAGCCCCGTTTTCGTAAATTTATAATACTACAATTATAATAACAATATCTAATTATATACAAAATCTAACAATGAACAAGAGTTTTCTACTGATTTTATTTCCTTTAAGAACTCTCATATGTACAGGAAGAATAATTATAATATAATTTGATGGCCATAGAGTTACAATTTTTTTTAAGCTATTGCATAGCTTCTATCGCGGGCCTTGAGCGCGGGGACCGAATCCAGAAATTCCGTAACGAAAAAAAACCTGACGCTCCCCACTCCGACGGACCGAAACCGACTTTATTCACTTTGTTACAAAGTTCTTTATCGAGGAAAGGATATATCTCCAAACGAATGTCGCTAAGTGTCATATTCTATACAAAATATTGAGGACAGTAGCTCTTATTACCAGAGATACGGCGATGTCAAACGTCAAAATAAACACTATTATTATAGTCCCGCCAAAATCAAATATGTTAGTCGCAAACTTATGTTTCTTATTTCAGTTATCATAAACCTATAGTTTCAATGATAAATATTCCTGAATAACCAACAGCTACTGTAAGATAATAAAACCCACATATATTGTAAAATAATGTTGACAACTTTTCTATCAAAAACATTGAATTTGAAAATGAATAATGATCCACAAGAGTCTACAACAAAATATGGGACCACCATTGACGCGGTATTTTCTAGGTATTTAGAGGATATTAAGTCGCAAACTTATGTTTCTTATTTCAGTTATCATAAGTTTCAATGATAATAATAATTATAATTTCAATATATCAACGATGCCTCTGGAAAACTACTAACATCAGACGAAGAAATCAACCGCCGATGGCAAAAGTACTTTCAGGATCTTTTAAATGAAGAATTTCCCCAATGTCCACTATCACCACTGCCTTGCGCTCTTGGCCCTATTGAAGCTATATTATTAACAGAAGTGGAATCGGCAATTTCCAGTATGAAAAATGGTAAGGCTACAGGCCCCGACGAAATACCAGCAGAGCTCTGGAAAAAGAGTGGAGCAAATGGTGTCGCATGGCTTACAGGTCTTTTTAATCTTATCCTAACAACCGGGGTAATGCCAGATATGTGGAGACTTAGTAACATGGTACCATTTTACAAAAACAAGGGTAGTATAGCGGATTGTGGAAATTATAGAGCCATAAAATTAACATCTCACACGCTGAAGATTTGGGAAAAAGTAATTATCCGGAGACTCAATAGATTGTCAAAAATAACACCGAACCAATGCGGATTTTCTGCCGGAGTGGGTACTACCGACGCAATACACTCTGTAAGGATACTGATGGATAAATACAAAGCACTGAAAAAAGACCTTCATCTAATTTTCATTGACCTTGAAAAAGCCTTTGACCGGATTCCTCGCAAACTCATATGGCAAGCACTCAGGTCTCAATTAATACCAGAGCAATACATCGGTATCATACAGGATATGTATAGAAACATTACAACCCGAGTGATCTCCCCAGCTGGCACAAGTAGCAGTTTTGAAGTAAATGTTGGAGTTCACCAAGGATCTGCCTTGAGCCCCTTGATCTTTAACATTGTGATGGACTACGTCACCAAAGATCTTCAAAAACCGGCACCTTGGACACTATTATATGCAGATGATGTAGTCTTAATCGAGGAATCATTGCCGCGAATTCAAACTGACCTCGAATCATGGCGAGCAGCTCTAGAAAGCAGGGGTCTACGCGTGAGCCGACAAAAAACTGAATACCTACACTGCAATTTCTCCGGTAATATTCACAACCAAATTCCACCCACACTTGAAGGAACCCCTCTAAATAAGGTAGAGGAATTCAAATACCTCGGATCAATACTTAACTCTACGGCAGGTATAGAGAGAGATATAGAGAATCGGATAAAAACAGGATGGCACAAATGGAGGACACTGTCTGGAGTTCTCTGCGACGCAAAAATGCCCATTAAAACGAAAGGAAAGGTATACAAAAGAGCAGTACGGCCAGCTTTACTCTACGGTTCCGAGTGTTGGGGAGTTCGAAAGTGCGACGAACAGAAAATGCATGTTACGGAAATGAAGATGTTACGCTGGGCCGGGGGTGTGACCAAACTCGACAAAGTTAGAAATGAACACATCCGAGGGAGCTTTAAGGTAGTTGAAATCCAACAAAAAATGCAAGAGAGCCGCCTACGTTGGTATGGTCACGTAATGCGCCGGAACGAGGACCACGTGACCAGACAAGTTATGGCCATTACCGAAGGCAAAAGAGGTAGAGGACGCCCACCGACCACCTGGGCAGGAACCATACAGAAGGATCTGCTGACGATGGGTTTAACGCCAGAGATGACACAAGACCGCCTTAACTGGCGCAAAAGTATCAGGAGGGCTGACCCCAAATAGGGAAATAGCCAGGAGATTGATGATGATAAGTTTCAATGATAAATATTCCTGAATAACCAACAGCTACTGTAAGATAATAAAACCCACATGTATTGTAAAATAATAAAAACATTTTAAACAATATTAACTTTTTATTTGTTAAATAATAGAAAAATTTGTTTTCTTATCGGTCACCACGCTCAAAAAGTGTAACTTGAATTAATATCAAAGAAAAAGAAATACTGCATGAATAAAATAAATAAATAATTATAATTGCATAAGTTGATACAAAATGATATGCAATAGCTTTACCGCGGCAGTCCCCGAGTGCCACACGTATTTTTTGAAATAGTTTTAATGTCTGATGTGTCGGTATTTAGATCGTGTTTATATCGTTTTTCCCTTCCTTTCATTTTAAACAATTCTATATTATGTTTTACGAATATACACATAACAAATACATATAAGGATGGCAAGGGTAGTATACTTTTTTAAATAATGGCTTGCAACTATCTAGGTAATATGCTCCACACAAAGATCTTACTCGTAAACACTTTCTTTGGGCTAAGAAAACCTTATCAGCATCTGATGAGTTGCCCCATATTATTATTCCGTAACAGATTTGCGACGATACATAACCGTTATAGGCTGCCGTTGCTGCCGCCTCAGAGACGGTTGCTCGCAGACGATACAAAATATAATCTACAGGGTACAAAGGGTATTAATATGGGCTTTCCAATTACAAAACTTATCATTCTTAATTCCTAGAAAAACTGCACTTTCCGTTTCATTAAGTTGTACTTACACCATTAAAATCGGCAGATAATCTAATTGATTTGCTATTATAAGTTTGAAATTAAACCAGTTGTGTTTTGGTTAAGTTAACTTTGAGATTATTATTTTCTAACCAATTTGTTACATTTGTTAATGTAGGTACATGTAATAATATTTCATAGAGAACCATCTGTATTTTCTTTAATTACTATGGTTGTGTCATCTGCAAATAGTATAGTGTCATTTTGTGTGGCGCCAGGTAAATCGGTGATGTAAAGTAAAAACAAATACGGCCCTAGTATACTACCCGATGGCACGCCGCATGTGTTAATGATGAACGGCGAATTATACGTTTTGTTAAGGTTTTTAACTATTTTTGTAACTTCTACACATTGTCGCTGTCCATTGAGATAGCTTTTTAGCCAACAGTACGCTTGCCCTCTTATACCGTATTTAACTATTTATATTACTTTAATAGCAATGTTTCATGGCACCCTAGATCCATAAAGCCATCCAGGATCTAGATTTCTGCTCATTCTATGCATTCGTGTACATACACACAGAAAACATAGAAAAGCGGAAGTGTTTACCGTGACACCAATTAGTAGGTATAGGTATCGGGATACAAAGTATCAACTCAAAATATGTGTAATAATAATTTGACTGGATTACGTAAATTGTAAGAATATTAATGTAAAATACCAGACCAAGATAATATAACGCATCGCGGCTTAGACATTGCCGAGATTCATTGTTTATGTGGAACCGATAAGGGCAATAACAATAAGCCTGCACTCGGTCGGTATTCATCTTTGTGCACTTAAATGTCATTGTCTCATGAGAGTAATTAGTAAAAACAATGCAAGTAAAGTTTTTGAAGCAGGAATTTCTAGAGCTGCTTTCAATATTATCATTTTAAATTGCCATAATTTTTATAACGATACCGTCCGTAGTCTGCACGTGCAAGGCCATTTTTTTGTTTTATAAACGAGCCTTTGTTAATATGAGCACGTCGGCTCCAAAAGCTAATCCTAATAATTACCTAACTACTAGATGTGGAAACTTAAGTGGCGAGTTGGCTATATGTTCAAAGTTTAGTGACACCTCTCTACCCCCAGCCCTCATACTGGTGTTGCTCTCGAGCTCTCTTAGATGTCGCTTTTTGTGGGGGCCCATCTTATGTGGGCGAGTTACCGTTTGCCGTAAATTAAATTTATTACCATTTTGTTAGGCAGACGTCTGATTTTATTCTCTATAATACAGTATTTAGTCAACCACCTTCACCTAATAGACCAGTATATTTTAGTTTCCATTAAATCTCAATAGTCTATACACCCTGGCGGTGCTGCCTCTGCATCCCATAACTCGGGCAGGTGCATCATTCGCTCGGTGTACCCCTTACATTTCATTAAATTGTCGAAAGGGTCTCAGCGTGTTGGCTTCGGCTCCGCGTACGCCTCCCAAAGATCCGGAACACAATTGTTCCGTGATGGGAAGACCTACCTATTATGAAGATTTAAGACAAAAGTGCGATATTATTTTTTACTATCGTTGTAGAATTGTTTTTGCTGAATATTTTGTATTTTGATTGTTGTTCACATTGATCATAATATGTACTACGAGTATGTCTAATTTTTTGTTTGTATCCCTACTTTTTATTTTAATTATCATGCACTGTTACTTTACACGCCAAGGGGCCTTACCATGACGTCTTAACGTGATTCAGTTTAGGGCCTAAACTGAGTCGCTGCCATACAACTCAACACAGGTTCCTTACCTGAACCTGAACCTTAACTGAAATGCGTTAAAGGGCATTTTCAGAAAAAAGTGCACCCTTTTAATGAAAATGGGTCCTCAATTTTCCATAAAAAAAATTTTTTGTCAGGTTTGTAACGGCCCATACGAAATGTATGAAAAAAATGCGTTACAAAGCTGACAAAAAAAACGGGACACTATTTTTCTTGTTTCCAATAGTAATCGTGATTCTGGTTACAAAAAACCCAAAACTTCCTATATTCAAAAAGAAATGAAAATGGTACCCTATTTTTGAAAATGCCCTAAAACGTTATGGTAACGGATAAGGATGGGTTAGGTCCGCGTGTATTTAAGATCTGTTTCTACGAGTACCACGGATACTCGGATCTAAATTACACGCGAGCCCGACTTGTAAACTTGGCTACCTAAGTTGTTTAATTATCATTGCACGTGCAGTATTAGACCTATTCGTTCCTACTACAATGGTTTTGAATGTTTTGATTAAATAACTTAACAAAAAATAACCGACGTTAGTCGTAAGACTCGTAAGAGATATTCACTAAATTCGTTGAACAAGTTAAATCCGTCAAAATAAACACTACGAATAACTTTAAATCACAACATGCAAGCAAACGTAATGATGTTGCAGTTTCATTAATTGCAATTTTGTTTAGTACTACACTTTTAATTTTCGAAAGCTTAAGAAATTCACGTAATTAATAGAAGTATATTTATTTATTATAACGTGAATTGAAGTTGTAAGGTATGACATTTTATTTGATGAAATAAGCTAGTTCAATCTAACGGGTTGTTGTGTATTTGAAGAAAAATAAGAAATTATTAACACGTGCCGTCGCGTTGCCGTCTTCGCTTTAATTTGAAAGTGTAAGACGTAGAAACCGCTTGTTATTATTAATACAACTCTAGTGTAACGGCTTATAGTTCAAAATTGATTGAAGTGACAACTATGAAACAAACCTGGGTTATTCTACCTGTTGGACCCAAAAAACAGTGCAAGATACAAATGTCCTAAGTACGAGGTTTTTATATGTCCTTTACGACATTTCTATCGTTCACTGTTGACACGGAATTGTCTTTGCCGATGCCAGCCTCTACTGTTATTAGATATTGAATCTAATTTACTTACACGTAAAGAGTATAATCGTTTGTTATAATAAGGTTAACAGTAACCTAAAGAAAACCCCAAACAAAAACCCTATCGGGATTGGGTTTTGCAGTTAACCGGGTTATGGTTACTGTTACAGCAACATTTCGCTTACCGTTTGTATTCGGTTACTGAATGTTGCTGTTACAGTATCATTGGGTAACAGATATGATTAGGTAACCAACTCGATAGGCTTAAGCCTAAAGAGGGGTTTTCCGGTCCCTGGTCTGAACAGAGTTTAATATCGTACCCATTACTCATCTTCTCAGTGAAAGACAGCTCTACTGTGAACTTATGGTAATTTGGCATTACTATCATAGAAATATTTCCATTTGTTTACGACATTCGCAGATATGAATAAGTCATAACATAACCTTTTAGGATGTCACCCGTGTAAATCATGTCACAATAAGTAATATATGACTTTTGAATGAATGAATGAATGGATGTAAATAATATATTTGTGCCATGACAGAAAACACAATAAGAAACAAACAAGACAAATTAGACAAACAAAGGATTAGGAATTGGATTTTAGCTCCAATATACGTGTTTCCATACAATCCGGCGATTTATGTATGTTTGTATGTATAAAATATGCATACAAAATATACATTTAGCTACTATCCCATCTTGACAAATTTTTACCTGGATACCAATACGTACAGTCAACAACACAGCTGTGAATACAGCCAAAGTGCCAAAACTATGTATACACGACCTTAATTCTATGGCAATAAAGTTCTGTATAAATATTTTTGCACTTTGGCTGTATTCACAGCTGTGTTGTTGACTGTGCAATGAAAATTTAACAATAAATATTAAATAAATATTTAGTGTCATAACTCGGGAAGTTAGAATTATAAACAAAATCTGACACAAGCTTTTACCACTGACTGTACTTTCCTTTCCACGATCAACTAATAGAGGCAATTCTAAGAAACCCAAGCTCAATGGGGTTTAGTTGTTTCATGACGAGGTCTTATGGCTACCTCCGGTCTCCAGCATCCGACCAACTCGATGGTCATAAGATTGCATTGACATCCTCAGATAAGCATGTGAAGTTTCAGCTTATTCGAATAACAATTCGAATTGCTAGATTTGACCCTAACAAACAAGCATGCGTTGCAAGTTAATTAATAGTAGTTTATGCACCAGTGATATAATAAGGGTTTTAACCAATTATGAGCTGTTGCATACGCTAGTTTTTCTACGACAGCTAAAATAGCGTAAAAAGCAAAATCTAGATACGTGGCAGAATAGGATAGATGTTTTGCCCACTATAAAATTAAAAAAAAAACAACAACAGTGCTCATATATATTGTATGAAAATTCATAGGAGCAGTGTTCTTATGGAATCCCATCGACAACGTTATATATAATGTATACCTACTTTTTTAATATATTTTTATTAATGTCAGTCATCTAATTGACAGATAGAAATGCTGGAGTAGAAAAAAGCTTGTAAAATATTCTGACAATTGAAAATTGCCTTTGTCGGCAAGGTAAGGATTATAAAATAAATACTACATTGTTAATTATATTACAAAATTACAAAGACATTTTTGTCGGTTTAAGGCCTGAATAGTTAAAAAGATCATATTTAAAGATGACTCACACTAGCACGGGACGGGTGGGAAGGGAAAATCTGTTAATTTCTATACAAAAAATCATAGCTCGGAGCCCTCGGATGTCACGTGTCGTTGTCTATACAAATTGACAGATTTTGCCGTTCCGCCCCGTCTTGTCCCGTCCCGTCCCGTTCTAGTGTGATTCATCCTTTACTTAAGTAATTCAAAAGACATGAAAGAAAATGATATCTTATTATTTTTTATTACAGTCGACAGTCGAATAATCAAATAATATTGTTTACAATGCATGTGCTCGAAAAGTGCGCTTTCTATGAAGCCAAATCGTGCGGAAAGTTGTACTTTTCCGCACGATTTGGCCGATGAAGCCAAATCGTGCAGAAAAGTGTACTTTTCCGCACGATTTGGCCGCAGTACATTTACTTTTCAATTTTTTTTAATTTCGGACTCCGTTATCACTGTTATCAGCCCGATACAAAAAGTATTTTCTATGTAAGAAAACTATAAAATAATATCATTTTTAGTTTAATAATTAAATTACTGTCATGTAACAATTAAATTGTTTTGTCATGATATAATTTTTTATTTACTCGCACAATGCATAGTAAAACATTGTATGAAACACATGCGTAAAGATGATTTCCTACTCGTGTCGGCTTATACACTCGCTTCGCTTCGCTCGCTCGTGAATAATATAACACTCGTCGGAAATCACTGACTTTCCGCACTTGTTGCATAAATAGCTATTGTTATTTATATACGTCACAAAACTAAATATTAAGTTTGACTGTGGAGTCCAGGTTTAGTTTTATATTATGAATATGGTTATACATAATACATGCACTATTCCTATTAGACTTAATTAAGTATTACACAAGTAGCTATCTCGAGACTCTTAAGTGCTTTACTGGGCAATTTGCCTATAAGACATACAAGAGAAACTGTTTTTTAGCATGTTTTTAAATCTACTTCTTTTAGGTACCTGCCTGCGGGTAATGTCTTCCTGGAACCCCTTACAGTACTGTACAGAAAAACAAGAACGAACCTAGTTTCTGGAAATGCGTAAATGAATTTGAGTAAAGAAGTTATTTGAGACCGGTAATTGCTTTTTCTAATGGATAGAATCTTTTACGTACTGTTTGTGCTTGATGTTAGCTAATAAGGTGAAAATCCCAATATTTGCACCATTAGGGAATAACTCTTGGGTAAAAAAACCGGCCAAGTGTGAGCCGCACTCGCCCACCGAGGGTTCCGTACAACGGATGCTCCGGCCGCACCCATACAAGCTTTATCGTCAATCCAGATCTTGATCGTGTCATCATCATAATTTCGGCCAAAAAACGTCGACATAGGCCTCCCCCAAAGATCACCATGACAACTGGTATTAGTGGAGCTCTTGGGGGAGGTCTGCCCGCGCTGCGTCTTCCGGTACTAGTCGCCGGTCGAGTAGCTTTTGGCCCCATCGGCCATCCGACCTTCTAGCAATATACCCACTGCGCACAAAGTACCTACCTACTTGTTTTGTTATTTTTGTAGGCATTAACTTCTCGTTGTATTTATAAAGGCCATAGTCTGGTTTCGATTGTAAAGGACCACTAACACTAGAACGGGGCGGGGCGGGACGAGGCGATCTATCAATTTCTATAGAAATAATCACGTCCAAGCTCGGAGCTATCGGAAGTCACGTGACGTAAGGTTTTTTCGTAAAAAAACTTTCTCTTATATCACTGACGTCATGAAACGAATCGATTGGCATTGAGATGGCATCGTTCTATTTCCTCTCTGCCAAAATATTATATAGAAAAATCATATCCCTGTATGGAATGACAAGTCTATTACTACACAACCGTACGGATGCCATATCTAAAGTTTAATGCCTCGCAAAAATTGGTAGAATAGGAAATGTCAGACAAGCGTACTCTTGTTATGACAGTGCTATGATTTACGCCCCATTCACCAAAATGGAGTAATGTAAGTAACTTATGTAAGCGGGAAACCGTCGCGGTTAAAGTTTCGCGCGGTTGCTATTCAGGATGACGAGGATGTCCCGGGAATTGTTTTTTGTCTGCTAAACGTTGTGCAGTGAACTATCGAAGAAGTGTGCAGCTATTGAAGAATTAATCCTGAAAAGCCTTAATCCATTATTTACTTTTACAGACTACATTTTTATGGAAAATTGTTCACACAAAATTATTCTCATATTATCATTTCGCAGAATGCTTACATCGCAGAGAGAAGTAGATTTTTGTTGCAAAAAAAATTTTAATATTTCGATATTCATTTCATAGAATTTCAAATCAAGTAATTTTAATCCTCATTTTAAGTTTACATTAAACTTATTAACAAGACAATAGTTTCATAGAATTGCCCTTTGCATGAAATTAAATCAGATATCATAATGACAGAATAATAAATTCGCAGAATGCTTACTTTGTAGAAATTTCAAACAAATAATTATCTTTGTTGCAAATTTTTTTTTTATTTGTACTTCCTGTCATAAAAGTGTATTTTAAAAGGCGGTTCTAGCTGTAAGGTCATTGTTCAACCTAACACTCTTCCTCGTCTTCGCTCGTCGTCGTTGACTGACCTGTTTTAGAGTAGAATAGGTAGGAAAGTTTTCTAGACAGTCCAAGATAATTAGATAAATAAATATGTCTACAAAAATGAGATTATAAGATTAATTCAATTTAGCAACTGTGAAATATATTTCATTGAAGTAAATAGGTATTGAATTAAAACAATATTTTACGAAATAAAAATACAAGGACTGAATATTGAGGGTTAAACCCTAAACGATGATGCTTGCCAAGGTATGTACCTACACTATTTGTCTACTGGACGTAGTCGGCAAGCGGCGAATTGATTTAGCGCAGCACCCTGAAGGCCTACCACGAACCACGAACGAAGTTTCACCTCTCTGTCGCACTTTAGTGAGAAATCTCAAGTGCAAAAGGGAGGCATACTTTCGTTCGCGGTTCGTGGTAGGCTCTGGGCTGTTGTCGGTAAAAAAGGAAGGGGCCTTTTTCCTTTTTTACCAACAATGAAACTCAATTTTACAATAAGCTGCGTGCCGGCCGGAGGGCAGAAGAAACTATTTAACACCATTACACTCAGTAATTTAGACGCTAAGTACTGTGCAACATGCGACTAGCACCGAGGAAAAGTTTTATAAGTTGCGCAACTTCTACAGAGAATGCCCTCGAGAACTTAAACAAACAATCTAATCATGCCAGGACCGCACTAGATACTCGTATATAATAATAGTATGCTTCGATATTTAGCCTGCCTGGATTACTCATGAGAATGTGAGATATAATAGTATTCATAAAACATAATTTCAAAGTTCTCATTGAACCTCATTACTCATTACTATTGACTCATTAGGACCTTCCTATCTATTAGCTGTCCGTAAAGTATATAAGTATTTTTTTGAACAATATTCATTTCTATACACGGCGCCCGTGAAAATTGCGAGGGATTTTAACAGCGTAATCCTGAGGCTGAAAGAAACAAAAAATGTCATATGGTTTTTGGTCATTTTGACCACAAAAAAAACAAAAAAAAAACTTATCTTTTTCTGTATATATCGCATGCATATATCGCATCACCTGTGAAAGTGTGAACTGTGGGTTATACATATAGATATTTAATAAAATTAATTGCAGTACTAATAACGTGTTTCTTACTCGTAACGTATTTTTACACTTTGACTTTGACTTCGAAAAAAAAATGTTGACATAATGGCGACTCCGTGGATTCTAGAACCACGGCGAGCATCCAAAAGTCCTAAGCCTTTATCACATTCCAAAACGCGTTATTTCCCGAGTGGCGGTAAAATTATGTTTAAATAAAAATTGCAATTACCTCAGAAACTATCCCTAATCCAATGCACTTCATATGAATTTTTTTGTTTCTTTAAGCCTCAGGAATACGCTGTTAAAATCTCTCGCAATGCTCACGGGCACCGCGTATATAACAAGTTACCGGATGAAGCATTGCAATTGCCCTTTCTCGCTCTTAAGAATTAAGTATGACTCACACTAGAACGGGACGGGACATCCGAGGGCTCCGAGCTATCACGTGATTCTTTCTATAGAAATTGACAGATTTTCCCGTCCCGCTCCGTTCCGTCCTGTCCCGTCTCGTGCTAATGTGAGTCACCCTTTATTTTGAAATTTTTTTAGTGTCGGACTATGTAACGGACAAACATGCATGGCCCATACCAGAAACTGTAACTAAACCAACAAAAAATCAATTGAATGTACTACTGTTTACAGAGTGAAGGACGTTCACGAAAGAAATCATATCAAATGTTTGTGTACCTATATCGTGTTAATCGTGTAAAACCGTAAAATTTTGTTTATTTGCCGGTAATAATCTTCTCGGGCTGTGGTGTAGGGTTAGAACCGGTAGTAACTTTCTTTTTTTTGACTACATAAGTGCATTGTAATGTGCCGTAATTGATCAATAAAGAAATTTATCATTTATTATATTCTAATGAAATTTTCAGGGAATTTCCGAGAACGTTCCTGCGATTTCGAAAATGTTTGGTTATTCGTAAAACTTACGACTAAACCTACTCCTACTGCTAAAATCATGACCACTTGTAGTCGCTAGTGTTAAAATATTTTTTCAATTTATCCAACAGTGAAAGAGACTGAATGGTAAGGTAAAATTTAAAACGAAATTGAGGTGAATTCCCGACGTCATTAACTTTCGTATTAACTGAATTGAACACCAAATTAGGTCATTTAACAAGACCAATTCAATTAAATGATATGCAAATATTAATTATTGATGGCATCAAAATGTTGCGCTACACTGGAGTTTCATTTAAATGAAGTTGTTTTTAAGGTTAAAATACTTCTTCATTCTGCCGTTGGTCCACACAAAATGTTTTCCTCTTTTTTTTAATATCTCGCAAACAAGCATACGATACGACCCGCCTGGTGGTACACGGTCACCGTACCTATATGGACCACTGCAACTCCATGGGTGTCACATGCGCGTTGCCAACCCATTAATAACTTGTGCACTCCTTTGTTGAATAACAACATACTGTAATCCGTCAGCAGGGCTTATTTTACGGCCGGAGTCCGCGGGAGGAAATTCCTTTGAAACTGCACTGTCCCGTATCATTTCAGCACTAAATTGACTTACTTATTAATTTGTATTTTAATTTCTGCTGAGATTGTTAATTTCAATTTTATTCTTTGTATTTCGACATGTTATTAGAATTAAGTGTTACTTCTGTATATTATTTTTATATTTAATCAATCCAACGTTGAAAAGTGCTGAATTTTGGACTATTTCAATACGAGTAAATGCTTTTGAGTTTGACTTTACGTAAGTTTGCACTCACAACTTTCTTTCTCTTTCGCACAATCCATCCATCGTTTTTTCGGCCCCTACCGATTGCTCTGCATCCATTAACGTTAGCTGTCCATATCCGTTCGGGCGCCTGCCAATAAATGTATAGGAAATTTGTCTGGCAGATGCCTGGCGGACATACCAGGATATACACTATGGAGAATTGCCCGAACGTATATTGCCGGTATTTAAACCTAACATTAGGAATTTTTCTTATAGATATAGGTACTCGTATCTATAAGAAAAATTCCTAATGTTAGGTTTTTCTTATAGATACGAGTACCTATGCCTTGTTGAAAATAGTAGATAGTAGATTAAATAAATTATAACATTTATAAATGATAAAAAATGATAAATATCTTTATTTTTCAATTTAGGCACATTACAATGCACTTATGAACGTCAAAAAAAAACTACTACCGGTTCTATCCCTACACCACATTATTTATAATATATCATTATATAACATTATTTATATTACAAGGGCATAAACAAACGGGCCGTCTGCAATTTTATTTTAAAACGATTTAATGTAGCGCCTAGCGTCGACTAAACGGACGAGGCGATCTGTCAGTTTCCCATCAGTGCCAGGCTCCGAGCTATAGCGTGAATATTTCTATTAGAAATCGACAGATCGTCCCGTCTCTAGTGTGAGTCATCCTTTATAGCGCATTATTTTGTTAATCAATCAATCTATGTTTGCGACACTATGGTATGGCATCATGTCTTTTTTAAACGAAAGTCTGTTGTGATTAAGGTAGTCTGATAACCAAAATGATCGCAGTAAAAGTAGGACAAAAAAAATATCCATCCCTTTTTTCGGGGTGATAATACTAGTGTAAGAAAAAGTCAGTATGATATTCTCTAACCTACTGTTACTGCGTTCGGTTGCTTTTCAGACTATATATTATAATTTTGAACGTATTTATAATTCATGTTTATAATTATGACATTGGTATTACTGTTCAACATGACATTTGAAACGTTAAATAAGCTCATAATTAAATTATGCAATGAAAGCGAACGTATTTCAATATCTTTAATCATGACACTGGTATTATTGAAATGGATAACAACATTTGAAACGCTTCATAAGCTCATAATGATATTACGGCCTATGAAAGCGAATTAGCCAGATTTGTCTTTCAATGGACGGCAAAGGAATAAAATTACAGGATCGATTGATAGCTGCCAGGCATTAATTGTGCTTGCCTGAATATAATCTGAATCATAATACCAATTAATTTACAAGTGAGTGTAGATCCATACACCTCTACATTTAATTTAGTTCTCTTAGTTTTTTTTTACCTGGCTTAAATTTCCTATCTAAAATTTGAAAATAATGCCCGTTAAACTTAAATTGCCTATCTATAAAATGCCCTTAAAATGACCGTACGAATAGCCGTCACCCCCCTTTAGAGTATAACTAAGGAAAACAGTGATAAGATAACAGCTCCTGGAATCACGTCACACACACAAAAAACACATTTTGGACATGTACAAACACTTACCTTAATCCAATTCCATATATCTCATTTACAAGAGTTTGCTTAGAACTTGAAAAAGTAAATTTGCTGATACTAGAAAAACACTCGATCGATCGGCTTCAGTTAATTGAAAATAACATGGATTGACATTACTTATTTTAGTTTACTATGGCTAGCTCGTTCCTTGGCCAAAGGATTGGCATTGCAATTTAACGAGGGAATGTAGCCAGCATGGGCATCATGCCGCAGGGATCAGATTTGGGGGACCTAGCTTAGGCTCTTTGTAGCTTTAATTTATCTACTTAGTTTAATATTTTTATAGTCTTTATTCATATAACTTTTTGTTGAAACGACGTTGCGATCAGAGAACAGCCACGGACGTTTTGCCTATTAATAAGATTGCATATACTCGAGAAATTCGCCAGCATTCATTGAGACCAGGTGGCCTTTTACTCCTCCTATGAGGAAAATAAACAATAACAATACATAACAACGAAAACACACATAGACACACTAGCCCCATCTCATCTACACCGAACTTCTGAGAGGGCAGCGGCCAAACAACAAAGTGCCACTTTGATCGCTCTTTCTGAAACCACCTATTGAAAAAAGGTTTTGTCTAAAGATATATTTTCACGGGGCAAGACACAGGAGGATTTTTAGTCTTACTCAAGAAACCCATAAGATTAAAAAACCCTTTTATCCTTAAAGAGTTTATCAGGACATTTGAAATCAATCTTTACCAGTATACACGAACAACGATAATGTTGTACAATAGGTTACACACTATTTTTGAAGGTACTGCTTCTAGATTTGATATGTAAAAAAATATAACCTTCATAGGTAATCATTTAACAAAAAATGTTCTTAAAAACCGACCAAGTGCTAGTCAGACTTGCGGACGAAGGGTTCCGTACCATTATTTTTGAAAACGGCAAATAAGTCACGTTTGTTATATTGCGAGCCCCCTAAAATATTTATTTTATTCTGTTTCTTAGTATTTGTTGTTATAGCGGCAATAGAAATACATAATCTGTGAAAATTTCAACTGTCTAACTATCACGGCTCTTGTCCGACGCACGGTGGAGCATTATTAATAGGGTCCCGTTATACCCTTTGGGTAAGGACACCTAAAAACGGTACTCGTTTCAGAAGCCTATCTTTAAATAACGATTGCCACACAAATGCAGATACCACAAATTAATCTAACATCTAATCTATCTAATCCGCATCTCTGTAGGGATTGGTAAAAGCGAGTCGTGAAACTAATGTTCAATCAAAATGCGCGGATTACGCGCAGAAAACCGTGCCTATCTGTGATCTTTGATTAATTGCTAACAACAAGCCATCCATTTTGGTGAGTGATGGAGGGACTTCTGCACTTAGAGGAAACAACAATGTATTTAGTGTGTAGGTGTTATGTGTACAATATAATATATCTAAGAAACAGAACACTCTTCAGACTTTAAACCACACCGTCGTGTTTAGTCTAGGAATTTCCTCCAGCGGAAGCTCCGGCTGTGGAATGAGAGAAAGAGGGTTCCTCGAAAGGGAGTGTAAAAGTTTTTAATGGATCGGCAACACACATATTATGACACCCCTGGAGATGCAGACGCCCATGGACTACAGTGACCGCTTTCTATCAGACGTAAAGTTTGCCACAGTGGTATAAAAAACATTTTGTAGGAGGTGGTCATACTGATCAAATTTTCAATGGGACTAAGTCTGAAATTCGTAAGAACTTAAATATAAACTAAATGTTTTTGTTTTGTATGAGAGAGGTAAAAATATGGCAAAATATGTGACATTTTTACAAGCAAATTACAGTTATTTGTGGCTCCAAAATAACATGACCAGATAAGCTACAAATAATTAAATGCAATATAGCGGATGAATTTCAATCAGATATAATATGGCCAAATCAGTATTTTCTCAACCAACTGGATGGGCTTTCATTGTCAACATTTTGAAGTATTTTACAACTTAAAAATATATTAATACATTTAAATGGATAAATTCAACTCCAAAGTAATACAAATAATTTGTGCAGAACTGATCGGAACATTAACTATTTCCAGTATACTCCTATCAGGTTCCAAATTAAGCTCAATCGAACTACATCGCAATGAAACAAGACAACGGGAATCAGAAGTACACGACTTCTTGGAGGCAGAACGTCTGAGATCGTCAGAAAGCACCATAGTTACTGAAGCTATAGTGGCAAAAGGACTTCTAATTACTTCTGCTGTGACATACACGTTCTGTATCTCTGGAGGACACCTGAACCCAGCTGTCACTTTAGGCGCTATTATCTGTGGATATACCAGAATATTTACAGGACTGTGCTATATTTTCGCTCATCTAATTGGAGCACTGTTAGGTGAAGTATTAGCTACATTGATTGTAGAAAAACAAAAGCATGAGAAACTGGAATTAAGACCACCTTTATTTGGTTTCGGAGTGCTGGTATCTTTTTTATTTGTGTCTGTGTATTTGAGTGTCGCTGATCCTAGAAGGCTTCGGCAAGATGTGGGTTCTGCTCCGTTGACTACTGGAGTCGCTGTAACAGTTATGGCAATGTCGGAGTACAAGTTGGGGATTTGTATGAATCCTGCAATATCTTTAGCGACGTCGGTTTATTATGAAGACTTTGGACATGAATGGAAGTATTGGACAGCACCACTTCTTGGAGGATTGCTGGCTGGAGTTGTTTATCGGATTTTAGTTAAGTATTATGAGGCATCTTTAATTCGTGTAGAACGTGCTGGGTCTATAGTTACCATCACAACAAATGGTGCAAATACAAATAAGGAAGTTGCATTTGCTTGATATTTATATACCTGTTATTAAAAGATGCAAATTCAACCAAACTCAACTAATATTTTCTTAACATCTTTTGGTTCATAATCCCTAACTTGAAAAAAACTAAAAATACTCAACTCACAATAAATTGGCAAGTAACACAATATAATTTCACTAAAGCCTAAGTTTAACTTTGAAAACACCTAGTTTCTTCATAATACTTAACTATTTACAACGAGATATTTGCCATGTGTATTTGTTTTTGTAGTAGCGGCTGTGACACCGCGCAAATTAAACTAACCCGTAAGCCGTAAGACGTAAGTTAGTGACCATGGTGCTTGTAACAGTGCGTAAAATAAATAAAATAGTAAATAAATAAAATAAATTAAAATATTAATAAATAAATAAAGTAATTATAATGTAAATGAACATGTTAGCTTAAAATCGTACACCTAATTTCCTGACACACAACTAGTTTTTTTGGGTGCAACTGACACTGAACTCAACTCTTACTATTAGTCAAATTATCAGACCAAACGCTGTGTTTCTATTGTATTTAATATTCCAATTTTTTTTGCACTTTTCAATAATTATTTTCACGAATATAATTCATATCGATAAATATAATGCTAAATCAAAATGGTTGAAAATATTATCACGCTTTGTCTCACGTGTAGCTGTTCTCAAGGGTGTATTAGAGCACGAGCGAGACGTCAAGCTAAACGAGTTGCGACTCAGGCTGGATTTGACCAAACTTTTTAACCAAGAGTAGCGCTTACTCTTGGTTACTAGAGTCAGTCTATTCTAAGTTTCCTAGATTTTGATAGCACAGACTGTGAAAGTGTTAAGTAAACGTCATAATTTCATCGAAGTTTGACGTTTAAAATAACACTTTCACGTCTGACAGTTCATTTGCTGAGAAAAGATAACGTGGTTTGACTCTAATGTCAAAATCCCATAGCAATTTGACGTTACTATCTGAGAGTAAGCGTCATCTATATATATAAAAGAGGTTGTCCTCATCTACGATCATCGCACAGCCGAAACGGCTACGACTAGAAACTTGAAATTTTTACCAAAGCTTCCTTTTAGTACATAGGCAAGAGATAAGAACGGATTTTTCGAAATTCCACCCCTAAGGGGGTGAAAAGGGGGTTGAAGGTTTGTATGGAAATGGAATTTTTTTTTGAGCTAGAGATTTGAAACTTTGTGCAAAGACTCTTTATTATAATTAAAGAAAAATGTTTTCATGGTTTTTGGAAATTCAACCTATAATGGGGTAAAAAGGGGGGTGAAAGTTTGTAAAGGAATGGAATTTTGTTTTGAGCTAGAGACTTGAAACTTAGTTTTAAAACTCTGTATTACAATTGAAGAAAAGTGTTTTCATGGTTTTTGGAAATTTCACCTCTAAAGGGGTAAAAAGGGGGTTGAAAGTTTGTATAGGAAAGGAATTTATTTTTGAGCTAGGGACTTGAAACTTTGTGTAAGAACTCTGTATCACAATTAAAGAAAAACGTTTTCATGGTTTTTGGAAATTCCACCTCTAAAGGGGTAAACAGGGGGTTGAAAGTTTGTATAGGAATGGGAGTTTGTTTTGGAACTTTGTGTTAAGACTCCTTATTACAATTAAAGAAAAAAAATCATAGTTTTGGAAAATCAACCCCTATGGGGGTAAAAAAGGTAGAAAGTTTGTATGAGAATGGAACTTATTGATTTTACTTGAAACCTTGTGTAAAGACTTTTAATTACAATTGAAGAAAACCGTTTTCATGGTTTTTGGAAATTTACTTCTAAAGGGGTAAAAAGGGGTTGAAAGTTTGTATAAGAATAGAGTTTTCTTATGAGCTAGAGACTTGAAACTTTGTGTAAAAACTCCTTATTACAATTAAAGCAAAGTGTTTTCATAGTAAATTCAACCCTTATGGGGGTAAAAAAGAGGCAGAAAGTTTGTATGAGAATGAAATTAATTGTTGAGCAAGAGACTTGAAACTTTGTGTTAAAATTCTTTATTACAATTGAAGAAAACCGTTTTCATGGTTTTTGGAAATTTCACCTCTAAAGGGGTAAAAAGAAGGTTGAAAGTTTGTATAGGAATAGAATTTCGTTTTGAGATAGAGACTTAAAACTCTGTGTAAAGACTCCTTATTACAATTAAATAAAAGTGTTTTCATAGTTTTGGAAAATTCAACCCCTATGGGGGTAAAAAGGGGTAGAAAGTTTGTATAAGAATGGAATTTATTTTGAGCTAGAGACTTGAAACTTTGTGTAAAGACTCTTTATTACAATTTAAGAAAAGTGTTTTCATGGTTTTTAGAAATTATGGGGGTGAAAAGGGGGTTATCTTTGTACGGAAATGGAGATTCGTTTTGAGCTAGACCTTGAATGTTTTTGTTAAAACTTTTTATTTAAATCAAAGAAAAGTGTTTTCATAAAACTTCTAAAGGGGGTTGAATGTTTGTTTGAGATTGGTATTTTTTTTTAGCTAGAGACTTGAAACTTTGTGCAAAGACTGTTCATTATTAAAATATAAATAAAGAAGTTGTTTGCTAAAGGGGTTTGTTGTTTGTTAAAAGTTTGTATGGCAAAAGGAGATTATTTTTGAGCTAGAGGCTTGAAACTTTGTGAAAAGACGCTTTATTAGAACAAAAGTAAAGTGTTTTCAAAGTTTTGGAAAATTCTACTCCTAAGGGGGTAAAAACGGGGTTGAAAATTGATAAAGCGGGGACATAAAGATTTTTTGAGCTAGAGACTTGAAACTTTATGCATCGATTCCTTATTAAAATAAAAGAAAACTGGTTTCATGGTTTTTTTGGAAATTCCACCCATAAAGAGGTGAAAAGAGTGTTAAAAGTTTCTATGGCGGAAAGTTTTCTTTTGTATCAATAGACTTCAACTCAACTTTGTTATTCAAGTATGTAGGTAATCATTTATGCTATTTAACCGGATGGTTTTCTGTAAGAGACATGTTGCTTTTTAGCGATAATACCGCCTGTTGCCAACATCCTACTTAATAAAAAACTTAAACGTTATCAGTGTAGTATTAATTACTTTTTGCGGAGTGCAATAGAAAATATTTGTATTATATATATGTGTAGGTTATATCAAGTCACATTTTGAAAAGATAAAACAAGGTATGAAACTATGTAGGAAGAACCCTATTATACGCGGACGAAGTCGCGGGCGGAAAGCTAGTTCTCAGAATAAAAGTTTGGTAAAACGCAGCCTCAGTCGGAATATTCCTTTTGACTATACATACAAGAATTGAAATCTTAGTAAGGGTATTAATTTGTGCGTATATCACTAATTCCTTGGTATCAAAAGTTTTCAGATAGAATTTTCCTTAAAACTAATTCTGGACCTATACACACCGTGTTTTATTTCTGTTAACTTAAAGGGAAGATTCTCTAGATTAACTCGAGTTATTTTTTCTTAAAAACTAGTATTTTATCTATAATAGTTTTTAGATATTCAATAAATCAATTTATTAGCTGAACTAGTGTAAAAAGTTACTAAACTATGACTACTAAGCTGTATCTCAACTTAATAGTCATAGCAGCACATGCCTAAGCACGTGTTGTTATGACTAAAGCTTTAAACTGGGTTAAATCCATCTGTCAGATAATGCGATTTTGTTATTAAGAAAAGGTAATAAGGTAAATATTTGCTTAGAGGGTCGAATAGATTTACCCGAGTTTGAACTAAAGCGACACAGATAAGCCTTGTCATAACAAATGTAAGAAAATTATGAAAACTGCATTCTTAAGTACCTAAAGTAATTCCAGTATAATTAGCATAAATAGTGTTTTTGTTCATTTTTTTTTTGTTAAGGAACGTAATCATACTAACTAACGAGCGTAACAGCGACAGTTAAGCCTGTATTGGCTTTGCTCGCTGTCCAATTAATGTATTTTGTTGTATTTCTTTTTTAGTAGTAAATAAATGAAAAAAAAATACCTTGGCAATTATTTTGGTGTAACTCTAAAGGAAAATGTTCGTTGATTTTGTATAAAAAGGAAAAAAAAATGTTTTTGGACTTCGAAAAAAAGCGATATACCACCTAGCTCCTATGACATAAAAGCAACGTTTCGAATTTGAGGACAGTAAAAGAACGCGGTGTATAACCGTTTTTTTCCAAGCAAAAACGGAGACCTTTAAATGATAAATGATAAAATAAATGATAAATATCTTTATTTTTCAATTTAGGCACATTACAATAATGCACTTATGAACGTCAAAAAAAAAGCAACTACCGGTTCTATCTCTACACCACAGCCCGAGAAGATTATTACCGGCAAGAAACTCGGCGGGACTTATTTTAAAAATAAATACTAAAATGCTTTGCTATGGCTCTGTTAAAATTTAATTAAATCAAATTCAAGTTTTTTAATTCGTACACACGCGTTCAGAATTGCATGGGCAGTTTATGAATTAATTCCATGCAATTCTGAACGCTATAGTACAATTAGCTGCGGTCAAGGGTGTGAAAAGTGCAGTAATGGGCGGGTGTGGGTTTTTCTGTCCGTTTGTCAAAGCGCAGCAAGTGCATAATGTACACGTTAAACAAAGGCCAGTCGCGATCTATTCCTGTTTGGCAAACAGCTCAGCAGACGTAAACAAAGATATTTACAGCCCATTAGATCTACGGTCATACAGCGAAGCAAACGGTAAAGGATGACTCACACTAGGAAAAGACGGGACGGGACGATCTGTCAGTTTCTATAGAGAACGTCACGTGACATTCGAGAACTCCGAGCTGTCACGTGATTATTTTTATAGAAATTGAAAGATCGTCCCGTTCCGTCCCGTCCCGTCCCGTCCTAGTGTGAGTCATCCTTAAAGCATGTTAATTAAAAAAAAAACTGTTCACATACACGTGTAAAGCCCTCCACTAAAACGGGTGTTACATGGCAATTCGTCGGGGCCTATCGCCTGCCCCTTTCGCTCCCTACCCTCCCTTTAGGTTCCTATTCGTCAATTACACAGGCCGAGGCTACCGATTAGCCCCGAGGAAACGTGTCATGTAACTGCGAGGTCCCGAGTTTAAATCCATGTAAGGGCAAGTACTACTAGGGGAAGGTTGCAATCAGTGGACCTATTAATTTCTTTGTCTTATAATCTATACAATTCATGTAAGTAAACCAAATTTGATAATTGTGAACTTGCCTTATTCGGACCAGGATTTACTTGGTAAAAATCGTATAGTATAATGATAGTAATTTGTTATAAAATATCCCGCTGTACTTGTGCTACAAGCTCTTGTTTTTTACCAAATTTCGTGGTTCTAAGTCAACTGGAAGTACCCTATACATTTTGATTCCCATTGCAAATGTATGGGAAATGCGACATGGACGGGTATATCTTTTTACTGCGTTGACTTAGATGTTTGGTTTTTTCGCAGTTCCAAGGGACCGCAGATCTATATACTTAATGTGGTATTAATTTCAATTTGCTAGCTCTACGCGTTTCCAACACACCTCCACGTTCTTGACAGACAGACCGACGGACGGATGGACAACAAAGTGATCCTATATGTAAGGGTTTGTTCCGATTTCCCATTTGAGGTACGGAACCCTAAAAACGACCTAGCGGTAAGCAAAGATCATCATCCTAATTTTCCTTTACTATAAGTGCAGAGTGTACCAATTAGCAACTTTATCAAATTACAGTAACAGTATTTAAGTTTGTTCAGCCCAGTTCGAAGGAAGCCAATAAACATCTCGATACAAAGCTATCAAAGTAAGCACCCGGCTATCTAAATACGGAGTCTAATCAAAGTGGCCCTTGAGACTTGCTGGTAGTTTCCCTGCCTGGAATCTCTTATCTCCACAGACTCCATGTGTAGACACTGCACTCTGAATATGTAAAAATCTAAAAACATAAACCAATTAGCAAATTTATCAAATTACAGTAACAGTATTTAAGTTTGTTCAGCCCAGTTCGAAGAAAGCCAATAAACATCTCGATACAAAGCTATCAAGTTAAGCACCCGGCTATCTAAATACGGAGTCTAATTAAAGTGGCCCTTGAGACTTGCTGGTGGTTTCCCTGCCTGGAATCTCTTATCTCCACAGACTCCATGTGTAGACACTGCACTCTGAATATGTAAAAATCTAAAAACATAATTTTCTAGAGATACCTAACAATTAAGTACATTAACGCAACATACCTGTAAGTGCAAACATTCCAAAACAATTTTTTGTTTAACCCTTAATAGGGCAGAGGTATAAATTTCAGAAAAAAACTTCTTTTGCAACTGATTCAGACATATATTGTAGCCATAATTCTCAAGATAATATTTTTAAAAAAATCAGAAAACCCGTTTTCCTGGAAAATAGGGTGGTAATTATATGACCGTTGCCCTTTAATGGTTTTTAGAAAGTGGTAACCATTTGACCGCTACCCGATCCTGCTGCTTGAGGCAATACTATCAGACTGATGAAGCGTGGATATACCCTCTGTGGATGCACAATGAAAGCTCTAAAAGCACGGCGTGGCACATAAAGTCACTTTACACACGTCACATCGTATTCTTGATCGCTTTTGTTGTTGTTTTGTTTTACAGAAACGGCATTTCGTGAATTAAAAACGCACGTATTTCAGTTTTATCTGAAGGGACCCAGTGCAATGCATTTTGCTGTGCAGCGTAAATATTGGTCTGTTCTACAATAAGTTCGCAAGCATCGTCAGGAAAAAAATGTTCAAAGAAAGTGACAGGCTGTGATTTGTGAGTAAATGTCACAAGATTTTTAAATTGCATCGGTCTGTCAAATTTGGGTATGTGATGTCGATGTCTTGGTAAATCTGAAGATCTGCTAAGACCCATCTCTTCAGGTCTGTTTTGGTAGGTAACTTTTTGCGAAGACTGTGCCTGCGATGGAACTGGACGGGAACTAAGCATGATATTTGTAACTTCATTTTCTACAACAATAACTCAATAACAATAACACAATTTGTTCGCTGGGTTGGGGTTAAATTATATCTGGAGGGCTAGATGAGGAAATTGGAATCATAATATCATTTAAAGGTGTAAGTGGTCTGTAATCTTCTTCAATTTCCATGGTCACGTATTCAGCCAACTCTAACATTTCATCTGAAGACCGATCAAGGGCGCTATCACATGTTTTTTTTACATTATCGCCAGTATCTGAAGTATTTTTTGTGGAGTCTCCGTTGATTGTTTTATTTTTGGCGTCTGTATAATCATCTATAATATCATCACAATGCTCTTCATGAACTTTTGTACTCATAATTTTTGATAAACCTCGCAAAACTTGATTATCGTAGTTATGATCATTAATGAAGTTAAAAATGTATCCTATGTCATCATCTGAGTCACTTTCGAGACTGGAAAGGTCATTTTTAGGTATTTCTTGGATATCTTTATCATTGAGCTTCCTTTTTCTAGACATATTGTCTGAAAGTAAGAAAATAAAAAATGGAATTTCGAAATTGTTCCGTCTTTTTTTGGCCGCAACGGGCAATGGTAAAATATTTACCACCAACTTAAAACTTTGTTTACAAACAGTGAAATCGTATATTGAAAATGGATAACACGTAACGTGCTAGATAATATAACATATTATGACAAAAGAACAACAATATCGACTTACCAGAATCTTGCTATAACAACATAACAACAAGTGTTCACTAAATAACACTCGATTTTTGAATTTTCTGGTAGCATACACAGAAAGTTTGTTTGACATTTCAAGGTTTTGCCAACATATTTTTTTTATGAATGACAGGTTACGCATGCATTCATAAACTAAACAAAATGTCGGCTAAGTCAAGTTGTGTTTAATCTGTGTCCTCCAAAATGAAGTGGTAAGTATATGACCGGTGCCCTATTAAGGGCAGGCTTTCTGACTACAGACAGGTGCACAGATTTACGGCAGCTGGTTCATAAAAAACTTTTTTTTTTTCAAAATCCGAATTTTTCCACTTGCATCGCACTCAGGAATGTGTTGATATATCGTTCGGGACCTTTGCTACACACGGTATAAACTATCCATGCCGTAATCGGAAACTATCGTGGAGTCGTAGCTAAAGTACCTACCAGATTACTTTGATTTGACCTAAGGAACAATCGTGCTAAACAACGTCACCTGAGACAAACGCAGACAACAAAGACAGGCTGCTCCATATATTATACCAGGTTATATCAGGGAACGGATACCGGTATTTTCTTAATATAAAAAGAACAGAATTATTTCGTTCTATTCTGTTTCTTTTTTTCTAACATACACAATAAATAAAAACTTCTTAAGAATCTCGCCAAACTGCAGAACAGTTTTTTGGCGAATAAAACACAACAAAATATTTTCTTAGTTAAACAATACTATAGTAGTTTATGCAACAGTGATATAATAAGGGTTCTTAAAACTTGAGGGTCGCCGTTACAAAACGAGGCGAAGCCGAGTTTTGTAATAATAGACCCGAGAGTTTAAGAACCAATTATGAGCTGTTGCATACCCTAGTTTTTCTACGACAGCTAAAATAGCGTAAACAGCAAAATCTAGAAACGTGGCAGAATAGGGAAGATGTTGTGCCCACTATTGAAATTAAAAAAAAACAACAACAGTGCTAATATAAATGTATGAAAATCCATAGGAGCAGTGTTCTTATGGAATACCACAGACAACGTTATAATGTATACTTTTTAAATATCGCTGTCAGTCATCTAATTGACAGATAGAAGTGCTGGAGTAGAAAAATTAATATATCAATGTATCTGGAGAGTAATACAACAAAAAAATAAGTTAGTTGGCTTATTTATCCATTGTTAATGGGACAATCTAATAATACAACGATGTTACCTAAATGAAAGATTTAGTCCTACATAACGAGCATAAACTATTTTAAAATAATATTGGGCTATTTTTAAATAATAAAAGAAACCGGTTCCGATCCCTGGGTCATACCCACCCTCAATAGTTGCGGTGTCGTTCGCTGTAAGTCTGTGGTTATCAGTTTCTAACTATGCCCAATTTCGACCACGTGACTTGGATGTCCAATTTCATTGCTTCTTACGAGTAGCTATTCAACAGACAGGTATTTCATGTGTAGGGTAGAATGATGAATGTGATGTTAGAGCGTACCGACAGGTGATCACAGCAGATACCGTATGGTATATCTAATAGGGATGACGACTAGGTTGAAAAACTATCATTCTAATTAGTCCGTCAGTTAGATTATCATGATTAGATACGTATTTTTTCCTTTTTCAATTTTACTAAAATTTACGACGATAAAGAGCATCAAAGTTCCAGGGTAGGGGCTGGTGACGTCACTACTAGGTATGAATTGTACCTAATAGTGACGTTACGCGAAACTTGAACGCACTGTATTTTCGTCATTTTAGATTTGACGAACAAAAGAAAAAATACGTGTTTTTTTAACAATAAAAAAGACGGACTAAGTAAATTTTTTTGTCGTCTAGCCTATTAGGTTGGGTTTTTACCGACACTGTGACCATGTAATATCTCTAGGAGAGTTTGTTCTCGATTTCTCATTATCATGAGTATATCGACCAAAATATGTCCACTGTTAGGCGAACTGATCAACAATGCCGAATAGAATATGGGCTGCCTACATCCCACAGTGTCGAGGCAAAAGCTGACAAAAAATCGATTCTGATGCAGATATTTTGAAGATGGCTCCATTGTATACTTTGGAACTCCTCAATTTTTAACGCAGTCAGAAAATGGCTCACTTCGAAAGTGGTCTAACTCGAAACTGTAGTTCAAAAAATCCTTCCCCCTCCGTTTTCGAAAGTGGCATACCTCCAAAGTGACGTTCTAAGAGGGTGACCTATTTCGCCAAAATGCTTACACTGTCAACATCGATGCTATACTAAAATGCTGAATTAATCGGGATTTTTCCTTAATTGTGGTGAAAGTGTTACGTTTGTTGAAAAGCCCTCAGACCTTGTACTTGTAGGTGATACAACAGCCTCCTAGTATGTACTTTACAGATAATAAATTCTACATTGCAATGGTTTATGATTCTGTACACTTCTATACAGATAAAAATCGTAAACCATTGGTCAAACGCAAGCAATCTACTGCCAAAGTCAAGAAATGCTAGAGAACAGTAACTCCTTATTCTATTCGCCGAGTAACAGTGAAATAAACCAATCTCGCAAGTTATAAGTTATTGCAATCTGTGCCGCTGTCCCATTGAGTTAGATTTAAAACGTGACCTGTATTCGGTATTAAAAATACCTTCGTAGGAGGAGTGAGTAACAATTATGTAGATAAACTAAGTAACAAAATAAACGAATTTGTAATTGTACGAATTATTAAGTTAACAGGTCAGGGCAGGGGCCTTACCATTACGTCTTAACGCAATTCAGCTTAGTTTCAGTTTAGGCTTAGTTGGTAAGGCCTCTGTAAGGCCACCATGACGTCTGAACGCGATTCAGTTGACGACCTAAACTGAGTCGCTTCCATACAACTGAGCCTATACTGAACCTATACTGAATCACGGTATGACGTCATGGGAAGGCCCCGGTCCTGTTCCTACTTACTTATTTAATATTATTTTTTCAGAACTATTCTATTACAGCCAAGAAATGCAAGAAAACAGTAACGCCTTATCCAATCGTCGGAGTAACAGTCAAATAAACCAACCCGGTGAGCAATAAGTTATTGCAGTCCGTGCCGCCGTCCCACTGAATTAGATTTGAAACGTGACTTAGCTTGAGTAAACACCCATGTCTGCAGTACGTTCAGAGTAAGGTAAAACACGGCTTCGAAATGAAGCTATTCACATTTGTCCGACACGATTCGTTGTTGGATTCATATAAAATGTTCTGCCGCTACAACACACGATAAAAAATCGTCCCGACACACGACATAGTGGGAACCTGCATTATGTATGCAAGAAGCCTCACTGTATAATGCTTAGAGTACCTACTACGAGTAGACGCTTGTCGCCACGCTGCACGCTCCGCAAATATATTTCACTGACACGGCACACTAATGGTATCTTCAATATGGCCAGCTTCCCGTCAAGTGCATTAATTACAATTAAATTTTAATGAATGACAGTTATGGAGCCTTATAGGTCGTTAAGAGCAGCCGTCGTTAAAGTATTATGGCCAATATTTGCCGCTTTTACGGTTTCGCCAATCAAACTGAAAAATTAATAGGGTAGTAAGTGGACTTTTGAAATCAATAGATTAGTCATTTATAACCCAGAACGATTGTTATAAAAACGATGTTTTTAAAAATATTTTAAACTGGCTTATCTGCATCTTATTTTTGAAAGCATATCATTCAAAATTACCTTAATATTTTGCAGACATTGTAGAAATTAATAAAGAAACTTGAGCACAATCTGGTATTATATATCACACTGATGAAAGTGATGAAATAATTGAATTGTTTCATTTACAAGGAATGGACGGTGTTTCATAAAAATGGAGATAATCATATTAGGATTTATTTGGAAAGCTTTTAGTAGTATCAGACTTTCATTGTTTTATATAGTACGATCTCACAGAAGATTGTAGAAGAGTAGTAATTTTTACTACTCAACCTCTAAGCAACGGCGTGTCACACGTAGCATTGGCAGGCTACGAGTCCGAGCTTTTAATTCAATGGCCGCAGAGTCACCCAATGAGTTTTTGGAACTTTATAATTTAGTATTTATCGCTTTTCCGAAATGGAAAATATCGTGAGGATACCGGACTAGTTAATCCCAATAATGCTTAGTTTAACCTCTCAGTCAGATGGCAGTCAGTTTCTTAACGGTAGCGCCCACTCCAAATCTTGGGATTCGTCGTCAAAGTGGAACCCAGGCTCGTGAGCCGCGGCAAAAGCCGAGAAAATCTCTAGAAAGAATAAGAATTGTTTCATTTTGTAGACGTGACTTTTAGCAACGTTCTCATAATGTAACAGTCTCGGAATGTGACCCAGATTGTACCTAGGTACGTCAAAAGCGTATTCCCAAAAATGCAACCGTTTTTTGGAGCAGAAAATTTCCTTATTACATTAGCGGTTTCCCGTCAATCGGTTTCTTTGATAACCAGTGCAGAGATAAAGAATTCACAGTTTATTATACTGAATGTTAATTGCTTCGGCTCTAATATCCCAAATTAATTTATTTATCAGTTGATCGAAACGGTTTTGACACGGGTTTCGGAGGGGTTCCGTATACTTCAATGAAGGTAACTATCTTCATCAATTAGCGATAGACCCTTGTCAAAATACTTGTAAGTAAATGTTGTTATTGTTAAACTTGGGGTTTGCTAGGTGTAAAAATAAGTACGGTGTATTAGGATCAAGCCCCTGTCAAAACTTATCATCAAAGTCAACATCAAAGTCATACACCCGTCCTTTACTTACCAAGTAAAGAAACGATTCTCGGTCACACTATTTCCCATTTTGTTTCTGCCCAGAAGTTTGTTTTCACAATAGTAAAATTTTGTACTCGCCTAATTCCCGGTTGGTTTTTTTTTCCTAAGTCTCCACCAGTGTGCTGACCAAGATATTCAAAGCAGCTCCAGTTTGGAGCTGCCTTGAAATTGGTAGTGGATTTTTCAACTGTCCTAAGTCTATCATTTTATCATGCCTCTTACGATATTTGAAAAATCCACTGTCAATGCGATTAAGTTAAGTTGTATACCGACTACCAAATTACAATGATGTGTTTAATTTGGCTGCTTGGATGAATCGATTCAGAGAGAGGTGAGCAAAAACTGTGACGACGTACGGAATCGGATCAATAACAAAAATATATAGGTACATACCTTTGTGAGACTTTCTTTAATTGGTAAGGAAGTAAAGAACGGGTGTATGACTTTGATGATGACTTTGATTATGAGTTTTGACGGGGGGCTTGTTTCTTACAATATGATTTATAGCGTCACTATGACATAGTCCTACAGTGGACTGTGCTCAATTGGTTGACTGTACATAGAACTAATGGTAAGCACAGGAGTCGCTACTAATCTAAAGGGAATTGGAGTGTGCCTTCGCATTTTTCCTGCTGTAGCCGCTACGTCGCGACACAAGTAATGTTGAGTCTAATTTAAAAGTTTTGATTTCATGCAGCGATGCTGCTTGCAGCTGGCCCATTTATGACCTTAGATACATGAAAATACTGCAGGTGGCACGGAACTCTCAATGTGCGGCAATTATACGGTTTTCGGATTTTCTCCCGTGCTTGTGCTAAAGTTCTTGCTTTTTGCCAAATTTCGTGAGTCTGGGTGAACGGAAAGTACCCTATATATTTTGATTCCCACGGTAAATATATGTGAAATGCGACATAAACGGCCATAACTTTGGATTACGTTACCATAGAGATTTGTTTATTTCATAGTTTTAAGGTACCATAAAGATGTGTATGTGGTATTAATTTAAACTTGCTACCTCTCACGTTCACGAGACAAAGAGTCTTGACAGACAGATAGGCGGACGGAAGGACGGACGGACAACAAAGTGATCCTATAAGAGTTCCATTTTTTCCTTTTGAGTTGTAACCTTGGTTCTGACTGCCTGCAGTTCAGCATTGTATTTTATTCGGAATATTCGAACATAAACCTTTAAGAAGGGAAATAATTTCGAAAGATCTTAATTATGATAAGAGTATTATTTTTTGCTTCATAAGTTACTCTTTGTTAATGACATATTTGCAGTTCGGATGCCATTCAAATAACGCTCGTAATCTAAATTCATAATCTTTATGTTGGAATCTTATTTCGATTTACACGCGACTCTAGTACTTACGGATCACTCACTTTAGACCAGCCTTACCATGACGTCTTATGGCGATTCAGTTTAGGCTCAGGTGTATGGAAGCGATTCAGCTTAGGTCGTCAACAGAATCGCGTTAAAACGTCATGGTAAGGCCCCAAGCAAGGACGATAATTATGTCAATTTCTATACATATAAAGCGTCACGTGGTAGCTCAAAGATCGCGTGATATTTTTTTACATATACATGGCCGTCATAATATTATAATGAATTACGGATAACACTCGCGTATTATTAGTCAGTACGCGCGACTTATTTCGGACATCTTAGGATGCCATTATCAAGCGTTAAGTACCGTGCGCGACGATGTGGGAGGGCGGTCTGAGTTTCGCCTCACCGCGCGCAGCTCTCACGATGACAGAACCGGATGAGGATGATCCTGTCTATTCCTGGGATCGTTCGACTGCAGATTTAGTTCATCCAATGTAATTCAATTGCCACCATCTTGATTAAAATTAGGGCGCCACCCAATTTCGATCGCTTTTCATAATTTTGCCACGCAAAAAAAAGAACGACTAAAATAATTAAAGGTATAAATAAATAAATAAATATTGTAGGACAATCTTACACAAATCGACCTAGTCCCACGGTAAGCTCAATAAGGCTTGTGGTGTGGGTACTAGACGACGATATATATAATATATAGATACATATAAATACTTAAATACATAGAAAACATCCATAACTCAGGAACAAATATTCGTGATAAACACACAAATAGGTAAATGCCCTGACCAGGATTCGAGGTATGAAATATATTATGAACGTTGTCTCTCGTTCATCTTTGTTCGTAAATATTACCATAAAAACATTTTTCTCAAACATGATCGTAACTGTATGCATTTATGTCACGAAATGAAGACATGAAGTTTCTTGTTTACGGCTCCCCCCATTTACTTCTTGGCCGGCGGCCGTGAAGTAATGTATGGCGTAAGTATAAACGAAACATTATTGTCCGCTGCTCTAACTTTTTTAATTTGCGTACTAACACTAAACTGACAAAGGAAAAATTACATACAGCCAACGACCACTAGATATACTTGCGACATTAAAAAATAGTAGATTACATACCAAGGCCGTTTTAGTGGGAAATGCCTCGGATCCCATGTAATTGTCGGCCGAGGCGAAGCCGAGGAAGACTAACATGTGATCCGAGGCTTTCCCATCTAACGGCCGAGGTTTGTATACTATTTTTCTGTCCGACGACGCCGGCAGGCGGCAATTTAGTTTCGCGTAAAGTGGCGCTTACCGGCCGGAGGACTGAAAAACAAATTCTATGTTTCTATGTATATTTATGTGCGGTTAAACATGGTGCTCGAATAGCTCATTCAAATGACATCTTTAAAAAATAATAAGGTGGCAAATTAAAAATTTTTTTCCTTATTAACTATTTACCTAGTAGTTATTTTTATTTTAATATTTCCTAACAATGTTTGAGAAAAGCACTATACAAGCCTCGGCCGGAAGAGAGATTGCAGGACTTGTTAAATCCGTCTACCACAAACTCGTCCTGCAATCTCTTACTTCACGGCCTCTGCAGTAATGTACTATTTGTTAAAACACCGATAATTGACGGCGTATGGGTAATTAGACGCTATATGAAAAAAAAATCACATTAAGTCGCTTATATTTTTTGGAACCATTTTAACATTGACACCGGTCATTCAGCTACTATAAATTGAGGTTTCTGGTAATTTCTGTCTTGTCGGTTCGAAATGGTGGTGGAACTAAGGAGGTTGGGCAGATATCAGCGTATTAAGCTTAAAATTACCGTCACAATTTGTTTTCCTTTGTTAAACCAGCATGTATTTCGTTCATTGAGTTAGCCATGAATCAAGGCCAACCTGGAATCAGTTGTTACTGCAGAAATGTTTATATTTAGTGATATTGGACTATAGTTTTCACTAGAAAATCCCATTATCGGTCCTAAAAGACGCTTTTTATTTGGCCACTCTTTTGAAACCGATAAAGATATCTTACATGAAACACTTTATAAATATAAAGTAAGAGTAGGACTTTCAACTTTTAACTCATATAACAGTACAACTTTTACAGATATCAGAGAAATATCAAAAATACTCCGAATTCGCTATTACATGTTCCATGATCTGTACAGACTATAGATTTTCTATTAAACCGTTATTTGTGTAGCACTGTTAGATTTATGTATACTTAGACTTGTGGGAGTCATATATGTTTTCGATATCTGTTGCGTCCAGTGCCTTAAGTATTCTAACTTGAAGGAGATCTAGACTGCTGAATAAAACTATAGATGACGGAACAATGTATAATGAACTTAATTACTGGTTACAATTAAATTTGGCTTATAGGTACAAGTCGCGGCGCGATCGGTGTAGCGCGGTTCGCGAGCGTTGGTAGAATCCGCGGACGGTTCCCCGCGGACCGCCCCCGCTGACGTCACAGCGGCTGACCGGTCCGGCTAACGGTAAACTCGTCGTCGCTGATGCCGTGGAGTTAACTGGAAGCGGCGGCGGGATTGTCGCCAACATGTACTCCCGGCGTTGAAGAGCTTAGATCTTCAAGATCTTGAGTGGGCAGAGGACAGATTGTATTGAAGGCCCGACGAATAACTCCCTTCCTCGTCTTTATGTCGGCTACTCTCGCGATGCCATCTCTGCCAGGCAGCACTTGGATGATACGACCAAGAAGCCACAGAAGCGGTGGCGAACCCTTGTCCTTGATGACCACCATCGTACCGACGTCCAGGTTGCCCTTCGAGGTACGCCACTTGGTTCGTTGTTGGAGGCTAGAAACGTACTCTTCGGAGAATCTGTTCCAGAAGTGCTGTTTCAGAAGTTCGATGCGCTGGAACCTTTGAAGGGAGCTAATCTTGCGGTCGGTCAGTTGAGGATAAGGCAAAGACGTGAGAGACCTTCCAATTAGGAAGTGAGCTGGGCTTAAAAAGGTTAGATCAGAAGGATCATTTGAAAGAGGCGTAAGGGGTCGGGAGTTTAAAATCGCTTCAATTTTAATTAAGCACGTTGACATCTCTTCATAAGTGAGATGTGTAAGACCTAGAGTACGTCGAAGGTGATACTTCACCGACTTCACTGCAGACTCCCAGAGCCCTCCGAAGTGAGGTGTATATGCTGGGATAAAAGAGAAATTAATTTGTGCGTCGGCCATATCTACGGCAAAATCTTGTTGTAGCAGATTGGAAAGTTCATTGAAGGTGCCTACAAAGGTGGTCCCGTTATCAGAGAATATGACCTTTGGTTTGCCACGACGACCTATGAATCGGTTAAGAGCTGCTATAAACGCCTCCTTGGTTAAATCCGAAACAAGCTCCAAGTGAAGTGCCTTTGATGCTAAACACACAAATATGCAGATGTAAGCCTTTATGAGCTTGCACCCTCTACCTTTGCGGTCGGCTATGAGAATTGGACCGGCATAATCGGTGCCTGTTTCAAGAAACGGGTATTCAAGGTGCAATCTTTCCTTCGGCAAGTTACCCATTACTGGTTGCACTGTTTCACCCTTCACCCTAACACATTTGAGACAAGTATGGACAACATTTTTTGCCAGGTTTCTACCTCCTAGCGGCCAGTAGTTTTGTTTTATGGTCGCTAAAAGCAACTGTGGCGGCGCGTGAAGTAAACGCAAGTGGAACATTTTAAAGAGCAGCTTCGTGACGCTATGTTTGCTACAGATAACTATAGGATGCTTAATCCCATAGTCATAAAATGAATTTACAAGTCGACCCCCGACTCTGATCAGTCCAGAATCAAAGAATGGTGACAGCGAGTTAAGTCGGCTTTTCTTTGGCAAGGCCTTACCTGCCTTGAGAAGTTCGTACTCGTGAGGGAAGGAATCCTTTTGTGACTTGCGAAGGAGTAGAACTGAGGCTGAATCCAGTTCAGCCAAGGTAAGACTGCCAGTTACCTTTGTATTTCCTTTTTTACAATTATGAATGAATCTACAAATGTACGCTATCAATCGTTGCAGTTTCGAGTAAGTTGATTTGTTTTTAATTAAGTTTTCTATCGGATTACAGCTACTATCAGGCAATGGAGTGGGACAAGCGACAAATGATTTGGACGGTACTATCTCTGGCAATTCAGAATCATTACTAGGCTTTGGTGCCGTTGGCCAGAATGTTTCGTCCTGTTTTAAGAAAGATGGTCCTGACCACCATAAAGTAGAGGTCATTATGAGGTCAGCCCCTAGACCTCGAGACACCAGATCTGCAGGATTCTCCTTCGAAGGAACGTAGCGCCAAGAATCTGCCTTGGAGCTTTCCTGAATCTCTGATATCCGATTTTTAACAAAGGGACGCAATGTACCCGGAGAAGATGATAGCCATCCCATGACTATCATGGAATCACACCAAAATATACATCGATCTGGTTTTTGGGTAAGTGCTTCAAGAACCTTTGTGCACAGTCTCGCACCAAGTAAGGCCCCACAAAGCTCGAGGCGAGGAATCGTTGTAGCCTTAATTGGTGCTACTTTACTTTTAGATGCTAAGACGTGAACACTCACTGAGTCATCCCCGGCCACGGAGCGGACGTACAGGCAAGCTCCGTATGCTTTCTCCGACGCATCTGTGAAGACGTGGAATTCAACGACCGCAGGTGTATCGCACAAGACCCAGCGAGGTATATCAACATTATTAAGATAAGGCAGAGTTTGTACAAATTCTTTCCATGATGTAAGAATGTCACCTGTAAGCGGATCATCCCAAGAACACTGGTTAATCCAAAGTTTCTGCATCAGTATTTTTGCCTGCACTACGCAAGGCGTGACTAATCCAAGGGGATCAAAGATTTGGGCTATGGCTGAAAGAATGTGTCTTTTAGTGACTACTTTTGGCAGAGAGATGTCTATGCGAAATGTAAGACTATCCTTAGCGCATCTCCAATTAAGACCCAAAGTTTTAGACAACTCATTTTCACTGAGATCCACACATTCCTTCAGACACAGACGTTCACCAACGGCTCTAAGGATCTCTTCATTATTGGACTGCCACTTACGTAAGTGGAGTTTGGCACCTTTAAGCGTATCATTGACATTACGACACAGTGCCACAGTGTCTTCTATTGAATGGGAGCCTGATAGGAAGTCGTCGACATAAAAGTCCCTGGCGATGGCTTCCTGCGTTTGCTTGTCACTGGACTCTTGCGACAATTGTAAGAGGCACCGTGTACTCAAAAATGGAGCAGATGACGTACCGTATGTCACGGTATTAAGAGAATATATTTTCAGGGGCTTTGAAGGGTCTGACCTCCATAAGATCAACTGAAGTTGACGCTGTTCACTGTTAATAAGAATTTGCCGATACATCTTTTCGATGTCAGCTGACACTACATATTTATGCTGACGAAACCGTAACAAGATCGAAAATAAATCATCCTGTACTCTGGGACCAACTAACTGGATGTCGTTAAAAGACGTCCCGGATGTAGTGACAGCTGACGCATCAAATACGACCCGAAGCTTCGTAGTTGTGCTAGACTCTCTCATCACTGGGTGATGGGGCAAATGATAGGATGGAAATGAACTGCAAGGAAGAGTTTCACTCATGTGGCCAAGTGCCTCATATTCCTCCATGAACTTTACGTAGCGCTCTTTCAATAAGGAGTCCCTATCCAACCTACGTTCGAGCGATAAAAACCTACGCCTAGCTATCTCGAACGAGTTCCCCAAAACGTCGGGAGATTCCTTAAGGGGGATAGTAACTACAAAACGCCCGTCTTCGTTCCTCTTAGTCGTTTTGTTAAAGAGATCTTCACACGCATTTTCATCTGGCGTGAAGTCATGTTTTGGGGAAATGGTGTCAAGTTCCCAAAATTTTGTAAGAGACGTGTCCGTCGATTTGTTAGTCAGGAACAAGCAGACTGGTTTGGCGGATGAGTTCTGATATATGGAACCTGCCAAGAGCCACCCTAGCTTTGTCTCGACGAGGATGGGATCGTCCTTGCCAAAGGTAATACGGTTGGTACCGAGAACGGCCCAAAAGACCTTGGCTCCAAGAAGGACCTCAATGTCTGTCGGCTCACCGTATGAAGGATCAGCAAGGCTAATTCCTGAAGGTATGGGTATGTCCGTTGTATCTATATAAGTATGTGGTATTGGTGATGTAACAGCGGACAGTAAGTCGCACTCTATGTCAGTGCTATAAGTCCCATCAAAAGACTCTATTTTAAGAGAGCAGGTTTGGGTTATCTTTGATTCATGGTTTTCAAGCATACTCACCGTGGTGTTGACGTTACGAACCGGTAATTTTAATTTCCCACATAAGTCCTGGGTTATGTAATTGTCTGAGCTGCCATTATCTAATAAGGCCCTAGCACTATGCAACCGTCCCTCGCCATCACGCACCTTGATCATGACCCTTGAAAGAAAGACGTGCTCGGACTTATGACGAACATTGCACGCATTTGCAGACAAGGCTATGTGTTCCGGTGAGGTCTTCGGTTCAGTGTGGATGTGAAGCAGCGTATTGTGTTTGACCTTGCAATATTTGCAGTGACTAAGCTTGCACTTGCTCTCATTATGACCAGGCCGTAAGCAATTCAAGCATACCTTGTACTCCTTCGCTTTGAGCACGCGTTGTTCTACTGGCAAAGACCTAAAGCTATCACAATTGAAGACGTAATGAGCTTTATTGCACAATGGACAAGTTATGTTGTATGTTTTGGGCTTATTGTTATTACTACCTGAAGATGCAAATAGACTTTTAGGTTTATTGTTATTAGATGCGTCCGCCTTGACCCTATGCTGCTTTGCTTCTTCTAACGTTTCTAAAAGATTGCACCTATTTGTGAGAAACGTCACGAAATCGCTAAGTGCAGGGGGGGTTGTCAGCTGCGTCCTATGTTCCTCCCATTCCCTACTTGTAACTCCGTCTAGTTTACCAGCCATTATGTGGATAATCAATGTATCCCAATGTTCTACGGGCTGGTCGAGTGTGGCTAAGGCATTTAAATTCTTTTTAGTATTGTCAACAATCTGTCGCAGGCCTGCACTTGATTCTTTATGTACCTGTTCAATATTAAAAAGTGCCTGTACGTGATTGTTGACAAGCAACTGCTTGTTATCATATCGTTCACATAGGAGTTTCCAAGCGGCATCGTAGTTATCGCCCCTAAAATCCAAGCTCCTAATGACTAAGGCTGCGCTTCCATGAAGAGAGGCGCGTAGGTAGTGGAACTTGTTTATGTTGTCGATACCTGTCTCAGAATGAATAAGGGAGACGTAAATGTCTTTAAACTCCAACCAATTCTGATAACCACCGCTGAAGTGTGGTAAATTAATTTTTGGCAACCTTACATTATTGTTTTTAAATGACTGTGCTGTACGGCAATCATCGGAGCCTACCTCGGATTGAACCTCCTTGGCACGTTGACTGCGATGCCTGTCAACCAGCTCCCGAGCGGCAGCAACTTCCCTATAATAAGAGCGCTCGAAGAGTTCGCGTTCGACATATAGCTCGGCCGCATCCTCAGTAAGCACCTCCAATTCGCTCTGGTATCTGTCAAAAAATTCGTACGAATCATCAAGCTTTTTAATACGTAAGTCCAATTCCACTAACTGTGAATCGCTTAGTTGCTCACATGATTTTGCCGTATTTAAGTAAGCAATAAACTGAGTAAGCTTTGCTTTAATTGAAGCGCGCTTTTTTACTAATTCTTTACATTTAGCCTCGGCCATTCTGCAATAATAAGAATTAATTGAAGCAATCTACTATTTTTATGCTCAAAGCAATATGCAACTTACTACCGAAAAAAATTAGCAACAATGAACAAGTGAATTTATGGCAATATTTTAATTTCCTATTGATTTTTATGTTCACCAGCGAAGTAACAATGTAGCATTTGCCCATGCACTTTTGGCAGGCGCTACAAATTCCCGTACTCGACCTAAGTTGTGCGATTGCTCATAAATTCGATCAGGCTATTTATTACTAGCAGCAATAAAAATTATAGGTATACCCACTTACTAGTTATGGAAAATAGGTGTGGAATTTTTGTTGAATATGAAATGACTTAGCAACAAGAATGTTAAATATGATTATGATTTATGAATATAATGGATTCGTAAGCGAAATTATTATGTTAATATTGATTTATCTTTGACTGATCACAATGAATTTTAAAAATAATGACAATAATGTCCTATTGTTTACCGTTAAGATTTGTACGACTTAGTTTTATTTTTTTTAAGATAGGTTTAAATTAGGGTTGTAATTATTATTTTCTATTAAGGATAAGGCTAATATTTAATATAAATATTAATAAAGTATGTTATTATGTGATAGATCGAAGCGACGTTAAACAACACCGTTACGCTAAGTGTTAAACTCCTTTATGCAATTTGATTTTAAACGTTAGGTATATACCTACTTACGATAATGAATGTTAATCTATATGAAATGAAAATGAAATTATGTTTTTAGAATGCAAAATGGAGCTTAACTTGTTTGATTTAATGAACGCCGATGTAAATATGTAAATAAGAATTGGAAAACCTCACAGTTATGCTATCCTCCGTATTTGTCCGGTAGATTGCGGGCTCCTGTTACTGTTACACTTAGGTATCCTGTTTACACTTTATGCACTAGGGCGTAATTGATGTGTAACTCGCTCGTAAAGATTTCGCTCGCTGCCTTCGCGATGCCTAGGTCCGTCGTTGACGAGCTGGGTCTGCCGTTGCTTGAGGATCCGAAGTTTGATGCCAACTACGATGATGTCCTTGAATAAGCGGCTTGCCCGAAGACACTGAAGATAGACGGATGACGTTGCGGAAGAAGCTTGAAGAACTGCGCTCTCGATGCCCGTTGACCTTAGCCGAAGGTTCTGAAGGACCATATGTTGCGTCCAGTGCCTTAAGTATTCTAACTTGAAGGAGATCTAGACTGCTGAATAAAACTATAGATGACGGAACAATGTATAATGAACTTAATTACTGGTTACAATTAAATTTGGCTTATAGGTACAAGTCGCGGCGCGATCGGTGTAGCGCGGTTCGCGAGCGTTGGTAGAATCCGCGGACGGTTCCCCGCGGACCGCCCCCGCTGACGTCACAGCGGCTGACCGGTCCGGCTAACGGTAAACTCGTCGTCGCTGATGCCGTGGAGTTAACTGGAAGCGGCGGCGGGATTGTCGCCAACAATATCGTTTCTGATCCAGTAAAATGAGATTGTGTAATCGAATCAGATATATTTTTCCTTTGAATAATTCCTACAATGGACATTTCATCGAAATCTTGGAAATTGGTTTTAGCAAAGCCTTTTATTGTTCATTTTATATCAAAGGATATATAATACGTATAAAAAATAAGTAGGTAGGTACTCGTATATAATGTTTTTCTTGGAATTCGCGCTCCACTTGATTTTTATTGTGCTCTACAATAGTAATCCAATCCTATAAATTTGAAGTTTAACCTTTTATTTCGATACTTTGTTGAAGGCTTTCGTTAAGGAAATCTTATTAACGTTCATTTCTAGAACGGACACCAAAGGCAGCCGTATCTGCAGAATACAAATCAGTTTTGAAAGCATGTTCTGATTTTAGAAATTCTAATACCATGTATATCTAACGTTAACGAAGTCCAAAATTTTATTTCACAAATCAATAATTACAAATAAAGCCTAACTAAAGGATGACTCACACTACAATGGGCCAGGACGTGACCTGCGTGTGCGTAGCCAAGATGCCAATCGCTCACGCTTTAAATGACGTATCGTAGCTACCTCTCTCTATCACTCTTCCTTATTAGTGTAACAATGACAGTTGCGTTTCGTTAGCGATTGTGCGTGAGCGATTGGCATCTTGGCTACGCACCCAGGTCGGTCCGATCTGTCAGTTTCTATAGAAAACGTCATGTGACTTCTGAGCTCTGACGGCTCCGAGCTATCACGTGGTTCTTTTTATAGAAATTTATAGATCATCTCGTCCCGCCCCGTCCCGTCCTGTTCTAATGTGAGTCATAATTAAGCCTAAAAATAAAACTAAATTTACGATGCGCCAACTAGCTATACCTCGCCTATTGCTGACATCACAACTTACCTACAGGTATTCATAAAACAGCCTATGTATAAAATTTCTAATAGAAATATACCTCCTACATACATTTATGTGTAAACCTATTTTACGTTGTTATACAGTTCTAGTCTACGATACAAATGGAAAGGTTTGAGCGTAAAACTTTACCAATATAACAGCTGACTATAAATACTTACACTTGAGAGCAAAAGTTCTGGGTCACTAGGATTTACAAATATAGCCAGCGTATTAAAACAAATTGATCCTTATAGAAAATAACGTTGTCCAGCATTCAAAAATTATATAGGGTTGTTTTTGCAATTTAGAACTTTTAGAAATTTCGCATCTGTTTTTGCTTTTGTTTTTGTACTATCATTAAATATATTTTTTGTGTCGCAAATATTCACTATATAAAATATCAATACATTTATTTTCAAAATACCTATATAGGTACAGTAAGTGTAACTTACCTATCTATATTAAAAATATTTATTATATTCATATAAATATAACTTAAAAAAAACAATACACGTAATTTAAAAATAACCAGAAACTAAACTAGTTGTCAGAGACGTCGTTGTTATTAAAAATAAAGTTAATTTTATCCAATTTTTGGGTTGCAAGTATAACCTCTCCGTCGTCTAAATATCCATTTTTGTTATTTCTTATTATTGTTCCTACATTTTTATTTTCATTCTTAGGTAAGGTTTATTTTCTTGTTTTTGTTTGTGACGCCGATTTAACTTTATCATTTTATACAAAATAAATAATCTATGAGTTTAGATACTTTGTTTGAATACGCCAGCTCTATTCGTTTCCGAGCTATTAAAAAAAAAGGTAGTGACCCGAAACTTCTGCTCTCGAGTGTAGGTAAATAGCTATCAATGAAACTCACCTTCCGTTAGAGCCCACAAGTAGAAGATAAACTACTGTCCATTCACAAACAAAATTTGGGGAAAACCAATTTGTTTAAGCACTTCAGGTTCTTTCTCTCTTAGGTCGTCTTTATCTCAAGAAAGTCGCGTAGGTATTTTTCCAATGTTAGTTTTGACATAAAATATATAGTAATCAATACAAAAAGCCTTTCTTGTAATGTCTATCGAACAGTAAACTTATTTTTTGGCACGATCAGATAAAATTAAAACAAAAGATATTTATTGTACAAAGATAAATCTAATATCAGAAAGTTGCCTCTACAACCAAGTTATTTGATTCTAGGCTATTTTTAGAATCAATCAATAATAGAAATCTGAGTTATTTAGTTTAAAAGACTACAAAATAATCAAAAGTCTAAGTAACTCAAACTTTTCTGTTCGTCTTGTTCCGCAAATTTTCAAGTTAAAATATTTCAGTAATTAAGAAAAGGGAACTAAAACAAAACTTAGGTACATTAGGTAAAACAGCCAAACTCGGTTTTATCACAGAGTAGTAAAATACATAGAGTGTTAAACTTCGTTTTATCATCATACAACAAAACAAGGTATAGCCACCATGACGTCATCGACCAAGACCACCTTTTGGTTGGACTAAGAAAGAATGATTAAATTTTGGTGTGTGCAAATGCGACAACTAGTTGTCAGAGACGTCGTTGTTATTGGGTGGGGACCTTTCTTTTCACCACGCTTCATACAATTCTGCATGCTTTGCTGCCTCTTTACTATTTTATCTATGTGCATTGTGCTTAAAAAATATTCACTCGATTGATTTTTTAAAAGAGCTTTACTGAAGATGGCTCATTTCATAAAAGTATGCCTTAAACTAGTTTTCTGTTTATGTTAGCAGTCGAGCGAGATAAAATGGGTATTAAATATAAATAACAGTAAAATTCAAATGTTTATAAGGACAACCCTAATGCATACAATAAAATATAGACAACGCACGTGCTGGGAGGCGCCAAACTGTATGCAGTCTACTAAACTTATTTTTCTTCTTATTTTAAATAATGGCTTATGTTTGAGAGTTGAACAATTTTAGCAAAGTCATAGTACGAGTATATTTTACACTTGGTTGGTCGGCTTCACTTTTTATAAAATTATAGCTAAACGTCAGGATGACTCTAGGACTGCAGGGTGATGACTAAAGAGTAGTTAAACACCGTTCAGTTACCACCGTTCAGTTACACCGTCCATTCATTCTTTACTAGCTGCACAGTTCTTTGTTAGTTCACTACATAATAACCAATTTAAATATCTGGATTCTGTAATAATCAGCGATGGTAAGATTGACAATGATGTCTCCCATAGAACAACAACTGGGTGGCTAAAGTGGAGACAGCTAACAGGCGTAATGTGGGGCAAAAAGATGCCAATCTAAATTAAGGGGCAAATGTACAAAACTGAGAGACCTGCAATTTTGTTTGTATCTGAATTCTGGGCAACTAATAAAAATAATCCTCAGAAATTTCACACTACAGAGATGCGTATGTTGCGCTAGTCAGGAGGTGACACACTGCTGGATAGGGTTCGAAATAATCTTAAAGTTCTTTATAAAAGAAAGCTTCAAGGTTGCACCGATTACTGATAAAGTAAGAGAAAAACGCGGGCACGTACAGAGATACGGTTAAAGAATCTTTTTTTAGAGATGCCTTGAGGACTACGACGACGCCGACGAGGTCTATCTTCCACCTGGTGGACGACGGTCGAGCAAGACCTTAAAGAAATTAACGTCGACAAAGAGACCAAACAAAACCATGTACAATTAAGAAAACGGACAAGGAGGGCTGATCTCATGTAAACAGAAATCGTCGTCGAGGAATACCTATACCTATATACGACATAATAACCTTTCAATATTACACATGAAACAACGTTTAGCGGACAAAAACAAAAAACAATTCCAGAGGCATCCTCGCCATCTCGAGTATAAACCAGAAGTCTACTTAGTCTAACCCTTTCATTTTCAAAACTTAGTAGGCTTTTGTTAAAAGTCTCCTCTTGACAAACATAAATACAGAAATGAAAGACAGGGACAAACGACTTTTAAACGCTATTTTATATTTGTGAATAATGCCATAACCCTCTATGTATTTGAAAACAGACACCAGATAACTGCTTGTCATACTAAAGTACAAGTAAATTATCTACTTCTTGTTAAATAACCAGCTTCGCAATTTGTGAAATAACTCCCGAAATTGTGTTAATTTTCTTTCAATTTGTTGACGTATTTCACGGTTGAAATAACGATAAATTTGCGAACGATAACTTTTACAAGCAAGCAAGTCCAGTTGTTTTTAGGCGGTTTGTTTGTTCGTCAAGTTTTCTTTGGATGCTAAAATGTATTTACATAAATTAAATTATGTATTTACAAAGTGCTCCAAAAAACTGATCGGATTTACTCCTGCCGCTTCTTTCAGCCATCTACGTGACATAATTTTCACCCAGCATTTAGATGATTGGCAGGTGTCAACCGTGCGTTTCACTAGAAATTTCCTGCCCCACACAGGTAAACTCTGGAATGAACTGTCGCCAGTGATATTTCCGGACCGATGTGACCTTGAAACCTTTAAGAAAAGAGAGTATCTAATCTCAAAGGCCGGTAACGCATATGTCTATATTTATGGGTGGTGATAATCATTTACCATCAGGCGACACGTCTGCTCATTTGCCTCCTATTTCATAAAAAAGGTAAATCGACAACGCAAGACCTTTAATATCCTAGACGGATGAGAGGATGAGAGTGCACTGAGTTTTCAACGATATTGCAAAAACTGGTTTATTACGATGTAGCTTAGGATACGGTAAGCTCAATTTCAATTCTGCCCTTAAAATTAAAATATGCGAATTAGTTTGAATAAAACTAGTATTTTTTTATTTTTTTTAGGGAAAGCGATCGAGCCCCGTACCCAGTCGTCAACGACATAAACTACGACAATTACGCAGTACATCTACTACAGGTACATTACGAATTCGGAGAAAATCGGATTCTGCAGTTAATTAACATAATTATGATTTGGCGAATACGTGCAAACTATTTCTAATTCAACAATTGAAGCAGTTTAAAAAAAGCCTGGGTGCCGGTAACGGTAACAGACTGTAGTGCGAATATATATGACTATATATGTACACACGCGTTCAGAATTGCATGGGCAGTTTATGAATTAATTCATTCATAAATTGCCCATGCAATTCTGAACGCTATAGTACATATAATTGTTGTGGATTAAATTTAATATATAAGTGACCTTTTTTGTTTTTGTTAAAAATTCATTGATTATTAAATGTTTCTGTAATAATGACGTTTGTTTACATTGCATTATTCCAAAATGATGACGTAACTCAAGAAATATTTTACAAATTGGGTAAAAATTACACTATCGAGTTTCTTCCTCCCTTGCCGGTTCAACCTCGAAATTAAGTGGATAATTATGTCTCCATTCTGTGACGACACATCTGGCATATTTACGTCTCGTTAACTTGCCAATCTTGAAGCCGATCACGTAAACCAAATTTGCAAGCAATCAAAATCATATCCAGAACAATATGTGTAAATAACTTATTCATTTGAATTAGAATCCATTCAGATTGAACAGTGAATAAATACCTATTCCACTTGACAATGGCTGGCAATTAATCATCTCGACGGTTTTGAGATAGGTTGTTTATTATTCCCGATAACGATTGATTTAGCTATGAGTAACAATATAAATATATAACTAAATTAGGCAGAGAGTACTCTCTGCCCAATTTAGTGTAGAAATCGCGAAATGTCTGGTTGATGTTACTGGTGACCGAAGAGCTGGTGGCTTCCTCTCACAACGTACCTATCAGCATTGCGATACAACGAGGAAATACCGCCAGCATCCTACGAGTAGGTACAATGCCTCAAGGACCTATTTTAGACTTAAGGTAGGTAGAGTTAGGCAGCTAGGTAAGTTACATTTACTGTATAAACTAGCTTTTACCCGCGAATTCATCTGCGTAGCATTATAATTTTTGGTAGTGTATTTTTATTAGCATGTATCAAATACGAAATTTACTTTAAATTCCGGGACCGTATAAAATAAACAACGTACTTGCAACTACAGTAACCTGTTTTTTTTTTCTCGCTAATAATTCAGGATGTATCAAAAATGCTGGTGATCAATAAGTGTAATCTGATTTGGAAAAAATAGGTTTTTTTGTCAAACATTTTTTGTTTATTTTTTCTCCTAATCCCAACACGATACTGATTGCGCCCTAAATCGAATCACCAGCAGTTTTGTTACACCTATATCTTTGTGTCAACCACATATTACTCTTTTAGTGGTTGGTGGATACGCTGTAGATATGGTAAAAAGTGCGTTAAAGTGCGTACATAAATTATCTTTTAATTAAATAGGTAGTCAAGGCCGAGTGTTTCTGATCAAGTGATCACGGTCCAGAACACTATCTTACGCTCACTGAATTTAACCCACGGAATGTCATTCGATACCTAATTACAACTTACCTACTTCCCAGTGAAGCAAAAGCATTGCGAGGATACCAACATAATTACGTCGCGCATATTATTATAAACCTTTCATTAGGTAAGTATGTCTTATCCAAGGACCATACCATGATAGGGTAGGCATGTGGCTTTACCCGCGTCTTTATTCGCATCTACCTACCGAACATTAGGTAAGAACAAAACGCCTGTAAAAAAGTGCAATGCATTCTCAACCCAGAGGGTTGAATTGATTATTTCACTTGCTTCCTTCCCCTTTTGCACCCCTATAGAGGATGATTTTCGTAACAATAACTATTCTGTGCTTTCCTAGGAGGCTAAGAGTTAAAACACCCTCATGCCAAATTTCACCTTAACCCGTTCGGAGTTTTAAGTGTGAAGTGGTAACAGATAGAGAACAGTTACTTTCTAACAATATTAGCATTCGTATGGATATATGGAGATATTCGAACGTGTTTAAGTGACATTTCGATGCGAACTTCCGTGGAAATTATCAATAAATGACGTAGATAATATGACGTGGATATGTCAAATGTCAGTTTCGCAGGTTCGAGGGGATCTCCTGATACCTAGTTCGGTATGTGACATATAGATAGAACTGTAATAAGTGCCATCCTAATCCATCAAGTTATGCATTTTGCGTTATTATTATCAAATTTTAAGTAAAGTAATAAACTATTCTTGTCCAAATTTTATCTTAAAACCGTGCTGTGGTGGCTTTGTGACTTATTCGTTACGCAAAATCGTTGTTTCGTGTTTTTTAATATTACTTGGATTTTTGAACACTATAAATTACTGTTGGAAATAATCAAATTAAATTTACTGTAATATTATGCTTCTTAAAAGGAAAATCCATGTAGTAGTAGTACACGTTTAAAGTATTTTAAGCATATAAAATTATGATTATTGATTTTAATTTATTGTATTGATTTTAGTTTAAATTGACATTGTTTTCTACTATTATTATGATCATCCTTTATTGGGAAATGTATGTACTTATTTGATTATTATTTTTTGTTTTTTGTTCACATTGCTATTGACAATTCTAACTGGGAGATATAACTCTAAACTATACAACCCTATTATTCCGCCTACATGTATTTGACATTTCGATTCATTGTTATTACTATTCGATATTTTTGATTTGTAAGTATTGACATACTTACTGTTGATTTTTATTATTAGATATTACACTCATGACGATCCTTATTGGGAGACACAATTTCATTATTATTGTTAATTATTATTATTATACTTTAATTAATTCGTGTTTGTGACGATCATGATGGAAATTCGTATAAATTTATTGAAATGTAAACTTATAATGTAATTATCTTTCATGAAATAAAAATCTATCTATCTATCTATAGAGTTTGCATTAATTACAAATGTTCTACATCGCGACATCGAAATTTTAAAATCATATCGACACAACATTCAACATACTATTTAATACTCCTTAAACTTACAGAAACAGCCACAGAGGGCCAAGCCCTGTAATGGCTCCACTCGCCGCCCCTGCAAGAAGGGGTCGCGAATGATGATATTCAGATTATTTAATACTCTATTGCAACTTTCAAAAACCCTCTTTTCTTTGTTTATAATATTAGTGGAGTACCTACCTACTTGCCATTGGAAAATTGTCCAACTCTCGGACGGAAGCCATTATTTAAAAGAAGAAGAGTTTCTAATAAATAGAGAGATTTTGAATCACTAGACAGCGCTGCCACTGTTTTATTTGTAACACGATTTTTATTTGTTAATTTAATAATTTTAGAATATCTGTCTACAATATTTCGTACTAGATAGACTAGAATGATACTTAAAATCCACTCTTGTTCTAGTAAACAATTCCTATTTTTTGCAGTTTGAAGCCAGCTCGTAAAAACTAGGTTTTACTTTTAATCTGACAAACGACACAATATGACTTTAGGGACTTTTTATATGAAGCCCCTTTATTACAAAAAAGCTCATACTCAAGTTCACGCCACCATAAAAAATAACTCCGCAAAAAATCTCATTTACACACTGGTTTCGCATAAACCCAAAAACTGCCTCTTTATGATGTAATCATCATTTAACGTGACGTCACTAGTCCACAAAGGAGCGATAAAAATTCTCTTTATGAACGAAATGGTTATGAAGTATGTATATTTGGCGGAGGACCATTTCATTCGGGAAATTTTTCATTTAAACTGCCTTGATATGAGAACGGATATGAATGTGGTAAAAGTTTTACGTTTGGGAATGTTACCTGATTAAGTTAAGATATCTCCTATGTTTTTGAGTCACATACCTCAATGGACTATAGTAAGCCGCCGTGGCAGAGCGTGCCTGCGATACGAGCGCGCTGCATTTTTTGCGATTCGATAAAACGAGATTGCTGTGCCGTACCTACGTACGGGAAAAATGCAATAGGTATACCACAATTGGGCGTTGCTGTCACTGCCTGCACTGAAGTCTATAATAACTACCAACTATAAATAGTTGTTTATGTGAATGTTTATAATGTAAGGCATTAAGACTCGAGTGTGGGTTTAATAACATCACACGAGTGTTACATACACTGCTTTATATTCACGCATATCATGATCTCTCCATGATGCGTTCAAACCGCATATAATATTTGCGACCACCGTTACAACTTTTATGAATGAAAACTTTTGAATATTTTTTTAATTCAGAGACAAACTAGAGTTCGCCCCATTTTTCATATCGTTCGATATCAAGTAACGTGCGATTTGAGTGCGATTTGCGTGCAACTTAGTCTGGAATTGACACTTCGTTTCGAACTAAACGTCATATCGACTGATATAAGAATAGAGGTCAAATCAAATTTCCTAGTTCGTCAGATATGTTTGGAATTAAAAAAAAATTATATCGAAACATAAATTAGCTTTAATAACATGTTCACAGATAAGAAACTTGTTGAAACTAAAAGTTTATTATTACGGGGGTCTCGGTTTTTGAACACAATATAGAGGGCTAATTATATGTAGATATATAAAAATATCAACAAAAAAACTTGTATCGTTTAGCGGCAGTGTGACTTAAAGGTTTCTTTAGATGGGAGATTTAGAGTATTTATTCTAACTAAAAAACACGCGTTCTAACCACGGTTTTTTTGTTAAATCGAGCTCTCGATATTATGGCGACGTTGCAACCGCCATATTCACGAGAAAATTGAAGGTTGACACTTACGGATAACCATTACGGTCTACCCTCTTTCTTGTTCGTTTATGTTCACCACTATTGGAAGTCACTCGGAACTCACCGCGACACTCGCAGTATCTTTTCGATCAATCACACAAAAGGTCTTGCAGGCGTTTTTGTTTATTTCTAGCTCTAGACTCCTTGTTTTGGATAGCCGGAACCTGTCCTTCCTATTGAAATTTTCTACTTGGAAATTTCAATGGTTTCCTTAACCATTCTCGGGGTATAGCGGCGTCCTGCCGAAAGTAGGCGTGGTGCGTGGAACTCGATCTAGTTATGGATCACTGGATCGAATTAATCGATGAGTTGGATTAATTAATTCCTAAAACGTAGTGATTGTAATCATCTGTGAGATTTGAATATTACTTAATGAATCTCCATAATCTTATCAACATAATCTTATCTATATCTATATCTATATATAGATGGGTGCGTGTCCTAGCTTCTGTCTAGCACCCACACATTTACAAAACTTGGTTCTTTTTTTAGTTGATTGACTTAAACGTATCTTAAATAAAACTTCCTATTAGTAAAATAATCCGTTATCATCAGAGGTTCACTGCTGGACATAGGCCTCCCCCAAAGATTTCCACAATTACCGGTCCTGCGCCACCCGCATCCAGCGGACTAATGCGACCTTCACCAGGTCATCAGTCCACCTTGTGAGGGGCCTACCCACGCTGCGCCTTCCGGTTCGCGGTCGCCACTCGAGAACCTTTCCACCCCAACGGCCATCGGTTCTACGTGCAATGTGCCCCGCCCACAGCCACTTAAGTTTAGCAATTCGGAGAGCTATATCGGTTACTTTGGTTCTGCTGCAGATGGTCTCATTACTGATACGTTCTCGCAGAGAGACTCCTAGCATAGCCGTCTCCATTGCCCTTTGGGTGACTTTGAGCCTTCTTATGAGGCCCATTGTAAGCGACTACATTTCAGTACCGTATGTCATCACTGGCAACACACACTGATCGAAGGCTTTTATTCTTCAGGCACTGCGGAATATCGGACGAAAAGATCTGAAATAATCCGTGTTATCCTTAAAATAAAACTGACATCTGACTTGATCCAATTAAGGGCAGATTCGCGAAAAAAATGCCAATTTCTATCTACCATCTGAAAAGGAATCACGACCCGCAAATAAATTGGGAAACCTCTCAAACTACTGTATTGTCTGACCTTTGCCACAGATTAAACAAGTTTTAAGCCGGCCATATAAGTTCGGGGAATCCGTCTGATTTGTATAACGGGCATAAGCTGGACAACATTTCCATACATTGAATGGCAGATATATGCCCGAACGTGTATGCCCGGCTGTAGAAACAAAAGAGGTAAATACAATAAAAAAAAAAGTTTAGTTTAAAGATGGACGTACAAGGCAATTGTTTATGTCAATTATCTGCACTATACACAACAGAGAATGAATGCCGAGGTATATGTTACGAGTATTAAGAAACTCCAAAGTTATGAACACAGCCAAAGGGCCAAAAATATATATGCAGGACTTTATTGCCTGAACATTAAGGTTATCTTAAACTATAATTGGATGCGCCCTTACACATCTGCTGATCGGCAAGTATACAGTATACAGATTGGCACAGAAATGATTATAGTGGCCAAAATAAGAGGCCCAAACTAAGTAGTAGATACTTCATAATTATTGAATGGAAAATACATGTGAAAATATTTCATAATTATTGCCTAATAAATAATAAATAAATAAATATTATAGGACATTCTTACACAAATTGACTAAGTCCCGCAGTAAGCTCAAGAAGCCTTGTGTTACGGGTACTCAGACAGCGATATATATAATATACAAATACATAAATACATAGAAAACATCCATGACTGAGGAACAAGTATATGTGTTCATCGCACAAATAAATGCCCTTACCGGGATTAATTACCTAATAATATGCAATTTTATGCCTACTCCATATTATTATATTGAATAAAAAAACTAGATACCCAATCAAAAAAAATTAATCTACAAAAGTGCTGCAGTTGCAGCACTTTTTCATATAGTATTGTTTGGAACGTGACGTTTCGTTAAGTGCCAACAGCCTTTAAAATTTTAACAGTGTTGGCAGTTCTGTATATGAATTTGACAGTTAATGCTTACGTTAGTAAGCTCTTTTTCGTAAGAAACATTTATCGTTTGTATCATTATCAATGCGAAATTGTTCGTTAATGTCATTCTGACCATATATTTTGACGTTTTGTTCGGCTTTGTGTGTCTACTTCTTTTAATAAGTCAATGGTATACTCCAATTAAAACAAAATCCAATAGTAGAACATAAACCAAAGTAAGGTCAAACTTTATGTCAAAGGCATATAGGTTTAATTTGAACAACGAAGATTTTTCGATAATCGAATTTAAACCTTGTCACTTTGACATAAAGTGCCCATGTCGAGTACTAGTGCAGCGTCAAGCACTAGTACTTCTATCTTAGTAATTATTTTTTATTTATCTTTCAAGAGTGATGGATCTCCGTTATATATAATCTGTGACTATGCTATCAAATTTTAATTTAATGTTTCTCATGGAGCTCGGAAATAATTTGTCCGTTTCTATTATTAATTTCACTTTTCATATTATCTCAGTTAGCCCGAAAACTGAAGTATATTATTATGACTTGAGTTTCAAAACTCAAGTCATTTTTTGGTAGGTTTTATTTTTCTTATATTTATCAAATTAATATTGTCTTCTGTTACCGCGATTGTTATTCATTGAAATTAAACACTTTAGAACGGATTAATCACGTTTATTAAGACCATAACCCTACGTCTCGAGCCCTTTACAGCACTCGTTTTCACAGGGTTAAGATGATGACTGAGAGTTCTGTAAAGGGCTCGAAACGTAGGGTCATGGTGCTAATAAATGCGATTAATCCGTTCTAAAGTGTTTAATTTCAATTTAACAAATTATTTAATTAAATACTTATCGTATACAACGTGGAATTTGATGAGGGACCTTTCCAGAAATAGGAGATAGTTTAGGCTTTGGCCGAAATACAAATATAAGTAGGTACATACTCGCACCTACAGTTTTCTTTTCATAAAACATACCTACAAAACAATTTATTTGATTATTTGCTGATCACAAAACTATTTGTGTCATCGAAAAAACTAAAAAATACATAAAAATAGCATTATCGAAAAGAAAAACGGAAGAAGTAATCCTCAAAAAGTGCAAAAGTTTCATTGTTCGTGACAAAATGCTATTTGTGTATCCAAAGAAGTGTCCCGTACCCGTAACCAGTACAGGGCCTATACCACGAAAATAGATTGATTGCGGATTGGTATCTCCATCTCTATCACTCTTGCCCATTGGAGTGACAAAGAGGTTTTCACGTCAATGCCAATTTTAGATGTTCGTCGTATGCGTGCAGTTAATGCCAAAGCTGCGTTAGTTTATGCATTTTTAATGTGTTTACTTACTTTGACGTGAACTGTACAAAAGTTGGGAAGTTCCAAATAATATTTGAAATATTGTTAATGATAGATATCATCATTACAGTTTTCGTAGTTGTTACAATTACAATGTTAGTGTGGTTGTATGCTTTGTGTGTGTTAGTGTCGTCATTACAGATTTTTTTTTGTATGTAATTTGTGAGAAGTGCGTCTGTGTGCAGAATAATTTGTACGGTTAGATCATAGATGTCGCTTTGCCATCTCCCTTCCAACGTGTTGGAAGCAATGAGTTTTAACCATATAATTTAAACTTACGTGAGTCATACTGATATTAAAAGACGCTTCGTTCACTTTGCTCATTCGGTCAATAATGTTTGCTTTTATTAACAATTTTAATATCGCCTGGGTGCCTACCTAAACTTTTACTTAAAATAAAATACAGACCCAATAATCCCTACATTGTTGCCCTTAAAATAATATTCGTAGCTACAAATTTAATCACGAAGTTTACCTACTGCCTAAATTCAAACAAATATAGGTAACTTAAACTTCGAGGACTACTCAAATTAAAATTATTAAACTTATATTTTATATAAAACAACTAGAATATTTTATAATATAGGTATGTGAAAGTTTAAAATTCCCACTTCCCGCTATCCCGCTAATCCCATCCCACTAATAATTACAAGCGAATACATTTTCGAGGGTTTTTTATAGTGGCAATATAGAGTATTATTTGAAGTATGTTGGAAGTTGTAATCATGCAAGTCGATCAAAACATTTCAATACGGCGTTGTAGAATATTTGACCTTTATTTTTATTTTATTTTATTTATTTTAAACAAAATTGTATGGTATTACAGTCGAAACTAAGGCACTATACGATTGAACACATAAATTACAAAAAAAAATTTTTGTTCAAATTCAACTCTCGTCCATTATCTCACAGTATCGCAGGCACATTCGACACACAAACACCCATCGACTTGCAAACAAATCACTTTCGGGTGCCCATGACAGCAGCGAGTTCAGCATTCTTAGAGCTCGCACAGCTGGCGAGTTTTTATGCGCCACAGTGCGTGTAATTGGTACTGCCAACAGGTTGTGAGTTCGCGGTCTGAGGAGATTTTTGGCCACAAATGGGATACCAATTTATGCGAATTCTATATTCCTTGTCCCAATGACCTTCGATCTGTACTCTAAATTTTCGAGTATTTTGTATGGCTCATTTCATCTACCCCAATGGCCTTAAGAAAATTAGCATACTTATCATATTCATTTGAATATTAATGGTCTTCGAGATATACATCATCAAACATTGGCAATTTTAGTCCAAAATAACCGTTTTTTGTAGGTAACTTTTGTACCAATAAGTTTAAATTTAAAATCTCTCTTAGGTTGTTAGTGACTTCAAATAGGAACAGTTTTATGTAGATTTTACATATATAACATCATAAACTTCTTTAGAATATCGAAAAATGTGCTTTTTTAGACCATGTTTAAAAAAAACATTAAAAATAATCTAATTTTTTTTCAAAATCCGACTCTTGCAAGTCAAAACAAAAGATTGATGAACGGATGACAGATTGTTTTGTAATCGTTCTTATAATATTCGTGGCGGAATAAGTACTCAAAACTCGAAAAGCAGGTCGGCTTCGCAATGTTCGTAACATATCTATATGCATTATGTGATAATTTGACGCTAAAGGTAGGTACCACATTGTCGGTTGCTGGCAAGGTTCCAATTAAATTGTATGGCGTAGCACCTTATCGATAACTGGCACCTTTAACCTTAAGCATCATGTACCTATTGTGTTTGCAACTGTGCAACGACATATTTAGGCATAGGTATTATTATTTGGAGTCAGATGTTTAATTCGTCCAAAATGTTGACATCGTCACGGGCTGATGGTAAAGATTGCCATCAACTCACGAAAGACACTTAATAAACAACCCAAATAATTAGCCATTACAATTTTCCTTTAATTTAGCGTTTACAATTTGACTATTATAAGTCCCCGGGTCAAACATTTAAAATCGCAAACATGTATTATGGCAACCCGTTCTTTTCATGTACCAACTTAAAGGTACTTACAGCTCAAAACGTGTACCCATAAAATTGGTGCCGCGTGGTGGTGCCGAACTGATTTTAACCATTCAAAGCAAGTAACAGGCTAAATAAGCGAAGTGACCAGTTTTGGTTTTAAGACCGAAAAAACTGGAACATATTTTTAAACGAGTTTTTTTCGATCGAGTTTATTTTTTTGGATGTCAATCTGTTTGTTTTTATTTTTTGTAGTAGAAAAACCATTTTTTGACGAAATTGGAAATTTTTTATATGTTTTATACTCAAAATTGCAAGCTCTTTCAATTCTGGTAGGAGAAAAAAAGTGTCCCAAGTTATTTTTCCATTTCGCCATCATTTTCTGATAGATTTAGTATGGCGGTAGCGCAAACGAAAGTTGGAAAAACGTATAGAAATTTTAGGACACTTTTTTACTACAACAAAAAATAAAAACGCCCTTTTTCCATCCTCCCTCACTCTGCGTGGTACACATATTTTATATTGTTTTATAGGTATATTTGTTTTTTGTTTTCTTCCCCTTTTTATATTTTTGTCTTATTTTCTGTTGTGTTTTCTACCGTGCCATCACTCAAATGGATCTTATGAATAACGCTAGCTAGCCAGCATTGTGCTGAGTCGGCCTCATTTCGTGATGAGACATTACCTCGTTCTTGTTGTCTTTGTATATCTGCATATGTAATATGCAGATAAACAACATGTATATTTATCGTTGCTTTAAAACAAAATGCGTAATGATAATGAACACTGGCTGATAGCTGCTCCATATTTTATTTTAGGCGATCGGTCTAAGGACTTGTAATTATAGCTATTGAGGTTCCCCAGGGACCCCTAGCGAGAACCTATCGAGGGTCAAACGGCGAAAGTTCGTTCCCATCTGGGCAGACCTCAATAAAAATTTATTGAACCTACTCTTATTATAATAGGTTAGTTTTAATGCTTATTCAACTTTATTATAAGCAATAAAAGTTTAGCTTTATATTATATTTACTTTAACGTGAATATTAGTTTATCCAAGCGGTTTAATATACGTGTGTAACAGGGTTTAGTTTAATTAAGCATTTCAATTTCGATATTGAAATTAATTTGACTTTGAAATTAATTTAAGTTACACGTTTTGAAGTACTTTATGACAGGTTAATTGTAAATCAAATCAAATTCAATTTAATGTATTTCATACCGCTAGAAAAACTGTAGGTAATTTCGCTAAGGACTTTCAAGGGATTAATAATGGAAAATTGAATAGTTTTGCCTTCTAGAAAGGTCGGCTAATGGACTGTATTTTCTCGTCAGCGTACAGTTTAGTAAATATACTTAGGGGTTCTGCAATTTTAATGCACGTATGTATTTTATCATCATCCATATTAATATTATCTTTCACGGCAGAACGGAGCGACAAATTAACGCGTTTTTTAAAGTGGAGATAGTTAAAGGGATGAAGAGTGACATAGGCTACTTTTTGTCTCTTTCTAACGCGAGCGAAGCCGTACTAGCTAGCTAGTACATAATAATATTCAAAACGGACTTCTGTTCATTCAAAAAGTGTATAAATTTATACAATTTAAGAAAGAAAGAAAGAAAGAAAGAAAGAAAGAAAATAATTTATTCAACAACACATCATTACATAGAAAAAAAAAAATACAGCATCGAAGTACCTTACAAAATTAAACAAGAAAAAAGAAAAAAAAACATAATAGTACACAAATGAAAGATGTGCAGCCGAAATGGTCTCCACTCAGCAATGCAGTTGGCACGCCATTGCGGTCAACGGCGCTGGTTTTCTGTGGAGCCAGCGGGGTGTACGGGACAGCATACTGCGCGACGTATGTTAGGCAAGGGAAATATACATATAAGTACAAGTACAAATATAAAAGATAAAATACAAAAATAATTACTTTACAGCGAAACTGGAAATACAAGGGAAAACGGCAAAAGAGGAAATATTCATTTTGGGATAGGGTGGGGCAAGCGTCAGGCAACAGAACTTTGTTGGTCCGTTAGATACATCTTTAGTTTCGTTTTGAAACCATTAACGGTACTGCTTTCTCTGATTGGAGGTGGAAGGTTGTTCCAGCACTTCGTGGCAGCATAACGAAAGCTACCACGGAATGCCGCTGTTCTGTGCCTTGGGCATACTAGTCGGGGGACACGTCTAATATGATTTCGGTAGAAAATCAACTTTTCAAACAGGTACACAGGCTTTTTACTTTTGCAAATGCCAAAGAGTAGCGTAGCAAAGTGAAGGGTGCGTCGACTATTCATATTCAATAGCTTGTTACTGTTCAGGTGTGGGTATGTTATGTACTTATTTAGCTCCCACTATGTGTTTTTGAAACCATAAGGTTACAGATGTAACCGGTGCGACGTGACAACAGTTTTTTAAGATACTTACTTATAAATTGGTTTATTAACTCTTTCGCACGAGGTAGTTCAATAAACTAAAGTTAAGCCGAAAGGGTTAAAAAAATTGGTTTACTAATATATCGCCGAAAATTGTATGGCAATTGCGTAGCGCGTAGCGTATCTTACTCCAACTACGAATGTGAGCTCAATTTCTTTAGGAAATGCAACCTGGGTTTTTATACTGGATGTGGTGGATGATAATTGGATTACTCTTGTTTTACTTGACAATTGAGTTCAAAAAATTACTGATTTTCATTCTCTTTAAGTTATCTCTCTCTATCACTCTTCCTTATTAGTGCTGTCGCACTGTCGCATTGTCATGACAGTTGCGTTTCGTTCGCGTCTGATCGTAGCGATTGGCATCTTGGCTACTTACGCAAGATACATAGAGTTACCCACGTGTATAAAGTAGAAAATAGCTCGACATGTTTCGGATCGATTCGCAGCCCTTATTCATGACATATGCTTGCATCGGTTATTCTTGAACGACGGTTGAATCGATTAAAGACGCGAGTAACTCTATACACAGTGGGCGTTAATAACCTGAAAGATTTAAATATATTTTTGACTTAAAAAAATTATAAATGTTGTACAGAGACATTGGACATAGCCAGAACCAGACCTTGCCTTAAGCAGACCGCCCAATTACTCTACGTCGCGTGTGATATTTTCCTGTTTTTTGGATCTGTCAAAAGCGTTTGACACGGTGTCTTACGACCTATTATGGTGTAAATTACGTAACGACACGACTGTCCCCCTTGACGTTATTTCACTGCTGCAGCATTGGTGTAAGAAACAAAAAAAATATGTTAAGTAAGCGGGGGCCTTGTCCAAGGAGTACGTGATGCAGTGCGGGGTCAAGCAGGGTGGATTAAGCTCTCCTACATTGTTCAACGTCTATATGAATGGAGTCAAGGAGCTCAGCAGTGCTTGCGTCGGATGTCACATAGAAGACATATGTGCCAATAACTTAAACCATGCCGATGACATGGTGCTGCTGAGCCCCTCGGTGGGTGGTCTAATAAAATTTTTGGATATTTGTGAAACGTATGCTGAGCTCCTGCAATTCAAATCAGGTAATAAAAGCTACTAAATGCAGGAGGTTAAGCTTTGTGGAACTCCATTTAAGATAGCCCCGAACGCTTGTGTCCACTGTAACATGTTGTCCCGCAGGTTTTCGCGTGCTAGTAAAGAAGTTAAGCTCATATTGTAGAAAGCTTTTTGTCAAACTTTCTACACGTGCGTCTGTGTTTGAAAAAAATACTTATAGGTTTTTATAGTGTAGATATGAAATTGCAACTTAAGAATTTAATGAAAGCATATTTGTGTTATAACTATGAATAAAACAATACGTAAAATTACAGACAATTTTAATTTATTCTCTTTGTTGGACCGAATATCGAATTTCAATTGAACTACGGTTCTAAGAAAAAATATGATATTTACGTTATTAAATAGGATATTAAAATGTATTTTATTTTTTATAATTTAAGTACATAGACCCACCCGTGTATTTTTAACCAGACGTAGGCATTAATACTATGAGCCGATATTTATTTATTGAATTAGGCGTTACTTTGCGGAATTCTATATTAATAAAGAAAATAATGTTACTTTGCTATTCCGCCAAACGTGCTACTCCATTAGTATCAACCCGTTATAACGTTAATTTAAAACCCGCTATGGTTCGTCTACGCAATGCTTCATGATAGGCGATGATAAGGGACGCAGCTATGCGTAAGAGGGAATACGCAATATTGCAGCTTCGTTCTTTTGCGTAGCTGCGTCCCGTATAATAGCATCAAACACAACCTCCGAAATGCCGAAAAAACAGGGTGCAAAAATAAACAAAACTAACATAACAAAATTACCCGGAATTTAGGGTACACACTACAAACTAACTTCCACTAAACAGATTTGGATTTAAACATGTTATTGCAAATACTTCACTCGCCCCAAATCCTCAACTTCTACCTGGTTAAACAGGGGCAAATTAAAAAGTTTCAGTGTTTGAGGTTTAAGGTACTTTAAAGCCGTTCGGAATGTAAACCATTGTTAGAATTAGATTCTACAAGTGAGGTGTTGTACACATACATATATTTTTGGGTATTTTAGGTAGTTTGCTCATCTTAGTTCCTCGAATGGTAAACTGTAAAAAACGATCAATCTAGAAGAAATCTAAGAATGGAAGTATTAATGACACCTATTGGTATCGTATCTTAAAAACCTGAATGTATCTCCGGCTGCCGCACATGTCAAAAACTGTACAAATACTGAAATGAAACTTAAATTCAAATAAAACTACTTTAGAACTTTACATAAAAATGTGCTCTTTGAATATATAAAATGGTTTTCATTTTGAAATCGTGGTTTTATAAAATGCACGGAGTAGAAAATAGACGTAGCTGGACTAATGTTAAAGGACAACGCGTTTGCTTTTACTTTGGTTTGTCCATATTCCTAGGCAAGTCTCGAGGAAAAACTTAAATAAATACGAGGAGTTTATTTCATTCCACGATACGAGTAGTTTATTTTATTCTACACTTGATAGGGCCGGCACGTGACCGGGCTGGGCCGATATATTATTATTATTTTATTCAAAAAATTAATACAGCATTACAGTTAACACCAATGCACTGTGAAAATCATAAATACAAAATATAACATACATAACACAAAAGAAAGGTAAAAGCATACAATACTATTTATACAATCGTGATATAATTTGGTTGGACTGTCTAATAAAGTTTCTTTTTCCTCATAAAAAAAACAACTTAAAAAAAACTAAAAGAACTAAAATTATAATTATAGTCGCAAATAAAATAAGATAATAATAAAATTGGGGTATGTCATATCGCTTAACCAGTTGCACCTCCATTTTTATTTTATGTACTTACATTAACTTTGATGAGCGTACTCGTAATTCTCGTAAGCACTTTGTCGCCTCCATGCTCTTTAGATCCGTGTAAACAGCGTTATCTCTGTTTCTATGCACTGCACCGGTTTCGGACCGATACAACAATTTTTCTCGCCCGCATTCCTATTATTTGTTGCTTTTTGTGTGCCTACCGTACACAAAAAAAAATACTTTTATGTTTAAGTTTTAAATAAGTGTATTTAGTTAATAAGTTCTTTGTAAATGTGCGCTCACCGATTATTTTAATAGTTGCATGGTATAGTATAAATTCTCATGTAAGTGAATATGTTCTGTATTCTTATGAGAAATAAAGATCTTTAAACCCAATATCGAAAAGTATGAGCTTATAGTTTTGTCTATGTACTCGTAATTGGCAGATTAAAGTCGGCGAGTAGAAAAAAATCATTTCGTACTAGGCGACGCAATAGCGTGGCTCCGTTGCGTCGTCTGTACCAGCGGCGTGAGCCGAAACACGACACCCTTCGACCAGAAGTCTGCGCTCGCGATGGTGTCCTGCAGCGGCCGCGGTACGCGCACCACAAACGAGCTGAAGTGCACGTAGTGGCGCGACTGCAGCTGCTGCACCCTCAGCGTATAGCCAGTCTTCCGGTGGACATACTCCACCACGTCGTTAGCCACGGCGGAGTAGTGCAAGCGCGACACGTAGAGCGCTCTACGCGGCGTGGCGACCCGTAGACCTGAATTAACCGGCTCGGCCGTGCCTTGCAAAGTCTTACGAGGCGCCCCGCGCGTCTTGCTCTGAGCTATCATGTGATTATTTCTATAGAAATTGACAGATTATAACTCACGAATGTTTAAATTGTATTCTGTCCAAAGTTGGACTATTGAGTAATGGATGACTCACACTAGTCCGATCCGATCCGATACGGGATTATCTGTCAGTTTCTATACAAAACGTCACGTGATCTCCGAGGGATCCGAGCTATCACGTGATTCTTTCTATAGAAACTGACAGATCGTCCCGGATGGGATCGGACTGGTATGAGTCATCCTTAAGTTCTTGGGATGATGAATCCTATGCTTATACATGAAATAGTCGGCTTTACAGACTGACATACAACGCCTAAACCGTTATAATAGAACCATGGCAACATTTCTAGTAATTTTCTGAAATTCAACCTTTGAAGATGGGACGAAGACGGAGGGCGCAAAGTCCACTGTATTTTGCCTTTTATACAAACAGCAACATCAACCTCCTTATTAACTATCCAACGGTAGAAATTATGTCGTTGCAATAGGGATCACAAACATGACGATGTACATTTTTATAGTATACTAGCTTTTGCCCGCGCTATCGTTAAAAAGGGATAAAAAGTAGGCTATGTCACTGTCTTTGTCACTGTATTTCCTGGCAATGTGGCCGAACTACTCCAAAACCCTGCGTAGAGAGATGGTGGAAAGCCTCGTCTAAATTTTTATTGTGCAGTTGGAAAATTATATAAGACAATGAATATCCCTATCACGTGGTAACTACGTAGATAAGTAACCTCGCTTTGCACTCAGTCGATTTGTCTTTAAAACGATCTTCACCCACTATCATGAAAGCTCCAAGGAAATTAATCTGAGAGTATATGTTGGCCAACCATCTCCCAGACGGTTTTCAAGATTTTCAACGCTAACAGAGAATTTCATGTGTATTTTAGAGAAATTGAGATCATTTTCAAGAGAGATCATTTTTAAGATTGCATTATGATTTAGGTTATGCAAAGATATTTATGATGTTACCAAAGTATTTTTTCTTAACTAATCAACTCGCACTGAAGTGTATAATAACAATATCAAAACCAGATCAAATTCTAAAGTTAAAATCGGCTTCCAGAAAAACTGCTATAGGCTACGACAAAGCGCTACGAGCGTAGCTTTTTTTAAATAATATATTGTGATAGCATTTTGAATGTACTCGATTTCTTTTGGAAGACGATTCAAATTTTAAAGTTTGAACATGTATTGTTGTAGATATTAATGGACCTTACAAGTTACAGAATATTTCACATAGCGCACTTATAAGTGCATGACAAATTACACAACGCACTAGTAATAATGTACGTGCCACAATAAGTATAAAAATCAAGATTTTGTACTCTAAATATCTTTCCTATTTATTATGTTATTGTTTTATAGCTAAAACATTCAAACATTCGCACGCGTCAATAACTAGTGTACCTTACGACAAAACGCGCTAATCAGCTCAACCATTTTAGATTTGAAAATTCGAATCAGCTTCCTCTTATTTACGGCAGCTTAATTCTCAACTCCCACAACAGGTTAATATCAGCCTGCTCAATATGCATTGGAACTTGGAACGGGTGGGGATTAGCTCCGGTTCTAAAGAACTCACGTTCAGACTTTAAGCATCGAGCTCATAAGAATTCACGCAAATGTATAGTGATGGGATATAACTGAAATTATGCATTTTCCGTTAAACTTTTTTTAATAACATTTAAATTTAAATTTTATTTTTTATACTACGACGGTGACATACAAGCATACGGCCCGCCTGATGGTAAGCGGTCATCGTAGCCTATGGACGCCTGCAACTACAGGGTGCTACATGCGCGTTGCCGACCCTTTAAAAAAACGGAGGATTCGCTGTGTTGCCAGCTAAAGGGGCAAGCTTTGCTCCGTGGCTATCAACACAGTGAATCCTCTTGGAGCTCTGGCTACCTGTCACCAACAGAATTATTTTACTAATATAATATAATGGACAATCTCACACAAATCAACCTAGTCCCACCATAATTAGGTCAATAAGGCTTGAGTTGTCGGTACTAGATGATGCTATAGGTGTATAACAGCTTATAAGAGCGTTGGTGGCCCAGCGGTAATAAAGTCCAACGTTCAATCCGAAGGTCGCGGTTTCAAACTAGTTTACCATCTGGGTTTGAAGATCAAATAGAATTGGATGCCAAAGCGGACTCCAGGCTCCCTGAGCCATGACATACACCGGAAAAACGCTAGGAACAAGAAAAAAAAAACTAAATAAATGAACGAAATAAAAAACGCGTGTATATAACTAACGATTTATCTGTTCTTTTACTCGTATTACTTACTTGGATGAGTTAGAGTCCTTCAGAACATTTTCTTAACACTTATTACTCCTTTTTGACGCTGAAGTGGTACACTTATCTATAACAGGATTCTCGATTTTCTTATTATTTCAAGCACTTCTGTACTTGTGTGTAGTGTACCGAAAATCGGGAAATCAAAGTAACAAAACATAAATACGCTTTTGAGTTTTTTTTTTAATAATCTGTGACATGTTTCGACTATATTTACAGTCATGGTCGGCCACAGTGATATTTTCACGTCCACGGCTCAACCAGCACCAATCAGGTTTTTACAATGTTAATATCAGTATGACTCGCAAATAAATATGCTCTTTTGAGCTGCAATTATGACCAAACATCTGATCGACAGATGCAAATCTGTACTGACGTTAAATAGTGCGAGGACACATTCAACTAATTTTATTAGTTGATATCGATAAAAATGACGTACACCCGATGTGTAACTTTAAGAATTTGAATTAAGAAGAAAACGACACACACTAAAATCAACTTTTGAGGAATAAACTTCCTAAATATTTTACATAATACGATCAACAGTGTTTTCATATTTTCAGACTTTATCTTCGTCGCGTATAATAATATATACGTACAATATCCATGTTTGCGTACTTAGTGATTTTTCTAGGTCAACTGAATTAATTCAAGCAAATTCGAATCATTTATAGTCTTGATACTGGTACATTTCTTCTGTTCAGTTCTATTGCTTTTCCGGATACCAAAATCATGTTTTTAAAGTTGAAATGAAACATTGTTTATTACTTATGATAATTATTATTAAAAATGCTTTTTATCGATGTCGACAAACTTAGTCGATTATTAATTAATCACTAGCAGTGGTACATGTTTGCCCCCCGTCAATCCGGAGTTCGAATTTATGAGGAATATAGGTTCAAATGTGTCGTGAGTGCTAGCCTATCGTCGCAATATCATACTTTAGTTATCTTTAAACCTGCTGACACTTGAGAAGTTAAGCTATTTAGTAGGTAGAGCTGAGAACATGTGCTTACCTACCCCTTCTAGAATTACAGAATTACAGGTTATGAGTTTATACAGGTATTTATGTGTACAATAAGCTAAACGCCAAAAAATCGAATTAATTCGTCTTAAGGTTATTTAAAAAAAAACGACACGTATTTTATCTTTATATTTTGTTCGTAAAATGACAAATTACGTTTTTTCATGACGTTTTCCTTCACCGAAAAGCGATAAATAAATATCAAATGATACAAAAGTCGTACATAAAATCTGAAAAATTCATTGGTACGAGCCGGGGCTTGAACCCGCTACCTTCGGGTTGAAAGTCGCATGCCTTAAGGATGAACACTAGGATGGGACGGGACGGGGCGGGACGAAACGATCTGTCAATTTCTTTAGAAAGAATCACGTGATAGCTCGGAGCCTTCGGATGTCACGTGACGTTTTCTATAGAAACTGACAGATCGTCCCGTCCCGTTCTAGCGTGAATCCATCCTTACTGCTGGCCTACCAACGCTTCGAATGAATGAGGATTATTGACAGAAAATATTCTCAACGCCCCGACACTATTCCTCACACACAATGAACGAAAGCTAGAGATTGGAAAATATACGATTTCTTTTCATCTCCTTAAATCCTCGGACGTCGACTTTGAAAGAAATTTTATTTCGTGCTTCACATCGGCCGTTTCCCGGAAAATACTACTTCGTAGGTACTAAGTAGCCGTAAAAACCAATTTAATCGAAGTTTGAACAGAACAATAAGTAATATACCTAACCTACCTTTTTTTATATACCTAACTATTAGCTCTGTGAGCTGTAGAGCTCGCCAGATGGTGGTACTTACTGATGAGGTTTAGAGCGCCGTTGTTACAATTTTGCGCTTAGGACCTTTGTGCCAATTCCCACCATTTAAATCGCCATCCTACCTCCTCTTCAAGAAAAGAGCATACTTCAATCTCACATGCTAGCAATGCACTTACGACCTTTGGTTTTGCGGGTTCCGTGCGTTTGTTTGGCATTCTATCAAATAAATAAAAAGAAATGTAAAAACTAATTTTTTTGCAATAAATATTACAGATAGCAAAGTAAGTATATAAGTACATTAAGTTACAAGCTTCCGACTTTAGATAAAAATAGGCACTTGAGGCATTGTAGGATGCTGGCGGCATTTTCTCGTTGTATCGCAACGATGATACGTTGTGCGAGGAAACCACCAGCTTCGGTCACCAGTTACATCAACCAGACGTTTCGCGATTTCCACAAAAAAATTGCGTACGCTGGGACCCCATGGATCTAACCAAATGGTACAAGCCCGACCATTTTCTGCCACTTCGCCCGCTTTTACATTAGTTCGTTGGAAGTAGGACGGTGCCAGCGTGTCTACGCAGGTAGTATTCGACCCAAACTCCAAGGAACCAAGGACACCCCATCGGGTACCTTGCCATCTTTTCTTTTTTTTAGAAAAATAAATTTCTTAACCCATACCATGCCATCATCCCTGATAATGCGTGTCGGCTCAAGGAGAGCTTGATGGTGGCAAGAGCCCCACGGATTATGTCATTAAGCGACGATTGTCTCGAAAAACGTCGAGCACTTTTTTACAACTTAATTCGTGGTATTCCGGTTGGTCTACGTCTGTGCCACAAAGGCGTGAGTGTGGCGCATATACCGAAACCCCCAGTCGCAAACCAGTCGCCAAGTCTAAGGGACGCCGGATCCAAGAAAGTATGTACCAAAATTAGGAAATCATATTTTTATTTTCTTTTGATAACATTGACTCTCTTTGAAGTCGATATTCAAACATGGGTAAGCTTCAATTCAAAACATTAAAGTCAGCTGATCTACATTTTGTGGGTCGTTCTGCCTTTTTATCAAAAAATTAAACGTAATTTTCTCGAATTCGCAATCATGTTGCTTTAAAATAAATGATAAAAGTAGAAAGAATAAAAAACTACATATTTTTCGAGAGTGCTTACGCCTTTGAAAAATATTTCGAACCCAAATTGTGACGAAACCACATGTTATTTTACCCACTGTTTAATATATTAGACTCCGATCTTAATTTAAGTTGGCAAAAGAGCAAAAAAGTTTTTTGCTAAAAGTAAGTTGATTGTGACTGATTTTTGGATCGAATATTTATTAAGAAAAAATCTCTTAAATACATATAAATTGTGTGCATTAGAGAAAAAATTGGTATGATTTACGTTCAATCACACCGAAACAATACTAAATTTAAAAGCCTTTTTAAATGATTAAGGACTCGTGAGGTATATGATTGAATTGTTATTTTCATGTCAGTAGCGTATTATTTTCATTGGTTTTCCAGAAAATACCTTGACAGAGCGGCTTTTGTCAGTGGATACAGCTTTCAGATTTAGCTGTCTGCCATTGTGTTATGAGAACAACAATCAAAATAATTTTTATTTTTCTATTTTGGTGTTCGAGGCGTTCAAAAATTGCAAAAGCGAATTATGTTAATTTGAAAATGTATTGTTGGATAACCCATTTATATTCATGGTAGGAAATCAATATAATATATATAATATATTTATTTACATAATAATTATATCTACTAGCCCAAGAAATGACGAGTACTTATTCTGTACTGATAACATAAACCATATTTTGGGCTTTGACTTCCTGTACGAAATATACTAATAAAATTCTAAACGAGTCTGACAGACAGATCATTATCGTGAAAAAAGAAGAACGACCCATAGGCATTTCTATTCCTACAAAAAACAGTATCTGCTAAACACGTAGTTTCTCGCGTCAAATAAATACATTTCAGCAAATGGAGCCTCACTCACGTGTCAGCTTTAAATATGTTTACGTTATTTCTTCTGGTATTTTCTGTTCAGCTTGATAATATCTGATCGTGAAAATACGTTGAAGTGACGACTTATTTTTCCTGTTGTTCTGGAATTATTTCTGCTAGTTTCGGTTAGTATCAGAAAAATATATGAAATTTTGAGCCATTTTTTTAACCAGATAGGATCGAAAGAGCTCGTGATTCTGAGTAGAAATCGCATAAAAAATATTTTTTTTTGTGGTCTTTTCGTTTCAATGTTTTTAGGGTTCCGGACCTCATAAGGAAAAAACTGAACCATTTTAAGATTACCTTTTTATCCGTCCGTCTGTCCGTCCGTCCGTCCGTCCGTCTGTCTGTCTGTCAAGACCCTTTATCTCAGGAACGCATAAAGGTAGCAAGTTGAAATTAATACCACATGCACAGGTCTGCGGTCCCTTGAAGCTGTGAAAAAATCAAATCTATATATCAACGCGATCAAAAAATGCGGCCGTTTATGTCGCATTTTCTATACATTTGCAACGACAATCAAAATGTAGGGTACTACTTCCCGTTAACCTGGGATCACGAAATTTAGCAACAAGCAAGAACTTGTGGCACAAGTAGGTACAGAAAACATCCGAAAACCGTATAATTGCCACATACTGAGAGTTAAATAGTTTTCAAAAATATGTATCTATGCATGGATTATCAAACTAGTTTTTTTGTGTTAATATTGCTATGTACCCTAACCGGGTTTATGTGACCTCAAGCTGGTGATGATGCTTATTTTTAAGACCTTATGTAACATAATTGATGCAATAAATGAATTATGAATATATGAATTATTCGTTCTGTAATATCTATGTAATCTCTGTAGTATCTGTAATATGTATGTTTATTATAGAAACGTAAATTTACTTGTTATCATAGGTTACACGTTTTATAATGACCCTGCGCCAACTAAATATTTCTGTTTAGCCCATTGTTTGACTGGGTGAGAATGCCTCACGGCACTAAGTGCGCCATTTTTACTTTTCGTTCTTAAACATTAAAATTTAAACAAATAAATTACCCTAGGCCACTGTAGGACTATGTCATAGTGACGCTATAAATCAGATTGTAAGAAATATCTTACTGCTTGTTATTTTGATATGGTTCTAGAGTGGCTAGGGTTCCAATTAGTTTTCTGTAGGTATAGTCAACCAATGGGAACCCTAGGCCACTCTAGAACCGTGTCAAAATGACAAGCAGCAAGAGTTTTCGTACAATCTGATTTATAGCGTTACTATGACATAGTCCTACAGTGGCCTAGGGTTCCAATTGGTTGACTGTACGCATGTAACGGTATAAGCCAAACCAAGTTTCCACGACAATACCGTAAATTTGGTAAAATAAATACAAACAAACTGGTATTGCCACCCAATACCACAATCACAAAGGAACACTATATTGTCTGTATAAAATTTTCATTATAACTACGTCGCACTCCACCGGGCATTTTGGGGGCAAGTCATTTGGTAAGTTTTACAAAAAAAACATCTTAAATTACGAGTATATGTACTTAGTATTTGTAACATACTCGTAGTTACCCATATTTATCATATATTAATCTTACATGTGTAAATACTCTTTCAAGTGATAACTGATAAGCGCATTTAAGTGGCCATTTAAAAAAACAAATAAATAGCTGACATGCATACATGCGACATAGAACCTTGACTGCCAAACCTAACTAACGTACATCCTTAGTTGCTAAGGTATTTCGAATTGCACATTACAAAAACTATTTACCCAATAATAAGTACAAATACTATATTCTGACAACTCTAAAATTTATTTGTGAACCTTACCAAATGACTTGCCCTCAAAATGCCTGGTGGAGTGCGACGTATTTAGAAGTATTAGGTATCTTTACCTAACGTATGCCCTCCTTTAGACAACCTTCAGCCGGAAATGTGTGATTATCCCGGATCGAAGTACTAAAACCCACGCTTTTGTACTGTTATGCGAGACGTCGGGGCCCTAGTGTCGTTGACCTTTTAATTTTCGTCATTCTTACGGGTAGGGGGTACTACACCATAGATAATAGATGGAGTCTCAAGCTTAAAGCTTTAGGCGTTTTGTGTAGGAGTTAAATGCCCGAAATTTTAGTTTACCTTATCAGTATCAAGAGAGGTATGGGCACAGCTGATGCATATCGTTTAGTATGGTAGGGCACAGCACAACGAATGTCGTCTCGCTCAAATCTGGAGCAGAGCCCATCTGGGGAAGTACTTCCACCTTACAGAAAACCGCAGTTTAATAACACTTCACCATACTCATAGTGTTATGTTTCTGTTGGTGAGTAAGGTCGCCAGAGCTCCAAGAGGATTCACTGGGTTGACAGCTGGGGACCCACTTTAGCTGTCAACACAGCGAATCCTCTTTTTTTTAAAGGGTCGGCGACGCGCATGTAACACCCCTGGAGTTGCAGGCGTCCATAGACTACGGGGACCGCTTACCATCAGGCGGGTCGTATGCTTGTTTGTCACCGTCGTAGTATATAAAAAAGTACCTTATACTTGTTACTTCCCAGGTTAGTGAATGTAAACTTACCTAAATTATTAACCTCAAAACTTCGTAAAATAGTGGTTAATCAGAAAGCTGTCTTCGCAAAAAAGGGCCACTACGTCACAGTGTTTTCTAGAACCCACTGAAAGGAAAAATACTTACCTTACTTACATAAAAAGAACTATCAAATAGTCGCCTTCAAACATTTATAAAACAAATAATTCGTTCCGATTTCATTTTACACAATTATGACCAAATATCCAAACAACCGAGAAAATCGCGTTTTAAGGATGACTTACACTAGCATAGCATAGTGATAGCTCGGAGCTGTCGGATGTCACGTGACGCTTTCTATAGAAATTGACAGATTTTCCCGTCCCGTCCCGTTCTAGTGTGAGTCATCCTTTATTGTCTGTTTAATAATTTTTAAGAAAAAAAAACCGACTTCATTTGGTTCCCGGTAAAAGTGAAATTAAGAATTTGTTTGAGTTAGCCAGTTTACTTTTCAAATATCCAATACACCGCACGTGTACGATTGAAAATTGAGGAGCTTTCTTAATGTCCTAGGGCTTCCATCATTACATTTGAAGTATAATCAAACGGAACTCCCTTGTAGACCTTTAAACAAACAAAATAACAATGTGTTAAATTGGATGACAGACTGTAAATTAACGAGCATATTCATTATGCCATCCCTGGTTATCAACATCAGGTCCACTCCAGCAAAATGATGGCCACAGTAAGAAAATGCCTAAGCTAATTATGAACACCCTCTAATCACAATTAACCTGCCGTTCAAATTTGAAGAGTTCTCTGAATTCTTCTAGAACTCCATCATCAGAATATAAATCAAATCAAAAAGATGAATGTCACAACTAGGATAATAAGTAGAGCTAGGTTTATTAACCAGTTCCACTTTGCGATCCCTGGTCTTCATCATCAGATCAAGTTCATCAAAATTTTGGCTCCGCCAAAACACTGTTTTAGTTACTTAAGGAAACCCTCAAATCAGAATGCATGTGCCGTTAAAATTTGAGGAGTTCTCTCAATCCCTCATGAAGCCCATCATCAAAATAGAACTATAATCAAATAGGACTATCTTGAAGGTATTTCTTTACAAAGAAAAGATGAATGTCTCAAATCGGATGATAGAGCTGGGAATTAACAAGCAGTTCCACTTTGCCATCCCTGGTCTTCATCATCAGGTCCACTCCACCAAATTGATGATGTTCGTAAAGAAATGCTCGAGTGTCTTAAGAAACTACCCAAATCATCATGCATGTGCCTTTCAAATTTGAGGAGTTCCCTCAGTTCCTCATGGATCCCATCATCAGAAATTGATTTTGAAAAAAACGGAACAAATCTGGAACCGTCTATTTTCAGAAAAAAAAATATTTTTTAAAATCGGACTATAGTCCTGGGAATTACCAAGCAGTTCCACTTTGACATCCCTGGTCTTCATCATCAGGTCCACTCCACCAAATTGATGATGTTCGTAAAGAAATGCTCGAGTGTCTTAAGAAACTACCCAAATCATCATGCATGTGCCTTTCAAATTTGAGGAGTTCCCTCAGTTCCTCATGGATCCCATCATCAGAAATTGATTTTGAAAAAAACGGGACAATCCTGAAACCATCTATATACAGACAAAAAAATATTTTTTAAAATCGGATCATAGTCCTGAGAATTACGAAGCAGTTCCACTTTGCCATCCCTGGTCTTCATCATCAGGTCCACTCCACCAAATTGATGATTTTCGTAAAGAAATGCTCGAGTTTCTTAAGAAATCACCCAAATCAGCATGCATGTGCCTTTCAAATTTGAGGAGTTCCCTCAGTTCCTCATGGATCCCATCATCAGAAATGGATTTTGAAAAAAACGGGACCAACCAGGAACCGTCTACTTTTAGAAAACAAAAAAAAAATTCAAATCGGTTCAGTAATGACGGAGTTATGAGTGAACATCCATTAAAAAAAAAAAAAAAAAATAAAAAAAAAAATTCAGTCGAATTGAGAACCTCCTCCTTTTGAAATATTGAAGTCGGTTGAAAAAAGGAGAACAGCCCAAAAACATTGTTCCTGTTAGTTTTCACTGTTCCCACACACTTTTTGTCGTCTGCCCTTTCCCAAACACGCACTTAACATAAACCATACTCGCTATCTTTCATAACTTGACCTAATCAGGCCACACATTATGCAGACGTCCCGCTCAGACGTATTGTTGATTATAGCTTACGCTCTCTGCTGTTAAATGCCAGGCTGAACTTATCAACCTTTAGCCTGAAATATATAGTAGCATGTTTCATACAAATTTTAACGTCCAATGTGGTCCAATCGTCCACGAAAGCATGTAGTATTGAACTTTTCTGGAGTACTAGTACTTATAACTATAACTGTAAATATAACTGGTGCGAGTTGGATGATCTTCTAGATAACTTCACTAGCTGTTCTTCTCGTATCGAATATCACTTTTTATACTATATTTATTATATATGGCTTATTAAAACGTAAAAATAATTTATTTTAAGAGGACACCGTTGAATACACAGTCACAATAAGCAGTCTTGTCGCTTAAAAGCGATCTCTTCCAGACAACATCTCCTAATAGTAACTCAAATAGTCTATATGCCAGTATTTAGTCCACCACTTTAATAGTCCAGTAGGTATATTTTAGATTTCATTAAATCTCAATAGTCCTACACTCTAGCGGGTGCTGCCTCTGCGTGCGTCCCATCACTCGGGCAGGGGCAACATCCGCTCAGTGTGTTGGCTGCGGCTCCGTGTACGCCTCCCAAAGGTCCAAAACACCACAATGGTGTTGATGGGAACCCCACACCGTGATGGGAAAGACACTTAAATAAAATAGTGACATCCAATTCGTAGCAATGTGATCTTTAATGGACATTGTGGCCTTTATATTTTATTGAATTTGAATTCGTTCAAATCATATCGCAGTAACTTCTTACTCGTAAATCAAACTTAATGTTCCATTGATAAAGGTTTAATAAATGTTTGGAAACAATGAGAAAGCAATAAAATAGTCAGACTAGACTTCTGCAAAAACATTTTGCAAACAATGTTATTTTATATTCCTAAAAGGCAATTTATAAAAGTCCTTTTAATAAAATATATACATTAAGTGTAACTTACCTACCAGGTAGGTAGTACAGTACCTCATTTACCTTTTAATCTAAAATAGGTCCTTTCAGCGTGGCCCCCCATCAGTGACTTCCCATCCTAACCTGGTCAAAATCTCGGATAAAGGTTGATTCAAACTAGAACGGGACGGGACGGGGCGGGACCGGACATTTTTATTTTTTTATTTTTTTTATTTTTTTTAGGCCGGCCCGGTCACGTCCCGGCCCGTTCAGTGTGAGTCATTCTTAATCGTTGCACGCGGATGGCACATGATGGAAAATTATGGAAATCCTTACAAGGAATATTTCCAGGAGACGTAAATTTTCCCCTTATTAACCTAACATGATATAGGTTGCTTTGATATCAACAAAACCTGCTTTATCATATTCCGTCACTTCCATCTACAAAGGTCACCGTATTCAAACAAAGGGTCCTATAATGTAGATAATGGGAGCGTGTTTCCATCATTAAGATTGACTCGGAGACGGGACGAGCCGGGGCGGTCTGTCAATTTCTATAGAAATAATCAAGTGATAGCTTGGAGCCCTCGGATGCTTCGAGACGTTTTCTATAGAAACTGACCGATCCCGTCACGGTCTAGTGTGAGTCATCCCTTATCGACTTGGGCGTGTTCGTATCGGTACAACCAGGAATGAACTCTTGACTCTAGGAAGCGTCTTTGAACTCGACATGTAATAGTACATTATTGCAGAGGCCGGGAAACCGAATTTCGTGGATGAGTATTTTTTGTCGGACGAAGCGAAGCTGAGTTTGACAATTTCATACGAATCCACGAAATTCTATTTCCGTCCGAGGCATATATAGTGCTTTTCTCCAAACATGAAAGGAAATAAAATGTATTCTTGCATAAGATTTGAAAGGAAAAATAAGGTACCCGCCTAAACTTTCTTTTAATGCACAGTTGTGTTCATAAAAAAAGTTGAAATGTCTTTAGTTTTATTAAGCCGTATCTACACGACCTTGCACAGTGAGCCGTTTGCAACTCGCGATAGAACGAGACAACCAAGCATTTGATCTCCTTCTCTCTAGAACTACTACAAAGCCAGCCCAGACGGGGCATTTTTAAGCACGATATGATCAGATTGACAATTTGATGTCAATCAGATTGCCCCGTCTGTGCAGACCGTTTGGTCGCGGCTAAAGTATATTTGGCTGTTTGCAATATTGATAGTCCAAATATTTATTTAAAAAGTAAAAAACAATACAGTAATGGATTTTAGTACAACTTCCTGGCCGCTAAAACGGTAAAATAATGAATTCGATTTTTTTTAATTTGAGTCGGTACATAAGGAGGTTCTTTTCGTACCAATTTTGCTACATTAATGTGAACATTTCCGAGCATATTGGAGAAAACTTAATTTAGCTCCCAATGAGTCAGAATTTAGTAAAGTGAAATTGGCGAGTGGTAATAAGTGCGGATCATGGGCAGGTACAATTTGAATTCAGCAGCAGCGGTGTGGATGTAGGTACACAAAGTAACTGTCATTTATTTAATTAATTTAGTTGTTACACCTACCTGGTGGGTCCTATATTAGGAGCAAAAAAAATATCGTAGATAGTACTCCCCAAACGGAGCAACGTTTAAGAATCGAGCGACTTTCGAAAAATACGAAAATCGACGAGCAAAACAGAGCGACTTTTAAGAATAACGTTTTTATTTTTATTACACTTTAAAGTTTGTTTGAAGACGCAATGTACTGCAATTTTATCATTTTTGTACTACTAGAGACGTCAATTAGGCTGATGTTAGTATGAAAAAGTAAAAAGAAAAACCTACACAATGCACAATTTTTAAAAGTTGTTGACCTAAAGTTGTTAGGTTTGAAGATACCTACGATAAAAAAAAAATGGTTTTGTTATTGGGCCCACGCGGTATAACCTAAATGTATAAATAATGTGTCAAGTAAAGAAACATGGCGTGTTTAGTTAAAAACAATTAGTTATCTTATCTTATCACATCAATTCCAAGATCTTGATTTCGGACTTCATTTTATCAAGTTATTATCCAGTAGTGTTACCATTGCGATTTGTCACAATTTACAAAATTATTATTATCTTCATTTTAATTTTTTTAATTATTATTTTAGCAAATCACACTGTCTATTTTGAGAAAATCCGCAAAAAAGCAGAAAAAATAATTTAGGTCCCTATTTCAATATGCACCCTGTATGCACTAATAATATCGGGACTGTGGTCCAAAATCTTTAGCCCTGTAAGTCTAAAGTTTCGGACAACACCGCGTATTATTGAGCGCAAGGATTTTTATATACGTATTTCATCAACTATTTAATTTACCTGTGGTTTAATTTCTACAAGTTCGGTTGAAACCGTCGCTCGCCTTCACTCACAAAGCAATGATAATAACAATCAAATTTCTTGAATAATAAATTCTGATAAGGGTATGTCATAATTTATTTATCCAGCGGTTGTTGGAACAGTTCTTGTGATCATTTCTTGGATAACTGTAATGGCTGTCTCCTAACTTATTTCTAAAAGGAATTAGAAGGTAGAGTAAGAAAGAATTATAAGATCTTTCGGATCGGATCGTCGATTTGACAGCGTGATAATAAAATATCAGTGTTCTATTAAAGTTGAGTGGTTATTGCCACCCGATCTTTAGTTACTTTAATGATTTTTCTTCGTTTCATAGCGTAGATTATTTTATTAACGAAGGCAAGAATTAAACACGTTTTGAAAATAAGGCACTAGCAAATTAGTTTCCGATATTTTATTCGGTTCGTGAAGTATATTTAAGTATGAAACATTATAGGTTTTACGATATTTTTTGGAGAAAATGGGTGTGTACTCTTAACAATATGTGGTGGATAATTTCGATAATTTGTATAAGTTATTTTTTGTAAATATGAATCACAATCGACCCAATATTACTCATGAAAACGGTGCACAAAATAAAAGTTGTTCCATTATTTCAATATCAAATGGCTTCGATAATTTCATATGGCATATCCGGATTAAATATTTACTTGACGGCAATCCGATGCAGAGGCTGAAAAACAAAGCGAAATTGGAAACCATCCATCAAAATTCTGCCTATAAGTGATTTTTGTCGTTTGGTAACTGAGAATTTATTTTTGGATGAAAACGAATTTACAAACTTTTTTTGATTCCCAACAGTTGATTATTTCTCATTTCTGCTTTCTACGTCAAACGAGCTCCGAGAAAAACTCATTTTTTTATGAAAGAGGAGGTAAACGAGCAGAAGTTTCGCCTGATAGTAATTGTCCCCGCTCATGGATACTTACAACACCTGTGACGTCACATGTGCGTTGCCGGTCTTTAATATGGAAGTACACTCTTTTCGTAAAGGTTTTAAGGTCCAACTGGTCCGTAAATACAGTTGGTGACCGTTCACTCCAGATTCTAGCTGTGCGGGGCAGGAGATTTCTAGTGAAACCCACGGTTAAGGACTGCCAACCATCTAAATGGTGGTAGTGATGGTCGCGGTGATGGCACTGGTACACAGGCGTTCAAAAAATGCATGGGCAATCCATGAATGATGATTTCATAAACTGCCCATGGAATTTCGAACGCAATAACATGGTAATTTACAGTAGATACTGAAGTGTTATCTTCTGCTTCGTAAAAAAACGTTATGTATAGGAATATGCACGGAGTAAATACTAAAAAAAAGTTTCATACCGCTTAATTTTAATGTTTTTATAGCAACGTCTAGTAGAGCTAAATTAGGTAATACGAATTGAAAAATAGTTATCTTTACCCGATTATAAATAATAATAATATATAGTTAATTATGTCTTAAGTAATTAACTATTAATAATGCCCAGTTTGTGTCTCAAATGTTTTGTTTGTTTGTTGTGTTTGTGTGTGTCAAATGTGTATTGGCATATTTAACACCATTAACGATAAATATAGAAAAATCAAAATAACTTGTATTAAAAATAACTAAAAAACCGACCAAATGCGAGTCGGACTCGCGCACGAAGGGTTGCGTACCATTATTTAAAAAAACAGCAAAAAAAAAACAAGTTTTTTGTATGGGAGCCCCCTTAAACACCACGGTGATAAACGTCTTAAACATTTATTTAATTCTGCTTTTTAGTATTTGTTATTATAGCGGCAATGGAAATACATAATCTGTGAATATTTCAACTGTCTAACTATCACGGTTCTTGATATACAGCCTGGTGACAGACGGACGGACAGACGGACGGCGGAGCCTTAGTAATGGGTTTTTAGGGTTCTTTAGGTCCTTTTGGGTAGGGAACCCTAAAAACTAACAGCCCCGACCTCTATTACGGGCATTAAGAATGCTGGTAGCCTTAAATTTCCTGAATGAATTGCAAAACTTATGCGTTGAGTGAGGTAATTGCCAGCCGTCTTATCCCCGGTGACGTCAAATATATATACAGTCACGTCTATAGATATCTATTTTTTTTTTTTCATTTATTTGGGTAAACAAACAACAGTATTGTTATAAAATGTTTACAGTATGTGTGACCAACACCGTTCACCACTTATTCAAGTACAATAATTTGAATCATTCGAAGCTTTACAGGGGTAGGGGTAGGGGAGTGGCCCCTAGCTAAAGTGTAAAGGAAAAACTACAGGAATTTATTTTTATTACATACGTATGCGTAAAACTAATTTTAACAAAACTAGTAGTAAAAGCATTGACACTTAAAATCATACAGTAAAATATATGTGATAACTGAAACCTACCGAAGATACATTTACATTTGAAGGTACATTTTGATTTACTAGATATCTCTAAGTATGCCTATTATATTTTGTTTGTATACATCAATGCTACCATGCCGAGGGGGGAATATTTAATTTAACATTTATTTTATTTTAGTACTTATTAAATGTTTCACTTATAACAAGTGAAACATTTAGTAAGTACTAAAATAAAATAAATGTTATAAGTACTAAAATAAAATAAAGAAGCGCTTACTAACATCAGACTACTCTCTATACTGTTATTACGTCAAAGTATAGTAGTTGTCACCAATTGTTTTAAAAATGGCGTTTGTATTGTACCTATTACCGTAATATCTGTTCTAGTACCACTAGAACTATCTAAAAACGATAAACGACTGTCTTTACTAAAGATACATAAATCGTAAGTATACCTACCAAGTTCCTTACCTCTTATTTCTATTTTAGACAAGACAGAAAGTATCTTAGGTAAGTGTGACGGGTAGAAGCACTAAATCTTCTTGTCTTAGTTTCGGCCTAATTGTTTTCTTATTTATTAAGACCGCTTAACAATTAGTGAAAGTGTTTTTCGAGGCGTTTGTCAAACTTGACGTATTTTACGGTTATTTTTCGGTATTTAAGGTTAGAATAACAACGATATTTTTATGTTTTTGATATAATTAGTCATAATAATAATTAGTTAAATTAAAAAAAAACTCTATACACCTCCCTTTTTTCAGAGTGCGTGAACAAGGTGTAAAAAAAGGACGTAATTCTCTCAGGTTATGCACAAATGAGAATTTACAATTTCGTCCCGTGGATATAAGATTACATTTAAGGCGCTCTTTTCCGAGTAAACACCGAACTCACTCAGCTTTGAATAAGTCGTCAACATAATTAACAGTGTTAAAAAAATGTATGTGTAGCTATTATGAACTTTATTACCCGTATTTTACGTGAACGTACATGCACTAACATTATCTAGGTACTTTCGCAGGGTTTGCCTCAATTAAATGATTTATTTATTCACTACAATAAATACCTACTAAATCTACGAGCATTACCATGCGCGAGAGCATTTTCCATCTCACCCCCTCATTCCTATATGCCCATTCTCTATCTCATCGGCCGAAGCATTGGAAAATACCGCCTTAAGGATGACTCAGACTAGAACGAGCCGGGACATCACAATATAAAAAACGTCATTCTTTCTATAGAAATTGACAGATCGTCCCGTCCTGCCCTGTCCCGTCCCGTGCTAGTGTGAGTCATCCTTTAATTTACTGCCTATACATAACATAAGCTGTATCAAGTAAAATTCACCTATCATCATGTTACATCATAATCATTTGCCGTTCATTTTATCCACCAAGTACTCATCCCAACTTTTCAGCGATTAGCTCTGCCATTAGAGCATAGATTTGGAGCAGCTTTTTAATACGATTTCAGTCAATCGAGTGATTGGTTCCCGCCTCTAAATGATGTTCAGTGATTGCCGATTTTTGAGGTCATTATTTTTAAACGCCCGAATGTGCTTCTTTTATACGGCATGATATTGTGTGTTTTGTCTGTCCTATATAAGAGCTACCATGGCATGGCTGCAGTCAATTTTGTAAATTGTATATATCAAGTTTTAGATTGTATGTACTAAGTAAAATAAAAAATAGCACTAAAGTACAGAAGCTTCTCTTTCCTACATTTAAAGTTTAGCTTATCAAGATGACATTAACATTAGGATAGTCACTATGCTTTCAGTTGCGTATTGTGGTACAACAAATTGTATAAACATACTCGTAATTATAAATAGGAACAAAATATGTATCGGAAAATGATTTGTATTTTAAAAACACGTTTTTATTGATTATTTATTAGTATTGGTATTCATTTGTCTAAGCAGAAATTAGTATGCGCGTTGCGCGAACCCTGACAGCTTATGCCACCTGTAGGCGGAAGATTTTGTATCAGTGACCCTGGAAATAGCAAAAACTGGTTACGACCCTTGCAATTTCTCCTCTGCCAAAAACATGCAATCGTGGACGTCTACTCCAGCTTTTTGTGCTCTAAGACTTTACCCTACACGTTTCCTTGATCCCTTATCCTCAATTAAGGCGCCCTTCAAAAATACAGCATCTGGCTTCGTTAACGCGTAAGCTGACAATGTTCACATAACAAGCGACAATGTGATATAATAATGTATGTAGGACGGCAATATCGGAGTAGTGACGTTTCTGAGTGGAAACATATTTATGTGAGGAATGTTCCCGACTTATTGAAATACTTAAGTTTTTTTTATGTTTTTTAACTTATAATTAAAAATTATTTGGGGACAATCATACACAGATCGACCTAGTCCCAAACTAAACAAAGCTCAATAAAGCTTGTGTTGTGGATACTAGGCGACGATATACATACTTATATAGATAAATACATACATATATACATAGAAAACGTCCATAACTCATGAACAAATATTCGTGATAAGCACACAAATAAATACCCTTACCAGGATTCGAACCCAGGACCATCAGCTTCGTAGGCAGGGTAACTACCAACTAGGCTAGGAAGGCCGTTATGGGTCGATCTTCTTTTTAACAGACCATGGAACGTCATTGCTTCGCTTTTTCAGAATTTTGATCATGGTTTTAAATCCTCTATTTAAAAGCATGGTTTTCTAGTTCAAATTTTCAACGATTAGCCAACTGTCCTACGCTGCCCATCTTTTACATCCCTTACCCGCAATTATGACGTCCTTCAAAAATACAGCATCTGGGTCGTTAACGCATAAGCTGACAAAGTGCGCATTACACACGCGTCATTGTGATACGAGTATAAGTATGTAGTTAGGACGGCAATATCCGAGTAGAGATGTGTTGCGCTAGTTTATAAATGGGAAAAAATTGAGAGGAATATTCCCATCTCAAACATTTTTCGTAACAAGCTGATACCGATTAATTTTGATTTAAAAGTAGAATTGCAATTTAAAATTTTATACAAATGTGAAGTAGAATTCACACATCTTTTTAACCATTGTTTAAACATATGTAATCACATATGTTTGCATATCAATCGACTTTTGAAAAAATTGTCTTGAGATTGAACTCGACTATTACCCATCTCTGACCTTGTGAATGTCTGAATTGTAAGCAAGCAGTTTTAAACGTATTCTCTAGGGCAACAGTAAGAGCAAACTGCAAATTGCATTGAGCAAATATCAACGGAGTAGGAATTAGCACCTATCGGTTTCTAGCTATTTATATTTTCTTTAAAATTGGGCATAATATATATAAGGTGCTAACAAATTAGTCACGGATATTTTAAGAGATAATACATTGTATTAAAACAATTAACTTTAAACTATAATTAAGGAACCTTTGTATATAATTTTTTTGTTTTCATTTACCGAACAAAATTAATAATTATAATTCCGTCTAAAAATAATCACCATGTGCAAATTTAACTGACAAGATGTTTAGCATGACGTTGACAATCGAGTATTTGATTTGACGTTAAGTGGCCAGTTAGGTGTTAGGTAAAAGAGGTACTAAAATATGTTCAATGAGTATTCATTTAATAATCACACTAACAGGGTGTTTTAATGTTGCAAATTTGTTTCCTAGTTTTCTCCAAAAAAACATAACAAAACTTATGATGTTTCATACCTAAATGTACTCCGAGAACCGAGTACTATCAGCGGTAAAAATATCCGTGACTAAATTGTTAGCACCTTATATATTACAAATATAAAACTAAATCTCTATTGTACACATTATAATTTCAGTTAAAATGTTACACCCCATAGATTGAGCCAACGTAGACTAATTGAAGGGACACAGTTATGCGTTCAAGAGAGAAAAGGATATTGCGGACTCGTTCTGCAGCAGAGCAGCGTCATTCATTGACCTAAGTTTGCCTATGTGTAGACCGGGCATTATATTTTAATATACGCATAAGGAATGTAAAATTATATTGATTAATTTCGAATAACTGAAAACGTTCTAAATTCCGAAATTTGTTCCGGAAAAGCCTGAGTTTCCTGTGAATTTCGGAACTTCTCAACGTTGTAAATAGTTATATTCAATCCAGAACTTGTTCACTATATGACATGTTTTTAAATTTATAACTTACTAGCGACCCGCCCCGGCTTCGCACGGGTTAATATTATACATATAAACCTTGCTTTTTAATCACTCTATATATTAAAAAAAACCGCATCAAAATCCGTTGCGTAGTTTTAAAGATATAAGCATACATATGGATATAGGGACAGAGAAAGCGACTTTGTTTTTTACTATGTAGTGATGTAATAGTAGTGTGACTACTTAAAAAACTAAAAAAACATGAATCGAAATATTTATTGCAAATAATAGATGATTTGATTCGTGCTTTACAATTGTATGATATCATGTTCCCATGTCACGTCATCGGAACATGTCATGTTCTATCTAGGGCATTTCGACAAGGCTATTAAAGGGATATCCCTTTTTTTAATATTACCGGCACATCTTCATATCCCCACGTCACATCACTGGTCGTGAGCATTAAGGGCGTGTTGACATGGATATTGAGGTATATGACGGTACAATGCCTTTTTCGTGGACAATTATGCGAATAATGTTTGGTGGTCCGGATTTATGTGTCCAATTGGCGTGGATTGTCATGGCTTGTAAATTTACAAGCATTAATATTAATATCCATTTAAGTACCTACGTAGCCTAAAGACTATAATATACCGGGTGTGGTTTGTAATAGGAGCAATAAATTTAATCGTGAGTATTACTCCCCTGACTTATTTAACAACGTTTGCTATGCGTCTCTTAAAAATAACGTACGTTTCGATTTGATTACACTTTTAAGTTTATTAGAAGACGCAATGTACAGCGAATTTTTGATAGCAGTCTTATGTTTGTGGGAATCACAGTTCTAACCTAACTTAAACCACTTTCCTGGTAGCATTTTTTTTAGTAGGGGGCCGCTGTTCTAACCTAACCTAACCCATTAGGTAGATAGCGGTTTTTTGTGAAGGGTCACAGTTCTAACCTAACCTAATTTCCAGCAAGCAGTTTTTTGTGACGTTCGCAGTTCTAACCTAACCCACCCTGATGATGATTATGCTTAGATAATTATATCAGAGGCTACTAGATAATTTAAACCTTCTTCATAGCGTTTCTCCGGCTTATGTTGCGGCTCAGGTAGCTGGGGTCTACTTTGGCAACTAATCCCAAGATTTGGCGTAGGTGCTAGTTTTACGAAAGGAACGACCTTCCAACCCAGAGGGTAAACTAGACCTGATCGGGATTAGTCCGGTTTCTTACAGTGTTTTCCTTTACCGAAAACCGATTGGTAAATATCAAATGATATTTTTGGGACATAAGTTCCAAAACCGATTGGATATACCGACCGGTTTAAAAACCGATTGGTATATACGAGACGAGCCGACAGGATTTGAACCAGTGACCTTCAGATTAACGCTTTTGGACGTTTAAATGTTAATATAAAATTATTCATACGTACGGTTATATGCGCCTTTTATGTACACCTTCAGTGATGACTAAATAGCTCAAGGGAGATACTTACCTGTAAAAAAAAGTTAAGTATTAATATATAGAAACAATAATTATGCTTTCAAAATCTTACAAAAAGATTGCAAAAATGTATTGCATAAAATGTCAATAGGTAGATATAGACCCCCTGCATAAAAAGTTTGTATGCATGGGAGGTTCATTATCTCTGATAGCGAACTGTACATAATTATTGCAGGTATTACAGCAGTAGTTAACGTTACAAAACAAACAAACAAACAAAGCCACCAAACTATTTTTAACCGATTCTTTTGAACACGCTTTTATTTAGGTTGCAACATATGTGTGTTTGTGTGTATTTTAGGGTCAAATCTTGCAAGCTGAATTTGACTGTCCGTTATTCGAATAAGCTGAAACTGCTCATGCTTTTGAAGGTTATATGACAATACAATGCTATGGTACCAAAGTACAGTCAGCGATAAAAGCTTGTATAAAAATTAAATTTTTAACACTTAACTTATTCTTTGCAAACCCTTATCATCCACTAGAAAAGAGTCAATTTTCCACTTGTTTTTTCACGCTAGTAGATAGAACTTGAATTTAAATGATGGTTTTGAGTAATACATATTTGTAACCATTCATTTGGATGGTATTTGTTACATTATAGTTTTTAGATTCAGGTGAGAAATGTTATATTTACCTACACTAGGGTGTGAAAATCTGTTTTCATTTGTATAAAATTTCGATTAATAACCGATCATTAACCGGTTTTTCCATACAATTACAAACCAATTTACACTCTCTAATTTACACACTCCGCAGCAAAACTTTGTTCGCCTGCCGTGGCTTGAAAAATCTGCTCGTTGTTCAATTTTATTGTGAAATCTTTCGCTTGCTCAGGTCTTATATTAAGCAAGAGGTAAACAACAAATTTGCTCGCTTATAAAATAAATAACTATAGAGAGGTGTCGCTGCTCTTAAGAATCATGTTCAACCGCTATTTCTATCAAATTTCTTGTTGGTTGCAAAACTGGAGGTCCCGGGTTTAAATCCTGGTAAGGGCATTTATTTCTGTGTACATCACGAATATTTATTCCTCCACATCCTCACATTTTTTATACACCTATGTATTTATCTATATAAGTCTATACCTATACCGTCCCATAGTACTAGCTTTGCTTTGTTTGAGACTAGATTGATCTGTGTGAGATTATCCCCAGATGTTTTTTTATTTATTTATTCATTATACCTACATAAATTATAAATTGAAAGAGATGTCATATATTCTGAAAAAAGTGACCAAGGCCCCCTGTGAGCATGGCTGGAAACGAACCAGCGACCTCCTGTTTTCGCGGCAGACGCCCTCACCGGGGGCCTTGGTAACTTTTTCTGTAGTATATGACGTCACTTTAATTTATAATTTATATATATGTGACTACTTCAAAAAACACGAATAAGATATTTATTACAAATAATAAATGATTTGATTTTGGCTTAAAAATAAATTTGTTTACCTAGAGATTTAAGAGATAGATTGCGTGCACTGTGTATCAGTATTCTATTACACACATCGCTGAGTGATATATACGCCCCATTTCTTCTTCTATCTACGACCCATAACTCCCATGTTAGGTTACGGCCGTTTTACGCCCTAACGAAACTGTTGTCGTAAAAAAATAATTACCTACTCACATTATATTTAATGTTTTATTCATGTTGTGGGTGTAACGGTTCGATCGAAGCCTTGGGGATGCTACTTTTAATTAGAAGAAAGCTTAAGGATACGCTTACACAGAAATATTGTAAATACACTGGAACGCTTACAAATTCAATAATTAATTATTGAATTTGTAATCATCCGGTTTCAAATATTAGTTATAATTAGGGTTAGGATTTTTGTGGCATTTTAGCACAAATATTGCAGTGGAGTCGCCATTGTAGGTATATTTTTTTATTTGAATAAATGAATAAATGATTGATTATTTTATATTATGTAGATTTTCAAATATAAAATTAGATAAATTTGAATAGTTTAGCTCACCCTGAAGTGCCTGGAAATATTTTTCTACTCGTTTACCTTTTTTATTACCTACTCTGTCAATTTAGATTTTGTAAATTTCTGTCAATGTAGAAGATAAGTGACGTTGTTATTATTCTCCGATAAAAATGTGATATATCAAACCACGTTATCTCTTCCAAGCAAATTAACTGTCAAACTGCAAAGTGTTATTTTAAACGTCAAACTTCTATGACATTATTACGTTTATGCAACACTTTAACAGTCTGTGCTATCAAAATCTCTGAAACTTACCTTAGATGGACTCTATTAGTAGTATACTGAACCTATTTCAATGAAAAATTGTCCAAGAACTTGAATAGGTAAAGCATTATACATTTTATCAATATATTATGTTTTTATTGTTTTTTTTTAATGTATTAATTTACTTGTATGCTACCAATAAATTGTATTATACGTTTTGGGTTCATCAATAATTTATTTATTCATTCATTCAATAAAAAAATATATAACAACGACGCCATTGCACTTTGTTCACCTATTGCCACCAAACATCCCAAATCTAGTTTTAATGCAAATGACCATGTTAGCTTACAATCGTATATTAGTAAATTCAATTTTGATTGAGCGCAACGAATGGAAAGAAAGAAAGAAAAATATGTATTGCATTATACCATACTAAATACATAAGTCTCTAGATACGCTTAGGGCAACGGTAGCTACAAGAGTGTTGCGACAGTATCTCGCAGTTCAGAAGACACCGGTGGTATGTTCGTCTCGCTCGTGCCAGAAGAATGGTAGGAGCGAGACTAACATACCCCGAACGCCGCAGTCGCTATCGAATATGGCCACATACATCTCATGGTAGGCACGAAAAGTATGTCCGTCTCGCTCCTACCACTACTCTGGCAGACACTATACTGTCGAATGCCTCAGCCGCAATCGAATGCAACTACACACTGGGTGCGCAGCCAAGATGCCAATCGCTAACGCTCAGTCGCGAACGTAACGCAACTGTCACTGTCGCACTTATAAGGAACAGTAATAGAGATACGAGTAAGCGATGGTGGCCCAGCGGTATGACGTGAGACTTTCAATCCGAAGGTCTCGGGTGTAATCCTGCCGGCTCGTACTAATGAGTTTCTCGGAACTTATGTACGAAGTATCGTTTGATATATACCAATCGTGCAATCGCTTTTCGGTGAAGGAAAACATCGTGAGGCAACCGGACTAATTCCAATTAGGCCTAATTTACCCTCTTGGTTGGTCAGAGCGCCTACCGCGAACCGCGAACGAAAGTATACCGCCCTTTCGCACTTGTGATTTCTCACTCAAGTACGACAGAGAGGTGAAACTTCGTTCGTGGTTCGTGGTAGGCCTTCAGATGGCAGATAGCAGCGTCATTTTCTAACCGTTCGAATTTTAAAACTTTTTGTTTGAAACAAATCAAATTATTCTATTTAATATATTTTGATTTGTTATTAAAGTAGTAACACAACTATATGTAAATTATAAATTAAAATAGATGTCCGAGGCCAATCCGAGGATCGAACTCGGGTCTTCAGCTTACGCGGCTAACGCCATAACCACAAGGCCAATTGGTCTCACCGAATGCCGGCGAATTTCTCGAGTATATGCAATCTTAGTAACAGGCAAGACGCCGGTGGCCATTTTTTTTTCTTCTTTCTCTAGACCGCGAGACGCTGTCACGGCTCTCTTGTGCTGGGTGTATAATTATTTTCCTTCGGATTTTTACGGAAATGCTCGAACGTGTCATGCTAATTCAGTCGGTGTCAGTACTAAAAGTACCGAGGTCGATTGAAGTAGCATGACATAATTTTACGAGTATTTCCGATAAAATACAAAGGAAAGTCATTATGCACTACATCTGCAATCGAAACAAAGCTACCTACCTAGTTTAGCAGCATCATTTCAATACCATGTATGTATAGTTGTTTGTGTATTAAATGTATGCATTTTTTTAAATACTCATAGAAAAACGTCATGAAATATCATAAACTACTCTAAACATTGAAACCGGCGCGGCCCTGCTAATACTAAAAAAGTGCTTCAACGGGGCGTGAATAAAATCCGATTCTAGCTAATTTATCGAACTCACAGTGGGTAGTTGGCGTCTAAATGTATAACTGCCTGATCCCTGCCAAAAAGGCTCCAATTATAACTATACTGAATTTGCCTTAATTATAAATACCCGTTCATAATTAAAGCATGCTAAAACAGAAGCAAAGTTATTGAACTTGAACTTGATTTTAGTGTCGGTTCATTTATCATCAAATGGAAAGTTCATGTGATCAAAACATCGTTTTAAAAACTTATTAGGTGCTTGTACAAGCGGCAGTTTACAGTAGTTAATTACTTAATAAAACTGACTTAATGAAACAGTTTAATTAATATGCCGTTATCGAGAGTTTGGTTAGTCTATAAAACCAATATGAAAATTATGTTTATTCATTGCATCAGAAGAGAAAAGACCATTTTTAGATTTGTAAATTTTAGATTTGTGAGGGGTAATTTTACACACTGTGTTTTATGAAAAAATAGCAAAAGTTTGCAACAGATCAAAACCACCCAAAAATGGGAGTGGAAAGAGGGAAAGAATATTTCCTTTGTCTAAAGTAACCCCTCAAATCTCAAGTAACCCCAGTCGAAACCTAAATCTGTGACCCAATTCTAATGTTGTTATGTTTTATGGGCCTTAAAAGACCTTTATTTTATGGGCCTTATTTTATCGCTACTTTAACAATTTGGTACGATTTTGCGCCTCGTTGGTTCCTGTATTCAATGGAAAGGTAAAATCGTAATTATTTTTAAATGCATATAGAAATGTTTATGGGCGCTAACCTCTAATGTCTTTGATTAAAAAAAAACTATGCTAACCAACGGTATTTAAAATGCTCACGAGCAATGAAAGAAAAATTGTAAATAGATTTGTTATAGTCAAATTAAAAAGGAACTAATGTTTTTGTATAAGCCATGAGGATTTAAATGCAGGACATTTTAGTTAGTTTCCTCGACATGTCAGCCCTTAGCTCAATTATAGATACTAACTTTTGCCCGCGGCTTTGATCGCGTTAGAAAGAGACAAAAAGTAGCCTATGTCACTCCATCCCTTCAACTATCTCAACATAAAAATCAAGTCAATTCGTCGCTCCGTTTTGCCGTGAAAGACGGACAAACAAACTGATACACATACTTTCCCATTTATAGGTAACATTAAAATTAGTATGGATTTTATATCTTAACGGGTTTTGCTAGCTTAGCGGCCGCGTGGACACTTTCGGCACTGGTTTATACAAAAAAACCACCATGTGACCAACCTACAGGAAAAATCAGATATTTCATCGGAAAAGATCTTTCTTCTTCAGAAAGCGATCGGTAAACATCAACTAATAGGAACTTCATAAATGAGACCTTTCATGTGTCATTACTATTCAAAACAACACTCTGTCCGACGACGCCTGCCCGAAGCAGTCAAAACATGACACACAAATTGTGATTAAAATCACCGTTTTAAGGCTGACTTACACTAAAATCCGAGGGCTTCGAGCTATCACGTGATTCTTTCTATAGAAATTGACAGATCGTTCCATCCCGCCCCGTTCTAGTGTGCGTCATCCTTTAAGGATGACTCACAGTAGTCCGTTCCGTTCCGATCCGATACGGGACGATCTGTCAGTTTCTATAGAAAGTATCACGTGATAGCTCGGAGCCCTCGGAGGTCACGTGACTTTTTGTATAGAAACTGACAGATCGTCCCGTATCGGATCGGAACGGAACGGACTACTGTGAGTCAACCTTAAAGCGTTTTTTTTTTTCAATATTAATATCAAAAAATAACTAGGCAATCGAAATAGTCTTCAATAAATATCAAAAGCGTAAGCGTAAGCGTTCGAAGTCAATATTCTGGCGGAATGTTCGAATTACAATAAATTACATAGCTTTACAGCAGAATTCTTCGATATACCAGAATTTATAGCAGAATTGAAATAAATTGCCTATTTACTGATATTCCTTATAACAGTCATAACACAATTTAATTTATGTTATTGATATTGTTTCTACGACGTATTGTTTGGGATATTTTGGAATGAAATGAGGATTTTATCACAGTAGAATGTGACAGTCAGTACAACAGGCGTCACCAGTGACCATGACCGGAACCAGTGGATACCGATTCGTCGTTTACTCCAACTTCGAACAAAGTGCCCGATCTCGGGTAAAAATAAATGACCACTTTTAAGCAGATTTAACATTCCCAATCAGCCGACTTTTTCATATAGTCTTGGAACGTGACGGTTCGTTAAGTACCAACAGCCTATAAAGTTTGATCTGTATTGGTAGTTCTCTGTATGAATTAGACAATTAATGTGTACGCCTCCCACTCCATCGTAGTAGTGTATTCAAAAGAAAAGATGTCAGAGTAATACTATGGGCCTATGTTCATTCACATAAGTATGTCTTCAAATATACAATTTAAGGATGACTAACACCAATCCGATCCGACCCGGGACGATCTGGCAGTTTCTATAGAAAGAATAACGTGTTAGATCGGGGCCCTCGGAAGTCACGTGACGTTTTCTATAGAAACTGACAGATCGTCCTGGATCGGATCGGATCGGATGGGTGTGAGTCATCCTTTATCTTTGAGTGTATTAACATTATTATTGTTTACTGCTCCTTATTATACTGTGTACCGATGTTCTCAAAGGTGGTAATAATGTGCGCATTGCTACTTTTCCCCTCCTTTTATTAGATTTATAAAGTATAGTTCAATATCTATTAACTTGGATTTGCTATAAAACACATCCGAATGAATATAAGATGCCTATCATATTACAATACTAGCTGTTACCCGCGACTTCGTTCGCATTAACAGTTGAACTGTTAGTACCTTTAAGTTGGTAAGTACATGAAGCACGGATGGCCTTAATAAAATTTTTGTGTCTCTAAATATGAAGCACGGATGGCCTTAATAAAAATTTTGTGACTCTAAATGTTTGATCCGGGGACTTATAATGGTCAAATTGTAAACGTTAACTTAAAGGAAAATTGAAATGGCTAATGATTTAGATTGTTTAGAAAGTGTCTCTCGTGACTGGATGGCAATCTACGAGTATACCATCAGCCGGTGACGATGTCAACATTTTGGACGCATTAAACATCTGACTCCAAATAATAAATAATATTTATGCCTAAATAGTTGCACAGTTGCAAACACAATAGGTACATGTTGCAAGGTTAAAGGAACAACATTGCCGGTTATCGATAAGGTGCTACCGCCATACAATTTAATTGGAACCTTACCAACAACCGACAACTTTCAAAATCATGTGTGCCAAAATACAAGCGCAAATCACCCCACCAGGCGACGACAAAAATCAACTGTCACACCCATCGCTGATCAGCTGCCAGGCACCCAGATTAATTATCGATGATATTATGGTAAGTATCTAGAGGAATGTCGTCGCTCTAATTGCATACTTATTTGCGTAGCCAGCTCTTAGTCTATGGTTCCAGACCGCCAATACTCGATACCTCCTACGTATACTGAGCCAAGTGCAAAATCATGATTTTACAGGAGAGCTGTTCAAAGGTACAAAGTTCCATAACTAACTCATACGTTGGAATAATTTAATGAAATTTTCAAGTATATTTAACAAATATATTTTGAATAAATGTGCATATTTACTTTTTCGAAATTAATAGTAGTTTTTGAAAAAATGATAGTTAGCCCAGTATACGTGAAATTTTCGAGTTCCAGTTTTTGATAAACTGAGCCAACTACCACTTGGTCCAGTATACGTAGTAAACTACGACTAGATGAATATGGATATATTTTTAGTATATTACATGTCTATTTTGTGTCATGTACCATTTAGTACCTAAACAAACTCAAAGCTCTTACTCGAATGGATTTTATCTGTTAGTTTTCGTTTGATTAGTCACTTGTACCAGTATACGCCTGAATTCATGCATTGTGTACCAGTATACGTTGAGGTTCCTGTATATGTTATGGACATTATAGTTGGCTTAAAAATATATGTATCTAGGATATTTAAGCAAATTACGTTTGAAAAACAAAACTTAAAACGAATTTACACTAAAATTACTTTTATTATAAAGGTAAATTAACTTATCACAGCCGACATTTATTATCGGTATAGTACTGTTTAAACGTTTATTGTGGATTAATTATGTCAAAGTCTTAATTCCCATTACTTAGTGTACATCTACAAAACCAATAATTTTCTATTACCTTTAACACAAAAAAACTATAAGAATAAGCTTAACTAAGGCGTGTTATAAAATATAACAAAGGGAATCCAAATTGAATAGAAATAAAATACTCTTCTATAAAACAAATTAAAACATATAGTTAGGTACGTTATAACTTCTTAAACAGTAGCTAGTTTAGGTAAAATTATTTACTTTTTAAAAGATTATTAGTTTGAGATACAGTAGGTAACAGAAATATTTTTATAACAAACAAACTGTATTTTATTATTTCTAAAAATCTTGAGCTTTACTGTTTATAATATAAAAATTATCTTGAAGATGACGGGATATCAGTATTGCCATTGCCACTTTAAAATACTATCGCTATTCAAATTCGTTTTAAAATCACCGAAATATTTGTTATTGCTTTTGGGCTATTGAAGATGCTGCATCGACCAGTTGTGATCTACCGTGGCAGCCGTTTATAAATCATTACTGATTCCCGTTGCATCCAGAAAGTTTCTTTGGTTGGGTTGTAATATTGTGCCTCATAAGGTATTAGGTACAAGCCTACCATGGTGGATAGGTAGTATAGGTACTTATTTTAAACATTAAGATTTAGTGGTCCGCAGGAGTAGATAATGTGCATCGCAGTTTTCTCTGCTTCCTGACAGAACTTGCATGCTGCATCTTTTTTCTTGCCCATTATAAACATGTGTGTGTGCACAGGCTTTGTGTCTCTTGAGCCCTAGCAGCTCTTTAGTATTTTTGTCGTTGAACCCTTGGATTTGAGTGTGTATTTCCTATGACGGACTTCCACTCTGCGCTTGTTCTCATATTTTCTTGGTTCAGCAGAAAACATTGTTTATCTCCTGTTTGGTGACTCTGCAGAACGGTTTTGGTTGGCCACCAGTGGTGTTTTCTGGCACGTTCATCCGCTAATTCGTTTCCACCAATATTCTCCAATATTTTACATCAATATTGGAGTGTCCCACATTAATAATATATACATATATATATATATATATATATATATATATATATATATATGTATTTGTTAAAATATATTATGAACTTTAAATCTACGACAGTTTACAATTTGCCTGATTTGTACGAGTCACTTCAAAATATTCCAGTAGATGAACAAAACTAAATCGCTATTTCAAAAGTTACCTTAAATATGAGCAGGTGAGACAATTGTCTCTTAAGGTTTTGTAGAACGTAGGTATAGCTTCTAATAAGTCTTACTTTAAATTTTAAATTTATTTTTATTGCTATGAACAAAGTCATTAAATGTTACATCTTAATTAAAATTACAGTCCTGTAATTAAACACTTTAGAACGGATAAATCGCGTTTATTAACACCATGATCCTACGTTTCGAGCCCTTTACAGCACTCGTTTTCACAGGGTTAAGATGATGACTGAGAGAACCTCGAAACGTAGGATCATGGTGTTAATAAACGCGATTAATCCGTTCTAAAGTGTTTAATTTCAATGAATAACAATCGCGGTAACAGAAGACAATAAAGTCCTGTAGTTCAATTTGTCCTACAAGTGAGTTGTATCAAATAATTTCCAGTTCATTCAGGTTTCGGTAAAAAACCCGGACCCCAAATCCAGTCAAATTACTGGTAAACCGGTAATCCGGTTCGCGCATACTGAGCCAACTGCCACTTGCACCCGATACGTGTACCGCGTATAGTGGTACAAGTGACTTAGCTCAGTATACGATGCTCTAATTGAAAAAACGTTGTAACTTGGCTCAGTATACGTCACTTTATTTCGAAAACTAGCAGTAATTTCGCCATGAAATTTTTATAGCATGTAGATATCAATATTTTGATCCCAAATATGCAAAAAAACGAAAATCGTAAAAAAGTCACTTGGCTCAGTATACGTAGGAGGTATCGTCATAGCGACTGTTCATCAATAGTAAGCTAGGTGCAGTTGGACTGAGATGGAATGAGACTAGTGAGTTCTCTGAAGACAGAAAGGGATGGGGCGAGCGTGTAAAGGCCATCTGCACCTCTAGAGTGTTACAGGACAGTAACAACAACATTGTCTCCTTGAATAAACCCCAAGGGTAACGGATATTGTCAAGGGTACGTAATTTATACTGAAGCCATTCCTAAAAATACGCAATTTAGCTATTTCAATCTGTCTCCCTCATATTACAATGCTCCAAGCTACTTATTAGGTACATATTTCAAATTAATTATAAATATTCACACTGACATTTGAATTTAAAACCCAACAAGCGAAGTTTTTATTTCGCTACAAACAACTAAGATGCTTATAAGTAAGATGTCAACTTAATGAAAATATGACTGAGATGCTTTCTTTTTGGGATTCTTGTGGACTCAAGGTGACGTCAATGATCTAGACGAAACACGTTTATATATTTTATTAATATTTAAACGTCCTCGATGCTTTATAATCAAATTAGCGAATGTATGCAGATTTGTAAGTTATTTGAAAAAATAATTCTTGTGCGATAAATTAAAAAAATGGCCGTACCAATTTGTTCTTCTAAATCGGTTATTTTCTAAATTGCCATTTACAAATGTTTGCAAAACCTTAATGACGCCTTAATGGGTGAGAGACTTCGGCTTGGCAAACGCAGCGTAGGACGTCCACCCACAAGATGGACAGATGACCTTATGAAGGTCGCTTCCAACGTGTACATATGGAGGTCAAAAGGGGAGGCCTGTTCAGCAGTGGCCGTCTTATGGCTGATATGATGAATGATATTGCTTAATCTTCGGCGATAATTATTATATTAGTAAACCTTTTCATAGTGTGGTCGCGGTTCTTTTTTGGCATATTAAGGTTACAAACAAACCATTAAGTAATACAGTTTTGGCGAATTTCGATAGCAAATTAGTATACTATACAAAAATATAAATAGAAATAGGAGACTGAAATATATACGGGACAAACGTTGTTTGTCGTTGATCCCGTCAAACGATCCGACAATTCAGACTCCCGCAACGACGGCGCCGGATTGCTCAAATCAGCCTGCGTCGTCGCGCGCGTTCCGTTACCTACGCCGGTCTCGGGCTGTGATGCCCGAGCCGCGAAGGTGACAACACCACTCTTTCTGTCTGACGATGACTGCCCGATGCAGTCGAAACATGTCACGCCTATTGTGATAAAAATAGGTGAGTGTTATCCGTTGCAATTTAATATCAGTATGACTCACGAAAGTTTAAATTGTCACAACAACATGTCAGCCCAACAGAAGTCTCTTTTTCCTCCTATCGTTTTCCCGGCTTATGCCATGGCTTATGTAGCCTGGGTGCGCCTTGGCAACTTTTGGTTGGATACTAGTTTTACTACAGCGACTGCCATCTAACCTTCCAACCCAAAGGGTAAACTAGGCCTTATTGGGATTATTAGTCCGGTTTCCTCACGTTTTTCTTCACCGAAAAGCGATTGGAAAATATCAAATGATATTTCGTACGTACGTACGTTCGGAAAAACTCATTGGTACGAACCGGCAGGATTTAAACCCGCGATTTTCAGATTCAAAGTCGCAGGCTCTTACCACTGGGCCACCGACGCTCTCCCAACAGAAGTACTATTATAAAATTTGAATATAAAAACTACTAGTAGTTATCGCACATATAATTATAAATTAAATTAGCTAACTTTAATACTAATATATAAATTATATAATGTACCTATATTATAACGATAGATACGAATGAATCTTATATAATTTGCCTCGTAAAATTCTTGCAGATAACAAAAAAACACATTATTATAACTCGTTTTTTTTTTCAATTTAGAAAAATAACGGTCGTTTTATGAATTATTTCAGTCATCTCTTGAAACTATTAAGAAAGGCTTTTAAAAATGTTTTCCTAAAAATGTCATAAAGAAAATCGGACGATTTTTCTAATTAAAAAAAGAACACACATACTTTTAGCTTTGCAAACAAATGTAAGTATACACTATTTCAATTTTGTACATTTTGCTTTTTTTTTTTGGTGTTGAATAAAACTTTTCTATGTCTATGTCTATGTCTATATTTTTGCCTTTCAGACATTTCTTCTAGGATGTTGTTCTAGAAGAATTGCGCCGGAAGTTTTAATGTTTATGATAGAAAGTAATATATATATATATATAAATTCCCTGTTGTTTCTGAACAGCAAAATATGTACTCAACGAAATAACATAAACATCGTATCCACGCAACATCTAATTGATTTCGGACGTTAAAAAGTAAAGTTTACGAGTATAAAGCAAACAGACACGAAAATAATCTCAATGGTTCATTGTGCGGATTTAAATTGATTTCAGATTCTTGAGCTTTTCTATTTAGGTTTTTCTCGTCTTATTTTTTCCGCTGTATTTGCTTTTCATGGAAATAAAAGATCGCTTTAACAAAAAGAAAGGTCAAAACCGTGACTGTCTCAGTTCGTCTTATTTATGCGACCGTAAAAACCCTTCTTTGAAATATTAAAGTTACCAGCTAGTAATATTCGGGTATTTAAGTGAAGCCATTATTTCAGTTCAAAGTGGCCCTTTTCGAGTAGTTTTGTGAATAACTGATGGTATACAGGATGGATTTTGTTGCAAATTTGTTTCCTAGTTTTCTCTAAAAAAACATGATGTCTCATACCTAAATTTACTCCGAGAACCGAGTACTATCAGCGGTAAAAATATCCGTGACTAAATTGTTAGTTTATAGAATAAATCCTCTCTCAATGTGTTTCGGTAAGCGTTTATACCTTCTTTATAACTATTACAAATTTCAAATCGGTATCTTTAGTAGTACTCGAGATATATAACGATGTGACAGACAGAGCAAGTCGCAACATAAGGGTTCCTTCTTTACCATGTTGTTACGGAACTCTAAAAATATGAAACTGCCGCTAAGCGACTGTTCCTTGGCTTATCGTCAAGTGATACTGGATTTTAAGCTGCTTGTAACAGAAAAAGGTATATCATACATCGTTTCACATATGAGCGCCTATAAAACAAGACATCACTTGCAGAAAAGGCCAAGCAGAGTGCAGAATACTTTATAGTAGAAATGACTATAATAGGCGTAGTGTAACATTAAATATTCGACTAGTTTGATTAGATCCTAAGGAGTATTGAAATAAAAACACCTACAGTTTAACTTATAACATCAGCTTCAGTATACATACACGATGATTTTTAATTGTTGATCATGATCAGGTATGAATTTATCAAAATAAATGAATTTACATTTTAAAATTACATTGCAAAAGGTCCTTTATAAAGTAACAGTCAAGTATGACAAAGATAAAACATGACACATGACAGCACATGATGATTAAACACAGCTTAGTAGTAGATGGTTTAGTAACCTTTTACAGTGGTTCAGCTAACAAATTTTATTGAATATTTCAAAAACGGTAAGTTTCATAGAGAAATTAACTAGAGTTAACCTGAAGAATCTCCCCATAAAGTGAACAGAAATAAATAAAAACAGGGTGTATTTAAATAGACACATCGGCCGTAAAACTAGCGCCCACAAAGCGAACCCCAGGGTCCCTCAGCCATGACATAACCCGGGAAAATGCTAGGAAGAAGACAAATCGGCCCAGCCCGGCTCGGCTAGCCCAGTGTCCCGCGAGTCATCCTTTGGACTGAAATCAAAGTAATTTTTTTTTCCAACTGCCAAAAACACAAGCCACTATCTTAATTTTGTATTAAGGATGACTCACGGGACGGGACGGGATGGGGCGGGACGGGAAAAATCTGACAATTTGTATAGAAAGATCACTTGATAGCTCGGAGCCCTCGGATGTCACGTGACGCTTTCTATAGAAATGGACAGGTTTTCTTGTCCCGCGCCGTCCCGTCCCGTTCTAGTGTGAGTCATCCTTTTAGCAGAGACGTTTGCGAACGAAATTCACAGTTTCATATAATTGAAAGAAAAATAGAAAAAGTAATTCCTACATTGTTATCGATGATTTCTATGTCTTAGAACATGGATGCCTTACAAGTGTTTAACACTTTCGGTTGATGTCGCTTCGCGTCTCCCTAAAGCGTATAACCAAATGGAAGAAATAGTGGAAACATTCGCTTGGGTCGATCGGGCGTCGATAGCTCAATTGGCAGAGCGATCTGACCGGTGTTCAGAGAGGTCGTGGGTTCGAATCCCGCTCGACGCGGGCAATTTTTATTTTTTCTTTTAATCACAAAATAACATAAGCCACTATTATGCCACTACGGAATGTATACGTGCTTGAAACAGGCATGAATGCTCGCTCAAATAAGCTTTTTGAAGTTTTTTCGATTTACTGAATCGAGATTGGGACAGAAAATAATATCTAACTACGTTTTTTCAATAACTTCGTTTTATTTTTGATGTGTAATATTTTATAGAGGCGCTAGTGGCCCAGCGGCGTGCGACTTTCGATCCAAAGGTCGGGGGTTCACAGAAAAGCTTTATGATGAAACCGAACTAGAATATCCCAATAAGTTCAAGTTTACCCTCTGGTTGGAGTCGCATTCGTAAAACTAGTGGCTACGCCAAATCTTGGGATTAGTTGTTAAAGCGGACCCCAGGCTCCCACAGCCGTGGCATAAGTCGGGAAAACGTTAGGAAGAAGGTACAATATTTTTTACTATAGTTAAAATCGCTATTTAAAAGAAAACTTAATATTACGAGTTTTAACAAACAGAATATGATCAGACTGCGTGCGTAGCCAAGATGCCAATCGCTCACGCTAAATAACGTATCGTATCCTCTCTCTATCGCTCTTCTTCATTAGTGTGACAATGACAGTTGCATTTCGTTAGCGACTGAGCGTGAGCGATTGGCATCTTGGCTACGCACCCTGGGTAGTAGGTGTTATTGTGGCGAGTACGAAATAAGGGATCGTTGCTTGTTAAAGTGTGGACAGGATATGAAAACATCATATACAAACATATATGGTTGTTATTGAAACTATCAAATTTAATCTACTCTTGAATTTAATAGTTTTTTAAGTTTTATAGATTTTGATAGACTGTGAAAGTGTTAAATAAACGTCATAAGTTCATAGAATTTTGACGTTTCCAATAACACTTTAAAATCTGTTCATTTGATAAGGAACAAACCGTTAATACCTATGGAAGCGCCCTAAGGTGAGCGTCGCCTCTTCTTCGCGTAACGACCGCCCACGTAGAACACTTCCTTAAATATCAAAGGTTTGTTTTTTGACGCATCACTTTCATTCGCCCACATAATCCATTGCGTTACTCATGTGGGCATATGCAGTTAAACATGTTACATATTTGTAGCGTTCTTAATTCAAGAAAGTACCATATTATTTTTAATATTTTAATTGAAATATCTGCTTTTAAAACCCCAGGGAAACAATTATTGTCAGCCAAAGAAAGGGAAATTCAGTCTTGCGGAGAACAGATGTGATTACGCCCGCAGCTTGCGCGAAATGTCTAATTTGCATATATTTTGAGCGTTAAGAGTCCGGTATATGTTCAAATACTCGCGAGATACGACTTTTGCACAATAACGCGCGAAAATACAACATTTACACTTTATCCCAATATTATATAGACATACCAAAGTATCCCAACTATACAATGGGCTACACAGCTACCCAATATCTCGATATCCACTACTTCAACAATCCTCTGTACTCTCAGTCTCTCATTTTTGTAAATATTCTAAATATTGAGCGGCATGACCTCTCTCTACGAGCTGGACTGCCACTAGATTTATTACGTCGTATATTTTATAAGTACCGAGTTTCAGAGTAATTTGAAGTGCTGTTTAGGAAAAAAAGTGCTAGAGATAGGTATACACTATTTGTAGGTTTTGGATAGATAATGACCTATTAACTTTATAATTGCGTATTTATTTATGTAAAAAAAGTTCCTGTTTAGCCAGAAAACTTGGTTATTGTTCGCGTATTTCTACAAAAAATTACCGCATAAAAAAAAAACTTACTATTTTTGTGTGAAAATGTTTAAAAGTGTTTCATTTATTCCGTAGAAGACTATTATATTGAACAAGAAAAATGTACTATTATGATTTTGTATCAATAAGGTCGAAAATAGATAGATGTTTGGAGATAGCTCATAAAAAAATTGTAAAACAGCTGTTAGAAAATGGTGGTTTTTTTAAAAACTGATAACAATCTTGAAAAACTTTTTCATTTATTCCATTCAAATTGAAATTATCTTTCGATTTTTGTATTAAAACACGTGAAAATGTTTTTGTAACTATGAAAACTCATGGCAAAAAGTTCAGCTGAATCGGCCAAATGTATATACCGGGCTCTTAAGGTGAACACGTACGTAAAATTAATTTTTACCATTCATCTCACCAGCCAAAAATCTAAAAATTCAGGATATTGACATCTAGCCTTTTAGACGCTAAGTAATTTCCCGACTAGCAAATTTTTGGTAGCAAGAAGACCCAGAAAGTGTGGCTTAAGTTATCTTGTTTTTTGCGTTCGTTTTATAATAAGTTTGTGGTGTTTTCAATTAAAACGGCTCTTTAATTAGTAAGTACACGTCAATTTCACATTTTGCCGTAACTTAGTTATTTTTTAAACTTTATCGATTTATTAAATAAATCGGGCTTAATCATGCTTGAAAAAACTCCAAAGTTTGAAACATGACGTCAATATAAGTTAAGAAAATTCATCAATCCATCAATATTTACCTTATTTTTTGCTACTGCGGCTGAATTTAGAAACGACTTCATCGCGCCTTTGCTGCGGAATTTAAAAAAGTTGCGGGTGTTGCCAGCTTTCTCTATGGTAGAATTAGTATCTTTATTGAGGATCGTTTGCGTTTCGTATTTGCATTTAGCAAGGTGAGAGCTACTGGGGCTGAATAATAAGATGTGAATTTAACATTAACATATTTAAAAACTAAATGTATTTTCACCAAACAAGACTTTCCATTCGATATAAAATACCAGAAATACCGCAAACGCCTCGTCACAGACACAGAAAGTGAAAGATACCTAACTCGATTTGTACCTATACATATATTGACATATAATTATCACGTTGGTTGACGTGCCCCGTGAGCCGGGTGATCTGAACTCACTTCAGGATATTGACAAAATAATTTGATTATATGGGGATTGATACAATTACAAGGTGGCTAGAATCCATTAAGCTAAATTCTGACAGGGGTACGCTTTTCTGAAATTTCCTATACAAAAATACTCTGCCGATTTTTGTGGAGTGAAGGCTATTCATAAAACTCCGTAATAATAGACTTGTTAGTCCATACAAGGATATTATTTTCCGCATACTGAATGGGATTGATATCATAAGAGGGTGGCTAGGATCACATAAATGACAAGCAATATGTTTGTGGTTACACAAGATGTACTATATATAGCGTTCAGAATTGCATGGGCAATTTATGAATGAATGAATTCATAAACTGCCCATGCAATTCTGAACGCGTGTGTACAAAAACACTGGTGACTTGTTAATTACGTATAATTCAATAAATGAATCGTATTTGGAACAGTTTGAAAAATATAGCGAGGTCAATGTGGATAACTCCGTCATAGGGACTATTACGTCTAAGGTTGAATATAATCACAGACCACAGTACGCAGCTGCCGACTCAGTCGATGAACTTAAGATATTCTGCTGCTTTACAACTGAGTTAGCAGCTGCGTACTGTGATTATATTCAACGTAGGCTAGCGTTAGACGGATTAGTCCGTATGATGGAATTAGCCACATTTACCTTATACTATTCTTTTTGTACAGCTAATTGGCCTATTCATAAGACCTGCCCCAAAGAAAAACTATTTTTTTTTCCTTTTAAAAATCATTGGTACGGTAGTGAGTATGGCACAATAACGCCATCTATTTCATTAAAATACTAATGTTAGGTTGCTCACGTCAATAAAATCGAAAATAGCGTGTGCGTAGAGCAACCGCCGTGGCTAGACGCATGAATCATGAATCATATTATGTCATGTCGAGCTATTAATATGTCTGATACTCACGGAAGTTTTCTAATTAAAATCTATTTCATTAAGTTTTTTTTTTCAGCACCAATTAGGACTTGAAGCCGCAACCTTACCTTTACCGCAGTCGATGCTCTTTAACAATTGAGCTGTCGACTTCATCACGGGAATTTATTTTGCAATTCCATTGATAATCGAGTCCTTTCTATTTGAATTCTGATAAAAAAAAACAAGAATTAAATACGGCTTGGGAATACGTAATAAGCTTGGCTTTTCCATGAATCCCTAGGAAGCGAGAATCGTTTACTAATGATATTCGGGTCCAGAACTTTCCGAGACTCAGACGTCTTAACTAGATTCAGTTTAGGCTCTGTTGTATGGAAGCGAGACAGTTTAGGTCGTCAACTGAATCACGTTAAGACGTCATGGTAAGGCCCCTGGTATTAGTTATGAGTACTCATTCATGTGCGTAAGGGCGAAAGGGGTCTGGAATAAGAAATTAAACCTTTACAGCCCTTACTCGTACCTTTTGGGTAGTCTATAAGAAATACCTGAACTTTGGAAAGTTTTAATACATTCGGATGAATTTTAAATCGTTACACCGTTGTTAGTGACAATTGTCAACATCATTATTACTGATATTACAGGCGTCAATGGGCTACAGACGCCGCTTACTATTGTGCTCAGTTGGCAGAGCGGTAGGTTGGTATACCAGAGTGGTGGATTCAAGTCCCGCCCGGTCATTATTTTTTCCACAATTTCCTTCCCTTCTGAGATATTTCGGAAAAAAATATATTTTGGCAAGTGAGATTAAGCCCTCATCTGATAGAAATGTATGATCTGAATTCATGAAAATGTCTTTTAATCCAAACGATCAGAGTAGGAAGGATAATAATTTATCAAATGACTTTGCAAACTGAAATTCATACAGAATTAAAAAGACCTACGTTGAGTATTTTAATAAAACCGCGGAGCGCCCTTGAAAGGCCTTTATATATTTCGAGGACAGGGAGAATTCTGTGGAATTCAGTTTAAAACCGGACTGCTACGTGTCGGTCTCGCACTGAGGGCTCCGTACTACTACATAATACGGTGGAGTAAGTACCTCCACGCGCACAAAAAACAATAACACAACAAAGTGAACTACAAGGGTCCATTTTTTGTTTTTTTTTGAGGTACGAAACGCTAAAATACAAGTTTTGTTATTAATTTGATACCTATCTTATCTTATTTGAGGTCAGGAGGCCCTAGTGGATTAACTTCGACCCACGGGGATATTTTGTGTAATTGCTCCCTAGCGCACTACTCAAGAACTTCCTCGACCATTTCCATGAGACCGATGATGGAACTCAGGGGTAAAGCTTTGAGTCCCTTTGGCTCCAGGTATCCTGCACCGAAGTCCTTTATCCTTTGTCTGGTGAGAAACTGACACTCCCAAAAGAAGTGCTTCATAGTGTCATCTTCTTCGCCACACATTCAACACTCAGTGTTGTCTGTGAGTCCCCTTTTGTGCCGGAGTATACCTTACTTACGCTTTCGTGTAAGGTCAACCGGGGTAATTGCGCCACTGTTTTTTGGATATTTTGTAGTCTCCTTTAACCTCAATTTATGAAAAATGTAACCAATAATATTGGTTATATAGAAATATTGTTCCACTCTGCGCCTTCTACAACACTTTACCCAAATAATTCGTAAAGTAACTTTTCCGCTACTCTACAAAGAGTCATGTCATCACGACTCGTTGTCGTTATACATCTGCAAACCAGAGCATGGTTAACGACTGGTTACGAATACGATGTAGCTCTATGAAAAATTGTTAGCTGTGAATTAGTTAAGTAGGTATTTCAATGACAGCTCAAGTTTCACCGGGTAGAAATTCTTGTAGCGCTACTGCACTAAACAAACACCTATTTAATATGGGTAAAACTGATAGGCCCATGTGCAGAGCCTGCATGGAAAAAGAGGAAACTAGCTATTATATAGTCTCCTAGCCTGCAGATAGGTAGAAAAAAACAGTAGTAGGTATTTAGGGACTCCAAACACACTAAAGGAGGCAGTAAGCAACCTAAAACTGATGCTAGGTTTCGTGGAAGAGCCAGGGTGGTTGGAATAGGGCTACCTCGTTATCATGCAAAAAAGGCACAATTGATGTCGAGTTGCGGAAAAAGGCCAGCAAAACTAACTAAAGGATGACTCACACTAGCACGAGACGGGACGTGAAGGGACGGGGTGGGACGGGAAAATCTGTCATTTTCTATAGAAAGAATCACGTGATAGCTCGGATGTCACGTGACGCTTTCATTAGAAATTGACAGATTCGCCCGTCCCGTCCCGTCTCGTCCCGTCCCGTCCGTTCCCGTTCTAGTGTGAGTCATTTTTAACTCTCGTAGCACTATGCCGTAGCCGATTACATGGGTTTCCAGTAGGTACAGAACATTTCTCGTAGGGGCGTAACGGCAACGTGTCGTGATTGAATCTGAATGGGTTGAAAATCGATATCGAATGCGAATACACCTATGAACCTAAATAGCCCACTCAAGAACTAGTTTTACACGAAGCCTATTCGTGCTAGATTTCATGCAAGATAGCGTTCGTGTATAATTAACTGCTATATCGTGTTCATGGCAGTTAAGGTTGTGATAAAGACTATCTCGAGAACCTTGCACTAGAAAATTAATTATGTACCTACTTGTACCTCTTTGTACCTACAGGTAATATTCATAATGGTTAGTAACAGAATTGGGTTCAATTATACTCAGGGTTAAACACGATTATACAGGATAACCTCAGCCATTGGACAAAGCCTGAAATCCCATATAAGACTGTAGCCTTCAGATGTATCTCTGTACTGTTGTTCTAACGTAAATACTTTTTTGACTAGAAAAAAAAAAGTTATTTTCAATAACCGGCCACAAGAAGCAACGCACTGTATAACCTAATCATTGGCAATGTGCTTAACAGTAGCCTTTAGTGACAAATCACGCCAGGACGTGAATATTCTTCAATGATGACATTTATCAACGATGTGCTGGCTTCCTCGCACAACGTATTAGCATTGCGATACAGCGAGGAAATGCCGCCAAGGACCTATTTGAGAATTAAGGTAGGTAGAGGTAAGTTACACTTACTGTATATATTTTGTAAATAAATGTTATACTAGTAACTCAATTTTATCTTCGTTCGCCAAAAAGAAACATAATTTAAGCATATATAAAAAACCTAAGCTTTAATTAATCTTAACCCAAATATATTGAAACTTCAAAATAAATAACCAAGATCTAACCAAGTACTGAAGTACTGCCCCGAGCAGCTGCCAGCACAAAGGCCCCCATCCGATCACGCTCACTACTTTGGCAATCTGAATCGCGATAGACAACCTCTGCACCATCCTTGCGAATCGTCTATCTTTCCATATTATATAATTCGTGTTATATAGAGGCTGACAGACCTAGCAACGCCCAAACAGTCATAAGTAATTACTTCATATTCAGGACATAAGCCTTTAAATACCACGGAGTTCCAGGGCACGGTTTCTTCAATAAGCGTATAAATTCTTGTAATATTATGGAGTTCCGATAAGGTAAATCTTTAATAATCTTAAACCCTAATCGGGTGAACGTGTCATCGAAAGTATTTAAGGGCCCACAAGAGTGTCGCTTAGGAAATGCACACTCTGCAAATGCAAACTCTTCTGAACACTCTGAGATAACAATGTTTGTGTCTGATGATGTCTGGGCCCGGATTTTGCATGCGGTTTTTGAAAAGTCATAGGGAGAGAACACCAATTTTTATCGACATATCGGTCATTCATAGTTATTGAGATTAATTTATCCTTAATTAAATAATACTTGCATTCTTGCAAGCAAATACCTACTCAGTCACTAAAAACTTTTATTGATATCTATATCCGATATCCCACTCTGGCTGTTTACAAATGTTATATAACATTACATATCTTTCTCTAACATGATAATGTTACGTAACACTGTCCTTGTCACACCGTGTTTTATAACATTTATAACAGTCAGTGTGGGAGCACCTTGATATATATAGACACACAGGGTATTCAAACCTTAATCAGTTGGTATTTCATTTATACATATAACTTTTTTCATCATTGACTGATGAAAAGAGTCTGTATCATCGGAAAGTTTGAGGTATAATTTTTTACCCCTAAATTTAGCAAAAAAAATAGGTGTTCGTGAGTTCAAGCCTCCTCAGCGCTCAATAGTCCTAACGATTCTGTCTGGAAAATAAAATACAAAAAGAGGGTCGAAGCGTTTGTATGACCTGTCATACATTACCAAATTAAGGGAGAAACTAATAAAAAACTCATTTTATCGATATATAGATAAACATTGTAGTTCCTTCCCTACGACTTTTCAAAAACTGCACGCAAAATTCCGCGCCCTACTGATGATATTTCATGACTTGATAAAAAAATGGGTAGTTTACTCTCGAGCTGTATAGTTGAAGTATTTGTCAAACAAAGTAAAAGCATGACATATGTGACATTCCCATGGAATGCGCCTCTTCTAGCCAGTCACTTCAATAAAGTCACAGCATTAGACTAGACACCTATCGATCTTGTAGGGCCTCTCAATCTCCTGGCAAATATTTCACATGCAAATCTCGAAGACGGCCCGGCATTCTGGAATGTGTCCCTGAAGGTCGGAATTCTGCTTGGCGTCTAATCTGAAAATTATCTTCGGTGTTAATAAATGCCTTTCAGATGTCAAAATGTATGTAAATGACTTTGTTACGTTATATTTAAAATAGTATAACCATTCGGTAATATACTCGTATACTCGTAGCTTAAAAATTAAATTGATATAATTTTACAACTGTTTTTTGGAATTTAGAATAAATACAAGGTACGGACGATTTAAGTACCTTGTTCATTTAAATTAAATACTTTGAAACGGATTAATGGCGTTTATTAACAACATGACCCTACGTTTCGAGCCCGTTACAGCACTTTTCACCCGGTTAAGATGATGTCTGAGAGAATGCGAATTCTCCCCGTCAATCAAAAAAGTTACTTGTGCAAACTACCTACATACAAAAATATCAAAAATAAAATAAAAACAAAAGTTGGTCTACAATTCCCAGAGACGCTTATAAAGCTAGTAATACAATGCCTGAAGGGCATTTTATAATTAAAATTAAAAAATAATATAATATATAACCCTAGTTAATTCTCGCAGGGTTTTGCAGCCCAAAAATACCGTAAAAAGTTTCTACCATATCGTCTATAAAACAATCATTACATGTAATAAACTATGAGCAAAACACAAATAACCGTTCCTTCTTCTTCTCCCTCATGGCTGAGGATCGTGACCAACAATGACGTCCCTCCACTTGGCGCGGTCTAGGGCCATATCTGCCCTCTGCATGGAACCACTAGCTTTCTTCATGGTGTCAGCCCACCTAATCGGTATTCCGCCCCTAGAGCGTTGGCCTTCAACTTTGCCGAGAATAATGATTCTGTCGAGAGTGTGCTGGTCAGAATCAGAACGCATTATATGCCCGAAGAACCTGAGTATTCTCTCCTGGCAGATAGTTGAGAGCCGCTTGGTGATATTCAGTTCTCGTAGTATAAACTCGTTTGTTCTAAATGCAGTCCGTGGGATCCTGAGCATCCGTTCCTACAGGTTAGACGAAACGACGACTAATAAACGCAAAACATTTTTCACTCAATATTTGAACTTAAATGCATAGAACACATCTGGAACGTATGAATAATCGGTGGCTGGATTCCGCTGTCTAAGTAATAAATATCCGATCTTAAAAACATATGTATACAGTAAGTGTAACTTTCCTAACTACCTCTTAAATAAATAAATAAAAATGTCTTAAAAACTTTTTTCTACTCCAGCACTTCATCTGTCAATTAGATGACTGACAGCGATATTAAAAAAGTAAACATTATAAAGTTCTCTATGGTATTCCATAAGAACACTGCTCCTATGGATATCCATACAATATATGAGCACTGTTGTTGTTTTTTTTTTTTCTATAGTGGGCACAACATCTTCCCTATTCTGCCACGTTTCTAGATGTTGCATTTTACGCTATTTTAGCTGTCGTAGAAAAACTAGCGTATGCAACAGCTCATAATTGGTTCTTAAAACTTATTATATCACTGTTGCATAAACTACTATTATATAATCTGTGGCAATACTTTGACTTTATCCATTTCCATGCGCCACGTGACAGTCGAGAATTAAACAGTACTCGTAAATTAACCGTTTAAATTAACATCGAATTTGCATTTATAGGTGTTATTACCCTTCTCCATGGCATATCGCGGTTAGGTTCTTATACTGGTACATTTATCTTTGTTTTAAGAGGTTTATTCTGCTTGGTTGAATACATAACAATGTTACATAAATAGGTACTGATGTATGATAGTAAGATTATAATCTTGATCATGATGTTTAATGGAGATAATTATTCTATTAATAGATTTAAATTATGTCAAGGAACAATACAAATACAAATTATTTATTGTATGAATGTGTGTGGTTACAAATGGTGGTAGGGTTAGTGTTTAGTTACATCAAAATCAGCCAGAGTGCGGCGCACAATATTTGACAATATTTTGACTCTCAATACGCATGTCATTGAAAACTGTTTAAATAAATAATTAAAGTACCTATAGCAAAAATAGCAATGTCAAGTTAAAAATAATATTTGAGAATACATAATCCTATAGCAAAAATAGCAATGTCAAGTTAAAAATAATATTTGAGAATACATAATGAAATAATAATAAATCAATGTCATGCATATAGAAAAGTGACACAATTACAATAGGTAATTAATTATTCTTAAATGTCATGCTAATACGAGTACTAATCATAATAAAATGATAGAAATAGTTAAAATTAAAAGGCATTGGTGTGCGTGTTCTCAAAGTGTTCATTAACAGTGTAAAACATTTTTTGTAGACACCACTTAAATAATTTAGTTTTGGAACCTGGACAATCCAAAGATTTTAAGTCATCTGGCAAATGGTTGAATATTTTGATGGACATGAAGAGAATAGATTTTTCGAAAGAAGCCGAGTTATGACATGGAAAACTGATAACCATTTGAAATCCATGAGATTTGGTAGTTGACCTAAGGCTAGATTTCACAATGGATAGGAAACGTAAGATAATATCTGCCAAGCAAATGAACAACCAAACATTTAAAACCTAAGTAGGTATGGAAATGCTTTGTAATTGACCCAGGTGTCAAGTTGTTAATGTGTCATTATCATTATGGTGGTCATAAGTAATGATTTTGTTTATATTCTTTTTTTTCTTTTACCACATAAAAGTGTTATTCCGCATAATTAATCATTTTAATGCTAATAAGTATATAAACTTCAAGAGACAACTATCGATGAAAACGGCGATGTTTACATTGCATCAAATTTGTGGCCGGTAAGAATAACCAACAATCCTAGTAGAGTATATAATATAATTATGCTAAGTTTCCTAGATTTTAATCGCACAGACTGTGCGATTAAAATATGAATATTTGTGTTATTTATCTTGTTTTTTTCCCCTGTTTTTGTGCAATAAAGTGTTTGACTACTACTACTACTACTACTACTGTGAAACTATTAAGTAAAAATCATAATTTCAAAGAAATGTGACGGTTAAAATAACACTTTTAAGTTTCACTGTTCATTTGTTATAGATAACGTGGTTTGACTTGTACCAACTTGCATATTTTTAATAAAATAATTATTTATTCGATCATCCTGACAAAAACAGGCATGTTTTAAGTCAATACGAGTATATACATAATTAGTGCCTTATCCACAATATTGTCATATACATCGGTATATATCTGTATGTACATCGATACAAATTTGAAAAATTGCTAGGTCAAAGATATTATAGCCAGACTCTATTTGTAATGGGTCCATTCCGAAAGCATTGCGTTGCGTTAAATTTAGATACATCTGTGAAACCGCTCGTGGATGAGACATGCCACACGATGCCTCGGTATTTACGAGCAAACTTCGGAAACCGGAGAACCGGATAAGGATAACAGGAAACCATTTGTCTCGCTCTCTGCACTCCTGAAAGTGACTCTGTGACCTGTTTCGTAAAGGTCGTAACTTCCATAGACAATACAGTTATATTCTACATAAATCACTTGAGAAAGGCGATATGTAGAGGAGTATAGTCGGATAAAGGATGACTCACACTAGAACGAGCCGGGACGTGATCGGACCGGGCCGATCTGATAGTTTGTATAGAAAACATCACGTGATCTCCGACGGCTCCGAACGAATCGATTTAAGGTTGAGGCAGAACAATAGGAAGTCTTATCGCTCGAGGGATGACTCACACTAGAACGGGACGGGATGGAGAGGGACGGGATGATCTATCAGTTTCTATAGAAAACGTCACGTGACATGAGGGCTCTGAGCTATCACGTGATTATTTCAATAGGAATTGACAGATTGTCCCATCCCGTACCGTTCTGTATGAGTCATCCTTAATCGGCTCATAATGGCTCAAAGGACTGATAATATCTAGTTCTAAAACTATTTAATATTGCACAAAAATATATTTCAAAAATCGTAGACGAAGCAGATTTTTTATTTAACGAAATCTACTGTCAGAATGTGGTTGCCAGACTAAAGTTAAATAGGTGAAATTTTCACAGATACTATTTCTGTTGCCGCTGGTAGGTAATAATGGTAGGGAACCCTTCGTACGCGAGTCCGACTCTCACTTGTAATTACCTCCCCCCCCCTACCTCCCCGAAAATGGAAGATTTGAAAAAAGTATGGAAAGTTTGTTTGACACTTTTTGTCTCCTACTAAGATCGAAAAATCTCGCGATTCTGTGTAGAAATCCCATACTTTTTTCCAACTAATAAAAAGTTGAGATTACAAGATTAAATAAAAAAAAAGCCAAAGTACAAACTACATATGTAAAGGCCGCTATTGTTTTTGAAACCGTGAAGAAATCATGCATAGGTACATGCAGTCTTCCTTTCTTAATTTGCTAACTTCATTGACGTACATCTTCCAGTACATTTAACCCGTCAAATGCATTAAGGTTGCAACAATAAGCAGACTTGTTGCTTCCATTTGAAATCAATAACGCTCGGATGAGTTTATAGTTTATTGGAGGTTAATGTAAACTCTGAACACTCCACTACACGAGATATATATATATATATATATATATATATATAGTTTATTGGCAAATGTATGATATTCAGGGTTGTCGCTATTACAAGGTATAATTAAAAAGCGTTGTTTTAACTTTAATAGGTACTTACTTCAGCTTGTATTTCTTTTTATCGTTATTATCGTCTTTTTATTTTTATAGTTATTATCTGTATTTTATTTGTTTTTTTTTTGTGCCATGAATAAATAAATTGGGTATGAGTATGAGTCATAGTCAATATTTTTTTTTCCCGATCTCGGTAACGGCTTTATTATTGAATATTATCTATCGAAATTGGTATATTATGGGGGTTTTTGCGGATGAAGAATTAACCTGGTCTGGTCTCATTTCTGAGAAATCACTTATTTTGGAGTTTTTATGTATTTTCGCTAGGTCGCTCAGCTATTCATCACAACAAGCGATACAGTTACGTCAAGCTTTGAGTTTATTGTATTAATTATATATTTTTTTAGTCATCAGTTTCAATAAAATTATGCTCATAAATAAATAAATAAATAAAATAAATATTGTGGGACAATCTTACACAAATCGACCTAGTCTTACGGTAAGCTCAATAAGGCTTGTGATGTGGGTACTAGGCGACGATATATATAATAAATAGTTACATATGAATACTTAAATACTTACATAGAAAACATCCAAAACTCAGAAACAAATATTCGTGATAAACACACAAATAAATGCCCTGACCAGGATTCGAACCCGGGACCTCCTGCTTCGTAGGCAGGGTCACCACCAACTAGGCTAGAAGGCCGTTGCTCATGGTTTTTTTTAAATACTACGACGGTGACAAACAAGCACACGGCCCGCCCGATGGTAAGCGGTCACCGTAGCCTATGGACGCCTGCAACACCAGGGGTGTTACATGCGCGTTGCCGACCCTTTAAAAACTTTAACACTCCTTTTTTAAAGAACCCCATATTGTAGTCCTTTGGGAAAACAGTGGCAGGGAGCTCATTCCACAGCCGGAGCGTCCGCGGGAGGAAGTTCCTCTTAAACCGCACGGTACGAGACCATTTAGGCTCCAGGGTATGCGGGTGAACACCCTGCCGACGGCGAGCGGTGCGGTGGTAGAATGCAGCTGTGATCATGTGTGGAAATAACCATAACTTATTATTGATATGACTTCTCTGTTTTTCTACCAAATTCGCACCTGTACACCTTAGTTTCTGTGACGTAAGAACCAGTATCGATTAACATGTTGTTTGCCTAATGCAGTATGTTAGTTAAACACAATAGATATTTTAGTGACGTCTATAGATTACTTCATATAGACCCCGCGTTATGAACATTAAGCCAAATTGGTAAAAACTCTAATTGTCTTCTGTTACCGTGATTGTAATTCATTGAAATTAAACACTTTAGAACCAAGATTAGGCGATATGAAGACCTTAGGACGGGACTTGCACGCACTAGAAGCTCTTTGAATTTCCTGAAGAGATGCCGTGACGACGATCTGGTTCATACATGCGTGAAAATTGCTCCAAAAACTGATATTTTTGGGGGTGATCGCATACTTCGCCAAGCTAGTAAGAGGTTATTGTGCAAAACGCTTATATGTATTGGAACTACCCCAACCACTTCACTCTTTTACAGCGCTCGTTTTTTGTTAAATTTTTATTTAGAATTTGACTTATAAGATAGTACGAATTATACTTAGTGTTTATAACTGTTATAAAAAAATAACGAAATAATGAAAACATGAAAAGTTGTATAATATACCCTTAAAATCCTTTAAAAGGAAGATATTACTGTAATATTTCCTTTTATATTCCTAAATGATATTTTGTCACCTCAAATGTGCCCTACTCAGGTTGCCCATGCGCTTAAAACGTGTGAACTGAGTCTTAGTACAAGAACAGAAGTGTGCTGAGGGCCTACTACGAACCGTGAACGAAGCTTTGTTTCTATATCGTGGTTTTGCGTTTGAAATTACAAGAACAACAGAGAGACAATCTTTGTTCGCGGTGTGCGGTCGGCCTTCAGGATATTGCATTTAAAGGCTCCAACGGCCATTTTATACGAAACTTAGCTATGCAGCAGAACGAGATGGCAATATGGCGGCTTTGATTCGTTATAAAGAACCTCTTGAACTTAGTAGAACTGAGGTTTATTACGATCAAAACTAAAGAAATTCAAGTTGGCGGTTATTTCTCACAATTTTAACTTCTTATCCGTTATAAAGAACCTATTTAACTCTGTGATATATGTACCTACCGAGTTTTATTACGATTAAAGCTCTAGAAATTCAAGTTGGCGGCCGTTTCTCACAATTTTGGCTTCTGATTCGTTATAAAGAACCTATTGATTTATTGAAAGCGGTGAAATATACCCACCGAGTTTTATTACGATCAAAACCCTACAAATTCAAGTTGGCAGCCGTTTCTCACAATTATGACTTCTGATTCCTTAGAAAGAACCTTTCGGATTCTCAGATATTGATTTTCATCACGATCAGATCATTACTGAAGAAATTTAAGATAGCGGCCATTTTTCGCAGTTTTGACTCCAGTTTTGAGTCAGTCAGTCAGCCAGTCAGTCGGTCATTCAGTCAGTCGGTCATTCAGTCAGTCAGTTTCTTCTTTTATATATTTAGATTTCTTCTAACGCATACTAACGTTCCTTATTGGCAATGAAATGTCCACAAAATGTACTATCCAGTGGGTGAGTATCTACAGTGACATCACGTCACTCAAATTGGCGTATAAGTGCTAATTGGATAAAGTTATATTACGTGTTTATTGTCGCTTTATGACATATCTTGTATCTATTAATATCACATTATAGCACTTGTTGTGACAACATCGCTAATGTGGTTTTGAACAAACATAAATCTTGTTTGACTTGAAGGTTAAACGAACGTTTCGAAATTCTTATCACATCACCCAGGCGATAACTACCTATTCGGGTTTTAGTAAATGTACACATGCGTTCAAAAATAGATGGGCAGTTAATAAATGAATTCATTCATAAATTGCCGATGCAATTTTGAACGCGTGTGTATATTTGAGTAAGAAGTATTCGGGGTACTTATGTTTTAGCAGTTCATTAGCCCTAGCACTTGATTGGTGCATCAGTATCTGGGGTTAGAGAAAGACACCGGTATTTTTCTTTATTTGATTTGACAATGACAGGGGTCTTACCATGACGTCTTAACGCGATTCAGTTAACGATTTAAACTGAGTCGCTTCCATAAAACTGAGGATAAACTGAATCTAAACTGAATCGCGTTAAGACGTCATGGTAAGGCCCCAGTTGTATGGAAGTGACTCAATTTAGGTCGTCAACTCAATCGCGTTAAGACCTCATAGTAAGGCCCCAGTTGTATGAAAGCAACTCAGTTTACGTCGTCAACTGAATTGCATTAAGACGTCATGGTAAGCCCCCAGTTGTATGGAAGCGATTCAGTTTAGGTCGTCAACTGAATCGCGTTAAGACGTCATGGTAAGGCCGCAGTTGTATGGAAGCGATTCAGTTTAGGTCGTCAACTAATTCGCGTTAAGACGCAGGTGTCTTTCTCGACCGCGAGATACTGTTGGCGCACTCCTGTTCTTGAGCTACAAGTATACATATATAAATATAAATAAATATAAATATTCTGGGACAACTTACACAAATCGATCTAGTCCCACGGTAAGCTTAATAAGGCTTGTGATGTGAGTACTAGACGATATAAATACTTAAATACATAGACAACATCCATAACTCAGGAACAAATATTCGTGATAAAACAAATAAATGCCCTGACCAGGATTCGAACCCCGGGACCTCCCGCTTCGTAGGCAGGGTCACTACCGACCAGGCTAGGAGGCCGTTAAAATATATATGTAGGTCTGTGTCGGGTGTTCCATTGCAGCGTCAAAACAACTGAGCTGACTTTTTTTTTACGAAGATGCCAATCTTTTTGTTGACACAAATCAAATTATTTTATTTCGTATATATATATTTTTTGATTTGTTATTAAAGTAGTAACACTATATATATAATATATATAGTGTTACCTACTACTTTAATAACAAATCAAAAAATATATATATACGAAATAAAATATATATTTTTTGTATATATATATTCGTATATATATATTATATATATATTTTTATCGTATATATATTTTTTTGATTTGTTATTAAAGTAGTAACACTATATATATAATATATATAGTGTTACTACTTTAATAACAAATCAAAAAATATATATATCCGAAATAAAATAATTTGATTTGTGTCAACAAAAATATGACATCTATTTCAATTTGTGTGTTTCAATAGATGCCAATCGATGTGGTTTTATGTAGCGGGCGATATAAGCTACCTTGGTATTTGGATTCAAGTCTTTCAAGCGGTTAAAGATGGCCTTGGTTACATAACATTTAAGGAAATGAAAAAATATCTGCCCACTGGCGCAGTTTTAAGATTTATGTTAATGAGGTAGAATGAAATAAATTTAAAGTTGACGCCATTTTTTAAAGTCAAATTTAGTCAACCGCGCCGCGATTGCTTTCGTTAAAAAATCTAACGCAGTTTACGGGGCAATCAGGAATAATAAGATTTTTTATGAGTCTTAAAATCTTATTATATTAGCCTATTTTCTTACCTACGAAGCTGAGAAATCAGTGTATGTAATTGTAAATAATTAGGCATTAAAACACTTTTGTGATCTTGTAGAGTTTCATAAACTCGATTTTTAATGCCTTAATAACATATGCACACATATGCCGCAATAACCTTTCATAATATACAATCACATAAAGTACTACTCGTATAATCAAGCGCGGTTATAGACACGAGTAATGGTCATTTGGGACTCAAAAGCCATTAGCGCTCGCGTTGAACAGCACACGGGCGCTAGGATTATATGTTTGCTAGAGACGTATTAGGTTTCTCGGGGGAGCCTCACCCCTAGAGAACGCGTCCCCAGGTGGCGGATCGGGGAACGCTCGCCAGGCTGTCGTACAAGTGACACCTGGAGGGTAGGAGCGAAATATTCAAATAGCTTCCGCGGACCAACAGGCCGGAGATGGTAAACTTCGTAATCAAACCCCTGTAGTGAGCTTCTCTGACGTTCGGAATAGAGGTTACTGCAGTGCTGAGATCTCAGGTTGGAGAGCTCAGTAGGAAAGGCGGCGGACAAATCTTACAATCGTAAGACCAACGGCGGCTTCCGAGCCCACCAATGTAGGCTACAACCTTGGCGTCAGGTGGCAACCGGCCGTAAAACATACTAGCCATAAACCTTCCCCTAATTATGAAATACAAGGCAATAGATAAGGGTATAAATGCTAGGGCGTCCCCCGTAAGCGACGGCGAAATAGTGGATGCGAACAATATTAGGGCGTTCCCCCAAAGCGACGAAAGAAATGACATGAATTATCGTTCGCAATCTACCCGTAGAATTAGAATAGCAACGTGGAATCTGGGATCTCTCACAGGGCGTGGCCAAGAACTTGCAGAAACCCTTCATAGGAGAAACATAAACATATGCTGTTTACAAGAAACACGCTGGAAGGGAGCTAAGTCCAGAGACCTAGGCCTAGGATACCAACTGGTCTACTACGGAACAAGTAACAAACAAAACGGCGTAGGCATCGTACTTGACGACCACTTCAAGGAGAGAATTGTAAGCATAGAAAGGAAATCCGACCGACTACTAGCCATAAAACTAGCTTTAGACAATCAGCCCATCATTAATATCATCTGTGCCTATGCACCCCAAACGGGATGCAACGACGTAGTGAAGGAAGATTTCTGGGAGGAAATAGATGAACTCATGTTGAGCATTTCGACAGGAGAAGCAAAAATCATTATGGGCGATCTAAATGGGCACATAGGAACGTCTAACTATACGTACGCAAATGTACATGGAGGGTTCGGATATGGTAATGAAAATAAGGAAGAAAAAACTATTCTAGAATTTGGTTCACGTCATGGCCTAAGTGTTATCAATACAAATTTCAAAAAGAAGTTAGAACACCTGATTACTTATAAAAGCGGAGGTAAAACGTCACAAATCGATTTTATATTGGCTGATAATAAATTAAAAAGCCATTTCAAAGATTGTAAAGTGATTCCGGGAGAATCGCTGACTGCCCAACATAGAATACTGGTCGGTGTCTTTGAACTACCAAAGCCTATAAAGAAGATCATTGACCGTACGCCTCGTATAAAGTGGAAAGAACTTCGCGGACCAAAGGGTGACTCTCTTCTACAAACCATGCGACAATATCTGACAGATGATTTGCAAAACGACTACATGTGTGCTGAAAAGATGTGGTCACAATTCGAAAGGAAATGCAGAGCTAGAGCTAGTGACTTATTAGGAGTAGCTAAAGGAGAAGTTAGTACAGGCAAAGATCCAACTTGGTGGAACGAAAACGTTAAAAATACCCTTAGGACTAAAAAGTCCCTATTTAAGACCTGGCAAGCAACCAATAGAGAAGAAGACCACATCAAGTACAAACAAGCCAAATCCCTAGCGAAAAGGAAGGTAGCACAAGCAAGAGCAAATTCACGAGAAGGATTTTACAGCAGGATTGAAGAAGCAAAGTCAGAATCTGAAATTTTTAGAATAGCTAAAAGCAGAAATAGGGCAACCCAGGATATTAAAAAGAACAAATATATCAGAAGTAGAGACCACAGGCTACTAACAACAAATGAGGATAATAAACATATACAACCGATACAATAAACAACCGATGGTTTGAGTATTACAAGGAACTGATGAATGAAGAGTTTCCAAGCAACGAAATGCAACCCCTTGCACCAATAGAGGGCCCAATGCAAGCCATCAGCTTGGAGGAAGCTAAAGCTGCAGTAACTAAGATGAAAGATCGCAAGGCAGTTGGTCCTGATGAGATTCCTGCAGATATATGGAAAAAGTTAGGCTCGATAGGCTTGGAATGGCTTACTAAACTTTTTAACAGTATCTTAATGACCAAATCAATTCCAGAATCATGGCGTCTTAGTTATATAATCCCCTTCTACAAGAATAAAGGGGATGTAACACAATGCGGCAATTACAGGGGAATCAAGTTAACATCTCACACCTTAAAAATATGGGAACGAATACTCAACCACAGATTTCAGCTTCTCTCATCAATAACCCACAATCAATTTGGATTTACACCGTCAAGGTCGACGACAGTTGCAATACAGGCTGTTCGGATTCTTGCAGAAAAGCATCGTCTTAATAAAGAGGATCTGCATCTCACTTTTATCGACTTAGAGAAGGCCTTTGATCGTGTGCCTCGAAATTTAGTATGGCAGGCATTAAGAGCACAAAATCTGCCTGAGTGCTATGTAGAGTTAGTGCAGGATATGTATACCGGGGCGCTGGGTCGGGTAACCTCCACGAGGGTCTGGGGCATTCAGATCGTTGTCGATCCGCGAGGATCGGCAGGGATGGGAATGTTCCATGGCTGGTGCGCCCTGGGGGCAATGGTAAACGAGCCCTTTTGGGGCTTGTTTACTATTGCTGCCAATAACCCGACACCCGGGATAGTCCCGGGGGGGAGGGGGGAAGGCCTCTGGGCCAGGCGCTGCTCCCAGCATGCCTCAGCTCATCTGAGGTGGCAGGGGAAGCAGCACGCGGCGCGCGTGCTTCGGCACGCGGCGGACGTGCTCCAATGACTCTCAGGGCTATACCGGACAGGGTCTCCCATACCGGGCAGGCCTGAGGGGAGGAGCACACGGCGGGCTGCTCCGCGTGTCCCTCTGAACCTAGCAGAGGGCACAGTGTGAGCAGCCAGGTCCTTCGGGACGGGGGGTTTTGCGGGGGTGCTTTGCACCGGAGCCGCAACGGCGTGGAGTAAACCACCTTAAAAAATCCCTAATCCCAAGGTGTGGCTGGCGTGCCGACGGGATGAGTGGCTGGGGGGAGCCCAGTCACTAGCGCCGCAGAGGGGGGGCATACCCCCGCTTAAAATAAAAATAGCTTCAAAACATGAGTGGCCAATGCAATGTAAAACGTCCCCAGGAGGTTTCAATCCTCCGTGTCACCACAGAACGGGCGGGTGCCCGTACTGTGGTGACACGCCGCCCACCGTACTCTGGGGGGGCAAACCACTCGCGGACGATTCGACACGACGACCTTAGCAAACGAAATATGGACTCGGAACCTGCTTTGCGATTAAGAGGAGGAGCGGATGGGGGTGAGGTTGAGGAGACCCCTCCCAAACGCGTCGAAGAGGAAAGAGTCGGCGAGGAGGTGGCGGGCAATCTGACATCGCCCGGACTTGCCCTGCCCTCTCCTAAACCGGTGCCCACGAAGTACCGCCCTATGCGAGACGCGCTTGGGCGGTACATACGGTACGGTGTGCCAGACACCGAAACGGAAGTGATGGAGGCGCCCGTGCCCGCAGGGTACAAGCAGTATGTGCGTCCCCCCACCCCGAACCGAACGAGGATATTTAGCGGGAGGAACGCCGGCCCTCGCGGACCTGTCCAATCACCTGGGAGGGAAGAGTTCTTCTCCCCCTCAAGACTGGACAGGCGCGACCTGGCTGGTGAGGAGGAAGCCGATTCTGGAGACTCGGGAACCGAAAACCAAGAGGTGCCGGGCAGCTTCACCGAGTCTGATAAGCCGAGTACCGGAGCTTCACATCTTCAGCCGTACGTCAGAATCGAACGGCTATCAGAATCTGACCTGTCAGCGATGAGCATGGAAACAGTGTGCTCGCTAGGAGAAAAGCCCGACGGTAAATTCTGGGCTAGCAAGAGAACGGAAAAGCGACCTGCAGACGAGCTGGACTCGTCCGGCTCGGAGGTCGACTCTGGGGCACCCAGTGACAATGGCATCCCCAAACATTCGCGGAGCAAATCCCTGAAGGGGACCCCCAAGCGGGGCAGAGGGCGAGGGGCACACCAGGCCGAGCTCTTGGCTGAAAGAGAGAACCTGGGGGTGGAACTGACGTGCTACGCTGATGACACACTTGTCACAGCAACAGCGAGCACGTTCAGAGAGGCTTCACTAAAAGCTACGGCGGGAGTTGCCCAAGTAGTAGCCAACATACGAAAGCTGGGCTTAGAGGTTGCGCTAAATAAAACAGAAGCCATTTGTTTCCACGGACCCAGAAGAGCGCCCCCAGCCGGTGCTCAACTGACGGTGGGCGGAGTCTCCATCGGTATCGGGTCGACAATGAAGTATCTAGGACTTGTCCTCGACAGCCGGTGGAACTTCAAAGAGCACTTTAAGCGCCTGGCTCCTAAACTCCTAGGAGCAGCCGGAGCGCTGAGCCGGCTTCTACCAAACGTGGGAGGACCAAATGTGGGCTGCCGCCGCCTCTATACCATGGTGGTGCGGTCGATGGCCCTATACGGAGCACCCATATGGGTAGACGCCCTTAACGACCATAACCAGGCCCTACTGCGGAGACCGCAAAGGGTCATGGCGATAAGGGTCATCAGAGGCTACCGCACCATATCATACGAGGCGGCCTGCGCTCTGGCCGGGACCCCACCATGGTACCTGGACGCGAAGGCGCTTGCTGGTGTGTACAGGCGAATCACGCAGTCCCGAGCAGAAGGCCAGGAGCCAACGCCTGAGGAGGTTAACCACTGGAGGGGTGAAGCGCGCAACACACTCCTTTGCGACTGGGGCGAAAGGATGAGAAGCCCAAAGGCTGGCCATCACACCGTAACCGCGGTCCAGCCGCGGCTAAAAGAATGGATAGGGAGGGAGCACGGGGTGGTAACTTTCCACCTCGCGCAGATGCTAACGAGCCACGGCTGCTTTGGCAAATACCTATGCCAAATAGCAGGACGAGAGCCAACGCCAGCGTGTCATCAATGCAACAGTGTGGAAGACACGGCGCAGCACACGCTGGCGGAGTGCCCAGAATGGACGGAGCCTCGCAACCTTTTGGTCGCGGCAATAGGTCCAGATTTGTCGCTGCCGGGCGTCATAAACGCTATGGTGAAACAAAAAAGGTGCTGGAAAGCGGTTGTCACTTTCTGTGAGAGAGTGATGACCGAAAAGGAAACGGCTGAACGTGCGCGGGAGGAAAGTGCTGGAGCTCACCCGCTGCGACGTAAAAAGGCCGGGCGGAGGCGAACCGCCCAGGATCGCCGCTTACCGCCCTAACGAGGGCCTCGGGGTGGTAGCCACGGGGACGGCTGCTACCCCAACGAGACCGAGACCCTCGAGGAGGCTGGCGTGACACACCTACACGCCACCGAGACGCTCGGGGTGTATACCTCCCCCAGAGCCGGGGCCTAACGGCCAGCCGCTGGCGAGGTTGCGGAAGTGTTCTTTAGCGATCCCGTGGCCTCGCCGTTACAGCGACGAGGCGGCAACAGAGGGGTTTTAGTGGGTAAACTCGGGGTCCCATCAGCCCACTACGAGGAGTCCCACATAACCTCCCGGGTCCGTCCCTGCACCCGGGAGGTATGCGTAAAGCATTTCCCCTCTTAAAAAAAAAAAAAAAAAAAGGATATGTATACCAATGTACGCACAAAAGTCAAATCGGCAGCCGGTGTCAGCCAAGAATTCCGGGTGGATGTGGGGGTACATCAAGGGTCTGCACTTAGCCCTCTGCTGTTTAACATAGTTATGGATTTTATCACCAGACATATCCAAAAACCATTGCCTTGGAACCTTCTATATGCAGATGATATCGTGCTTATTGCTAAAACACCCGAAGAACTACAAAATGAACTAAGCCTATGGATCACACCTCTGGAAAACGCGGGGCTCAGGGTTAGCAGAACTAAAACTGAACACCTCGAATGCATATTCAGTAAAAACGATGCCACAAATATGACCATCTGCTATCCTGATAAAGCACCTGTGCCAAAAGTAACGCAATTTAAGTATCTGGGATCCGTTATTGCCCATACCGCAGAAGTAGAGCCGGACGTATCACACAGAATAAGTGTAGCCTGGCAAAAATGGCGATCGCTAACGGGAGTTTTATGTGATCCACGTATGCCCGTCCGTACTAAAGGCAAAGTTTATAAACTAGCAGTAAGACCTGCTATGCTGTATGGCTCAGAATGTTGGGCGGTCAAAGAGGCGCATACTAAAAGATTACATACCGCCGAAATGAAAATGTTGAGATGGTCTTGTGGGGTAACGAAGCTTGACAGAATCAGGAACACATATATTCGAGGTAGCATGAAAGTAGGCCCCATTCCTGAAAAGCTTAATGAAACTCGATTGAGGTGGTATGGCCACGTGATGCGTAGAGACGATGAATACGTGGTCAAAAAAGCTTTATGCCTTCCGGAAAAGAAAAGAGGGGCAGGGCGCCCTCCGACGACGTGGTGGACCAGTATGACGAAGCTACTTAAAACGGAAAATCTACCCGACCCGACAACACAAGACAGGACGTCTTGGCGCCGCAGAATTAGGAGAGCCGACCCCACTTAAAGTGGGATGGAGCAAAGAAAAAGAAGAAGAAGAGACGTATTAGGTACTTACTGAAGACACAACTGAAGATTACCGCGAGTTATTTTCTGCTCGGGGCGCTAGTGGAACGTGGGTGACATTTCAAACGTCATTTTGACAGTTCTCTCATATTGACACAGGACCCACGCATGAGTGGCGCCACCTGGTGAGCGACAATATGGTAGCTCTCATTAGGTCAGGGATGGCACTTCAGATGTTAAAAATCGTTAGGGATGTTACTGTACATTTAAAACCAATAAATTTTGAGTTTTAAACCTGACGGAGTAGCAATGGACACTATGGACAAACCTACCCCTCTGCTGAATGGTCATGACATAGTATCATTCTCATTGTATGAACTGACGTTTATCTGACTTAGCTATTAGTACGTTACGTACGAGCTGTACATTTGACGTGCCTTTTCCCCACCAAAAATGGCTGACTTTTTTGTATAGGAAATAACAGATGTTGCCAGTCCGTCTGATTAAAAAGCCAAAGCCAATAAATGAATATCTTCCGACCCCTAGAGTAAACAAGAGTGCCTTAGTTAGGCCCACTTACACGCTGCTCCACCCAGGGTTATCCGCTAACACAGAGTTAAGCTGTCAAATTCTTTACGCTTAACTCTGGGTTATGTTGCTAACCACGGGTGATTAAAGTCAAGTTTCCACACCGTGTTTATCTTTGTCACACAAAAATTCATATTTCGCAAATGCGCGTGTACGAAATATTGTTTCAATATATTCAAAATTGGATCCGGCCTCAATAGGATTAGGGAAGGCTTACAAATAAAATGACAATAAAAAAAATATACTACTCAAGAGACACAAATTTGGGCTAATAAGGAAGTGTAGGGGAAATAATCCTTCGCAAAAAAAATACAGAAAGTTTTTTTTTAACCAAGGCCTTTTAGATTCTATCAAACAAAAATAAATATTCTGTGATCATCGGCCTAGAAATTTATATGCATAAGACGCATGTTCCCAGCGGTGGGACACACATAATACAAGACGTACTTGTGTACCACTATGTGATTTGGTTTAGACATACCTACCTACTAACATATGTAAAATCTTCGCAGGATAATTGAAAATATTTCTGTTGTTTAGGAAAAAACATTTTCGGCGAATTTGACCGAAGGTCATGTTAAAATTAATCGCTCTTTATATTCTGTCGGGTTACTCTTGTACACCGTGTATAGGTTGTAAAGAAACGGTGTAAATATTAAGTCTATTCGTAGCCTGGAACTCAAATAAACGTATGAACTGAAGCGATGACAGCGCCATCTTGGCATAAATTTCCCGCACCAATAGTCATAGTTAAGTTAATTACAAGTAAGGAACTGGCGAAGCGTCTCGTTGAGGCGACGCTTATTATTAAGAGTTAATGATGACTCACATTTGAACGGGACGGGACGGGGCGGGACGGGACGATCTGCCAGGTTCTATAAAAAACGTCTTGTAACGTAACATCCGAGGGCTCCGAGCTATCACGTGATTCTTTCTATAGAAATTTACAGTCCCGTCTAGTGTTAGTCATCCTTTAACGAGCGTAGTTAGAATTAGAACCCGCGAACTTTGAATTTCGAATTCGCTTAACCTCTCCTAATAGGTACACGGACATAATTAGTTACATTACCGTTATAGCATCAACGCCATCTTCTTTTAGTTAACCTATACTAAATACTTGATCGACTTTCTAGGAATATAGGTTCAAATTTGATCTAAAAAGGTTTTCCGTAATCGGAAAAGCGCTTAATTCAATTTTATCCAGTTACCTAGACTCGATTTTACCCGGAGGAACGGTGGGTCTAAACCTATTAGATGGGCTTGAGTTAACATCCCTTGTTCTGAGTGCTGTTATTGTTTCTTAGAATTGAAGATTATTTGTAAATCATTTTCTCTAGCAGCTTTCGGCAAAAATCAGAATTATTGGCCAAATTGTGAGTATTAGGAAAATATAGAATGAAAATAGATGTCATTTACTAAAGAAAAATACAAAGATCATCGGAGGCCTTAAGTACATAAGGTCATAAATTGGGGGAGCATCCTTTGTGCGGAACCCTCGGTGGGAGAGTTCGAGTCACACTTGCCCCGTGTCTTGTTTTTGTTTTAAGAAGCACTCGATCGGTATCGAGATTGTTCAGTCACCTGCAATATTATCTTTCGCTATGAAGGCGCAAAAATATGTGAGACGCTCTTACAGCGGTGCAAATAAGGTTGTATAACACTGAACTTTAACGTTTAGTACAGTACAAACAACAGGGATGACGACTAGGTTAAAAAACTATCATTCTAATTAGTTCGTCAGTTAGATTATCGAAAATTATTAGACACGTATTTTTTCCTTTTTCAATTTAATTAAAATTGACGAAGATAAAGAGCATCAAAGTTCCGGGGTGGGGGCTGGTGACGTCAATCCTAGGTATTAACTGTACATACCTACTCGTAATAGTGACGTTACGCGGAACTTGAACGCACTGTATTTTCGTCATTTTTGATTTGACGAACAAAAGAAAAAATACGTGTACAATATTTGTCAATAATCTAAAAGACGGGACTAAATAGATTGTTTTAGTCATCTAGCCTATTACAATAATTTTAATAAGTAGTACAACTTTAATAATTTTAATTTGAGTAGTCCTCGAAGTTTAAGTTGCCTATTTTAGTTTGTATATATTTAGGCAATGAACTTCGTGATTAAATTTGTAGCTACGAATATTATTTTAAGGGCAACAATATAGGGATTATTGGGTCTGTGTTTTAAGTAAAATTTTAGGTAGGCACCCAGGCGATATTAAAATTGTTAATAAAGGTACTTAAACACATAGCTGGGCATTAACTCGTTAATCCGTTAATCGTTAATTAACGAAGTTAACATTTTCATTATCGGATTAACTTTTAAGTTAACTTTAGAATATGTTAACGGAATCATTAACTTCCGTTAAGTTTTCCCAAGTCCGTTAATCGTTAATCCAGTTCCAAAATACTTACCAAAAAGATACCGCACATACCGCGCCACGGGGCAAAAAACCTGTTTCCACCCGACTACACATTTTAAAAAAAGAAGAATTTCTCAATTCATGTGATTTTTTATTAATATTCTTTATTTTTATTTTACTTTTATGTTTGTTACGTCAGAACTCCGTGAATACTTTGGCCAATACTGAACCGATTTTAAATTATCCATGGTGGTTGCAGATTGGTCCCATTTTTTTCAAAATTCATTTCTGATGATCGGATCCATGAGAAATTGAGGGAACTCTTCAAATTTAATAGGCTTATGCATGATGATTTGGGTGTTTTCTTAAGAAACTCGAGCATTTTTCTTTACGAAAACCATCACAATTTGGTGGAGTGGAGCTGATGATGGAGCCCAGGGATGGCAAAGTGGAACTGTCTGTGAATTCCTGTTTCTATTTGAGACATTCATATTTTGAATCATGGAATTCATGATGAAATTAAAGAACTCAAATTTTAACGGCACATGCATTATGATTTGAGGGTTTCCTTATAAACTTAAAAAAAATTTTGGGGGTTAACAACATTTTGGTGGAGTGTACCTGATGATGAAGACCAGGAATGGCAAAGTGGAATTGGTCGGTAAACACAGATATTCATCTTTTTTATTTCATTTATATTCCAGGGATGGCATATTGAAACTGCTCGATAATTTCTAGCTGTCCTCCAACTCGGAGGTCTACAAGATAGTTGCATTTGATTTTACTTCAGATCTAATTCAAAGGTACTCGGATGGTAAATTGGATATTTTTGAAGGAAAGATTTTTGAACGTGATGAAGGAAACTGATTAACTATAAGTTGTAGATCACTAACTCAAAAATGCCCTTTTTACCACGTGTTAACGGATTAACGATTAACGTTAACTTCCGTTAAGTCTTCCGAAAAGTAGCGCTTTAACGATTAACGAAGTTAACTTTTTTTGTAACGGATTAGCGATTAACGAAGTTAACTATTTGATTAACGGTGCCCAGCTCTGCTTAAACATTACTGACCAAATGAGCAAAGCGAGCGAAGCGTCTCCGTTTTAGCTTCTCCATTTGTTCTCCTCTACAGGTCGCATTTATCAACCAATTCTTTTGAAATGTTGTTAACAAATTTGTTGATTACATAATAATTTTCCGTCGATTCAGTTTTTTAAAATTTTCAAAATGGCGGGAATTGGAACAAAGGTCCTAAGCGCCATAGACCAAAGTTTGGGGGGGGGGGGCAAAGGCGGTTACGCCCTTTCTGCCAATACCACCTCGCGAGTTAATTCACCTTAAAAATACGGACGTTTCGACACAAGAAAAAGAAGTTCAAACCGCGAGATCTTCGGATCGATACGCGGATGTTGTGTGTTGTATGTCGTGTCGATAACATTAAATAAAAGGGTAGACCTAACTTTTTCTACCTACCCAGGCGTTTAAAGTGACTTTCCGCCGGGTACGTGAACATTTCAAGCAAGATCGCCGTTGACACTTCGCTGATTCATCAGTCAAGCCTAGACCATGACACAACTAAATTCACGAAAGACTCGTACTGTTTAAAATAAAGTTGTGTCAGATATTTATAGGCCCTTCACAGCGGAAAATATATTGCAGGCGACTATTCAGCTGCGCACTATTTCGCTAGTTATTTTCTGCAAACTGGAGTACAGATAGTTCAGATACTTTTTACTTTGTAAGTACTTTGGTATAACAAGTTGAAGATTCTTTCCTTTTTGTTACAAACTTAGGTTTCTTGGTACTCTCTTGTATGGGTGTTGAAGGAATAGTTTGGTACCTAAATGTAAGGTACAAACCTCATTAAAAATACTTACTCTGTTGGGGCTAGTAAGACATCTTCCCTTTATAAATAACCCAGGAAAGATACGATTTCGACAGACATTAAATTATAATAGCCAGCGACTCAGTTTAGGACCTAAACTGAGTCGCTTGACGCCTAACGTCGCTTAACATGACGTCTTAACGCGATTCAGTTTAAGTTCTTAAGTTAAGAACCTAAACTCAATCACGTTAAGTTAAGACGTAGTAAGGCCCCTGATGGCCTGGCCACGACATTGGTCTAAGGCGACCGCGGACGCGGCGAGCGGAGCGGCGAAAACGGTCTAAGCTGTGAGCATGCCACGACAACGCAGTTGTCTTAGCGGCTTTGAGCGAATGGGACGTACTCAGAGGACGCAAAATGACATTATCAAAAGTGGCCCTTCAGTGTCTCGAAAGTAGCTCGTATTTTATTACAGACATTTTAAATAGGAGAGAAGGTGTGCACGAAGTAAGTAGACGCCGGCCTTGGGTTAATTCAGTACTTTGTTTAATGAATATAGGGAGTACCCCCAAAAATTGTATGAGTACACTCGAATGAGTGTAGATACATTCGATTATGTACTTCAACATTTGGATCCGCATTGGCGCAGGCAGGCGTATTTAAAATTTCACTGATAAACGCCTCTGTGTCCAACATCGCGGAGCGGATAAAACAAAATATTTTGTTTTTTTAAAACTCAGCCCGATCCGTGCCGCCGCTAAGACCGTTCGCGCCGCTCTGAAGGCCTACCACGAACCACGAACGAAGTTTCACCTCTTTTTTCGCACTTGAGTGAGAAATCACAAGTGCGAAAGGGAGGTATACTTTCGTTCGCGGTTCGTGGTAGGCGCTCTGACTCGTGGTATGGCTCTTTCCGCCAGTGCATTTAATCTCGCCGCCCGCCGCGCCGCTCGCCGCTCGCCGCCGCAACCGGTCACGCGAGTATATTCGCGCGCGATTTAGCCCACAGCGAATTCTCTTGGCATGCTTCTTTAGCGGTCTTGATTCTGTTTAATTCACTCGCCGCTGGTCGCCTTAGCCAGTCGCCTTAGACCAATGTCGTGGCCAGGCCATGAGCCTGTGCTCAGGGGCCTTACAAAACCTAAGGACCTCAACTGGATCGCGTTAAGCGATCGTGATAGAACGTATAACATAGTGGCAACATCAGTTATTATTATTACACACACATAATATACAACTACCTTAGATAAAAGCTAATCCCCCCCATCCGCAAAAAAATCGGCCCAATATTTTTGTAGTTGCAGTCTACCTTACTTACTCCTATTCTCTATGGACAGTAAATTGATACAGTAAATTGACAAACCCATGGAGGTTTTAGTCTCATAATATTAGTCATAATTAGTCATAATATCAGTCGTAATATTAGATGGCTATAACACGAACGTAAACATTGCGCTAAAAATATCAAAATGGGGTAAACAAAGGTAAGCATTTCCTTCTGATTTCAACTTAAACGTGTTTCCATTTTCGAGGTAATGTTGTCGTTTTGATTTGCAGCCAGCCATCATTGCTTCACCCCTTTTCCGCGGATGGCAAGAAAAATGAGAGAATTCCAGTCCGTAAGCTCTGTGAGAAATTACCAATATTTCCTTCATTGTTTTTTTTGCATTGAAAATATTGGAGGTGAAATCGAGAATCTTTTGAGGCAGTTCGAAGCTTTAAGTTAGCTTAAGTTAAGGTGGTATTCCACTCACGACTGCAGCATTTCTGACTGGTGCCTTCACACGTTTTCTGCTGCAGCCACAATGCCGCAACGCAATGATACTGCAATCGCGAACAGACTGTTACCTATGCATTCCACGAGAGTTTTATAAAAGAAATGTTTTTTCCTTATGTCGTCTACTTCAATTAAATCCGTAAAGCTCGAGAATACCGTAAACTGGAGTTACTCTGATTCTGATTTAAACGTGAATATCCACATTTTCAATCGCATCCGTATATTTTTTGTAAGGTTGGTAATGCCTATAGTTTCTGCCATTAGTTGGAGAAAACGGCTATAATCGTTATCGATGCGGTACACGTGTCCAAATTTCAGTAGGTATAGTGTTTTGCTATTTTTCATGTTCGAACAACTTTTTACTAACAGATTCAGATTCAGATTCAGATTTATTTATTTCATAATACATTACAAATTGCAGGCATGTCAATCTACAAGTATCCATATTATAATCGTCAGATCTTACAAAGTGGCTATTGAAGTAGAAAGTTTACAGTCAATATTAGCTTGCCAGAAGTGTGTTTAGGTGAACTACTATTTTGTGTCATAAATTCAAACTAGATATTTTATTACTAAACTTTTTTTTACTTGGTGCGGCGTCTCTCACCTACGTGGGGTAACATTGATCACTTGATTAAGTTGATTATTGTGTAAAGAGTATGTCTTATTATTTAGACTGATTATTTTTTAAGAATACTGATCTCTTTTTTGTTAAAAATGTTACTTTTTTGCCTTAAATAAAGTTTTATTTTTAAATATAGTGAAATTATATTTTAGATCAAAGTCACCCCAAAAAACCATAAACCCTTGTAACTTTTGAACCTGCTAACAGTTTTTTTCATTAGATTAAATGCTTTTCTAAGGGGCTACATACGATTAGCCTTGAAAAACATAGGGTATCAAAGTAAGCCCAATGTCAGTTTAAGTTTGATCACAGCGTTTGTGTGTTTTTTTCATGTATTTTTAAGCTAGCACTGCAAACATTTTATCCGCGAAAGACTAAAAAAAGTTGATGTTGATTTATTTTAATTTTATTTTAACGCCTAATTGTAGAAGATAAACAATGTAACCCCAGTTTACGGTACTTGCCAATTTGTTGACAAATTCATGAAATATTATCAGACACAAAATCGCTTTCTTAGTGTTTTCGGAAGTATTCGCATTTCGTAAAGGACATTTGATTCTCGTGGAATTTTAAGATTAAAGGGAACCTAAAAGCTTTAAATTATACCTTTCTGGCGTGGGTAAACAACAATTTTGTTAGCACTGTTCTGATTGGTGCTTACAAGGCGAGAAACAATGGGATCATATAGCGGCAACGAATCGTTTTCAACCACTTCATAGATAAACAATGACCCACTTTCAGGGCATACAAATGAAAATCTATTTTATTCGCGGCAGCACGCACTAAATCTCTGCCACTTTACTGAAGTGAAATTTTGGGTAGGCTAACAAATGGCGATACTGCAAAAAATCGAGGTAAAACGGTATGATCGCCCAAAATCCTGCCGGGAGGATTTTTATGATTAATTTTACATAATAATATACGGAAGCTCTTAAAGGCTGACTCACCCTAAAACGGGATGGGACGATGATGAGTCAATTTCTATGGAAACTTTTCTTTGAAGTTACTTGATAACTCGTACTTATAAGCTTTAACCACGGACATGATTGTGGTAACTGTAGTTACCAGCTGTCACCTGCTCGCAGTTACTAAGTGACCAGTACTTAATTTAAAATATGTATTTTATGAGACTGTGGGCACAACATAGTGATATTAGTGGTATTATAGTGGTATTTCTATCTGACCATCTTATACAATGTATTGTTTTATTAAACCTATGTTTGACGAATAAATGATTCTGTATTCTGTATTCTGTAACCATCAGACCTAGACGTTTATATATAAAATTAAAGGTAGGTTAGGTTATTCAATATAGTTAACGATAATATAGATATTTGAATACTTTGTCATACTTCCGCCATCTTGGATTGGCAGCTATTTGTATTAGCTACTAGTTTGAGATGGTCCGCATGGTTTTTTAACATTCTAATAACCCATGTATAACTGCTGTAGAAGGGACGACTTACACTAGAACGAGACGGGACGGGGCAGGACGGGACGATCTGTCAGTTTGTATAGAAAACGTCACGTGACATCCGAGGGCTCCGAGCTATCTCGTGATTCTTTCTATAGAAATTCCGTTAATTAGTCACTACTCGGTTGTCCCGGGATGTCGGCCCCCTGAGAACCAATTTGTTACGTCTTATAGCTATAAACTTAAAAAAATAGCGAAGCCAATTACCGAGCAGCGTCGCCCAAGTGGCAATATACAATTTATATGATATACTGATATATATATATATACATATATAGTACTTGACATTGGCGAAATTGTCCAACTCTCGAACAGAAGTTATTATTTCAAAGAAGAAGAAGGAACGTGAAAGTCGTTACGATTTTCTATGAAAATGATTAGAATATTCGGGTTTGGTTTTCGGGAAGCAAATAATCAACCCAAATTGCTCGTATCTGCAAAAGCATACTGATTTTCGGGACATTGATGAGTTTTTTAAGTTTCGTCGGGAATAATGTCATTGGAAAGCATTGGTAGCCCAGTGGTAAGGGCATGTGACTTTCAATCCGAAGGTCGCGGGTTCAAATCTTGGCGGCTCGTGCCAATTTCATGTCATGAGTTTTTCGGAACTTACTTACAAAATATCATTTTGATAGTTACAAATCGCTTTTCGGTGACGGAAAACGTCGTGAAGAAACCGGATTATATAAGGCCCAGTTTACCCTCCGTGTTGAAAGGTCAGATGGCAGTCGTTTTCGTAAAACTAGTGCCTACGCCTGGGACTTATTGCCAATGCGGATCCCAGGCTCCCAACATGAGCCATGGCACAAGCCGGGAAAACGCTAGAAAAAAGAAGATTTGAAAAAAAAATCCCTTGCATTATCCTTTAATTGCTGTATGTTCTTTTAGTCCTGCAAAGCCATCAGCACTTTCACAAATGGAATGTACCTACTCGTAATCTAAACGAAACCAATACTCGATATATATCTTCGATACATAAGCCAGCGTCGGCTTCAACAAATCGTGTTTACCAATCGAAGATAGGCCTTATAAAAAGTCTCTTTACATATAAAACGGATCCATCCAGAAGCCTGTAAAGAAATTCTCATCGCTTGAGAGATGCTCGCGAGTCCAAATTAAATTTACCAATAATTTCAATGTAAACAAATCTGTATATATTATTTTAACTGTATATTTGGATGTATTTTTGTATACTTATGGCAAATAAATGATTCTGATTCTGATTCCAACAGTTGAACAGAATAGACATCTAATATGCAGCACATCATAAATATGTGTAGGTTATGTCAAGCCTCCCATCAAATTATTTATTTGTATGCCTACTAAACTAAGTTTGTTTATTTCCTCGCATATGTGATGAAAAACTTTGTATGTATCACGGGTGGTACAAGAATTACGCGTAATGCCTTCGGAAACACAAGACAAAACACACTAGTTTTGAGTTCGTGTGGAGAGTCCTATAAGCCTGTTTGTGCTTATGACACTTAAGAAATGGGATAGGCACCATATAATTTTTTTGACCCATTCCGCCTTTCCAGTGTCAATATTTATATACGAGTTACCATTTTTATTTTGCCTGATTTTATCTAGTTTGCCTAAACGATCGACTCACTTGTACTACAAAGTAATAAGACTCGGTGACGCTCTGATTTCGTTTGCATACGATGATAATTCACGCTTTTATTTACCCCTTTTGTGTGATTCTTTTTGTCGACATGTAGGCTTTCCAAATGCCATTCTTTTTATCTCCGACAGAAAGTAGGTCTTCCGACCCTTGAGATCTGGAGTGTTCGAATGGTTTAAAGGTTTTTTGTAAACATTTGGTTAAGTAATGTATCCATTTTCCTTTTATTTCTGTGAATTGTACTCGTAGATTATGAAATATTGTAATTGGTAAAAATAAGGTAGGTAATACGTTTGTGTTAAAATAAGCAGCACGGCAGAGATCCTGACTGGCGGAAGCCTCGGGGAGCTGTTGCTGTTTCCCAACTTTTTTTTAAATGTGGAAAATATTATGTGAGTAACAGAAAAACAGATAGAAATGTTTTTCTGTTACTTCGCTTTCGCTTCTAGTAGGACAAAAAGTGTCAAAATTTTCCATAGGTACATTTTTCAAACCTTATAATCGTTCAACGCCATACAAACTCTATGAAAAAATGGTAACATAATGAAAAAAATATCTTAGGACAATTTTTTTTGTACTAGGATCCAAAGAGGTCGCAAAAAAAGTTACCAATCAATTTTAAATAATTTTATAATTGAATAAAAATGAGAAAATTACCCCGGTTCAAGCAAAATTTGAACTAAGAATAATCGAAATATATAGATTCCCTAAGTCGTAAATACATGGAAGAAATAGTGGAAATATTCGCCCGCTTCGTGTAAGCGCCGATAGCTCAATTGGCAGAGCGATCTGACCAGTGTCCAGAGAGGTCGCAAGTTCGAATCTTTCGACGCGGGGAATTTTTCCATTTTCCTTTCAATTACAAAGTTGTAAATTTCGTTCGCTAATGTCTCTGTTTAATATAAAATTATTTTTAAAAGAAATCGCCCATCGAATCTCATCTTTTATAATCAAATTATCAAAATATTAGGCTAATTTATTTTATTACAATCTGTTAAAAGTGGCTGTTTAGTAGTTAGGTAAGTTAGCGTGTGAAAAGTTCAATTTCGGCCACTATTTGCTTAGGTACCTTTTACCAGCGATTGATAAACTCTGTTTTGCATGACAATTTCTGAAATGCATTCAACATGCATTTAACAAGCAGAGCTCCAAGAGGACTCCTCCTTTTTTAAAGGGTCGGCATCGCGCATGTAACACCCCTGGAGTTGCAGGCGTCCATAGGCTACGGTGACCACTTACCATCAGGCGGGCCGTATGCTTGTTTTTCACCCTCATAGTAGTTAAAAAAATAATAACGTTTGCTACACGCGGTCATATTACATTTTTACACGTCTCGTGTCTTTTCATTAGCCTGCGGCTCACATAAATGAGATACCCTACCATCTAGTAGGTATCACTAACCATGGTTAAATTTCACACAAAGTCCTTTGTTCAATACTTGTTTATTAATTACTAATTTGTCATCTTAAATATAAATTGAGAGTCTGCGTTAAGCCAAAATACCAATTATTAAACAAAAGATCATCCTTTCATTAACTAAATAATAAATAATAACTCAACACGAAAGACAATTAAACAGCACAAATACACAAAGATTTAAGACAGAAATCGAAAATAAATGAGAAAACTTTCTGTGGACAGACAATGGCCAACCTTTCTTGAATTCATTTCTATTTTATATAAATCAGAAATAATGGTGAATTGAGGGTTATGTTATGATTTTTACAAGGGATAACTTAGAAGTACGCTTAAAGAATGGCACACTAGAACGGGACGGGACGGGACGATCTGTCTATTTCCATAGAAAGAATCACATTCGAGCTCGGAGCCCTCGGAGGTAACGTGACATTTTCTATAGAAACTGACAGATCAGCGTGCGTAGCCAAGATGCCAATCGCTCACGCTTAATAACGTATCGTAGCTATCTCTGTCTATCACCCATCCTTATTAGTGTGACACTGACAGTTGCGTTTCGTTAGCGACTGAGCGTGAGCGATTGGCATCTTGGCTACGCACTCAGCCCAGCCAGGTTCCATCCCGGCCCTTTCTAGTTTGAGTCATCCTTTACCATAATTTTGACCGTATTTGCTCGCGCCAACGTAAATTCAATGTTTGGGCATCTCGTTATTTTGTCAGTACCTACCCTACCTACGAGTAGACACATATAAGTGACTGTTTGATATCATAAAGATTGATTCAGAAATGAACCTTATCAATATAAATTTAAGACAAAGTCCTACCTTTCACTAAAAACAAGTACATATCTATACTGTTTACAGTAAGTATACAGAGAGCTTAAATTTATACAAAATAAATATGTGTTGAAATAAAAACATATTTATAATTTTAATTATAGAATGCCCTTCAGGCAATGTGTTACTAGCTTTATAAGCCCAACTGGGCATTACAGACCAACCTTTGTTTTTAATTATTTTTATATTTTTGTATGTAGGTAGGTAGTTTGCAAAAGTAACTTTTTTGATTGACGGGGAGAATTGGCTTTGTTTCAGTCATCATTTTAACCCTGTGAAAACGAGTGCTATAAAGGTCTCGAAACGTAGCGTCATTGTGTTAGTTAACGCGATTAATCCGTTCTAAAGTGTTTAATTTCAATGAACAACGATCGCGGTAACAGAAGAATTACTATCAATTACCTCATAATTAAAAGATTTTAACTAATTTAATTTAACGTTAATTGCGTTAAGTCTAGCATGAAAAGCTTATCATTCACCGAAACCGTAAGGTTAATCCTGCTCACGTATGAATCATCCGGTATATTTGCGAACAATTTTGATCTTGTATTTTTTTTCCATTCAATTGAACGAACGACCAAGTCCGACACTTTACCAATCAAAGCCGAGAACTGCATCGCAATAAATCCATTCAGCTATGCAATCAATTGTGCATCTTCAATTGACCTTTTGAATTCGGAATGGAAGAGTTTTGCATGTTAAGGACGGTAGTTGTGTTACAAACAGGCCAGTGTCGGTACAGTCACTTCTATAAATATCTATAAACTTTGAAACTTATTACAAGGGAAGAAAGGTCAAAATTGAATACAGGTATATATTTATGGAGCCGACCGTACCAAGAGTTACTGTAGAATGACTATTGCTACTGAAATAGTGAAAATTATTTGCATTTTTCCCTTTCTTAACTGGAGGAAGTGACTTAATCGTGTACCTAATACTTTGAATACGAACCTCCGACGTTTCAAGGGCGACTTTGTCCCCCTTCGTCTCTGCCTTGGAAAAAAACTACACAATAACTTAAATAGAAAACTCCTGTAAGTATTAGACATATTAATCTGCTTGTATCAGGTTTTATAACTACTCGTAATATTTAAAACGAGATACACGATATTTCGGCACTGTTGCCAGCGCCATGTTCACGGAATAAACTGTAATAAGTAAACCAATTTACTCCGTGAACATGGCGCTTGCAACAGTGCCGAAATATCGGGTGCTCAATAAAACAAACATACATGTTAAATATCCCGTTTTAGATAATACTTATAATGCAAATAAGCATGTTAGCTTAAAATTGTATATTGTATCGGGTTACTCACGTCAATAAAGTCGAAAATATGCTTGTTATTAACTCAAATATAAACTCTTGTGCTTTAGGAACTTCGGAGTATTATATTATTTAAGGTGTAAATAATAAATAACAATGTAACAAATCTGCCGGTGCTCTGTTTAAGAGCGTAATCAGTATTGCGGTTTGATTTGGTAAAAATGTAAAAAACATTTTTGACGTAAAAACAATGATTCAATGGGGCAGGTTATCCGAATAGGCTAACTCTATATACCAAAAAACCACGATACTGATTATATCCTTAAATTTATTTTTTTGTTACAACCTGTATACCAAAGTTATAATTTTCGCTCATAACATAACTAATATACGAGTATATTCTCGCTTATTCAAATTACTTTGATAAAAGTATCAAAGTATTTGAATAATGCGTCTTATGCGATTATGCGATGCGTCTGGGAGCCTTTGCTCCCAGAAGACGCATCGTTGAATATCATTCCAAATTATAATAGACAAGTATAACGAAAATTGTAGACATTAGGTAATGAAAGTCGAAGTAATCGGTATATTACCACAACTGCGGCATAGTAGCATATAAATTATAATTTACAATTGTTATAATGAGTTGGAAGAGTAATAATAAAGCTAATTACAAATTATATAACTTGTGTTCAAGATAGGTTACAAAATAGAATTATCAGTATTTCACTACCATAGCTCAAGCTCATGGGTAAGATTTATCGGACCAAATAATTTTTTATCGTATTAGCACGATTTCAGTGTAAAGCCATAAATGTTATGTGAATGTAAAATAAACAATTAGCACTAATTTCATAATGCTCAACTAATAGTTTAAATCGTGGTGATACTTTTTAACTAACTTTTCAGCTAAATCATACCGATGGCTGTCCCTTCGGTTTTTTTTTTCAGATCGTGAATTGAATCTCAGAATACTCAATCTAATATATAAGCCAAGAAACTGAACTTTTATATGAATAAATAGTTACATTTCTAAAAACCGCCAGAAAAAAAAACACGTTTAAGTAAAAAGTGGTACGATGTAACAGACTCTCCCCTATATACTTTAACAATGTAAACATAACACTTTATACTTAGCGCCACTTGTTTGGCCAAGTAAGGGACACTTGCAACACCCGAGGTTAGGTATATAACCCGGAGTCAAGCGCTTTTTTGTGTGGAATTTGACAGCTTAACTCAGGGTTAGCGGTAAACCCTGAGTGGTGCAAGCGGGCCTTACCTAAATGAGAGTTGGGGAATTAGTAGGACTACAACGATAATACCATGGATTATGGAGAAATGGAAGGATTTATTAGCAAAACACAATCCCTAGTTATTCTTTTTTAACCTGACTACGCGGTGAGCTTTGGAGCGTATGGACTGAGCGTGTGGATGGTAGCCTGGGGAAAATCCAGGACCCTTCCGCGACATCACACGATATTTACTACTCTGGAATACTCCTACTGAGTTTGCGCTCCAGAGAGATCGGTTGGACCGAGTCAACTCAGATCGGAGGTGTGAGTAAGTAATCGAGCTACTGGGAGTTTTATTGCTGGCTCGCTTCCCCTAACCTAGCCAAGAAGATTCCAGCAAAAATCTCGGGTAGGTCCGATCGCGGTCGGATTGATGCTATCCGGCACGTGGCGATGATACCATCTAAATAAATTTTAGTGACCTTCAGGGAAAGACGTTCAAATGGATCGAAAAACGGCAGGTATCAAAAATATGTTGTGCTTCAAATCAAACTCTTCCACGCCGATAGTTACAAGGAGCAATTAAAAATAATGATGCCTAAAATTTTACTTTTCAACTTAATAATTGAGTTGACGATACTAAGTAGGTATATAATATTTAAGGATGACTCACACTAGAACGGGACGGGACGAGGCGGGACGGGAAAATCTGTTAATTTCTATAGAAAGCGTCACGTGACATCCGAGGGATCCGAGCTATCACGTGATTCTTTCTATAGAAATTAACAGATTTTCCCGTCCCGCCCCGTCCCGTCCTGTGCTAGTGTGAGTCATCCTTTATCATGTCGGTTGTACCTACAGTGTACGAGTAATTATTTTTAAGAAACATCTGCAAACGATACCAAATTTCTTAGGAACTATATAGAGTTTGCATAAAGCACAAATATCATCGCGGTATAGAAATGTTCACGTCGAATTACATAAAAACAACTTCCAACTTACTTAAAACAATACTCTATTACTACAATAAAAAAACCCTCCAAAACTTCATCGCTTATAATATTTGTGGGATCTATAGATAGGTACATATAACTACTTAAATACATAAAAAACATCCATAATTCAGAAAAAAATATTCGTGATAAACACACAAATAAATGCCCTGACCAGGATTCCAACCCGGGACCTCCTGCTTCGTAGGCAGGGTCACTAGATATGGTGGAGAAAGTAGGAGCCAGCGGATGTGTTCTATAACTTAGTTCGATGAGCGTTTTTTGTTTCCGTGTATTTTTTTTCTCCCTGAACTTTCTTATCAGATCACGATACTGGATGAATACGTCCTTAAACGGATCACCAGCATTTTTGGTACACTCTGTAGAAAACGTCATGTGATAGCTTTTGATGTGATTGGCATCTTATTTACGCACCGCGTGGTGAAGATCTCAGTCGCGAACGAAACGCAACTGTCATTATCGCGAACAAGGAAGAGTGATAGAGAGAACTACGATACGCTACAAACCGTGAGCGATTGGCATCTTGGCTATGCATAGCTGTGTCAGTATTACTGATGTGCCGACGGAAACTTTCCAATATTGCGAAATATTTCGCATAGGAAAGTTTCAGAAACTTCTCACATTTTTGTATGGGGATTGAAACTTTCCGCAACGTGAATTTTTCCAACTTTTTGGAAACTTTCCGCTACTTGCACATCTGTAGTCAGCATTTAGAAATTGACACATCCCAGTCTAATGTGAGTGTTCTTTTATTGAAAGAGCGAAGCGAGCGGAGTAATCCCTGTCTGATTGGACAATCCATCGTTCGTCGTCGAACAAATATACATACAAACATATATATGTTTGTATGTATATTTGTTCGACAATAACTCAAGTATCGTTAATTGGTTCGTCATGAAATTCGGCAGGTGATTAGATAAAATAAATAGATTTTTGAAGTATGAATATGTGCCAAATCTGTCAAGGGGTTACTGATATACGATAGGGGTCCCCAGTTCACGTTCGGGGCGAACCACTAGTGTATAAGGTGCCATTAGTTACAAACCACTAGCTTATAATGTGCCATAAGTTACACACCACTAGTTTATAAGGTGCCATAAGTTACAAAGAACATAATTTGCGTCGCTTATTGCTCTGTTGAACTAACGGACTACATTTTCTTTAAAATACTTAGTGGATTCTGTAATTAATGGTTCCTGTGTAAAGTCTATTGGAAATAGATTTAATCTGTTGCCTTGATGATTTTAATTGGCACTCAGGCACTTAAGTATAATTATATTATTCATGAACATGAACAACTTGACAAACAGCTGTAGGTATTTATACAATAATAAATAAATAAATATTGTGGGACAATATTACACAACTACCTAGTCCCACGGTAAGCTAAATAAGGTTTGTGTTGTGGGTACTAGACGGCGATATATATAATAGATAGATACATACAAATACTTAAATACATAAAATAGAAAACATCCATAACACAGGAACAAATATTCGTAATAAACACACAAATACATGCCCTGACCAGGATTCGAACCCGGGACCTCCTGAACCGGGGATAATAATATTTTAACACGTGTTAAAACGTTGAACGCCATACTGAAAACCGTGATTAACACGTGTTAATGAACAAGTGAGTAAGTTCTACCAGTCCATTTGGATAATCCATGTTTTTATGTATGTATGTATGTTTATTCGACGATAACTCGAGTATCGTTCATTAGATCATCGTGAAATTTGACAAGTCGTTAGATGAGATTAATATAACTTGTATGTTTAATTATGAGTCTAATTGGTCAAGGGGTTCCCGAGATATAGGGGTCACGAGTTCAGGTTCGGGGCCTAATGACTCGGTTGCTCAGTTGGTAAAGCGATGGGCATGTTTCCCAGAGTGGCGAGTTCGAGTCTCGCCCGAGGCCAGTGGTTTACCTTTTTTCTTTCTTTATTAAAAAGCTTACTGTACAAAAGGCGGACTTACTTTGCCTATGTTTTCTTACTAAGTATTTTTAATAAGAAATATAGGAGTGCTATCTATTTGGCAAAATTTGGTTTTGTCGGACACGCTTGTCATAACAGCCTTAGCATAATCGATTTTCGCCGAATCTTAATGTAGCAGAAACATATTTTGGCATAATGCACAATATGTTGAATACTATTTTGTCCGAAAATATATTGGCATACTAAAAAGTGGGTTAGGTTATATTCGGACTGTGTCCGAATATTCGGACAAACTAAGTTCGGTCAAATCAAACTATACTAAACTCGACCATGCCATAACAGTTTAAGCGTAAAACCAATCAAATAGAATCATGCATATTTAAATAATGCGAAAACAAGGGAAACCGAAATATAGACAAGGCGTAGGTACATCTAAGTACCTTCCTAATGGCCCAGCGACGGTGAGACAGAACTAGGTATCTACACAAACGATAATGAACAACTACCTAATTGCAACAAAGGCTTTGCAACGAACTTGAACAAGCGTGTTCGCGCAAGTTCTCAACTCGACCATTAAACTCGGCGCAAACGAGTTTTGGCATCAGCTAGAACGACAAACATTTGTAGGTACAGTACAGTCAATTCAAACTTTTACAGATTTCTCACCTCATTAGATTGCTCACGGTAGACCAAGCCGAGCCAGAATGGGCCGGGCTGGGTTTTGACATACTGACTTATCAACGAAACTAATGTTAACATTAGTTTCGTTGTTAATATGGAATTCTGCAAAGTAACGCCTGATTCAATAAAACACTGACTTATGATCCTGTGCTGACTTACTAGACACGCCATCCCCAATTACATCTTTCAGTAGCGCAAATTATTTAATCAGGTCTTAATTTGCGGAATTCCATATTAATGACGACAATAAAGGCGTAAGGATGTGACGATACCATCGCCCAATGGTTTCGACCGGTGCAATTAGTTAACTCAGGGCAGCTTGTGGCGAGCTGTGCCCTACGTATTGGTTTCGGCTCCGCGTACGCCTCCCAAAGGTCCGGACCACGGAACAATGACGGGAAAGACGACAATAATGTTACTTTGCCCGCCAAACGTGCTAGTCAATTAGTGCCAACCCGTCATACCTATTGGGGTATTTTTTGCATGCAATTAATGTCCACCCTCACGCCGCAAAAAAACCGTATATAAATATAGCAAACTGTAGTTTATTGCAAAAACTTCGCAAGTGATTGCACTAGCACGTTTGGCTGAATAGCAAAGTAACATTATTGTCGTTATCGAGTTAAAACGCCGGTTCTTAAAGTCTCATTAACGAAGCTAATTTTTTTGACTCACAGACTGTCAAGCATAAGCAAGATGGCGTACATATTGTGTTCTCGTTGTCTCCTCTAGTTTACTTATTACCCCAGTGTCTTGTGCCCTTAGCTGGGATAGAGGTCCACAGTTATTTCCACGCCAATTGATCTTGGGCTTCTTTATAACTAATATTCAAAACAGGATAATTACCATGCTTGTTTGTTTTATTGAGCACCCAATGCCGATAGATAGCTCCTCCGTGAACATGGCGCTTGCAACAGTGTCGAAATATCGGGTGCTCAATAAAACAAACATACATGGTAATAATCCCGTTTTTAATATTAGTTATAATGCAATTGACCATGTTAACTTAAAATCGTATATTGGGCTTCTTTATTATTGAGCCTGATAGCACAGAAATTATGAGACGTTTTCTATAAAACTTGAAACATCGTTGACACTCTTGTTTGACCCTAAAAGTGGAGGAATGTCAATTCCATTGAATTAATGTTTGGATTAGGGCTACAGAGTATGAATTTAAGCCCAAGATGGAGTTCAGGGCTTAATTTTAATACAAGTATTTCTTTTTCCGCCTGTGGCACTCGCAAATATTGTTTTTGTAATTTCTCAATTTTATTATCAGCCAGCAGCAAATCCTCAAAAATAAGGTTACTTACAGTAAAGCACGAATCAAATAATTTATAAAATGTAATAAGGTTACTTAAATCGCTTTGTGCTGAGACTTTAATAATAATTTTCGGTACTCAGCTACAATATTAAAATAAAGACCACGAAACGCTTGAAATGGCAGTTTTGTGCCGCTATTACAATCAGGCTTAAAAAGTAATTACAAAATTATTTTTATACAACAAAATCTACATTGCGAATTCGACCTTATTTCTGTAGATTTTGAGTTCAGGTTTTGATGAGCTGGGTATACTTTCTTATTGTACACGATTCTTTTAAATTACAAGCGGCACTTTAGGGTTCCGCATTCAAATGAATATACTAAAATCTACCTAATATCTTAGATAGAAAGGTAATTTGGAAAAAAAACTTATTTACGCCCTTCGGGGTCACCGAGTGTGTCTCGGTAGAGCGATTGGCGTGTATCCCAGAGTCGCGAGTTCTTATCTCGCCCGAGACCTTGAGTTTTTCCACTATCCCTTTCTTTATAAGATATTTAGTATCGTTCGCAGACACTGATGGTATATATTATGGGCTGTTGGCCTTCGAACAACACAGGGAGGGGAGTCGGCATACGTACCGTTTCAGCTCTGCCAAAGTACATTCCCAAAAGGGCATATGCTGCTCTGTGTTGCGACTAGTCCGTTCACTAAAATATATCGAAGTGTGCAAGATTTGTTAGTGTAGTTGTATCATTTTATATGTGTTAGTGTCATCATTACAAATTGTTTTTCGTATGTAGTGTGTGAGAAGTGCGTCTGTGTGCCCGTTTTCCCCGCAAAACGTGACATAATAATTTGTACGGTAAGATGTCCCTTCCGACGCGTTGGAAGCCTTTGTTAATCGAAGGCTGTTGGCACTTAACGAAACGTCATGTTCCAAATTAGACTATATGAAATCGCAGCACTTTTATGGCGTCATTTGTTTCGGCTGATTGGGTATCCAGTTTATTCTGTATCTAAGGTAAGAGTGGACGTTCAGACACTTGTGAGCATCTCGGGAGTTCCGATATATGTGATGGCGAGTGGACAAACAGGAATACCTCTAACTGATCATTGGTATACCTTACACCGTTGCCATAGGGTTCACAATTGGTTAGTTCCCAGTGGTATGAAGCAAACACCTATTGTGTTTACATTCCGGGCAGGTGTTAAATTGTTTATATCGGGACCAGATGTTGGATATGTCTTGATTCCCTTACACCTGCTGTGATATGAGCAAAAATTTCCATGCACAGTGCATCCTTGTATACTTTAATGGCAATGCGCTTCACATCTTTGAGTTTGTTCCTCACTATATTTTCCTTCACCGAGAAGCAACTAAGCTATTTACCTAGTAAGTACCTAAGAAGAAAACTGTATGTCCATGGGGGTCAGTTTTTTGTAGAAATCGCGAAACGTCTGGTTGATGTAACTGGTGACCGAAGAGCTGGCGGCTTCCTCGCACAACATATCAGCATTGCGATACAACGAGGAAATTCCGCCTGCATAAGCTAGCTTCTAACTTAATTATCTCTATATTAGTTATATTTTCAAAATTATTATGTAAAAAAAATATATGCATTTATGGAAAGTAATCCTTATGAAAATTGATCGTCAGGGATTATGATCTTTAGGACAAAATAGTTAAAGCAATGTGATTTTAGGACAAATTATTAGGGATTTCGAGAAAGACCCTCTATTTGCAGTTTATTACCTAATCATACTAAAATACGAGGATCGCCAAGAGACATTAAGAAAACAGAAAGCACTGTACATGAAATTGCACTGGAAAGTGCGACAGGGACGAATATTTTACATCCCTCATAAATAACCACGATGCAACCGATGTGGATAACACCCGCTGAGCCAGCGATAAAAATGTAGATGCACTTTTGTTATTACCAACCTCACCCGACAAACTTACACGAGACGATGGCTAAAACTAGATGACTTAAACAATCTTCACGTAGCAAGAAGATTGTCGACATTGTCAACTGCACTTGTAAGTTCGTAAATTCAAGTGTGAAACAGACACGCTGGCTTTTGCTGGATTATGAAACTGATTCAAGCGCTGTTAAAGTCAGTTTAAATGCTGATCTGTGTGAAGATGGTGTTGTTGATTTTTCAAAGAGATGTTAATAATCATTTAGGTAGGTATATGGAGAGCTAGCACCGGAAAAGGGATAAGGATTTGGAGAGCAATGGAACTAGATATCTTCCTTGTTACACTGTTATTGTTAGTATAGTCAGGCGTCTGGCAGCTGTTCTTCGGTGGAGAACAAAGAATGAAAACCAATGGGGATTACCGTGAGTTACTTTACCGCCAGGGGCGCTAGTACAACGTGGGTCTGGCGGGACACTTTCAAATGTCACTTTAACTATTATTTCATATTGACTCAAGACCCACGGATGAGTGACGACAACCCCATTACTGGATTCCACTGTATTTATCTAATTCGAAAATAATTCATACTTCCAAGCATTTCTGTTAAAAACTAGTGGGGGCATGTGCTGTACCTGTGGATAGTTGTACCGTTGGGCACCACGTATGCGGAAAAAACGAATGACCATAGACTAATATCATACACATATTCGAATAATATTTTTTACGCTCGGCAACACTAGCTAGTCGCTATCTTTACTAATGACAAAAATAATGGAAATATACTCCGACACTCTAATTGAAGCTATTTGAGAAGTTATAAGTGAAATACGATGCAAAAAAATACAAAATTCTAGGCAGAGAGTACCTTTTTGTACCATTCGGGGTCGAAAATCTTGGTCCATGGGGTCCCAGCGCACGCAAGTTTTTCGTAGAAATCGCGAAACGTCTGGTTGATGTTACTGGTGACAGTGGTGACCGAAGAGCTGAGACCGCGAATGCAATTTGAAGATTGATTAATTGTGATTGAAAAAAAAACCATTGATATCATGAGTAGTATTTCTTTAATTATTGATTTATGGTCAAATTTTGAAAAGTATCCACAGTTTGAACATTTGCCCCTACCACATTTTCTTTCCATTTTCCGAACTAAAAAGTGGTAAAAGCCTGTTTACTTTAATCTTGTCTAGCTTCCAAATACCTGATGTTTTTTTATTCAAGAAATAGTATTAATTTTGATCTGTGAAATATATATATATTCAAATAACTAGTCCTAAGGAATGCCGGGTATTATCCTGATGTTCAAGATATTAAAAGGATCTCTTTTTATTTCTAAAATTGCCAATAAAGGAACTTAATAAACGTGAAGGAATCTCCACATAAAACTACCATCGTCATAAACGTAAATAATGAAGGGTTTTTCCGTCGAGTACCGTGTTTAGGCCACGAAGCTTGCTGAGTGGCCTAAGTAAAGGTACGAGATTGAAAAACTTAATTATATTACGATTGTATACAATACTTTTTCTACGAGTCATCATCATCATCATCTATGGAGGAACAATTTCATCATGCAAATTCATCGACTTAACAAGGATGTAACACAAAAAGATGGCCGGCAGGCCGGCGCGGGGGGCGCGGTCGGCGCAGGCGTGAGGCGCGCGCTCGGCAAAGTACCAGGCAGCATCGCAAATAAGTATAGAATTTGTATGAAGTTCTATTATAGTTGCCTACAGCGTATCGAAATGAGATATTATAGTTGAGTTGGACTGTCTAATATCGAAAAGTATGAGCTTATAGTTTTGTCTATGTACTCGTAATTGGCAGATTAAAGTCGGCGAGTAGAAAAAAAACATTGTATGTATCACAGGCGACAAAAGAATTTCTTGTTTACCGCCGTACACAATGAACTAGTATCTATTATAATACTAGTGATATGAATGACCACATTATTCCTTATTCTAAAACCTAACACTGTATACATTACAATTGTAAAGCATGAATTAAATCATTTATTATTTATAATAAATGTTTTGATTCGTGTTTTTAAGTAGACACACTAGGTATTATATATAAATTACTAGCTTTTACCCGCGGCTTCGCCCGCGTACTAAACGTAATTTCCAACCGTCTACAAATAAGGAGGTTCTTAGTTGGGCCCGTATATTTGTATGTACCTACATATGTATGTTTGTCCGCTATTATCTTGCGGTTGGCTGAACGGATTTAAATGGAATGGATGGTTGTCGCAAAAGTGATCAAACTGAAAAATTCAATTTGGCGGCTGTTTCTCAATTTTGACCTCTGATTTGTTATAAAGAACCTCTCGAACCCTTTATATGTGCCTACCGAGCTCTTTATCACGAACTTAAGTCTATAAATTCAAGATGGTGGCCGTTGATGGTGGCGTTGGTAGTTCGTTAGAAAGAACCTTTCCTCGGATATCGATTTTTATCACGATCAGATCATAACTGAAGAAATTCTAGACGATGGCCGTTTTTCTCAGTTTTAACTTCAGATTATTCATAAAGAGAACCTCTCGGAAATCGATTTTAACACGATCGGATCAAATCGAAATAATTCAAGATGGCGGCCGGATCTCGCAGTTTTAATACAGATTCATTACTGAGGAACCTCTCGGATACCCAAATACCGATTATAATCAAGGTCGGATTAAAACTCAATAAATTCAAGATGGAGCCCCTTTTCGCAATTCTGATCAAGGACCTATTTTATATTTAAGGTAGGCAGAGGTAGGTCGTTAGGTAAGTTACACTTACTGTATATATTTCCCATGTTGACTTTTTTACCCCATTTCGTACTCCTATTTCCTCATTTCTCGTTAGGAATACTCCTGTGAATAAAACAGTCTAATAAATCTTGTTTCCCGATATACAATCAAATCCCACTTCACCCCTTTAGGAGGAGAATTCTAAAAAATCCTAGCTATTTCCCGCAGCTTCGCCCGCGTACAAAATAAATGTTCAACCGTAACGTAATTTCAAAATCAAGTTGGCGGCTTTGATTCGTTATAAAGAACCTCTTGAACCCTTTGATATGTACCAACCGAGTACATATTACGATCAATGTTGACTTCTGATTCTTTAGAAAGAACCTTTCGGATTCTCAGATATTGATTTCCATCACGATCAGATCATAACTGACGAAATTTCAGATGGCGGCCTTTTCTCGCAGTTTTGGCTCCAGATTCATTGTAAAGAACCTCTCGGATCTTCTTTCTTATCTCAATTAGAAGGTGAATTCTGAAAAATCCTTTCTTAATGCACCCCTACACCTTAATAACAGGGACCGGAACCGGTTACCATAACCCGGGTTTTTCATAAGGTTATTTTAAAGGTTGTTTTCAAAACACCTCCAATTCGGTTAACTCATGATACGGAAACCTTAATCATTCGGAAACCTTATCGGTCCAGTTAACCCCAATTAACCTCTAACCAGTAACTAACCCCAATGAATTCTGTTAGTGTTTTATTCTGTTTTGAACAGTTCAAACGAAAGTAATCTTTATACGCCCAGGAATTAGACTTAATATTGAATGACCATGGCTAGGAGGTAGGACGTTGTCGCTCGCTGTGGAACCAGGTTTGTTTTGCTCTTAGTGTGGCATCGTTTCTTTATTTCCTTACTATAACCTAACATTTTAGGCCTAACATTTTTATTATCATACATAGAAATGAAAGCGGCGTGAGCGTTTGTTTCTACTATGCTCAAGTTCATTTATTTTTCTTGTAGTTAATCAGTCAAATATAGGTAGAGTCATAAATAATCATCATACATGGGTAACTTAGCGCAATTATTCTGATATTATTTAAAAACAAAACATAACTATTAGTCTCAGATTACGAAGCGATAAAATTCAGCAAATAGTGCTATTTTGTGAGTACATCTTGTGACGGCTGTCGGTAAAGTTAAAACTTTTTAAAATCTCGACATTGTTATCCTTTGTAAAACCAACAGCTAATTACCTGCACGAAATAGTACCATAAAGAACAAGAGATATTTTATTAATAACAACAGTATTCCTTTGGCAATAAAGTTCAAATTGTTATAGCATGCACTCAACGTATAACCTTTTGAAATTAAGAACCGAGGCGTGGTCAACCAGGTGTCTGTTTATTTTTCATAATTAAAAGTTGATTTGATTATTGTAGCTTGTGTTAAATTTTGCAACTTACGTAGGTAGATATTATAAAAGTGGGAACAGATTTCTTATCGATTTGAGGATATTGTGCAAGCTTCAGTCGCTACGCTACCAAGTACCGGCAACGTTAGCTACACTGTATTCTATTCCCGATATTTCTTACAATCGACAACTGGCCTACTTTTTGGATTTTTAATGCATTTGGATTCTTGAATTTTTAATCCATGCTTAGTTCATACACTACTCAACTACAGCAAAAATAATATAATAAATACCACCCTCTAACTAAGACTTGCAAAACACGCTACCGGAGGCCTATTGCATAATCAGTTGTAGCTTGTAATATTAGCGGAAGTCTCTTTTCAATCCCTTTTATTAGAAAGAGAGTTCCGCTAATATTTTAAGTTACAAAATAAATTATACAATTGTCCCCAGGTGGTCAGATCATATTTCATTTCTAAAAGGTTTTATGTGAAATGCGTCCTATTCCAATTTGACCCTTATTCTTAAGACAATAAATTTGTAATTTATATTACAGGTTTTTGTATTACTGCATTTCATTTTCTGCAGGTAATTAGCGATTGGGTTTAACAAAAGACACTACAATGCTATTCATAGCAGATAAGTTTCAAGTGGAAATCGTGATTTCAAACTGTTTACATTATAAAACGGTGAATAGTTTTTGTCTTTCCTTAATTTCTCATATGCGTCTCATATGTATCTCAATATGCGTCAAGAGTGATAATGCGACTATAAAAGTCTTGTTTATTACCAATCTTAATACGATTTTGCCGGCAATTACTTTCTTTTCTTACCTGGGTGCGTAGCCAAGATGCCAACCGCTCACGCTCACTCGCTAATGAAATGCAACTGTCATTGTCACGCTAATAAGAAAGAGAGATAGAGAGAGGTAGCTACGATACATTATTAAGCGTGAGCGATTGGCATCTTGGCTACGCACGCTGACGTCTGACGTGTTTTCACTTGAGACCGCTATTTGCTACCATTGGCAAAACAAAAGTATGTATTTGAGTTAATTGTAAGCAAGTGCAGCAAGCGGTGCTCCAAATGATTATGACATACTTTGATATTGGATACTTATTATTATATTATTTTTTCGTATCTCTTATTATCGTAGTAATGAGCAAAATTTGTATAATCGTACGAGTTTGAGATTAGGGCTCCCGATTACAAGAGTACACGCTGACACGTGGCTCCGTGTACACGAGTCGTGTCTTAATTACACGTGGCCTAATGGCATGTTCCAAACAGAGCAGAAAACCGGTATCGTGTGTGACAAGACGCTTCTGTAATGTGTTTAAATTAATTTGAAAATGTACCGACAATAAATGAGTAATTAAACATCTATAATTTATTTTATTACATTACAATATCGCATCTCGAGATACTCTGGGTATAACTTTTTTAAGTAGGTATATTCACGGAAATACTACTAAAATTACAGTCTTTCTCCGGGACCACGGGGGCAATGTCGCCCTTGAAACGTCGGAGGTTTGTTTTCAAAGTTTATACACGATTAAGCCCCGTTTTCGTAAATTTATAATACTAAAATTATAATAACAATATCTAATTATATACAAAATCTAACAATGAAAAAGAGTTTTCTACTGATTTTATTTCCTTTAAGAACTCTCATATGTAACAGGAAGAATAATTATAATATAATTTGATGGCCATAGAGTTAGAATTTTTTTTTAAGCTATTGCATAGCTTCTATCGCGGGCCTTGAGCGCGGGGACTGAATCCAGAAATTCCGTAACGAAAAAAAACCTGACGCTCCCCACTCCGACCTCCGACGGACCGAAACCGACTTTATTCACTTTGTTACAAAGTTCTTTATCGGGGAAAGGATATATCTCCAAACGAATGTCGCTAAGTGTCATATTCTATACAAAATATTGAGGACAGTAGCTTTTATTACCAGAGATACGGCGATGTCAAACGTCAAAATAAACACTATTATTTTAGTCCCGCCAAAATCAAATATGTTAGTCGCAAACTTATGTTTCTTATTTCAGTTATCATAAACCTATAGTTTCAATGATAAATATTCCTGAATAACCAACAGCTACTGTAAGATAATAAAACCCACATGTATTGTAAAATAATGTTGACAACTTTTCTATCAAAAACATTGAATTTGAAAATGAATAATGATCCACAAGAGTCTACAACAAAATATGGGACCACCATTGACGCGGTATTTTCTAGGTATTTAGAGGATATTAAGTCGCAAACTTATGTTTCTTATTTCAGTTATCATAAACCTATAGTTTTAATGATAAATATTCCTGAATAACCAACAGCTACTGTAAGATAATAAAACCCACATGTATTGTAAAATAATAAAAACATTTTAAACAATATTAACTTTTTATTTATTAAATAATAGAAAAATTTGTTTTCTTATCGGTCACCACGCTCAAAAAGTGTAACTTGAATTAATATCAAAGAAAAAGAAATACTGCATGAATAAAATAAATAAATAATTATAATTGCATAAGTTGATACAAAATGATATGCAATAGCTTTACCGCGGCAGTCACCGAGTGCCACACGTATTTTTTGAAATAGTTTTAATGTCTGATGTGTCGGTATTTAGATCGTATTTATATCGTTTTTCCCTTCCTTTCATTTTAAACAATTCTATATTATGTTTTACGAATATACACATAACAAATACATATAAGGATGGCAAGGGTAGTATACTTTTTTAAATAATGGCTTGCAACTATCTAGGTAATATGCTCCACACAAAGATCTTACTCGTAAACACTTTCTTTGGGCTAAGAAAACCTTATCAGCATCTGATGAGTTGCCCCATATTATTATTCCGTAACAGATTTGCGACGATACATAACCGTTATAGGCTGCCGTTGCTGCCGCCTCAGAGACGGTTGCTCGCAGACGATACAAAATATAATTAAATCGATGTAGCTTATTACAAAGGGTATTAATATGGGCTTTCCAATTACAAAACTTATCATTCTTAATTCCTAGAAAAACTGCACTTTCCGTTTCATTAAGTTGTACTTACGCCATTAAAATTGGCAGATAATCTAATTGGTTTTGCTATTATAAGTTTGAAATTAAACCAGTTGTGTTTTGGTAAAGTTAACTTTGAGATTATTATTTTCTAACCAATTTGTTACATTTGTTAATGTAGGTACATGTAATAATATTTCTTAGAGAACCATCTGTATTTTCTTTAATTACTATGGTTGTGTCATCTGCAAATAGTATAGTGTCATTTTGTGTGGCGCCAGGTAAATCGGTGATGTAAAGTAAAAACAAATACGGCCCTAGTATACTACCCGATGGCACGCCGCATGTGTTAATGATGAACGGCGAATTATACGTTTTGTTAAGGTTTTTAACTATTTTTGTAACTTCTACACATTGTCGCTGCCCATTGAGATAGCTTTTTAGCCAACAGTACGCTTGCCCTCTTATACCGTATTTAACTATTTATATTACTTTAATAGCAATGTTTCATGGCACCCTAGATCCATAAAGCCATCCAGGATCTAGATTTCTGCTCATTCTATGCATTCGTGTACATACACACAGAAAACATAGAAAAGCGGAAGTGTTTACCGTGACACCAATTAGTAGGTATAGGTATCGGGATACAAAGTATCAACTCAAAATATGTGTAATAATAATTTGACTGGATTACGTAAATTGTAAGAATATTAATGTAAAATACCAGACCAAGATAATATAACGCATCGCGGCTTAGACATTGCCGAGATTCATTTTTTATGTGGAACCGATAAGGGCAATAACAATAAGCCTGCACTCGGTCGGTATTCATCTTTGTGCACTTAAATGTCATTGTCTCATGAGAGTAATTAGTAAAAACAATGCAAGTAAAGTTTTTGAAGCAGGAATTTCTAGAGCTGCTTTCAATATTATCATTTTAAATTGCCATAATTTTTATAACGATACCCTTACCAACAACTCATACCTATCCGTAGTCTGCACGTGCAAGGCCATTTTTTGTTTTATAAACGAGCCTTTGTTAATATGAGCACGTCGGCTCCAAAAGCTAATCCTAATAATTACCTACCTACTAGATGTGGAAACTTAAGTGGCGAGTTGGCTATATGTTCAAAGTTTAGTGACACCTCTCTACCCCCAGCCCTCATACTGGTGTTGCTCTCGAGCTCTCTTAGATGTCGCTTTTTGTGGGGGCCCATCTTATGTGGGCGAGTCACCGTTTGCCGTAAATTAAATTTATTACCATTTTGTTAGGCAGACGTCTGATTTTATTCTCTATAATACAGTATTTAGTCAACCACCTTCACCTAATAGACCAGTATATTTTAGTTTCCATTAAATCTCAATAGTCTATACACCCTGGCGGTGCTGCCTCTGCATCCCATAACTCGGGCAGGTGCATCATTCGCTCGGTGTACCCCTTACATTTCATTAAATTGTCGAAAGGGTCTCAGCGTGTTGGCTTCGGCTCCGCGTACGCCTCCCAAAGGTCCGGAACACAATTGTTCCGTGATGGGAAGACCTACCTATTACGAAGATTTAAGACAAAAGTGTGATATTATTTTTTACTATCGTTGTAGAATTGTTTTTGCTGAATATTTTGTATTTTGATTGTTGTTCACATTGATCATAATATGTACTACGAGTATGTCTAATTTTTTGTTTGTATCCCTACTTTTTATTTTAATTATCATGCACTGTTACTTTACACGCCAAGGGGCCTTACCATGACGTCTTAACGTGATTCAGTTTAGGGCCTAAACTGAGTCGCTGCCATACAACTCAATACAGGTTCCTTACCTGAACCTGAACCTTAACTGAATTGCGTTAAAGGGCATTTTCAGAAAAAAGTGCATCCTTTTAATGAAAATGGGTCCTCAATTATCCATAAAAAAAATTTTTTGTCAGGTTTGTAACGGCCGATACGAAATGTATGAAAAAAAATGCGTTACAAAGCTGACAAAAAAAACGGGACACTATTTTTCTTGTTTCCAATAGTACTCGTGATTCTGGTTACAAAAAACCCAAAACTTCCTATATTCAAAAAGAAATGAAAATGGTACCCTATTTTCGAAAATGCCCTAAAACGTTATGGTAACGGATAAGGATGGGTTAGGTCCGCGTGTATTTAAGATCTGTTTCTACGAGTACCACGGATACTCGGATCTAAATTACACGCGAGCCCGACTTGTAAACTTGGCTACCTAAGTTGTTTAATTATCATTGCACGTGCGGTATTAGACGATTTATTCCTATTCGTTCCTACTACAATGGTTTTGAATGTTTTGATTAAATAACTTAACAAAATATCACCTACCGACGTTAGTCGTAAGACTCGTAAGAGATATTCACTAAATTCGTTGAACAAGTTAAATCCGTCAAAATAAACACTACGAATAACTTTAAATCACAACATGCAAGCAAACGTAATGATGTTGCAGTTTCATTAATTGCAATTTTGTTTAGTACTACACTTTTAATTTTCGAAAGCTTAAGAAATTCACGTAATTAATAGAAGTGTTTTTATTTATTATAACGTGAATTGAAGTTGTAAGGTATGATGACATTTTATTTGATGAAATAAGCTAGTTCAATCTAACGGGTTGTTGTGTATTTGAAGAAAAATAAGAAATTATTAACACGTGCCGTCGCGTTGCCGTCTTCGCTTTAATTTGAAAGTGTAAGACGTAGAAACCGCTTGTTATTATTAATACAACTCTAGTGTAACGGCTTATAGTTCAAAATTGATTGAAGTGACAACTATGAAACAAACCTGGGTTATTCTACCTGTTGGACCCAAAAAACAGTGCAAGATACAAATGTCCTAAGTACGAGGTTTTTATATGTCCTTTACGACATTTCTATCGTTCACTGTTGACACGGAATTGTCTTTGCCGATGCCAGCCTCTACTGTTATTAGATATTGAATCTAATTTACTTACACGTAAAGAGTATACTCGTTTGTTATAATAAGGTTAACAGTAACCTAAAGAAAACCCCAAACAAAAACCCTATCGGGATTGGGTTTTGCAGTTAACCGGGTTATGGTTACTGTTACAGCAACATTTCGCTTACCGTTTGTATTCGGTTACTGAATGTTGCTGTTACAGTATCATTGTGTAACAGATATGATTAGGTAACCAACTCGATAGGCTTAAGCCTAAAGAGGGGTTTTCCGGTCCCTGCTTAATAAGAAACCTACGTGCCAAATTTGAAATTCTAGAAACAGAAATAAACAACAAAACGACACTCATATTGATATGTTGAGATTTCAAAACCCCATCGCACCCCAACAGGGAAGATGGTGTGTACCTCATTGGATTTCAAAATGGTTTTTGTTTTTGATTTCAGCGACCCGATAAACCATAAAAACGATAATCATGATGTTTTTTGACTTTGTTACCCCTTTTTGCCCTCTTAGGGGTTTAATTCTCAAAAAATCAAATACACGGCTTTACTCATTTATCTTTAGAAATACTCTTGTGTAGTTTTGAATAAAATAGTTTAACTAATCATGTTTCCCCATACATAGTTTGTACCGTCATTTCGCCCCCTTTGGAGGTGAATTTTGAAAACTCCTTTGTTTCTGCACCCCTACGCCTTATAAGGAACCTAAGTGTTAAGTTTGGAATCTATAACACCAGAAATAAACAACAAAACGACACCCATATTTATATTTTTAGAGTTCGACCCCCTCGCGCCCCAACAGGGAAGATGGTATTTCACAATCGCCACGTCAGATTTTAAAATCGTCGTTGTTTTTGTAATCAGCGACCCGATAAACCAGAAAACGATACCCATGTTGTTTTTTTACTTTTTCACCCCTTTTCCCCCTTAAATGGGTTGAATTCTCAAAAAACCTGAAACACGTGCTACCTCATTTATCTTTATAAATACTCCTGTAAAGTTTCAAATGGAATAGGCCAACTAATCTTGTTTCCCCATAAAAACTTTGGACTTCCAAATCACCCCCTTAGGGGGTTGAATTTTGGAAAATCCTTTCTTAGTGCACCTCTAGACTTTATAAGGAATCTACGTTTCAAATTTGGTATCTCTAGGACCAGCGGTTTGGGCTGTGAGTTGATATGTCAGTCAGTCAGTCAGTCAGTTAGTCATTCAGTCAGTCAGTTTCTTTTTTATATATTATATAGATAAAAACAACTTTTTTGTATTTTGATGAGAAACCTTTACACATAAAATAAAGTCTCTAGCTAAACAGAAAACCTTCCGCCATAAAAACTTTCAACACCCTTTTCACCCTTATAAGGGTCGAATTTTCGAAATCGCTGAAATTACTTTTTGTAAACTCTAATGAGGATTCTTTTCACAAAGTTTGTAGTCTATAACTAAAAGGGAAACGCTTCCGCCATACAAACTTTTAACACACTTTTCACCCCTTTCGGGGTTGATTTTTCCAAAACGCTAAAATTACTTTTTTTGTATTTTAATAACAAACCTCTACACCAACTTTTGAGTCTCTATCTAAAAAAAAAAACTTTCTTCCATACAAACTTTCAACCCCGATTTAAACCCCTTAGAAGATGATTTTTTCAAAACCCTTTCTTATTCGTTACCTTCGTTAAACACCTAACGTAATGTGAAAATTTCAGGATCATACGTTTAGTAGTTTCGGCTGTGCGTTGATCAGTGAGTCAGTCAGTCAGGACTTTTCCTTTTATATGTATAGATAAAATAAAAGAGATGTCATATACTACAGAGAAAGTGACCAAGGTCCCCGGTCCCAGCTGCTCACCGGGGACCTTGGTCACTTTTTCTGTACTAATTATATGACATCTCTTTCAATTTATAATTTACTATTATTTTTATTATTTTTTTGTTTTTATTGTTATTTTTTTTACTTTATTACCTACCCAATACATGATGACTATATCCTACACATACCATAGATTGTAGTAGTCAAATAACCCGCCCCGTGTCATTCCGGGTGCAAAGGTACCCATCACTCTTCCAGCATTACCGCGCTGAATCGCAATGGATAGGTAACCTTTGTACCAGAATTGACCCGGAGCGAGGGTCAAGACCTCTCCCTTGATCGCCGTCCAATCTCTGCGAGAAAAGGCTTAGCTGGGAACCCTTTACACCTAGTCGTCCCCACGGTAAACGACAGTATAAAACGGGATATTTATCATATATGTTTGCTTTAATGAGCCCCCGATATTTCGGCACTGTTGCAAGCGACATGCTCACCAAGTAACTATTATGCTGCGAGTTTTTAGTTGTGGTCTACCCACACACCATAGCGATGTACCCTCTTACGGGTTCGCTTATTTTGAGCGCTGTCACTGGCACTAAGGGCCTACGCTAGCTGACGCGGATTACCCGGAACGGATGCCCTTCTAATAAGAAATTGTATGAACAGCTCTAAGTGAAGCGGGCCCACGGAGCGGGTGCGCCATACTAAATCCACCCGCCGCGTGCACCCGCTCCGTGCACCCGCGTCAGCTAGCGTAGGCCTTACTACCGTCTGTTTTCTCATTTGAAACTCGATCATGTTTACTACAACCACACTTAGTATCAACCCGTGCGTTTCTTACCGGAACAATCTCTTTTAGATTTGTGAACTTACGGATCACTGGATACCAGACCCTAGACAGCTGAAAATTACCACGTTAGCTTAAAATCGTACCTACTTGAGTAGGTAGGTACTTGTCCCGTTTCCGCATATTTTTTTTGGCTCCAGCACTTCTATCTGTCAATTAAATTACTGACAGCGATATTAAAAAAGTATAGATAACGTATTTCATAAGAACACTACTCCTATGGATTTTCATACAATATATTAGCATTGTGTACTTTTTTTTCTACAGTGGGCATCCGACATGTTCCACATTCTGCCACCTTTCGAGATTTTACTTTTTTCGCTATTTTAGCTGTCGTAGAAAAACTAGCTTATGCAACAGCTAATAATAAGCTAAGAACCCTTAGTATATCACTGTTGCACAAACTACTATTTTAGGTATATTACTATTTCATATGATGTATTTCCTAGAACACTTCTAGAATGTCATGCAAATGTATTCGCTGGACAATTCCGTAATTAATTCCAGATTATTCTCCAATTCATCAATGGAAGTTGCCGAAGTCCTAGCAAAGCCGCTCAATATAGCCTAACCGTCGTTAGCGAGAGCACAGATTACCTCCCATAGACTCTGCTTTAAAGAATCTATGACTAACTGGGGTAGAGAATTTATGAATTAATTGGAGAGGGGTTACGACGGACTGTGCTTTTCACTTGTTTTGGTACGGTCCGGCGAGTCGCGCGACGCGAACATGCGGAACTTGACATTTGTAATGTGGCATATAAAATTATGTAATACTCTGGCTCTGCGTTATGGGGTAAAGGTGTGTACTTTCGCGCTCAAAATTGCACGGGCAGTTTATGAATGTGTGTAACCTATGTGTGAGTTTTCGTGTCTGACATTTTTCTTGTAATATCACGACGGTGGCTAACAAGCTTATGGCCCGCCTGTTGAAAAGCGGTCACCATAGCCTATAGACGCCTGCAATACCAGGGAGGTCACATGCGCGTTGCCGACCCATTAAAATCTTGTACACTCCTTTTTTGAAGAACCGGATTCGTAGTAAAGCCGCTCGGAAAGCACTGACTTTGTGGGGTAAATGTATGCGTGAGTATTCGCGTCTCATTTTCTGTCATCAATGGAAGTTACCGAAGTCGTTGTATAAGAAATTAGTCGTGGTCCCCATAAGACATTAATACAAAAACACTTTATATTCAATGAAATATTACAATTTCACCACCGAGAGCCCGCCAGTCGGGTTCTCTGTTCGTAGGCGCTTTCCTCTACAAACGGGAAAACCGCTCGGAACGGCTACGTGCGTAATACGTAGCAAATGGCGGTTGCGAAAGTGATAACAGAAGTCAGTAGTTTTTTTATCTACTTTTGATAAACGAATAAAATTTTACTTGTCTTAATATAAATTAGAGTTGCCGTAATAATTAGAAATGTAATTTACATGATATTGTGATAACGATTGCTGTAAGGGGCTAAAAAGTAGGCTAATAAACACGATTAATCCGTTCTAAAGTGATTATGTATTTGTATATGTAGGTATATTTATATTTGTATATGTGTAAGTATATACATTATATTATTAATTAGGTTTGACATGTCTTAGGTTATCATCTCTTTTTTCTACTATCCTGCACCAGACTAACAGTTTCGGTTTAGCCCGATGGTTGACTGGTAGAGAATGCCTAAAGGCGTTAAGTCCGCCATTTGTACTTTAATATAATTGTGCAATAAAGTTTAAATAAATAATAAATAAATAATGTCAATTTATGAATGAATTCGCTCATACACTGCCCATGCAATTTTGAATGCGATAGTATATAGCTCACCCCCGCCGACCTCTGGTAACGGCTCATCTAATAGGTAAGTCTGTGATAGTAAGTATTAATCCGGGATGATTGCCAAAAACTTGTCCATCGTTGTCCCGTAAACACAGAAATAAAGTGTGATGGATTTTCCAGTACGATGATCTGCATCGTTCAAGTGAAAATTGTAGAGGATAAACTCCAATTAGGCCATTATGAATTTCTCCGAAATATCTGCGCAAATAGTGGTACCTTGCATTGGTCTTGCACTTGCACATTTTTCCCTGGGTATGTTCGCTAACAACCATTTTATCCCGAAAAATGTGACCGTTTATAGAGAAAGTATTACCTTCGTCGAATTTCTTTACCATATCCATCATACGTGATCCAAAATACGTGAGTGTTAACCGTTGTAATTTAATATCAGTATGACTCACGAAAGTTTAAGTGTGTCTCTATAGCACAGTTGAAATAGCGATAGGCGTGTGTATTCTAAAACGGCGAGTTTGAGTATCGCCCGAGGGCACGAGTTTCTCCGCGTTTTCTTACTTTTTAAGAAGTTTGATAGCGTTCGCAGACGTTGGTTAAAAATAAAAATAATTTAGAATCGTTTTCGTTTAAGTATGTAGATATAAATATCTCTTTACAATATACCTATATGTTTTGTTTTTACTTAACTTAGGCCCACTTGCACCACCGAGAGTTGGCCACTAACCAGAGTTAAGCTGTCAAATTCCATACAAAAAATCCTGCAAAGTGGCCCTTGGGAAAAATTGTACATAGTATATTTTTAGTATTATATATTTTTTCATTATTTTAGGTTCGTTCAATTAACTGTACGAACACTGTTAAGTAATATCATTTGTAATGAAATCTGATCAATATTGTGTTTTAAGGACATATTCGCGAATATATATAGTTAGTTGACGACTGGTTGGCGTAGTTGGTAGTGACCCTGCTATGCCGATGGTCCTTGGTTAGGTCGTCAACTGAATCGAGTTAAGACATCATGGTAAGACCCCAGATCTCGGTGACCGGTGATCAATAGAATTTTAGAATATTATTAACCAATTTGTGTCCCTCTCATTAAATTGAAAGATAAATATTTACCTGTTTCGAAGCTAGTGATGTGAAAACGCTTTTATACCTAAGAAAACGTTGTCGGTTTCAGAGCGCCTACCACGAACCGCGAACGAAAGTATACCTCCCTTTCGCACTTGTGATTTCTCACTCAAGTGCGACAGAGAGGTGAAACTTCGTTCGTGGTTCGTGGTAGGCCTTCAGAGTTCGTTCGATTGACAGATCCTCCCGTTCTAGTGTGAGACCTTTATTAGACCGTACGAGTACGTCCGTACGACCAACGACAATAAATCTCCACTACCTGATTACCTACGCAAGCCCAAGTGATCTTTTTTTCATCTCATTCGTCTAAGTAGACAAGAGGTGGTTTAAGTTATAAATCGACTTGGAAAGATTAATGTGTGTTAGTTTCCCTGGTTGGTTTTTCTCTATATTTAAGAATTGAAATGTTTTGCTACTGTTACGGTAAAACACTGTTACCTGGGGCCTTACCATGACGTCTTAACGCGATTTAGTTCACGACCTAAATCTACTCCGCCATATTGGATTTAGAATGATGTCACATATCATATCGTACATTGTCATTCAAACTAAACTTGTATATACAATTTCAGCTCAATCGGTTGAAGATATCTACTTCAAAATTGAGTTCAAAGATATATATATTAAAAGCTTTTAAAATCAGAGTTACAGGAGTAAGGCATATCGATTATTTGCAAACTTTAGAGCGAAAACATATTATTTTTTTCAATATATATATTTAAAGGCACTATTCTGAATCGAATAAGCCCGGTTAAACCAAACTGCTGTATCTCAAGATACGTAAGTTTGGCTTAACACGGCAGTAATTGTTCAAATCCAAGTTCAAAATCTTTGATATCATTAAGAACACTTGTCAAACAATAAATTACAATTAAAATTACACTAAGTTTATAATACAAAATAAAAATATATCAGGTACAAATAAAATTATAATTCAAAATCACATAATCAAAGCTTGAGAGAGAAAGGATATGATCCCCGCTCCGGATCATTCCTGGTGCAAAGGTTATCCATCGCAGTTCAACGCGGAAACGCAGCGAGTGTGTTGGGCACTTTTGCGCCCGGAATGGTACGGGCGGGTTATTTGATTAGGTTTGTAGATGAATTGTCAACCTTTAATTCTTGTTAAGATGTGCTCGGTTGTATGGAATTTATGTAGTTTAAGTCTAATTTTAATTTTAATTTTGTTGTTATTTTAATTACCTTTTGACATGTTTTAGGCTAGGTTCTTTTGGAGGTTGTTATATTGTATTAATGAATTGATTTAAATAAACTTATCTTGATTTAATAATCAAATAAATAAATTAACTATTTAAAAACTCGTCAACAGTGTAGAAAGAGATTTCGATTAAAAAATCCTTCATTATTTATAAACCGGATTACCCTGAGATCCTGTGTTGTTATTTATTTATTTATTATTGTAATTTTACTTTGTCACGTACAAAATGACGTCCCCTAATGCTCTGTTGTAACTAGTTTCGCTGCTCCACTTAACTCTGTGGTGCAAGTTTGGTCTAACTTCCTACGTAGCAATCCAAGTATTTAGTAATAATTATACGCAGGCCAGTATCGATCCAGGAAGTTATTAGATAACTACATAACGTACTCCTAGGCAAGTTTGTTCTTATAGGAGTTTGTGCAACGCTACCCCAAAGCGAAACTGCGGAACACCCCAGTGGCCTTACCATGACGTCTTGACGTGATTCAGTTTAGGCTCAGTTGTATGGAAGCGACTCAGTTTAGTTTGTCAAATGAATCGCGTTAAGACGTCATGGTAAGGCCTCAGGGTTTTAGTCGATGCGAGTCGGACATAGGTAACTACACGGTTTGTCTCGGGCCGAGTGAGATCCATAACGAACTCCCTGGGAAAAAAGGCATATTAGTTCTATACTAGGCTACACTCGCGACTTCGTCCGTTCAGTTATTACAACTCCCTTGGTAGAAAAGAAAATTTTTGTCGGAGGGGTGCTGATAGGCAGTACCTAAGTGTAGTCACACATTTACTGCCAAAATAGGCTACGTCAGGCACCTGACAGCTAACGATCGTCACTTCCATTAACCAACAACTCGAGTCGACATGGTCGAAACCGGCCAGAACAGGATGATGATCGGAGTTCACGTGACGTTTTGTATAGAAACTGACAGATCGTCCCGTATCGACCTGATCGGAACGGACTAGTGTGAGTCATCCTTAAAAGAGTATACTAGTGGATCAGCGTGCGTAGCCAACATGCCAATTTCTCGCGCTTACTAACGTATCGCAGCTACCTCTCTCTATCACTCTTCCTTATTAGTGTGACAATGACAGTTGCGTTTCGTTAGCGACTGAGCGTGAGCGATTTGCATCTTGGCTACGCACCAGGTAAGCTGTAGACTCCTCAAAGGTTTGTCACCGCTATGATGTCGGACGATGACTGCCCGATGCAGTCGAAACATGTCACGCCTATTGTGATAAAAATACGTGAATTTTAACCCTTGCAATTTAATATTGATAATGATGAGTACGAATAACATGGTGGAGCTGTTGCTTGTAGCACTGAACATATCGTCATACTTAGTCTAACTCGTATCAGAATTTTTGCAGATACGAATTTGAACAACTGACAATGATATGAATTTGGTACGCGTTGGTATGCCCAAATCTTATGCGATACATTTGGGAAACGAAATTACCCAAAACAAATTAAGCGAAGGCAGTACCTACACGATCTTCATATGGGACAGTTTTGAGTGAAAGATATCGCGTCGGGGTGATCCTTTTAACGGGTCACTTACCGACAGCGCAATACGTTACTGTTTGATCCCTTACCTTGTGTTTAAGAAAACATTTCCTCTTTCATGCTCTGGGTCCCAATGGGACCTTTGACTGAAACTTTTGTGATCGTAATTCTTTTGATACCTTTGCACTGTATTTGAACGATAAAAAATCGCAAGCGCAACTTTGCTTGCTTTAAAAATTAACTTTTCTTAACAAATGTAGTCGGTTCAAAATAAACCTACTCGTTTGCACAGATTTTCGATAAAAACTAAATAACTTTAAAGTAAAATTTAACCAATAAACGAATTAAAGACAGTCATAATATAGTTTTGAAGTAATTTATTTCAGTTGCGTTGCGATACAACGTTATTCAATTTCATAAACAAATAAAATAAATGGATTTTATTCCAAATTATACACTTCAGCTCAAATTGGCTAAAGATATTGTTTTCGTAATAAATTTCGGCCTATTTCGATTGAATCTGATCCCAATGAATGTTAAATAAAATTAATGACAAATCTTGGTCTATTATTTCAAAGTGACGAGACTATAAAAAAAATAGACTGGCAGCTTCAACTCAAACTTTGACTATTATCAGCCGGACTGGCAATGTCTGTCATTTTCTATACAAAAAAGTCTGCCGATTATTGCAGGGGAGGGGCAAGTCAAATGTATAGCTTTTCGTAGGTATGTAACGTACAAATAGCTATGTTAGATAAACGTCACTCCATACAATGAGTAGGTATGTGTTTGTCATTTGCATTCGACAGAGGGGTAGGCCTATCAATTACCACTCCGTCTTGTTTAAAATTCAAAGAACTCGAAGTTTGTTCCCTCATAATTTTGAATTTAATTTACGAGCGTAACGCGCGAGCTAATTAAAATAACCGTTATTATCTTAACGAAATTGTACGAGAAAATAGCCCTTGAAAAGTCCCCCGGAAGGACGTAGGTATAACATCGTTTTGTGTTTGACCCTGACACATATAGAAAGTGTCCTACGTGGGCGACCGTTACGCGATTACTAAGCGGCGCGGCGCGGCGCATCGCTCACATTCGACACTTGGATTGATATCAACGGTTTGTTATTTATGACATTCGCAGGCGAAGCGACATACCGCGCGGCATCGCATTGAATTGTCACAACACCGCACCACACCTCACCGCATCTCACCGCACCGCACCGCACCGCAGCGCATCGCACCGTATCTCATCGCATCGCATCGCACCGTATCGCATCGCATCGCACCGCACCGCACCGCACCGCACCGCAGCGCATCGCATCGCACCGCACCGCAGCGCATCGCATCGCATCGCATCGCACCGCACCGCACCGCGAATGGTCATTATCCGCGGTGATAATGTTACGTGATGCTATTCCTATCACATCCTGCATACATTCGCGAAGATGTATTTGAGGTCTCTTACCCGCTTGTGCCAGCGTGTGGTCTAATAACCCAATCCCTCTCTCGATTAAGAGGAAGCCTGTGCCCAGCATTGAGATGTGCAGGCTGGATTATTATTACTATCCTTATCACGCCTTGCTATTTAATAATATTTAGGCGAAATATATAATGTATACAAAAATTGCTCAACATAATAACACTCTAGTGTGGAAGTACCATTTTGAAGTATTTTTTTTCGCATTCCTATTTCCTAGGGATTGAAATTCTTTATAAAAAAATTGTGTCTGGATATTTACATTAAATTCACCTCGTAACGAAGTAATAATCAATTTGCGGGATCGGTCCAGTTTTCATTAGCGATTTATTCCTTGTTAATTAAATTTAAATCATGACCTGTTTAAACTGTAAAAACAATTAATTTTTATCTCAGCAATTTTCTTCTAACCTTTTCTAACACCATTGGTAAATGCAATTATTATATAAAACTAGCTTTTGCCCGCGACTTCGTCTGCGTTGAATCCTACTACTATTATAAACGCGAAAGTTTGTATGAATGTTTGTTACTCTTTCACTTAAAAAGTACTGAATAGATTTTAATGAAACTTTAAGCTTATACATCAGAATAACACATAGGCTAGAATTCATAAAGGTATTGTGTGATGCAGACGAATTCGCGGGCACCAGCTAGTTAAAACTAAAACTATCATTGATCTCTACCTAATTTCATCTAGATCCGTTCAGCTGTTTTAGCGTGAAGAGATAACAGACAGACGAGAGTAACTTTCGAATTTATAATATTAGCATGGAAGTATGGATTAAACCTGTTCCTATTAATGTATATACAAAGAAGATAGGTAACTATTTAACACACAGTTTTATTATTTTTAAACGGTTAAATACTCACGTATTTTTATCACAACAGGCGTGATATGTTTCAACTGCGTCGGGCAGGCAGCGTCAGACAGACAGAGTGGTGTTGTCACCTCCGCGGCTCGGACATCACTCACGACTCTTCAGAGTATGCGCGAAAGTTTAAATTGTATGAATACACAGTTTTGTGTATTACATAAGCAGAATTTGAAATACACGAGGCATTGTCGCCACCATAATAAGGCAGGCTCAAAAGAGGTTCATTTGCATAAAAAGCGGACCGTTAAGATCCACTTGCACCACCCAACGTTAGCCGAAAACCCGGGGTTAAGCTGTCAAATACCTTACAAAAAAAACGCGTAACTCCGGGTTATGTGGCTAACCCCGGGTGGTGCAAGTGGCCCTAAATGTTTTGTGATTCGTCTACCTGAGTCTATACTACGAAAATCGAACGATTGCGGATTTGTGTCTATCTCGATCACACTTGCATATTAGAGAGACAAAGAGGTTTTCCCGTCAATGCCAATTTTCGATGTTCGTGGTAGACGTGCTCATACCCACGACAGCCCTCGAAAGCCATGTTACCGCGCGCGCTCACGGTCCTGTCTTTCAGTTCACAGTAAGACCACGAAACTGGTTGGCAACATCTGTTAACTGGATGCCTGGGGTCTATACAATATATATCGGAAGTCAGAATGTAGTACGCTATTTTTGCAAACAAACGTCTCAATGGAGCCCGCTCTATAACCCTGGGGTATTAAATACACTTAACTACACACCTCACCATTAAAATAAAAGGTCGAAATGACCCTTCGTCGCAGCAAACGTGTAATTGTAAAATTAATTAAATAGGTCCCAAACCTATCTTCTAGCTATGTTTTATGGAAACGAGACGACCAAAGACACACCATTTGTTGGAATAACATAATAGGTACGATTAGCATAACATGGGCTCTGTTTAAATTGCTGTGTCTATTTTTTTAAGAGCCCTAGGGATCGTCTAAGGTCTGTGACATTGAACAGTTGAAGTTGTTTGATGTTTTCGAGGGATTAAAATACATTTTACAACCACAGCCAGTCATTCTCCGGGACCACGGGGAGAATGTCGCCCTTGAAACGTCGGAGGTTAGTTTTCAATGTTTACAACATAATATTATACGATACTGATTACGTCCATAAACGGATTACCAGCGTTTTTGTTACACTCTGTATACAAAAGTTATTTCAACCCAAAACAATTCCTTCTAAGTGTAGCTATGTTCAGACTGCTGTGTTCACCGAGTTCTCTTCCAACCAGCTACGAAGGTATTTGGACAAGACTTAAGTGGGAAGTTTGTACAGGTGTGTCGAGTTATTCTACTTCGAAGCTGTAAAAGACTCGCTCACTTAGCTTTAAACTAAAATTTTCAATCGAGAATAGGTACTACTTCTGGTTCTGGTTTCTTTATAACGCGCGAGATTACTTATAAACAAACGGATAGGTTAGGTTAGTTTATAATGTCCCTAGTCAAATTATAATCTGTCACCGTTAAATTGTGGGAGTTCACAATTTGACGGTGACATATATAACAAAAACATGAATAATGGGACATTCTATGGTTTTATATAGGTACAATTATTTTGCATCCAGAAAAACTAGAACGGCACGGGACGGGAACGTTCTATAGAAATTGACATATTTTCCCGTTCCGCCCCGTCCCATCCCGTGAGTCATCCTTAAGGCCCTTTACTGTGTGTTAAATTCTTTTAGACCAGGCAAATAGGTTTTTTATCTCTAGGTTCAGATTTTTCGCTCCAATGCTGTTTAATGGCGAGTGAAATTATTAAAATCGCTAGAGGCACTTTCGTGTAAAATATTTGCCAATAACTTGCAACTTAAAATGACTGTAGTATAATTTATGAGACGTTCATTCTATAATATAAGCTAAGCTGTGGGTGCCTTAGTATTTAGGGTTTTTTTGTTCTTTTCGTTACGAGCAATGTGCACACGATAGCAATAGTGAACTAAAAAAAGATTGTTAATTTCAGATCTACTGATCCATATTGCTGTTAGTAACCGAAACTCAAGTAATATGTTAGACCAAGTAGAACCAAGTAACACAAATTAAGAAGTTACTTGGTTCTACTTGAAAGCCAGCTTGGTTCTCCCAACGGCGAACTCCACCCAACAGTTAATTAGCGAGCAGTCAAGGCGCTCAGCCAATAAATACCCCAGGAGGCCGTTGCCGCGGCTAATAATTATCAATTGTACATTATAAATCATATTATATGTAACGGTAAATTGCGTATTATTTGTGACGGCCTAAAGCTTAGTAGGTAGTGACCCTGCTTACGAAGGAGGAGGTCCGGGGTTCGAATCCTGATCAGGGCATTTATTCGTGTGTTTATCACGATTATTTGTTCGTGAATTATGGATGTTTTCTATGTATTTATATATACATATCTATCTATTATATATACCCACATATCGTCTAGTACCCACATCACAAGCCTTATTGAGCTTACCGCGGGACTAGGCCGATTTGTGTAAGATAGTCCCATAATATTTGTTTATTATTTATATTAAAAAGAAAAAGATATTCTATTGTAAAGTTTTTTTTTCTGGTTGTAGCACAATGAGTCTACAAAAGTAGTATAAATACACCCAGGCAAAAATAAATACATCTGTACACTTTAAAACCGCTGATACATTCATAATAATAATTGTGGTGTATTGTACCTTTACATTAATACGGTGCAGAACGTATTTTCCACAAACTTAATTTAATATTTTATTTCTCTCATTCCCAATTAAAATCAAGTTATTTAAATCCTGGTTGAAGGGATCGAAGTAATGTAATTGTCAATACGATATTCGTTTTCGATTCGATTCGATTGACATTTCATTTTCAAATAGTTTATAATTTTTTATTATTTAGCCAAAATTGTGTTCCACTGCATGCCAAACGCCTCCCCTCTTTTTCCATTCGTCACGGTACTGTAATAAATATCTGGCCAAACGATCAAAAAGGAATCTTAATTATCCCACCATATGTCACCGATGAGGTTTGCCGGGTTCCCGTTACATCGTGAAGTACTCACTCCATGGTTATCTTGGCCCACAAGTCATCCGATGTGACCAGCCCAGTCCTACTTCAGCTTAGTGACTTTCCAAGCTACATCGACTATTTGAGTCCTTAATTGTACGTGTCCTTAATTGTACCCAGGGTTTGAAGTTTAAAGCTTCAGTCAAATAGACACAATTGTCATTATTATATTACATAAATTACTGGTAGGGTCTGAATGTCTCTGTTTAGCCCTGGTTGACTGGTAGAGAATGCCATTTGGCATTAAGCCTGTCATTTGTACAAATTGTCTGTGTCATGTGAATTAAATTGATATATTAATTGATATAGGTAAGCATGCACAAATGCATGAGACAGTGTCCAGACGGTTTCTGTCAGAGTCCCTTAATTTTGAAATTGTCTCAAAACCGCGACTTTACATTTCTTTTTTACGAGCAATTTAATCTTCAACAACCTGAAAGTAAATATAAATAGGTTTACAATCCAAATGCAAGTACCTGATCCAATTTTGAACGGATCGCCTTTTAACTTTTTCGATTTGGTTAGGAACCCTTTTAGGGAGTTCTTTGTGTGAGAAAGGGTTTCAAAGTTTCTGCCAAACAGGGCATCAGTTACATTTGATGTTAAAGTCATGTCCAAAGCTTTAAGGGTACGTCCCAGAACAAAGGCGATGTCATTATCAATATCCATTGTCATTATAATAGGCCGGCAACGCACTTGCGACACCTCTGGTGTTGCGGGTGTCCATGGACGACGTTAATCGCTTACCATCAGGCGATTCGTTTGCTCGTTTGCCACCTATAGCATAAAAAAATATATATATCCTTCCTTACGCAAATTATGAAGCAAATTTTGTCTTAAACGAAGTTTATACGTTTCCACACCCATCGAGCCTCTCTCATTGAATTTAATATTCATTACAAAGACGAACCAATTTCAGAAGCCTCACATACCAATTTTGTTGGAGTAGTTCTGGATAGTCACTATCACTATATATTACATAAGTATAGACACCCTAAGCGGACCCCAGGCTGCCTGAGCCATACCATAAGCCAAGAAAGCGATAGGAAGGAGAAGAAGATAATATCTTCTTCTCCTATAGTTTACAGATCCCTAAAAAATTTTTTTTAAAGAAAGCTGCTTACTTTGCCTTGTCTGTATTTATAAAACAAATATTTAGATTAAAGCTCATTTACAAAGCTTAATTATTATAAGATTATTTATTAAAGCAAACCCTTACCAAATGTATGGTTTTCGCAAGAAATTGCTAATTTACTTAAGAAAACATCGACCATACATGTACCTATCAACATTGAAGAGTTCCTTTATTTCCTCATGGATCCTATATCAGATCAGCACCAGATTTCTATGACCAAATTGGAGGTAACTCCTTTCAAACAAAATAAACACCCAAATCCGACGACGGAGCTCGGAATAATCGGTGAACATACGTCATAATCAAAAATACAAAGAGACGAATATATAAACGCCTCCGTCGAATTCATGAAGTCGGTAAAAACTTACATACAGCCAACTACCACTTGATACTACAAGCATACTTGCAACATAATAGTACATTAAGATACAAGTGCGAATAGGAGAAAGTTCACAATGAGTGGCGATAGAATAAAATACGACCGAAGGGAGTGTTTTAAATCGACACGAGTTGCGGATTGCCTATTCGCACATGTATCGTACGACGTTTTACAGTACATATGGCCCTTTGAACTTCTGACATAGGCACATAAAGTGCTACAACACTAGTGCGGTAATATAGCACCATTGTAAATACTATTATACGGTTACGCTGCTCATGAGAAATAATCTCCCTTTAGGGATGAAAACAGAGTTTAACAATTTTGCTACTTATTTGCAGACTTTTAGAGAATCAAATCTTTGAAAAGACCCCTTAATATAAATATTATAGGTACCTGAAAACAATCATGCCTCGAGCACGATTTCAAAGTTTTGGGTCTTCCTGTTTTGTTATTTTCAAAACTCTGTAAAATTCATGAGTCACCTTCTAACAATCAAAGTTTTTGATGACTTCAAACAATTCTGTCCAAGTTATATGATCTCATTAAAATCACATTCAAAATAATTATTAAAATCGAACAAAGATAATGTTCTGTACCTGAACTTTTTTTATATACGGGTATATAAAAAAAGTAATTGTTTTGTTGGTTTTCCTGGAAAACATACCAAAGCGTGCTAAGGAGCATACGAGGGATATGATGAAGAAATTCGAGGTCACCGGGTGTGCCTCGAAAGCTCAGTTGTTAGAGCGATGGGCAACCCAGGGTCGCGAGTTCGAGTCTCGCCGGGACCATGAGCTTTCCACTTTTCCTTTGTTTATAAATTACTCAAAACATTAAATTAATTCAGTAAAGTAAATAAAGTAAAGTTTATTTGTGAAACACGCATCAGCATGCAATAACTTTAAGTTCAAGACTTTCAAAAGACACTTGAAAAGTTTTAGAACCTGATTAGTATACAACAGGCAACATAACTTTTGCGAGAACACAATTACATATAATTATACTAACTGGTTTCGGCAAACTAAAATAAATTGTAGAGTAAGTAATATAGCTTTTTACCTCTTAATTGTTGAAAGTGGAGCTGAGAGTTGTGCAGTTTGTATGTGTAAGTATACAGTGTAGAAAAATAAGTCGAGCCCTGGAGGAAAACTACCTTAAATCCTTAAGTTAGCTCATTTTACTTAAAGGAAAATGAAATTAAACGAAAAAACTGCATACAAGGATTTTTAAAAAATTGCTTGTCTCAACCTTGCTTGCTTTTATATTTCACTAATTGATAAACCTAACGTCAAAGATACAATTTCCCTAAGAGACAATACTCGTAGATCTTACACCCGTTTTCCGTTCAGAATATTTAAAAAAAAAATCGGCATGGGAAAAAATGAGGTAATTTAAGCAAAAAATAATGGGACCTTGAGGGAAAGTGTCCTAAATGGACACTTTCCCTCAAGAGCCCATTATTTTTTTTATAAATTATTTTATTTAGCATGTTTTTATTTCTGAAAAGTTTATTTCTTTTATTACCTTCGAATGAGAATACTCAATCTCTTATTCACAGTCTTCAAACTGATTTGCTAAAGCTGATAACAATCATCTATTTGTGGAAAATACGAACCAGTTTTCGTATACCAACCTGTATAATAGTAACATTTCCAATCGTACATTATATGCTGATTTTATTACGGACCGTTAGCATAATAATTTGATACGTTTATTGGCCCATTCAATTTCAGAACATATTGTATCGTGCGCCAATTTTGACGAAGGATGTAACAGTCATAAGAGATATTCAGACATGAAGTGAGGACAAAAGTGTTAATATCTGTACAAAAGTGTAATGTGGGTGTTTTATTCACGTTTATGCTATTAGTATATAATTTATATTTATGTATACCTACATATGTAAAATTCTTCAGTTAGCCTTACAATTATACCGAAAAAGTTTTCTTTATACCGTCTTTTTACCATTTTTATGTACTTTTCCTTCCGCCATTTTGGTAATTGAAAAAGGAAGTATTTGTTTCCGTGTTTGTTTTATGTGCAAAATTTTTGTTCATTTTTTAGGATTCCGTACCAAAATGGTAAAAAAGATCGTTAAGTATCGAAAAGATTATGTCTTCGCTCTGTCTATCTATCTGTCACATCGTTAAATATGTCGGTAACTACCTGAGTTATCGATGTCAAATAGTTACATTAATCCGTTCTAAAGTGTTCAATTTCAATGAATAACAATCGCGGTAGCCTACGGTTCCTGAACCCATCTTAGATCACTTATGATATTTGTGTAGATAAAGTAGTGTATGAAACTATACATAATTAAACATTAAAACACTCGTCACACAATCGCAATAAACTACTATAACCGTACTGAAAACGCTTAGTAATGGATCGCCACTGTCTTTGTTATGTATTTCGATCGTCATAAGTACTAATCGAATGGGAGCGTATAAACTTAATATTTTTAATATTAATACTTTTATTTCAAAAAAGTTAGTAATGCAATTTTACTCATTGGGTAACGCACTTTCAATATCAGTTTGAAAATTTCTAATATCCCTTATATTTACGGAATAATCGCCTGGCTACACTTAACGATTACACCCTGTATACATGTTTTTACATATGTATTTAAATGAACCGCTATTGTATTTATTTACACAAAAGTCAATATACGTGGCGCGATATATTCAACTGCCAATCGTATGACGGGAATTCCAACGCTTGTTTATTCGACGGGATTTCTCATATGTCTGTCCAAATATGAGATATCTTGTCAATAGGTACATGAAGATATTCTATATTACACATATAGTTGAAATGCCTATTTATTTGCATTGGTATTGTATGACAATAAGTAGTTTGGTAACATTTTTGTAAGAACTGTATTTTACTGTCAATGGTACTTTTCAGACAATCGCACTGACAATTATAAAAACCCCGAAGTTAAATATGACTACCTACCACTAGAACTGGCCGGAACGTGACCGGCCGGACCGATCAGGCTATCTTCATCATTCTATAGAAAATGTCATGTGACCTACAAGGACTCCGAGCTTTGACGTGATTCTATAGAAATTGACAGATCGTCCCGTCCCGCCCCGTCCCGTCCCATTCTAGTGTGTCATATTTTAAGGATACGTTCATGATAATACCATGACAAACATCATAAAATTGCATTTATGCCGATCTTCCTAAGTATACAAAAAAGACCAATCAAATTGAAAGTTACAAAATGGTACTAATCTAGGGTATTCATCAGTGTATCGTAAAATTTAAATTACTCTTAATTTATCAACCAATTCTTAATCAAACTTATTTTTAAAAAATATTTAAAAACAAATGTAAAAACCAGTCAAGTGCGAGTTGGACTCACGTATGAGTTCCGTACAATTATTTTTAAAAACGGCAAAAAAAATCACGTCTGTAGTATGGGAGGCCCCTTAAAAAAATTTACTCTGTTTTTTAGTATTTATTTTGTTCTGTATATAGCGGCAACAGAAATACATAATCTGTGAAATTTTAATTATAGCCTGGTGGCAAACGGACGGACAGACAGACAGACGGACAGACGGACGGCAGTGCCTTAGTAATAGGGTCCCGTTTTACCCTTTCGGTTTGACAACCGGTTGGCGTAGTTGGTAGTGACCCTGCCTGCTAAGCCGATGGTGTGTGATGAACACAGATATTTGTTCCTGAGTCATGGATGTTTTCTATGTATTTATGTATTTGTATATTATATATATATCGTTGTCTAAGTACCCGTAACACAAGCCTTCTTGAGCTTACTGCGGGACTTAGTCAATTTGAGTAAGAATGTCCTATAATATTTATTTATTTAAAAACAACCAAATGGTAGGAATAATGTAGCCACTCCTAAAACTTGTACACAAAATGTATATCCGGAATCTGTTTACGAGCTGTAATTGCCCAATTTATAATAATCTTTCTCGTATCCATGCTGCGGTTGGTCGCCTCTGATGATGAACATCGTAAATTGAGCGAAAAATGTCGAAAGAAATCCGATTACATGAGTAGCCCGTTTTAATATATTTTTTAAATTGACCAAGTGTAACGCAATAATCTTCTAAACGGCACTTGCTCCATCGAGGTCCAGATACTAACCCGAAGTTAACCGTTTTTAAAGTATGGGATTAAGGTACCGATTAACTCCGAGTTACTTGGCTAACTTGGACAGTGCAAGTGGCCCTAAGGAAGTGAATTTTAAAATAAATTTGGGATACTATTTTGTTTAAGATTGATACATAAGATTAATATATAAACGTAAGCCATAAAAACACTCGGAAACCGTTAGATTTAAATCAAAGGTCATTAAGTAATACATTTTAATATATGTATAGATAAGTGAAATGTACAATGTATGTAATAGCTCTATTATAAAATCACAGGCTTTCTCAATTTTATACTAAATTTCATTACTGCTTACTTAAGGAGTTACAAATGAATCAGAATAATAAAATGTAATAAACGATGACTCACACTAGGACGGGGCGGGACGGGGCGGGACGGGAAAATCTGTCAATTTCTATAGAAATAATCACGTGATAGCTCGGAGCCGTCGGATGTCACGTGACGCTTTTTATAGAAATTGACAGATTTTCCCGTCCCGCCCCGTCCCGTCCCGTCCCATCCCGTTCCAGTGTGAGTCATCCTTTTCACTGATTTGGCTCACTTGGCAATCACATTGTATAAAAATGCCATAGGTACTTTACTTAAAACTAAACAGGAGAAATAACAACGGATCGTTTTATTTGGATATTTCTGTACAAACTGATCCATTTTCTTTGCTGTAAAGTAATCTACGTTTAACAAATTGTCTCATGGTTTTGGGGAAAATAATTAAGTCCTTTACGGCGAAATTGGGAATGGTGATCAAAGAATAATAGAGTGCCAGGAAATTAGACTTTGCGGCTGTAGATATTTTAAGAGGAATTATATTGTGGCTTCTTTAAGAACAAAAACAAAAGTCAAATGATTGTCCTGTTATTACAGTGGTTTGATCATTGAGAGTCCTTTGTGTTTCATGATTATTAATTGACCAAACGTTGAAATAAATTATATACAAAAAATAAAAAAATAAAAATAAAATAAATATTATAGGACAATCTTACACAAATCATACTAGTCCCACATTAAGCTCAATAAGGCTTGTGTTGTGGGTACTAGACGACGATATATATAATAGATAGATACATATAAATACTTAAATACATAGAAAACATCCATAACTCAGGAACAAATATTTGTGATAAATACACAAATAAATGCCCATACCGGGATTCGAACCCAGGACCATCGGCTTAGCAGGCAGGGTCACTACCAACTACGCCAACCGGTCGTTAAATATTTATACAATACGTTAATAATTATACAAAAATTGTTCAAAAATGTGTTCCATTTTATCACCCTTAAATCCATAGTTTCCTCTAGTTGACCAGTCAATAAACAATTCAGTTATTGAGACCATAAAAAGTACCTAAAACCGTAGTTTAGCATTAAGTTTACTTGCTTTGAATGGTACGCGTTTTGAGCGGTAATGACGTTATTTCAGGAAAAGTGGAAACATTTATTCCGACTCGATCCCGCGACTCTGAGATACTGGCTCATAGGTCTTCCAACTTTCGGTAATTACGTTTTCGTTCTTTCAAGCGTTTACTGTAACTGTTTCCTTTAAAACGTGTATAAATTTAGAAAGCTTTACGAATAATATTTGTAATATTTGGTTCGTTCAATATCGATAAAAAATGAACTTTACGTAAGTATAAATTAACATCAATCTGTTAATTAATTTTAAGATGACTACCTTCACTTAAACAAAAAAAGATAAATACGCACAATTTGATAACGTAATTCTATAACTAACTGTAAATAAAGTGTGTACGTTAGGTATATGACTTATATGTTAAGATATTATTTTACCTGTATTTATTTTTTAATAATTTCTAAAGTTCAATTATTATTTTAACACTTTTAAACCCAAATAATATTTCACACAATGACTAAGAAACCTCAACTTTCTATCCTAAAAAAAAGTTTAAAAAAACTTACGCAAATCTCCTTTCTGCAAAAAACTCCCTGCACCTAAAAGTTAAACACTTCGTATCACACACTGGCACTTTACACTTCGAAATTTAAAACTTCATCGCGTTCGAAATTCGAAAAACTCGCGAACCAGCGCGCGCGGCCGGTCGGGTCTGTCGCCGGCTTTCGACTGCGTCTATACTTAGACAAGAACTTCTAAGTGCATGACGTAGAAAAGCGATATAAGTGGGCTTTGCTGTAAAATTGCTGTTTATGGTTTTGTTATTATGATTTTCACACATTATTTTACTAAACCGGACTTAATCGCGTAGTCTTTCTCCGGGATCACGGGTGCAATGACGCTCTTGAAACGTTTGAGGTTACTTTTCAAAGTTTTCCGTGATGTCCCGTTTTAGTAAATGCATATGGTTACCACTTATGTTTAAGTTGAAAAGCTATTTTATTATGTTGAAAGTTTGGCTGCTAGCGATTGTAAAAAAAATATTAAAAATTGATGTTATGTGAATACAATACATTTTTATTTTTTACTTTTTCTTAAACAAGCGTCATACCAATATTGCTAACAAATAGGTGAACTTACCGCTAAACAGCGATTTCTTCCATACCTTAATAGTTTCCAACTTTGTTTGAGAAAATAGATTGAATGTTATCTGTCAAGGCCATTATTCGCAATGAAGTTAACGGTTTCGTTTTCTTTATTACATAGGATTCGTTTAAATGTGATTTGTAATATTCAAACAATTTCCCTATTTGCGATGAAGTGAAAATTGCTGTTTTGCTCAGCAGGAATGTTTGCGCAAAGTTTCAAATTCAATTTCTTACCTACTTTTAGAACTATTTGTTAGAATGTACCTACTTCACTCGCGGTTTAATTTAGAATATTCATGATCTTATTTTAATATAATCAAGAATTGCCGTTACAAACCGAGATGTAGTGGAGTTTTGTAATTATAGACCCGAGAATTTTAAGAACCAATTATGAGCGTTTGCATACCGTCGGCCTAAATCGCATACCTCGTAACTCCAATTTTTTTGAAAATCATGTTTTGACACTTTTAGATAGTACTATTCTGAACGCATCTAACGGCAAAACTCTTAAATACCAAAAATAAACCGTTTACGTTTAAAAAGCAAAATAGAAAACCTCGCAACTCCCGGCCGCCATTTTGTAAAAGAAATACCTCGTATCTCCCTCCCCGCCACTTCCCGCCACGTCAGTACAGCTTGCGATGGCGTTATTACTGCACGTCAGTTTTGCGATAATATTTAGGAAGAAAACGAGTGCTGGATAACAGGTATGTGTAATAAGATTCTACGGTTTCCTGATTGTGTATTATTGATAGATATTTATCATATTTAAACAGATTAGACTATTGAAAATATCGTTTGGTTGCGTGCCGTGGACATACGAGGTTTCCTTCGCGTGGATCTTTACGCATGCAGATTAGTTACGTGGTTTTCTACGCAATTTATTTAATCCTTCTGTGAAATTATATTGTATAGCGATGGCTGCACATACCAAAATAGAAATGCTACTCTTTCAAATGCTCTACTTAACTTTGCTGTTCATAATAAGATGACCATTGTTCAGAAAATATTAGAGAAAGGACACACACAGATGGAGGCAGATTCCATGCACTCGCTAATAGAAAGGCAAGTCAGAAACAAGAAAATAAATGTACCAGCAGACTACGTTAACATTGCAAAAACAGCGTGTAAAATAAGGCCCTACTACGTCGAATATTTGGATCATACGTTTTTTAGAAACTATGAAACTTTGAAAACATACAAATCCATTAGACCGGGAAAGAAGAAAGGGGATCCAGTTGTAACAGACCTGAGACATAATATTGTCTTCTGTTACCGCGATTGTTATTCATTGAAATTAAACACTTTAGAACGGATTAATCGCGTTTATTAACACCATGATCCTACGTTTCGAGCCCTTTACAGTACTCGTTTTCACAGGGTTAAGATCATGATGATGAGATGGGGTAGGATCATGGTGTTAATAAACGCGATTAATCCGTTCTAAAGTGTTTAAGACCTGAGACAGTTAAAATACTTACCAGAGGGACAGATATTGTATCGTCTAGGATACACCGAAGAATACGATGAAAATCCATTGCCAGAGAGGGTGAGATTGACTGAACCAATAAGCACACAAGACATTCCTTTACTGTATACTGAAAGCCTAAAAATAAAGAAAACTAAATTCGAACACTTGCAGCAGTTAAAAGAGGTATTGGAGGTGGATCATCACGCCTTTTATGATGCCATTCCATTTGAATAGCTTGTAGTATGATATTTTAGTGTGCAGGAGACATTTAATGACGCCCTAAAATTCTGATATAGATATGTTACTAATTGTGATTGTGATATTACGTCTATTAATAATAATTATGAAAGTGAACTAGCTAGCTAATAAAACATAAAAGTCTGATTTTAGTCCTTGTCAAGTTGATAGTGATATTAAATTATTGTTCTTAAAAAGAGTTTTGTGATTTAGTCTATTAAATGTTAAAGGCCATAATAATAAGTTTTAAGATTTAAGTATAACGACGTTTATGAAAAATATTTTCAGTTTTGCTACTAAAGATTTTACACCAGAAGAGGCGGCTGTGATTTAATTTAAATTTAATACCTATTATATGTTGTTACTTACAGGCAATATAGTTATTGTTTAGTTATAATTTACTTCATAAAATGTTTAATTAAAGTAGGTAAACAATTGTGATAATTTTGCTACCAATTTTCGTTTAGTTAGAAGAGATACTGATGAAAAATATACTTAGTATTTTTATGTTAGCAAAAACTATGTGTCTGATTATTATAGAAGCGTTGTTTTGTTGTTTGAGAAATGTTGTAGTCTATCTATAATATTTTTAGCCCTATTTAGAGTTGAAAAAAAATGTATAATTATAATTTTGCTACCCACATTTTAGAAGCCAGAAGAGGCTTTTCTGTTGAAAGTTTAATAAATATTTTTTAATTTGCAAGTTTTTTTAATTTTTTTAATCCACAATTACCTTTTTCAGATCAAAAGACTATCCTCTATTTATACGGATTTTTATAGCAAAGCTCTTAACTCCCGATTAGCTTTCTAAAATTTTCAAGAAAAACTCGGAACTCCAAATTTTTCAGGTTCAGGTGATTACAAAAAAATAGGTTTTAGCAATCTGACGGCTAAATTTAACTTAACATTATGTAAAAAAAATACTAAGCAAGTCTTCATGCAAAATTTTTGGTAATCAAGTTTTTTGTGCCTCCTGTAAAATTTGGTCAGATTGAGTTACGAGGTTTGCGATTTAGGCCGACGATACGCTAGTTTTTATACGACGGCAAAAACAGCAAAAAACGCGAAATTTCGAATGGTGGCAGAATGTGGAAGGTATCGTACGTCACTTTAGAAAAAAAAACCAAATGTTTAATATATCGTATGAAAATCCATAAGAGCATCGTTTAGCGATGTTCTTATGGAATACCTTAGACAGCGTTAACGGTTAATAACGGCGTTTAACGGCCTCCTAGCCTAGTTGGTAGTCACCCTGCCTACGAAGCAGGAGGTCCTTCCTGGGTTCGAATCCTGGTCAGGCATTTATTTATGTGTTTATCACGAATATTTGTTCCTGAGTTATGGATGTTTTCTACGTATTTAAGTATATGTATCTGTCTATTATATATATCGCCGCCTAGTACCCACAACACAAGCCTTATTGAGCTTACCGTGGGTGAGGGATGAGGCAGTAGGTCGATTTGTGTAAGATTGTCCCATAATATTTATTTATTTATAATGTATGTTTTTTTAATACGCTGTCAGTCATCCCAGAAGGGTGTCAATGATATAAAAAATGTGGTCAATATAACGTTGTCTATGGTATTCCATAAGAACATCGATAAACAATGCTCCTACGGACTTTTGTGCTCTAGACGTCACTATCGTAAGATTGCGATTGTCAACCTTTAAAAATAAAGAGCATTAGAAATGGGTACTATTGATTTTTAGTACTACCTAGTGGTTCAACTCGCGACTCCTATATCTAGACAACTCCTTGAACGATTTGGCTCATATTCAAACTTAAAAGATGTATATTTCTCATCTACCAACTTGCTAAATTTAACGACAATCCGATCAACAATATTCGAGTTATCTTCGAACAAACATAAAAATATACACACAAACGCTGGATTGTTCCAGGAAACTCAGGGATTTTCGCTCGCTCGTTCAAAAAACGCAAGCCTAATGACATCTGATTTCACCGTCCGGTCCCGCTTTTGCAATTTCTACGTCTTATTGTTATTTTATTATAGAGAGTTATGAGGCAGTTAAACGACGAACGCGCACGAAGTATTTGGGAATTTCAGATACTTGAATACTAAATTAAGTTCCATCTTAACAAACAGTATAATTACACTTTTCAGTCCTCCGGCCGATAAGCGCCACTTTACGCAAAACTAAATTGCCGCCTACCGGCTCCGTCGGGCTGAAAAATAGTATACAAACCTCGGCCGGTAAATGGGAAAGCCTCGGATCACATGTTAAAACAACAATTACATGGAATCCGAGGCATTTCCCACTTAAACGGCCTTGGTATGTAATGTACTATTAATGTGTCTAAAGAATGACTCACACTAACGAGACGGGGCGGGACTATCAGTCCATTTCTATAGAAAGAATGACGTGATAGCTCGGAGCCCTTGGAAACGTCACGTGACCGACGTTTTCTATAGAAACTGACGGACCGGCCCGGCCCAGGCACGTCCCGGCCCGTTGCATTGTAGTGAGAGTCAGCCTTTGACAAGAAAAGTATAATTACACTTTAATGTGTCTATGTTATCTATTGAAACATTTTTTTATTACCTACCTTTGTAGCGAACATACTTAGTCATGTCATAAGTTCTGTCAAAAATTTACCGCCTGATAAAATTATAATCCATGGCTTTCAATAAAAAATATAGCCAGTAATTGAAAGCCTGTTTTGTACTGAAAGATTGCAATTTGCGCAATTCTTGTAATCGTAAAAATAGGCCTACTATACTATATATAGAATAAGGAAGTCAAAATCAGGGTTTTATATAATCAGTTCAAATTGTTAATTTATATAATACCCCTAACATAAAGCGTGGGTAATCAACACTTCAACAGTCTTAGCAAAGATTGTCAGAAAACAAAATTATCGGACAAGCTTTGCTATTCAAATATTACACTCCAAAAGAAAGCGTATTTTTCAGTTACGCGCATTAACGCTTAATTCGAGTAGACTTGAAAAAATATGTAGAGTCATAGTATATTATTGGTCAAACCTACATCAACTCTACATTTAAATAAATAATAAAGTCCGGGCTACCACGGTGCGCAGTATTAAAACATATTAAAAAGTTATAAAAGGAACAGAAAAGTAATTTAAATTATGTTCCACTTCAAAAGATCGCGTGTTTTTAAAAGTTTTCCCATATTTTTCCGAATGTAACATGGAGTTGTACAAAACCACAACAGTACTAATAGTTCTATACGTTAAATTATGTCTTATGTCCATCACTAATAAATAAGCTTCCAAACCATATATATGAACAACTTTAAATAATACTTTTTTTGCTATTTTAGCTATCGTAGAAAAACTAGCGTATGCCACAGCTCATAATTAGTTCTTAAAACTCTCGGGTCTATTATTACAAAACTCGACATCGTCTCGTTTTGTAACGGTGACCCTCAAGTTTTAAGAACCCTTATTACTGTTGCATAAAGTACTATAATTGAAAAATTCAATAATTTCCACGTTTCCGTTTAGATATCTACCCCAAAAACATTTCCAAGAAAAACGAAAATGCCCTGCCAAATAACACAGGTACCTGAATACCTTCTTACTTTATTCAAATTACGCAGGTGTTATGTAACCTTAATTATTTACATGTTTTGTAAATACCTACCATTGACCAGCTGCCACTAGATTCTGCTTTGTGGTATTTTAGGCAACATCGTTGTAAAGGGTTTTCTATTAGGGCGGGTTGATTTCTACTGTTTGTGGCGGGCATGTTGTTTTTCCGGGAATCAAAATTGTGTTTAATTTTTTAATTACTGAGGCCAAGCTACAATGGAAAGTTACAGAATTGAGCACCATGTTCATGTGATTAAATTGTATAAGTACTATTTAAAACGAGAAAAAAGAAAAATCCGAATGCCTCAAGCGGCGCAAATATGCAGCCATCGATTTAGGCTGCTTGTTTGAGCCGTTTGGGGTAGAGACTTTTGGACCCTGGGGACCTGGAGCTCACGTTATTTTCAGGGAGCTAGCTAAGCGCCTCGTGTACGCCTAAGGTGACCAGAGGGCTGGCTCGTATCTTGCCCAGCGAATCGGCATCGCTATTCAGCGGGGCAATGCCACCAGCCTTCGGGGCACCCCACCGTCTGGCGCTGAGCTAGCTCCCATTTTTTATTTGTAAATAGTAGGTATATGTTTTTATTATTATTTTAATTTAGTGATTTTATGTAAAACGACATATTTGCCATGTATATTTGTTTTTGTAAGCTCCCGATATTTCGGCAGTGTGAAAGTGGGCGGTAGCGGCAGTGACACCGCGCAGATTAAACGACCCGTAAGCGTGTAGATCGCTACGGCGTGTGGGTAGACACCAAATAAAAACTTGCAGTAAATCAGTTACACCGCGTTACATGGCGCTTGTAACAGTGCCGAAATATCACGTCACAAGTAATACAATTAGGAAATAATAACAAAAGTTACATCAAGTACGACGAAAATCATTTTTTTTTTATTCTTGCCTTTTTGTCATCTTTTATTTCTATAACTGATGAAGGCGCTCTTTTGGGTGTCATAAGCAAGTAAAATACGTTGTTAAGTAGGAAATCTAGAGGTGGTACGATTTAACCGGCGGTACGATATAGCTGACTCTCCCATACATGGTAAATATCGTGTTGTAAATAGTACTAATACTATTTACTGTAAACTTGGTATTTTTTTTGTCTTTGAGTTTTTATTTTCACAAAATTAATTTACAAAAAATTACATATGTACTATAGCGTTCAGAATTGCATGGGCAATTTATGAATGAATTCATTCATAAACTGCCCATGCAATTTTGAACGTGTTAGTACAATCGATATCCGCAACGTAGGCTTCGTCAAGAGGATACAGTCATACAATCATAAATCAGCAACAGGCGTCGTCATCACACAAACAATAATCAATAAAGCAATCCGCAACAGGCTTCGTCATTTTTCGCTTACTCTACCTAGTGATCTAAAAATCACTGTAAATGATATACTGTAAATGAAATTGTTAGCTTAAAATCATTATATTGATTTAAATTTATTATCAATATCTGCTATGTTGCTTTTGGAAGGGAAACTCAATTGCGACCTCAAGCGTCAAGGTCCATTTTTGGTCGAATGGCTTCGTAAACATGAAAAATATATGGGATGACGCCAACCTTGACAAAGTTCTTCAAGTGGTAATACTGATAATGCATTCTTTAAAAAAATCGGTTCGGGATGGAATTTGCGCTAGTGCCACCACAGGACCGCAATTTTGAGGTTTCGTACCTCAAAGGGATAAAACGGAGACATTATAGGATAACTTGGTTGTCCGTCCGTTCGTCTGTCTGTTTGTCATGGCCCCTTATCTCGGAAACACGTAAAGGTAGCAAGTTGAAATGAATACCACATACACAAGTCAGCAGTACCTTGAAGTTGTGAAAAAACCAATTCTCTACGGCAACGCAATCCATACTTATGGCCGTTTATGTCGCATTTCTGATACTTACTTGCCTTTGCAATGGGAACCAAAATGTATTGGGTACTTCCCGTTTACCTAGAATCACGAAATTTGGCTTGTAGCACAAATACAAGAGAAAACCTAAAAACCATATAATTGCCGCACACTGAGAGTTCCGTCCTACCAGTATTTTTAAGTAGGTACCTAAGGTCTTAAATGGGGGGAGCATCTTTTGTGCGGAACCCTCTGTGGGCGAGTCCAACTCGCAATTGGCCGTTTTTTTTTCAAACGTGACATTGGCTAAACCATTATCGTCAACGGTGATGTTGGTCTCACCAATCACGATCGACGATTGAATTACAAATGAAACGACCGAACTACGATTTTAAACTCCGGGTGTTCTGAAAACTCATGAATCTATAGGTATCATACAGCGCAAAAGTTGTCTGAGAGGCAACGCTACCACTCTGTGGTGCATATCTATATATTTTCATAACTATTGTGTTTATATACCAGTCTCATCTAATGGAGGGTGATCTATGATACACATTCTAGTTTCAAATTAACATACGCCTTTTTGTCCTTGTGCGAGCTGCGGTGAGCTGTGGGTTAATTTTACTCGTGACATGTTTACTTAAAATTATATGTCTTATTTACCTTTAATTTTGTGTAGGTCGAGTTCTGTCTTATGGTGCTCCCATGAGTTATAATATAAAACAGGAAATTTACGGATCTTCTCAGCTGGGGTTGGAAGTCTGTATGTCACAGCAGTTTTACTTAGTAACTATGAAGCATATCTTAATTATATTACAGGTAATTATATTACAGAAAGCAGTGTTTAAGGGCGTGCACCCGGGCGGGATGTGGCATTTCATCTAAAGGGTCTTTAAAAATAACTATGAAGTTTCTACAAGAATTTGAGTAGTTAAATATTTTCCAAAAATCAATACTCTTAAAGTCTAAAAAAGTGTGACGCGGTTTTATTTTATTTTGACTGTACCTACTACGAAACTAAATTTCAAGTTGAAGATACACTAGGGGACACCACAGGGGCAGTGTAACCCTTAAAACGTCGGAGGTTAGTTTACTAAGTTTTATGCGTTAAGTCCCGTTTTAGCAAATTTATTAAAGCTTGCTGTAGCGGAATCCACACTATCAGTGCTACCATTTTCATAATATGTTTTAAGAAACTAGGGTTTTTTTTTTTATTGTATTCAACATATTATTAGAAAAGTCACAGAAATATATGAAAAAAAGTAAAAAAAAACTAACTACTTAATTGAGGTCACCGAGATCCGACTCTTGCGGAAGGGTTCCCATGATGCTGGCTGCGTTCCCCCTTTGAATGGCTATACCTACCCGTTGTGCGAGGAACGAGCCGGCTTTACGGTCTCCAATGATCTCAAACAATTTTTTTGACAAAATACCCACCAATTTACGGGCGTTTGAGCACCATGTTTATATTTTTCGTTATTATATCTAATGCAATTAAAGTTAAGTGCCAAAAATATACGTCTTTAACGCTCGCTCCTTTATTTAATTTAGAAATTAAATAGCGTTTATAACGTCTATAGCGTTCAAAATTACATGGGGCAGTTTATGAATGAATTCATTCATAAATTGTCCATGCAGTTTTGAACGCGTGTGTACATTGAATGGATGGGATTGAACCAGCGACCTCCTGCTTTCGCGGCAGACGCCCTTACCACTAGGTCGCTGGTTCGATAAGGATAAGTTCGCCTTTGTACTTTTCTATTTATTCCATTTTGTAATTTCCTGTTTTGCGCAATAAGTGTATACTTACTTACTTACAATACAAGCCTAATTGAGCTTACTGTGGTACTAGCTTGATTTGTGTAAGATTGTCCCATTATGTGTATTTTATATTTACATTTGAATGTGATGAAAAACATTGTATGTATCGCGGGTGATACAATAATTACGAACTCGTATTAAAATTAAACACTCGTTCGTAATTTCCTGCTTACTGCCCTAAATACACAATGTACTAGTATCTAAAAGAACATTTTAATAAAATGTTGCTAGTTTGCTCTACTTTAAACAAATAAAACAAATGAAAACACTAGTTAGTGGCCAGAAAATATAATCGAATTAAATGCCCCTAATTTATACAACAATCGACTTTCTTACCAACGAATAAGATCCCAAATCAATTGCTTAGTTCAGAATAAGGATCGCCAATTTCAAGTGTCGCAATTTGTACACGTATATGAATGGACTTCGATATATTTTCCAACGCTACGCAACTGGACAAACTTTGTTCAAACAATTTTCGACTTTAAAGGGTCTGTTTAAAGTTCAAATTAAATTGAAGTCGTTTGCCTTTATGGGTGTCGTGGTCGACAATTCAGGTCGTTTTCCTTAATGAGACAAAGGTAATACTGGAGTTGCTGACTTTTGACAATTAGGTTGTTAATTAAGTTGAGGTCTTTACTCAAGTATTATTGAACAGTGTTATCAAGAAAAAAAACGAAACATTCGTGACCTAGGGTGGAACTCTAACCCACGACTCTGGGATACACGCCCATCGCTCTACCAACTGAGCTACCGAGAACACCCCAGTGGCCCCGAATTCCACCATCACACCCCTCGTATGCGACTTAGGGAGGCGCTTAGCAACATCTACCGTAAGAAAGTACTTCTCAATCGGCAAGTGGAATCTCAAGTTACATTGAGAATCCATCGGAAGTTCGCAGACTTTTCTGATTAATAATAATAAACTTTCACTGTACTCGCCTAACAATATTGTATTACAATAACAATATTGTTGAAAGTTTTTGAAAAATCCATTACCATTCTTTTGATCAGCGAGCTTCAAACATATATCTGCTTTTCGACCTAAGTGCTATTAAATTTTTATAAAACATTTCTTCTCTTGTTCAATTTATAGTCTTCTACGGAATAAATGGAATACTTTTTAAATACACAAATTATTGAGAAAAAAAATATGTTAAATTAGGTAAATTTTGGTATAAATATACGAACAGTAGCTAAGTTTTCTGGCTCAGTCAAACAATGACTTTTTACATAAATGAATATGCATTTAAAAAGTTTATTTCCACGAATACCATGAGAGCTCGCAGAGAGTTGTCATGTCGCTCCGCGCTTTGCAAATATTAATCCAGTCATTGAACTGACAGCTTGTATGGAAATGTTGCTTATTTAGGAAATGATGAATACTAGCTGTTTTTTTTAGCGTAACAGATAACTTGTTAGTCTAGTATCATGTAGGCACCAAAATCCAACAAAATATCGTTTCATGCAAATGTCACAAATACGTACACACATGTTATAAACGTTTTTCTTGTAAGATTTCTATGTGTATGCTTTTAACAGTTTAAAATGGGTCAGGACCAGTTTCTTCCTATTAACATTTGTTTCTAGCGAAATAACACACATAGCCGTATCACACGTGCCGTACATTTAGTAGATTTAACAGTTTTAAGTGAATACGTTGTCTTTTGTTTCGGTTTCAACAGATAGAAAACAAATATGCCGCCATGTTCACAAACAAGAAAAATATTTATTCGCGTTAAACTTTTATTTTTTTACTATTTAAGCTTTTATTTTTTTACTATTTACCTACTTCCGGAAGAAAAGTTTCTGGGATTTTTGCATATTATTATGTATAAATATCCCATTCGAACGTAATTTGAGAAAATCAGTTACTTAGTTAAGCTTATTACTTAGTTAAACTTTATTTTTTTACTATTTACCTACTTCCGGAAGAAAGGTTTCTGGGATTTTTGCATATTATTATCTATAAATATCCCATCCGAACGTAATTTGAGAAAATCAGGCTATTATACAGTAAAAACCGTATATTTCCTCAGTTATATTTACAACGATGCGAGACTGAGAATACAGAGGAACGTGTAAGTAGTGGAGATCGAGATATTGGGTGAATGAGTATCCTTGTATAGTTGTGATCCTTTGGTATGGCTATGTATTAAGACAGTCATTATTATTAAGGTAGTGCAAAAGTCGTATCTCGCGCGTGTTAACTTATACCGGACTCTTAAACATACGGCGTAGGCAGACAGGCGTAATATTACGTGCCTCTACGCCGTAGCTCTGTGATTGCTACGACATTAGCATACAAAATACAAGACGCTACGCCGTAGCACGTATACAGCAATTTTGGCTATACTAATAACAATTCCGTATCCTCTATTCGTCCATCTCCCAGCACCAACATAAATATTCAATTAAATTGCATATATTTTTTCAATTTGGTAACACAAGTTTCACAAAGCAAGAATCTAACTGCGATCCTTAGATCCTTAATCCTCCGTTTGCTTTTGAAGTCGGTTAAAACCGGTATGGCATACATTTACAATCATGTTTGAGAAAATAATATTTTCTCAAACGTGGTCGTAAATGTATGCATTTATGTCACGAAATGAAGACATGAAGTTCCTTGTTTACGGCTCCCCCCATTTACTTCTTGGCCGGCAGCCGTGAAGTAATGTATGGCGTAAGTATGAACGAAACATTATTGCCCGCTGCTCTAACTTTTTAAATTTGCGTACTAACACTAAACTGCGAAGGAAAAATTACATACAGCCAACGACCACTAGATACTTGCGACATTAAAAAAAAAAACAAATTCTATATTTCTATGTATATTTATGTGCGGTTAAACATGGTGCTCGAATAGCTAATTCAAATTGCATAAAAAATAAAAAAGGTGGCAAATTAAACTTTTTTTCCTTATTAACCTATTTACCTAGTAGTTGTTTTAAATTTAATATTTCCTTACAATGTTTGAGAAAAGCACTATACAAGCCTCCGCCGGAAGAGAGATTGCAGGACTTGTTTAATCCGTTTGTCTACCACAAACTCGTCCTTCAATCTCTTACTTCACGGCCTCTGCAGTAATGTACTATTTATCTGTCAGGCACGCTATATTATGCTCATAGGCAGCTTTCGACGCAAAAGGAGGCTTACTTACCACTATAATTGGGCATTTTCAGAAAAAGTGCACCATTTAAATGAAAATTGGTCCTCGATTTTGCATACAAAAAATTATTGTCAGTTTTGTAACGGCCCATACAAAATGTATGAAAAAATGCGTTACGAAACTGACCAAAAAGCAACGAGACACTCTTTTTCTTTTTTTAAATCAATAGTAATCGTGATTCTGGTTATCAAAAACCCAAAACTTCCTGAATATTAAAAAAAAAAGGAAATGGTACCCTATTTTTGAAAATGCCCATTTACAAAATTTCCTAAAATTAGTAAGACTAAAAAAAAATACTTTTCTAAATATCATTAAAATCTCTATGTGAGGTTATACCCCGTAGATAATTTGGTAGCTACTTACTTAGTCGTTTCATCATCCTCAAATTAATTTTATTTTTCAGAATTGAAAATTCTTTATTTAAAGTAAGAGAAAATAAGGGATTGTCTAACGAGAAAAGTTGGCACACGTGCCTTTACGTAACACGCGTTCGGAAAGCGTTTGTCTTTTGCGAGAAAGGAGCCAGTGGCGTAAGAGAAATATCTAAAGTATAATGGGACGATGCTAGATGTACCTACCCTCCTTATGTGCATTCTATCGCTTGTACAATAAGTTGTGTTCTAATTAACACTTTAACTTTATTAGGAGCATATTCATACATTTGTTCGTAATTAAGTTGAAGTGTTTATTTGATCATCCATTTTTTTATTAGGTATTTTACGGAACTTTGAATACATTCTAGTATACCTTATTTATATTATCTAAAAATTAGGGACAAGATTTTTTCCCCATACAAATGCCTACAAATAGGACTGCAAATTTGATGATAATTTAAAAAGTAAATAACTAATTTTTAGGTACTACACTACCGCTACTAATTATTGTTTATTTGGCCGCACAATGCACAGTAAAATGTTATATGATATACGTGTTAAGTCGTAGGCTTTTCTCCAACTCGTGTCGCATAGTAACCGACACTTGTCAGGAAAAAGCTTACATTCAACACGTGTATCATAATAAGTAGTTATTTATATACAAGGGGCAAGGTTGTTGTTCTCTCTCTCTCTCTCGGGCTTATTTTGCGAACCGAGTGAGCGAATTATTGCAAAAAAACTGGAATTTTGGGTTTTACGAGAGTCCCAAGGCACGACTGTTGAACAAACTTTGCCATCAAGTGTAATACAACATTTTTCACCTCACTGTCGCGAGTAAAATAAAAACTACATACTAATACAAAATTTATCCAAATGTAAGTTAACTTGAAGAAACCATTAAAATTACTCAAGGTCAAAAAGTGTCATAGAGTTACTCCTGTTACTATAGATATTGCCAAGTGCGGGATAATGCATGACCAATTTAAAAATGTTACCTCCGATTCTGAATATTTAATACAGTCATACATGTCTCACTTATACTGGACGGTTGGTGAGTCATAGGAATTAGTGCAAGGTCAAATTACTTTCCCCACTAGTGGATAAAATGCGTTTATCCCGCTAGTTTTATAGGATAAAATAGCGCATTCCGAGCTAGTGAGGTGAAAATAATTATTACCTTTGTAGCCTGGGTCACTACCGACAAAGCTAAGAGGTCGTTAAAGTTAAGTTTGAAACAAAACGCCTCCATTCCAGACATCTCGCTCGCTCCAACATACAAGTGAAACACACTACGTATAAGCTTACCCAGTTGCTAGAGATTATGAACTTGTCAAGCTCAAGGTATATGAAAAGGTCATGAAGAAAACGTCATGGCCGGTTGTGTTTAACAACTTAACGATAGGCATTATTCTGTGTACTGACAATAAAAAGCATCCTGTAAATCGTAATATACATATTAAACGCCAGTTCCATAATTTCGGATTAAGGATCCCTGAAAGTAAAATAAATCCGCGAAACAACCTTTGCCCTATCCGGGTCGACGGACCAATTTTATTGCTTTTGTTTTATTGCACGATTTAGATTGATCTTTGATACCTGAAAACATTTATTTTCTCTTTTTACAACGGGTGTTTGACGTATCAAAATATTTGTGTTGGAGCAATATCAAACTCGTGTACGCTTTGAATTTAAACTTTCGTGAGACATTAATATTATAATAAACTAGCTTTAGCCCGCGGCTTCGCTCGCATTAGAAAGAGACAAAAACTAGCCTATGTCACTAAGCATCCCGAAAACCGCATAATTGCCGCACACTGAGAGTTCTATGCCACCAGTACTTTTAAGTGCCTGAGGCCATAAATAGGGGTGCGGGGAGGAAAGCATCCTCTGTGCCGAGTCCAACTCATTCACGAGTCAACTGATTTTTTTTAGTTCATCAGACTATTATCTCCTCTTTGTTCGTGCCTCTTCCCATATCATTTAGGGTCGGCCCTCTGAGTATTAAAATAGAATATATAAATATTATAGGACAATATTACACAAATCGACCTAGTCCCCGGGTAAACTCAATAAGGCTTGTGTTATGGGTAATAGACGACGTTATATATAATAGATACATATAACTACTTAAATACATAGAAAACATCCATAACTCAGGAACAAATCATAGGGATGACGACAAGGTTAAAAAACTATCATTCTAATTATCCGTCAGTTAAATTGTCTAAAATGATTAGACACGTATTTTTTCCTTTTTCAATTTAACTAAAATTTACAAAGATATAGAGCATCAAAGTTCCGGGCCGGGGGCTTGTGACGTCACTACTAGGTAAGAATTGTGCCTAATAGTGACGTTACGCGAAACTTGAACGCACTGTATTTTCGTCATTTTTGATTTGACGAACAAAAGAAAAATACGTGTACAATATTTTTTAATAATCTAAAAGACGGACTAAATAGGTTTTTAGTCGTCTAGCCTATTGTGATAAACGCACAAAGAAATGCCCTGACCGGGATTCGAACCCTCCCGGGTCCTGCTTCGTAGGCAGCGTCACTACATGTAAAATTTTATTTTATCAATAAATGATTGAATTGAATTGAATTGAACTACCGGCTAGGCTAGGAGGCCGTTATAGGATGCGACAATGTTTCTTTCCGCTTCCTCTATCGAGGTAGCTTGCTCGTATAGTATTAATAAGTTTTTCCAGATTTCTTCACCAAGTCGCTTTGGGGCGCCCTCGTCGTTGTTTGCCTGTGTCCATTTTTATAGCTAATTTGATCGGGTGGTCCTCTTCACGGCGCATAACATGTTCATAGTTCATACCAGCGGAGTTTCATGCAGTTTATCTGTGAGAGGTGCCACCTTAAAGCTGCTCTAACGTACTCATTTCGGATTCTGTCCAATCTGGTGAACCCGCCTGCCCATCTTCGTCAGACTTTCTCACAATTAATATACTCGATCTTTGGCCTGAAATATTTTCCTTGCATTTTTTCCGTCCAACAGAGTTGCTGTCGGTTTTTTGCCTACGTCTGTGTCTTTGACTTGCTCATTAGCGATATTAATGATAATGATGCTGACTCAGCGCAATTTCCGTTCCCTATAAGTCATACATACTAATTATGTTGTGTTGCCGCAAACTATATATTCTGGAAGTTTTCCTGCTTTAAGTATGACTCACACTATAACGAGACGGGATGGGACGGGATGGTACGGAACAGGGCGGGATGGGACGGGATGGGACGTGACGGGACGGGACGGGGCGGGACGGGGTGGGTGGGACGAACAGGGACGGGACGAACCGGGACGGGACGAGACGGAGTGTAAGGGACGGCGCGGGGCGGGACGACCTGGCAATTTCTATTACGAAAGAATTCTGTCTTCTATAGTAAACGTCACGTGACATCTGAGGGCTCCCGACGTTTTCTATAGAAACTGACTGTTCGTCCCGTCCCGTCCCATACCGTCTCGTCCCGTCCTGTCAAAGTGTGAGTCGTCCGCAAAGCAGGAAAGTTCTAGAATACATAGTTTGCCGCAACACAACATAATTAAGTAGTACCTATGTATTGGTATGTAAACTAGACGGCTCTAATTTAGTTGTGTCGACAGGATATAACGTAGTTAATTCCTTATTACGTTTACTTTGAACAAAGTGGTACCGTTTACTAGACAAAGTACGATAGTGCCGTGTCCAGATTGAGTTACTGTATCTTTGTTCTGGATTAAGTTTTGATCCTTAATTTCTAAATCCTACAGGACATAGTTGTAATTGTAGTTGCTGTAAATTCCAAATAACATTCGAGATAAGAAAGTACAAAAAAACTACAAGTTTCTTATTTATGGTAATACTTACGCTCAAGCTCCAAATTGTATATGATCAATTAATCAGTCCAGTGGTACAGTGGTATTAAAGTTCACCTACAATAGGTAAAAAACTGGATTAAAAGTCTTATCAACTTCTGCACGGCCATAATAGATGTATTCATCCGTCTAAGAGAAATGTCAAACTTTTTCACTAAAAATATATTTTACAAGACTTTCCTAATGGTCCCAAGTAAAACTTTTTAGCTTGTTTGTGTTGTTGGATAATTTAAGACTGCGTTTGATAAGGGCCAATAAAACCGGTCACTAATTTATTGTGGCCCATAATTCATTCGTACGCGCCCTTTAGGATTCCGCAGAACACGGAGAAAAAAATATAGAACTAATTTAGGCAACATAACCCGTAAGGCTGTTAAACATTATAATTATAAAATTAAAATACAGAACAACATACAAAAGAAGCTATATAAAACATAAACAAATTATTAAAAAACTTAACCAGTGCCGCCGGCAACGGGGCAGGGCCCAGGCTGCCGAAGTTTAGGGCCGCAAAGAGAGGAATAGGCGACTATGCGCGCCGTGTCCAGGATTACCGCCTTCTGAATTTCACCCTTGATCCAACCACAATATCGCAGAGAGAGCCTTTCGAGATCTTGGTCGAGACTTCGCTAAAAAACCGTTCGCCGAAACATCTACCGGTGCAGTGATCGCCGAATCAACCTCTCACATGGCGGTTACCTCGTGAGCCATCTGGATCCTGCAAACTTGTCCTTCTTGGCCTTTACGAGGTTCTCGACATGGGGGATGGTTATGTCCAGACTACCATTGGTTGTGCGACAAAGTCCTCTCCGAAAAGAGAATTTCCAAGGATGATTTGAAATTCTTCTTTTCTATTTTCATTTTTTGGTTAATTTTATTCAATAAAATTAATACATTAAAAAAAAATACTAGCAGAAAAGAAACGTCTCATTTGGAGGCCAAGCCGGGCATCAAAACCTAGTATAAAAATTGTACGACATTAACTTCTCGACCGCGTTATCGTATCGAGGGGTCAAAATATGAAAGTTGCCGGATGATTTAAATAAACAGCAAACATAATTTGAACCCTCGATACGCTAACACGATCGAGAAGTAAGTATCGTACAACTTTTATACTAGGCCTTCCGGTTGTTCAGCTTACGCGGCTAACCACACAGGCGTCTTGCCTGCCAAAACTATTGCATATACCTACTAGAGAAATTCACCTTTTTTTCCATTATTCTTAAATATACCTACTTTCTTTATTCACATTTTATCCTTATTTACAATGCGTAAATACCTACATTGGCAGCTGCACGCTAAATATATAAAACTCTTCACAAACTTATTCCCTAACATCTCCAGTATTTTAATATACTTCTATACATTGCAATCTGGTAGATTTATCTTTTATTGTCCCCAAGGCTATAGAAAATATAAAAGGCACTCTCTTTGTAACAAAAATATACATTCACAGACAGACGAATTCTAGGATCAAAGTAAGTTTGGACAACGGGATTCTAAATAGAATAGAGAGCAAATCCCATAGGAAATTTAATCTTACTCAGAATAGATTCGTACAATACTATTAAAAATTGAGTCCATGTATTTTTATCAAACAGTAATAATTTAATTAAAATAGTGAAAACTGTGATGTATTAAATTACTGCCAATACTGCCAATGAATGTATGGGAAATTTGTCTGGCGGATGCCCGGCGGACATACTGACTATGATCTGACGGATTTCCCTAACGTACGAGTATATGGCCGGCTTATACTGAGTATGCAATAATGAGATAATTTTGTTTTATAAATAGTAGTTTATGCAGCAGTCATATAATAAGAGTTTAAGAACCAATCATGAGCTGTTGCATACGCTAGTTTTTCTACGACCGCTAATATAGCGTAAAAAGCAAAATCTAGAAAACAGCTAATATAGCGTAAAAAGCGGTACGACTGTTGCTTAGCGGTCAATGAGTTAAACCCAACCCAATACACTTTGATACTCCGGGAATGCCAAAATGAAAACACACTTAAGAATTTACTATCCAGTTACAACCTACATAGTAACAGCATTTTCGCTGTCGGTCTGCACATTTTAACTACAAAGGAGCTGAGATACGCCACAACTTCAACAAGATTAGCAACTCAAAGTTTCAGCCGTCCGCCGTCGGGCGCATTGCATCACATTCCACCCTGTATACCCTAATATAAAATAAACTTGTTGACACGGATAATGCTTTTGAAATATTTGAGCTTATATTTCATCGCTGGATGCGGGTGGCGCAGGACCGGTCATTGTGGAAATATTTGGGGGAGGCCTATGTCCAGCAGTGGACGTCTTTCGGCTGAAATGATGATGATGATGATATTTCATCAAGTGTAAAGAAGAAAGGTATGTTTCCAATTGTAAAGAACGAATCAAATCAATTATTATTTATAAGTCATTTATTATAAATTACTTATAAACTGAAAAAAATATTGTTAAATTAAAATTTGAAGAGTTGGTGGCTTCCTCGTACAATGTATCAGCATTGCGAAACAACGAGGAATGCCGCCAGCATTCTAGGCATATTAACATGAGGCATATTTACAATGCCTCAAAGGCATATTTTAGATTGAAGGCAGGTAGCTTGTAACTTACTGTATATATTTTCTTAGTTATATTTGAAATAGTAATTGAAAAAGATGTCATATACTACAGAAAAAACGACCAGGGCCTCCAGTGTCCAGGCTGGGAATGGGCTGGGAATTCTGCCGCAAATACACGAAGCCGCTCACTTTATCTCTTTCAATTTGTAAGGTATGTTTTCCTCAACTAGGGTTCGCCATTGTTTTTAAATGAGTAAATTGTGTCATCTCCTCCTCCTCTCCTCTGAGGAGTAGTGCGGGTGGCAGCGCGGACATACCAATGCAGACGTATGTGAGTGTCCTCACTAATCGACGTGCCCGCCGCTCTGCGAGCCACGCTATTAAAACGCCCACTACAGCGGCCTTACCCATAAGAGATCGTGAAAGACAGAATATTTATTTATTTTCATTTATTTATTTATTTCAAAAACGGCACACAGCACAACAGTATACACCAAAGCACTGCGTACCATCAAACAAACTAAAAATACATGATAACTTAAACACTAGGTACTTATAATTCATTTTGGGCGACGTAACTGCGTAGCTTCATTGCGTCTTATGATCATGCGTAGGATTCGGCAGGTTGCCCCGGAACCGCTGGATCAACACGACACCCTTCGGCCAGAAATCTGCGCTCCATCAGCGGGCGCGGCACGCGCACCACAATAGACCTGAAGTGCACGTAGTGACGCGACCGCAGCTGATGCCCCATCGGCTTGTAAATAGTCTGCTGATGGACGTACTCTACCACCTCGTCGGCCACGGCAAAGTATTGCAGACTTAGAGCGGGCCTTCTTACTTAACTGGATCCGCAGTGCCACACTGAGTTTTACCTACCTAATATGAGCGGATTGGTCGGCGAGTCGAATATACGTGTTTTAGTATATATACACATAGATTAGGCGCTAACGTCATAACAATCCACAAAGTGTTACCTTTCACTAAAAAGAAGCACATATGGCAGCAAACGGTTGAACAGCTCGCGTATGCTTTTACATATTTGAAAAGAGGTCTGCAAGGATAGTACGAGTATTATATATGGGTCTATGTATATTTCAAAAAGTCAGAAACAGGCGATAGAAACTTCAAGCAAAGTATTACCTGAAGGCCTAGTATAAAAATTGTACGACATTAACTCCTCGACCGCGTTAGCGTATCGGGAGTTCAAATTATGTTTGCCGTTTATTTAAATCATCCGGCAACTTTCATATCTTGACCCCTCGATACGCTAACGCGGTCGAAGAGTTAATGTCGTACAACTTTTATACTAGGCCTTCTGTGCAGAACCTTCACTTCAAGCTACTTTTTTTCTCTGATACGGTAGCAAGCTTTAACCGGATATGGTGCTTAAATCACGCTTACGGACGCATAAAGGTGCTACGAAAATATATTTAACGATGGAGATATAAAACCTATAACATTTCAAAGGGCCTGATTCGCAGAGTGGGTTGGAAATATCCAGGTATGCCTTAAACAAACAGCTGCCGAAAATAGTAGATTGATTAACACGCATAATATGTAGCATAAAGTATCCCATTTTAGCCGAGGCTATTTATATAATATAGTAGTCGAGGAAAAATGGGATATTTATGCCTGAGGTATAACTTTGCTTTTCAGTTCGATTGTAAGGAAAATATTAGGGAGACTTTTGCTTGTTTCACAAGTTACAAACGTTTGATAAACAGGGCACTGACCGGAAAACACAAAATCGGGAGCCACAGAGTATACTCGAAGTTCCCTTTAGCAGATTAATTGTTGTATATAATGACGACCATATTATTTTCCACTGATTAGTAGAATAGTCGTTTTAACAGCAATATCTATTGCTGTTAATACAGAAATATTGTAAAGAGCACAATTTTCTTGCAATGAGTAAAACATATAGTTTTCACAAATAAAAAATCTTTTTGTTCCACTTTTTTCTTCGTGACAGAGGCCCGGGGAGCAAAGGCCTCTTCTCACACGAATAGGCTAGTGAAAAAACAAGTTGCTAAAACTTATCACTTTAGTTTTATTTAGGGAGGGTTAAAGACAGATAGCCAAATTTAGATTTTCGTAGTTCGCAAACGTCCGAGTCTATAATAACCAGGGCCCGTAATTTTCATGCCAGTTTCGTCATAATGACGTATATAAACACACAGGATGTTTTAACACGAAATTAGTTATGACAGATAAAGTCTATCAACGTTCGATTCTAACGTCGAACGTAATAGTTTTGACACTATTCAATGACAGCATTATTCTTTCAAACGTAAAATCTAAAACATGATGAATTAAGCTTAACGTCATTTATCTGTCATCGGCATGAAAATTACGGGCCCTTATAATAACTATAATTAGGTAGATAATGGTAGTCAAAGCGGATAATTTTAAGTAGTTCTGTATTCTCAGAGAGTTTGCTAGTTTAAGCACGTGCAACGAATTTCCAAACCACACCACAATACATATTGTTACCCAAGTTTGCCCAAGTCTGTTGTGTGTAAGTTACAACAGTTGGATCGCATTATGCAAAGTCGTTCAAACACTGCCTTGAGCATTTTGATAACTTGGTGCACTTTGATTGAATAGTAGCTTAATAATTGAAACACTCAGATTAATCTAAGAAGTTGTATGAGAAATGATTAGTAGATTGATAACTAAGGGGGAAAAACCACCCATTTACAAAGTGTCCTTTCACTTGAGTTAAACACTCTACTTTTCATATCAAATACGAAGAAGGAAAAATACAGGGGTATTTTATAAAATATAACCAAACATAACCTTTGTGGATAAACTATTGCCATCTTAGCTACGAGCCGTGCCCTTTAAAAAGTCACGTCCAATGAACGCAATACTAGAATAGTTCATAGTTCATAGTTCACATTACTATTAGTATATTTACAAGCTAAATAGCATTTCCGGGAGTTAATATGAACGCGATAAAACGGAGGTGGTTTTATCTTCATTAGTGTTACACGGACATAACCACCATGGAAACGACTAGTTAGAAACTTGGGTATACTATTGCATATGTTTCTCCAAAAAATGCACACAAACACACACACACACACACACACACAAACTGTAATTAACGTTTATCTTTTAATTATATTTTACAGGTATATTTAGGCTTACGAAAAGAATCCAATCCAAATTCTATAAATCTCTGTAGGTATAATGTTTAACCTAATAGCCTTTTTTATTTTCGTCTTTAATTTTAACAATAACGGTAGGGTAATAGACAAATGATATTATATTTAAATATTTAATATAAATATTTGTGGGACGATCTTACACAAATCGACCTAGTCCCACGGTAAGCTCAATAAGGCTTGTGTTGTGGGTACTAGACGACGATACATATAATAGATAGATACACACTTAAATACATAGAAAACATCCATAACTCAGGAACAAATATTCGTGATAAACACACAAATAAATGCCCTGACCAGGATTCGAACCCGGGACCTCCTGCTTCGTAGGCAGGGTCACTACCAACTAGGCTAGGCCGTTAACGTTACGCCTCGGCCCGTTCTAATGTGAGTCATTCTTTAATATACGCGCAACGCCATGGCGATTTAACCAAGCTCAGCTAATGTTTCAAAACTTGGCAGTGGATTATTTTGCGCAAAATAAACTTTCTAAAACACGCGTTACATAAATACGCAGAAAAGGAGTAGACACTTGTTTTATAAATCCTTCCATTCCTTTTAGATCCGTGCCACTGCTCATAATTGTAGGGCAAGTGCTACCCTTGTTTTATCGCGTCTGATATACTTTGATTACATCCTCATAGAGGAGATAAACTAGCCTTAGTTGCGTTTAACTGCGTATTAGGAGGGCTAGGTATTGTAACGAGGATTTTAGTGGCAGTTGTCTACAAAGTTGGAAGGAGAACGGAAGGTGTGGGAAGGAGACACGCAAATAATATTTTTTACTCAAACATGATCGGAAATATTTGCATTATTGTCACGAAATGAAGACATGAAGTTTCTTGTTTATGGCTCCCCATATTTACTTCTTGGCCTTAGGCCGTGAAGTAATGTATGGCGTAAGTATGAACGAAATATTATTGTCCGCTGCTCTAACTTTTTAAATTTGCGTACTAACACTAAACTGACAAAGGAAAAAGTTACATACAGCCAACGACCACTAGATACTTGCGACATAAAAAAAAAACAAATTCTATGGTTCTATGTATATTCTTGTGCGGTTAAACATGGTGCTTGAATAGTCATTCAAATGGCATCTTTAAAAAAAGGTGGCAAATTAAACTATTTTTTCCTTATTAAGTAAGTAACTTTTTACCTAGTAGTTATTTTAATTTTAATATTTCCTCACAATGTTTGAGAAAAGCACTATACAAGCCTCGGTCGGCAGAGAGATTGCAGGACTTGGTTTATCTGGCCTCGTCTACGACTCGGCCGTCTTCGTCGTCAAGGCATTTATTTGTGTTTATAACGAACATTTGTTCCTGAATTATGGATGTTTTCTATGTATTTAAGTATTTATATGTATGTATATATTATGTATATCGTCATCTAATACCCTCAACATAAACCTTAATGAGCTTACTGTGAGACTAGGTCGATTTGTGTAAGATTGTCCTATAATATTTAATGTGAAATTAACTCAATTTAAGCTAAATAATGCGCCCATTATGTTAAAGTAATTAAAAAAGCGCGATGTATTCATCATATTATAATTTGGTACTTACAAGCATCTCATTTTCGCAGAATGGCATAGAAAACAAAAACCCAAGTAAACAAAATTAAGAACTTATCGCGTGAAACTTTGTTAAAACTGTTTAAACCTCAAACAGAGTTGAAACTGTAACTTTCCTTCAACCGTAATGAGTATTTATCTCTGGCAGATCTCAGAATTTTCGCTAATAATAAAAGTTGGGGAAAAGTAAGTTTCATTTCAATTTTCTCACTAAAAATTGCAGTGAGGTATCTTATAGATTTCACACGCTTTTTTTATAAAGAGCATCCTCGGACCTTACCATGACGTCTTTACGCGATTTAGTTTAGGACCTAAACTGAGTCGCTGCCATACAACTGAGCACAGTTAAGAACCTAAACTGAATCGCGTTAAGACGTCATGGTTAGGCCCCTGTTAATAAAAGCAATCATAACTTTAGTTTTGATTAATCAGACAATTGCTTTTCAATTGATATTTGATACTTTCATTTCATTACATTCTAAGGTGTAATTATATCCTAGCATGTCATTACATGCTTTTTTTTTTACTTTGAATGGTCGTGGGAGCGCTTAATTTTTTAATCGAACAAGCGACCGAGGAAAGCTAATCCTTTTGTCTCCTGGAACAATCAGTCGTGTGTATGTTGTGATTACGTACCGAGGCCTGTTACAGGCAGGGTGTTACTTCACTCACAGTAAAGTACTCGTAAGAAATGTCTCAGAATATCGTATGTCGAAGCGAAGTTGAGGTCGGCAAACATGTGATCTGAGGCTTTCTTATTTATTGGCCAAGGTCTGTACACAATTTTTTCTGCTCGGCGCAATCGGAAAACGGTCAATTTGTTTAGCCTAGCGGCCTGCAATTGGCTGCTTGCCGGGCGGAGGGTAGATAACATACAATATATAATTTATGTTTGAATATATGGATCGCGTGTTCACTTTCGAGGCGAACCATTAGGCTATTATAAATTGAAAGAGATGTCATATACTACAGATGAAGTGACCAAGACCTTGAGTGCCCAGGGTTGGGTCCTTTATAATTAAAATATATTATAGTATTTGTGCATCTGTAGGTTTCCTATTTAAAATCAATCAACAAAACATTTATTATACATCGTGCTTTTTTGAATTGCTTTAACTTCGGCTTATATTAGCTTAGTTTTAAGGGAGCACAATGGCATACTTAGTTTGATTAAATTCGTATTTTTTTTTCATACAAAATAATACCATGTTACACGCTAATGTAAAATGGGCATTACAATTAACTCTACTACGTAAGTGACAACTATGACATATCAATATGTCGAATACTCATACTCCGTTTACACACTTGCAAATATCTTATCAGATAAAATTAAATTTGTAATTATCTTAAAAATGGAGCTAATGACTTAACCAGTGACTTTGAGAATTTAAATTAACCTAAGCTAACGAATATAACCTACCCTTAAAATTAAAGCAATACAAAGAGACCACGATGTTAATAATAAATGAGTTGATCGGTGATTTAAAAAAATAGTCCATTAGTTTATCATTTATTTATGCGTAAATAAATTATAAAATCTTTCAAAAATAATTAAGATGGTTAGAGTTGATTACATTATTAAGTTGGTTAATTAGTATTATTATATTAACCGTTTATAGCTTATAGCTTTTCATTAAAATCTGTCTTTAGGCACCATTTTCAACATGTAAGTACCCTGTAATTAAACGTGTCCATAATTGGGATCGTTATCCCAAACCCAAGAAATTCGAGACAGCTACCAAAAATAGCGGCGGCAGACTTTTTATTAAGTTAAATCAATTTTAGGAGTTGTTGAGGCAAATATCAGATTTATAGGATATCAGGTTTATTTCCTGTCAATTAAGGCAACCAAAATAAGGTAAAGGTTGGATTTGCGTTGAGGAAGGTTTACGTGGCAACAATATTTAATATTTATTTTTAACAGACCCATTTCATATCTTTTTATCGAAGCGAATATTTAAAAACAAGGTTAAAATGTTGTTGCTAGAGAAATCTGTGAAACAAAACCCAACTAGTTAGTTTATTTGTTGTTGTATTACTCTCCAGATATATATAGTATATATATTAATTATATTAATTAGTATTCTTTATCTAAGAAAATATTTAGTTAAGTACATTTACTATAATGAAGCGCACACAATAGGTTAAGACAATGAGTGTGTTATTCGCCAACAAACTGTTCTGCAGTTTGGCGAAATTCTTATAACTGTTTATATTTATTGTGTATGTTAGAAAATAAATTAAAAAAAAAAAACAGACTTCAAAATGTTCAGAACAACTAGCTAGTCTAATATGGTCGGGCTATAGCTATAGCTGTCACGTTCTAACATGTTTTTAAGTGCGAAAGTGACGCAAAGCGTGATACTCGATAAAATGGCAACTATACTAACTCAGGTTTTCGTTGAAACGCTTATTTAAGTTAAGTATTCATGAGGTTCACGAGTAAAGAAGGTACATATAAAATGCTTGTAAACAAGATGTGATGTCAATCTATTATAATTTTAATGAACTGTATTGCCGACCGGCCATATACGTTAGGGTAATCCGTTACATTTCCATAGTGGGTACCTATGTCCGCCGGGCATCCGCCGGACGAATTTCTGATACATTTATTCGCAGATCCGGCAAATATTCCCGAACGTATATAGCCAACTTTTGTCTCCATATGGAAACTACTTCAGAGCTATTAAAAAACAATCTGTTAAGAACTGGATGCTTACGCACGGGAGGAGACGCGCGGGCGGAGAGCGGCGCGACGTCACCGCGGCGGAGCGCGGCGCAGCGGAGCGCGGGCGACCCGCGAACGACACTCGGCTTCACCTATTCCACGGTTCCACCGCCAACGTACGTTACCGATATTTAATTTTATATTCTGTTTGGCCGGGTTCGAAGCTGTAATTAAGGCGGAATAAACCAGCCTATTTTAATACAGTCCTCTACGTCCCAGTAGGACCCTAACAAATCAATCAGAGTAATTAAAAGCTAGAAATAAGACTCGTACACCACACAGACACCGGTTGGGCCGTATTATAGTTGTCCGAGTTTAAAAGGAAACGATACAGATGATATTTTAGGAAAATCTCGGATACAATTTATCTGTTACTACGCCGACGCAAACGGGTATGGGAACAAAGGCTATTTATATCAAATATTCATACCTTTGATTTAGAACCGAAGATTAATGGTGTTTGGTTTTGAAGCATTTTTAACACAGGAAAGGTAAAGGAACACTTGCTAAATCAAATATACGTTTATACGGAAAAAGATGCCGAATACTAAATAAAAATGGCTATAGCCACGTAAGCTAAAGACCTGGGTTCGGTTACCGGCTTGGCCTCTAGTGAATATGGTATTATTCTTTAGTAGGTACTTAGTGTTACTACTTTAATAAAACAAATCAAAGTATAATTAAAGAATTTGATTTGTTCCATCTCAAAGCATTTATTGTTTACATATCTGAAGATCTTTATCAAAGACTTGTTTTAGTTAAGAACATTATTTTAGCATCACAGTAACCTTGTACTCTCAGTTCGTTTTAAAGAGAACAAAGGCTAACAAGGATGTTTGTCTACAAAATCCCTAAACAAAGACGAAAAATCCAGAAAAACTAAATTTAGCACTATTGAGAAACTGATTTCCTTTGATCCAGACTGTTTTTCAATCACTTACTAACGACCCAGATGTACAGGTTTTACTACTATCGAAATAACGTTTAGCAAATTTAGATTTGCACTTAGAAATCATGTTTTTATACGAAACTATTCTATTTTAGAATTTTTCAGCAGCAAACGTAAGGTTGTCGCCAAAAAATCCGACTACAAATTTTACGATCTCACAAATCATATTTTATGAGTGATTAAATTTAATCGCGTTGTGTTTTATTGTTAAATAATATTTTCTTCTTCAGCTTTAGTTGTATTCGTTGTGCAAGGAAGCCACCAGCTCTTCGGTTACTAGTGATATCAACCAGAGGTTTCGCGATTTCTACAAAAAACTTGCGTGTGCTGGGACCCCATAAAAGAAGGAATGCCGCCAGCATCCTAAAGTACAATGGCTCTTCAGTTAATGAAGCAAAGAAAAAACTACTAAAGAGTATTATGCACCTATCCTACCAAGAGTCAGAGAACCTCGTAAAGATCATGTATTAATACAGCCTTGCATACTCTCAGGTACAGTCACACACACACGCACACACACACACGAATACACACATACACACACACGAACACACACATACACACACACACATAAATACACACAACGTCCACTAGAAGACCTATTTTTATTTCTATTGCTTTTATTTTTGTTGTTTTGTTTTTATTACTGTTTAAGTTTATTAAATTCAAAAAATGCTTGATTTGTTCTGTTTTCTTCTTCAACAATAATTTCCATTTTATGATCTTAGTTTTTTATTATTTTTTTATTTTATTAAATGTCAGAAATTGTGTACTCATGTTTAATAATTAGTAACTAGTAACTTTTCCTTCACGGGACAGGCATTGCCTAGTGTGGAGGACAGGATAATCTGTAAAACTGTATATTTTCTCTGAAATAAATAATTTTCATTTTCATATGTTTTAGATTTAAGGTAGGTAGAGGTACGTAGGTAAGTTATAGTAGTAAATAAATAGTAATAAAAGTTGTATTCTCAAATTGGCATTTGAGGTATCAACACCACAAAGCTGGATTTGTTGACTGATTTAATTTATTCTTAAAATGTTGACAAAAGAGCACTGAATACGATAAGTGAGGGAGCGAAGCGAAAATGGGGAACAAAATCCTAACCAAGTTTCGGTATTGAATTAAATGATTGTCTTAAAAAATTAATTGAACGCAAATAATTATAGTACTCTCATTTCTTCTTCATAGTAAACAGAGCAAAAAATATTTCAGTTACACTAGTTTGCAAGGATGATGGAATACAGTTTTATCAAATTGGAATACCACTGTTATTACTCATGGCTTTCTGGATTTGGCCGAGCAAAATGAATGATACGTGAAAATATATTAATTCAGTGATTTTCTCAAGTTTATATGCTTGTTTAAAAAGCTGTAAATTTTATTCTCCAAAGAAAATATTTTTCTGAGCTGTAAATTTTTCCTCCTGTTGATTTGTTTGCATTAGTAAAGGTTGTAATAATATGAATTCGGGTACCTACTAGTAGCAGGGTAGAACCTGCAAAGTGCTTCAATTCTCTTTTTGCTGTTAAATATCTGAGTTTTACACCGCGCATTCTAAAGCAGAGTACACATTTTCAGAATAGCGTAAAAGTTAAATACTGGCTGAGTATGTTTTACGAGGCATGCAGGCATTGCTACTGCTGTACTGCTATATACATTGTCAACATTTGGATTTAAGAGGGCGCCGAGCGTCCAGTGTTGTCCTGCATGCCATACTCGGCCAGTATTTCACTTTTATGCTATTCTGAAAATGTGTACTCTGCTTTAGAATGCGCGGTGTAAAACTCAGATATTTAACAGCAAAAAAAGAACCGAAGCACTTTGCAGGTTCCCGCCATTTTAACATTCTATTCGCGCCACGGTTACGTTTCAAACAATTTACACAGGAGCTTTCAAGTGTATAAGATAGAGTGCTGCATAATCTTTTATAGCTTATCTGAACTATACCCTTTAAGGATGTAACAAAAGTACCGAACTATACTTCAGCAGCTGATAAGGTCAAATGAACATGAATATGAAACAAGTGGAAAAAAAAAATATAAAAAAAAAACACTTTGTATCACAGCTTATCGAAAATGAGTCTATCTTCATGCAAAGTAACAGTTTTTTAGTTTTTCGATTTTTTTTACTTCGTACCTTATCAGCTGTTGAAGTGTTTTGGGATTTTTGTTAACCCTGTAGATGCTTTTGGTTGGATCCAAGGTAACTCGTATTTTTTATCTAAACTTTATGCATCTGTTAGCAAGAGGTCACCCATAATTTTACAAGGACTATAGCAAATGGAATGACAAGAAAAAAGTGAGTACTAAACTTAACAGAATCCTTATGTACCTACGTGCTACCTACTGCATGGTGTTATGTGTCCTGTAGAAAATTATTCGAACAGAACAAACCAAAGTACACCTTCCTTGAGAATGTCTTTCAGTTCCGCAGGTAAACATGAAGATTCGAGTGGAATTATATGAATTTTTACGGTCGGGAAAGGTCAGTAACCTACAGTTTTTTTCCAGGAAATTGGGCTGAATAATCGTCAACAAGCACTGCTACACACATTCACACTGGGAATCGATAACAAGCACACCGACTACACATAAAAATATGTATTATACCTACAAGGGAACGAAATTGGTTATCTCTCGTGTTAAGTTGATGCCATACAACATTTATAACATTTTTACCATCCTTAGTCGTTCACTCACTCTTGACAGAGTGGCCGTGGTTTCATGATAACGGGACGACTGTAGCGTCTCGACTAGTAACACTCTTCGGCGTTTCGGGAACATTAGACTAGGATATTTTTTGTCGCAGCTTTGATGAGGTCTGTCCAGCTTAGTTGCGCGTCCTCGGGGTCGTTTGCAGTCCATTAGTCCTTGAATAACGAACCGTTCCATGAAGTTTTGGTTTCGGATAATATGCCCGAAGTATTTGAGTAGTAGTAAATCTTTACCTTGCCTCTACATTTTTCATCTAATTAGAATTTCACCCAAATTCTATTAGCTAACGTGAAAATACAAGTCAAAACCTCCATCAAATTACTTTCCACTCTAGTGGATAAAGAGAGATTTTACTTGTTTATTCAGGATAAAAGATGCCTTTACGAGCGAGTGCGGTGTAATAAAGAACTTTTCTTGAAGTACGCCGTTCTTTGCTTTCCTTCCTTTATTTGATTTATCTTCCCGGGGGAATGGAGATAGTTATCATACAAGACACGTCAGTTCTAAGTTATTTGAACTAACTTTAGTTTCACAACCACTTAAGTTGTACTGTGAGAATAGTTGTTTCAATGCACCCTATGCACATGACGTACGTAAAACTTTATCATCTTGGATGTGATGATGTAGAAATGCAAGCAGTGCAAACCTGTTTACTTATAGCTTAATGGTTTATCCCCTTTGAGACAACGTTATTTTCTCGCTTTTCCTATTTCAAACTTCAAGTTCAGTTTTAAGTTTAACCTCATATAAAAATATTCAATTTTTTTTTTTTTTGCTTTGTTCGGTATACCACCGCTGGGTAAAGGCCTCCCCCTCCTTGAAATTCGTCTCGATCATGTGCACACTCCTGCCACTCCCCTTTGAATGTTTCCAGGTCATCCCGCGATCTCTTTTTTGAAAACAAATAATTATAATCAAAATTAAAATAAATATAATTATGAAAAACAATTAATTGGGAAATAATAAATTAAATGTGACATAATTTATCAACATCGTGATACGCTTTCCCAATTAAAAAGCCTTTGAGTCTCTTAAAAAACAGAAAAAAAAATTCGACAGTTAATGACTTTGTGAGCTTTTTGTTTGTGGCAATAGCCGAGCCCGACATTACACATCAATTCACGAAAGCTGGCACGGAAAATGTATGAGACTGTCATTAATTTTATAGACATTTTATTGGCAGTTTTATGCATTTTCCGCGCACGCTTTCGTGAATCGATCTGCACCTGTAGGGGGCTTCCAGATCTGTTGTAAACACTTAAAATAAATTAATAAATGTCTCGCTCGCCAAAGATACTCAGTATTCTCATAGATGTAGGATGTAAGATTGATGAATGCATGGAATGGAACGGTAAAGCGAGACAGTATGTATGTATCAGAGCGAGGCAACTATATTTTTAGTGTTAAGTTGGTAGTAACGGATTTCCGGAGAGATTCGATGCTATGGCCGCGACTAAGGTGTAACGTTCTCCTTGATTTCTCTAAATTAAACTCAGTGTTTATAAAAAGTCTATTTATTTCTACTCCCGCAGTCCCACATAGATTCGATTTCATTACATTTACTAAGTGAAATCATCATTCCACGAGTTAGGCATACCAACTTATTTTGACTTGAATTGACGACACTAATTTTCAACAAATTTGTTCGAATGGAATTTGGCTCAAAACAGTTTTGCTTGACTTTGAAGTAGCAAAACTCTCTTAAATTTCCTAAACTTTATGTAAATAGGTACTGCTCACAATTGAGTTTGTATAACTAAAAGGTCCTCTTGTACTGACCAGATATTTAGTTTTAGTTCAGTTCCTTTATAAACTTCATCTTGGTTTGAATGAAAAGGTTATCAGTTGAGTACGGCTAAGATATTGTAGAAGTTATGAAGCTTAGCTGCTTCGTAGAGGAGACCGGGGCTGGTTAACCAATTTTCAACTTAATTTTTTATTTTATTTATTGTTTTAAAGATATTTGCAATTTATTTCAAATTAAAAATAATATTCTAAACATTACATGTCAACAAGATATTCAATTTAACATTATCAAATTACATAATCTATGAATTTAATAAATTACTAAAAATATAAACTTAGACATAAAATAACATTTTTCACACATTAAAAAAAAACAAAAACCTACCCACAAACCAACTATTCAAACAGACCCCCCCGCCACATCCCTGGCGCAAAAGTGCCCATCACACTCGCAGCGTTTCCGCGTTGAACAGCAATAGACAGCCTCTGCGCCAGGAACGAACCGGAACGGGGGCCATGGCCCCTCTCTTGCAGGCGACGACCCAGCTCCCCGAGAAAGGACTTTGCCTCCGCGCACCAGCAGCCCGACGTCTCCACCGCGAGAGGAACGAACAAATAATTCGACAGGCCCGAGTATTTGGCCCTTTTGAGCAAAGCCGCCTGTTCAGCGGCCGCTCCCGCCGAACGCACGGTGCGCCCAAGATGTGTGGCGGCAAACGTACTCACGCAGGTGGCATCCCACAAAAGGCACCTACCTCTCTCCCAAGGCACCAGCGTCAAGCCGTCCGGCCTCTTGCCGTCCGACCGACTAAGGCCCGGTGGCTCCAGCACACACGGTACATTTGCTGAAACCAGTGCCCTCCGAATGATGTCATTCAAACATTCGGTTTGTTTTAAATGTATTTACTTAATTTTGTATGAAGCGGAGACGTCTGCGTACGAAAATTTCAATTTTATAATTAAAACAAATTGAATAATTCCCGCGTCAAGCAAGATTCTAACTAGCGACATCTCTGAACATCGGTTAAATCGCTTTGCTAATTGAGCTATCAACGCTTTCTCGAAACGGGGAATGTTTCCTCTATTTATTTTATTTGTTTACGTCTTAAAGAGACGCGTAGCATACACCTACATCGTACATCTGATGGAAGGAAGATAAAAACGTTTATATAGGTAATAAAATATACCAAGGAACAACAAACTCGCATACTAACTCTATGCCATGCAAACGAGTCACCAAATCTGTCGATACGAGTACATGGTACTGACGTCAAATATTCAACTTCTAGTGCTACAAGCTTAATAGTGTGACTAAATCAAAACGAATAATACACAAGAGAAAATTAAAGAATCAAGCTTAAATTATAAATTGACAATCAATACCTAACACCCAGATACTACCGCATAACAAATCCGTACTTACAAAAAAATATTAAGATAAAAATAATAACTACCGACATGTGTATGCGACAGCGCGCTTACGTGGGCTGAACTTGAAGGGGGCAACGGATTATTACACCTAGTTCTTCGGCGCTAGGCTTTGTTTAATTTGAGTCAACCATCCCCGGTCTCCCTTACCTAATCAGATAGTATGTTATATAATACTCGTATAAGACATTAATGTTTGGATATGATCATAGAAGCGGAAAAAACCGTAAACTGAACATAACCTGCCACATCCCTCTCCGGTTCAAAAGTAGTTTCTAATAGAATTTATTTCACGTAACTAACCATGTAGTCATTAATTAGTTTGTAAGTTATCCGAGTCCTCAAAGCTCTAAGGAACTTTTCAAGATTAACAAGTCTTGGAGCGTACTAACATCGTCTAAGCTTGAAGATATGTCTTTAGTTCAATGACGTTCTTGTATTTATTTATAACCTGTTTTTAACAAGAAGAAAATACATTCATAAAAGAACTATTCACATCTCTCTTCTTCTTCTCTGTTGTATGGTAATGTCTGAGGCACGTGACGAGCTGGGTCATTGCCATGACTTCTTAAAGCGATTCAGTTTAGGACCTAAACTGAGTCACTGCCATACAACTGAGCACAGTTAGGAGCCTAATACGAGCATTTTCGCGAGAAGAGATACAATAACTTTTTTTGTCTAATACCTTGATTTAATATTTTTCCTACTCAAAATCACGAGCTCTTTCGATCCTACAAGGAATAAAAAAGTCCCAATTTTTTTCTATTCTGTTAACAATTTTTTTAACACTTTGTACAGCGGTTACAAAATGGAAAGTAAGTAAAACTTTGAAAATTTTGGGACCTTTTGTTGTTCTGAGTAAAAAAAACATTAAATTTAACTAAGTACCATACATTTTTTTTTTAATGTCTTCTCACTAAAATGGTCAAACTGTATCGCGTTAAGACGTCATGGTCAAGGCCCTGGATAACTTTTCACCTGGTCGACGACACTATTCTGTCAGTCGTATCTACGCGTAGCCACACTGCCACTCATCAAACGTAATATATAGTAAAATTTTCTAGAACATACAATTAATGTAAAAGAAATAGTACATTATTGCAGAGGCCGGGAAACCGAAGTTCGTGGAAGAGGATTCTTTGTCGGACAAAGCGAAGATGAGTCCGACAAATTACATACGAATCCACGAAATTCTATTTCCGTCCGAGGCATATATAGTGCTTTTCTCCAAATATGAAAGGAAATAAAATGTATTCTTGCATAAGATTTGAAAGGAAAAATAAGGTTCCCGCCTAAACTTTCTTTTAATGCACGGTTGTGTTCATAAAAAAAGTTGAAATGTCTTTAGTTTTATTAAGCCGTATCTACACGACCTTGCACAGTGAGCCGTATGCAACTCGCGATAGAACGAGACAACCAAACATTTGATATCCTTCTCTCTAGAACTACTACACTACTACAAAGCCAGCCCAGGCGGGGCATTTTTAAGCACGATATGATCAGATTGATATTTGATGTCAATCAGATTGTCTCGTCTGTGCAGACCGTTTGGTCGCGGCTAAAGTATATTTGGCTGTTTGCAATATTGATAGTCCAAATATTTATTTAAAAAGTAAAAAACAATACAGTAATGGATTTTAGTACAACTTCCTGGACGCTAAAACCGTAAAATAATGAATTCGATTTTTTTAAATTTGAGTCGGTACATAAGGAGGTTCTTTTCGTACCAATTTTGCTACATTAATGTGAACATTTCCGAGCATATTGGAGAAAAAGTAATTACCTACTTATCACAAGTATGTACCAACGAATAAAACTGACCATGAACCCCGAGAGTTCATTAAAAAGTAACGACATAATTTGTCGAAAAACGAGAAATAAAATAACAAAGCTCTTTTGTTTTTTTCACTTTTCTTAATTTTTAGAGTTTCGTTCATTTCCATTACTAACAGAACATTGACCACAAAAGAGTGGTGTTTTTAATGTTTCATTCTCCTTTTTCAGTCCATAAAGTAATAAAATGTAGGGTGTTGATTTACATTCGGTGCTGTAAAAGTGTTGGCTTTGTAAAGAATTGACCCTTTGAGCCCGGTGGTTCATATAAATTAAATTGCAGAATGTTTCACGATTACAATAATGCCGATTTTTAGGTATCTTGCCATGGATATCACATACATATATATATATATATACGTATATATATATAATTATATATATATATACATATGGAGACATGGATTCTACTCTACTGTAAATTTCTTTCAATTTAAATTTTTGATTTTTATTGTGGATTTATAAAATTGGACATAAACATTGTATATAATAATAGCCGTAAGTCGACAATGTATGATTAATACGAATAAATGAATATGAATATGATAGGCTTCTAGTGAAAGACCTCAATGATGTATTTCAATTTTAATTTTAATAAACTGACCAGTCAACCTAACTGACTTCTACTCAAACTCAAACTCAAAAATCATTTATTCGAAGTAGGCCAAAATTCAGCACTTTTCGACGTCAAATGGATTAAATATAAAAATAATATACAAAATTCATTTCATTTACATACAGCTAGCATCAGCAGCATTTCATATACAGCTTGGCTCAGAAGTTCTCTGACAAAGGGTAATATCCATTATTTATCTTGGATAACACGGGTTAAATACTGTTTATTATTATTAATAAAATTTAAAACCGCAATAATTTTTGACCAAATAAATCGAATCGTCTTCAAAATATCCGTCTTTGGCTTTAAAATACGAACATCCAAAATACATTGGGTATTTAAAAAAATATGACTTTGCCGCAGCTCTGCTTTAATTTATGTTTGTCTAATTACAAAAGTACAGTTTTCAAAATGTCTCTAATTTGTGAATAATAAAAATGGCAGATTTGTGTAAGTCAATAGATAGATATAAGTAGGTAGAACGGATTTAGTTCAGTATGCTGAATATATCGAGCTCATGAATCTAGGAAAAATGTGTTTACAAATTTGATCGATCATTGCGTATCTTGCGAAAACGAGACGAGTCGAACTGAAATATCAACGGTGGACGCAGAAATATCCAGGTTACCCTACGTATGCAGCCTTATGAATAACTTTTCGATAACTACGTTATTTTGATTAATTTCGACTTTTGACTATGTTATATTAAAGAATTTTCGGGCCACCCTGTATTATTTATGTATATTATTGTATACATAAATAATAATTATTATTTGTATTTATATAAAGGGATGAATAAGAAATGCAATCATATTTAAATACAGGATGGAACCTAAGTCGTGAACAGAATAAAGTACATTGTGTATTAAGGGCGGAAATCAAGAAATTACGAAGTTCGTAATTCTTGTTCCGACCGTAGCATATAATGTTTTCCATCACACTTGCTTTACTTTAGGCAGGCAATAAATTTCATTTTCACCTCAGCAGCTTGAAAAGACTTAATTTGATTAGTGAGCAAAACTGTAACTTACTAGAAACGGGCAGGTTGACTACGGAACCCTAAAAAAAATCTAAAACTGCTTAAACTTTAAGTTCGCTTTTATTTAATACAAGATGGCGTCTACCCACAGTGAGCCGTGATAAATGTGAACAAAATGTCTGCTGCAACACCCCAGGCAGCTTGACGTTAGTGCCTGCATTTAATCATGGTTTAAAGCTAGTTTAATTAATGGTTACACCAGCCTTTGCTGAATCGTAAATTAATTTACCTTGTAGAATTTTACAGTAGCTGGAATGTATATTGCACATCGGTGTAGAAAAAATTGCCTAATATTTAACTTTTATGGCAGTTTTATTAGTGTAGTATCTAAATTAAACACACGCCTCGCCTTGTTTATGACTACTAGCGCCATCTATCCTGACGATGTATGTAACATTATAACTACCGTTACATTTCTGAAATAATTAAGTATGATACTAATGTACGAATAACTGACGTGTTTTAATAAATATATTTCATGTTTTTGGACACGTGGTTCACAATCACAAGTTAGAGTTTCGGTACGAATCTTGAATAGAGTTTTGGTGCGATTATTTGCCATGCCAAAGAGATCTACAAAGTTTCCTAGTTGCCTTCGGAACCTTATAAATTATTTCAACGTAACCTTTAAGTTGCTGTTAGCACAAAATATTTTTTTCTTAACCTAACCTTTAAGGGCTTTGACTTTTAGATAAAAATGACTGGCAATTGGCAACAACTGTCATTCCCTATACAAAAAAGTCTGCCATTTTTTGCGGGAAGGGGCACGTCGAATGTACAGCTATTCGTAGGTACGTAACGTACAAATAGCTATGTCAGATAAACGTCAGTCCATACAATGACTATGAAACTATGTCATACCCATTCGGCAGAGGGGTAGGCCTGTCAATTGCTACTCCGGCTGGTTTAAACCTCAAAGTTTGAGTGAGTTAATAGTTGCTGTTAGCTCCAGATGGCGTCTACCCAAAGTGAGCCATGACAAATGTGAGCAAAATGTCCACTACAACACCCCAGGCAGCTTGAAGCTTGCGCCTGCATTTAATCATGATTTAAAGCCGGTTTAATTAATGGTTATACCAGCCTTTGCTAGATCATAAATTAATTTACTTTGAAGAAAACAGTCAACGGCGATAAGCATTGCTCATCGCTGTTTGGAAAGAAAACTGTTTTTTTTTACGACATTTTTCAAACAGTCCTTCAGTCACTTACTTATCAAATGCCATTTCATATCAAACGAATAAGTGCTGCAGTTTTTGGATTTTACTATTGTCGAAGCTATTATTTAGAAACAGCTTAGCTGAGGTTGACACTTGAAGAGAATTTCAATTTTTTTTCTTCAACAAAAAATAAAAACGCCCAAAAGTTAGTTGTAGTTTAGTACAACCAGAAAATACCTATAATTTTGAATCAAGTAAAAGTTTTATAGAACATAAGAACCGAACAAAAATTTATAATTTCAAAAAAATATAAAAAGTCGATTCACAAAAGACGGAGAAGTCGCGTAACAAACATACAATAAACAAATATGTACTGGTTTTAAGTAAAAATACCACTTCGTCGGTCATAAAGATTTATTTAAAAATTAAGCTTATAAACAATCGACAAAATAATACCATTTACTAAAATCAAGCACATATAATCGGATTCAGACGCTTCTCATTTTTGAGGTCAGATGAAAATAATAAATGCCAAAGCCCAAACAGTTTGTGAACATTTTATTCAATACTAGTAAACAAGGGAGCTGTATTAAATCACTGTCCAAAGTTTTTATAGCGGTCAAGAGACCATGTTCCCAATGTTTTCTGTCATCTGCACTGAAACAGTTAGACATATTCGACTCTATTCTCTTAAGGATAAAGTCCTTTCCAGAATAAAATAGTTAACCTAAGTAACGACATTATGAAAGGAAACTCGTAGGCGTATTTTTCTCTTTACGGTTGATCTGTTTTGGTATTTGTTCAGCAAACGCTTTGAGAGGCATGATTGATGTTTATATAAAAAACGGCTGTGTGCATGTCGGGCCATGCATAACATGCATTAAATCACAGTCAGTCGACAAATATTTTTATACTGGTCAGGTAATGACGCAAATCGTTGGAATATGATAAATTGATAATAGTCGTCAGTATGAGTCAATGGAAAAAGCGATGACAAATAAAACCATAAAAGAATACATAACCACCTCCGTCGAATTCTCGAAGTCGGTTACAAATTTAAATCCTCCTCTTTGAAGTCAGTCTGGTCAGTCAAAACAAAATGCTTAAAAATAGAGCGTAAAATAATAGATATCAAGGGCAAAAAGTAATCCATTTTAGCCAAGGCTATTTATTGGTCCGAATGCTAAGTAGTTAGGACCTTACGGTTTCTGGCGCACAAAACGACGCCCGCGCAGCGGATTTTTTTAGGTTTTTTTGCCCGTTTGTGTTGCTTGATCCTTAATAGATGTATCGATGCGGTTTGTGGCGCAAAGTTTTTTATGGTCGTAAATTACGGTCAAATCTCGTGTGACCCTCTATTTTTTGTAGAATACAGGTGTATTATTCTGGTGTGGGAAGATTTTTTTATTATGAGTGCAATGCATTTTGGGAGATATTTACGATTAATTTAAATCGATTTATTAATGTAAAAGTTTTTGCTTAGCAGTCTCCCACGCTGCAATAATTTCATTTTGTGGAATCCAATTCGTAGAGTTATGTGGCGTGGGTCACGGGAATTAAAGAAAAAATATTGTTAGAAAACCTATAAAATATCGTTGATTGTTACAAATGTTATGGTCTCGTATTTTATTGCCTATTAAATTTTAAAACATTTTAGGAATTGATCAAGTTCAAACACGTTGTTTTATACAGCGTGCAGGTGGGATGACTCATTAAATAGAGTTTTTTGATTTTACCACGGCGTAAATGTGTGTGGGGCAAACACGTTGGAACGTGTTCAGTTATGCAGCCCGCAGGTGCACCGCATATTAATGTAGTTATTTGTCTTTTCCGCTGTATATGTGTGCGTGTATATCTTTTTGAATAAAAGCTGAGTTCAATTCAACGGGGTCGTCATTCGTTCAAAATTGTTTGTCTGAAAACAGTGCCAAGTGTTGAAAGTGTGCGTAGAACATCACAGTACGTTCTCGTCCCCTTAATTAGTGGTTATTTTGACTAACTGTTTACAAGTTGCTACGAGTTAAAATGGAGGTAAGAGCTTAATTTACTGACTGTTTATACATAAACATATACGTATTTATATGTATATATCTATTATATATATCGTCGTCTAGTACCCACAGCACAAGCCTTATTGAGCTTACCGTGGGACTAGGTCGATTTGTGTAAAATTGTCCCACAAATATTTATTTATTTATTTATTTATTTATTTTAAACATTAAATGTAACTTGTTTTCCATTTGTATCTAGCCCTCACAAATGTTCTGTTTTTTTTTTAGATATTAAACGAGAATTCTGTCGACTACACTATGAAAAATTATTATTATGACAATTTGAGTGATAATGAAACTGAAGTTTCAAAACCACTTAAGATCCGAACTCAAAAACGAACCAGCAATATTGATGTATTTTTCGAACAACCAAAAAAGAAGCCAACTGTGGAATACTCATCTATTGTCGCTCAATTGACAAATGGAGGTACAAACTATATATCTTCTCGCGTAAATAATGCTTCAACGGCCACTCATCTCATTAAAATTGATGTTTACGATCTGAAAAAATTGCGAGGCGTTCCAGTCAACCAACATTGGAAATTTGCTAATACAAGGATCAAATACTACGCGCAGTCCGAAGAAGACGACTATTTTTCAAACACACAAGAGTTAGTTTACAACATTACTAAACATATTGCCACTCAAAGCGACTGCAAAAAATATTTTATTGAGACAAAGCCATAAATCTACCCTTACTCCGCTCCGCCCACACACACACACGATGCGATCTTCTCCCCACCAACGAAAAAACCATTTTGGGAGCTATATATTGCAGGGCAACGTAGAATGAACCATAATCTATTTCCTGATATCACACACAAAATGGAGCAAGATTCGTTTGACAACGAGCTATACGACCGCTGTCAAGATCTCTCGGACTTGATGAAGTCTGACGTGGATAATGAACTCTATAACCGATGTCTTGAAGCAGAGAATCCTCAACCAAATTTGTAAGTATCTTTGAAACATGTTTTAACCAGTTTTGTTTTTATTGCTGCTTAGTGGGGATACGAATCCCGATATAAGTAAAATTCTTAACGATCTCTGTTATTAGTATTTACCACCGCGATGGAGCTTACTAGCAAAGACATTAAAATGTTCAGCAAAACAGTGTTATTAAATAATTTTCATAAATATTTAAGATTCTGGTTTATCAGTGGTAAACTAGACCCGAATATAGCTCATGATTGTGATTTTAAACCCTATATTACCCCATGTAGTGGGCATATAAACGTTTCGCGATCTTCAATTTCACCCTATGACGAAATAGATGGTGTGTTAACCATGAAAGCATATTGTTCTCTCTGCCAATCAAATATAATGACAGGTAAAAAGTGTTTTTAATGGAGATCCTATATTTAGTATTGTACTTATAATTAAAATGATTTTTTTCTTGTTTTTAGATCACGCGGAGTAAAACGAAAACGCGTGTCAGAAGAAAATTATTTATCTGACACTGATTCTTCGAACCAGCTTCCAACAGCTGCCGCTGAGCCACAGCCATCAACTTCTCGAGCATCATCAACCCCCATCGCTGCTGATACTGTTGAGTGTCAAACCTGCAAAAAAAATGTTTCGAGAAGGTACTACGCCCAACATTTAAGAAGCAAAATTCACATAAACAATAGTACAAAATTCCAACATTTACATCCTAATGTCGAACTAATCGAAACTGCGTTTGGAAATAGATTGTTAACGTATAGAATAACTTCAAATTCTGATAAAAGTAATCTTGAATCTTTTGAAACACCAGAACTTTTTTTTGACAGTATTAAAACTTCTTTAAATAATTTAATAGATGATGGAATTAATCAGCTTACGATTTTCAAGGTTAGTTTTATATTACACGCAGAATTCGTACAAGAATCTAAAGGAATCACCAATTTTTTTGATTTTAATGTTTTGAGTTGGACTGTTTGCAAAGGTGATGATAGAGAAACATTTTTAGAAACGTTAAAAAATTCGCTTGTTAGTAAAATTTCCAACTTTGAAAAAAAGGACAGCGGATGGAGTCTTAAAGACATCAAATACTTAGATATGAACATAAATCAATTCAATCCATTGCGTGGTTCATCATATATTGATCTACCGCATGATATTAAGTTGAAAAAAGCTGTTATTAACGTCCAAAACTTCGATCATGAATGTTTTAAATGGGCGTTACTGTCAGCGCTGTTTCCGGTTATGAGCAGTTCCCATAGAGTGTTGTCGTATATTGCACATCAAAACAAATTAAATTTTGCAAAGATACCATTCCCTGTCAAACTTACAGATATACACAAAGTGGAAAAATTAAACAATATTAGCATTAATGTTTTCGGGTTGCAATACAATGATAATACTAAATCACACGAAGTAAACGGTCCACTCTACTTCACCAAATGCCGCAAGTCGACACATATAAATTTACTGTACATAACTAAGGGTAGTCAGGGCCATTACTGTTATATAAAAAATTTATCTCGATTAGTTAGCCGGCAAATATCAACAACTAATTGTAGTTTCCATATTTGTGATGGATGTTTATTAGCTTTCTATACAAACGAACAACTAATGAATCATCAAAAAAATGATTGCGGTCGCGTTGTTGTTGAACTCCCCAATCATAACAAAAACAAAAAAGATTGGTTTGGGGAAGAAATTGCAAACGATCACATTTTCTTCGATAAATATCAGCGGAAACTTAAGTTACCGTTTGTCATTTATGCAGATTTTGAGGCATATTTAAATCCTATTAGTGGCCCAGATCCTGAAATCGACAGATCGAAATCATATACAAAAAATGTTCAACAGCACGAAGTGTACAGTTTTGGTTACTTTATTAAGTGTTCATTTGATGACAGTCTGTCGCGTTATCATTCATACACAGGTCCAGATTGTGCACAAGTGTTTATGGATTCTCTATATAACGATTTAACTAAATTAACAATGAAAATTTTCTGTCGTAAGGAGCCCAACCGATTAAATAAGAGCGATTTAAACAAAATTAGTATAGCTAATAACTGTTTTATATGTGATAAAGTGTTAGGATTAGAAAGCATTTTTAGTTACGATTGGAATACTGGGAGATTCCAGGGAGTGGCGCATAAGACATGTAACAATAAATTTAAACCTCCTTCATTCATACCAATATTTTTTCATAATTTAAGTAATTACGATGCACATTTTATTGTTAGAGCGCTGAATTTCCGTGAAGGGGCCATCGATATTATACCTCAAAATAAAGAAAAGTATATTTCTTTTAGCAAAGAACTGAAATTTGGTACAAAATCTTTAACGCTTAGGTTTGTTGATTCCTATAGGTTTATGTCGAGTAGTTTAGATAAATTAGCCCGAAACCTTCAGGAACACCAATTTCATGAACTAAGGAAACAATACCATAAATATGAAGATTTCAAACTTCTGAAACAAAAGGGTGTGTTTCCATATGAGTTCATGAAGTCGAGTAATTCTCTTGAAGCGCTGTCGTTGCCTAATATAAGTGATTTTTATAGTTCTTTAACGGATAGTTGTGTAACCACTAAGGAGTATCAACATGCTCAAAACGTTTGGACTCATTTTAACTGCAAAACGATGATGGATTATTCCAACTTGTATCTAAAGACAGATGTGTTCCTATTAACCGACGTCTTTGAAAATTTTCGGTCCGTGTGTCTTGAAACATACAACTTGGACCCAGCTCATTATTTTACAGCTCCTGGACTTAGCTGGGATGCTATGTTAAAAATCACTGGGATTCAATTAGAACTATTAACAGATTTTGATAAAATTTCCTTTATCAAAAAAGGGCTTCGGGGTGGTATATCACAATGCAGCAATCGTTATGCTAAATCGAACAATTATTATATGCCAGAGTTTAACCCTAATGAACCCTCATCTTACCTGATCTATCTGGATGCTAACAACTTGTATGGCTGGGCGATGTCACAGAATCTTCCTGTAGGAGAATTCGAATGGGTTGATCCTACCACGGATTTTAACATTTCAAACGACGCCGGTTATGGGTACATTTTAGAAGTTGATATGGAATACCCAGATTCGTTACATGACTCTCACTCGGACCTACCGTTTTGTGCTGAACACATTGTAGATCAAAGTAAAACAAAAAAATTGATTCCAAATTTAAGAAACAAAGTAAAATATATAATACACTACAGAAATCTAATACAATGTTTAAAAAATGGCCTAAAGTTAACAAACGTTCATAGAATTTTAAAATTTAAACAAACTAACTGGCTCAAAAAGTATATTGACTTAAACACTACACGAAGAACATCTGCTGAAACCGATTTCGAAAAAGACTTTTATAAGTTAATGAACAATGCAGTTTTTGGAAAAACTATGGAAAATATTGAGAAAAGGGTAGACGTTAAATTGGTAGCGCAATGGAAAAATCAAGGTCAAATTAAAGGCATTGAAAGCTATGTTGCTCATCCTGCATTCCATAGTATTTCTATATTTTCTGAAAACTTGGCTGCAGTCCAGTTAAAAAAAACTAAAGTTGTTTACAACAAGCCCATATACCTAGGATTTTGTATATTAGATTTATCAAAAACTTTAATGTACGATTTCCATTACGGGTATATGCAACAAAAATTTAGGAATAATGTTAAATTATTATACACAGATACAGATAGTTTCATATATCAAATTTTTACTGAAGATTTCTACTTTGATATAAAAAATGATTTACAACAACATTTTGATACATCCGACTATGCTCCTAATAATATTTACAATTTCCCAAGTATAAATAAAAAAAAATTAGGCTATTTTAAAGATGAAACTAAGGGCAACATTTTAAAAGAATTCGTAGGGTTAAGGGCTAAGATGTACGCTTTAAATATAGTGACAAATGAAGTCAACGAAGATGGAGAACATGTAAAAGAAAAAATAGTGGCCAGAGCTAAAGGTGTCAATAAATGTGTCACTGAGAAATTTCATATAACACACTATAAAGATTGTTTAAATAAAAAGACGAATTTATTATCAGAAATGTACAGATTTCGATCAATAAAACATGTCATTTTTACGCAGAAAATCAATAAAATTTCGTTGTCATATTCTGACACCAAAAGATACCTTTGTGAAGATTCATTCGACACCTTAGCTTGGGGGCACTATAAATTGAAGTAGTAAGTTTGAACAGTATATAAATTAAATAGCAATATTTATTAACTTTTAAATCTATGCCCTTTTTGAAACAAAAATAAGAAAATTTGTTTCTGTTTTTATTTTTTGAGCCAGGTCATTTGTTCATATTCGTTGGTGGGGGAGTGAAGATCAGTGTGTGTGTGTGTGTGTTAACATAAGCTTTACTGTTGTATATTTAATTTCATATGATATTTTAACTGATAAAAATTTCGTGTATTTCGTGTTTATCTTTATTTTTTAAGCAATTTTACATTAATAATAGATTAATTGTAAATATATATATATTTTTTTATTTTGTTGTAAGTCCTAATTATAATTATTCTAATAACAATGTGCGTGTGTGTGTGTTTAAAATTATAATTAAGTAGGTAAAAAAAGTGGTACATATTTAAAACGCGTAGAATATATATTTTTTATAATTTAACATATATATAAATACATAATTTTATAACTGTGTTTTATTTTCTTGATAACCTTTAAAGGAGGAAGACCACTTTTATAATGCATCATTTCATTCATCCATTTACAGCCATTATTGCGGGTCCAAGCGGTTGTGGAAAATCAAACTTTGTCACTAACTTTTTGAAAAATGCAGGAAAAATGTGTAATACAGAATTCAGTCAAGTGCTGTGGTGTTATGATGAAATGCAGCCACTATATAATTTGAATAGTATCGATTATATTCAAGGTATACCTGATTTAAGTTTGTTTGATGGAAAACAACCTAAACTACTTATAATCGATGATTTGATGAGAGAATCAGATGGGCGTATTGTTGATATTTTTACTAAAGGTAGTCATCACAGAAATTTAAGCGTTTTTTATATAACTCAAAACCTATTTCATCAAGGAAGAGGACAGCGTGACATATCTTTGAACACAACTTACATTGTTTATTTTAAGAATCCTAGGGACAAAACTCAAATACGTTATTTGTCTCGACAAGTTTATCCTGAAAATACAAAATTTGTTGAAGAAGCCTATAAAGATGCAACTACATCTGCTCATGGATACCTGATGATTGATTTGAAACAAAGCACTGATGATATATGTCGTTTTAAAACCAAATTATTTCCGTTTGACAAATGTTGTGTAGTATATATTCCGAAAAAAGGATTTAAATATGCTAGTAACCATTCTGTTCATGTCAGTTCTAAATGATGCCTGATAGAGTAAACACACATCAACATTTACTTAAAGCTTTACATACGCTAAAACCAAAATATCGCAAAGTTTTACTCAAAGCATGTGATGAAGATGAAATAAATATTATTTGTGAGTGCATTTACAACGTGTTAAGGGGAAAAGTTCCATTGGACAATGCAGAAAAGTCCCAGTTATATAAACATAAAAATACATTGCGGAAATTAGTATCCAAGGGTAAACAAAAGTTAAGGAAGACTATTATTGTTCAAAAGGGTGGATCTTTTTTGCCAATTATACTTGGTGCTGTTTTAAGTAGTTTATTGAACTCGTTAACCTAATCAAAAATGGAAAACACGAAGAAAATGATTCTGGTTGAGCCAGATTTTATCGAGAAGCTCAAACACGATGACAATACACCTTTGAATTCCTTGTCACGCTTGGACTCTGATATGCAGAAGATACTGAAAAGTAAGATGGGAGATCGTGAAAAATGGGCATTATACTCTCAAGCACTGCAACGTTTTCTACATTTTACAGAAACAGACCGTAAACCATTCAAGCTACCTATTATTGATTATGATCTACCAAAAGTTCGTGAGGACTATGATAAGCATATGGATAAATCCATTGTTAAAAGAGATGAAACTGACTATAATATAACATTACCAAATCTTAAGCCACACGAATACGACGCTTCTAGTACCCCTATAACGCACACTTATCCTGAACAATTTACTCCATCTCATTTAATAAAATTCATTCCAAAAAGCTACTTAAAAAAAGGCCACTCCTTGCTGGAACATATTTTAAAAAATAAACCGAAGATTTGGTGGAAAGAAGGAGGGGAAATAGTAGTAAATAATCAAGTTATCCCAGAAAGTAATATAGCTGATTTGATAAATGACACCGTGAGACCTCGTAAGCAAAAAATAAAGCCCACTGGTTGGAAAGAGTTTGCTTCAGTCTTAAACGATATTGGAGTTCCTACATCTTGTATTGGTAATCCAGCTAATCTACAATACATGTATAGTCTACAGCCTAACAAGATTCAAGATTCCCCAATATACAAAAACACTAGATCAGCCTATGTGAAAGGAGATTCAACGCCAATATCACATGAGCCTCCTGAAGTAAAAAAAAAGAAAATAGAGTGGGAAAAATGGACCCCGTAGTTGATATCAATAGGATTTACTATGATGTTTCTAATCCGGCCGGGTACAGCAGTATCAATAAGTTGGTTAAAGCTATGAACGGTCGAATGAATAAAGACGAAGTCAAGAACTGGCTACAGTCTCAGGAAACCTATACGTTACATAAACCAGTTCAAAGACGTTTTACACGAAACAAATACATTCTCTCTAATTATAATGAACTTTGGCAAGTAGATTTAAGCGATATGCGCACATATAGTAAATATAATGATGGTTTTAAATACATTCTTTGTGTAATTGATGTCTTTAGTAAGTACGCTTTTGCTAGATCCATGAAAAAGAAAGATTCCGAAACAGTTAAACAATGCTTTGATGATATATTTACTGAAGCTAATGCAACTCCACGCCACATTCAATCTGATAAAGGGACTGAATTCGTTTCTAAAGAAGTAAGGAATTATTTTAAGGATAAAAACATAAACTACTATACAACGAACAATCCTGACATTAAGGCAAGTATTGTAGAACGATTTCAAAGAACGTTAAAAATGAAAATGTGGCGTTATTTTACACATAAAAATACCTATAAATACATTGACATTTTACAAGATCTCCTTTATTCATATAATCATAGTTATCATTCTAGCATTAAGATGTGTCCGGTAGACGTCAATTTCCACAACATTATGACTGTATGGTCTAATTTATATGAGACACCTAGAAATGGGACAAAACATAATTATAGTTCTATTTTTAGTATAGGTGATCACGTTAGAATAACTAAATATAAGCACATATTCCAAAAAGGTTATGAAACCAATTGGAGCGATGAAATTTTCATCATCAAGTCGATAGTAAACAGATCTCCTCATTTGGTTTATACCCTGAAGGATTTACAAGATGAACCAATCACAGGTACTTTTTATTCCAAGGAGTTACAAAAAGTTACTTACGACCCCACCATAGTATATAAAATAGATAAAATATTGTGTTCTAGAAGAGTTGGTGGCAGAAAGGAGGTGCTTGTGAAGTGGAAAGGTTATCCGAATAAATTTAATAGTTGGATATCTGCTTCGAGCTTGGAAGAAACATGAGTGACGATAGTTTTTACTTAACTTTGTTAAGCAACAGCTCAACCCAATATTACCCTGACAATACAACAGCAAACTTCCTTACCAAACTACCAAAAACAATAAAATTGGAAGGAGAATGGGTTGTCGGTTTAGTTGAGTTTCATTACCCGTGTTCCTTATACAACGTTCAGGAACATGAAAACGTACTATATGTAAAAAAAAAAGTGTTACTGCAAAATGAAATGTCACCTGTTGCCGTTGAATATAAATCTCATATACCGGCAACGACTTATGATGACATAGATCACTTTTTATCTGCTTTTAATGAAAGCCCATTATTGAAGAACAAGGTGAAATTTAGATATGATACTATATCGAAACTTATAAAGGTGACTTCTTCAGACAAAGAAATAGTTTCCGTTCATGCTACACCAATACTTAACCTTCAGCTAGGTTTCAAACCATATACGAACCTTATACAATGTCAACTTGGAAAATTTCCAGCTAATTTATATTTAGGCCTACCATCACAATTATTTATTTATTCGGATATCGTTCAACCTCAAGTGGTGGGGGATGTTATGACATCGTTAGTAAGAATAATACCCCTTGATCCGACAACCTATATTTACGGGGCATATAAAATGCATAGCTTTTCACCTGCGCATTATATACCTGTTATGCGTAGAGAGTTTGATACAATTGAAATTGATATAAGAATGCATACGGGAGGAAAGGTTCCATTCCAGTTTGGAACTTCATGCGTGAAGCTACATTTTCAACGAATAAAATGAATCACCACCGTGAAAATATTCGCTGTCCCTATGAACATTATTATTCCCATCAAGCTGGTTCAGGAGTAGGCATTGTATATAAAGGTGTTCCTCACCAACGAGGTCACGGCATAGGAAGTTTTTTAGGGGGACTGTTTAGATCGGTATTTCCTCTATTATCCAGCGGTTTCAGAACGGTTGGAAAAGAAGCATTAAATGCTGGTGTTGGTATTTTGTCTGATATGATGAATTCACACCCTATTGAGGAATCATTAAAGTCTCGTTTTAAGAATGCAAGCAGTAATTTAAAAAGAAAAGCCGATGAAAAAATTTCTTCTTTGATGTCCGGATCTGGGTATAAAATGCGGCGAAAGAGACTTGATCGTACCATTACATCCAAAGCATTTCGAGAGAGAGGTACAAAGAAAAATAAAAAACATAACAACGATATTTTTTCTGATTAAACCATGTCGTTTTTACATAATCATTCATGCGAATGCGCTAAGTCTGAGTTAGATTTGTTTGCTCTTCCATCAACACAAACAAGCATTGAAAATGGGCAGTGGATTCACTATAAACCTATTTCATCTCTTAGTGATGATGGTCCTATTGAATTTCAAGTGCCAGGATCAGGTGATGACTATATCGACCTATCTCACACTTTACTGCATATTAAAGCCAAGGTGTTGAACCAAGATGGTTCGAAAATTAAATCGGCAGACACTCATGTGGCTCCAGTTAACAATTGGCTGCATTCGCTTTTCAACCAGTTGGATGTATACTTAAATCAAAAACTAGTTTCACCGCCTAATAATACATATGCATACCGTGCATACATGGAAACTTTACTAAATTATGGGCCGGCAGCGAAACAGTCTCATCTTACATGTGGATTATGGTATGAAGACACATCAGGTCATATGAATGTAACAGATGCGGCTAACAAAGGGTGGACTAAAAGGCAAGAATTTATTAAAGACAGCAAGGAAGTTGAAATGATAGGACACCTACATGGCGATATTTTTAATCAAGAAAAATTTTTAATAAATGGTGTTGAAGTTCGCGTTAAATTAGTACGATCCAAGGAGTCGTTTAATCTTATGTGTAGTCAAGATAAAAAGCTTAAAGTACTTATAATGGACGCAAGTTTAATAATAAGAAGAACAAAAATTAACCCCAGCGTCTTACTTGCTCATCAAAAGGTTTTGGCTTCAACAACAGCAAAGTATCCTATCACAAGAGCGGAGGTTAAAGTACTTACAATACCTTCAGGTGTACAGGGGAAATCACTTGATAATATTTTCCTCGGTCAAGTTCCAAAAAGGTGTATTGTGGGTTTTGTTGACAATTCGGCTTTTAATGGTAGTTTAAAAAGTAATCCTTTTAATTTCAATCACCATGATATGAACTTATTTAGTTTATATGTAGATGGAGTCCAAGTTCCTTCAAAAACCTTACAACCATCTTTCAGTAACGGTTTAATGGTTTCAACATATCACACCTTATTTTCCGGAACAGGCATTCATTTTCTTAATGAAGGGAACTCAATAAGTAGAGAAGACTATGGAAATGGTTATTGCTTGATGTGTTTCGATTTAACTCCTGATTTATCAGCGAGTTCTACTTCTCATTGGAATCTTGTTAGACATGGTAGTGTAAGATTAGAAGTCCGATTTGAAAATGCCCTTACCACAACTGTTAACTGCATAGTCTATGCAGAGTTTGATAATATCATTGAAATAAATAAACATCGAGATGTAAGTGTTGATTATAATAGTTAATGAAACATGTATAGGTATATAATAATAGATTTATAAAATCAGTGTGTCATTAGTTCCTAAGCCTTGACAACGAATTCATCTGCATATTGTATAAGGACCTTGTAATGAATACTAAAGAATTGCAAATATGTATGAAAAAAATTTGTCCCACTGTTGAGACATATGTATTTCCAGCTAATAGAATTCCTATTTTTATGGATCTTCCGGTTTATATCATCAGCAATTTAGATCCAGACTTTAAACCTGGTTCACACTGGGTAGCAATTCATATTGATATTTATGGTAATGGCGAATATTTTGATTCATTTGGTAGAAAACCTTCTGGTTATCATAAGTTATTTCTAAAAAGAAATTCAAAGAGATGGTTTTATAACCATATGTCTATTCAAAACCATTTCACATCAGTTTGCGGTCAATACTGTTTGGTTTATATACATTTCAAATTTAAAGGCAAAACTATGTTCGATTTTTTAAACTTGTTTTCAAACAATACTATGTATAATGATTGGGTTGTAACTAATATGTATAGATCTATTTTGTATAATAAATAAAGAAATATTTCTTCATTAATCGTCTTTAATTGAGTCCCTAATTCTTCGTATGACTACATTGAGTATGAGTGTAAGTACATATAAAAAGTAAAATACAAGAGAATATTTAAACAATTTATTAAAAAATAGTACATCTATTGTTAGTTATACATAAACAACCGCTTTTTTTCTCGATCTTTACACACACTAGTTGTACACACACGCACTCAAATTGAGAGTGTCCAATTGGAATTTCCACACATAATGTTGACACAGAGACATTATTACCACTCGTAACGTTGTAATAGAGGCGAAGAGCACGTTCTGGCAAAGGCGGCGAAATCATCATAGCAAGCGGGTTCATATGTGTCATCACTTATGAGTATAAAAGTGGTGTCTTCCATGATGTCGCTGTCCTTCTCTGTGTCCTCTTCGTCTTCCCACGTCCACTGAAGAGGGTTCGTTAAGTTGCCTAAATACTCGTATAATGGCGGCGAAGGTGGCGAATAGCCGTTAAAATTGTCTTCTTGCATTTGGATGAATTCAATATCCACGTCAGACTTCATCAAGTCCGAGAGATCTTGACAGCGGTCGTATAGCTCGTTGTCAAACGAATCTTGCTCCATTTTGTGTGTGATATCAGGAAATAGATTATGGTTCATTCTACGTTGCCCTGCAATATATAGCTCCCAAAATGGTTTTTTCGTTGGTGGGGAGAAGATCGCATCGTGTGTGTGTGTGGGCGGAGCGGAGTAAGGGTAGATTTATGGCTTTGTCTCAATAAAATATTTTTTGCAGTCGCTTTGAGTGGCAATATGTTTAGTAATGTTGTAAACTAACTCTTGTGTGTTTGAAAAATAGTCGTCTTCTTCGGACTGCGCGTAGTATTTGATCCTTGTATTAGCAAATTTCCAATGTTGGTTGACTGGAACGCCTCGCAATTTTTTCAGATCGTAAACATCAATTTTAATGAGATGAGTGGCCGTTGAAGCATTATTTACGCGAGAAGATATATAGTTTGTACCTCCATTTGTCAATTGAGCGACAATAGATGAGTATTCCACAGTTGGCTTCTTTTTTGGTTGTTCGAAAAATACATCAATATTGCTGGTTCGTTTTTGAGTTCGGATCTTAAGTGGTTTTGAAACTTCAGTTTCATTATCACTCAAATTGTCATAATAATAATTTTTCATAGTGTAGTCGACAGAATTCTCGTTTAATATCTAAAAAAAAAACAGAACATTTGTGAGGGCTAGATACAAATGGAAAACAAGTTACATTTAATGTTTAAAATAAATAAATAAATAAATAAATAAATATTTGTGGGACAATTTTACACAAATCGACCTAGTCCCACGGTAAGCTCAATAAGGCTTGTGCTGTGGGTACTAGACGACGATATATATAATAGATATATACATATAAATACGTATATGTTTATGTATAAACAGTCAGTAAATTAAGCTCTTACCTCCATTTTAACTCGTAGCAACTTGTAAACAGTTAGTCAAAATAACCACTAATTAAGGGGACGAGAACGTACTGTGATGTTCTACGCACACTTTCAACACTTGGCACTGTTTTCAGACAAACAATTTTGAACGAATGACGACCCCGTTGAATTGAACTCAGCTTTTATTCAAAAAGATATACACGCACACATATACAGCGGAAAAGACAAATAACTACATTAATATGCGGTGCACCTGCGGGCTGCATAACTGAACACGTTCCAACGTGTTTGCCCCACACACATTTACGCCGTGGTAAAATCAAAAAACTCTATTTAATGAGTCATCCCACCTGCACGCTGTATAAAACAACGTGTTTGAACTTGATCAATTCCTAAAATGTTTTAAAATTTAATAGGCAATAAAATACGAGACCATAACATTTGTAACAATCAACGATATTTTATAGGTTTTCTAACAATATTTTTTCTTTAATTCCCGTGACCCACGCCACATAACTCTACGAATTGGATTCCACAAAATGAAATTATTGCAGCGTGGGAGACTGCTAAGCAAAAACTTTTACATTAATAAATCGATTTAAATTAATCGTAAATATCTCCCAAAATGCATTGCACTCATAATAAAAAAATCTTCCCACACCAGAATAATACACCTGTATTCTACAAAAAATAGAGGGTCACACGAGATTTGACCGTAATTTACGACCATAAAAAACTTTGCGCCACAAACCGCATCGATACATCTATTAAGGATCAAGCAACACAAACGGGCAAAAAAACCTAAAAAAATCCGCTGCGCGGGCGTCGTTTTGTGCGCCAGAAACCGTAAGGTCCTAACTACTATGCTACGAGGACCAATATACCTAGTAGTCCAGTATAAAATGGGAATTTATGCCTGAGTTATACACTCTGCTTTTCACTTCAATTGTAAGGAAAATATTATTTTTTGTCACGTTAAATCATTGAAAATGAACATCCAGTATGCTTTCCAAGAATGGGCGCAGTTGTTGTCACACGCCACGCGCACCTCGCTATCGGCCGGGAGCGTCGGCTGCCTGTAATTTTGCTTTACACTCTAGAGCATAAAAAGTCGTTGTTTTTCGAGCAAGACAAGTAAAAACAACTTTTATAACGAAACGTATGGAATTACCTTATAAATTGAATTGAAAACATACAACCGTAAGTCCGTACAATGTTCAACAGAAAGCAAAGAGCTTTATTTATTATCTGTCCAACTACTAATTGGCAATCATTTGTTGCAGTTCTAAGCAAAAATAAAACTCACAGTCGCTTACGCCGTTTACCTTCAAACACGATACACATTTGTATTACTGCGAATTCAATAACAGCTTAAGTGCATTTGTGTTGAACTTTTGCAATTTTGCTACGAAACGGTTTTAAGTAGGTAAGCGGATAGAAAATGTAATTTCAAGTTATTGCCTTTTGAATAATATGACGTTTCAAATAAGTAAATTAATAATTTAATACAAGTAATATGCGCCAACTTTGCCACCAAGGGTATCTTTGCCCAGAATCACATTTTTAGACAAATTTGTTTATGGAGCCCAATGTGTACAAGATATGACAACACTACTATGTTTACCAGAAAAAAGGATATATTAGCAATAATACTATATATCACATTTGTATTTAACTCGACTCATGAATTTTCAGCAAGTCATAGGAGTGTATGTCGAATTTCGCGGTTAAATTTTTTACAAAAATTAGATGCAAGTATAAAAAAGTGATACCCAAGTGAGTGATGAATCGTAGAATATTTTCTACATCATAGGAACTAAAATGGGACAAAAATACAAACTTTGTGACGGTGGGCAATGTAACCATGTAATGTTCAGATTTGTAAATGACAATATTGCCCAACGTCAAAACTGGCCTAGGTTTGTCACTCTCGGATTTACCGCATTACGTACGGTAAAGAAGGTACCTAATGTTTTTGTATAAAAGTAGTTTTATTAATGCAGTCTTTCAATCTAGTGATACTTTAATGATACTGATACGCCTAATCAGTTTTTTCGTGAATAAGAAATTTATATTTGCTTGTGAACATACTAGCACAATTTATTTCACTGTAAACAATAAAAAGCCATTGCCGGTTGCCGTGGTTATGTGACACTGGCGCGTCTCTATGTGCTTTGAAGTTAGCAACCGCTTTGAAATTAGATATTCCAATTTATAAAGACAATTTAAGTATTATTTGTGGAACAAAACAAGCAATATGATATGCTTACATTGAATTAAGTTGGACTCACACTAGAATGGGACGGAACGGGGCGGGACGGGAGGAGACGATCTGTCAGTTTATATAAATAAATAAATATTACAGGACATTCTTACACAAATTGACTAAGTCCCGCAGTAAGCTCAATAAGGCTTGTGTTACGGGTACTCAGGCAACGATATATATAATATACAAATACATAAATACATAGAAAACATCCATGACTCAGGAACAAATATCTGTGTTCATCACACAAATAAATGCCCTTACCGGGATTCGAACCCAGGACTATCGGCATAGCAGGCAGGGTCACTACCAACTAAGCCAACCGGTCCGTCATGTGGCATTCGTGGGCTCCAAGCTATCACTTGATTTATGCCAAATTTTCCGAAATTTTTAATTTACCCGGGGACAAGTTAAGTATACAGTCTACAATACTGAAAGATAATACTAGCCCTATTTATACAAAGATAATATTAGCCATATAGGTTGCCACATGCCCAGAAAACTACAATAAATACCCAGTTAGATAATATTATGTTCAAAGAAGATTATAGTAGATAAATGTTCAAGTGAATACGCTATACTGTATACGCTATTATAATAAACTCCCTAGTTCTGTAACAGAACTACGAGGCAATAGGTTTAAAAATCACATCAAAAATACCTTAATGAGTAAAGCGTACTACAGCACTAAAGATTATCTCGACGATGTAAATGCTTGGGATCGAGTTGCTCCGGACTACGCAGGCCGATAATCATTTGCATCCTTGTGATATGTAGTTTCTGCCTTCTTCTTTCTTCCGTGCTCTGTCCTTCGGTATCACGACATATAGCTGCGATGGTTTTAGTTTTGGATGTGGCATCTAGAAAAAGAAACGTATTAATTATTATTGATTTTGATTGGTAGATCTCTCTGATATGAAAATTGTCAAAATCTATATTAATGCTTTATTGAAACCTGTTAAACTATAATTATGTATCATATTCTGGCTTCTAAAGTAAATAACAGGGACAAAGTTCTCACCTGCGTGCGTAGCCAAGATGCCAATCGCTCACGCTTAATAACGTATCGCAGCTACCTCTCTCTATCACTCTTCCTTATTAGTGTGACAATGACAGTTGCGTTTCGTTAGCGACTGAGCGTGAGCGATTGGCATCTTGGCTAGGCACCCTGTAAACACTCGACGACGCACGGTTCGGATCATCATATTTTTTTTTTTTGTTTGTTCACCATCTTTTTTGTTTGATGTAATTCGCCTCGAAACCGCTGTGATGTTCCAAGTTAATAATTTAATTCGATTTGATATGTATTTTTGATTATAAAAATTTATAAATTGTATTGACTTACTTATTATTTTGTTACTTGTTAATTTAATTTCTGTTGACATTGTATTATTTCAATTTAAATTTTATATCTTTTTATTTGACATATTTATTAGAATTAAGTGTTACTTTTTTTGTATTATTATTATTTTTTTTGTATCGTGTATTCTATTTGACGTTGAAAAGTGCTGAGTTTTGGCCTATTTCAATAAATCCTTTTGAGTTTGAGTTTGAGTTTGAATGGTCTAGCTTACTTCTATTAGTTCCAAAAAAAATGATAAAAATGGAGAGAAAAAAAGGGGTATGGTTATTGACTACCGTAAATTAAATAATTGCATTCAAGATGACCCCACTTGCTAAACTGTGTAAACAGTTTTGTGGGACGTTGTATTAATTTTTAAGTTTTTGTCAATTGTTTTTGACCGTGTTTTTGTATTTTAGTTTTATAATCATATTATAATAACCTAACCTAAGATTAAAAATAAATAAAGTGAATAATAAATAAATAAAATTACTGAATTTATTGACTCCTTATCAGGTTGCGTATATTTCACACATTTAGATATGGCAAACAGATATTATAAGTGTCACTTAGACGAAAATAGCCGTTAATATATGGCCCATGACTCGTATGCCTCAAGGGCTGAAAACATCACCGAATTATTTTACAAGAATGATGAATATGGCAATGTCTGGATTAACCTACGACAAATGCCTCATTTATTTTGATGATTTAATAGTTTTTGGAAAAATCTAGCTAACCACAGTTTAAATTTAATGTAAATCTTTAAAATACCACCAAAAGTCAACCTTATGTGCAATTCTTAAGTGCAATTTCTTAAAGAAATAAATATGGTGCCTAGGGCACCATACATACATACTAGGACACTATGGCACTATGACCCTTATCTTTTCTGGATCGGGATCCAAAAAAGATAAGGCCAATTAAAATTATCCCACACCTACGAACTCTGACCAAGTAAAAAGATTTGTAGCATTTGCTAATTAAATATTATCATGAAATTCGAAAGTTTGCACAAATAGCTTTGCCATTCATCTCGTAAAAATGTAGAATTCTATTGAGACGTTAACTGACAAATATATTTTTGAAAAGGTTAAAAAAGCGATAACAACCGCACCCGTCTGATTGTTGTCCGGTGATTTTATTATCACTTATTATTGACGTTTCAGATTTCTACATTTATTCGTTCATGCTATGCGTGTCTATGACAATTTAGATACCTAGGTTTAATATTCAACATAAAAAATTTGTTATTGACTATTAAAAGTTGACAGGACTAAATCATACTTTTTATGAACCAAGTGTATATTAGAACAATTATTTATTTAACGGCCTGCAGAAGGCCTAGTATAAAAATTGTACGACATTAACTCCTCGACCGCGTTAGCGTATCGGGAGTTCAAATTATGTTTGCCGTTTATTTAAATCATCCGGCAACTTTCATATTTTGACCCCTCAATACGCTAACGCGGTCGAGGAGTTAATGTCGTACAACTTTTATACTAGGCCTTCAGGGTCACTACCGACAAGGCTTTGTCGGTAGTGACCCTGCCCACGAAGCACGTCGAGGTCCCGGGTTCGAATCCAAGGGCATTTATTTGTGTGTTTATCACGAATATTTGTTCCTGAGTTATGGATGTTTTCTATGTATCTATCTTTTATATATATCGTTGCCGAGTACCCACAACACAAGCCTTATTGAGCTTACCGTGGGACTAGGTCGATTTATGTAAGATTGTCCCACAATAAATATTTATTTATAAAAAAAAACACTACTCGTACTATAAGACGGGATTAGCCAATACGGGAGTCTCACATGACTGGTCGGTTTACCCTTACGCATTTTACCCTCTCTAAACAGGTCAAGTCTAGAAATCCTTTTACTGCTTTATCCGTTAGTGGTAGTAAAAGGAAATGTAAAACTAAAGGGCCGACAGTTAAAGAGCAGTAAAGTGACACCCTTTTTCTTAAAAGAATCCTGTTTCAGAGACTTTATTTTTCTAGAATGGTGTCGCTAACTCGTACAGAGCCTGATACAAGGCCTCTAGACTCTGCATGTAGTTACAGGCAAAGCCTTATTTAAATATTTTTATCCGGAAAATGACACAGATATTTTAAATCTTGTATAAGTTTATCTTCATCATGTATAGGTACTATATCATCAAAACATGCTTTACTGAGTAAAACCGCTGTGACATACGGACAATCCTCTCAGCTTGGGTTGGAAATCTGTATGTAACCAGTTTGATGATATTACCGCCAGATGTGTGTTTTATGTGCCGCTACTTACTTTTATAGGTATATAAATAGCGAAAAATAATATATTTAGGGAGGGGGCAATCCAAAGCATGTTAAAACAAAAAGCTGAAAGACCCAGTCGCGTACGGATTAAATCCCTTCCAGTGTTACGTCACCGAAAACAGGAAGCTATGGGGCTGTGGATATACACGTTTTCCGGGATTGTAGTAAATTATATTTGTGTTGTATTGTATATTTAGTTAATCGGACGAATTTGCCTTTGTTATTAGGTAGGTACACATAACAAAGGCAAACTCGTCCGATTAAACAATGTTTCGCTTTGGAGAGAAAGCGATAAATGTAGATTACGTTATTGTAAATACGGAGTCGAAACTCTAGGTCGTGAAACGTCTGGTTGATGTAACTGGTGATCAAAGATCTGGTGGGTGCCTTCCAGCATTGCGATATAATGAGAAAATGCCGCCAGCGTCCTAGGTACAACGCCTTGAGGACCTATTTTAGATTTAAGGTAGGTAAGTTATACTTACGTATATGTATATATATTGATTTATATTTAGCATATTTTTGAATCAATAGGGGGTACTATAAAATCGACGATTACTTAGGAGACAAGGAGCTATGGCCAAGTATTTAGTCTCAAAAGCTGTCTTATCAGGCTAGCAGTGTCCCGGAGTGGTTTGCACGATGCTCAAGGCGATGCTGTTACTGGCTGTTACATTATATTCTGACGCTTGGAGAACCTTTACACCTCCATTTATTATTCATATAGTATTATTACATATTATGTTTCTGACCTTGGGGACCTTTTACATCTCCAAATTTAATGTACATATTGTTGACTATAGAGACTTTACATCTCTGTTGGGTTCATAATTTTGACCTGTTAGATACATACTAGTTATGTATTATGTAGCATTAGATCTAAGACTGTTAACTTAACAGTCTGATGACTTGTGGTATTTATATCATAAAGATATTATATTTTTGACGTTTGGAGGTCTTTACACCTGTTATGGAGTACTTCAGGAGTAGAAATTAAATACGGCTTTCGATCTTAGTATACGTGTAATGTGAATAGGTGACTGTTACAATTTTGACACATAGGTATGCAACAGTAGCAATTAACGCCTGACCATATTAATTAGCAGATTCGCTCCTGTGCAGTAATTAGGTGTGTGCGAATATTAAACATGCCCCCGGGGTTGAAAGGAAGTCTTTCAAGCAGACTCGGTAGCCACAGGGAGTGGGCAGATTTTGCTGAAAGCTCGTCGGATGACTCCTCCTGCCGTTTTCACATCAGCCACTCGAGATATGCCATCCAATCCTGGGTGAACGGCTACAATGCGTCCAAGTCTCCACTTCAACGGAGGGAGATTGTCCTCTTTCAAGACGACGAGTGTATTCACCTTGAGTGAATCATGATTGAGCCTCCACTTGACTCGGTGTTGTAACTCCGGGACATACTCTTTGATCCACCGCTTCCAAAAATGCTGACGAAGCTGTTCGATTCGGTGGAATCGAGAGAGGTGGTGATAAGTATGGTCTTGGAGATCTGGCACCGGGAGTGAAGTGAGCGACCGTCCAACAAGAAAGTGTCCTGGGGTAAGCGCTGAGAAGTCGTCCGGGTGCGATGACAGAGGTGTGAGCGGCCGAGAATTAAGCAGTGCTTCGATTTTGATGAGGGTTGAGTTAAGCTCTTCATATGTTAAATTACAATTTCCCAACACTCGTTGCAAATGATATTTAACTGACTTAACACCCGCCTCCCAAAGACCTCCAAAATGCGGTGCATAAGCAGGTAAAAAATGGAATTGAGTTGGCTCACCAGCCAATGATTCAGCCAAAGAGTTGCAGTTATCTTTCAGAAATTTAGCAATTTCGTTATAAGCTCCAACGAACGCAGTGCCGTTATCGGAGTAAATGTTGTCTGGCTGTCCCCGTCGAGAAATAAACCTAGACAAAGCTAACAAATAAGTTTTACTAGTTAAATCTCCCACCAGTTCTAAATGTATTGCCTTGGTTGTGAAGCATATGAAAATGGCGATATAGACTTTAACTAGTGTACAACCACGACCTTGACGGCTGGCTGACATAAGTGGACCTGCATAGTCCACGCCCACATTCCTAAACGGATAACCTCCAGATGATAACCTAGAATTTGGCAAATTTCCCATCAATGGCGCGACCACTTCGCCTTTCATGATTTTACATCGGACACATTGATGGTAACACGCTTTTGCCAGATTACGACCTCCTATCGGCCAGTAGGTTTCTTTAATAGTTGCTAACAACAACTGGGGTGGTGCATGGAGAAGCCTTTTATGTTCTTGAGAAAATAACAATTTTGTGAACCGATGAGTGGACTGTAAAATAATGGGATGTTTTTTCTCGTACGAAAATTCGGAATTTGAAAGGCGGCCTCCCACGCGCATTAATTTATCGCTATCGAGGAATGGGTTGAATTTTAAAAGGTTACTTTTTTTTGGTAAAGTTTGTTTGTGTAATAACATGTCATATTCCGGGAATGACTCGCTCTGACTAATCTTAGTAATTAGCTTTAATGAATTATTGAGTTCGTCATGGCTTAGATAGGTATTTGACGTCACTTGTTGACGGCATTTTCCAATAAAACGCAGAACGCATGCAACCGCGCGAATAAGCCTCGAGAGATTCGAGAAACGGGTAAAATCAATGAACGGCTCCTGTTTTATGTTAACGTGTAGTGAAACGTCAACGCGAGTTTCAGGCAGCTCATTACTTGTTTTAGTGGTAGGATTTAACGGCCACTGAGACACGTCTTGTTTTAGGAAACTAGGACCTGACCACCATAACTCTAACGAATCTATGGCGCCTGCATGCACTCCGCGGGAAATTAAGTCCGCTGGATTATGATCTGTTGGAACATGCCTCCAAATAGAACTACCGGTTATATCTAGAATGTCCGACACTCTGTTCCTGACAAAAGGCTGCAATCGATTTGGTAACATCTTAAGCCACCCTAGAACGACAGTAGAATCGGTCCAAAATGTCGCGCTTCTGACTTGAGTTCGGAGCGAAGCCATGACTTTCGCGTACAAATGAGCACCAACGAGAGCACCACATAGCTCAAGCCTCGGTATAGTAGTGGGTTTGATCGGACTGACGCGACTTTTTGCGATCAGCAGTCTAACTAAAACCTGACCTTCATTAGTTACACTACGAACGTACACACAAGCGCCGTACGCTCGTTCAGACGCATCTGAGAAGATGTGTAAATCAAAGATTACGCGTGAGTTGCAAGTGACATGACGAGGGATTCTGATGTCATTGAGTGCCGGCAATCCGTTCAGCAGTTCGATCCACTGTTTAGAGATTTCAGGCGACAGTTCTTCTTCCCATGAAATCTTTTCAAGCCAGAGTCGCTGCAGCAGCATCTTCATGGTGATAACAACCGGAGACAAAAGACCTAGAGGGTCGAAGATCTGTGCAATCACTGACAGTATGTCACGTTTTGTGTTTCCTTTGGAAACAAGATTCCCTATGGGAAAATAAAGCTTATCAGACTCAGGATGCCAGCCTAAGCCTAATGTTTTGCTGGGAGCACTAGAGCCCATATTTAAATTGACGGTGGATTTGGAGTGATGACCTAGAAGGTGAGGCTCGTTCGATTTCCACTTACGCAAGTTCATACCTGCTGACGCGAGAGCATCCGTCACTTTATGACGGATTTCGAGTACTTCGGAAATCTCATCTCCGCCTGTCAGCAGGTCGTCTACATAAAAATCGTGAACGATGACTTCTTTAACCTTCTTATCATCACAATCCAGACCTATTTGCTTCAGGCACCGTGTGGCTAAGAATGGTGCACTGGCCGTGCCATAGGAAACAGTTTTGAGTTCGTGCACCAACAAAGGGTTTGACTCAGAACTACGCCAAAGAATCTTTTGAAGGTGTCGATGTTCAGGGTGCACCCATATCTGACGGTACATCTTCTCTACGTCTGATGAAATGATGTACTGGTGCTGCCTGAACCTGAGTAAGATGGACAGAAGGTCATCTTGGACGGTTGCGCCAACCATCTGGATATCATTCAGACTGACACCTGAGGTAGAAGGGCTACTGGCATTAAAAACTACCCGAAGTTTTGTGGTAGAACTGTCACGCAAAATACCATGGTGGGGGATCAGAAAGCCCTTTTCCACCTTTGAGACCTGCCTGCCCTCTGACATATGTCCTAAGGCTTCATATTCTGCCATAAAATCATGATACAAATTCTTGAATGAAGGTTTGGTTTTAAGCCTACGCTCTAATGAGAACATACACTGTTTTGCACGTTGAAACGAGTCTCCTAAAACGCTTTCGCTTTGTTTTAAAGGCAGCTTTACACAAAACCGACCATCGGCGAGCCGCGTAGTATTTTTTACAAAAAGTTCCTCGCACTGTTTTTCTTCAGGTGAATAATTTGTTGACTTTTGGCTAACCTCTTCGAGCTGCCAAAACCGAGCTAATTGGGTTTGAATGTCATTATTCAATTTTATTTCATTGTTTTCTGCGTGCGAGAGACCGGAAGCGAAGCAGCATCGAATAGGTGACGACAGTACGCGTTCACCGCTACGACCTGCCACTACGAAACCAAAGCGAGTGTCACAAAGTACCGGCAGTCCATTACCTAATGTAATAATCTGTGTCCCTAGCACATCCCAAAACACTTCAGATCCCAACACTATATCTACCTCGGCAGGTTTATAAAAGTAGGGATCGGCCAAACGTATGTCGCTTGGGATATTAAGGTTCGTCAAATCAATTGGACTAGATGGTACCTCTTCAGTGAGTGCTGGCAAAACCAAGCAATTTATATTTGTCGAGAATGTATCATCGAGAGATGTAACAGAAAAACGACACATTTCTGTTACTTCAGATATCTGTTTATTTATACCTAAAATAGAGGTATTTACGTGACGCGTAGGTATGTTTATTTTTTCACAAAACTCTTTACCTACCAAACATGCAAAGGATCCATTGTCCAACATAGCCCGCATGACATGTTCTTTATTATTACTGTCATAGACTTTAACAAGTGCTGTGGCAAGCATACCACCAGTTAGTTTTGGCCAGTCTGAATTTATTTGCGCCGATAATGATTGCATAGTAGCGGGCACAAAGTCATGCGATGTATTCCCTAGACTAGAGGAGGCAACGGGCGACGTAGGTATCAATTGATTACCTGGAGAAATCGATTTATTTGATTTAGTCGCATTTTCCTCCTCGCCACGGCCGGACGCGCAGGCGCCGCTCGACCTAGACTTAGGATCGGTTAAATGTATTAACGTATTATGCTTCCGCTTACATAACGTGCATCCCGGCTTTTTGCAATGGTTAGCATAATGACCGCCGCGAAAACAATTGTAGCACACTTTTAAACTTGGTAATAATTCCAATCGTGCGTTGTTGCTAAGCGCAAGAAATTGTGAACAATTCATAAGATGATGCTCGCCGCTGCATTTCGGACATTTAGTGCTATTGCATGGTTTTGTGTCTTGTACTGACATAGTTTTAAGTTTATGAGTGTTTTTGTGAGAAGTGTTAACTCGACCGGTAGTGTTATTCGTGGACAGTTCCAACGTTTCTAATAAATCAGAACGATTACGCATGAATGCTAAAAACTCGTCGAGAGTAATTGGCTTATTTTTATCTAAGCGACCTTTGTACTCTTCCCATTCCCGATGCGACTTAGTGTCGAGCTTGTGTGATACAATGTAAATAAGTAACGTATCCCATTGTTTTACGGGTTCACCGAGTGATTCTAAAGCAAGCAGATTCTTATTTAATTGGTCAATCATACGTTTCAATGCAAATGAAGACTCCTTGGTGATGGTTTCGATGTTAAAAATGGCTGAAACATGATTTTGTAGCAATAAGCGTTTATTATCGAAACGGTCACACAGGAGTTTCCACGCAGTTTTATAATTTTTAGCACAGAATTCGACAGATTTAACGACCACCGCTGCGGAACCCTCCATTGACGATCTCAAGTAGTGAAATTTATTGATTTCATCAATGTCATCACTCGAATGAATCAAGCTTAGGAATGTGTCGTGGAACTCAAGCCAATTTTCATACGATCCTGAAAATTTGGGCAACTGTATGACGGGAAGTTTAACTAACTTATGATTATTAGCACTAGAAGTACTTGCGCGCTCGCTAGCTTGCTCGTCTTGCTTTTTTAGAAACGAACTTAAGAAATCTTGTGCCTTAGACATGACACTGTAGTATTGTGTTTCGAACTCAGTTCGCTCAGCTAGCTGGAGCTCAATGCTTGTAGCCAAGCATTCTAAACTTAACTGGACTTCATCGTACTCACTAAATAAGGATTCCATTCTGGTGATTCTCAACTGCAATTCATTGGCGGAAACAGAGGTAAGTGAACCACTCATTAAGTTATTCACGTAGTTTGTGAAAATAGTTAGTCTTCCTTTATAACTGCCACGTCTTTTGATTAATTCCTTTTCGTCGGTCATTTTGAGAGGCGATTGTAGTGAACTGAAATGTTATACAATGCAAGATTAACGTAAATGTATAGGTAAGCAATGTACAAAGTACCTACAGTTGATACCTAACTGTTTTTATACCTAGAAGCCTATTTAGGTATAAATTACTTTAATTTACTTAGTTATAAGTTCAAATAATGAAAATTGCGTAACAATTATGTAAATTTTGTTAACAATTATTCAGTTAAGGTTGAAACGAACGTTTAACCTATAATTTCCTTTGATACCTATGCCTTACTGTCCAATAAAATAATGATTAACTAGGTTCACTTTTCGTATAATAATTAGCTAATTAAATGCCAGAGCAAGTATCAGTAGGTAAATATCTAATACAAATTAACTAAATACGAAATTAAATTGATGTGAATTAGCAATCTGACATGGCAAAGGTTAACCTCGCGGTTAGCAAAGTTGTTTAAATTAAACAATATAAAAATGATACTAACCGTTTTAAACCGTATCCTTAAATATAATTACTACCTGTATAACGAGTGATGGGTAAAAATTAAGAATAAATGAAGGCTTAACACTGTCTTCAAATCCAACACGATGATCGCTCGCTAGGTACTTCTCCTTCCACGTAAGCGCAATATCTTGTCGGACAATTTTCTTAATATATCTTCACTCGTCAGCTCCGTTTATTAATTGCCCAGAATTATTTCATGTAAATCTTCTATCCGGCTCGTTCTCGGACCATGTTATGGAGTACTTCAGGAGTAGAAATTAAATACGGCTTTCGATCTTAGTATACGTGTAATGTGAATAGGTGACTGTTACAATTTTGACACATAGGTATGCAACAGTAGCAATTAACGCCTGACCATATTAATTAGCAGATTCGCTCCTGTGCAGTAATTAGGTGTGTGCGAATATTAAACAACACCTCCAAATCCTATTAGTATAATTTTTTGACTATGGGGACCTTTTACATCTCCAAATTTTATTTGTATTTTTATTTTGACGTTGGGGGACCTTCTACATCTCCAAACTTAATTTATTATTAACTATAGAGACTATACATCTCTTGTCATATTACTTAGTACATTTATTTTAATATTGTTTACCCAGGTTTTGGCTGTTGTATTATCAGTATTTTGATTATACTTTTACTTCTCACTACATATTGTAAATGTTTGTACATGCAAATGCTTTATTGTAATGCTTACTGACTTGTAAAAGTGCCCTTGAGGCCTACTTGCAGAATACATTTTTGAATTTGAATTTGTCGGGACCACGTGTCAATTTCTATACTTTCTATAGAAATTAACGGCACGTTATAGCTCAGAAATTTCTATAGCACGTGACGCTTTCTAGTGAAATTGACAGATCGCCCTTAGCCCGGTTTAACATGACGGAGGATTATTAAAATTAAAAAAATAAAATAAAATTATTTATTTGGTAAGATACACTTTGCCTATAATGTAAGGCGATGGAGCCACCCGGTAAGCAAAAAAATGCCTGTGTTGGGTGGCGCCGCACTTCCTTCAGGTTACATATATTTAACCATTATATCACTTATATCTACTTATTCCTAATTTAACTTTATTAGCTATATTAACAAATAACTATAATTAGGTATGTGCATGTGTGTGTGTGTGTGTGTGTGAGTGATAGTTTGTGTGTCAAGGTATTATAAAATAAAATATACCTAACAGCACGTGCGTAGCCAAGATGCCAATTGCTCACGCTCCGTAGCGTATCGTATTTATCTCCCTATCACTCTTCCTTATTAGTGCGGCAATGACAGTTGCGTTTCGTTCGCGACTTTGTGCGTACACACAGGTACCTACTCAGTGTTTACTTTCATACTTGTTAAAGTCGTTATTTTATGTAAAACATTTAAAATTTTGTACTGTATATACGATTTGAAACTAACATGGGTGCTTATTGAAACAGGTTTATATCCCGTATTGGATTGTACTTAAGTAGATATCATTTTATTTATTATTTATTCAATAAAAACAATTGACAAAAACTTAAAAATAAATACGTCCCGCAAAACTGTTTACACAGTTTGACTGTGGGATTCATGAGTTTCTTTCTTATAACTAGTGGTTAATATATAGCTTAATGGTAAATATATGTATATATACAGTAGAATCCGATTAGTACGACTCCGCATAAAACAACCAACCGTTTTAGGCGACGTAAACATAGGCAGATGGTTGGTTTTCATACAAGCCACTGTGAAAGTGCATCCGTTTAGTACGACTACTTAAATGGACGGCCCGCTTTTAACGACGGGATGTGACACAAAATTGTTCGGTTACAACGATGACGTGCATTGTAACCAAACAATAAAATATACATGTACGAATTTGGTACGTATGTGGGAGTCAATAATTTAAGTATTTGGCCGCGGGTTCGTTTGATAATGATTTCTAGTATATGAAGTTACATACCTATTACTTGGAATTAATTTATAAACATTTGTCCACTGCCAAGGCATGATCGCTGCTGCAACTGCATTGTCAGAATGCAAGGAATGTTACCTTGCACTACGAGACCGTTTGTACACTGAATATCGTTTTGCTGTAATTATCAAGCTGTCAATAATTTCAAATAAACGATCCAAATTAAACCCAATTACCCCAGAGTAATTAGTCAAGATTAAGCCAGGAAATTATGCCGCCGATACTTTAGTCTAGATTAATTTGCTTAGCCGTTTAGACCTGAACATTATCTCCTGTTTTAATTAGGTTATATTTAAAGTGATATAATAAGGGTTCCTATAACTTGAGGGTCGCCGTTACAAAACGAGACGAAGTCGAATTTTGTAATAATATACCCGAGAGTTTTAAGAACCAATACCAATTATGACCTGTTGCATTCGCTAGTTTTCTACGACAGCTAAAATAGCGAAAAACGCAAATTCTCGAAAGGAAGAAGAATATGGAATGGAGTATGTCATTCCCACTATAGAAAATAAAAAAAAGATCAACAGTGCTAATATACCTATTGCATGAAAATACATAGGATCTGTGTTCTAATGGAATACTATAGACTATAGACGTTATAAAGAATACTTTTTTATGTCGCTGTCAGTCATCTAATTGACGGATAGAAGTGCTGGAGTAGAAAAACTAATATTATATAACCGTCAGCAATCATCATCAACGCATCAACATCCAATCTCTTTTCTCCATTCACATTCATTCCGCGTATCCAATCTGTTAAGTGAAATCCGTAATAATGGAGATGTTTCCAGAAACGCATAAAATAATCCAAACAGGGGGAGTCTGAGTTATGATTTTCAATTTTTGTGAAATAAAACAAGCCTTCATTGTGTACGAGATTAAACACGGAAGCCCATTCATGGACAAACACGAATCGAAATTTAAAAGGTACTCATTTGTAAATACATACGCTACGCTCGTGTGACGGTATTTACATACATTTGGGTTTATATAAATATTTTATGTGAAAAAAATAAGAGCTTTATACAAGGGATGACCCACAGGAACGGGACAGGGCGGGACGGGACGATCTGTCAGTTTATATAGAAAACGTCACGTGACATCCGAGGGCACCGAGCTATCACGTGATACTCGTACTTTCTATAGAAATTGAGAAATCGTCCCGACCCGACCCGTCCCGTCCTGACCCGACCCCGTCCTAGTGTAAGTTATCCTTAAAATCAAAGTCAAATGGTGAGCGATCACAGTTCACACCCGATTAGTTGAACAAGCCGGTTTTTGAAATTCGAACTATATTTATGAAATTTTCGCAACGTTCTTAAATATTTCATTGAAAAATTATCTTGACTTGTCGGGTTTGACGGTTTACCCTTCGATATTATCTAGTCAAGTAGGCTTCCGATTAAAGGTCGCGCAACGTGTTATGAGCGCTTGGCTAAAATGGTGGGGCGGTTTGCGAATAAGCGCATCTCACTGCCTAAACCCCAAAAAGACTGCACTGCACTGCTCTGCGCATTCAAGGTCATCGCTCATAGATTAGTTTAGGCCGTATACTGAATCACGTTAAGCCGTCTTCGTAAGGACCCTGTTGTATAACAGCGACTCAGTTTAGGTCCTAAACTGAATCGCGTTAAGACGTCATTGTAAGGTCCCAGGAACCCGCCAGGCGATCTTTGTGTTCGTAGTGCTTTTCCCTAAAAAGCGAGAAAATGCTGGGATCGGCGAACGTAGCGCGTAGCTAACGGTAGTACGGAAAGTGTTAAGTTTGTATGACTTATCCATATAGTCTCATTTTTGTTTTCATATTTACAGAAAAAAAATTGCCTTGTCGATCGTATTTTTGTTGTAGTTAACCAATGAGGATCGCGAGTCGATTTTCCGCTAGGGGGCGCTAGTGGAACGTGAGTGTTGCGGGGACATTTCAAACGTCACTTTGACAATTCTCTCATATCGACACAGGACCCACGCATGAGTGGCGCCAACTCATCATCATCATCATCATTTCAGCCGAAAAACGTCCACTGCTGGACATAGGCCTCCCCCAAAGATTTCCACAATGACCGGTCCTGCGCCAACTGGTGAGCGACAATACAGTAGCTCCCATTGGAACCCTAGGGCCACTGTAGGATTATGTCATAGTAAAGCTATAAACCAGATTGTAAGAAGGTTCTAGAGTGGCCTAGGATTCCAATAGGGAATATTCACTATTTTTTTAAATACTGTTGGATGATAGCTTTTATCATAAAAATACTGTAAAATAAATTTCAGCGCATAATAACTAAAATTTAGTTGATAAATCTTCTTTCAAAAACTCCAAATAAAAACGGGCGTTTGAAACGCCCGCCATTCCGACAAGCTGAGCCGTGACGTCATTTCTCATCTAAGGCCGGCACACAGTCAGGGCCTATACCACGAAAATCGAACGATTGCGATTTATACCTCCGTCTCTGTCACACTTGCATATTAGAGTGAGAAAGAAGTTTCCCGTCAATGCCAATTTTCGATGTTCGTGGTAGGCATGCAGATTACGATGCATAATTACAATTATATTGTGAATTAATAATGCATAAAATTACGTACAATTTAGATATTGCTCACACGTATCCTGATTTTTTCAGATATAATAAATTTCTCAGATCAATTGATGTGAATTAAGATTATGATTTATGAACGTGTTTGATCGGCCCAACATAACCTAAAAACTGTTTATTATTTAATTAGTCTTGTATTGTTCAGCCGATTGTGTTTACATTTACAATGGAAAACGACATACAAGTCATAAAACCGCTTTAAAGATGGGATATGTATTGGATTGTGCCAAAATGCAAAAATATGAGTAGCAGAACGAGAAACACTAGATATCTTATGAAGGAAATTCCATACGAGAACATGTATACAATTATTTGACACAGACGATTCACGATTCGCATGCTTTTTTTTTAATGATCTGGATACTAGTGCTTCTGTGCCGGCTGTACACCAAACATTTGAGAAACCGAGACGCGAGATTACATACAGCGGCTCTCTGTTCATTCGCGTTCTTGGCTTGGTGTACAGACACCACTATCCAATGACGTCACACTCGACGTCACAGCGTTTTAACCGTTTGTAATTTCACACATTTTTTTGCACTTTTCAATAATTATTTTCACAGCTAAAATAAAATAAAATTAAGAAATTTTGATAGGGATATAATGCTGAACCAACATAGTTTCTGAGAAAAAAATATAAGCCTTATCTATTTCAAGTGCATATAGCCTATTGGTTGACTGTACATAGGTACCAAATTCTCAAGTGGTGGTAAACACATCAGGAATTAAGTACATTAACCCAATAAATCCTATTTTCGTATGAATAGAGATTTATTAGACCCATGATGGGGCAACAAAGATAATCCAACAAGTATAATTGCTCATTTAGACTTTTCTGAATTTGATACAGTCACCGTCAAAAATTAGCCTACACATTGTTGTCTCGTTACTAAGGCTCAAAAGCGTAAACATGTTTGTGAAGGCAACCGCGCGTGTAAAGTCTTTGTAAACATGATTTAATAGAAAAATACTTCATTATTATGTGTTTTATGTAGCACCTAATTTCCCGGTTAACTTCAACCAATTTCTCGTCAAACCGGTCCAAAAACAAAAGCTTTGCAGCGACTAGCGTAAAATAAAAGTACCTAATGTACCATAAAAGCCTTCGCTGCACATTAACGGCGTCTTCCCTGTAAATGCAATGAAAATATATTATTAATTGTATCTGCACTTTCGCAATAACACGTTAAGCCCGCGGCGGGAAATTAAAAATAAAATAAATAGCGCTATATTGCGGGCACGGGAGTTTACTGGCCAAGTTTATGGCGATGTGAAATCTCTTTAGCTACACGGATGTAGCGTAACCAGGTTGGAAGGACTAATTAAAAATAGTTATTTATTATACAAGGGGGCAAAGTTGTTGTTTAACTCTCGGGCTCATATTGAGATTTGAGACCCGAGCAAGCGAAAGATTCCAAAAATGAGCTACGAGCGTAGCGAGTGGTTCAATAATTGGAATCTTGAGCTTTACGAGGGTCTCAAGGCACGAGAGTTGAACAAACTTTGCCGCCGAGTGTAATAACACATTTTTCCCCTCACTATCGCGAGGAAAATAAAGACTACATACGATTACAAATCTTATCCACATGCAAGTTATCTTGAAAAAATAATACAAAATTATATATCATAATGTGTCATAGAGTACGCTCCTGGTACTTAAATATATTGCCAACAGCTTACCAAGTGCGCGATAAGACTCGACCAATTTCAGGTGTGACCTCCGATTGCGCATATTTACTTAGTATGGGCTTATTTATAGGACTCACTTATACTGGACGGTTGGTACTTAAGTGATAGGCATTATAGCAAAGTGAAATTACTTTCCCCACATGCGGATGAAATGCGTTTTTCCACGCTAGTTTTAGAGGACAAAACAGCGCTTTCCGAGCTAGTGAGGGAAAATTATATTGTAAACAACGGGCAAACACTGCCAGTATAGAATAATAACTTCACTCGGTCTTTGTACACAAATAATACGGATAGATTTTTTTGTTATACCACGACGATGGCAAACAAGCATACGGCCCACCTGATGGAAAGTGGTCACCGTAGCCTATGGATGCCGGCAACTACAGGGGGGTCACATGCGCATCGCCGACCCATTAAAATCTTGTACACTCCTTTTTTTGAAGAACCCCATACTGTAATCTTATCTTTTAGATTACGTAATCTCGTCGTATCTGGTTTAATATTTAGCCATTTGATGGCGGGACAAACCATTGTGCTTACCCATGAAGTGTACGGAACCGTAGGCTTTAGCGACTGCGCATTTCTACAGTGTGTCCGTCTCTCTTCTACCACTCTGGCACATTTCAGTACAAATGAGATTTCATCAAACTAGTTACAGATACACGACCTTTTTGGTCTGTGGTTTATAGCTATTCAAGTAATCATATTACTGGCAACTATGGCCTATTGGTTGGAGTATATCTCATTGAGGATTACCGCGAATCGATTTTCCGCTAGGGAAGCTAGTGGAACGTGGGTCCTGCGGAAACATTTCAAACGTCACTTTGACAATTCTCTCATATTGACACAGGACCCACGCATGAGTGGCGCCGCCTGGTGAGCGACAATACGGTAGCTCCCTTTCAGTCGCTTGTTTGAAGCCTATTTTCTAGATTACAGAAACGTATTTTTACTATACTTTGCTCACTCACACAAAGAAGAGTATGGCAACTTGTGACTGCCACAGATAAGTTTTGTACCATGGACCAGTGAATTTATGTAGTTTTTACTTATTTTTAACAAAATAAACTTACTTCCTTATACCTACTAAACAATTGTTCCCCATCATTGCATTCTAAGCCCTCGACCCGCCTGTGTCTCATCGATAACAAGTCGATCCTTCAATATAAGTACCAACGCCAATACTGTCCATTTGTCGTCCTTATTCCAACCTTCCGTCCTTGTCCTAGCCTAGTTGGTAGTGACTCTGCCTACGAAGCAGGAAGTTCCGGGTTCGAATCCTGGTCAGGGCATTTATTTGTGTGTTTATCACGAATATTTGTTCCTGAGTTTTGGATGTTTTCTATGTATTTAAGTATTTCTATGTAGATAACTGTCTATTATATATGTCGTCGCCTTGTATCCACAACACAAGCCTTATTGAGCTTACCGTGGGACTAGGTCGATTTGTGTAATATTGTCCAATAATATAAAACAAAAAACAAGCAAGCGGGGAAGTGGGAGGGGCCCATCCCCTTTTGCTATTAAGCATGCTTATAAGCACAAAGCATGCTAGTAATGAGCAAGTGTAAAGCCCCTCATTCACGGCAGCAGTCCGCCGGCACTCCGGCATGGCTGGATGTAGCGGACACACGGTGTGCAAGTGGCCCAGCCTGGCAGTCCAATTCGCACTATCCGTTGAAAGATGCGCAGCGCTGCGTTGTAGCGCATACACTGTACTCGAATTTTAAAAATCGCTATCCTATACTTTATAATCCGATAATATTTATTTATTTAATGGCATAAGGTCTACTGGTCAGTTAAGGGTATTGTTGTTTTAGTCTAAGAGCCACGAATCCCCTCTTGCTATCATTATTAATTCGTTCGGGCCCCTGGCAGCTGCCAGCGGTGGGTGTGAGAATGGATGGGCAACTAAAGGGGTTATGTGGGTTCGTGTATTAATTGCATAATCTATTTCCGTAGGTAGCTCTCCGTCTATTTGTACCATATCCGATACAATTAAGTAAGTAACACTTTATTGTACAGAAACACAGTTGTAAAATACAGTTAACAAATAAAGATGTTACAAAGGCGAACTTATCCCTTTAAGGGATTTCATCCAACCTTTGAGTATTTGAGAGAAGCGGTCAAATAAGGCAGACAAGTAAAGCAACATGTACAACAAGGTACAATATAAACAATATCAATATATATAAATATATCCATAATACATAAGTAGAACATAAATAAATATATTACACCGAAGAGGAACAAAGAGACAACACGAAAAATGGATAGGAGAGACAAAGGTAAACATTAACATTAACTGTCAATTCGTAGTTCTTATCGCAACTGAAATGGGTCTACTGATGGTCAGTCTGTTTGTACTTGACCGTACTCGTATGACAAGTATGACACAATGTAATGTGAGTATTTTAAATTACAGGAAGCTTATTGTTTCAGACAGCCAATGGAAACAGAATGCCTGTCAAAATAAATAAGGGAGGAAATATTTTTCCATTTATACTTTTAATTAAGTTCTGCCAAGTAAATACTGCTTTAAGTGTCACTAGGTATGTAATGTTTGTGTATTTTGGCATTTCGGCGTTACCTTTGAAATGTTTCATGCGTATTGGTAAAAATTTAATTGTGTTTGGGTATCAAGTAAAGTTATAAAATAAAATTTCTGAAATTCTTCATACATGTAAAGGTGCAATGAGTAACCTTAGTAAAACCTACCTATATCTTCGACAGCACCCATAGTACCTACAAGCTTTGCTTAGTTTGGGGCTAGGTTGATCTGTGGAAAATAGTCCCAAAATATTATACTTATTTATTTGTTTGTTAGGGTCAAAGCGTGCAAGTTGAACTTGACTAAGGGTAAGGGTATTCCCGTTAGGGATGACTCACACTATAACGGAACGTGACGATCTGTCAGTTTCTATAGAAAAAGTCACGTGACGCGATCCGAGGGCTGCCAGCTAGCACGTGATTCTTTCTATAGAAAATTACAGATCGTTGCGTCCCGTCCCGTCCTGTCACGTCCTAGTGTTAGTCATCCATCATTCGAATAAACCGAAACTTCACATACTTATGTAAGTACAATAATATGGTGGCAAAGCAAAGCCAGCGTTAAAAGCTTGTATCAAGAATTTAATTTTCATCAAAAAACTTGTTTTATTAATAAATTTTCAAAAACTTCTATATCCATGTGCCAAAGTAATAATGTGTAATTACAGGCGATGTGTGGGATATGTTGCCAGTTAGTTTTAACTCAACTTTATGAACCTTTCCCGGTAATGCTGCCGTTATTAAACTAAATACTTACCTACTCGGACTTAATTCTAGGTATACGAATTCATAACACATAATTGTCTTCGTTTAAAGAGAATTTACCTTGAAGATTAACATTATTCCGTTGTTAATATGGAATTCCGTAAAGTAACGCCTGATTCAATTAATTTCTCTAAAAAGCACCTAAATCATCGGATTTCAAACATTCAAAATGAGGAGGATAGAGTATTTTTTTGTGTTATCTCAGAACTCCGTCATTACTGAACCGATTAAAAAAAACCTCTGAAAGAAGATGTTTCGGATTGGTCGCATTTTTTTCAAACACCATTTCTGATGATGGGCTCCATGGGGAATTAAGGGAACTCCTTAAATGTGAAACCCATGCATGGTGATTTGCGTGTTTTCTTAAGACTCAAGGATTTATTTACAAAATCTATCAATTTGGTGAAGTATAGCTGATGATGAAGATGAGGGATGGCGTAAAGGTAAGGCCTGCTTGGTAATTCTCAGCTCTATTATCCGATTTGAAAGATACACCTTTGGTTTAAAATAACATACCTCCAAGGCCAATTGATTATAATTCTATTTTAATGATGGAATCCATGAGGAATTGAGATGATTGCAAATTTTAACGGCACATGCATTGTGTTTTGAGGATTTCCTTAAGTAACTTGAAAATGTTTTACGGAAACCATAATTTTGATGGATTGGATCTGATGTTGAAGACCAGGGATGGCATAGTGGAACTGGTCGATATTTTCCAGCTCTATCAACCGATTTGAGACATCATTATTTTGTTCATGAGTAAGGTACCTCCAAATACCACATGATTTTACTTCAGATCTTATTATGGAATCCATGAAACATTAAGAAAGCTCCACAATTTTCAAACGTAAATGTATGATGACCTGGATATTTTTTAAGTAAACTAGTTAAATCCAACTTTAACGTTTACCGGGAAGCCCAATTAAAGTCGGTTTTTTTTTCTTAAAAATTATTTGAACTCACCGTTCAAAGACGGACAGACAATAAGTAGGTTCATGAATTTTCGGATCAATTATTTGAAAATACTTTAATTATACATTTATACCATTGTAACCTGCGAATACAAGAGAGCGCAGGTTCGATGCCTGCCCTGGGCCTTGCCTTGCCTTGGGCAGGCCTTGGTCAGTTTATAATATAAAAATTATCAAATAATCTGTCAAGTAGACTTATAAAAAGCTCATTGTATTCTAGATGTCAAGATACAATGTATGTTAGTAATTTCCTCAGCAAATGAGGTGAGAATATCAGACAAGGCTGCCTAATGGATAGTGTTATGTTGCTCGTACTCGTAGCTCTTAGCTAATTAACTTCCGAGGTTACGCGACACTGTCTAGGAAACTAAAGAGGCACACACTCATTCGTAAATCACTTTATCTTATACCCCAACCAGCCAGCTCTGTCAGTAGAAAACCGCGCGAAATTCAAAATTTGTACGGGTAAGAGCTGATCACGTGTAGAAAATTTGAATTTCGCGCGGATTCCTACTACCAGAGCGGGCTGGCCAGACTCAAGGGCCCGCAAACACATTGGAGATCTGTCAAAAAAAATCCACTGAAGTCCCCATTATAAAGCTGGCTCTTTTCTCGCACAACGGATAGGAATAGCCCTTCAAAGCGGGAACGAAATCAGAATTATGCGAACGCTTCCGAAAGGGTCGGATTTCGGTAACCTCACCTAAATATAATAATCTCGGAGTTCGTTTAACTGCTGACTTGTCATTTCGAAATCACATTATCGATAATTTCGTAAACTCGGTTTTTTGATGAGACTCGCAAATGATTTCACTAACATGGCAGCGATTCGAGCATTATACGGGGCGCTCGTGCGCAGTGGAGTAACCTGGAGTCCACGCGAAGCTAAATACAAAGTTATATTGGAACGTATTAAAAAAATATACCTCTAATGTTAGGCTCCTTTACCTAAAACTATACTGTTTGTATCCTGGGTATCCTTTGCTGTATCTCACATTGTTTGTGCTTGGAATGATGAGGTACAACAGACTAGAGACGAGGCGGGAACTTGGTCTCGCTTCGTATGCAGTGAGGGTGCTTAGAGGTGAGTTGTGCAACCCCGGGCTTCTGCACGCCATAGCGCTGTACGTAATTGCAACTCCTTTTTTAAGAATTTGAAAAATCAACTACTTATAATTAAAACTAACTTTAACAATGTAAATTACCTGCTTGTATACCTAAAGTCTCTCAATGGTTCCCAAGATACAGGCTCGGCCTAGTTTGGGGACCGCTGTTTTTCATATCATAGTGTTATCTTTATACCAATAAATCATTTTCATTTTCATTTTCATTCATTTGTACGTGCTGGACGGCCACGCGGTGCGCCGCCGCCAACCGCCGCTGCTGGCCGTGCCTGCTGCCCGCACTAAACTGCTGAGGGAAGCCCGACTACAAGGGCTATTCTCACTATTAACAAAGTCGCACTTAACTTGGACATTAAATTGAAACGGTTCAGTCAGGTATTTTTATCACAATAGGCGTGACATGTTTCGACTGCATCGGGCAGTCATCGTCGGACAGACAGAGTGGTGTTGTCACTTTCGCGGCTCGGGCACGAGGGCTCGGGTAAGTTTGAACCGTTGCAATTTAATGTCAGTATGACTCACGATAGTTTAAATTATATAACTTGGACATATTTACGTGCTCCTTGAATCTCACAAAGGCCAACTATGTTTGTAATAAGCTAACCAATTATTAGGTAGGTATTTTTACTAAGTAGGTACTGTATCGTTTGTGATCCTATTTATTATGTTTATTTGTAATCGCTTATCTATCGCATTAGGCAAGAACCTGTAATGGTAGAATTAAGTTGTAAAAAAAACTAAAAAAAAAAAAAAAAAAAAAATTTTTATTTATTTACACATAAACAAAAAACATGAAATGGGTTGTCCGGCGGACCCCAAACTAGGCTGAGCCTGTATCTTGGGACCCTGGAGTGCGATAGGTACATTTGTAAACTAATTGGACTTGGACATTAAACAGTGAGATAAATTATGATACAACAGTTTAGAAGTTATCTAGATAACAAGATAAACGCGAGCTATCTATTATGTGTGTGTGTGTGTGTGTGTGTGTGTGTGTGTGTTGTGTGTACACGAACATGTAGGAACATTTAACTGATTAGAAGGAGAGCCTCCGTATCCTGATATGTTAGGGGCACTAGCCATTTTCTTACAATTTTCGTCATTTTACCGAGTGGGCAACACTGAATACCAAGTAATTTAGAGACGTTTTTATAAATGCGAAGGGGCATATAATCAGGTGAACGCCTGGCAAAAGTAGATCTGAAATTTGGAAGAGGGACCATGAAATTGCGATTGGTCAGAAGTTGAATATAATTAGGCAACTTACTAATAATCATGTGAGCTCGAGTAACTGCTTTCAACACATATAGCCGTCTTACGCTTAAAAGTTTGGAATCCCTATACAGAGCGTCCGTTCGGGAAAGGAGCGGTTTTCGCAACATAACTTTTATAACCGCGCGCTGCGCCCTTTCCAGGGCTAACAGTATGCTTTTTGCGGCACTGCCCCAAACTATAATACCATACTGTAGAATTGTTTGGCAGAGCGCATAGTAAACAATGCGTAGCACATGGTGTGAGGTGCAACAGCGAAGCTTTTTCATTATGTAGATACATTTTCTCACCCTACTGCATAGTGCCAAAATGTGCTGTTTAAAGGAGAGTTTGTCGTCAATTATCAGACCCAGGTATTTGACTTTTTCTGTTCTGGCTATACTATCACACGAGCATAAAGTGGAGCCGTTTATCAGTGTTTGGCAGTTATTAACGTGTATGGTTAGCTTTTTGTCCGAGGGAGCGGCAGAGGCTAATGTTTTAGTAAAAGTAAGGAAATTAGATTTGGCTACATTGATGGTAAGAAGGTTATTATCCAGCCACAACTTAACGTCTCTTAACCCACCCTCAGCGACACCGAAAACTTGTTCCCACGTTCTCCCATGAAATAACACAACTGTATCGTCTGCATAACATATTATATCGGCTCCATTTAATTTAAGTTTAAGGAGGTCATTCACGTAGATGAGAAAAAGCATAGGGCCGAGAATGCTGCCCTGAGGAACTCCAAAAGAGACCGGCAATTGATCGCTACTGTTCTCTCCTACCTTCACAACCTGGCGCCTATCAGACAAGTAACTACGGAACCAATCGAGAGATATCCCTCTTATGCCCGAAGCTTCTAGCTTTCTAAGTAGGATATCCACAGAAACAGTATCGAAGGCCTTACATAAGTCCAAGAATACCCCCATACATTTATTGCCACCATCTAGAGAGTACGATATTTTATTAGACAATTGAGTGGCTGCAGCTTCAGTTGACATTCCCTTCCTAAAGCCAAATTGGTTGTCTGAGAGAATTTTATTTTTATCAAGAAAAGTTGTAAGACGTGAATTTACAATTTTTTCTAGGATTTTTGAAAATATACTGAGTAGAGATATGGGGCGATAATTATTAGGGTCAGTTTTAGGTCCTGTTTTGTGAATAGGTGAAAGTTGCGCAAGTTTCCATCGATCTGGGAAACAGCCTGAAATCAAGCTCAAGTTACAGATGTAAGTTAGAGGTTCAACGATAGTCTTACTTATTTCTTTAAGAAATCGTGGTTTGACAGAGTCAGGACCTGGAGCACTGTCAGATTTAAGATCAGATATAATTTTGTTAACTTCATAAACGTCTGTTGGGCAGAAAAACATAGAGTTAAGAGTTGAGTCATACAAATTTATTTTGGCTGCTAAGGATGATTCAGTCTCACCCAATCTGTGAAGTATATCAACAGCAAGTTTTTTCCCTACCGTCGCGAAATGGTGATTACAGACGTTAAGAGAATCTCTCGGTGTGGTAGCCAATGTTGTAAGTTCATTGGCGAAATTATTGGAATTTTGGGTTTGACAGACATTTCTTATTGTTTGCCACAGTTTCTTTGGCTTATGCCTGGCCTCCGTCAATTGTTTACTTTGATAATCGTTTTTCAGATTGTACAGGAGATTGTCAAAGAAGTTTCTGTATCGTTTATAAATAATCTGACTAGTGATATCATTTGGGGCAGCTCGCGCTATACTGTGCAGCTTGTCTCTGTGCTTCATGCATCTTATCAAACCCGGAGTGATCCAAGGTTTTAAGTTAAATTTGGAGCGGCTAGTTTTTATCCATCTGGTGTTATTATTTAAAGCTGTGGCTATTATTTGGTCGAATTCCGAAACCGCTTCGTTCACATTATCTGAGTTCATTACCTTGGACCAATCCGCAGATTTTAACTCCTGCGCAGCTGCAGCGAAATCTATTTTTGTTGTACAGCGCAACTTTTGGGACGTTTTATTATTGGTAATAGTAATTGCAGCTATTGCAATGTCGTGATCTGTTATCGGACATTGGCAAACCGCACCAAACGAACGAGATGTAGATTTTATAAAGATGTGATCAAGACAAGACTTCTTTCTTGTTGGGACAGTGATTGCAGGCAAAAATTCGTGCATAGCCATTAGATTACAATAGTCAGCAGATTGGTTATTTAAAGAATCCATTAAATCAATATTTATGTCTCCAGTTACTATCACGTTGTTAAACCCGCTTGATTCACCTAGTACCTGGTCAAGAGAGCGAAGAAACCTTTCCGTGTTGTGGAATGAGGGTGAACGGTAAATTCCAAATAATTTAAACCTACTACAGATAGATATCGCCAGACAATTCGCTTCATCAATACATGGTTCAGAGACAACGGCATCATGACATTCCCGAATATATATTACGACACCACCGCTTTTATTAATATAATTTGTCGTGCGGTGGGCCTTGTAACCTGAAATATTGTTAATAACTGAGTACTGGTTTAGCCAACATTCAGTAAGTATGATTACGTCTAAAATGGTGTCTATACGTTTTAAGGCCACTTCGAATGCGTCAAAATTACGTTGGAGACTTCTGATGTTAAGAGTCATAAACTTAAATGATTCAATATCAGTAAAATGAGGCTTTATTTGCTCCAATGATTCGAGTTTCCGGCAATTTATGGCAGCCACTTTGTCTAAATCAACGTCAATATCACGTGGCACTATAACGATAATAACAAATAAGTAAATATACAATTTCAAGACGAGTCCATAAATGCCATAACTCGAAGGTTTCAGTAATAAGTTTCAACGATGAGTACAATAAGGTTCCTTTGTAAAAGCGTGCAGAAGTGAATATGGTGCATGTGTATATGTGTGAGTTTGTACGAGCGCATTTGCCACGTGTGTGTGTTGTTGTTTCGTTAATATTTATAAATATAAGTACGTTAAAATCTAGTAAACCAAGTAAACCCCGCCAAAAAACATCACAAAAGGGGAAAACATTATAAGTACGAAAATAAATACTATGCGTCAATAACGCTAACAGTGCCATTGACTGAAGTATCAGTGATAGAGAGACTGTTTGTTTCACTGTCTGGAACCTCAGATGCTGGTGACGCGTGATTGATGGGACTCGAGGCAATCGAGGCATGGTCTTTCTTTTGGAGTTTCTCAAGATCCGCTGGTCCTCGTATCTCGATGGCGGGCCCACCCTCTCTTTTACGCATAAAAATGCGTCCATAAGAAGTCCAGCAAAATTTGTAGCCTTCGGACGATTTAAGCTGCCTAGCTTGACGAAATAACAGCCTGTTCCCTTTTGTTAGCCTCTCATTAAAAAAAAGTTTGTTATTGCATCCCTTTACGTCAATGTCGGCAGTAGTTATATTACGCCTTGATTTAGCCGCTTTTAGAAACTCTTGACGTTTCATGTGCCGCACAAAGCGAAGGACAACCGGCCGTGGAAGAGGCGCCTCTGCAGAAATTTGTGAGCCAGCATCTTTACGAGGGCCAACACGCGTTACGTCATCTATGTCCGTTTCAGCCAGTTCCATCCCAATCTTAGATGCTGCTACTTTTACGATGTGGAATAGATTTTCATGCTTATGTTCGTTAATACCTTGGATCTCAATTTCGTTTCGTATTAAGATTTGCGCTTGAGTATTAATCCTCTCTTCCAATTGATCGACCCTTTGCCGAAGAAGCGAGTTCTCCAACTCCTTGTCTTCCAGAGCCCGCAATTTGGAGTCCGCCGAGGCGAGCTTAGCTTCATATTCGTCTAAGCGGGTCACACAATTTTGCACCGAAGATGTTAATTTTGTTAGTTGTTTATTTACTTCAGCTATGTCATCGCGCAGCAACTTAATCTCCGATGTGAGTCCAGATAGCGCATCATTCTCGCGGGTAGACGTCGGATCCTGTGCACGCTTTTCCGACTCTCTATTTTGTGGGCGTAAGCTCACTTTAGACGTGTCTACAGCGCCGGCATTGAAACGCACAGGCGTGTTACTGTTATCTGTCTTGGGCACCTTACTCTGGCAAGACGGGCAAACCCAGCTGCTAATTGCGCTTTTTGATAGACTACGGAAGTCTTTGTTTACGAGTACACATTCAGGATGATAATTATCCTTGCATACGGAACACGTCATTTTTTGTGATGATGTGATGGCTATGGGGCAGCCCGCGCAATTTATTGCCATTTTTATGATCAATCGTCGAAATACAGTACGAAAATAAGAAAATAATAAGTGGGTATAGCTACGCGTAGATCCTGCGAAACCAGTCGTGCGAGACGCTGGCCTCCCGTACTTTCGCCGTAGCTGAAGTCTCTTGCTTCGCTGGTCACTCCCCGTAACTGTCCAGCGGAGGTAGATGCGAGAGGCTTGACTAAATGCCGCAGAGCAGGGGTCTTGCTACACTGGTTTTGCACTGTAGACCGTATGGACACGTCTTATCTCAGCGGTGACTGACTCCGCACTCAAACTATATATAAATTACGTAGTTGTAGTCACTTCGCCCGACATGTTTCGGATATCTTAGGATGCCATTATCAAGCGTCGATTACTCACCTAAATAGTTTTAGTATTAGAATGGTTTTATACTTTTTATACTAATTTATTTTATTTATATTTTTAGCAAAAAAATGATTTTTCTACTAACGACCAAAAAATAATAATAGCTTACTGTCATAGCCTCATTAGTTCGCGGTTTGTGTTCATTCATGGCTTCTACCGTGGTCTTCCGGTTAATACGCAAGATGGCGAGGTTGCCTTCAGAAGTCTTTGGTTTTTATCTGTTTTGTGTATAATTGATAGCTCATTATGCAGTATAGGAAGAAAGAAGTATGCAGCTAAGGAAGAATTACTCTTGATACGCGTTTAAACACGATCACGATGATCATCACCCGGCAGTTCCGGAGTCCCGGCCGCCTCCTGCTATTTGTAAAGAAAGCTGTCTTCTTACCAAGAGCAAGGTCTCTACTGAACAACGTCGGTCAGAGTTAACTTTATAAGTCAGCGTCCACTTGTAGCCCATGTGGCAATATACCTTGACACTGGCGAAATTGTCCCACTGGACAGAAGCGATTTTATTTTAAAAGTAGGTAATCAGTGTGCTTACCATGAGTTGTAACTTAACCCTACGCGTTAGCAACTGCGCGTTTCTAAAATATGGCCGTCTCGCTCCTACCACTGCTCTTGCAGGAGCAAGATGGACCATACTTCAGAAACAATCAGTCGTTTAACGCCTACGATTAACGGCATGGTATAGAACACTGGTATATGCGCTCTAAGCCAGGAGTGGGCTAGAGTTCTTATAAAACACAAACATTACAACACATAAGCAAGGTTTCAGGGGGCGTACTACGAACCACATCGTTCGTTCGTTCGTCTATTTGCCTCTTTATCGCTCAAATATGCGAGAGCAATAAAGAGAAAAATAGACAAACGAACGAACGAAGTGATTCGTGGTAGGCCCTCAGAAACGACATTATAAGAGATAATGAAGAGATTGCGGAAGTGAGTCTGCACTTTTCGCTGCTTATGTAAAACAATGCTATTATCCAAAATCCTCCGCTTTGGTGAATAAAACTATACGCGCAACACGCAAAAGTTAGACGTGAAGAAAAACACAAAGTCATTTACATTGAAAAATGACGACAATGGGGGAGCAATGTAAACAAACAGATTTACCTTTGTTTCTTCGTTCACGCACTTTTCATGAACGCACATAGTATATCAAAATTGTTTATGTTGTTGTGGTGAAGAAAGTGTTGTGGTGTGGTTAAACGAACAAGAAATACGGTAAATCGTTATGGCTATCCTTAAAGGATGACTCACAGTAGTCCGTTCCGTTCCGATCCGATACGGGACGATGTGTCAGTTTCTATAGAAAGTATCACGTGATAGCTCAGAGCCCTCGGACGTCACGTGACTTCTTGTATATTAACTGACAGATCGTCCCGTATCGGATCGGAACGGAACGGACTACTGTGAGTCATCCTTAGGTGTCAGCCTGCCTGCAGACTTCAGTTTTCTCATGAACATGGCGGTTGCAACATCGCTGAAATATCAGGAGCACAATTTTGAATAAAAACTGCGATAAGAACCTGTGTTCATTACTTAGAATGCCAAAAAACCGCGATGGTTTAAAAATGTCTCATCATCATCATTTCAGCCGAAAGACGTCCACTGCTGGACATACTCGTAGGCCTCCCCCAAAGATTTCCACAATGACCGGTCCTGCGCCACCCGCATCCAGCGGACTCCTGCGACCTTCACCAGGTCATCAGTCCACCTTGCGGGGGGCCTACCCACGCTGCGCCTTCCGGTACGCGGTCGCCACTCGAGAACCTTTCCGCCCCAACGGCCATCGGTTCTACGTGCAATGTGCCCCGCCCACTGCCACTTAAGTTTAGCGATTCGGAGAGCTATATCGGTTACTTTGGTTCTGCCGCGGATGGTCTCATTTCTGATACGATCTCGCAGAGAGACTCACAATAGCAACATAGCTCTCTCCATTGCCCTTTGGGTGACTTTGAGCCTTCTTATGAGGCCCATTGTAAGCGACCACGTTTCAGTACCGTATGTCATCACTGGCAACACACACTGATCGAAGACTTTCGTCTTCAGGCACTGCGGAATATTGGACGAAAAGATGTGTCGCAGCTTCCCGAACGCTGCCCAACCGAGTCGGATTCGACGATTAAGCTACTGTTACACATGCTCATTACTAGCATTCTCTGTGATTAATAGCATGCTAATAAGCATGCTTAATAGCAAGAGGGGTTGGGAGCGGGGCCCCTCCCACTTCCCCGCTCGCTAATAAGCATGCTATTAATGAGCTTAAACCTCTTTCTCGAAATTGGACCTACCTAACTGGACAATTTGTCCTAGGTATATATAATCGTCTACAACTTCGAGTGTAAAGTCTCCGATTGTCACTGAAGTTGGTGCTACATGGATATTCGACATGATTTTCGTCTAATCCATGTTCATCTTAAGACCAACATGCCCGGAGGCTCTACTGAGGCTAACAAGCATTGTACTTAAATCCTCCATGGTCTCAGCCAAGACTACTATATCGTCAGCAAATCGATGTCTACTCTCTATGTTTCTGCTAAACTGCAAGATAATATGTTGAGCAACTCAAACTCAAAAAGTAATCTTACTAATATCATGCATGCATATATGCATATGCAAGACCCAAATGCATCGAAACAAGGCCTTTAGTGGTAACAGCCAAACTACTTAAATGCGCCCCAGTCGCTGCCAAGTCACTGGCACAGAAGTAAAAAACGAAAAGTGGACACTTTACAGGCATGAAAGCAAGTAGGTTTAGGGGAGGGTGAGGTAATTCGATTCCATGGGGTCAAATGATCCCACGCTGTATATAAGTGACAACTCACGTCATCTATTCAAATGTTGCGTATTTGAATAGATGGCGTCATCCCCGTACCCCAACCAGTTGCCTCTCTGATAGTCATGGCGGACGATTTTATTAAAAAGAATTAAAAAGTATATATCTGATCTAGCAAGCCCGCCAAGCCTGTTTTTTGACTTTTATTGCATTTTCATGTTCATGTTTATTGATATGTTGTTTTATTGGTGGATTTAATTAACAATGTTTAAATGCCGCTCGTCAGACCTGAATATTAATGTTTTGATCGATTTATTTAAATTGTGTGTTTGAGGTGAAATGATCCCTCGTCAGGTGTATAAAATGATCCCTGGAATCATATTACCCCATTATCAAAATGCCATACAATAACGATATAGTGCGAAATACTAAACTAACATAACCTAAGAAGATGTTACTCAGTATTTTTATTTTGAAAAAAAATGTAGTCCGTGAAAAATGTTTTCGTTATATACCAACTATTTCTTAAATTATTTTTGCAAGATCCAAAGCTTCTACAAATGATTTTTTTATCTTTATTTGTGATTGTTTTGATGTTCTTTGCTCCTACACTCTACGTTTTCTTTTTGAGATTAACGTTTTAGGCTACACCATTTCTTTGAAAAAGTCTTCCTGCTTATTTCAACGGAATATATGCTTAATTACCTAAAGATACATTACAATAAACCCTCCCCTTTTACTACCTGCTTCTATGGATGCGTGTCTCAACGCATAATATCGATTGTATTATCTATAATAATAATTGGTCTGGTTCATTTTGAATTGAACGAGTTCTAACAAAAAGTATTAATAAATATGACAAAACGTTACAGACGAGCTACGAGATTGCGTATCAATATCGCCCTTCAGCTTCACGCTATAGTTGAGAATCGCTTAATATGTTGTTTCTGGGAGGTTGATCGTCCTACCAAAACGTAATAATCTAGAATATCAGTTACATTCAATTTAAACCTTAGTCATCATATCAGCCATAAGGCGTCCACTGCTGAACATAGGCCTCTTCTTTGGACCTCCATATGTACCAGTCGGAAGCGACCTGCATCCAGCGTCTCCCAGCGACCTTTATGTCATCTGTCCATGTTATGGGTGGACGTCCTAAGCTACGTTTGCCAAGCCGTGGTATCCAGTGTCACCACCCGAGCACTTTTCGACCCTATCGGCCATCGTGCCTGCGTGCAATGTGGTCTGCCCATTGCCACATCAGCTTGCTTATCCGAAAGAACCCTTAAACCTTAATACTATGACGGTATCCTTTGCCTTTTAACTATAATGTTGTAGTGGCACGTGCTGACACAGCAGCGAGCGGTTTTGTGATAAAAGAGACAATGGTCTTTGTTTCAAAGATTAGGGTCCGAGAGTAAAATTCATCTGAGGAAATTCAAACTATACTTACTGAATTGATCACAACCATTATTGAGTGATTCCTCTGTTTTTTTTTTATTTACGTTACTATTCTGCTTTATGTAACAGCCCGTTACAAAGCGAATACTAATGAGGACTATAAGGCTTTCTTTAAGACTTTCTTTAAGTGCCCATTGTTAATCTAAAGCTACTCGAACATGATATAAATTAACTATAACGGGGCTTAATCACGTAAAACTTTGAAAACTAACTTAGCATTCTTATTGCCAAAAATGATGACTAATATCTTATACATAACTGTTTATAACCGGTCTTTATCCCCTACTCACACTATAAGAATTCCATATTCAAAATCTTCGGCTTTTGAGATATCGCTTAGCAGAGTATTATTTACCTAGGTAATGTATACCGGGTGTTGCCTGTAACAGGAGCAATAAATTAAATCGCAGGTAGTCCTCGCCAAACCTAACAACTTTTATTCAACAACTTTTAAAAATGATGTACTCTGTAGGTTTTCACTTTTTCATACAAACAAAATAGTATTTTCAATGTACGTTAACATCAGCCTAATTGGAAGTCTCTTGTCATAGTACAAAAATGACATAATTCGCAGTACATTGTGTCTTGTATCAAACTAAGTGTAATAAAAATCAAAACATACGTTATTTTTAAAAGTCGCTGAACAAACGTTGTTCAGCTAAGGTATAAATAACATACATAGTACGAGAAACCTTGTGTTATGAGTTACGACAAAAACAAAGTAAAATGTTTGCTATATTAACTTTTTAATCAGCGAGATTTGTGTAAATTTTAGAAGTGTTCGTCCGTTCCCGTTGGCTGGAACAATCAGGCCGTACGTCATTCGAGGAAATTAAAAACGTCCACTCTACGGCGCCAAGTGAAAAGGTCGGCGTAGTAAATTATAAAGATACAGTATACAATGGATTCAAATGCATATGAATCGGTCCCCACTTACATTGTTGGTGCTTGGCTATAGGTCACGAGTAAATTAAAGCAAAATTAGTTACGATTTGTCTAAGAATCCCTCGATTGGCGTCAAATTAAGAATAAAGGCGTAATTTGATGTTCTATTTGTGTAGGTATGTTGAAATACGAGTACATGTGATCATTTTTAGTACAAGGTAGCTCTGTCGCTAGCCGATAAGGCGCTTATTTTATAAAGATTCATATAGAAATATCAACAACTGATAAAGTGGTACATTTTACTCAAAACAAACACATATTGCTTATCTAAGAATATTTTTAATACAAATGCACTTTTCCCATTCACAAATTGCAATTGCAAACCTAACCGGATGAAATGAGAAACCTTTTTTATTTCTTATTGTAAGAGGGCTCCGCCCCTGAAACCTTTTTACTGGCCCTTGATTGTTTTCATACTCCACAAAAGGTTACAAATAAATCCATGCAAAGAAATAAGAAGTCAAACTGTTTCCGTATTATTAGCCCTCCGAGCCCCCGTTCTGACCCTTAATAGCTTTCATACTCTATAATAGCATACGAATTAAACCACGCAAATGAAATAGGAAGTCAAGCTGATTTGATTTTTTTGTGCCTTTCATACTTTTTAAACCTATGCAAGGGAAAAAGAAGTCAAGCTGGACACAAAGGTACGACTGGACCTACGCAAGTAAAATATGAAGTCATGTCATGGTGTTTAAAATGTGTTTGTGTTCCGCACTTCCAATTCAATTATAATCTTCTTCCTTTCTTTAGCAATTTAGCAAAGCATGTAAGGTCTACGAAAATACTTCTTTTAAGGACCTTTTTTGTCAATGGTCGGGTTTGACAGGCATCTAGAGAATCCTACACCGATCATGGCCCGACATGCTCTTTGCTAAAAATAAAAAAGTGAGATTTGCCTACTGTTTCCTTATTCTTGCACTGTGGTCGGGTGTGTCGTATTTTGACAGCGATTATGTTTTGAAATATGGCGAAAAAATGCTGATTGCGACTGAGATTAATATCCGGCTGAACACCCGGTTATAGCTCTGTAGCCTTTTAACCGGGTCAGTAAATTAATTTATATTTTTTCGTTAGTTAACTTCGACCACTATTCGTTTTCACAAAAAAAAATGTTTACACTCACGGACTTTAATTGTTGAGCCATACAACCCTTTCATAGTAAAGTAACGCCATTGCAACAAACTTTCAATAATATTTTGACATTAACATTTTGCAACAAGGTTTTATCGTGGTTGAACAATTAAAGTCCGTGTCTATAGCCGGCCGTAAACGTTCAGGCAATCCGTAGGATCGGGTCTGTCCACCAGGCACCCACCCACCGGACTTTACCATACACTACTTACTATGCGAAGTTTCCTAGATTTTAATTGACAGACTGTAAAAGTGTTAACTAAGTAAATCATATTTCATAAAAGATTGACGTTTGGAATAACACATTAAAGTATGACAGACAGATAACGTGGTTTGACTCTACTACCTGCCAGCCTATGACTACCTGTCTATGCTCTTTAACGGATCACCAACATTTTTGATACATATTTTAAGCTCATAGTTTTCTTCCGTCGACAGAATCCAAACATAACTGTACATACACGCGTGACATACATTTTATTCAAGCACATTTGTTTATTTAGGCAAAATATAGAGAGGCCTATAATATATACTACGAAAATCGAACAATCGAAAATGTGTGTTTGTCATCACCTTCCTCTCTGTCACACTTGCATATTCGAGCGATAAAGAGGTCAATGCTAATTTTCGATGTTCGTGGTAGGCCCTCAGACCTTTCCAAGTCTCGTTTTAAATACATCTTATACACTTCACATAACAAATAAGGGAAATTTCGAGCGTCGTTAAAGACCAATTATGGATGATTTTGCTGAGCAACGAAACATTTTAAGCCAAATTAACTTTATCATCATACGTTACGTTCTTTTTAGTATTAAAAACTCGTATCGCATCAATCTGTTTACTGAAAATTGAACTTTAAATGTAAGAATGTACAGCTCAATTTAGAATAAACACAAAAATGTGACCATAGGTTTCAAATGTTCTGTCCATTTATTTCCTTTTAACGCACCCTCGACATGAGCTTCGTTTAGGGTTGTCAAAAACGTTTTTATGGAAATGACACGTTTAATATGATGATGTAACTGACGTGGAAGGACATTCAATTCGGTTTAGTGACAGGTGAAGGGTAGTACGTATTAATGTTAGTTTTATAGTCATGCTAGTTAATATTCGTCACTTCTATCAGTGCATCATTTACCATTAGGTATAGGTTGAGCTATAGTACGTATATTGTACACTTGTACAGTCAACCAATTGGAACCCTAGGTCACTCTAGGACTACGTCATTGTGATTCTATAAATCAGATTGTAAGAAATCTCTTACTGCTTGTCATTTTGACATGATTATGGGTTCCAATTCGTTGATTGTACTAAGTACGTACATATTTATAAACTCCTTATATCATTATTAATAAGTTACAAGTTAAAGTTTTTTGTTTTACGCAAAGCCCGGGAGGTGACAGATTAAGAATGTTTGCACCCATTCTTCCCATGGGTTTCGTTGCAGTTAACTGTTAAATATGGGTTCCAGTATGTTGTGGGCGGTGGGTACGAGTATATGCCTCCCTTTTTATTCACTTCGAAAAACAGGAAGGCAAATAAAATAAAAATAAAACCAGTGTCAGACTAGGTTTGTCCGATAATAATAAGTTTTATGTGCTCCACCTAGTGGGAATAGAGACGTGAATTGGTGTTTGTATGTAAGTATGTGTATTACTAAAGCAGTAGGTATAATAATTTATATTGTATTTGTTAACGAAGTGACAGCTTATTAGCGGTAAGAAGGCCTGTTATTTACTTCTATCCTTAATCGATTGGTTTTTTTCTTGTTAAGCTTTTATTCTTGTATTGAAGTGTGCAAAATGGAGTTTTATGTATCTCGCCTAGTACCCATAGTACAAGCTTCGCTTAGTTTAGGACTAGGTCGTTCTGTGTGAGATTTTCCCAAAATATTTATTTCTTTATTATTTAATTATGAAGGGACAACCCTAGCAAACCCAATTTTTAAGCAATCCTAAATGATCAGACATCTTTAGTAAAATATCAAATGTCGCTAAGGACATGCAAATTTGATCCCGTCTGCCTTTAAGAAGTAAGCGCTTAATTTACGAGAATATGAGATGGGCCTTGTAAATGTCTCGTGTATCTTAATTTGGGAGTATCCATACAAACGACTTCGAAAATTCAGTAACCCATAAAAACAATACAATACAATACAATACAAATAGGTAGGGGAAACTGTTGAACCTTGGACATAGTTTTACCTCGGACAATTGGCAATATTTCTACCTTGCCAGGGTAATTAAAATATTTTATTTACTTTATTTGTAACGTTATTTGATAACTAATAAAATCAACTATCAACGAAACTTGAGGGCCGGTAGTATCTCGAGAAAAATAATTAAATATGAATCGTGTCATGAAAAGTTGGTATTTAGAACTTTACATCAAGGCTGATGATTTCATGTTTTGCTACTAGACAAAAAACTTTTATATAATAGGTTAATATCAAGATAATTAGCTACTCGATGGTAGGATAGTTTCAGACTAATCTAAATTGGAAGTGCTAATACGAAGCTTACTTGTCCAAAAAGTTATTTTGTTGTACCTCGGACACCAAGAATATGTTGTACCTTGGCCCCTACCTAACTACTACTGCATATTTTTGTTTTAACTGAACGTTCAATATTTACTGGATATCTAATTATTGGTTACCTGCGTTTTAAGTTATCAAGTAATCAATCTTAGAAAAACTACGTAAATTGTTTTAGGCAAAAATTAAATATGTGAATTGCTGAGTAATTTTTCTAAGATAATTTGTACTAGAAAACTTTGTTGAATGGCATAAATGTGCTAAAAATAGCTATAATTTTATAAATAATACCTAATAATTTTATAAATATAATAAAGTTACTAAAAAATATCGTGTCCGAGGTACAACGGGATATGTCCAAGGAACATCAGGGGTGTTGTTCCTTGGACACTTTTCCCTTTTTTTTTCGTCGACGTAGCCTATCAAAATAGACATACCAATCCTTTTATTTCGTTTTATATTCGATAGTTTATTAATCTATCTTATGGTATTCGGATAAATAATAGTTTTGCGGTTATTAATTTTTTTTCTAAAAATCATAAAAGAAAAAACTGACCGAGGTAGAACAGGTTCCCCTACTCTTTATTGTTCACCAACCAGGAAATAAAAAAATCGGCCAAGTGCGAGTCGGACTCGCGCACCGAGGGTTCTGTATAAACTTTATGTTGCAACTACACCTAGAAGTAGAAATTTGACGTCAGCCACATGTATCCACAGATGGGGTCAGTCGTGCAAACGACTTACCGGCATAGAGTTAGTATGCTAGCCTTTTTTCCCTTTATATTTTTTATCACGGTAAACCAATTTTTTTTAAACTTTAGTTATAGGACAGTACTTTTAGCATATATCGCATCAATTTAAAGAAAAAAAAAATGGAAATTGGTTACATTTGAACGTTTGTTCCGGAAAGTTTTTTTTTTAAATAATAATGAAGTTACGGTCAATGTTTAATTTTTGCTATAATTTTTATGATAATATTAAGGTTGTGTAAAAAAATCATATTTTTTCCTTCATAAACTTCGGAGATAAAGGGGGGGAAATGGTATTTTTTTTACATATTCGTTTATAAATCAAAAACGTTTCATTGTGAAAAAAATTACAAAATAGATTTAGAATGTGCAAATCTAGCCTTTTCAAATGATACCCGACATGACCCAGTAACAATTTTTTAATTTTTGCCCCCTCTTATATCGGGCAATTTTCATTAAAAATTAATTAAAATAGGTATGTGATAAATCTTCTCTCAATGTTTCTGCGTTTACTTTGTTTATTCTAAATTTTAAAAAGGTAGCTTAAGTAGTTCTCGAGATATTTAACGATGTGACAGATAGACAGACAGACAGACTGAGTCGCACCATAAGGGTGCCATTTTTACCATTTTGGTACGGAACCTTAACAACATAATTAAGCACTTGAATATAAACACTGATAGACTACAGGTCTTATCACTCTCATAACTGTAAAAGCACCAGAGATAGAATGATTTGAACTTTTAGTGTTTCATTGATGAACAACTTACCCTATTTATTACTTAAAATAAAAGGGAAATACAAGTTTCTGTTTTATCCAATGGTTGACTGATCGAGAATGCCTCAAGGCATTAAGTCCGCCATTTGTACTTTTTTTGTAATTGTGCAATAAAGCTTAAATAAATAAATAAATAAGTCAAACAAGGATAGTCATAGTTTCGATCAGATATATTTATATTTCAAACAACGCATACAAACTTATACTTAGACAAATTAATACCAATACTAATCCGCGGACATCCCAGGCTCTAGTCCAAAGTCTTGTGTAACTTTGGCTACAAGATTGTGGTTGGATCATGGTTTTTGACAAAAATACTGCAAGGACTTTGAATAATAATTTAATAATAGCGTCGAAATTAAAACTTAATAAATATAAGAGCCTGGGCAGAGAGTACCATTTTGTACCATTTGGGGTCGAAACTCTAGTCCATATGGGGTCCCAGCGCACGCAAGTTTTTCGTAGAAATCGCGAAACGTCTGGTTGATGTTACTGGTGACCGAAGGTTGGTGGCTTCCTCGCGCAACGTATCAGCATTGCGATATTTGCGATACAACGAGGAGATGCCGCCAGCATCCTAGGTACAATGCCTCAATGACCTATTTTAGATTTAAGGTAGGTAGAGGTAGGTAGGTCCAACATATACAAAATATTCGCTAAAATTATCCTAAACCGCATAACCATTAAAATCGACGAACAACAACCAATTGAGCAGGCAGGCTTCAGATCCGGATATTCCACCCTAGACCACATGCATGCACTAAAACAAATTATTGAGAAATGCCAAGAATTTGGGTACCCTGTGTACCTTGCCTTCATCGACTTCAACAAAGCCTTCGATTCATTAGAACATTCCTACATATGGCAAGCACTGAAGAACCAAGGCATTGAGGGCAAATACATCAGAATCATTAGGAACGTGTACTGCGACAGTTGTGCTCTGGTAAAGACAGAATCTCTTGGCGAAGTATTCCCTATAAGAAGAGGAGTCCGGCAGGGTGACCCACTCTCGCCGAAGTTATTTATCTGCGTTCTGGAGGAAATATTTAAAAGTCTAGAGTGGGGCATTTGGCATTAATATAAATGGCATAAAAATTAACCATTTAGGGTTCGCAGACGACATCGTTCTCATAGCCGAAACGCCCAAGGATCTACAAATTATGATCCAAGAGCTAGCTGATAAGAGCAAAACGGTGGGGTTAACCATGAACAAATCCAAGACCAAAGTCATGACAAACCGACTAGAGACCACAATAATTGTTGAAGGAGAGTATATGGAATATGTTCAAACATACATATATCTGGGACAACTAATATCATTTAGCGACCAAATGGATCAGGAACTGGACCGAAGAATAACCAACGCTTGGAGAAGGTTTTGGTCACTGAAAAACATCTTAAAAAACAAACAATACTCCATAGCAATAAAAAGAAAAATTTTCAACACCTGCATCCTGCCGATACTAACATATGGGTGCCCAACCTGGACAGTCACAAAGAAACAACTTCAAAAACTGAGATGTTGCCAAATAACAATGGAAATAAGTATATTAGGATACACCAGAAAGGACAAAAAACGAGCGGAAGATCTCAGAAAAATTACAAAATGGGAAGATGTAATAGAAAAGTCAAATACTGCAAAATGGAGATGGATAGGCCATATGATGCGAAGCAAGGAGAAATGGACAAATATAGTGACAGAATGGGTACCGCGGCACAATGCAAAAAGAAGAAGCGGGAGACCAAGAATGAGATGGTCAGATGACCTCAAAGGGGTCGCTGGCCCACTGTGGTTCAAGCTAGCAAGGGACAGGATAAGATGGAAGGAAACAGAGGAGGCCTTTGTGTCAAAAGGACACGCTGATTAAAAAAAACAAATAAAAATAAAATAAATAAAATTGTAATATGTTGTAACTGTATTGTATCAGCAAATAAAGGCTTTGAAATTGAAATTGAAATTGAGAGGTAGGTAGGTAGGTAAGTATATATTTTGAAATATATACTTACTTTTCTCTTACTCCACGCCCCACCTTTTCCAGACGTTTCTCACAAAAACATAACCCGTATTAGCGGTCACGCAATTGAGTAAAAAGGAAATGCTTCCGAACACCCATTACCATTTGCAAGAATACCGCAATAGTATTATTTTGGGGGTTTTATTCGTGACGAGAGTCCGACCATCCATCACCGAGTACAGCGGTGTAACTCAGGTGTCTCGGCTGCTACTCTGAACAAAGATTTTTGTATATGTTAGAGCGAGCGGAGCCAGCGAGTTATATCTGTTTGATGGTAACTGGAGCTACCACCAGTTGACCTTTGGTTTGCACCAGTACACTAATCGAGTAATCGCCCACACTTCTTAAACCCAAACCTCTCATCCCGATAAGCCCTAGTTTACCCTCTGGGTTAGATGGTCAGTTGACAGTCACTTTCGTAAAACCCCCTACGCCAAATCTTAAGATTTGTTGCTAAAGCGGACCCATGGCTCCCTGAGCCGTGGCATAAGCCGGGAAAACGAAAGGGACTGCCATCTGACCTTCCAACCCAGAGGGTAAACTAGGCCTTATTGGGATTGGCTAATCCCGGGCTTCCTGTCGATGTTTTTCTACACCGAAAAGCGATTGGTAAATATTAAATGATATTTCGTACATAAGTTCCGAATAACTCATTAGTACGAGCCCGTGTTAGAACCTGCGACCTTCGGATTGAAAGTCACACGCTCTCTCCGCTGGGTTACCGACGCAACGTAAACGGTCACACACACACTATACATATATCTTGGCAACCCTTTGACGGCCTGCGTGGAAGAAGAGGAAACGACAAAACATCTACCAGACTGTAGACAGGTAGAAGTATACAGGAGTAGGTTTTTAGGGAAACATACTAAAGGAGGCAGTTAGCAACCTAAAACCAATATTGGCTTTCATGGAGGAGCTGACACACTACCAAGTTGGCCGACGATAATCGATACTACGATACTCGAGTTATCGTTGAGCAAACATAAATACAAACGCCGATTTGTTCTAACTATTTCGCTTCGCTCGCTTGTTCATTTACACTACACGAGCAAGTTCCATAGTATGTAAGTATAATCTTTGCCGTCGTATGGTCTGGGTGTAACTGTTCAGGGCTTTTAGGCTCAAAGGTCATAATGATGGCTCTTCTGATCTTGCTTATGTCCATGGGCTACTATGACCGCTGTCCGTCAGGTTTCTCGTCTACTCGTTTGTTACCTTTTACATAAAAAAGTGGAAAACGAGGAAGTCAAACCCCACCATGGGAAAAATAAATGGCCAGCGTGCGTAGCCAAGATGCCAATCGCTCACGCTTCATATCGTATCTTAATTCTCTCTATCACTGTTCAATAGGGTGACAATGACAGTTGCCTTTCGTTAGCGATTGAGCGTTAGCGATTGGCATCTTAGCTACGCAGACAGGAGAGAGAGATGTTTTATATTCTTGTATATGATATATAGATGGTCTGAGTTTGAAGTCCGATCCTATTATTTGAGACAGTTATCTGTACATGTGAGGACGCTTGGTATAACGCAGCTGCATTCGCACGATCGGTCTTTTATCTTCTCACCAGGAACGCAGCCAGTCGCACGTGCTGTAAGAAAGCGGGTTTTAATAGCTGTCGAATTGACTATAATTATAAGTGATGACTCACACTAGAACGGGACGGGACGGGGCGGGACGGGAAAATCTGTCATGCCGAGGGCTCCGAGCTATCACGTGATTCTTTCTATAGAAATTGACAGATTTTCCCGAAAAACAAACATTGCGCACGGTAAATGACCAAAAAAGGGCACTTTTTGAGCAACAGTATTGAAAAAATCTTTTCTTAACTAAATGGTAGAGACACAGGCTTGTGTTGTGGGTACCTTTTAAGCAACGGTATAACAATTGATAGATACATACAAATACTAACCACTTAACATCAAGCGTCAGGCTTCCACAAAGCTAAGGATCACAACAGCTAGAATATGGTTGTCAGAGATGTGGACTCACAGAGAAGAGAAGAGAAGAGAAATGAAATACGTACCACGTAGCTTCTTGAATTTTAGATTTTGACCAGGATTGCCAGAAAGCTTCTTCTTTGCCTGCTTTTTGCAATCAGTGTCGGTGCAGGCTTGAACATTCGATTTGTAGCAATAGCAAATGTTGCAGTCGGCTTTGAAATGTGTTCCTTCTACACATGATACACCTTTAATCCCCTGTCCATCTAGAAAAATACAAGTTAAATGAGAATAACTTGTGCCGTACGTATACAAACTGGAACATCTGGATCCGTCATTGTTTCATCATTACCTTTAACGTTATGACCATTAGCTTCAAACGTGTTATCGTCATCAGCCACTGCATCATTATCTTCCATTGTTTCACCTGCCACTCCTTCATCATCCGCGACTCCTTCATCTGAGACCCATTCATCTGCGACCCCTTCATTTGCGACTGCATCATCATCTGCCACTCCTTCATCATCTGCCACACCTTCATCATCTGCCACTCCTTCATCATCTACCACTGCTTCATCCGCCACTGCTTCATCGTTGATTGCAGAGCCATATTCGTCACTCCTCACATGGCCTAATGGTAACACCAGAACTAGCAGCTGAAATAAGTTAACTATCTTGAAAAAAATGTGTGCTCAGAAAGTGTTCTTCTTAAGGGTAAAATGTCATTAACTGAAAGACACTCTTTCCGATCCTATAGGCGGAGTACGTAATTTCCTTAAAAAGTCTCTTTTGAGATAGGTCAGAGGATTCTACTTTTTTAGAGCGCCACGTACTGGGTACGTCACTTTCTTTGATCACCTGTTCCTCAATTTCTGACTTCGTCCATTTTTGCATTTTGTAGCTGTTCTGTACATTTCCGTAAGCTCGGAAAGGGGTCATCAAAAAAAGCGACGTAGTCAAAACGTGACGCGCTAAAAACATGACGCTCGCAGAAAGTGGCATCCCCAGAACGTGACGTCCTCAGAAAGTGGCATCTTCAGAACCTGACTTATCTCGAAAGTGATTTTCTAAGAAAATGACGTAATCCGCCTAAAGGTTTTTCCGACACACGTGCGCTGGGGACCAGCCTCCAGCTTATTTTTCACACTTGTATCATAAAAAACTATTAACATTGTTTGCGCAGATTTGCAAGAAACAGCAGTTTTATTTCGGAATAGAATAAGTTAGCTGTTTGTTTTTAGTCTATAGTTTTATGTATTTACCGCGTGTTAATATTAGATACAATATACCTAGAGGAATCAGATTTAGGTATAAGTAGATCTGGTTCATTCACCTACTGGTATTGTTTATAGTTTAAGTAATATTTTATAGTACCACTTAAGTTTATAATGTAAGGTAATATATTGACAAATTCATAATTTTAAGTTTAGAATTACGAGATATGATTTAATTTTAGTAAAAACTTACCAAAATATTTAATGTGCCGAATAGCATGTTGACCAAACCCCTAATCAGACTCGAATACCTAAGCAAATAAAATGCGTGCCTTAATTCGTCAATTTAAAACCCATTAACGTTCTTGGTTTTGTGGAATCAATTAGAAACCCTGATTAAAATTGAGTTTACGTTTCATTTCGCACATCTACGAGTATGTAAAAATAAACTCGTAAACAGTAGGTATCCAATAAGGTCCGACCGAGACATCTTTTTTTGTCTCGGCCGAGACCGAGACCGAGATCGAGATTAAATTGAGTTCTCGGCCGAGACCGAGACCGAGATTTTATAATAAATACGAAAAACGCGCATTTTCCACAAAAAAACATGTGATAGTCAAGAATGAAACTATTGTTATGCCTGTTGTATAGCTATCACTAAAACACAAAATTTACAGTCAAAGCTTGAAAAAAAAAGTTATAATTTGCATTACGTACTAAACACGGTACACTAAAATTGCTTAAAATACCCACCAAAATCACAAAAAGTGTCAAGATAGAAGGTTCGGCCAAGGCCGAGAATCTCGGCCCTTTTTGGCCGAGAGCCGAGACCGAGATCTCGGCTCGAATTTTGGCCTTAGTATCCAATCACGTTTATTCAGAGACTACTCGTACCAAGAACAGTCTCCTGTAGTATCTTCCACATCTTCATATATCGGAATCCCTAAAGATTTTTATCCAATTTTGGCATTCGCTTTGACATAATCCTATAAACAAAACCTATGGTTCTATGTGCTTGAATAGCTCATTTAAATAGCATGTTTAAGATAAAAAAAGGCGGCAGATTAAACTATGTTTTCCTAATTAAGTATTTACCTGGTAGTTCTTTTCATTTTAACATTTCCTCATATTAATATTGTTTTCTGTTACCGCGATTGTTATTAATTGAAATTAAACACTTTAGAACAGGTTAACCGGGAACCGGTCCGCATGAAATGACGAGGTTTTTTTTCTAGAATATAAAATTGTAAGAACAAAAAAAATATATTTGGGGGGTACCTACTTAAGCATACACACGCATCCGCATCCGTATACGCGGATGTGAATCTTTTCATATCCGCATCTGCATTCGCATCAGCGGATGTCAAAAAATCAGCATCCGCAACATTGAATCTAGAATGGATACTCACTTGAATTTGACAGCTGTTCCAAATTTAAACTCATTACCTACTGTTTTTTGGTAGGTAATGTAAAAATTACAGATCTGTTAATTCCTGCTGGTTGGTAATGCCGTCATTGCTGATGGGTCATTGCTTATGGTTTCGGAACGCATTCTATAGCACTAATGATATGTGCGACCACGTTTCACCCGCTGGATGCGGATGGCGCAGGACCGGTCATTGTGGAAATCTTTGGGGGAGGCCTAAGTCCAGCAGTGGACGTCTTTCGGCTGAAATGATGATGATGATGATGAATGATATGTGCGTAGATAAAGTGTTTTATGTGACATAAATAAAAACGATAAACAAAAAGACGGCGGAGATGGTTTCATACTAATCTATGAGGATCTAATACGTCATGACTTTTAGTAGCATATAGATTGCTCCATTCTTTTGTCCAATGGCAAAGTACACCATGTATACGCTAACTCTACGACGACGATACGAAGGTAATCTCAAATCAGCCGGCGCATTCACTCGAAACGATGCACAATTACAAGATATGCCCGTTGATGTCAATTCCTGCCACTGCACCATAATTCTATCTCGTATATCGACAACAAACTTAATATATTACTTAAAATAATTGGCAAACAAATAGATGAAATAAAATTGTTTTCTAATCGTTTTACCGCGCATTTTGGCGAAGTAGGTCATGTTCTTAGCACGTTACTTTCGAGGTTTGCCACTTTCGAGCAAGGGCACGTTCTTCGGACGTCACTTTCGAGGTAGGTCACTTTAGATGTAAGCCACTTTCTGATGACGTCACTTTCTGACTACGCCACATTCGGTGATTGATTAGGCATTCTTTTACAGTATACCTACACGAAAATTCCATTCTTTATCAGTATGGTTATAATTGTGATCGAGTGTGAGTCATCAATTAATTATTAAATTTTCCAGTTTCAAAACAACGTAACTCTTTATTTTGAAACTGGAAATTTTGGGCATAATAATATAAGTAAGTGTTCACAGTGGTTCAGCTAGTCTGGTCGCTGGTTCATCCTATTTTCGTAAAGGTACCTTAAAATCAAGCGATAATCGTCGAAAGTGGCGTAGTAAGCAAGTGGCTTCCTCGGAAAGTGGCTTACATCGAAATTGGCCTAACTCGAAAGTGTCGTCCTAAGAACGTGTCCTTCTTCGAAAATGCCATTCTTACAAAGATGCAAACCTCGAAAGTGATGTCCTCAGAATATGACATTCCTCGAAAATAATTTTCTAAGAAAGTGACCTACTTCGCCAAAACGTTATCGCAATTATTACCTATTCATTGAAATGAAGGCCAATATACGCGAATAATACATTTTAAATTATTCCATTTTAAATAAGTTACGATTGACTTTCTACAAATAATGTTTATGGGTCAGTCAGTATTATATTATGTTAATGCTTTAAACAGGTCCGGTTTTCTCTTAGTGGATATAGGTATAATTTAGGTATGCTGTTAGCATACAATTAAAACAACTAAAAATACAAATTACATTTGTTTTATTTTAGATTTAATTTACTTGTAAGTTCTTTTTTAAGTTGTATTTAAGGTTTAATAGGAATAATTTTGTTTTATTTTATTTTAAGCTTTTATAGTAACTAGCATAGTTGTGGGCACACCCGCCGTTCTGTCAATCAGGACGGCGTGTATGTACCAGACTTGCACTAAAATGGTTTTGAAATAAATAAAAATTACATCACACATTACTTTATATCGCCAACTTTATTCTACCAAATCCAACACAATACAATTAACCAAACGTCAAATTAGACTTGGCTATTCGCATATTTTCGTGGAATTCGCCATATTTATTAAAAACAAGATGGCTAACACATGTAGTTAGTAATCAAGCTCTCTCCAAGTTCCAACATATTTTATTACCAGTGATGTAACGTCACGTCAAATAAAATGCAGAGGCCTTAGTATAAAAATTGTACGACATTAACTCCTCGACCGCGTTAGCGTATCGAGGGGTCAAAATATGAAAGTTGCTGGATGATTTAAATAAACGGCAAACATAATTTGAACTCCCGATACGCTAACGCGGTCGAGGAGTTAATGTCGTAAACATTTTATACTAGGCCTTCAGAATGCAGTTCAAAGACCTCGAAACGAAGCAATCAAAAAATGTCTCGTGGCTTGACCGAATGAAGAATTCTCTCGGAGCAAGGAATTTGTTCATTTCGACCGAATTTTTCCTCTATGATAAGAAACAGCTTATTTTACAGTAACGGCACTGTTTATTCTAAACGCTTCATTATTATAACGAACGCTAAGAGTATGAAAGTCTATACCTATACAATAGATAGTTTATTCCGTATAGGTAGGTAAACATACAAAATATCAAGGCACTTCGGTTCTTTTCCGGCAGTTTAAGCAAAAACTCTACAATGCAACGGCTGAAATTTTCGGTCCAGCCTCTTCAAAATAACAGTCGTAATAAGTTCGTTTCATGTCCTATTCTTAGATTTTTTCACATTTATGAATAATTTACGACTTTTAGTTCCATATGTGGGGTGCTCCCCCCATCAAAATTTTTAATTTTTTTCGCGATTTAAGTATATGCAGATCTAAGTATCACCACACAAAATTCACCTCTAACTGAAATTTCATTAACATTATGCTTTATAGTTACCGAGTAAACCCACTATGACGTACGGCCGGTACGGGTGGACGAACGGACATGACATATGTTCCGTTTTTACCAGTTTGAAATACCGCTAAAAAGAGAAATACTTCACCGACACAGAAAACATGTAATATAACTTAAAACATATATGTATGTAATATTTTTTTGTAGTTGCGACCGACATTTCCTCCTTTGCTAGTTGATCCTGTGGTACCCCAGTGGTACAGAGGGTCTTCGAGAGACGTCGCCATCCCCTCATGTCCTGTGCCCCGCGCTCCGCTTCTCTCCGACTCAGCCCGGCTAACGAAGATTGATCAGCATTCTATGGAACTATCAAAAAGACATACATATGCATCAAAATATAAATACATACAATTGTGTTTTAATAAATAAAAACCGGTCAAGTGCGAGTCGGACTCGCGCACCGAGGGTTCCGTACAAACTTTATGTTGCAACTTCACCTAAAAGTTCTTTCTTTTATAAACTTCGGAGATAAAGGGGAATGGTATTTGTTTTTTCAACATTTTCGTTTCGTTTCGTTCATTTTCATTTCGTTCAAAATAATCAGAAATTGTTTTAGAATGTGCAAATCTAGCTCTTTGAAATGCTACCCCACATGACCCAGTCTGTTTTTAGGGTTCCGTACCAATATGGTAAAAAAGGAACCCTTAAGGTGCGACTCAGTCTGTCGGTCTGTGACATCGTTGAATATCTCGAGAACTACTTAAGCTACCCTATAAGAGAATATAAGGATATCGGTCTTGAAAATAATATGAAGTAAATGAATAAAATAAATTATTTATTGTAAGAAACTAAGCTAAAACATATTAAGACACAAATTTAAATCTAGAAGTATAACTAAACTAAAAACTAAAATAAAACGAAATAAAAACTGAAATAAATCTAAAACAGGCCCCTGCGGCATAGTACCGAGGACAATGAATAAAATAAGTATGAAAAGTTATGTTTAAGAGATCTAGTGTGTGGATACGTCTTGATTTATAATATTGCAAATGTAAATAATTCACGTAATCACTAGGGTTAGGATTGTGGTGCTATTTTAGCACAAGTATTGCAGTGGAGTCACCATTGTATATTTTTTTATTTGAAACAATATATAACTGAAAGATTTAATAATAAAACATTTAAATGCATTATAGTTGTTTGGTTCACACTGAAGTCCCTCCAAATATTTTTTTATTACACCTACACCACCGACCTCCGGCGACATATCAATGACGCCCCATTAACATTATCTTCAGCCCCTATCTAAGGGATGCAGACTCATCTGAAGAGATAAACCACGGATCCGCACCCTTGCCGTCTGACACAAGAGCATACGCATATTATCGGCACCAGCAGATAACATTGACAGCCCCCGTGGCTTCCATGAATATGCTAGATGACAAATAAAATCTAATTAGTCCGTCTGTTAGATTTTTTTTAGTGGCGCATCCTTGTCAGTTTTTCATTGCATTTATAACATTTACCAAAAAGGCAAAACCAGATACAATTTTCGCAGGTACGGTACGGATTAAGGATGACTCACACTGTTCCGCTCCGATCCGGGACGATCTGTCAGTTTCTATAGAAAACGTCACGTGACCTCCGAGCCATCACGTCATTCTTTCAATAGAAACTGACAGATCGTCCCAGATCGGATCGGACTGGTGTGAGTCATCATTTATTCAAATATTTGTTTTGAAAAATATACTTAATAATTTTGTGTGATCGTCAAAACTGTTTCATTTATTCCGTAGAAGACTATACACTGAGCAAGAAAAACATTTTTTTAGTTAGATTCAACAGCAATAGGGTCGAAAACTAGATAAATGTTTGAAGCTCGCTCATAAAAAAATGGTAAACAGCTGTTTTAAAATGGCGTATTTATCAAAAACTGACAATAATTTTGAAGAAGTTTTTCATTTGTTCCATTTTAATTGAAATAATCTTTCAATTTTTGTATTAAAACATGTAAAAATGTTTTTGTAACTATAAAAACACATGGCAAAAAGTTCAGCTGAATCGATCTAATTTATATACCGGGCTCTTAAGAGATTTTATTATCTTATCATCCAGACAGACACATAACCATACAACATACCATAAACATACCATAGCAGGAGTACTTACATAAATAGTTATTATGCCTACACGTATACGTCCAGTCATAATATTTCACAAGTACCTATATTCCGCAATGAAGGCCGCAAGAATATACGACACGCTCTTACGGTTCTGTTCAAATTAGATTATGTCAGATATTTTTGTGGCCGGCTTTCATATTTCCCCTAAGTAGCGAGAGGAAAATAAAGACTTCATAAGATTACAAATATTATCCGGACACGTAATTTATCTTGAAGAAACCATTCAAAACTCAAGGTCAGAAAGTGTCATAGAGTACGCTCTTGGTACTTAGATATTGCCAATTGCTTACCAAGTGCGGAATAAGACTTGACCATTTTAAAGATATGACCTCCAATTGCGTTTATTTACTATAGCCTTATAGGTCTACTGAACGGGTGGTCAGTCATAAGAATTAGAGCAAGGTCAAATTACTTTCCCCACTCGTGGATAAAATGCGTTTTTCCCGCTAGGTTTAAAGGATAAAACAGCGCTTTCCAAGCTAGTGAGGAAAAAATATTATTATTGTGAGTGTCCTTACTCGAACGGGGCCTGTTTCTATTTAAATCAACTGACTAAACACATGCGCCTTCCTTACAGTACGAGTATTTATAATAACTAATAAGCATATCTCCCCATTATATTCATTTTACACCAATGCGCGGTGTATCATCGCTAAAAGAAAAATTTAGTCAAATTCTACAATCTCGAATCAGTCCCAAAGGACGGCGGGATGAAACCAAGTTTGGCGGATATTATATTACCGCAAGGAAAGAAAGCCGATACGTTTCCAAGGTAAAACTTGGTCGCTGACGAGACAGGGGAGCATTTACAAAACCATTTCTACTGGTGCTCGCTCATCCCTAGTTTAATTTGAAACATCGGTACGAAATCCAAAATAATTGTTTAATCAACGCCCCGATCTTTCACCCAAGCGAAGTATGTCACTTTCTTAGAAAATCACTTTCTGAGTACGTCATTTTCTACGAACGCCACTTTCGAAGGATATATTCTTTGACCGTCACCTTCGAGTTAGACCGCTTTCTATATAAGCCACTTTCTGAGAACGACACTTTCTGAGTACGCCACTTTCGAAAGTGACGACCTCAGAACGTGACCTTCCTAGAAAGTGACATTCTAAGAAAGTGACCTACCTAAGTGTTATGATTATGAAATAGTAGGTACCTAGTATATCTTAATGACATGGCGTAAGGACCCAAGTCCACGATAACAATTTAACAACTATGCATAATTTTTATACATCACATAACCTACATAAACTCACACCTGTACGTATATTACTCAATCGGGTACGCAGAGCACATAAAACCGGTAAAGAGTCAGTGCAACTTTTAGCAATGAAGGGGCTAAGATAACGAAATTGTAATATAGTAGTGACAGGTTGCTAACCCATTGTTCAGATTGCAACCTCTTTTATATGATAAACTTGTCGTCAGATCAAATTTTGAATTGCAAATGTCATATAAAAAGAACAAGTCACTCATCTCATGTCAATTGAAATAAATAGTCGTTCTGTGTTTTATAATTTGGTTTTTTCATTAAAATATACATATTTGGCAAGGCCCCATAACCATGAGCAAGTTCATGGTCCTCGTCAGAACCGGATAACCATAATTTTCAGAAATCTTGTATATTTTGTCGAATTCTTGGCGCATTCAAACTTTAAAGGGTTTTCATCAAAAGGCATACAAAACCATCGGAGCAGCATCAGAACCGACAAATAAAGGCTAAGTGCAGTGTTTACATACATATTTAAGAAGATAAACTGTGAGTACTTTCAATTCATACAAATATAGTGCGTTTACAAAAGATCGGTATTTATTAGACTATCAATCTTTACTTTGGAACTAAGAGTTTATTACAAGCGATTATTACAAGCAACTAATACAAAAACGTGTTGTCAACATATTTGCAAAAGGGGAAACTTATCACTTTTCGTACCCATAGAAAATAGAAAAGGGGAAATTGGACTACTTTCGTATCCCCACTTAAAACCCTATTAGGGAAGTGATACCCGTTTGTACCCCTGCATGCAATAGTTACGAAATTGAACCGTGCTTGTAAACAATCGACGAATTTTCTGAATTTTCAATTTCATCAACTCTTCAAATTGTAATTTCAAATCATTGTTGTCAAAATGGATGCGGAAATATCATTGCTCGTTGACGTCTCTGTACGCATAGCGAAAGGACATACAAACTTCAGAAAGTCACCTAAGGAGCGAGTGACAGTATCCTATGTAGAATCACGATTAGAAATTTTGGAATCACTGTGGGAGAAGTTTTCATCGGGTCATGACAAATTGGTTAAAAGTTATGCAGCACCAGATATTACGAAGTCAGTATATGGAACAGAAACAGTATACGAAGTGACTGAGGAAAATTACTTGGATTATAAATGCGTACTGAAAGATACACTCAGCAGATTTAAACCCACGCCAAGTAACTTTGATACTTCACTGCCGATGTCGAATGCTTCCACGTCAAAAACAGCTCATGTCCGATTACCAAAGATTTCGATTCCAACATTTTCTGGACTTTATACAGAATGGATGAGTTTCAGGGATCTATTTGTATCACTCATCCACGACAACAATGAAATTGATGACGTACAGAAATTACATTACCTGAAGGGACATCTCAAGGGAGAAGCTTGTAACAACCTCAACTTGGGCTGTTAAGAGAAAAAGAGAAAATAAATTTAGAAAATGAAGTTACCTGGAAGAGGTACAGAATGCCCAAAAATATCCTACTAATTTTTAAAGTGACAAAGTTCTAACTAAATGTTGAGAGCATAAATAAAATAAAATAAATTACCTCAGGGTCAAATGGGAATCAGGCCACTATGCAAGGTAGGTGTAATCTAGCAGCGACATTTAAATTAAGGACGCCTCACTGCTAAATCACGATATGGACATGTTCAAACAAAACAACAGATTCAAGTTTCAGTCGTATAATTATTATTTTATAATCCCTCCCTAGGATTAACTGGTTAGGTTACAAAATATGTTCCTCAGTTTTATCGGAACCAGTTCAAGTTGTGTTTTGTTATAATAGTCACTTAAGTTCTAGGTAACACACGCCCACGGTCTCCTCATGTAGCTGGTAGCTTACATGGAAATGATGGCACTCGGCCTTACAAACAATTTATTCAGTTCACAAAGAATAACCAGAAAGTCCACTAATATGGTTCACTGTATCATTAAGCAAGTTTATATCACTCGATCAACCACTTTAGGTATAAGTTTTAGTGGGCACTAGAAATATGGAAAGTGTACATCACCAGAATTTCACCAGCGGGGATACTCAAATATGCTTCTAGGGCAGATGCCAACTAGGAACGAGAAGTAACACGACGAGTAGACCGCTTAGAGAGGCTCATACCTCAACTAAAACCTCATTATAAAAAATAAAAAAATAAAAATTAAAACCCCTGGGGACAAAGAGAATATCCTAATTAGTATCTTATTCGTTTTCATAATTATCTAGGACCTTTCTTCATCACAGTCTTTATCATCAACATATTAAACCAGTAACTTACCAGGGTTTAGTCTGGGGTTAGTAGTTCCAATATCAACCGGGACATTCCTATTCTCTTACTAGCTCTTGTCCGGGTGACTGGGATACTCTTTGTGAACCTGAAAATACACGCATCCCGTAACAGCCTTTGCAAAAAAAACAAACCACGCTTTGAACTTGCAGTCGCCTCATAATGGCGTCCACGACAACTTACCATATAAATTATATAAAAGATTGGGATCTCTCCCCTTTACAGCTTCATTTTATTCCACTCATCTGGACGTCCTTGTTGACGCTGAAAAGACAGAAACTCTAATATTAGCTAGTCTTTGAAATCCACCACGAATAAAATGCCACGTGCCATGAGGCCTACCATCTTGTATCTAAATTCCCCTATCCAACGTCTGTGTGACAACGGTACCGGAACACGAATGGATCGACGAAATCGCCTTCCATAAAGACAACGCGCCATAAAAGACCTCACACACTCAAACCTTTACCATCAACGAACTCTATATCTCAAATTGTAGTAATGTAGAATTTACTTTTCCAAATAAAACTATTTCTTTTTAAATCTAGTATTTTAATAATGAATGAACATTTGAAGGTTTGAAGACATAACAATAATCACCATCCATCTTAGACCTGAAACGAAGTAAGTGTGAACGACCTTTTTCTCCGTGTCACTATTAGGTGTCTACCTTATCTATGGCCAGACTCCGGCAAACTGACAGTTCTTTTGTCAACAAGTTGAATGCTTGATTATTGTGAGATTGAAAAGTTTATTCTTAGTTTAATTATGGATGTATGCATTTATCACTAGTGCCAGAACATAAGTATAAACGTCAGGCATGTAAATTTATTATTAAATGAGTGAGATTTGGCCCTGAAGAGGCATATTGTAGCTACAAAACAATGTCGGATTCTTCCTTATAACAGTGAGTTAAAACATTAATTTCTATTCAAAATTTTAAGTTAGGACATGGTCCTAGCAATTAGATATTATCTTAGGTTTATATTTTATTGTTTTACTTCAGATTGCCGTATGAAATACTTGAATTCAGTGTTTTACTAAACATCCAAAGTTAGTGTTATACTTGTCGATTTGAGGTTACAAAACTAACTCCATAAACTTAATTGGATACTATAAAGTGTTACAGTTCATCTTTAGTTGGGTTAAAAAAAATTAAAAGAATTTTAATTTTTTTTTTAAATTAAACCTAGGGAGGTGAGCAAATTGAAGTACTATACCTTAAAGGAGAAGGTCTCTAAGAATTAAATACTTAGTTTCTAACATCAACTACTCTACTTTATTGGGGAGTGATCAGTTCGCCCAATTTTATACTACTAAATTATATCTTAACTATTACTGACGATAATACTATCGCGTTTAAACTAGTAATACTATTTAAACAACATTACTCTACTTGGTTTCCTAACATTACTTTTCATCAGGTGCACCCAATTTGTTAAAACTAATTATGGCAAAGAGAGCTTTTACTTTATTAAAGGATTGCCGTACTATTTACAACCGAGGTAGTAAGAGAACGGCTAATCGGTTTAGCACATTCTTCAATACTAGAATCTCGAAATAAAGGTTCGATCATGAAATGATCCTGGCTAGAAAGAAACTCTTACAGATTAATTTGCTTTCAGCCTGTTTTCTACTCTGAGAGTCAACGCGATTCACTAATGCGTTTTCTCCTATAGAAGTTATGGGTTAAACATCGTTATCCCTAACGAAACGACAGAGAGTTCATATCTTTATAAGGATAAAAAATTATCTCTTAAATTAACGAGCAAGAGGGTCGTCATAATAATGTGAGTGTATATCTTTATTAGGATATATCGTATATATTTTAAAAACCAACATAGGGTAAAGTATTCTATCAAAGTGTCTTTATAAGGACAAATGTAGGAAATATAAGTCCAATGGTCCGTATGCATCCAGTACCAAGGGTAAAGTAAATATAATCACAAGGATTTATATTTTATAATAGAAAAGAGAAGTAGTTACGTCCTAAGGGGAGAAGACGATGACCGTGAAGTAGACGGCTCGGCTTCACCAGGTCGCACAATATCTTTTATATGAAAGTTACCTAGGAGTTTTCCTGCTAGGGATTTTAAAGTATAAACAAGTGGTCCTAGTTTTTTGTGTATAACACATTTCTCGTAACGGGGAGCTAATTTAGCCGAAAAGTGTTTAGCGGCATTCGACAATGGGAAACATCTTTTGTAAACGATCTGGCCTTCTTCCAGTTCTACGTGGCGCTTCCGCATGTTATAATATCTAGCGTTACGTTCATGGGAGGCGACCAACGAGTTACGCACCTTTTGAAATATAGTTTTTAACTCTTTGAGTTTATCAGAAAAAGCAAAACTTGTATCCAGCTGAAGGGCGTTTTGGTCTAATGGACCATCATCATTATACAAAGAGCCCTCTAGAATCATCTGACGACCATGTGTTAAGAAATACGGAGTGTGTTTGGTAACCTCGTGAGTGGCAGTATTTAAAGCACATTGGATCTCCGCTAGGTTCTTATCCCAATTACGGTGATCTGAACGTACGTATGATGCAATGGTCCTTACCAATTCGCGGTTTACTCTTTCCGTTTGGTTCGTCTGGGGATGATATCTAGGGTTATAGAAAATATGCGGAACGCTATATTTGACCATAAGGTCTCTGAAATCTTTAGAAGTAAATTGAACACCATTGTCACAGAAAATATATTTCGGTACCCCGTGTACCAGTAAGATTCCTTTTTCTACGCACTTAACTATCGCCTTCGCTGTTATGGTACGCAGAGGAAAAAGAGTTACATATTTACTAAAATAATCAGTACACACAAAGAGGTATTGATTTCTTAAATATGAGGGAGGAAATGGACCAAGAATGTCACAAGAAATTGCTTCGCCTGGTGACGACACGCGTCGGGGAGAACCCATGAGACCAGGTCTAGCTAGATTTACAGGCTTATAAGTCCTGCAAATTTCACAAGTATGAACGTATTCTTTTACATCTGAGAAAAGTGTAGGCCAAAAGTATATTTCAGCAATTTTAGAATGAGTCTTGGCTACCCCAAAATGTCCTGCAGTAGGATCATCATGATACTTCTTTAGAATCTTTTCCCGTTCCTCAAAAGGTAAAACCAACTTCCAGCCAAATTGGTCTGTCAGGCGATATTTATTCTTAGAGTAACGGAAAAGTTTATTGTTCTCAATTTTGAAATTGGGATACAAAGATGGTTTTTCTATGACCTTTCCGTAAAGGTCTTGATACCATGGATCTTGAGAAGTAGACACATCGATCTCATTTATATGAATACGTGAAAGGCAATCAGGAATGATATGTTCTTTACCTTTCCTGTGGATTATTTCAAAATTAAACTGACTTAGTCTGCACGCCCAACGGTTTAGACGACCAGTTGGATTTTTCAAGTTGGTAAACCATTTTAACGACGCATGGTCAGTTACAATGTAGCATTTTCTACCTTCTACGTATGCTCTATACTGCTCTAATGCATATATAATACTCAAAAGTTCGCGTTCGGTAGCCGAATAAGAGACTTCTGGCTTATTTAGAGTACGACTACAGTAAGCTATAGGATGATCGACACCGTCAAACTTTTGCATCAGTACCGCACCGATGGCATACGAAGAAGCGTCAGTATGTATGTAAAAATCATTATTGAAGTTAGGGCATTTAAGAATAGGTGCTGACACTAAGGCAGATTTCAGTAAGTTAAAAGAATCATTGGCTTCATTTGACCAAACAAATGGAACCTTTTTGCTAGTTAGCCGTGATAACGGACGAGCAATTTTAGAAAAATTATTTATGAAACGCCGGTACCAACCGCACGTTCCCAGAAAACGTTTCACTGCTTTTGCATCTTCAGGAATTGGAAAATTCAAAATGACATCAATCTTAGACGGATCTGTTCTCAGACCGTGTTTATCAATAAGGTATCCTAGATATTTAAGTTCACTTCTACAAAAGAGCGATTTTTTCATATTAATAGTTAAGTTAGCAAATTTTAGTTTTTCATATACCGCATTTAACAAACGTATATGTTCATCAAAATCAGAAGTACAAATGATGATGTCATCAATGTAACAGAAAACTTTATTATCGAACTCAGCAGTGAAAAGATTATCCATTAAACGTTGCATAGTTGCAGCAGCTCCGACCAAACCAAAACACATAACATTGTAATGAAATAGGCCCTTTCCGGGTACAGTGAAGCTAGTTTTTTCTTTAGAATCATTACTAAGAGGAATTTGATGATAAGCGGCACTTAAGTCCAAGGAAGTTAAAAATTTTGCATCGCGTAAGTTATCTAAGATATAGTGAACGTATGGAACTGGGTAAGCGTCTGATTTCGAAACCGAATTCACTTTCCTACTGTCTAAGCATAGTCTCATATCCCCGTTAGGTTTTTCCACCATGACGACAGGCGAACTCCAAGGTGAGTGAGATGGTTCTACTATTCCCGCTTTTAACATACGATCCACTTCTTTCTCTAAAGCTTGTTGTTTTTGAGGACTAAGCCGATAATATTTTTGTTTAATAGGCGGTGAGTCTCCCGTATCTATAATATGTTCAATTAAATGTGTTTTTCCTAAACCCACTTTATCAGTATTAATTTGGTCGAATTTTTCTTTCACCGCTTCTAGCTGGTGTTTTTGTTCATAAGTCAAAGAGTCAGAAGTTATTAAACCTGTATCAGATTTAGATAAGTCGAGACTAGCCAAGTGGTGTTCATCACCCTTGGGAATATCAGTAATAAGTCCAGGTGCTAAGTTAAATGCTCTCCAAAAATTTAACCCCAAAACTATAGGTTGAGCAAGTTGTGGATGAATATTGAAATGAACTAATTTAATTTCTCCTCTATAATTAATAGGTAAAACCAAGAATTTTGTACATATCAGGCGATTATCGTTGGCTACACGAATAATTACTGGCTTTTTGTGAGATTGGATAGCAATCCCACCTGTAACAAAAACTAGATGACTATCTTTACCTAAAAAGCTGGTACTAGCACCAGAGTCTAACAGACCTCTAAAATTTAAACTTAGTATATTTAAAAGAGCATAAACTCGGTCATCTCCCTTTGGAGGATTAAAGAAAATTGTCTTTTCTGCAGAAAAGGGAGCAGAAGGGTTATAGTTGTTATTTTTAGAAAAGACAAACTTATTTAGTTTTTTGGCGGAGTTTTACATTTAGAGCATTCGGGAGTGCGGACTCCTTTTTCCCCGCAACGAAAACATACAATGTCCCGAGAAACAAAACACGACTTAGTAGTGTGGTTAGTTTTCCCACATCTGAAACACTTAACTCCAGACGAATTCTGTGACATCGAAGCAACGAACTGCTTCGAAGGGTTATAAGGACGTGACGGATAACGACGACGATCCTGATTATTATTGGCAGCAACATCCGAAGTGTTAGGTTCCGGCTTCTTAGCTAACACCGGTTCACGAAATGTGCTTGCTTTAACCTGAGCGAGTTCTATCCGTTTACATAACGATTTCAAGTGTTGAACAGAGTCAACATTGTGTAAAGCCAAATCCCTAGAATATTCAGGACGAATATTTCTCATCAACGTATCAAGTTTTTCCTGCTCTGGAACCTCCTTCGTCAAACGCTCGTACATGCCCAGAACAGTCGAGACAAAATATACAATGGTTTCAGACTTGGCCTGAGTCCTTGAACGGATCTCCTGCAGCAATTGGTAATCCAAGTCTGGAATATCAAATTCTTCCCGTAAAGCGACGGTGACCTGTTGATAAGTTAGAAGTGTATTACGCTGGGATCGGAACCATGACAACGCTGGACCCTCTAAGATTTCAGGAAAACCCCTGTATATACGGTCTTCTGAAATACGTCTTGCGTTCCGCAGCTCCTCCAACCTAGTAAGGAATGAACGCACACAAGTGTCACCCTTAAATTTCAAATTTAAAGAGTTAATATTAAAAGTCTTGTCCGGTTTGTACACAATTTCCCTAACCACTTGAGTTTGGGCCGAAGAAAAGTCCTCATCATCAGAATCAGGTGATGATGCAGCACTATCCTCCTCTAATCGTTCCAACAAAGAATCTAACATGGCTTTAAGGAGCTTTACCTCATTCGACTCCTGTAATCGAGAGAGACGGCACAAAAGATATTTAACCCGAGATGACAGGCGGTCTCTAGCAGACGTAGACAAATCCTCCGAAATCTCTTGCTGAATCTCCTCCGCTTTGCGTTGACAGATCTCAAGTTCCACGGCAGGATTGCTTTGAGCCATCTCCGGAAATTTTAAACTACCCTTCTTGGCGAGAGCAGCTGTTTGTTTCAGCGCCTGACACAAACTAGTCCTACGAGATTCTGGGTTAACGGGAAGCTTCCGTATCGCCAGCTCATGTGTGATCTCGTCTTTATGTAGGTGAGTGATTTTACAACCCGCTTTTAAGAAATCCATGTTAGGTAATGTATCTTGTATGTACCTTATTCAATTCAAGAATATTCAAAATTATTCGAGTTATTTAAACTTACTTAAATTTTCTTATTCTGATTTTAGTCACATCCGGTAGTTGAGTAAAACTCTATTTATAATCACTTAAGCTAAGCCTCAAAGTTTGCAAGCTTAAGGGCTGCTTAAAGAAAAAGTTGACATACAATTTTAAAAGTAAGTGTTCATATTTCATAACACTATTTCAAAGTGTAAGGTATAAAGAATATTTAAAATTCTTATAGATAACACCAGTTATACAACAGTTGCAATTGCAGAAGTACACCTTACAGACTATAAACAGGTTAGTTGCTTGAACATGTCCTATATACCTTGCGCCTACTAAATGAACAATAGTTTAAATGTTAATATCGGCCCCACGTTGGGCGCCACTGTAACAACCTCAACTTGGGCTGTTAAGAGAAAAAGAGAAAATAAATTTAGAAAATGAAGTTACCTGGAAGAGGTACAGAATGCCCAAAAATATCCTACTAATTTTTAAAGTGACAAAGTTCTAACTAAATGTTGAGAGCATAAATAAAATAAAATAAATTACCTCAGGGTCAAATGGGAATCAGGCCACTATGCAAGGTAGGTGTAATCTAGCAGCGACATTTAAATTAAGGACGCCTCACTGCTAAATCACGATATGGACATGTTCAAACAAAACAACAGATTCAAGTTTCAGTCGTATAATTATTATTTTATAATCCCTCCCTAGGATTAACTGGTTAGGTTACAAAATATGTTCCTCAGTTTTATCGGAACCAGTTCAAGTTGTGTTTTGTTATAATAGTCACTTAAGTTCTAGGTAACACACGCCCACGGTCTCCTCATGTAGCTGGTAGCTTACATGGAAATGATGGCACTCGGCCTTACAAACAATTTATTCAGTTCACAAAGAATAACCAGAAAGTCCACTAATATGGTTCACTGTATCATTAAGCAAGTTTATATCACTCGATCAACCACTTTAGGTATAAGTTTTAGTGGGCACTAGAAATATGGAAAGTGTACATCACCAGAATTTCACCAGCGGGGATACTCAAATATGCTTCTAGGGCAGATGCCAACTAGGAACGAGAAGTAACACGACGAGTAGACCGCTTAGAGAGGCTCATACCTCAACTAAAACCTCATTATAAAAAATAAAAAATAAAAATTAAAACCCCTGGGGACAAAGAGAATATCCTAATTAGTATCTTATTCGTTTTCATAATTATCTAGGACCTTTCTTCATCACAGTCTTTATCATCAACATATTAAACCAGTAACTTACCAGGGTTTAGTCTGGGGTTAGTAGTTCCAATATCAACCGGGACATTCCTATTCTCTTACTAGCTCTTGTCCGGGTGACTGGGATACTCTTTGTGAACCTGAAAATACACGCATCCCGTAACAGCCTTTGCAAAAAAAACAAACCACGCTTTGAACTTGCAGTCGCCTCATAATGGCGTCCACGACAACTTACCATATAAATTATATAAAAGATTGGGATCTCTCCCCTTTACAGCTTCATTTTATTCCACTCATCTGGACGTCCTTGTTGACGCTGAAAAGACAGAAACTCTAATATTAGCTAGTCTTTGAAATCCACCACGAATAAAATGCCACGTGCCATGAGGCCTACCATCTTGTATCTAAATTCCCCTATCCAACGTCTGTGTGACAACGGTACCGGAACACGAATGGATCGACGAAATCGCCTTCCATAAAGACAACGCGCCATAAAAGACCTCACACACTCAAACCTTTACCATCAACGAACTCTATATCTCAAATTGTAGTAATGTAGAATTTACTTTTCCAAATAAAACTATTTCTTTTTAAATCTAGTATTTTAATAATGAATGAACATTTGAAGGTTTGAAGACATAACAATAATCACCATCCATCTTAGACCTGAAACGAAGTAAGTGTGAACGACCTTTTTCTCCGTGTCACTATTAGGTGTCTACCTTATCTATGGCCAGACTCCGGCAAACTGACAGTTCTTTTGTCAACAAGTTGAATGCTTGATTATTGTGAGATTGAAAAGTTTATTCTTAGTTTAATTATGGATGTATGCATTTATCACTAGTGCCAGAACATAAGTATAAACGTCAGGCATGTAAATTTATTATTAAATGAGTGAGATTTGGCCCTGAAGAGGCATATTGTAGCTACAAAACAATGTCGGATTCTTCCTTATAACAGTGAGTTAAAACATTAATTTCTATTCAAAATTTTAAGTTAGGACATGGTCCTAGCAATTAGATATTATCTTAGGTTTATATTTTATTGTTTTACTTCAGATTGCCGTATGAAATACTTGAATTCAGTGTTTTACTAAACATCCAAAGTTAGTGTTATACTTGTCGATTTGAGGTTACAAAACTAACTCCATAAACTTAATTGGATACTATAAAGTGTTACAAGCTGAACAACTATTACGACATATACCCATAACAAATGATAGTTACGAGCAATGCTGGACTCTTTTGAAAAGCCGATATAACAACAAACAGTATTTGGTTAATAGCATTTTACAGCGGTTTTTCAGTCAAAAAAGCATTTCAACCGAGTCCTCCAGTGCAATCAAACAATTACTAGATGTCACAACAGAAACTTTAAATGCCTTGAAAGGGTTAGGTATTGACACTAGTACATGGGATGTCATGGTAATATACATAGTCAGCCAAAGATTAGATCCTGAGAGTAGGAAGCAATGGGAGTCCAAGGTCAGCGAATTGGTATCTAGTTCAGATCATTTGCCAACAATTACACATCTTAAAAAGTTTTTGGAAACTAAATACCATTCGTTGGAGTTCTTGGACGCAAAATCAAACACATTTGTTCAGAAACAGCGCACTTTTAATTCTCACATGTATCAAGCAAATAAACCAAATACGATTAACATGTTACATGTAGCTCAGACAATTTGTAGTTTATGTAAACAAGATCACCATCTTAGGAGTTGTAAAGAATTTATTAACAGTGATCTTGACAGCAAGCGTAACTTTATCCAAACTCAAAGGTTATGTTTTAATTGTCTAGGGAGTAATCATTCGGTTAAACACTGCAAAAGCACCACGTCTTGTCAAATATGCAACAAAAGGCACCATTCATTATTACACTTAAAGGGCGAACCGCAGAAACCTGTCGCGAATCATTCAATTGACAACCAAATAGAACCTATAGTGAGTCAAGTCAAATCATCATCAATGGGAGAGCATTCATCAACGTCTGCACACATCACCAGCCATTTTGTTAAAGGTGTAGCACCTCAGAGGCTGCTAGCAACAGCTATAGTAAAAGCTGAATCCCAAATGGCGGCGAAGATCAACTCTTGCGAGCTTTTATAGATCCAGGGTCTGAAGAATGCTTCATCACGAAGTCAGCAGTTCAGTTATTGGGATTACAAATCACACCAACCAGGGCAAATACATCAGGATTGGGAGGTGAACCGGGTCCTACATCCAGGTCCCAGGTAGAGATAGCAATCAGTTCACGTCTCAATTCAGGTTGTGTGTTACATGTTTCAGCGTACGTCCTCGACAAGGTGACGAGGTGTTTACCTTCAACTGCTGTTTCGATCCCCTCATGGCCGGAGCTAGAACTTATCACTTTAGCGGACCCGGAATATCATACTCCGAATAAGATAGATATCTTATTAGGGGCGGAGGCTTATGCGTGCATTATTGAGAATAATGTAATTAAATGTCCCTCAGGGCCCTTAGTAGCGCAAAATACAACCCTTGGGTGGATATTAATTGGAGCAAATAAGTCGAATCAAAATATACACACCAATAAAGTTACATCTATGCATATACATGTAGAGCCTGTAGAAGAATTACTCAAGTCCTTCTGGGAGATTGAAGCAGAACCGTCCAACAAACAGAAGATTTTGTCAATCGAAGAGCAGCGATGTGAAGATATCTTCCATTCGACCACCACGCGAGATGAAGATGGTCGATATGTTGTCAAACTTCCGTTTCGGGATAGTGAACCAGCATGTGCCGATGGTCAGTCACGGGACATAGCATTGAAGAGATTTCACTATCTTGAGAAGAAGATGCAGAAGGATGAGCGTCTGAAACAGGAATATAAAAAAGTATTTGACGAATACTTAGAGCTTAATCACATGAAGGAGATTCATGATAATAAAGCTAAAGGCTTATACATACCATATCACGCTGTCATACGCGAAGACAGAGAGACGACTAAATTTCGTGTGGTCTTCGATGCATCGTGTAAGGGTACGAACGGCGTATCCTTAAACGACGATTTGATGGTGGGCCCGAGATTGCAACCAGAGTTGCGCCATATAATCATGCGTTGGCGAATGTATCCAATCTGCTTCATAGCAGATATAGTAAAAATGTACCGTCAAATAAAGGTTAGTGATGAGGATTCAGAGTACCAGCGTATTCTGTGGCGTGAAACATCGGAAGATGATATAAAAGAATATAAGATGCTTCGCGTCACATTTGGAACTTCCTCAGCACCTTATCTGGCTGTAAAAAGCTTGATTCAAGTGGCGAATGATGAAGGCAAAGACTTCCCTCTAGCAGCTGAAAGAGTAAAACATGAATTTTATATGGATGATTTGATGTCTGGTTGCGAGAGTGAAGAAGAAGCAATTGAAATATACAAGCAAATAAATGAGTTGCTTAAAAGGGGTGGCTTCGAATTGCAAAAATGGGCTAGCAACAGCGAAACAATGTTAAAGAAAATACAGCAAGAGAGCTTAGGAAAGCAAGATGACAAGAAGATAGAAGTCAAACTAGATGCTACTAACAAGATTCTGGGACTTACCTGGAGTCGTAGTACTGATGAATTCGTGTATGCAGTTCAGTTGCTTCCGATGTCTGCACCTGTAACAAAAAGAAAAGTTATCTCGGATATTTCGAAGTTGTATGATCCACTAGGTTGGATAGCACCGAGTATAATCAAAGCCAAAGTGTTTATTCAGAATCTATGGCTCGCGGGCATTGGTTGGGATGAAGAATTATCACAACCGTTATTACAAGAATGGACAAAATATCGGGAAGGTCTTTCTGATCTGACACAATTTCGGTTGAAGCGCTGGGTGTATTACAAAACTGATGCAAGCTTAGTGGAACTACATGGTTTCTGTGATGCTTCAATTTCTGCATTTGCGTCAGTGATATACGTACGAGTGATAGACGATAAGGGAGAGGTTCACGTCAGCTTGCTTACAGCAAAAACAAGAGTTGCCCCAATTAAACAACTCAGTCTTCCGAGATTGGAGTTATCAGGTGCTGTATTGTTAGCAAAACTTCTTGTCGAAGTTTCAGATGTTTTGAGTATACCGAAATCGAATATTCACGCGTGGACTGACTCTGAGATAGTGCTTGCATGGTTGAGCAGTCATCCTAGTCGTTGGAAAACATTCATCGGGAATAGATGTTCAGAGATACTCACGGTGACAGATCGTAATCAGTGGTCACATGTAAAATCTGAACATAATCCAGCAGATTGTGCATCACGAGGCATTCAAGCGTCTGAATTAATTGGATTTGACCTCTGGTTAAGAGGACCTTCATGGCTGAATGAAAAAGTCATTCAATATCCTAATCATAAGGAACTAAGCACTAATTTAGAAGAAAGGAACATCAAAACTCACCATGTTGTTTCAGCAGTTGATGAAGTTGACGATATATGGGCGAAATTCTCATCGTTAACAAAGCTACTGAGAGTCACAGCTTATTGTCGCAGGTTCCTGAGTAAAGAAAAACCAAAACATAAGTATCTTCTTAAAAAGGAAATTGAAGATGCCTTGATAATAATGACAAAAAAGTGCCAAAGTCAAGCATTTTTTGAGGAATGGAAAGATGTTAAGCAAGGAAAAGCAGTGAACAAGAAAAGTGTACTTACAACACTAAATCCACAGCTGGATAACTTGGAAATACTCCGAGTTGGTGGGCGGCTGCACTTTGCTGGATTCGATGAAGATCAAAAGCATCCCATAATATTACCGAAGAAATCGCTGTTGACGACTCTCGTTATTCGAAATGCACACAAGGTTACATTACACGGAGCTCCACAGCTGATGATGAACTTCATTCGCGAGAAATATTTTATCATTGGTCTTAAATCATTAGTTAAACTATATTGTAGGAAATGTGTCATCTGCATTAGATATGCAGCAACAAACAAACCTCAACTGATGGGCCAATTACCTTTACCTAGAGTGACCATGACCCGAGCGTTTCTTCGGTCAGGAGTTGATTACGCAGGGCCAATAAACATACGCGTATCTAAGGGTCGTGGTAATAAATCCTATAAAGGATACATATGTTTATTCGTATGTATGGCCACTCGTGCTATACATTTGGAAGCAGTGAGTGATTTGACTTCACAGGCTTTTTTAGCTGCATTTAGGCGATTTGTGTCACGTCGAGGCCATTGCAGTGAGTTGTATAGTGACAATGGTACAAACTTTGTGGGAGCAGCCAAAGAGTTGAAAGTTTTGTTTGACAAAGAAAAATCACGAATTTTACCAGAGATAGCAGATTGGTTGGCCACTAACGGAACTCAGTGGCATTTCATTCCACCACAAGCACCAAACTTTGGAGGTCTTTGGGAGGCTGGAGTACGATCGTGTAAGTTTCATTTAAGGAGAGTTATTGGAAATTCAACGCTAACCTTTGAGGAACTAATGACAGTACTCACTCAAGTGGAAGCCTGTCTTAATTCAAGACCTATGTCGTACATCCACGATCAGAGTGATCCCATGCCCTTATCACCCGGGCATTTTCTTGTAGGTGAACCTCTACTAGTTGTGCCTGATCAAAATTACGAACATTCGCCAATTAGTTCATTAAGAAGATGGCATGTTTTACAGCGAATGTTACAAGATTTCTGGCGGCGCTGGTCGCAAGAATATCTTACCGGTTTCATGCATAGACATAAATGGACACAGGTTGTACCTGAACCCAAGATTGGAGATGTGGTTTTAGTCAAAGAGCTCGACTTGCCTCCAGCAAGGTGGTTGTTAGGTCAAATAGTTGACAAACATCCAGGAGTGGATAACGTTACGCGAGTTGTCACGTTGCGCTATAAAAATTCATTGATTAAACGACCAGTGTCTAAACTTTGTGTCTTACCTTTAGCAGAGTAGGTAGGTATGTAATTGTTTTGTATTGTTATTTAATCACTGCTGTCAATTTTCTTTATTGTATTGTTGTGTTTATTGTAGGCAGTGAGTTAGATCATTGTAATTGGAGTTACAATTGTTATGTTTTTAAATCGAAGGAATTATTTTGTTCTATACATTAAAGAACAGTCGTTCTTGGCGGGCGGCATGTTCAGATTGCAACCTCTTTTATATGATAAACTTGTCGTCAGATCAAATTTTGAATTGCAAATGTCATATAAAAAGAACAAGTCACTCATCTCATGTCAATTGAAATAAATAGTCGTTCTGTGTTTTATAATTTGGTTTTTTCATTAAAATATACATATTTGGCAAGGCCCCATAACCATGAGCAAGTTCACCCATCGCCCACAACACACTTGAACCCATATCCCACAGTCGGCTTCCAAAACACCCACGGGAGAAATGCGGGTGGTGAAAATTTTAACCACAGGATTAAGTTCATGCATGTGAGCCCGTATAGCCGAGTTGTATATGTGGGTCGTCGATGGAAGCGAAGGGATACCACGGCCTGAGCTACTCCCGCTCTGCGGGGCGGTTCCTGCCTGAGACACTATGCGATCAATGATTTGATACGTCGCTTATACTGGCAGGGTAGCATACGCGAATTTGGAACCGGCATCCGAGTTTGAAACGGCTGGGCCCCAAAAAAAAAAAGTCAAAAGACTTGGGGCGGCGGTTGCGCGACAGAGGTGGCGATCCCCGATCCGGCTCCTACCTTGTTCAACGAATATCGCTTGCCATCCAGCGCGGCAATGCCGCAAGCATATTTAACACGTTTGGACAGGGTGTGGGCCCGATCGAGGTATAGTTAGCAATAAGTGAATTGTACTTTTAGGATAATTTAGGGTAAATATTTATTTGTATATTTGTAATTAATTATTGTACTCATCCTGTGTAACTGTTTTGTGAAATAAAGGTTCGTAGATTCTTTAAAATAGGTGCTTTTGTAAATTGCCCTCTCCAAAGAAAACTTCCCAGTTTTCAGTTTACTAGACCACCTGCTACGGTTGCCTATAAAAGTTTTCTGACGTCCAAAATATCGCAGGCCCAAAATAACTTACCCTACAGTCGAGGACATTTTGTTACTAAGTAAGATAAATCTGCTAGGGACAGTTTAGGGACCAGGTTGGAAATATTTCTTTCCAATCCATTTGCGCTTGTTAAGCTTTCATTAACTTTATTTTTTTACCTAATTAACTTGCAATGTATGTTTGTTTTTATTAGAGTCAAATCTTGCAAGCTGAATTTGACTAACTTCCCGCTATTCGAATAAGCTGAAACTTCACATGATTATGAGGGTTGGTTGACAATACAATGTTATGGTACCAAAGAACAGTCAGCAATAAAATTCAATGTTTGACAATAAACTTTTTTTTAAACTAAGGTACCACATTTTCGGTAGCTTATAAGGGCTTGTTCAAAATCATGTGATTATATTTGCCGATTTTTGACAATTGGTGATCTTTTTTGCTCCTTTTTAGCCGGATTTTTATCGTTAGTGATGTTTGAAACAGAATTTGCGAGAGCATAAAATATTTTAACTATAAAACTCTCGTGAGACTCGAACATATTAAATAACATTTAAAAACGAGTCACTCACGTAATTTAGTCGATTTTCGCTCGACATGTTTCGTTCTTTACGAAGAACGTCATCAGGAGCGACCACCCGCAACAGAGGCAAGTCGTACACTGACTGACTGAAATCGACTAAATTACATGAGTGACCCATTTTTAAATATAATTTAATAGCATAAAATATGTTTTTAATATTACCTACCTGAAACAAATTTAATTCCAAACACTTTTTTTAAATGTATTATTTTTATGTGGAACGTAACGTATGTACGGCAAATGTAAGTAAGAAAAACTTTTTTTTGCTTTTGTCGTCTGTTATCATTTTGCATTTTTTTTTCATATAATCCATCCTAATCTGGAAAGCATGAAAAATGTATAATTTTAATCCATTTTAAATATTTTTCGATTTAAATACATGCCAAAACGATATTCCGCTTTGAGAATCAGCCATCAAGTACCTTAAACCACCAAGTAACTTTCTTATCTGACAGGTGATCTAACCTATAATTTAATTAGCAGTTTATCTACCAGTCAAGCTTATTTGAAGATTGTGAAACGCTATCGAAGACTTTATTCGTCGTAAAAGTGGCAATTAGCTTATTCAGGACATTATTTGGGCATTGTGAAACAGACCCCTAATCTCCTCTTAGTTCCTATTGCTAAAGTTATAGATTGAAATTTCCAATAGTTCATAACCCTGCTTCGTGCTCAAAACTTTCCGCATTGAAGTTAAACTGTCCTCTCACTTCCCTTTAATACTGTCGACAAGAATCCTCAGTCTCAGACAATTCTTTATCCTATATAATATGTTACATTTCTTTGAAATTGAACAAACTACAAACTTTTTAAAATATATTTCGTGGTAAGCAGTACAACTATTTACAAATAAAAAATGGGAGCTAGCTCAGCGCCAGACGGTAGGGTGCCCCGAAGGCTGGTGGCATTGCCCCGCTGAATAGCGATGCCGATTCGCTGGGCAAGATACGAGCCAGCCCTCTGGTCACCTGACGCTTCCACGAGGCGCTTAGCCAGCTCCCTAAAAATACTGTGAGCTCCAGGTCCCAACGGTCCAAAGGTTTTTTGTTGAAACAGATCAAATTATTTAATTTAATATTTTATGATTTGTTATTATTCTTATTATGCGTTGAACAAACTTGTCATGAGTTGACGCTAACACTCAAAGAGTATTTAAAAGATAACCCGTCACTTTTAAGAGTGCGAAAGAAGATAAGACATCAAAGTGTGACTATGTTGGAACCAAAACCGAACCAAATAATACGCTTGATTGAGTCAAATTACTCAGATTATAAGGCAGATTAAAATACGATAACTTAACTACGGGACCCTAAAAACTAAGCAAACTCTTAACGAACCCAAAAAAAAACTTATTTTCACATATTTCTCGAATTTTCACATATTTCTCGAGCTTTCACGCTTTCCACAGGGAACTAATGAAACCCCATCGGAAATGTGGAACAAATGCGATTCTAACAGTAATGCTATCAATCTCCACGATTGAGCTCTCGGCACTATTCGACTTTGTCTTCTGGTAACTGATGACATCCCTAATTTTTAACTATTATTTTTAAGCAGTAACTTCTGCGAACGATACCAAATTACTCAGAAAGAAAGGAAAAGTTGAGAAATTTTGACCTCGGGCGGGACTCGAAACCGCGACTCTTTAAATAATCAGCTCAGACTTACGTATAGAGCTGCCTTCTAGATAATCTTTACATATTATTTTCAACTAGAAGCAAGAGTAGCGCCACCATACTATGCAATCCTTTCTCGGTGGTATTTGATATCTCTTTCAATTTATAGCTGAACGTTACAATAGCGTCCGGGGGCCGAGATCCCGGGACAACCGGGTAGTGACTAAATAATGGTAAAACACGTTTCAGGATTAATTATTCATTGGCTGCACACTTCTTCGTTAGTTCACTGCACAATAAGCTATCAATATTAAACAACGATTAGCAGACAAAAACAAATAATTTTTAAGAAAAAAAACCGACTTTATTTGGTTCCCGGTAAAAGTGACATTTTGAATTTGTTTGAGTTAGCCAGTTTACTTCACAAATATCCAATACACCGCACGTGTACGATTGAAAATTGAGGAGCTTTCTTAATGTCCCAGGGCTTCCATCATTACATGTGAAGTATAATCAAACGGAACTCCCTTGTGGACCTTTAAAACAAAAAAAATAACAATGTGTTAAATTGGATGACAGTCTGTAAATTATCGAGCAGTTTCATTATGCCATCCCTGATTATCAACATCAGGTTCACTCCAGCAAAATGATGGCCACAGTAAGAAAATGCCTAAGCTAATTATGAACACCCTCTAATCACAGTGAACATGGCGTTAAAATTTGAGGAGTTATCTCAATCCCTCATGAAGTCCATCATCAAAATAGAACTATAATCAACTAGGACTATCTTGAAGGTATTTCTTTACAAAGAAAAGATGAATGTCTCAAATCAGATGTTAGAGCTGGGAATTACCAAGCAGTTCCACTTTGCCATCCCTGGTCTTCATCATCAGGTTCACTCCACCAAATTGATGATGTTCATAAAGAAATGCTCGAGTGTCTTAAGAAACTACCCAAATCATCATGCATGTGCCTTTCAAATTTGAGGAGTTCCCTCAGTTCCTCATGGATCCCATCATCAGAAATTGATTTTGAAAAAAACGGGACAAACCTGGAACCATCTATTTTCAGACAAAAAAATATATTTTTTAAATCGGATGATAGTCCTGGGAATTACCAAGCAGTTCCACTTTGACATCCCTGGTCTTCATTATCAGATCCACTCCACCAAATTGATGATTTTCGTAAAGAAATGCTCGAGTTTCTTAAGAAATAACCCAAATCAGCATGCATGTGCCTTTCAAATTTGAGGAGTTCCCTCAGTTCCTCATGGATCCCATCATTAGAAATTGATTTAAAAAAAACGGGACAAACCTGCAACCATCTATATACAGAAAAAAAATATTTTTTTAAATCGGATGATAGTCCTGGGAATTACCAAGCAGTTCCACTTTGCCATCCCTGGTCTTCATTATCAGATCCACTCCACCAAATTGATGATTTTCGTAAAGAAATGCTCGAGTTTCTTAAGAAATCACTCAAATTAGCATGCATGTGCCTTTCAAATTTGAGGAGTTCCCTCAGTTCCTCATGGATCCCATCATCAGAAATGGATTTAAAAAAAAACGGGACTAACCTGAAACCATCTACTTTCAGAAAACGAAAAAAAAATTCAAATCGGTTTAGTAATGACGGAGTTATGAGTGAATATCCGTTAAAAAAAAACAGACGAATTGAGAACCTCCTCCTTTAGAAATATTGAAGTCGGTTGAAAACTGTTCCAGAGACATCCTCGCCACCATCTTGAGTATCAGTTTACTTTTTAATTAAATGGCTCTGTCCAGGGGGACAATTTCGCCAGTGTGAAAGTATATTACCACATGTGCTACACTACAATGTATGGTGAGTTAAAAAACATTATGAGGGCATTGGTATTGGTTAGGGTTTCTGCTCGGGATTTCTCGAACTCGAGACAACTCGAGAATTTTGGTTTAATTCGAGACGAGAAAAAAATGTCCATGACTCGAGAATTCTCGAGTCATGCGCGGCGGGCACACGCCTTTTCGCGGGCGTACAACTAGACTTAAAGAAAATTATCAAACTCAAACTCAAACTAAACTATAAACACAGAACTTTTATTATTTTGTTTTTATAAGTAACACTTCTTCATTACAGTAGGCCCAGTAGGGTAAGTTGGTTCTGTGTTAAAGTCGTGACAAGGGCTTCTAATCAAGATTTTTTGAATTCAAGACAACTAGCTACACTTCTTAGCTACATTTTAGATGAGATAAAAATTACCAGAAGTCAAGAAGTATCAAGTCTTCTGATGGACCGAACATCAAAGTTAATTTCGGACGTGACACTCGTGGTTCTACATCAAAACGACTTTTCCAGCTGTCTATTTATCAATTTTTCTTACAAAAATTATACTTATTATGGTTGGCACAGCGGATGCATATCGTTTAGTGTGGTAGGGCACAGCACAACGCATGTCGTCTCGCTCAAATCTGGAGCAGAGCCCATCTGGGGAAGTACCTCCACCTTACAGAAAACCGCAGTTAAATAACACTAGACCCTACTCATAGTGTTGTGTTTCTGTTGGTGAGTAAGGTCGCCAGAGCTCCAAGAGGAGTCGCTGTGTTGACAGCTGAGGACCCACGGAGCAAAGCCCTTGGCCCGTTTGGCTGTCAACACAGCGAATCCTCGTTTTTTTTTTTAAAGATCGGCAATGCGCATGTAACAGCCCTGGTGTTGCAGGCGTCCATAAGCTACGGTGAACGCATACCATCAGGTGGGCCGTATGTTTGTATTCTCACCGTCACCGTCACCGTCTTAGTATAAAAAAAAGACTCGGATGAAGTCAGCGGTGACGATGATAATTCTATCAGAAATTGGAATCTGCAACTGCAAACAACGTGCAATATCTACAGAATATTATATATTTTTATAACAAATATGATATCTGTTAAGAGTTCAGAAATAGCCCACTGACAAACATCTTACAAAAGCATGTAGGTACCTAACAGAAGATTCTGTTGATGCTGAAAGAAGCTACACTGAAACTCATTCTGTATTTTTTCCTTTTATATTATATTTATTCCGAGACAATCGACGTAACAATCTTCCAGTCATGTACTTAACTTGATCCTCATGTTAAATCGTAATAATGTGCAGGATCCCAAGCTGGTGATACGGGAAAGCTTCCTTACTATTGAAATTAGGAATCTTTTGATTTGAATAGCTACGCGTAAGAACCTAGAGATGTATCGCTTAACCCTAGCGAGAATGAGAGGATTTGCAAACTTTATTCAATGGCTTATATTAATTCGATGGAAGCAGACTGCGATGTTTTTTGGCTGTGCTGGACATCGGCTATGTCATGTGTAGGTAAGGAATACATGGAATAGGTACTCCGTTTTGTTAGCCCATCGAATGGGATATCACGTTCTGCCCAGTGACAACGAGTGCTTTAAAGGATAACTGTCTTAACTCTTTAGCGGTTAAGACTGGATAAAATGCTTAATTCAAACCTCATCGCCAATTCATAGTTATAAAAAAGTTTTATATAAGGAAAACATATAAAAAGATGTCGTTATAGGTTGGTTTATTTTAAAAGGTTTGCCTTTAAGAGGGTAACAATATTTTAACAATGAATACTTACGGTGGTATCCGAAAAACATTAAAATTACTAGCCTCCAAAAAAAGACTCGAGACTCGAGAAGACTCGAGAAATTGGGCTCGAGATTTCTCGAAACTCGAGAATACAAATGGGCCGAGAAATCAGAAACCCTAGTATTGGTTAGGAGGTAGCTTCTTTACTCAGGCCACGAGGCCGCTTGACCTCGGAACTACCGGGTTTTGACAAAACAAGAAGGTAAGGCGCGTCTCAAGCTTTTTTGTTAGTTCAGTGCACAACACGCTATCAATATTATACATTGAACAACTAAACGAACAAAAAACAAAACTATTCAGGAGACATCTTCGCCAACTTGAGTATCAACCAAAAGTATAATAGGCCCATGGTGGCCCATTGTGTGAAGCGGCCAAGAGAGAGTCATGTTGTCTTTTTCTCACACTTGTATTGCCACACCAAAAAAGGGATGTAGAGTTTTTTTTAATCTATTATCAGACTTGGTTTGTAAGACTATATCTCATGAAACGCCGTAACAGCGAGTCGAATGTACTTCCTGTTACTCAACATAGGTAAGTATATTATTATCCTATTGTCGCCAGTTCATCTGTTTTATTTATTGAGCGTGATTTTATCCGACGTGGTATTTTGTGGCATGTTTCTATATCCAAAGAGGAGATTCTCAATTTGTTTCTTGTTTCTGTGTTTCTTTTGTATGTTTATTACGTTATTACACCGACAAAGATGATTTGATGATTGTTTTTGTCGAAAGGACGTAGTTTGAGGTAGTGCCATTGGGTTTTGGTTAGTTAAGTCTTTTATGGGGATTGACGTGTGGATTCAGAATGTTAAATATGTCGTCACTCAATTGCTGAAGGAAATCTACATATCCCATCCCCCGATAGGTACATGTTGCTGCCACAATGTGAAATATTTCGAATATTACCTTAAAAAATTAAACATAAACACTCCCTATGAATATATTAACTCCTTACAGTCGCCATCTATTATATTCCCAAGGCGTTAGAGTGCGTGTTCAGATACTTTTAAGCATATTGACTGCTCTTATATCTGACGGTGACTGTGTGATTTAAGAGCGCCTAAATAAATTTTATAAGCAATATGTCGCTGATGTCAAGTGCCGCTCGGAGCGCGAAGTAGGCGCACTCGGCGTAAGCAATCTGAGTCTAACCGTTGACAAGGGTCAGCCGGGTCAAACACTTTCCGATCTGCATGTCTTTCTTGTAGACTACCCAAAACTCAAGGGCGTTAAAGTTTAGAGAAAACTTGAGTTTAGCTGAACTGTAGAGCGTTTTTTCTACAGACAATAGAGACAATATACTCGTAAATATGAGCGTATGGGCTAATTCATATTACATGTAATGAATTTCATCAAACAGGTTAATATGTAGGAATACCTTTTCATGCAGATATGGGTGGAATAGGAAAATCAACCTTTATATCAGTTAACAGAAAGACCTTAACATTGGAATGTTTTTGACCCAGCCAGACGTAAAAGAGTGAAACGCGAAACGATGCATAGATATAGAATAAAGGAATTGGATACCCGAATCAGCCGAAAAAAATGACTGCATAAACTCTTAAAGAGTCATTTTTTTAGGGTTCCGTAGTCAACTATAGTTTCGCCATATCCGTCCGTCCGTTTGTCGGAGGGGTACTATACGTGTATGAGAGGTTCGCTAAAAAAAAATCCTACTCTTTATTTTACCACTTTGTCGGCATGATTAATATGTATGTAGGTATGTATATTCATACCAAATTACAGCTTTCTAGTACCAACGGTCACCGAGCTAAGCAGACCGACGGACGGACAGTTATTCATGGCGAAACTGCAAAGGTTCCTAGTTGATTACGGAACTCTTAAAAACTGGGCACCCGCCAATTACAATACGATACTATACTCTTTACAAAATACAGTTACAAGAGAAAATAATAACACAAAACAGTAAGAGGTAACAACAGACGGTCTTATGGCTAAGGAGCGATCTCTTCAAGACAACCATTGGGTTACAATTGAGTCACTTAATTATTAGTCACTAGTACAATTAGTAAGTATTACTTAATTGAGTCATTATGCGATTTTGGCATTAAGAAAAGGTAATAAGGTTGATATTTCCTGAGAGGGTCGAATTGATGTACTTACCCGAGTTTGAAGTAAAGCGTCGCAATGATTAGATTACAACTATAAAAAACCAAAATTGCACAATATTTCTTCGAAAAGTTTTCAAGTTCAATTTTTGTTTACAAACACATTTTATATCAGTCACTCACAGTGGCTATGCAAAATTAAACTTCAATACCCACTATCAAGGTTTTTTTTTATTATCACCCACATTTTGCATAAGATTGTGCACTCAACCATTGTCATTCAAATTTAGACTTTAAACCATATAACGATACGTTTCATTTTTGAATGAATCAGTATCACTTGTTTTCGTCCCATGGTTCACAGATGCGTCATTGTTTTTTGGGTATTCCCGTTGGGAGGGCCCAACAGTTTCGTGATCGTGGTATATAAAAGCAAGCCGAAGGAAGAATTCCCGTCAGTCTAAATTGAACTCGGTAGAGATGACTTCGATACCTCATGTGGCTAGTTTCGGAGCGCGGTTCCTCAGTGTGAGTCATTTTTATTATCGGTCTTACTCAAGGTCACGGTCAAATATTTCGCAGATTTCCTCACTGGTGCGGTAATGATGTGATGACGGTGTGATAACCCCCTTTTTGGTATAACTGCGGTAGTCAAGCTCGTAAGTACGTAGACAGCGTAGCCTATGGACGCTTGCAATACAGCAGTGACTCAGTACATTTTTATATACCTACTTAAAAAATTACGAAAACAGTGCGTTCAAGTTTCGCGTAACGTCACTATTAGGTACAATTCTTACCTAGTAGTGACGTCACCAGCCCCCACCCCGGAACTTTGATGCTCTTTATCTTCATCAACTTTTGTTAAATTAAAAAAGGAAAAAATACGTGTCAAATCATTTTCGATAAACTGATGGACTAATTAGAATGATAGTTTTTCAACCTACTCGTCATCGCTATTGGGTTCTGTACCTATTACCTAACACTAACCTCACATAATACTTGTTTCCAGGAATTGGACAGGAGTAAAAACAGCATCTGCTCCCCGCTGTCGGCGGAGACCGTGCTGGCACTGGTGGCCCTCGGCAGCAACAACGAATCTCGAGCGGAGATACTTAACGCCCTGGACATTCGTGATGAAGATACTGTAATCATTATTTATATATTTTGCGTACACATTTTAAACATTTTTTTTAAGCATTGGTAGCCCAATCGCAGTTTTCAATCCTGGCGGCTCGTAGGTACCAATGACTTTTTCGGAACCTACGTACGAAATATAATTTGATACTTACCAATCGCTTTCCGGTAAAGGAGAACAGCGTGAGGAAACTGGGCTATCCCAATAAGGCTTAGTTTACCCTCTGGGTTGGAAGGTAAGACTAAGGTTACACCAAATCTTGGGATTAGTTCCCTGGTTCTCTGAGCCATGGCATAAGTCAGGAAAAACGTTAGGAGGAATACGAAGTAGGTAAAGAAAAGATGTAATCATTTCCATCATTATTTTACTCAGCGTTTTCAACCATCGATTGTCATATTGCCTAGGTGTCTGGTAGTAATGGCTTAGTAAGGAATGTCTTCTTAGACTTATTTTATTTTCTCTAGCATTCATTTACAGATCCGGTCTACATTCACATCCCTAACAACAACTCTTTCGAAGGAACCAGAAACTCCCACGTCTCAAGCCAAAACAAGCGACAATGTAACACTTAAAATCGCCAACAAAATCTACGTGAAACAGGGAAATGCCCTGAAAGCTGGCCTTGAGAAGGATGCTGAAGAAGTCTTTCAGTCTAGTCTGGAGCAGATAGACTTTAGCAAAAGTTCTGATGCTGCGAATGCAATTAATAAATGGGTAAGTTTACAACAAGCTTATAGAGTAGGCCTTTGACTTTTTACCCGGACTACGGCGAAGCCATGCCTTACCATGTCGTTAGGCGGTTCAGTTTAGGTTCTTAACTGTGCTCAGTTGTATGGCAGCGACTCTGTTTAGGTCCTAAACTGAATCGCGTTAAGACGCATAAGCCTTACCATGGAAGGTGTCATTGGATTTGAAACATTATTTTTATGTAAGTATATTATTTGTTTGTCTTTCTCATCACGGACCAAAGGTGTACCGGTCCTTTGGGAGGCATACGCGGAGCCAAAGCCAACACGCAAAGCCCCTTTTGTCAATTTAATGAAATGTACCTAAGGGGTACACCGAGTGGATGCTACATCTGCCCGAGTCATGGGACGCACGCAGAGGCATTAAGAGTTCATGGAATCTAATATATATTGGATGAATTAGGTAGGTACGAGTACTTTATTATTATTATGCATTTTTTTATTGCAGGTGGCAAACCAGACCAACAACAAAATCAAAGAAATTGTTGCTGCCAACATGCTGAGCGGCGACACTGGACTTGTGCTAGTCAATGCAATCTATTTTCACGTAAGAAAATTTTATAGTTTTTATCTTAAGTTAGGTTTTTGAAGTTTTAACTTTAATTATAAAATTAGCTTGACCTAGTCATCCAAAATCGGAAATCTTGTAATTATGTAGTTTTTCTTGTAGTTTTCTTAAAATTAAGAAAACTTAAGAAAAGTTTTGAATGTCGTTACAATAAGTGTATTATAAATAATCGTTTTCAGGGTTTCTGGGAGATACAATTTAAAGCCAACGATACATACACCAGACCATTTAACGTGAACAGCAACAAGAAAATTAATATTGAACAGATGAGTTTCAATTTCAAAATTATTTATTTCGTGTAACTGGACACATATTTTACAAGTACTCATCACATAAAACAAAATAAAAAAGAAATATTAAACCTATATATTTTAATTATAATATTATAATAACCTATATTTTCGAAGGAAAATGCCTAAATTACAAGCATAGTCCGGAGTTAAAAGCCAAAGTGAGTATAAAACCATTTAATTATGTTTAGTTACAAAATTTTTATATTATTTTTGAAAGGTTGACTGAGCATTTCAGCTTACTATACTCGTTTACTGCGTCAGAGCAACTAATGCCAGCAATTATCGGTATTGCCAGCCTTAAAAAATATATATAGGTACGGATGCGTTCGGAAACGTTTAAAAATAAAACGAAGTTATTATCCATGTCACCCCAAGAATCAAAGTAACCCCAGTTTACGGTAAGTACTTTTATTTCACGTTCTGATTTGTCTCACTGGCGCTAATGGGTAGTCTTAATTGCAGATATTACAGATGTTCTACGTCGGAGGCACTGCCAGCATGGTGATAGTACTCCCAGATGAAATCGAGGGTCTGAGTGACGTGATAAAGCACCTGACAGACGGGCATGATTTGATGGCAGACATCAACAGTCTGGAAAAAACTTATCTGAAAGTTCTCATACCTAAGTTCACCGTTGAAACTGAGATCAATCTGAAAGAACTGTTACCTAAGGTATGAATATGATAATACTGTTTTTACTACACTTCCACGAAAAAAATAAGGCAGATGAATGTTATATATATTTACAAATCAACACTTGCATCAATTTACTTTACACTCTAGTGGATTTACCTAATGCGATTTTTTTAACTACCTATATGAATGTAATAATAGATTGTAGGTATATCAAGGCCCTAAAGTAACGCATTTTAGCCGAGTGCACTCGGACCAATATAGTAGTCAAGGACCAAATCGGTATTTATGCCTGAGGTATACACTCTGCTTTTCACTTGGATTGTAAGAAAAATATTAGGTTTTATTTCACTTTAAACCGGTGAAAATGAAACATCGCGCGGTCGTTCTCACCCGCCGCGCGCCCCTCACAGGCGGCCGGGGCCCGGTGAGCGCCGGCCGCCTGTGATTTTACTTTATGCTCTAATAAAGCGTCAACAGCAGGTCAACAGCGATTTGAAGTCGAACTTTTCGAGTAAGAGAAATGAATAGAGTAAAGTTCGCCTTTCCGAAAGGTATAGGTATTGAAAAAAATCTGTGACAATAAAGACAATAATTACATTTTTGAATAAGATAATATTTACAAATGTACTCTTAACATTTCAGATGGGAATCAAAACAATTTTTGACAAGAACAAGTCAGAAGTCAACATGTTGGCAACTAATGAAAAACTTTATGTATCCGAAGGCATTCAGAAAGCATTCATAGCTGTGAATGAAAAGGGCACCGAAGCCGCGGCAGCCAGTAAGTTTGTTCTTATCCTTTATGTGATTCTTGGGAAAAAAGTTACCACTTTGTCAATAGGCCATTAGAAGCAACCAACAAATTTCACCAAAAAGTCCTCTGAAAATTCATTCAGAAATATCAAAAATGGATACCAAAAGAAACACAAAAATGGATTGGTCACACATGGAGTGGACATATTTTACGCCATGAAAATTAGATCAATAAAGAGTATTTCCAGTAATGAACACCCAGCAAGCTGGATATCGTTTTAATACCTTCATTAGGTCCTAAAGGCGTGTCAACTGAGTTTGCACAATTCCAGGAGTTGAGCTTGACTTTTCAGAGCAAAGTAACTACCAAAGGACCATGGGCAAATTTGTATGGAAGCTGGCCCCAAAACCAACAGAGATGAGACTTATGTCTATGAACAGGTCTATTGACTGCTTCATTTCGTTATATGGGCAACAAGTTGAATTATATTGCAGATCTGAGATATTCGTATTAAAACGCGAGGGTTGTGTAAGTAAAAATATTCACAACCGCTCGGCGATGATGGCGGATCCACACAGCCTTTTGTTTTGTTAGGGGGGAATGCACAACACACAAACATATCACTCGGGTGTCCACAAAAGTCTAAATATCTCATTTTTGAAATGGAATTCAACTTGGTGTTCATATAAAGAAAATAAGTAAATAAAAATACCTATCAAATGAGATAACTCTCAGCTCTGTTGGGTTTGGGGCCAATTTGCACATGATCCTTTGAGTAATTTGTCAGTTTTTTGCCTCTAGCTCGAAAATGGTACGTGAGATGAAAAAATCATTCCGCTTAGTGAAGATGGTTCAATTCTACGCCGAATGAGTATCTTAAACTTTAAGGTTTAGTTGTACAGCAAAAATAAAAAAAATCGCATCATAATTTTTTAGTCTTTCAGAGCATTTAGAGCGATAAATGTGGTGCCGAAACTTGACAGTTACTTGGCTCTCAAAAGTCAAGCTCAACTCCAGGAATTGTTCAAACTCGGTTACATGTCCTGAGGATCTAAGGGTATTAAAACGATATCCAACTTGCTGGGAATTAGTTTCTGGATATTATCTAATTTTCTTGGCCTATATTAGGTTAACCAAAATTTTACTTTTACTAAGTTTGTCTTTTGTAAACTTTTAAAGAAAGTGCCATGTTTCTAGTGGGTTACTGACCCATTTAATTAGGAACTATGTACTTATTACAACACATACGTATTTTACCTAGCGGCAAATGTCTATTCGATTAAAAATTATGTATTTTACCAAGCATCATAGTGGTCTTTAGCCAGAGCCCAGAGAACATATACGAGTATGTATCATTATTTATTGATTTTTCTTGTTATTTTGCATGCATTGAAATGGTTTCCAGCCGAACTGCCTAAGAAACTTGTCTGTGACTTATCTTAGGAAGAATTCGTCGCAGACCACCCCTTCCTCTACCTTCTCACGGCACACGAGTTTCCTTTATTTTATGGGGCTTTCCATGAAAGCGAAAATATAGAATACTGAGTACCTACTGCAGTCCGCAGTCTTCTATCCGGCTATCGGTATCAAAGATAAAATATATGAATTTGTGTTGTGCCGTCATACCTTCTATGTTAGCCTGAGAACTTGATATGAGTCTGCGCCGAAAGAAAAGAGTCATAGCTTGTATATAAATCAATAAATAATGAAATTCAAGAGTTTTCTATTTGCGCATAAACTCTGAGTGTTAAATAAGTATTTTATTTTGTCCCTGAAAACCATTTACGTATTATGTCGTAATCGTTAATTACTTAATAGCCGTGGCATAAGCCGGGATAACGCTAAAATAAAAATACTTCATTATCCGATTTTTATTGTACATACAATACGAGTAGTCTAGTTCATAAATATCTGTGCAGCAGATGCAATAACATGTTAACACTTACACATTATTGTCAAAGCCCTAAATGTGTACAAATTTTTTTAAGCCTTGGCAATGCTCATTATATTGTCTTCTGTTACCGCGATTGTTATTCATTGAAATTAAACACTTTAGAACGGATTAAACGCGTTTATTAACACCATGACCCTACGTTTAGAGGCCTGTACAGCACTCGTTTCCACAGGGTTAAGATGATGACTGAGAGAATGCGAATTCTCCCCGTCAATCAACAAAGTTACTTGTGCAAACTACCTACATACAAAAATATAAAAACTAATTAAAAACAAAAACAAAGGTTGGTCTACAATGCCCAGAGGACTTATAAAGCTAGTAATACATTGCCTGAAGGGCATTCTATAATTAAAATTAAAAACTATAAATAAAGTGTGTAAAAAATAAAGTTCTAGTGTTTAATTTCAAAGAATGCTCATATATTTATGAACTGTACTTAAATTAAAATGGTTTCCAGCTGGACTGCGTGTACGAAAATGTTGCCGCAAATTCTGGACGGACACGTTCGTCGCAGACCGACCCTTCCTGTATCTCCTCACGACTCACGACATCCCTTTATTTTATGGAACATTCCTTGGAAGCAAGAATATAGAATAAAGTAAGGTGATGTTAGGGAAGTGAAACATCAGTGTGCTTATTTTACGTAACGGTAGTCGATAGTGACTGCGGGATTCGATATTGTTTGCATCTCGGCCCCCTCCACTTAGGTATGTATGCTTACCATGAGTTACACGCAACTGTATTTGATAGCGACTGCGGCGCTCGAAAGTATGTCCGTCTCGCTCCTACCATTACTCTGGCAGGAGCGAGCCGGTAATACCTCCGAACGCAGTCGCTATCGAATACGGTCACGTACAACTCATGGTAAGCACACTACCACGAGTCGATAGCAACCGCGCGATTCGAAAGTATTTGCAACTCGATTTCGACCAGTGAAGACCGAGCAAGATGCAAATATCGAATCGTCTCCATCGACTACGGTTATATAGAACTTATTTACCTATTTATTTATTTATGGTAAGGTCCAGTCTAGTGTGAGTCATATGACTCACACTAGACTGGACCGGGACGATATGTCAATGATGATTACCGCGAGTCGATTCTCCGCTAGGGGCGCTAGTGGTACGTGGGTCCTGCGGGAACATTTCAAACGTCACTTTGACAGTTCTCTCATACTGACACAGGACCCACGCATGAATGGCGCCGCCTGGTGAGCGACAATACGGTAGCTCCCATTTAAATAGAAGGCGTCACGTGATCTCCATGTAAAGGTACCTCATGGTTGATTGGCGCTCACGTCGTGTAGCATCGAATCGAATTAATAAAAGAGCATCGTTTCACCTAGTTTGAGCACCTGGATGCATAACATGTTAACACTTACACCTTATTCTCCCTAAATGTGTACATATATTTTTGAAGCCTTGGCGATGCTCATATATTTATGAACCTGTACATATATTAAAATGGTTTCCAGCTGGACTGCGTGTACAAAATTGTTGCCGCAAATTCTGGACGGACACGTTCGTCGCAGACCGACCCTTCCTGTATCTCCTCACGACTCACGACATCCCTATATTTTATGGAACGTTCGTTGGAAGCCAGAATATAGAATAAAGTAAGGTGATGTTAGGGAAGTGAAGCATCAGTGTGCTTATTTTACGTAACGGTAGTCGATAGTGACTGCGGGATTCGATAGTGTTTGCATCTCGGCCCCTTACCATTGTGCTTACCATGAGTTGCACGCAACTTTATTCAAATAGTGACTGCGACGCTCAAAAGTATGGCCGTCTCGCTCCTACCATTACTCTTGCAGGAGCGAGACGGACATACCCCGAACGCCGCAGTCGCTAACGAATACGGCCACGTACAACTCATGGTAAGCACACATGAGTTTTACTCAACCACGAGTCGATAGCAACCGCACGATAGTATTTGCAACTCGTTCCGACCAGTGAACAACGAGCAAGATGCAAATAGTAGGGGCGCCCCTAGCGGAAAATCGACTCGCGGTAATCCTCATTGTTTAGTGTGTTTTTGGTTATAAGATTGTGTACCTAATGTTGTTTCAAATAAACAAATTTCATTCATTTCATTCATTCAAATATCGAATCGTCTCCATCGACTACGGTTATGTAGAACTTATGTATTTATTTTATTATGGTAAGCACGCGGCTTGAGAAAGAGATGACTCACACTAGACTGGGCCGGGACGATATGTCAATACGTAGTACGTGTGTACGTGGGTCCTGCGGGAACATTTCAAACGTCACTTTGACAGTTCTCTGATACTGACACAGGACCCACGCATGAGTGGCGCCGTCTGGTGAGCGACAATACGGTAGCTCCCATTTAAATAGAAGGCGTCACGTGATATCCAACTAAAGGTACCTCATGGTTGATTGGCGCTTACGCCGCTTACGTCGCGTAGTATCGAATTAATAAAAGAGCATCGTTTAAACTTGTTTGAGCACCGATCGACCATAAAGCGCGCGGTTGTTTTGTGCGGCAATCGCAGCGTTTAGACGCATGCGATTAACGGAATGCGTTTGCCCCGTATATTTCACCTTTTTTTTTTTTTTTTTTTTTATGCTATAGGGGGCAAACGAGCAAACGAATCACCTGATGGTAAGCGATTAACGTCGTCCATGGACACCCGCAACACCAGAGCCCTGCTGCGTTTACCGCGTAAAACAATGGTCTATATAATTATATTACCTGATTTTAAATGATCTGCGTCTATCGCATTGCTTGTAACGTAGCGTTTATCGCATAAAACCACCGCGCGCTTAAAGGTAACTTTAGCTACGAAGCGTCACAAAGTCACACTCACAAATGATCAGGGTGCGTAGCTCAGATGCCAATCTCTCACGCTCAGTCGCTAACGAAACGCAACTGTCATTGTCACCATAGAGTATCAAGAGTGAACACTCGGATACATCGTGTTGTGACCAGCAATGGCGGCCGATTTATATGTGTGCGTGCAGCCGAGTGATACCATGTGAAGTTTTTTTTCCGAATATAATCAAATCGAATTGATGACCGGAGATTCAATGAAAAGTTAAATATTTGTTTTGATGAAAATTATTTCTGTGCTTATAAATAATAAATAATAAATATACACATAATTTACAAGTAAAAGTTACTTTAATAGGTATAGTAAACAATTTCATACGGATTACAGTAAGGTAGGTAATTCTCTTTCTAAACAATGTTGAAACAACATTCATGCGACAAGTGATGATTGGGGATCATGTGGAAGGTCGGTAGTAGTAGTACAGTTAAATATACACTTTGGAACGTATTCCAGGACGCCTACCACGAAAATAGAACGATTGTGGATTGGTATCGCCATCTCTGTCACACTTGCTTATTGGAATGACAAAGAGGTTTTTCCGTCAATGCCAATTTTCGATATTCGTGGTAGGCGTGCAGGGAAAGAAGAGCCAAATTATAATACAGATGCAAATACAAAATTTAATATATATATTAGGAAAGGTACCATTTCATGGATTTTCATATTTCCATAAGTATGAAATATGCAAGACGAAGCAAGCAATTACGCGACTTTCGGGATATAACCAAACTCAAGCTGCTGGTCACACTACGCGTAATGAAGTTAATATTCGATTTTTTTGCATAAACACGTGTCAATTATAATTTTACCGATGAAAGGTCATTCCATGTGACTTGTTTTTGTGACCGGTTGCGTTTTTACAATGTAAAACTACGCACGTCGGCATTTTCACATTATTTTCACGGAGATGTTTGTTGTTGGTTGGTTTCGTTATCACTGACAGATGACAAGCGTAATGTTTTGTCTGTGCATGTGTGCGTTCTTGTCGGTACAAGGTGACAGGCGTAATATGGGCGTAATATGGAATCACAGTTTCTTCTTAGTGACACTACGTCTATTTATTTTCTAAGTCTATGATTGTCACACTAATAAGGAAGAGTGATAGAGAGAAGGAGCTACGATACCTTATTAAGCGTGAGCGATTGACATCTTGGCTACGCACGCTGTATGTCTCATTCAGCGCCTAGCGTTTCTCGTAGCGCTACGCCGTAGCCGATAACATACATTTCCCGCTTTGTAACGAAACGCGCGTAGAGGCGTGACGACAACGCGTCGTGATTAGTGCTGAATGTTACTTGCTTAGTTTAGTGATTGTTTTGCGTTATCTTCGCCAATTTGTAACATTTTATTAATGTTTCCAGCTACAATTTTGTGGGAGTTCTGTTGTGCCCCAGTTTGGACGGACGAGTTTATGGCAGATCGTCCCTTCCTCTACCTCCTCGTGGCTCATTCCCAATATGTCCCATGGCCAAATCTTAACTGACTACTTCTGCCGCCGCAAACGAAAAGGGCGTATCTACAGTAAAATTAAAAATACTATTAGATGGGTATTTTTTCAGTGATTCTGATTAAAAATGTAATTCAATAAAAAAAGTCAGACAAGATTTGGCGTAGGTGCTAGTTTTACGAAAGTGACTGCCATCTGACCTGGGTAAACTAGGTCTATTAGGATAAGTCCGGTTTGCTCGCGATGTTTTTCTTCGCCGAAGAGCGACTGGTAAAGATCTGATATTTCGTACAGTATAAGTATGTTCTGTTCTGAAAAACTCATATTGGTACGAGCCGGAATTGACCCCGCGACCTTCAGATTGGCATTAGGTCTAGCGATGGTCAAACAATGTGATGTCTATGGTCATAGGTATTTATGGTGTGGCGACAGTAAAAATGAGTGGCGAACTTACATGAAATCCAGTAGCTCTGTCCAAGGCGGAGCCTCGTGGCTGGTCTGGTGTCTGGTAATGCAGTCCTTCACACAAATCTGGCATCCACATTTATTCCATAGGGTAAAGAACTCGCGATAGTTTTATTCGTGTCACTATATAGCTGCAGCGACGAACACAGCCAGAAACTTATTTTTTGGGCACGAGCGCGGCGCGGTGCATGCCTTTGGTTTCAACGGTGAGAGAAGAGTTTTTTTTACACCAGAGGGCGCTTTTGCGTAGCGCACCGGACAGGCGTTGGGAATCAACGTAAAGTTGCCAACTCAAAATACTGGTCCAAAATATGAATACAAGGGATCTTTATTAGTTCCAAATTGTGTTGTCTTGTATGTAAGAAATAATTCCTACTTACCTATTACGAAAAAAAGTAAGAACTACAATTAATTAAATCTAATCTGTTCCCACGACGGAACATGCCGCTCACCTTAAAAGCACGTAGTGTCTTTTAAAATAACGTACGAAAGTGTAACAAACATATCTAAATAGTTGAAACTAGAAAACGTAATAAACCTAACTTAAAGCTAACATTAAGAATCGTAACGATTTCATACTCATTCTAAAGGTAGGGGACAGATTTTGACCACGGGTCGTTTATATAATGTATCCCCACTTTTTAAAGTAACGACACGTACGATTTGATCCGCGCCCGGATGTAAAGAGTGAATACGCGCGAGTTTCCATTGTAACGGCGGCAAGTGGTCATCGCATACCACAACAACAGTACCTTCACGGAGGGCGGGACCGCGATCTTGAAGCCACTTTGTACTTTGCTGTATGTGATGCAAGTACTCCCTACTCCATCGAGACCAGAAGTGCTGGACAGTTTGCTGTATCCAGCGCCAATGAGAAAGACGATTAGGGTTTTCGTCGGTCAAAGAAACGTCCGGTAGGGCCGTTAAAGATTCTCCGATTAAGAAATGGGCCGGTGTGAGTGGAAGGGGATCGGAAGAATCGGAACTTAATACGCAGAGGGGACGCGAATTCAGAACAGCTTCAATTTGGCAAGCCAAAGTATGCATTTGATCATAGGTTAATGTCCGAGTTCCTACTACGCGGTGTAAATGTGTTTTAAAACTTTTAACTGCAGCTTCAAATAGTCCACCGAAGTGACTAGCATAGGGTGGCTGAAAATGCCAAGTTAATCCTTGTTTCAAAGTTTGTTGGTTGAGAGCACTTGTTACGGAATCGTTGCGCAAGAACGCGTACAAGTCTTTCAAATAATTGTCACAACCGACAAAGTTACGGCCACAGTCTGTATATATATCCGTGCAATATCCTCTACGGGACGTGAAACGTCGTAACGCGGCTAAAAAACCTTCTGTTGAGAGTTCGGAAACGATTTCCAGATGTACGGCCTTAACGCTCATACATACAAACACCGCAATATAACATTTAATTATTTTTGCGTTGCGCACCTTATTTGCGCGAACATAAAAAGGTCCACAAAAATCACAAGACGTTTTTATGAAGGCACGAGCGGGACGCAAGCGAACCGCGGGGAGCATACCCAGTCGAGGTTGTAAGCGGGTCGGGCGCGCGCGAAAACACGGAATGCATCGGTGGATGCGCAAGCGAACGATATCGCGACCCGAGATAATCCAGTACCGCTGTAGGAGTCTATATTGTACGCACTGCGGACCGGCATGCAACTCATTAATATGAGCATCGTCAATAATAAGATTTGTCAAAGGATGTCGTTTAGGTAAAATTAATTGATGTTTTGACTCGAAAGGTAAAAATGATTTGTGAATACGTCCGCCGACGCGTAAAAATCCTTCCTTATCTAAAATGGGCGTGAGGCGCCGCAAACGTAAAGAAGGTAACTTATTCAAAGAAATATTTTTAATATCTTGTTCGAAAACGCTTTGTTGTGTTATCAGTATTAGACGATTTAACGCGGATTGATATTCTGGTACGGTAACATAGTCAGGGTACGTTTGTTTATGTTTTCTACATTTATTATAGAATCGGAAAATTAAAGCCGTGATGCGAACTAATTTGCCTAGCGACGAATATCGCGTAATAAAGGTATCCTCGTCATCCGGACTACAGAGCGACGTGGACACACAAACACACCGATTACCTACTGACTCTGTGTTGTTGCGTTTTTCCTCCATTGTATTTACTATCGGGTTTTGTATAGGCCAGGAGTTCTGACTTAGTTGGAGCCATGGAGGGCCATGGTACCACAAGTCATTTCGTACCAGCGCGGCGGGCAGCAGACCGCGTGACGCCGGGTCGGCGCTGTTATCGGCCGACGGGACGTGACGCCAACAACTCGCCGGGACGCGGTACAAAATCTCGCTGACGCGGTTCGAGACGAAGGTTTTCCACTCGTGCGGAGATGACTGAAGCCATGCTAGCACGACGGAACTGTCAGACCAGGCGTAGACATTTTCAGGTCGAATGCGATCCCCGTAGAGGTGCATTACCTTTTCGATCAACTTTGACAGTACCAAACATCCCATCAATTCCAACCGTGGTATAGTAAGACAAACACGTAACGGCGCTACGCGAGTTTTAGCCATAACCAAATAAGTTTGAACCGTACCGTGTTTATCGATAAGACGTAAATAAACGCAGCCTGCATACGCAATTTGGCTTGCGTCGGCAAATCCGTGTATTTGAATTGACTCAATGTCGTCAGTGTCAAAAATATGACGCGGAAACGTCACCTGAGATAAGAGCGGTAGCTCGTTAACAAAACTAGTCCATGAATTGACTATATCAATAGGGGGTTCCGAATCCCAAGAAACCTTGGCTATCCATAATAGTTGAATCAAGTGTTTGGCAAACAATGTTACCGGAGACAATAACCCGAGCGGGTCGTAAATTTTTGCAATTTCAGAGAGAATCGCCCTCTTAGTACAGGCCGTAGAAGTACGTCGTACTGTAAAACTGAATGAGTCAGATCCTGGATTCCATTGAAGTCCGAGGACCTTGACACCTTTGTCACATTCCATTTCCGCAAACTGAACATTTTCGCGCCGCTCACCATGAGAATCCGCCGGTCGCGTAGCAGCGAGAATCGCGGGCGAGTTACTTTGCCATTTGCGTAACTCGAAACCGGCCGTACCGCAAATACCTATCAGCTCCTGTTGCAGGGCGAGGGCTTCAGCTGTGGTATGGGCACCGGTGACAACATCGTCAACAAAAACGTCATTGACAAGTACTGGCGATGCAAGCGGAAAACGCTCGGCTTCGTCTTGAGCTAACTGCTTAATTGTTCGTAACGCGAGATACGGTGAACTACTTACACCGAACGTGACAGTTCGAAGCTTATAATCGCGCAGAGGTTCCTCAGGTGACTTTCGCCAAAGGATACGCTGAAAATCTCTATCACTCTCACGTATGAGAATGTTACGATACATCTGTTTGATGTCGGAACAGAATGCAATATTATGCATTCGAAACTTGAGAAGAACATCGACGATGTCTAAGTGTAACTTAGGACCCGTCAATAGAATATCGTTTAACGAGTAGCCACTCGTCGTACGACATCCAGCGTCATAAACTACACGAGTGCGTGTAGTTTCACTTGAATTTTTGACCACGGAGTGGTGCGGAATCCAGTAACTCGCGCCAGTGGGGGGGTTATCGTTCGCGAGCTCCATATGTTTGAGATCTAAGTACTCTTGGAGGCACGCGTGATAATCCGCCTTCAACTGGGGGTTACGTTCTAGACGGTATTCCAGCTTGTGGAATCGTGCTAGAGCAATTTGCCGAGACTCGCCTAGGGGCGGTGCATCGGGCTTGAACGGCAGAGCGACCACGTATCGCCCTGTCTCATCGCGCGTATGCGTCTTTTGAAAAAAGGATTCGCATAGCTTTTCTTCGGGAGTGTAACTCCGCAACTCTGGAACTGACTCCAGCTCCCAAAATTTTTGTAAATTTTGGTCATCAAATGCGGTAAAACACGCATGAAGTGGAGTCGAAACGTAAGAGGTAAAATTTACTTTACCGCCTAACAAATAACCGAACACACTTTGAATTGCAGTGGGCGATCCCGGTTCGCCCCTAATAATTTCAATAAATCCGTCGCCTAAAATATCCATAAGAATATCTTGACCGAGTATCATATCAACCGGCTGAGGGTTGTTAAAGTCAGGGTCCGCCAATGCTAGCCCTTGTAAGTGCGGCCAATCGGCGAGAGGCGCTAGCGGCACACTCGGCATTTGACGTGTTAACATCGATAAAATTGTGGCTTCTATCGGAAAACTGGGTTCTTTCTTGCCCTTAGGCGCAATCGAGCAAACAAATACACCCTTAGATTCAAGCGGTATATCGCCAATACCTACTAACGGTTCGCTAACCTGCCTACGAGGTAGATTAAAACGTTGCATACACGCTTCGGTGATACATGCCGCTTGCGATCCGCCGTCTAGCATACAGCGAATTGTAGCCACTTTATTATCTCCGTAATACATATCGACTAAGGCTGTCGACAATAAAACAGTGCGCGGTTGGTTACCTAAACCTAACGTTTTTTCGTTAACATTGTTAACGGTAGACGGGTTACGGAGATCCGAGTTTGTGTCGCGCTGTTCCGAAGGAGCGAGCGAGACAGCAACTAGTTCCGCAGCTTCACTTATAACCGGCAACGAATTATTTGTTTGTAAATGAATTAATGTATGGTGCTTCTTATTGCACTTCCGGCATTTAAAATTGGATTTGCAACTTCTAAGGTCGTGTCCGGGGCACAGGCAATTGTAACATACGTTATTTGTTTGCACAAATGCAAATCTATCCTGTACGTTTAAATCTAAAAACTCTAAACATTTATTGAGACTGTGAAGCCCTTTGCATTTTAAACAAGATCGGACCTTATTAATATTGTCATAAGGTCGACTTTGGGTTGTACTCGAAGTTGTCGCGAAAACCTGTCTAGGCGTACTTTTATTATTCAGACTTGTACTTGTATTGGTTTTACTACCAAAAAAATTGTTTTTTGAGGACTGTGAGTTTAAATTGTTTGAAACGGTAATCATCTGATCTGCCGAAAGTTCGCGTTCTAAGAACGTAATTAATGTTTGAACTTTAGGTATATCGCCCGGGTTGGTTAAAGATCGCTCATATTCTTTTCGCGTATTCACAGGGATCTTACGTAACAATAGGTTCAACAATATGAAGTCCCATTCCTTAACCGGAAAATTCATAACTTCGAGCGCCTTAATATTTTCGTGATAAACATTCAATAAATTCCTCACGGCAACAACTGATCGCCCCGAACAGGTTTCAATGTCAAGTACCTAATCTATCCAGATGTTGTGACGCAATGATGCGTTTGTTATCATAACGGGATTTTAAAATATCGAGCGCCACTGAATAATTATCTTCTGTTATGGGAATCGATTTAATTAAATTATGGGGCTCGTTTTTAACAGAAAGAAGTAAATACCTAAACTTCTCCGCGGCTGTATAAGCATTGTTGTTGTGGATCAGCGATTGAAATAAATCGTAAAAGGCAGGCCAACCAGTAGGTTCGCCGTGATACTCTGGAAGCGATAATTTTGGCAAATTCCGCCGATCGTACAAAACGGTGTCGTGGGGGGTAAGCGCGCGGCTTGAGCGCCGCCTTTCTACGTCTACCTGCTTTAGGTTATTTAAATGCGTCACTATCGCGTAATACAAATCATTAAAATCGTTACGAATCTTAATATTCGCTTCCTTATTGAAACTTTGAGATTTGATCAAGGCCTTTTCGATTTTGGTTTGAATTTTGGTAAACTTTCGCTGATGCACGGTTAAGTCGGTGGTACGAGAACGAAATTGTTCGACATTTGTCGCTGCGAATTGTAAAGTTCTTTTTAATTCGTCGAGAATTAAATCGCGTTCAAAGATATCTTGTGTAATACACGACGTATCGACTTCGACATTGCCGTCATTAGGATTTGGTGCCATTTTGCGAGACAAAGATGGCGGAAATGACAATGAGAAAACGAACTACGAACGCGTAAGATTTGTATTCGGGCACGTAATGCCGCAAACAAGAACAACACAACCTGGTAAATAAACATCCGAGGTCGTAAGGACCAAAAAAATTATGTGGCGACAGTAAAAATGAGTGGCGAACTTACATGAAATCCAGTAGCTCTGTCCAAGGCGGAGCCTCGTGGCTGGTCTGGTGTCTGGTAATGCAGTCCTTCACACAAATCTGGCATCCACATTTATTCCATAGGGTAAAGAACTCGCGATAGTTTTATTCGTGTCACTATATAGCTGCAGCGACGAACACAGCCAGAAACTTATTTTTTGGGCACGAGCGCGGCGCGGTGCATGCCTTTGGTTTCAACGGTGAGAGAAGAGTTTTTTTTACACCAGAGGGCGCTTTTGCGTAGCGCACCGGACAGGCGTTGGGAATCAACGTAAAGTTGCCAACTCAAAATACTGGTCCAAAATATGAATACAAGGGATCTTTATTAGTTCCAAATTGTGTTGTCTTGTATGTAAGAAATAATTCCTACTTACCTATTACGAAAAAAAGTAAGAACTACAATTAATTAAATCTAATCTGTTCCCACGACGGAACATATGGTATATGCATATTTTATATTAATATTAAGCATAGATTAACGGTATATAAATACAGTGAATAAATATATTTTTAACAGAAATGTTCAGTGTTTTTATTCGTACAGTCAGCAAAAGTATAAATACAGCCAAAGTGCCAGGAATACCTCTATATATTCACGACCTTAATGATTAGGCAATAAAGTCCTGTAAAGATATTTTTGGCACTTTGGCTGTATCCATATCTTTGTTGCTGACTGAACCAACGACAAAGAAGTTAAATGTACATATTTAGATAAACCGAGAAATTAAAGGCACCCATTTCTGGTGAGATCTTTTAGCGATCGAACTAAAATAGTGTCCAAAACCTTTACCAGGAGAGCAGGACACGAGATTTAAATACGATTTTCGAAAAACATAATTCCCAAAATGCAAGGATATATGATATATCCTTGAATTTTGGGAATTATGTTTTTCGAAAATCGTATTTAAATCTCGTGTCATATATCTTCAACTTATGCTGAATGTGCTTACCACGAGTTAAATTAAATTTGATGAAATGAAATTAATTTTTAATTTCATTTCATCAAATTAGTTAGTTAAATTTACTGTAAAATCGCCGTCGATAGAACTTACAAACGATGTAAACAAAAGGTAACTCATATTTTGTCACTGTTTCTCGTTATATTTTCACACTACCTCATCAAACACCACTAGAGACGTTCACTACTGATATGGTCCTGTTATTGTAACATACAAAACATAAGAACATAACTTAATCTTGGTAATTAAATCATAGAAGTTAAATTATTAGGCTCAATATAGCGGTTTGGTTACATTGTTAGGTAAGTACTATACTCTTTAGCGTCTATGTTATACGTCAATGAGTTGACTCGTTGTTAGTGCATCTCGCTCGCACTTGCTGGTGGGAGCGGGATGCAACTGTAGATAACGAGACATCGTTTACTAACTCGCGGTAAGCTTATCTTAGCTTGTTAAGTAAAATGGGAGGACGAATTCGAAGACAAAACCTCGATAAATGTTGATATTTATATGTGGCACGTTAATTTATATACTTAAAAAGTTGTATGTTCCGGTTGTATGAACTTTAGTTTTTCTATGATAATCTGTCTTTTCATTCCATAGATTTTACGATAAACATAAAATAGTACGAAATCCCATCTTATCCCATAGTTGGGTGTAGGAGGGATAGGAACTGGGTGAAATAGTATAATTGCTAGAATTGACACAACATTACAGTAGATTACTTTCCAACAGAATACAGTGTTTCTTGTTGAAACAATATGAAAAATATGGTCTAAAAATACCAACTCACCCCTCTACCTTTCCTTTTCTCTCCATTTATGACCCAACTACCCTCGCAATCATTAGGTACTCATCCTATTACAGTTTTACAGTAATGCTATAAAAAATAAATAAATACATGGGAAAATTTCACTTAAATCGACCTAGTCCCACAGTAAGCTCAATAAGGCTTGTGTTATGTATACTAGACGATACATATTATAATGGATAGATACATACAAATACTTAAATAAATAGAAAATAACTCAGTGAAAAATATTCGTGATAAACTCACAAATAAATACCCTGACCAGAATTCGAACCCGGGACCTCATCCTGTTTCATAGGCAGAATCACTACGTACTAACTAGGGAATGCAATCCCGCAACAAAATTTCAATCCCGGTATTTGCGGGATTAGGAGATCTGAATCCCGCGGGATCCTGGTATTTGCGGGATCCCGCATCTTTCTGAACATGGTTCAACGAGAAAAGACAGAAATCCTGTATCATTCATGCATCTAGAACTAAAAATGAGACAAAAAAATTTAAGAGTTTTTTATTGAGCAATGAGAAATTAATAAAAAGATGTAAGTGTACTTAATAAAAGAATAAAAATTATAATAAAGAGACAATAGGTAGTTTAGGCATTGTTCTGAAAGTAACTGTGCATAAAACATAACATGTTGATAGTCTTGTCTGCCAAACGACTCCTGACTTTACATGCCAGATAGCCAGCCGCAGAAAACGCTCGTTCTGCTTCCACGCTTGTGGGCACAACTGTCATCAAAGCGTTGTAGGCGAAGTTAAGATGTTTGCCCTTAAACCCACCAGACCCAAACAAATTCATTTCTTTCTTCATCAAAATCTCTAGAGAAAGAACTCTAGAACTAGAGCGACTAGCAGTCTTACAAATTGATAAAGTTAGTTCCAGTTCATCTCGAAAAGACATCGGTTTAGGCTCCGTAGTTTGAGTTTGCATCATTGCGGCCACTGTAGCAAGAGGTAAAACATCATGATCTTGAGTGGAGGTAGAAGACGTCGTACAAGCATCTGATGAGATTAACTTTAAGATTAAATTAATTCTGCGTGGTCGTCTGTTTCACTAAATTGTAATCTTTCGAAGAGATTTATAATTTCTTTACGGACTACGCTTTTTGCAGGTAACTTAAAAGTTTCGTCGCGCATAAATGCTATTATATCTTCTTCGTACTTTCCAGAGTCGTGTAAATACAATAAAACCGCAGTGATATTGGTACGTCACTCTGCAATGCGTTTTCTTAATGAGGTAGCAAGTTTCTTGACTAATAGTGCCGATAAACACATGGCGCTTATCGCTGCGCAATCCCGCAAATCCCGCGGGATCCCGCCCAATTTTTGTGCGGGATTAGTCCCGCAAAAATAACGCGGGATCCCGGTATTTCGGGATCCCGGTATTGCATTCCCTACTACCAACTAGGCTAGGAGGCCGTCAAAATTCTAATAACGGCAAAGATTCTAATAGCTATAGTATGAAACAAGCGTGTTTCATATACCTAATCAGAAGGAATTTCTACCGTATGCATTATGTATGAGTATGATTAATTAGTACAAAGTAATCCTTCCGGATATCCTTATCCCAGAAACCACAATAAAGATAGTTTCACTGAAACAATGATCTTTGATCTTAGAAGTTTAATCACAGATAAGTAACTGCTACCAACAATCAACATCCTCAGTACAGAGCTTTATTTAAAGGTGCAAACTAGGGAAAGTTACCAAATGCTACTAGTATTATAAAACATTCCATTGTGTTACTACCAATAGAAAGTTTGAAAAATGTATGAAAATTTTAAGACATTTTGTGTCCTACTAGGATTGGAAGAGCTCGCGATTCTGAGTAGAAAACAGATAAAAGATTCCAATTTAGCAAAAAAATATTTTCGGACAACAAAAGATAAAAACACACACTTACTAAATGAGGCCGTAATGATGATCAATTGATCAGCTAGTTCAGGTTTTTTATTTACACTTACCAAATATTTGTTTCACTATTTAAGTACTTACTTGACTACATACTGTTTCCTTTAACTCCCATAGCAGTGCGGTAGGTAAACGGAGTAACTTCAAGATTAATTTCCCTCAAAGCGATTCTAGTAAATTGTGATTCCGCCCTGCAATTGTGTTCGCCTACAGCCTAAAGGCGTTTGTCTCAGCCAAAGTTTAATTTTATAGTGGCATGTTCTCACTAGCATTTTAACTATAAAACTCTCGTGAGACTCGAACATATTAAATAATATTTAAAACGGGTCACTCTTTTGTCGAGTGAAAATCGGCTAAATTACGTAAGTGACCCGTTTTAAATCTCACTAGGATGTTTATTTTTGCATTGTTTTACTTAAAGAGTGCTGAATGTCTGCCAATTTCTTTGAGTTTAAAACCAGACGGAGTCGCAATTGACAACCTTATCCCTCTGCCGAATAGGTATGCCATAGTATCATACTTTTTTTTAATACTACGACGGTGACAAGTAAGCATACGGCCCGCCTGATGGTAAGCGGTCACCGTAGCCTATGGACGCCTGCAACTCCAGGGGAGTTACATGCGCGTTGCCGACCCTTTAAAAAAAGGATTCGCTGTGTTGACAGCTAAAGGGGCAAGCATTGCTCCGTGGGTCCCCACTCCCCAGCTGTCAACACAGTGAATCCTCTTGGAGCTCTGGCAACCTTACTCACCAACAGAAACACAACACTATGAGTAGGGTCTAGTGTTATTAAACTGCGGTTTTCTGTAAGGTGGAGGTACTTCCCCAGATGGGCTTTGCTCCAGATTTGAGCGAGACGACATACTCATTGTATGGGCTGACGTTTATCTGACATAGCTTTACTTTACACTAATTTAAATTTTCACGATTTTAACACATTATAAATTTACTAAATCGGCGCTTAATCGTGGAAAAGTTTGAAACGTTGGAAGTTCGTTTTCAAAGTTTTAATAAATGTATAATAGGTAGCTTTACTTTATTTGTAGGCAGACATTTTTGTAGAGGTATAGGAAATGACAGAAGTTGCCAGGCGGACTGATTAAAAAGTCAAAGGCCAACTTAGACCAATCTAGCCGGCCATATTCGTTCGTTTGACAAGCCAAGTCTGGCAGTTTTTTTTTATCTATTTATGCCTCCCTTTTTCACTCCGAGAAACAGGGACGCACATACATTAAAAAAATCTACTTTCAGACTTGATTTCTCAGACTACATACTGCAGATATCACGATAATAAATAACAAAAACTTTCTCAGAAAGAATCGGAAAGTGGAAAAATCCATGACCTCGAACGGTACTCGAATCCGGGACTCTGGGATACCAGCTCATCGCTCTTCCTAGAGCTACCGATACCACCTTACGTTTATTTTCCGTAAGGTTCGGAAAGGATGAGTAATCAAACAAATGGAGGTGACACCACATAGCGCCACCAACGGATACGTTTGAAGTCGGTGCCAAGCCAAATAGACACATTGAGTATTTCTAGCACAACGACGACTCGTCTAATGTTTCAAACAAAATTACGGCCTACCTACCTGACAGTAAGCAGCAACAGAGTAAGTTATTTGTTACTAATTGGTAAAATAAAGTACCTACTTAAAGTAAATATTTACTTCTGAAACACAAGTAATACAGACAGACCATCTGTACAGTCAAGATCTTAGTATTATACTACAGAGCTCATATTCCATGGCAGGTAGAATCAAATCACGTTATCTCTTCCAAGCAAATAAGTTGTCAAACTTTAAAGTGATAGGAATTTTAAACGTCATACTTCTATGAAATTATAACGTTTTCTTAAGACTTTCACAGTCTATGCTTTCAAAATCTAGGAAACTTAACATCTAGGACTCTAGTCTAATTCACGTTAGGTAAGGGTTTACGAAACCGGCGATGTTCAAATAGAGACACGACTTTAGCGTAACAGGACACCGAAATAGGTAGCAATTTCCTGAAACTTGTCACCCGTATCCTCACATCCGAGCTATTATGATAGTAAGCGTTATTATTTACAAGATAACATCGCCTACCCGTCCGGAAATTCGACGATGCGTGTTTCCGGTAAAGCAGCTACGTAAAGCCTTGTTATACGTATCGATTTAGTGTAATCATTAAGGTACTGTTACACATGCTCATTACTATCATAATACTTATTAGCAAGCGGGGAAATGGGAGAGCCCCGCTCCCTATCCCTCTTGCTTTTAAGCCTGCTAACAAGCACGAAGCTATGCTAGTAATGAACATGATCCTGTCAAAACTGTGATCAAAACATGTTTACTAACATACCAAAACAATGGCGTTAAAATGTTGGCATCACTCAGCTCACAGGCATTCATACTAGTTTAGGCCAAGCACGTGCGTGCTTGGCCTAAACTAGTATGAATGCCTGTAAAATGAAAAAAATGTACTTGCAAGCGTGGCCTTATCGTTTCTCAAACATATCCGTTGGCTGTATGGATAAGCTTTAGCCTGTTCAATTGGACGACAAAAAAAAAGAAAACTTGCCATATCTGGGCCTATACCACGAAAATCGAACGATTGCGGATTTGTATCTCCCACGGACCTGAATATATCTGGATGGAGCAATGCGACTGCAAAAGTGTGTCCACATGAGATAGTACTACGGTACCGTTGCATCTCTTTCTAATTAGGGTGACCATAAGTCATAAGTACGTGGGATATTAGGTTGGGAGCGGTTACGCGAACGATCTGGATCGACGATATATACTTAACGATAAAGACATTTTTTTAAGTCATCGGCGTATCGTATCGTTATTGTTTTGTATACGATATTCATCACGATCTAGTATCGTCGTCTTTATCGTCTTTCCAGATCGTTAGAGAGCATATCATATTGGGAGTGGTTAGGCGTACGAAAATATGTAAAAATCCAAGACGATTATTGGCCAATTTCCCCCGCACTCTATGGTTCCACCTGGACGGGCCACTCATCGTCATGGATCTTTACCTAATTATCGTCCGTCTAAAACGGGTATCGCATGGGGCAATCATCGGTTCCCTAATATCGATGGTAGGTTGCCCCTCCTACCTTCTCTCGATGCGCTAATTTCTCTTTTGTCTATTACACGGTGCGAGACTGATAATCGGGACCCGATTATTGCCACGTGTAATACCCATTTAACCTGGAGGGCTACCATGAACCACTTCTTCTCTCTACCGCTCTTGTATGTTCGGGATGGTGCCTCCATATGCTCGGGCTCTCGGCCAAATGTTTCGAACGCGGGCGAATGCAACCTACTACACGCTCGTCCGAGAGCATCGGGCGAGAAGCTCGAACGAGAGGCTATTTCAGCTTTGTCATGTAGTTTGGGTGAGTAAAAAGAGCCCGAGCATGTAGAGGCACCATGACGAATAACTATCGGAAATATATCCTGATGGCCGCTCCTCACAATGGGCCATTATGGGCGCATAAACTGGACGTAACAGCAGAAGAGATGGCAGTATTGCGTAACCCCTCTTACTCATAACTGCATCCCTTAATATCGTCGCCCGTCATGGCTCATTGTGTGGAGCGGCCTTTAAATCCCTGCAGGACGGTACAATCGACATTTGTTGAACATGCCGCTGTCTCGGAGAGTCGCTCAGGTATTTTTTTTCCGATTGTTCTCATCTTGCTAACGGTGAGTACTAGCACAGACATAATCTCGTAGCCAGAATTATTCATACACTTAAGAACAGGACAGGAAGTAAGAATACGGTTTCGATTCGACAGACATTAAATTATAATAGCCTGATTTTCTCAATATTTATAAATAATATATGCAAAGTCCTACAAACTTTTCTTCCGGAAGTAGGTAAAAAGTAAAAAAACTAAACTCACTCGATTTTTTAAATTTACGGTTATTTGTCTTCTATTTGTTAAAAGGGAAACGGAAGAAAACTTATTCACGTAAAACCGTTAAGTCTACGAATTGTAAGGATGATAAATGTGTCATTTTATTCCGTTAGAAACAAATTGTAATAGGTATAAACTGGTCTTGACCTATTTTAAACGACTAAAAAAACATAAAACCATAAAAATCTTACAAGAAAAACGTTTGTACTTAACATGTGTGTACCTACATATTTGTGACGATTAGCATGTAACGATATTTTGTTGGCAACACAATACTAGATTTTCGATATATCCGTTACGTTAAAAAAACCGGCTATTATAAATTATTTCCCAAATAATCAAAAATGTTATACAAGCTGTCCATTCCAATTCAATGACTGGATTATTATTATACGGTCTTGTGGAATACGAAGAGTCGTAATACAAATACTTACCTACGAATAATCTCGAAAATAATCGTGCCACGTTATATATTGGGGACGACCTAGGTATATACTCGTACAGTACTATGTTTAAATATGTGTCTGTAATGTACCTACCGAAATATATTTCAGCAAGCATCTTTCTACGTCATACAAGTAAGTGAAACAATAAACATGCGAATAAAAATATTCAGAATATTTTACTCTTACTTTCCCTAACTAATAAGAATCCTGTAAAATCGACTCACAACGTGCCGACATCATAGTCACCCTACCGAGCTTGTTTTGTAATTTTATCGGAAAATGTACATAAAATTGTATAATTTTGGCTTACCTGTGAAACGATATTCCACAACCAAGATAGCTTTCACTCCGACAATCCTTTATGCAACACGTTTTGACCATTTTAGCTGATTTTCAAAATAATTTGTATAAATAATAAACGGCGCCATTTATGTTGGTATTTTGAAAGTTTAAAAAGTCAAAGTTGGGGATACCAGTTAATATTCAAAAAGTTACTAATGTCTACCATATATATTAATATGTTTTTTTTTGTTATTCACATCTTTGATTTAAAGGGTTATTAATATGAAAATCACAATTGTTTACAATTTACTAAAAAGATAACAAAATCCTTATTTGTATATAGTACTAAAATAAAATAAGAAGATATTTATTTTTAGTAGTAAACTGTTATAAACACTCCCAAAATAGTATCTTATAAAAATTGGCAACATGTGCGAGTGGGACAAAGCACCACTTGGAAGTGGTCTCATGTGGACCGTTTTCTCTCGTTCATTTAGTATGGCGAAAAGCGAGATAGGACCGTCCCCTATATAGAAGTTCCTGGTATCTCCATCTTTGTCGCACTTGCATATGCGTGTGACAAAGAGGTTTTCCCGTCAATGCCAATTTTCGATGTCCGTGGTAGGCCTTCAGCAGGCCTACCACGAACCACGAACGAAGTTTCACCTCTCTGTCGCACTTGTGTGAGAAATCACAAGTGCGAAAGGGAGGCATACTTTCGTTCGCAGTATCGTGGTAGGCGCTCTGAAGTTCCGTCTCTTGTATTATATGCTCAAGTGTCTGTGACTATTGACAAATCATTGTACTATTATACTTACTTTACTCTTTGCATATTATGTAGTTTTTCGTGTTTGACAGTTCATTTGCGGCGAAGAGATACTGTGGTTTAACTCTATATAGTCTGACAAGCAAACGAACGCAGTAAAGGCACTATTACACATGCTCATCACTAGCATGCTTTGGGCTTATTAAAGTACTGTTATAGGTACATGCTCATGACTAGGATGCTTTGTGCTTATGTGCATGCTTGTATTGAGCATCTGTAAGTACCTTTTCTTACGCTAGTATTACCACCTCGAAAAAAGGGATTGATATAGTTTCTTGGTCCTACTTTTACTGCATTCGTTCGTTGGTCGGATTATATTACTATAATCTTATGGCTGCTCCAGACAATGGGCCATGATTGGCGACATTAAGAGACGCAGTTATGAGTAAGACGGGTTACGCAATACCGCCATCCCGTTCTGCTGTATAACTACGTCTCGTATAATGGCCTATTGTGTGGAGTGGCCATTATGCACAGGCAATGCGGGCTGTAATGTTAGTATTACACGGCACAAACCATGATCGCTCTTGTTTTCTTTCTAGGTGTATCTACTCTGTACGTACTAAACAGGTGGGGCGATAATCGGGTCCCGATTTTAATGGTGCTTTTACATGCTCGGGCTCTCGGCCGAATGATTCGGCCCACCCTAGTACACGCTCATTCGAGACAGACTATATAGATAAAATTTAAGCCAGACCATAGACAATTTAAGCTTTTTCAGGTAGTTTCGGTGAGTTAAACGGTGTTTTAAATAGCTTTGGTTATTGAAACTATTTAAGACACTTTTTAAATAGCTTTACCCGAAGTGAAATTATTTAAGACACCTTTTAACTCAACCAAACTACCTGAAAAAGTACTTAAATTGTCTCTGGTCTGGCTTAAGTTTTCTCTATATAGTCTGTCTCGAATCATCGTGTACTAACATGGCCGAAACATTCGGCCGAGAGCCCGAGCATGTAAACGCACGGTCAGTCTCGCCCCGTGCAATCTACGAAAGCGAACCTTGAGTGTCTAAAGCCCCTGATTCACGGCAGTCCGCCGGCACTCCGGCATGGCTGGATGTAGCGCACACACGGTGTGCAAGTGGCCCAGCCTGGCAGTCCAATTCGCACTTATTCGTTGAAAGATGCGCAGCGCTGCGTTGTAGCGCATACACTGTATTGGAATTTTAAAAATCGCAGCCATTTATCAATTGTTTATTACTGTAATTTAGTGCTATTCGGACTGCAAGGAGGTGGCCGGAACTAGCAGGATGTTACCGTACGGCACGCATCCGGCAACGACATTCACGATACTATATTACGTGCCGGAGGTCCCGGCGGACTGCCGTGAATGAGGGGCTTAAGGAAATGTAGAGGCAAGCGATATTTGGCCCCGACGGACCGCCCCATGCAATACCCGTTTATGGTGCGACATGCGTCTTACTTTTATTTATTGACATGACAACACCGAATAGCAGCTCCTGTCATCAACTGTCAAATGCTGGTAGAATTAGAAAAACCATCGATGTTCATGACATATTTGGTTCAGTAAAAGCTAAAATCTATTTAAAACCTTACCTTTTTCTCTGTAAGATGCAACAGTAATTCAGGCATGGCTCAGAATTTGCAGAAGAAGCCCTCAAAGGGCATACTGAAGACGTCACGCAGCGTGGACGTGCAGAGCTGCGATGGGGCTCCGTCGACGAGCAAGCGGGCGAAGGAGCAGAGGTTCGACGAGCTTAACATAATGGAGACGTTTCACCCGGCGAATAAGGATTACGGGCACATGAAAGTGGACGAGCCGAAGACACCGTTTTCCGAGTCTGTGGACGGGGACATAGAGCCGGCGGACGAGCTGGACGCCAACATTTTGGCCGCGAAGCTGGCCGCTAGTATGAACAAGCCGCCAAAGTGCGTGGAGAGCGATAGTGACGACAACATAGACGAGTCGGATGAGGCGCGGGAGCGCCGGCTTGAGTTTGAGAAAAAGAGGAAAATGCATTATAATGAGTTTCAGGTGAGTTCTTGGAAACACATTATGAAAGCTCAACTTATGGGTGAGCATAACAAATCTACCTTAAAGTTCAAAACAAAAAAAATGGCTATTTGCAAAAAATAACCATCATTTTTACACAATTTTGATAGGAACAAGTTTTGCGATGACAAGCAACAGAGTTTTGTGGAAAATATCAGTAACACAAGTTAATGAAAAACTAATTTTTCTATTTACTGTCTTTTGTACCAGTATACCTTCTATAATGCTACCAGAGGTTCTTTTTATAAAAAAATTATGGGTCCATATTTCAGAGGTGCCAATGATACCTTACTACTGAACATCTGCTGCCTGTCTGTCGGCCAACAGGTTTTATGAAATGAAGTATATGGGATACACTGACTGTTTTTATAGTATGTTAAATGCATGTTCCATCTGCTATTACACCAAACAATAATAATTTGTTGCATTTTATTGACTAGTCACCAATAAAATGCAACTTTTTGCATTTATTAAATAAGTGACACATATTACTGCATTTATTTTGTCTAACCTCCATGGGGACATGCTATAGTTTCTTCTTCAGCAGTTTTCATTAAGCCTATAGCTAACCCACCTGTCTACATACTGTCAGCAAATGCGTTAATATATTGTATCTCAAAAGGATCCTCTTGTATAGAGGACACAAACTTGGGCTGATTTTATACTTGTTAAAGTCTACTTTGGATATAAAATATTTTTCAGGCACTACAACTGGCTAGAAAGTTGCTAGCCCAAGAAGAGGAAGAAGATGAAGAAAACAAACAGACCTGACTGCTGTACACACGCCTCTGCCTTCAGGGCTGTGCGTAAAGGCTCTTGGCACACCTCGGCCTGTCTCTATGGCTTCATTTAAAGGCTTGTAAACATGACCATATCTTTCAAAAGCGAAATAATCAGGTATCTTCATCATTTAAGGGTTCCATTTTTAGACCCTTGATGGAACCAATCACACAATCTTTATCGTTTTACAGTCAACCTTAGTAGGTAATTTTATATGCTCTGTTAACATTCAAACATCCAACTATTTGTAAAATGAAAGATATAACAAATCTATTTCTTCAATGTTACACATACATTATAATAAGTTTACTGTTCAACTCAAGTTATAAAGAAAACCAAACATTTTTCATGCAATCTTAATTATACAACAGATTATTTTAAAATATTACTAAAAATATAAAATTTAATTTATTTATAGGTTGTGATAACTCATTAGATTGGTGTATCGAAAGTGTTCCATTTTATATCTCAAAGATGCCATAAGGTTCCTTCCAAGGATATTAGTCTATTCAAAGGGCAAGAATCAATAATTAACATATTCTAAATTATACAGAATTGTATTGCATATTTGCATTGTCTATTTAAGTTTTATAGTTGTATTATATGGCTCACAGCCTAAAGTCATAGAAATGTTACTAAACTGCTTATAAGATAATAGATTATGATAAAAGTTGAAATGTATTTAGACTGCTGTTATATGCATACTGCGTGGACACTGGAGCTCAGTGACCTGGGTTGGTTCAGGCACTGATTCCATGTTAAACAAGTACATCGGTATCTGCGTGCTAAAAACTATTGACAACTCGACGCCACCCGAATTTGGACGAGAGGCGTAATACCCTCCCTCTAGAGACGCCTCGGAGTAGACACTTATTTGTGGTTCATAGTCCCTAATATAACTTCATCCCAAGTTTATGACTATTATGACGATTAATAATATAATAAATTACGTATAACACTCACGTATTTTTAGTCACTACGCGGGACTTGTTGTTGTGTAGTGGACAGTGAGTTTGGTGTGCTTGCCACCGTTTACATTGGATGAACAATTTCTGCAGTTGAACGATCCCGGGGTCCCGAGACAGGATCATCAGCAACCGGTTTTGTCATAGAGGGCGCTGTGTGCGGCGAGACGCAACGCAGTACGCCAGCCTACGCCGCACGGTATGGTACGCGTGATTATGGAATCCTAAATATTCCCAAAGTCACCCAAAGGGCGATGGAGAGAGCTATGCTAGGAGTCTCTCTGCGAGATCGTATCAGAAATGAGACCATCCGCAGCAGAACCAAAGTAACCGATATAGCTCTCCGAATCGCTAAACTTAAGTGGCAGTGGGCGGGGCACATTGCACGTAGAACCGATGGCCGTTGGGGCGGAAAGGTTCTCGAGTGGCGACCGCGTACCGGAAGGCGCAGCGTGGGTAGGCCCCCCGCAAGGTGGACTGATGACCTGGTGAAGGTCGCAGGAGTCCGCTGGATGCGGGTGGCGCAGGACCGGTCATTGTGGAAATCTTTGGGGGAGGCGTATGTCCAGCAGTGGACGTCTTTCGGCTGAAATGATGATGATGATGATGAAATATTCCCAAACATGTCGCGAGTAGGGACTGTCATCCGTAATTTATTCCAATATTAATATGTCTCACGTAGCGTTGAATAAGTCTGGAAAAAATCCACTTTTATTCCCAGATGACTCGTTTTTATTCGATAAAAATATTTCTCAACTATAAATCAATGTATATTAGGTCTAATTTACACCTACAAAAGGGCTACATCGATGACATTGAGGAAGAATAAATTGAAACAGATGAAAAGAGTGACAGTGATAGTGACATTATTTGTATCTAAAAAAAGCCGAACATTTCGGAAAATAATATATCGGTTCATTAAATTACGACATTCGAATTTTCCGGGATTTTCAACGCTAGTCTAACGATAGTTTAAATTCGATTTTATGACAGTTATATAATATCAGAGTCCAAAAATTATGCTGATCTATGGCTTATTCACCGAATTAAGAATGTTGGGACGTAATAACTAAATAAATTAGACCTAGGCCATATATTAAATAGAAATACTTATTTTAAACTGTAGACATCCTCATACATCCTCATAGGACGTGACATCCATTGCTACAAGGATATCTTCAATTTAAAATAAAACTACTAGTCCGAAACGACTGTATACTTCCGATAACGTTTGCCAATTTCAATCATCTTCCCTTGACATAAGGTTCAAAATTGCGTGGTTTTAAACTGCCAATATTGTGTTAATTTCCCGGGTACTGTGAGGTGTTAGGTTCGTGTTTTATTAATCAAGCCATGACTTACAAACAACACCATTAATTGACCATGGGTAGACCCTACGCCATGGCAATAGGGATTATAAATTGTCAGTTAAGTATTAGTGATGGTACATCTTATAAATGAGAACGGCCATTGAAAATTGTGCTTTATGTGTTATGAAACAGACGCGATTTTTGTTTTAATTGCCTAAATTTAAGCCATTCTGGATTATAAGCTTCTATCAATTAGAAGTTTAGTTACTTGAATTAGAAACTCACTCTGGCTTTATGCTCCAGGAATAATAAAAAAACTAGAGCTGTATAGTCTCATTCTGGCAATTATAATAAGATTAAGCCATTGAAATTTAAATCTAATTATTTGAAAGATACAGTTGGTTTTCCTTTGTTTTTTTTTTTATAAACAAGTTCCAATGCAACCCCAACAATACACACCTCAAGTCTAACAGTAGATTTTTTGTTTTTAATTTTTATGCTTTCCTTTTTTTCGGAGTGTCACTTGGGGTGTGGATTGTTGGGGGTGGTTGCGAGAGTATAATTTAGCCGCGGCAGATCGTGGAGTCAGTGTATCAATGGCTTTAGGCCATTGTGTGTATGTCGTCATACTGAGCTTGTCGAAGGTCATAGGCATAGAGGTTTGTAGCGTAGGGACAGACAATATGTGTTGTGTGTTGAATTGACAATGTATTGTGATCTCTAACTGGCTATAATTTAATTATGCACCGTGACGATTTGTAACAACTGATAGACAAGGTCTTAAATATCGATGCATTGATTGGACAAAAATATCTGTACATGACCTTATTAATATGTATAAAGTGTGTACATATAGTGTGACAGAGATCTGTTCTCATTCGAGCATAGTCAGAGAGAGTCATACTGTCTTTTTTTCTCGCTCGTATTGTCACTCAGAAAAAAAGGGAGGCATATAGAGTTTGGTTTTATCTACTGTCAGACCTGGTTTGTCAAACTATATACCGTCAGGTGACAAGCAAAGCTCACTAATTACATTGACTTACTAAAAGAAATAGATACACAAAGTAGAACAAGAACGTCAGAAAATGTGGGTCAGATCAGAATGACGTTAGCGAACAATTTTGCATTGATAAAAAGAGGTTACTGACGTAAGCATTAAGTGTCAAATTCATACACAGAACTACTAACACTGTCAAAACTTTATAGGCTGTTGGCACTTAACGAAACGTCACGTTGCAAACAAAAATGAATAAGTGCAGCACTTTTATGGCGTAATTTTTTTCGGCTGATTGGGTATCCACATTTTTTATTTGATATAATAGTTGTATGGTTCACTGTCGCTATGAACTTCTGGTAGTACTTAGTGACGTTTGCTTGTCACCCGACGATATCATCTTCTGCAGTGGTCTACCAAATGATCTATGACCGTCAAGAATCAGATTTTTTTATATTTTACTCTGATTACATTTATAAATAAATAAACAAATAATAAATATTATAGGACATTCTTACACAAATTGACTAAGTCCCGCAGTAAGCTCAAGAAGGCTTGTGTTACGGGTACTCAGACAACGATATATTATAATATACAAATACATAAATACATAGAAAACATCCATGACTCAGGAACAAATATCTGTGTTCATCACACAAATAAATGCCCATACCGGGATTCGAACCCAGGACCATTGGCTTAGCAGGCAGGGTCACTACCAACTGCGCCAACCGGTCGTCAAAACATTTGTTTAACATTTATTTTGCAAACGTTTTTATGTTAAAGTAAAGATAATATAGATATTGTCAATTCAATAACAAATTAGCCTTAGAAAAATTTAAATGGTATTAAAATATGGGCGAGGTGTTCGTTTTGTAGAAAATTTATATAATTTGCTACATAGATTAGAAATGCCGAATTTGACGAATGTTCTCAAAGCTAAATGTAAGTTAAGGGACGAGAGAGAAGATAATAATAAAAATAAACCTAGAGTCTATAGAAAGTTACACTTCTGTCTACGAACTGTCTAGAGAGTTAAAGATGCCATTACATAAATCCTATTCAACGCCAAGGAGATTAACAGTCCATATTATTACTCGTCTCTTGGAAAGTGACAATGTGTGACTTTTTTCGGACGTACAGTCAACCCAGTACAGTAGGACTATGTCATAGTGACGCTATAAATCAGATTGTAAGATATTTCTTACTGCTTGTCATTTTGACATGGTTCTAGAGTGGCCTAGGGTTCCAATTCGTTGACTGTACTTTTTCAGTACTTAATGTTGGATAAGAAATCGTAATAAACCGGATCATTTTTTTCTTGTTGTCACTATCAGAATATCCGGATTGTTACATATTTTTAAAAATGTGATCATTGAATAAGTGCGTTAGTAAGAAAGGTAATCGAGGCAATTAACTTGGTACTGTTACTGGCCACTGGTATACATGTTACCGTTAAATTATGAACCCCCGACAGATTATAATTTGACTAGGAATATTATAAACTAACTTAACCTAACCTTACCTATCCGTTTGTTTACAATATCGCGCGTTAGTTTATAAACTAACGGTACTCACAATTCTACGGTGACATACATATAGTCTGACAAGACAAGCAAACGAACGCAGTAACAGTAGGCTAGAGAGCACCATACTGTCTTTTTCTTATTTCTTTTCTAGTATTACCACCTCAAAAAAGGGATGGATATAGTATTTTTGTCCTGCTTGTCAGTAAGGCCGTAGAGATCATCGGTAAGCAGAGGGCAAAATCTGATCACCAATAGTTGGGCGAGCTAAATTGGTGCGTCATGAAGGCTATGGGACCGGTTGGGACACACGATTTCGAACGCCGATACAATATATTATACATACTAACCTTTCTCACGTCAATAGGAACTCAATTACTTGTTGCTAACCCCGTGTATAAGGGCTTTTGTATCAGCGTTCCATATCGTGTGTCTAGCGAGTCCCTGTGTTTTGTCTTATCGGCCATTCCTCTGCTAATGTATTACCTCTGTGTTATAGGTCGATATTAAACTTTTATATAACTGTGATCATATACCTACTATCATAGGCTATCATATGTTCATATTACACTGTCATAGGCTCGTCTTACTGACTCCTATGATCATAGTTATATATATATGATAGTGTAATATCGGCCATAGCTAAGTTTTACCAAAGTAAATACTTAGAACCGATATTATGTGCATCTTATACAATTCTGAGTTTATTTTAAAGAAACTGGCTTACAACTAAATACTAATGATCTCGTTTCGTTTTTGTAATACATATTGTAAGTGTAAATAGCTCTTTCAATCGTAGAACTGCGAATTATGAAAATGACTGGAGATCATAATTTTTCTTTATTGATATAGATTGAATGTCATGAGCTCTGTAAGAAACCCTGCAGTACCTAATAGCATGGGATTTTCTATACTTGCGGCATTTGATCAATTCTTTAATTTCGTTTCACTGAAATGTAACTAAATTGCAGACGATTTGTTGTACGGTCTACAGAGCCCTTTACATGAAGTACATGCATCTTTACATTAACAAATACTTTGACACAGATTTAATTGCAATGAGAAAAGCTTTTGTCTAGCTTGTCCTGGGAAAAAATACACAAAATTAGTTATGTATAAGCTAAGGTACTAACAATGGATTGCAAAGCAATTTGTGTGTAGAACTATGGATTGTACGAATAAGTGATTTATGTAGTGTTATGACGCATTTACACTGCTGTGTGTAGGCAACTTTATAAACATATTCGTTTTTCTGCACTGGTGTAGACGCAACATCTCACCAGTGTGGATGCATCATAATTATTTCAATCCTCAAACTTCAATTGTAGATTGGCCTTATACGAAATGGAGTTGTTATATTTTGTAGGAAATGTACAGAATAAAATGGCTTTTTGTAAAATGTATGTGTAAATAGTAATAAAGTATATTATATCTTATAGTGTGTTTATAATTTATCCAAAACACTCCCGTATTGTTAAGTAGGTATATTAGAGTGATATTTGATATATCCCAGTATCTGTTCCAACTGCATGCAAAAGCGTTGGTGGCCTAGCGGTAGGAGCGTGCGACTTTCAATCCGCAGGTCGCGGGTTCAAACCCCGGCTCGGACCTATGAGTTCTTCGGAACTTAAGTACGAAATATCATTTGATATTTACCAATCGCTTTTCGGTGAAGGTAAACATCCCAATAAGGCCTAGTTTACCCTCTGGGTTGGAAGGTCAGATGGCAGTCGCTTTCGTAAAATTAGTGCCTACACCAAAGCTTGGGATTAGGTGTCAAATGCGAACCCCAGGCCACATGGGAAAGAAGTATCTGTTCCAACTGCTCTGAGCAGTATAAACTAAGTCTACTTTGCTCAATTATTATTCATTATAATAAGTAATAACGTAGTGGTCGTATTTTAGCTTTACTTTTTAAGCGATACGTACATAAACCCCTGTAGAAACATTGGGTTATTATAAGGAACATATTACATTATCATATATACTATCATAGGTCTATAGGCCTCCCTTTTTCTCCGACGTGAAGAAATAGGGCGGCATATACTCTATGATCTTATATGTGTAATATGGGCCTAATTGCCAAGAACATGTTCTAAAAATATGCATCGCCATCTGCGCATCACTCCGCGCTTAACTAAACGATTATACCTAGTTACTTTCTCTCCAGAACGGTAAAATCAGATATTTTTCCACTGACTTATTAGTCTTATTACCACATTTATAGAATTATTTTATAGAATTATTCATTTTTTCTATTTATAGAATTATTCATATTTATTCGGTGGTAAACGTTCAGAAAGTACAGACGGTGTTTCACACATAGTCTGGGTTTTATTCATCAAAGATTGAAACTATTTAAACTAGGTCACACTAGCAAGTCTAGCATCACTAGTATGTACTGCTAATTTAATAAAATATGTACTCATACTCACACAAGTTATTCAATTTGTATTGTTCTTGTCAGGCCCAGTTTCCATTACTCAGTTCAGCGCAGTGGTTTCCTATCATAATAATAGGTACAAAGTCAAAGGTACTTATTAAATTAGTGGAAAACCTATACACTAACACCAAGTAGCTAGCGAGTACTGCTACCTTATACGCCTTATACGCTGTATTATATATACTTAAGAATTTCCATGAAATTTAATTCAATACATTATTATTACTACAAAAACTCAAACTTGTAAACTTTTGGTTTTTGGTGGTAAAAGCGTTTTGTTAAATGCTACAACTGCGGCTTGTGATAATACGTTTTCAATGTCTGGAGCAGGTGAGTTACCGCAAGAATCAAATGAATTGATAATAGAACCAAATCAAATAATATAATCACATGTTTTACACATGGTTTTATGAAGACACACCAATAACTAAAGCTAAAACAATGTGACATTTAGTTTGTTGTTGAACAAGCAGTAACGAAACGCGGAGTTTTTTTTTAAATAGCTCATACGTAGTTTGTATTTTATTTGAATGAAACGTCGTCTTGACAACCAATTTTAGTGAACAAAATGATTTTTTCGATTGTTAAATAATATGAGTATGTTAAATTATGGGTGATATTCACAAGATTCCGCCGCTCACAGCAGAATCCAAGGTAAGCATTGCATGCAATCGATATGTTTTGCTCTCGATCGTACCCGTGAAAGCGTATCAAACTAACGCATCGAAGGTTTATATTCGTCGATACGATAAAAATAGTTCTGAAAATGCATCGTCGCGGTGCCCTACCTGCACTAGGCCGACCTACTCTCCGTTATTAAGCCGCGAGCCCCAGAAATCTGTTATTTTGCAGGTTTCATTCAAGTTTTCAACGCCGATGGCCATAAATCAACTCTCCCATTGATTTTATTTTTGATTTATTTTTAGAACGTTCTTCCGGATGTCGTACATTCTCAACAGATTCCCGCGGAAGGGACCGCGGTAACTGATACAGGAGCACCTCAAATAGATACACCACATAATGAAACAGGAACTCCAGTCATTAAAGAGGATGACAGTGAAACGGAGTCTATATCGGAGCACATTCCCTCCAAAATGGAGTATTCCATTACGGAATCGGATAACGCCGGAGCGGCGCCGTCAGGGTTGCTCCAAGTGGGGCAACAAGACACAGATCCATCCCACAACAGCTCTTTAAACATGCCACTTCCACTCTCCCCCAGTGACAATCCTAGTACACAAAACCCTAGCAAAAGCTCATGGCCAGATCCTACATCTTCAGAAATTCATCATATAAGTGAAGAGAGCCCAGTTAATCTAGCATCTGAATCAGTATCCAAAGACACTCATGAAACCCTGCAAGCGGAGTTAGATAAATCTCAACATGATAAAACACAAGAATCTCCAAGAAGTGACAAATATCTTGACTCACTCAATGAAGAAACATATGCTAAATCAAATGCATCAGACAATGAAAAAGAGGTTGAAGAGCATAGTCAGTCTGTTTCTCCACCACTATCACTGTCTGTTGCAGAAGATTCATTGAAACAATCTAGTTCAGGCTCAGAAGAGATCATAAAGCTAGATATCCGAGGTCATGGCGCCCCGAAATATCCTTTGTCTGCTGCCAAAATAATTTTCGGGCCTCCTCCGGAAGGCAGTACTTTGGTTGACGAAGACATCCAGGCATTACCAGTATTCCAGACCCTTATGTCTCCCTTCCTTGTTGGGGCGGGAGAATTGAAATTGGAGCAGCTGTTTGATGAGAAAATAGAATCTCAAACAGAAATGGAGAAGGACAGCTTGTCAAGTATAGACAAGGTAGAACAGAGCGACTTGTTGGTAGAAGAGGTTGTCATAGACAATGATATGAAAGAAAAACAGGATGAGTCTATGACTAGCATGCCGCAGCCCAAGTCAATGGCGGACACCATGTCTTTCAGCACAATGACAACAGACTACAAGACAATATGCGAAGAGTTTCAAGCAAAGGTATGGGACCTGCAAGAGCAAATATTATTACTTTTCATGCACCTTGGTGTTGTTATTTTCTGTGCTTTTCTCCTGCTTAAACAGTTGGCTTCTCAGATGTACACTTTATTATTTGCAAGGAAGCCGCGCAATGTTGATATGGAATTGTTTTAATAAATTTGTGTGTTGAAATGTGTCTATGTTGTAGTTAGATTGGTTACAAGTATACGTAATAAGAGTATGGGTGAAATTTTAAATGATAATTTTGGTCATAGTTAATTGCTTGAATATAGAAAATGAATATACAAGGATATTAATGATGTGCAGATGAAACATTAACTTTTTTATAGAACGAAGAAATTTTATTTGTAAATCAATTGGTTATATTACCTCAAACCAATATTAGTTTCTAAAATAATGTATGTATTAATTTCTTCTGCATATCACCTAGATTTCCTAGATATAATAGAAACGTATCTAGGAATTGTTATTGTTTTGGGTGGCCAGGGATAAAACGTATATAAGTTACATTACACATCACTCACATCAGCTTCACTTAACCACAAACTAACCTACTTACTGAACATTACAATTAGGTCCCAAGTATACACACGTAAAGAACAGGAAAGTCACTTGTTTGTCTGTAGATAATATTGCACAGTTTTATATGCATGCGACTGAGGGTTCCCGTATATGCACTGTTATTGACACTAAACTGAGTAGGTTAGTTAGTTTTCCTGGGCTTTTTCCGCAAATCGACATCCATTGTGCCTATTTTGCGTGAAAACTGAGTAGGTATTCATAATCATTATGGCTTAGGCAAATAAAAAAAAAACTGTTTAGCGTGTTGCTTTTAGTACAGTCGCCATCCGATACATTGGAGCTGTCGAGGTGCTCACTAATATCTGAACATGCCTCTATTGTCAAAGCGATAGAGTGCATGTGAACAGACAATTTTTTTATTATCAGTATCAAATCAGCTAGTAATTCTGATTTGAGTGAGCCCAAGCAAGTCCAGATCTGGAAGAATCAGGTTTTTAAGATTTTTTTTTTGGAAAAAGCTCATGTTTAGATATTTGCGAGCATCTCGGAAGTTCCGATATATCTGGTGGCTGTACTAAACGCAACACGCTGAACTGTTCAGTTTAGAGTGTTGCTGTTTTGTAGAAATAATTTTGGGGGTATAGTGGTATAATCCAATTTATTGTTACCAAAAATACTCCGAAAGTTTCTTTTTTTCAATTTCTACCTAACTACAGCAAATATAAAAGTTATGATTGCAGAAGTCTAATAAAGTAAATTTGGGGTCTGTGTTCTAGTTTACCATCATAACTATACTAAACCATTTTTGATGGCTGATAACAAGTTTTGTGGTTCTGATGACAAATGTCTGAAAACCATTTAAGTTTTCAAAATTGGGGTACGGTCGCCTTCATAAATATATATGCATCTGTATTCAATTTTGAACCTTCTCCCTCTGTAATAAGTTTCGAAGTGTATAGATATTTATAGACGTGACTGTACTATAAAAACTCCAATTCCATTCATTAATACTTCCATTAAGTCTCTCTCCTTAAGATCCAGAACAGATTTGACTCTATTTCCGAAGCAAGCTCTTATTGTTGTTTAAAATTCAGTTTTTGATTTTTACTAAACATTATATTCTGGGTCTTGGGAAAAGAAAACAAGTCATCTGTTGTATACCAAATCTCACTTATTTTTAATTAAACTGGGGGTCCACATTTTGTATCATTTGCGTGTCTCATCGTCGCGAGTCAGAGACGCCTTCTATGCTCGTTAGTTTGAACACAAAAAAAATAGTAGCAAGCTGTATCTATGCTCTCGTACCTAACTGTATCTATGCTCTGGTACCTAACTGTCAATAGCAAAGGGCAGCAAATTCAAAAACGTAGCGGCGATGGGTTAGTCATCTATAAAAATTTTGAATTTCCTGCTTTTCCTTACTGACAAAAGTTATTTTGATAAGCTATACGAATGTGGACCTAATATCTAATTTCTTATATCCAAATTTGCTTGGTTGAAAGTAGAGTAGCGTCAGTACCGAGAGGTACTGACGCTTTAATACTAAAAATCGCGAAAGCCTCGAATGTACCAAGAATCCTCGTACTCCTCATACATAACCAGTCCCGTGAGCAAACCCTAGTTAGAAGATATGATTGGCAATTTAATGTTAGTCTTCACATTGGATACGGTCCTATACGCCGCTCCGGGGTACGAGCAGGACAGCGCTAAAACCATGGCACTGTCTTGCTCACTCCAGAGCGGCCATGGATCCGCATTAGTATGATGCGGGAAATCAAAGAAGAAACAAAAGATGTAGTGATTTTTGGTTGTCACAGTTGGCTGTGTGTCGATGTCGCATGCTTCCGTGTCAATGAACGCTTCTGTCCTTTCAGCTTGTGCATTTGGAGTCAGCTATCACGAAGCGCGACGCACTAATCGAAGAACTCACCGTTACCTTACAGCGCTCGGTCCGCGAACGCGACGCACTGGCCCTAGAAAATCAACACCTCTGCCATGAAATGGCACAGCGTGCCGAAATCTCTGAACATGACACTATCAAACAACAACTTTCAGACTATGCTAAATACGAAAGCATGCTCAAAGAAGACACTAAGTATTATTCAGCTTTAATGAGCAGCGGATCTTCCGCTAAAAGTTCAAATGGTGAAAAAGATAATGATAGAGAAGAAATGACTGTTAATTTCTCGAAATCCGACTTGAAATCTGACTCTGACGATTTTCAAGGTTTTGAAAATAAATTAAACGAAATTATGAATAGATTCGATGAGAGCATTGAAGAGAATTTGAGGAATAAGCTCAGAGAGAGTCTAATTCAAGTTTTGTGTGACGAAATCGCTAGGATACGTATAGATTCTGATACTGATGTTAAAGAACTTGAGACTCAGCTGCGGCAAGACAAGCATGCTTTCAATGTTGAAACAAGGCGGTTAAGAGAGCTGTTAGCGTCGGTCAAAGCTGGTAATGCTGACATTGACGAGTTGAGAGAGGAACTTGATCGGAAACATGAGAAGGAGATGGAGAATCTCAGGATGTACTTTGAGAAGAAATGCTCGGATATGGAAAGAAGGTAAGTTTGTATATTTATGTTTGTAGGTTAATAACCAATAAATCATGAAAATAAGAGCACAATTTTGTGACCTTCAGTAACAAGTATCTGAAAATATTTAATTAATATTGGTTCAAAATGATTACAGTAATTATATTGCATAAAAAGTACATATTCAATTTTAAATAAAAAAACTATAGGCGAGTGCAATAGGAGTAATAAATTGAATCGTAGATAGTACTCCCGAAACTGAACAACGTCAGCTACTTTTAAAAATAACATGTGTTTTGATTTTTATTAAACCTTCAATTGAAATTAAACACTTTAGAACGGATTAATCGTGTTTATTAACATCATGATCCTACGTTTCGAGCCCTTTACAGCACTCGTTTTCACAGGGTTAAGATGATGACCCACGAAAACTTCTTCTGTGAAAACGAGTGCTGTAAAGAACTCGAAACGTAGGATCATGGTGTTAATAAACGCGATTAATCCGTTCTAAAGTGTTTAATTTCAATGAATAACAATCGCGGTAACAGAAGACAATATTAAACCTTCAAGTTTGTTAGAAGACGCAATGTATTGCGAAGTTGGTCATTTTTGTACTATGACAAGAGACGTCAATTAGGCTGATGTTAACGTACATTGACAATACTATTTAGTTTGTATGAAAAAGGGAAAACCTATAGAGTATATAATTTATGTTGTTAATTCCACCTACGATTAAATTTGTTGCTCCTATTACAGGCCACACCCGATATATCGTCGACCGTAGGTTCAAATATGGAACGGTTCAAAAACAAGGATTTATTGAGAGGCAAAAGTCCGATCTACCTATTCCTCTTACTTGTAAGTCTAACCTTATGCTTTTGGCACAAGATCGAATTTCGATATATCTCATGCTCACAGATCCGACCTTATGCTTTTCATGTCGAGACATGTCCCTTACCCTACTTGAACCGAGTTGAACCCACCGTCGACGATATCTAAATGCTCAATAACTCTTTATCTCCAGTGACAAATCTATACCCATTACCATATCTGCTTAGATACTACCGCCAATAGACATATTGATCTAATATCAACTAGAGCTCGGTCACAAAATCTGTCCCTATCACCCCTCCAACGAATATCACAGGATGTATTGAATACCATGCAATACCAACCTAATCGCAAAGGCGCAAAGTTTACAATATTTATACAAGGACAGGCTATATTTAAAAGTCTCAAGGTTTAGCTCCAGTTGGGCTTAGTATTAAATGAAACCGATAGATGCTATAAAATTGTAAGTTATTATGAATATTTTATGTTTCATTGCTGCTCAGGCCAAGGCTGGAAAGAAGGTGAGAAATTATATCGATCTAGACATTGCCAATTATTTGGGCGGATTTTTATTTAGTTGTCGTTTTTTTTTCGCGTCAGATTTAACCTTTTGGCCGCCGGACCCTGTTCGCCAAGACGCTCACTCACACGCCAGAGCAAATTTTAAGTAAACAACTAATAAAAAGTTCAGGGATTGCAAATAGTGATATCGATATTCATAATTAAAGGTGGAATTCTTCTCAATTTGCCTTTTTTTATTTCCAAACTTAGATTTCTCTCAAAATTTCTAAACTAAACAGATTTACTATACAAGAAAATGTTGAAAATAAAGGACTTTATCATGAAAAACAACAACTAAACATTATCGAATCATGAAGTAATATCACCGCACTAGTCTGTACGAGTAGTCTTCTATACATGTCAACGGCGCGCAGGGCTCGTCTTTAGTTCCGACTGACAAATACTGTTTACGCGCGAGTTAAGTAATAATAGCGTCTGAGTCAACGGCATAAGCGCTTGTCGGTACGTAAACTTTATAAACCATAAGATTAGGGACGCGCATCGTGTCTCGATAAATTTACATACTTACCGGAGGGTTTTCGGAGAAAACTAACAGGTGGATTTAATAATATATATATACAGTATGTATCAGAATGAAAGGCAAAACAAGAAACCCGTTAATGTTTAGATCATAAATATGAGCATGGTACTTACCTAATTCATCAAAAATACGACAGGTTTTACGTGAGGTATAAAAATATACATTTATTATTATTGTGTTGCACCTCCCCTGTATTATTTGTTTACAATCTTATAAATGACATTTCTTAAATTACCAACTGACAGACAGGCGTCAAACCTTGTTGAAGTTTGGATTTTTACCTAGTTACAAACAAATAGTTAACAAAGCGCTTGCGCGTTGCCTATGACTACAGCCATTATTAAAATAATTACCTAGGTTACTTATAAACGGAACTCAAAGCGCATGTGTATTGACATAACAACGTTAATGTTAATTAGTTGCCCCTAGCTACATATCAACAGTACGCAATACGCATGCACTGTCAAAAATCAAAAACGTAAACAAACCCTATAGGATGTTACAAAAACCATTAACCGACTGCAAAAATATGGTCTTCGAGTAATTTATTTAGTAATTTTATGCCATAAAACATGTATTTAGGCACGTGAAATGCACGTCATTACATTGTACTCGAGTTCCCCGTCAACCAGTTTTAAGGTTTGCTCTTCGTTGTGATACATACTGTATATATCGGTTATATATATATATCGAGTTAAAATGTAGACCTCCGCTGTCACTGCGGTCAATAATTTATTCGGCAAATAAACCGCAATGGACAATTTACTGAAGAAGCTGCCTAAACTTTATCCATTATTATGCCTTTTTTTTCTACATATACCTACTTACTACGAGTAGTTACCAACAATGACAATAATTGGCAATTAAATGTTTGAACGCTTAAATAAAACCAGATTCGTGAAAACATATTCATTTTAAAAACTTGCACATCAATTGAACTTTCCCATCCCTAGCTGTCTTTTATACATGCCAACGGCGACAGTGACACGGAAAAATGTAGAAATTATAAGCATATTTTTTAAATCCTTTATTATGAAACAATGGATTCATATACCTGCTTAAAAAGTAAATGTATGAAAAAACAAAGGGTCAACAAGTTGACACGAGTACAAAATAATTTTTAAATTCTATTATTTTACCATTTAGTAAGCGGTTGAAACTTTGTCTTGTATACAAGACGACGGCGTTAGTGTATCGTACTATCGTTGTCTTGTATAGGTGACAACGGCGGTCAAAGGGTTAAATGAAATTTGGTAGGTATTTAAAAACATTATAGTTTAGGGGTGTCTGCCGGAGGGTTGTAACCATACTATATGCCTGGCAATGAGAATCGCGAGTTTTAATGCTTTTACGAATAAAATACAAAAACAATTGAGTTTAATAAATTAACAAATTTGATATATATTTTTTTACACCTTTGTTACCTGTTACCTGTCAAACGAACCACGATCCAGGTTTCATGGGTGGGGATCATTCTTACCTGTGTGAGAATACACATATAAGATACACATGAAAGAATTTTCAAGCTTTCGAATGAAAGGAAGGTCTGGCCCTCACAGGTTCTTAGACTACTACGAAAAAATTTAATGTTTTCAATTACGACGTATAACATTTTCGCTGTAGATTTCTGTTTTTAATATAGGTTTAGGTTTAATATGGATTCTGTTTTACTTTTTCGTTGTCTCTTTGTACAATAACACATTCCAAATATGTCATTATAACGGGTACGCATGATTTCGAGTCGCGTTCTACGAATGACGCATACAAATAGCTAATTAAGCACGGTGTATTTTAAAGCCATATACAAAAGCGTGCGACTTTCAACCCGAAGGTCGCGGGACGCGGGTTCAAACCTCGGCTTGTGCCAATTTATTTATTTATTTATTGAACAAATATTCATTAACATTACAGCTATCACCATTTCGCTAATAAATTAAATATAAATTAACTTAAGCAATTAGTGTTTCGAAACTATGTATGGAATATAATTTGATATTTACCAATTGTTTTTCGATGAAGGAAAAAATCGCGAGGAAACCGGACTAATCCTAAGAAGAACTTTACCTTGTGGGTTGGACAGTCAGATGGTAGTCGCGTTCGTAAAACTAGCGTAAACAAAGCTTGGGATTTGTTGCCAAAGCAGACCACAGCCGCGGCATAAGCCGGGAAAAGTAGGAAGAGGAGTTAGGCGGTGTAATTATTTTGTTAATATAATTCTATAATATATATATTTTTTTTTATGTTATCTGGCTTAATCAACTATTTCTTGTCTCTAGTTGCCATGGTTACGGTATCTTGGGTCACTTTTAAAATCACAGTTTTCATCATCATCAAAATTCATAAAACATGTTTTTTTTTATTAAATTGTAACTGTTAACACTCACGTATTTTTATCACAATAGGCAATAGGCGACGCAGACGAAACATGTCACGCCTATTGTGATAAAAATACGTGAGTGTTAACCGTTTAAATTATATGGTTTTTTTTGGTAGTTATATTCCCTTTCCATGATGGGCTATCTACCAAGCATGTCTGTAGAACATACAACGTTACTTCTAACAAACTGTGCTGCATTTGTCCCCTGGCTGGCGGAACAGAATAACAAAAAAAAAGTTTATTCACCCATTTGCGTTAGAATTTCTGCCACTATCGTCATTGACTTGCAAATCTTTGTGTACCCAGCTATTCCGAAGAGGTGTATCGCGGTCGCGCATGCGCGTCGCCTCAGTCTGCGTCGTCCCTGGAAGCACCCAACGAGGCGGGCGACTACCTTCGCAGGAGGACTAGGAGTGCAGACCTACCTTCTCTCACCAACGAGGTATTTATATCTAATTTTTAAATTTTGTTGCCCAAAAATATATTGCTGGATATGGGCTGGTTTCTCGATAACGCCGAAACCGACGAAAATGTCTAGTCAAATACTTATATCGGTTTACTCACGTCAATAAAGACGAAAATAGCTCGACATGTTTCGGAACATCCCGTGTCCCTTATTCATATGAAAGAGATGCGTTACGGAACGGACTTTAGAATGACAGTGACAACCTGTCATTAACATTATTGCCAGTGTAAGAAATTATTTCCAATGAAATCACGCGGCGCATGATCATATATTCCTGGTTAGGTTCCTGAACTGAACTGATTTAAATGCGATTTTCTCATCGAATGTTATCTGCCGAAATTGCTCTTAGATTGATTTAAATCACTAGAATTTGGTCGCGGTTTTATATTTTATTAATTTAGAGTAATATATATAGTCTGACAAGCAATAGAACGCAGTTACAGTAGGTTAGAGAGCATCATACTGCCTTTTTCTTGCGCTGGTAAAACCTGTTAAGTGCGAGTTGGACTCGCCCACCGAGGGTTCCGCACGAAGGATGCTTCCCTGCCAATTATGACCTTAGTAAAAATAGTAGTGGCACGGAACTCTCAGTGTGATTCAATTAAGTATACGGTTTTCGGAGTTTCTTCCTCTATTTGTGCTACAAGCTCTTTGCCAAATTTCGTGATTCTAGGTCAACGGGCAGTACCCTATACATTTTGATTCCCATTGCAAATGTATGGGAAATGCGACATAAATTGCGTTGACGTAGAGGTTTGGTTTTTTTCACAGCTTCAAAGAACCGCAGACTTGTGCATGTTGTATTAATTTCAACTTGCTACCTGTACGCGTTCCTGAGATAAAGGGTCTTGACAGACAGACAGACGGACAGGCAACAAAGTGATCCTATAAAGGTTCCGTCTTTCCTGAGGTACCCTAGAAAGGGATGGATATAGTTTTTTTGTCCTACTTTTACTGCGATCGTTTGTCAGACTATAAAATGCCCATTCCATGTTTCCAGATGCCGCCGCTAGAGTTCGCAGTGAAACAGGCGAACAGACGGGCAGACATACAGCAGTTGGATGATCTGAAGGCGGAACACACGGCGCTTGTGAAAGAGATGCAAGATCAGCACCGGTTGATTGTCACTGCTTTACGAGAACAGGTTCGTCATATGTTTTGTAAAGTCGCTGGCTCAAAGCGAATAAATTATACTCATATAAAACTGAATTTCTTAGCGCCTGAATGCAGGTTTCCTCGCGATATTTTCCTTTTTAACGAAATAATAAATTACCTTTTTATTTTCCATTTAACTTACAAAACATTTATATCTTGGACTAGGTGATTAAAATTAAACACATAAACAAACATTAAAATACGTGAGTGTTTACCGTTGAAATTTTAATGGCAGTATGCTCCCGAAAGCTTAAATTATATGCACATAAACAAAACGTTTCTTAAAGATTAATATGCGTCACACTTATTGTTTAATTATTTTATATATATAAATATAATATCTCTAATTGAGATATATATTAATACAAAAAGTTAATTAAAGGGACCCCTTTTGCAAGGTATAAGCTTCCAGATTCTTACACTTACTTCTGTCTAGATTTCTTTGTCGCTAGCATTATATAACTTTCTATCCTATCTGTGAAAACCTGTAATTTCTTCAATATCCTTCCCGTTTGTGTCCCGATTTCCCAAAGATGGCTAGACCAATTCGATTAATTCGCTTAAGTCAACCTCATTATACGTCATTATTTTCCATCAGATTAACCAGTTAAAAGCGCATGTGCAGACAGCAGAAAACACAGAATCTAACGTCTCACTCTACCAGCAAGACATCGACTTGGAGCTAGAAAAGGTAGGCAATACTTTAAACATTTGGGTATGTCCGACAGTTTCATTAAAACACGCTTCAAACTATATAAAGCAAAAAAACATCAATATTGGTTTAAAGTCTGCCACGACTACGCGATGGCCATCGCTTAGAGCGGAGCACTGCATCTCGCTCTTTTCCATGAGGAGCTCGCTCGCTCTCTGTCTCGCGAGGGTGTGGCCAAGGTCAAGTAACTAACCGTTGATAACTATCGGAGTGTCCTAGGTGAGCGGTTGCGTAACGATCAGCCACATAGGATACTTCCATTATGTATCAATCATTTGTTTTTACCGCCCTTTACATACACGGCGTAACTTTGCGCGAAAGAGACAACGACAAGCGGCGGCTATAGGTGAGAGCGAGATATCGCACTCGTGGCTAAGCCTTGCGTCTTGCTTCCTTGATCAGAACGAACTTTAAAAAGTCAGTTCGAAATTCGAATCGAATATTGAAGCTTCTAAACGGTCGTGTTTTAATGAAACTGGTATGATGTCATACCAAATTAGTTTTGGTGTTGTGAATAATACATTAAAATGAGTGTGATAACATTCTAACTAATGTATATAAAAGAGCAATTTTACAGAAATTCCTTATAAAATGTACTTATCCTTATAGCAGCAGAGAGCCCTACCATAGACTACGAAAATTGGCATTGACGGAATAACCTCTTTATTACTCGAATAAAATAAAAATAATAAATAAATAAAAATTCGTAGTAGTAGGCCAAAAGCTGAGCGGGTAGGGTGTTCAAAAAGACCTTGATATGCACATATTGTAACAACAATATGGTCGTGCCAAGATAATTTTGAACATCTTGCCCGTTTAGCTACTTCTGCTGCCGACAGTATATTTTGCTCTTTGAGTAAAATGTCTCACGACACTCTTAATCTTAAAGAGACTGACTTATCATTTTATATTCTGCGACTGTTTTCCAATACTTTATTGCATGATCATTTGGTGATTTGAGAATTGAAATCTAAATTTTATCAACGTCATCAAAAGGTGTCAGTCATACGTCACGAGGGTATGGCAATTCTTACACATTCCATTTGAATCTTTATTACCTTATTTATTGAAATTTTGGATAGACAAAAGATCAGAATATTTGCAACTATGCTGTTTACACTTTCTCCTTAAATTCTGTATATAACTTATTGCTCATTTCTACTGTTAGTGGATTAATATAGTTATGTGACATTATCAGGCTAAATGTACAAATGTCGCGTGTCAATAGAGTGATAAGTGATAACATATGAATTACATCATAAATCGTCCTTATTGAACACCGATAAAAACGGTAGCTTTTCCTTGAAAACGTCACATTTTAACGCAATGTAAATTGATTGTGCACAATTCTTGTTACTTTTAAGTGTAATTAGCACAAAATGTAGCATTGAAGCAAAAGGCACTGATCTTTTAATGTTTCTTATAGAGGACCATTTTTAACGTGCGTACTTTATAGGTTACATACCTAGTTACCTACATCTATAGTATTTTTACAAGCCAAACATGTCAAAAGCTAGCCATATACGTTCGGGTATATCCGCCGGATCTGTAAATTAACGTATGTTAAAGGACCATGGGCAAATTTGTATGGAGGGTGGCCCCAAAACCAACACAGATGAGACTTACGTCTAACAAGTCTTATTGTCTGCTTCATTTCGTTATACGGGCAACAATTTGAATTATATTGCAGATCTGAGATATTCGTATGAAAACGCGAGTAATCTAAGTAACAATATTCACAACTGCTCGGCGATGATGGCTGATCCACGCAGCCTTTTGTTTTGTTAGGTATGCGTTACGCATACTACTCGGGTGCATTTATGTACCAAGGACAAAAGTCTAAATATCTCAGTTCTGCAATGGAAATCAACTTGATGTCCATATAAAGGAAATAAGTCAATAAAATACCTATCAAATGAGATAACTCAGCTCTGTTGGGTTTGGGGCCAATTTGCACATGGTCTTTTGTCTGGCGGGTACCCGGCGGCCCGAACGTATAAGGCCGGCTAAAAACCGACTTTTGGTGCATTTGTGTCTTGTGTAGTAAGATAACTTCAGATGTGGGTATATGTGCTATGTAAGGGCACGCATTTTAAAAATGGATGATTTCTACTCCAACGTCAACTGTAAACACCTATGATGTATCCGAATTGGTTCCCAAAATTTTGCTTTAGTGAATAACTATGCTAGCTTGCTTTACTAATCTGATAAATCTTAAAAATATATGTTTTAGTAGGTACCTTGTCTGATGATTATATTTTTGTCTATGACTATATTTGTATATTGCATCCAATTTAAAGATAATAAAATATATTGGAACACTTCCTACAATTTCAGTATCTTTACAAACTTTATTAATTTTAAAACATATTTATAAGCGCAATAACAAGAAGAACAAACCTCTATTATAAAAAAAAATTGATGGGATATATATAATTAATTTAAATATTATATTTATTTATATATTTTAAATTTTTTTTTTATTAATTTAAAGTATGTATTTTACTAAACTGGATGGACAAACTTTTTGTCTGAAATAAATGAATTTATTTATTTATATATTTGTTCCACATATATCATAGTGCTTTTAACTTAGGTATCCGTTAGGTATACTTAAATATACATTTTATAAAACGTTTCACGAATTATTACTACCATTTATAATTTCCTTAAAAAATCCGGTTTCCTTTTTTTTGTGAGACCCATTATTTACCCCCACGTTTTTGCATAACTAAAAAGTAAGTACAGCAATGAAATTTCAAGAAATGCATGCTATATCCCAATATTCAAAGAATTGGTTTAACTAAACTGTCAAAATTTCGGGAACGGATTCGAAAATCAACCCTGCGCCCCACGCATAAGGTTGTAAATACAATATCTAATGTCTCTCTTTTCCTGCATGGATTGCACTAACCGTGTGCTACTAAACCGGGCTTTGGTCGTAAAGGACGACTTTGAGAAGCGACTGCACGAAGCCAAGCAGGAGGTCATACAACAGCTGCAGGATCAAATACAGGTATGTACTAAAGTGAGCCTTAGCTCTTTGCAATAAGGTTCAAGATATACGTCACTGTATTCACTGTACGGTAGGCGACACAAATTGTATAAAGTTAAACACTAAACTGGGCCTTCACTAGTTGTAATAAGACTTATAAGGTTCATGGTATACGTCACTGTACGGCAGGCTGCGTAAGTTGATTCGTAAGTTGCGTATGCAATCCTGCAATTGTTTGGTACTTAGTAAAAACACTCTAAAGTGGGTCTTATATGTTTGTAATAAGTTTAAACGTATACGTCATTGTACTGTAGGCTACATAAGTTGATTCGTCAGTTGGGTTTGCAATCTTGCAATTAATACCTAAGTAGTACTACCACAAAATAGGTGGGTGCAGTTCATAAAATAAGGTACAATTTTTTTGAGAAGACTTGCTTTTTAGAGGAAATCGAGACCATCAAAATCTTTTATACTAATGTATATAATGTTTTTCCATCGTGGAAATTCTGGTTACGCCATAACAGCCGAGCGTTGTTTTACTATTTGATTTTTTGCATATCGACTGCATACGAAATGTTCAAAAAAGTTTGAACCAATAGCGATGTGTTCAATTTTATAATTGAAAGAAAAATGGAAAAATTATCCGTGTCGAGCGGGATTCGAACCCACGACCTCTCTGAACAGCGATCAGATCGCTCTCCCAATGGCAGCTACCGTATTGTCGCTCACCAGGCGGCGCCACTCATGCGTGGCTCCTGTGTCAGTATGAGAGAAATGTCAAAGTGACGTTTGAAATTTTCCCGCAGGACCCACGTTCCACTAGCGCTCCTAGCGGAAAAACGACTCGCGGTAATCCTCATTGAGCTATCGGTGCCCGCTCGACCCCGGCGATTGTTTCCACTATTGCTTTCATTTGTTTATACGCCTTAGGGAGACGTGTAGCGACATTTTACCGAAAGTATTAAACACTTGTATGGCATCGATGTTCTAAGAAATTTTAGAAATCATCGATAACAATGCGCTAGGAATCCATTGGGGTAGGGCGGGGTGGTGGCTTGTGATTAGGGTTTGCATTATTCGTCCAATTTTAGTATTCGAATAATACGAATACTTCGATTTTCAATATTCGAATATTCGAATTTTTCGAATAAAACGAATATTTTTGAAAAACAAGTCAAAATAATGATTTTAAGTAGTGTAATTGTTAAATATGTAGGTATGCTTTATTCCTTTAACATTGTTACAGGAACAAGAGCGATTGGTTGACTATTCCTAATGTTGGTATCTAAGCTTTTCCCAAAAAAAATCCCGAACACCTAATGCTTCCAGATCTGGACCTTCATGGGCTCATTCAAATCAGAATCACGAGCTGATTCGATCCTGATAATAAAAAAATGACCCTAAATTTCCATTTAAAATTTAAGTTTTCATTACGCCATGCTCAAAGTGCATACAAAAATGTGGCGAAATAGAAAGGATTTTTGTGGTATTTTTTTTAACTATAAAGATTCAATCAGATCGTGATTCTGATTCGAATGGGCACAAGCGAGTCAAGATCTGGAAGAATCAGGTTTACGGATTTTTTTGTAAAACACTACTCTACTACCCGCAACAGTTCAGATCCTTTTCAACCTTAACCTTATCCACATGTTTGAGTTAAGCAAATGAATAAAGTATATTTTTATTTGAATCATTTTTGTATTGATACTTGTTAAGACTGCAAAATATAAAATGGTATGGTAACAAGTAACAATGCCTAGGCGGCTAATTAAATTTTAACTGACGTGGCTTAGCTCAAGTTGACGTAGAATAATTGGTTCACTATAAATCGCTGATATGATATCTCTAAAAGTAATAAAGATAAGTAACGTAAAAGTAAAGGTAAGTGTGATATGGTCTGAAGAGAGTGTAAACTCAATCAAAAATTGGTGCATACCGACTGTACTGTGTAAAACCAAATAGTATTTACCGATTAAGTCAAGTCAATATAATATACATGTCATAGAAATAAGGCACTGGGTGTATAATTACAGCATGCACGAAAATTTTAAACTAAGAGCAGGATCTATTTCTTATGCAGTGTGCTTACTGCTTACCATGGGTTGTATTCAATTGCGACTGCGGTCACACAGCTACATAAAGTACTGATTACAAAAAAGTTAATGAATGAAATGAACGTTAGTGTCAATGAAAATACTACTAGATATATTTTCATTGGTATAAAAACTTTTTTGTCTATTTTACAATTCACTGTATTCACTGTTGCCATCGGTACGAAAACAGAACAGTGCTTAATTTCAAAATCTCTATCTCATTACAGGACAATGTTGTTGTGTGCTAACTTAACCCTAGTGGGACGACCTATATAACAAATTACGTAGCAAGTAGCCGAATTCTCAATCCTTTTACCAATTATAGTACGATATTTGGGTGGTTTTAGAAGATTTAATTTTAGGCTTTTTTTTACTTCGAATTAAAATCTGTTTCCACGGAGTTATTAAAGTGAAATACAATTAAAACAGGCATTTTATTACAGGTCTTCGTAAAAAATAATAATTTCTGAATAAAATCTGCACTATTCGAAATATTCGTTTTATTCGAATAATGAGTGTGGTAGTATTCGAATAATATTTATGGCGAATAATTCGAATATTCGAATATTCGAATTGCAAACCCTACTTGTGATCCCCCGCAAAAATCTGACTATTTTTGTATAAAAAAAGACAGACGTAGCCAGTCTAGTTGGTTAAATAGTAGGTTAACCATTTCCACGCCAACCTTAGCGTGGAAATGGTTAACCATTGATTATACTTCCGTTCTAAAAAAACATAAATATTTATTCCCCATAACGCTATCAATTACTTACAAATCCTCTATAAAAACGCTATAAACTAAAGACGCGTTTACACTCATAACCCATATCTACTAAAATGAAGAGCTTTCGAGAAAGATATTCAAAAATATACCTTGGGCTCATACAATTTACGTTTAAAATTGCACGACGCGAAGTTCTTTCAAATTGCGCAAGTAAGTTTTATATCGGTATGGGACTAATTCAAATTGGTCTACAAATGCAAAATGAGTCGTATTTTCATGCGTACAGAATTCATTTTCTTAACTCAGATGAGTGGGACTTTAGTCGTTGCTGCGTTAAGTTGTTCCTTCGCAGCGTAAATATTTGTGATTTATGGGTTTAAAGCGCAAAAGTGGTGATTCTGAACGCCAAATATATGTTAACAATTTTAGACTCTATCCCATGGTAATAAGACGAGAAATGCGTAGATATTGTTGTCGTTTATTTTGTAGTGAATCAGTTTATTGGGTTAACAGTGATTATGAGAGAAATAGCGTATTTCATTCATTAATTCAGTGGTGTCTACAAAGTTTTTTTTTATTTTCATTTATTCCGTTTGATTATTTTTAGCCTAGCAAGACGTGTAGCTAGAGAGATTTTCCAGTTTATTGCTTTCCGAATCACGCCATGCGCCACTTTCGCACTTACATACTTGTTAGAACGTGCCAGCCATGGTGATAGTCGATAATAGTAGTTTATGCAACAGTTCTATAATAAGAGTTCTGAAAACTTAAGGCTCGCCGTTACAAAACGAGACGAAGTCGAGTTTTGTAATAATAGACCCGAGAGTTTTAAGAACCACTTATGAGCTGTTGCATACGCTAGTTATTCTACGACAGCTAAAATAGCGAAAAAAGCTAAATCACAAAAGGTGGCAGAATGTGAACGATGTCGTATGCCCACTAAAGAAATTAAAAAAAAACAACAGTGCTCATATATTGTATGAAAATCCATAGGAGCAGGGCCATAGACAACGTTATATTGTATACTTTTTAAATATCGCTGTCACTTATCTTATTGACAGATAGAAGTGCTGGAGTAGAAAAAAATCTTAATAGACTATCTGGTTGCATCCTAAACCATTCAATTAGGTAGGTATATTATAGATAGGTTTGGTTCTTTCCCAAGTGCGGGTGTAAAACAATCAGGTGGCGCCATTATTTCGCTGTTTACTTGGTACAGTCATCAGATATATCGGAGATGCCAAGGTGCCAAATATCTGAACACAGGAGAACACATAAGAGAGGTATGGGCACAGCGGATGCATATCGTTTAGTGTGTTATGGCACAGCACAACGAATGTCGTCTCGCTCAAATCTGGAGCAGAGCCCATCTGGGGAAGTACCTCCACCTTACAGAAAACCGCAGTTTAATAACACTAGACCCGACTCATAGTGTTGTGTGTCTGTTGGTGAGTAAGGTCGCCAGAGCTCCAAGAGGATTCACTGTGTTGACAGCTGGGCCACGGAGCAAAGCTTGCCCCTTTAGCTGTCAACACAGCGAATCCTCTCTTTTTTTTAAAGGTTCGGCAACGCGCATGTAACACCCCTGGAGTGGCAGGTGTCCATAGGTACGGTGATCGCTTACCATCAGGCGGGCCCTATGCTTGTTTGTCACCGTCGTAGTATTAAAAAAAATACGCCTCTATTGTCAAAGCTTTAGGGTCCATGTTCAGATATTTGTGAGCACTTCGGCGGTTCCGATATATCTGATGGCGACTGTACCTATTTGTCGTCAGTAGTCACATTTCGGTGGTCGATTATTTATAGATTTTACGCTTCTATTACTCTGTCGTCTTTTCTATGGCTAATACGATTTCCATTTAGATCGAGAACCTTCGATAGTCCGATGTTTTCTCACCGAGGTTTCGTGCGTAAGATTTGAAAATCTATCTAGTAAGTAAAATTCGGAGTACGAACCTTCGAACTCACGACCTCCGGTTCGATAATAGCACAACCTTGCTAATCTGCTATTTCACTCACAATCTTTGTCACTCAGTAGCTTAAGATTTTAAAGTCGTTTTATTTTCGCAAGCATCTTACATACAACAGGTGTTTGTTATCTGCTAACTCACTCACTATCTTTGTCACTCAGTAGCTTAAGATTTTAAAGTCGTTTTATTTTCGCAAGCATCTTACCAGTTACATACAACAGGTGTTTGTTTTACTGAGTTATAGCGTCGTACTGATTAAAGAGACCTCCGGATGTCACAGTCTCGATAATTCGATTCGACGATAACTACACCGAAGATATTTAGTACTATCGAAAAAACTTACCTTTACTCAAAAATAGAGATGTCGAATTGTAATTTTTGGTCATTCAATTTGTTACGCTAATACTTCGAGGAGTACCGATTCTGGAAGGGCATTGGATTCATATCAATCTGATCTAATGATGGGATCCATGGAGGAAGCGAACAGTTCAAAGTTAAACTTTACAGAGTGTTAATTTTGGTGTTTTTCGCCGTCAATGGAACTTACTAACGATGCAAACAAAAGGAATCACATGTTTTGTCACTGTTGCTCCTTGTATTTTCAAATTACCTCATCAAACACCGCTGAAACGATTTACTACTGAAACTGTCGTATTATCGTAACATACGAAACATAAGATAAAAAACTTAATCTTGGAGATTTCATTAAAAACTTAAAAGTGAGGTTATTACGATCAATATGCCGGTTTGTTTACATTACTTGCAAGTTGCATTGACGGCGATTTTAAGACAAGTATTTATCCTCGGAATTCACTAATATCCCTACTAATATTCCGTATTAAATACGGTACTTTTTCTACAAAATATTTGTCTGGAAAGCTACAAGTCTCCGATCTTCAACGCGGGAGAGCAAAGTGGCCAGTTTCCGCGTACCCTCCCTTGGCCAGCGGCCAGCGAGGAAAGTGCCCATTAATACACAGCAAATAGAACAAGGCTTAGTCCCCGTCACACTGCCAAATTGGCCGGTCTATTCCTCTACGAAACTGTACAAAACTCATTCACGACTTTATCTACAACTCTTTAAGGTTTAATTTAGAATGATCGCGGTTTAGTCGTTAGAACGTTTCCGTTTTGAGGAGTACGAGTTTTGATACAATTGATTAAAGACTTTATAATCAAAGTGTTACGGTTGTATTAAGAATGCAGTTGTTTATAAGTGTAGTACGTTTTGTTAGTGATGCAGTTTTTTTTTATTTGAATTAGCTATGGAAATAAGGATTTTAAAATCAAGTTCGTGACTGGAATCTTAGAGTGATAAATATGAAAATAAGGATTGAGACTTAGTGTAGTTTTTGTGTGTGTAGTGATATAATTCTGTGTTTAGTTAATAAAGTGTTATGTAGTGGACAATAATATGTGGAGTAATGCCTGATCGTAATCACCTATTTTTCTACAAGCGACGAGTAAGTACATTTTTGTAGAACAAAATGTAGTTCATCATAATCATGATATTTATACATACGAAGAAAATAATATTGTTTTTTATTTGTTCCATGGAAACTTAGTTATTTCAATTTTAAGATACATCACGGCTTTCGTTGCCTAGTCGGTAGTGACAACGCTCTCAAAGCTAAGAATCGCTCGCAAAGAATGTCTCCAAATATTTATTTCTTATTGACTATAGTGAATCGCCGGTAAGTTAATAAAATAAAAAAACATTTTAGTATTGTCACAAACCTTAACTTAGAAATATCTTAAGATAGTCTTAACTAGATAATCGATTTAGTGTTAAAATTTACGCTTTGATCCCTTAATAAGGCCTAATTTCACTTATTAGTAAAGTTTCAACAGTCTTCCATAAAAAAAAACAGAGCCTGCCTGAAATCTTCGGACTAAGTTGGCCGTGATATAAACAGGAAGCAGTGAAGTATTTGACGCCTTAGATTATTTTATCAATATATATGTATAAATGTATGTATGCAATATGTATGTATGTTCGATCGCTGCATTGCAATGACCTGTTTCGAGGTCGACACAGATAACGAACCCTCTTATCAACCCACTTCAAAAAGGGCTAGGTTTGCGTTTACATGACATGACATGATGCCAACCTCCATTTTCAGGGTCCCTTGCCTCGAAAAGGAAAAACGGAAACCTTATAGGACCACTTTGTTGTCCGTCCGTCTGTCCGTCTGTCTGTCAAGACCCTTTATCTCGGAACTCGTAGAGGTAGCAAGTTGAAATTAATACCACATACAAAGGTCTGCGGTCCCTTGAAGCTGTAAATAAACCAAACCTCTACGTTTTTTACAACTTCAACGGACCGCAGACTGTACGTAGTATTAATTTTAACTTGCTACCTTTACGCCCGAGATAAAGGGTCTTGACAGACAGACGGACGGACGGACAACAAAGTGATCCTATAAGGGCTCCGTTTTTTCCTTTTGAGGTAAGGAACCCTAAAAATAGACGAATTTATATACGGTCGAATTGTACGTATTTCGTGTAGTTACTTACCTCCTATCTCTCAAGCTCATTTTAAGTGTTATTACCCATTACTTTACCACTCATAGTATCGACATGCTTAAAGTGGCCCAGACGCCACACGCGAACCACCAAAATTTAACGGCCTCCTAGCCTAGCTGGTAGTGACGAAGCCCGGGTTTGAATCCTGGTCAGGGCATTTATTTGTGTGTTTAACACGAATATTTGTTTCTGAGTTATGGATGTTTTCTATGTATTTATTTAAGTATTTATCTATTATATATATCGTCGTCTTTCGTCATCGTGGTTATTGAGCTTACTGTGGGATTAAGTCGATTTGTGTAAGATTGTCCCATAATATTTATTTATTTAAAATTAATTTAGGTAATACAGTTTCGGCAGCTGACGGCGGATACATTCGATTAATATCTGTTTAAAATTAAAGTTTAGTAAACACAACACTAACAAAATAACTGAAACATATTTGTTAACAGTCAAAGGGTGAAGTTCCTTTTTTAATTTGGTTGAAAATCAGTTCGCGCCTCCTTAAACCGAGTATCGTGTCTAAGGTACGTCTAATAATACCCATTACTCGACCACTCATCGTATCGACGCGTTGGCTCGCTGCCAGCGCTTGGGGGACATTTTTCGCGCGTCTGACCGCGTTTTTGACACCGCGCTGTCTAGTCCCGCGCTTTTTTTTATTAGTGAGATAATTGAGATCATCTCACTAATAAAAAAGTTAGGTTATCTGATTTTTATCTGGCTTGTAAAGAAATGAGGATCATAAATTTAAATAGATGTCATATATTAATATACTTATATCGGGTTACTCGCGTCTATAAAGTCGAAAATAGCTCGACATGTTTCGGAACGGTCCGCGTCCCATAATCATGAGTGTGCGCAGAGCAATCGCCGCAAGCGCTTCTCACTCATGATTATGGGACGCTGACCGTTCTGAAACATGTCGAGCTATTTTCGACTTTATAGACGTGAGTAACCCGATATGAGTATATTAATATGTCTAATCTTTTTCTATTTAGTTTTCTATTTAAAGATGTCATATACTAATAAAAAGAGGCCAAGTGCGACTCCCCACCTAGAGTTCCGCACACAGGTGGCACGGAACTCTCAGTGTGCGGCAATTATACGGTTTTCGTATTTTCTCCTGTACTTGTGCTACAAGCTCTTGCCTTTTGCCAAATTTAGTGATTCTAGGTCAACGGGAAATACCCTATACCAGCAGCTGCCAGAAACGCTACGTATCTATGCAAAGTCGAAAGCCAGCCATCTACGTTCAGGCAACTAAGGTCCGACCGAGATCTCGGTCTCGGTCTCAGCCTCGGCCTATAAGGGCCGAGATTCTCGGCCCTGACCGAACCTTCTGTCTTGACCCTTTTTGCGATTTTGGTGGGTACTCAACTCACCAGTATTTTAAGCAATTATAATGCGTACCGTGTTATCGTACGTAATGCAAGTTATAACTCTTTTCTCAAGCTTTAGCTTTTAATGTAGTGTTTTAGTGATGGCTATATTAAACAACAGTTTAATCTGGACTATTACATGTTTTTTAATGAAAAATGCGCGTTTTTTCGTGTACATTATAAAATCTCGGTCTCGGTCTCGGCCGAGACAAAAATAGTAGTCTCGGTCGGACCTTACAGGCAACCCGTCAGATATGCAGAGAATGTCCGCCGTCCTTCCGCCAGACAAATCTACCATATGGTTAGCAGATCCTTCGGATATGTCCAAACGTATATGGCGAAGTAATAGCTAAATTCATTTTGCGACAAGACGCTTGTCAAGCGCCGGGAAGATTTTTATTTACATAATTAAAATGTAGATTTATTTAACTGAATAAATTGTAAGTCTCAATTTATTTTACAATTTTTACATGTTAATATATATTCTTTTTTCAACTCCAGTACTTCTATATATCATTTAGATGACTGACAGCGATATTAAAACAGTAGTTTATGCAACAATGATATAATAAGGGTTCTTAAAACTCGAGGGTCGCCGTTACAAAACGAGGCGAAGCCGAGTTTTTTAAGAATAGACCCGAGTGTTTTAGGAACCAATTATGAGCTGTTGCATACCCTAGTTTTTCTACGACAGCTAAAATAGCGTAAAAAGCGAAATCTAGAAACGTGGCAGAATAGGGAAGATGTTGTGCCCACTATAGAAATTAAAAAAAAAATCAACAACAGTGCTCATATATTGTATGAAAATCCATAGGAGCAGTGTTCTTATGGAATACCACAGACAACGTTATAATGTATACTTTTTAAATATCGCTGTCAGTCATCTAATTGACAGATAGAAATGCTTGAGTAGAAAAAAGTATATATTATAACGTTGTCTATGGTATTCCATAAGAACACGGCTCCTATGGATTTTCATACAATATATTATGAGCACTGTTGTTGTTTCTCTTAATTTATATAGTGGGCACAGCATCTTTCCTATTCTGCCGCTTTTCTAGATTTTACTTTTTACGCTATTTAAGCTGTCGTAGAAAAACTAGCGTATGGAACAGCTCATAATTGGTTCTGAAAACTTGAGGGTCGCCGTTACAAAACGAGACGAAGTCGAGTTTTCTAATAATAGCCCTTATTATATTACTGTTTCATACTACTATTGTATTATGCCACTGGGAATAGTAAGTAACCAGCTAACCAGACAAATCACAGTTAATTATAGACTATTTATTTTCCTCAAACCCATAAACATATTAGTAAATGAGTTTGTTATGCCATATTTTGTGCTGGTTTTAAGTAAAAGGTCCCACTTAATCGGTTGTAGATAAGGTTCATTTCTAAATGATTCTTTAAGGAATAAGCGCTTTATCGATAACTGACAAAGTCGTACCTTTTAATAAAAACAATCTCATATTGTTAGGAATAACTATTGTGAGGACCAAGTGTCCGGTGATAGTAATGATAAGGAGGTCAAACAAGCCATGTTTACCGCCAGTGTAATATTGACTCTTGTGATATCGGGACGTGATTTTCTGTGACATTTTAAATGATTTAAAGTTTTGTAAATCTGGTGAAATTGTGTTAGTGGAATGGCAGGGTTATGTGTAAGTTTTCATTGATAACAACTTACAATTTTATAATTGGAAGAATAATGGAAAAGTTCTCCGCGTCGAGCGGGATTATCTGTGCCAATTGAGCTATCGACGCCCGATCGACTCCGGCGAATGTTTCCACTATTTCTTTATATATCTAAATATAGTCTTCTCTTTCCGCGATTGTAGTTCATTGAAATTAAACACCTTACGTTACGTTTCGAGCCCTTTCAGCACTCGTTTTCACAGGGTTAAGATGTTGTAGGATCATGGTGTTAATAAACGCGATTAATCCGTTCTAAAGTGTTTAATGTCAGTAGTAGGTAATTATATAGCGCTACTTAGAAGTCTTACTACCGCTGTAAGGTACGCGGTATTTGGATGCGAACAATCTTAGATATTTCTATTAATATTAATTTCTCTTAACAGGTTCTCGAGTCTTATTTATTCTATAGGTTAGTTGGACAACTCTCGGCGAGTTGCTAGACTCTAAATAACTTTTTTCAAATTTCATTACTGTGAGTGTTTTTACCACAAGTCTCTTGGTTTCCATCTTTAAGTCCATTGTTAATTTGAGCTTTAACTTAGATTTGGAGCATAGTTCTCGTCATGAGTACAGTATATTTTTCGTAACTACAAGCCTATTTTTGAAAATGCCCAGTTGACCCATCACGTAAAGGGAATACAACTACCAGAAATAATCACGTATTTTTTAATTTTAATGTCATAAAACGGTGATTTTAAAAGTGATTCAGGGAACCATGGGTACCAGGGTAGCATGGCAGCTAGGGACAAGAAATTCTTGATTAACCCTTGTTTTCCAATTTAAGCCTTATTCGTTAACTAATAAGGTGTATTGTGCAGGTGCTGCTTTCGGATCCTGACGCAGAGCTTTCTAGCTGGCCGCTGGAACTGGTCGCGCTTCGGGACAAGATACACGAAGCAAGGCCCGAGAAAGAGGTTAGTAAATAAATACTAAATAGCTACATGCATACTATACCTACTCATTCCATTTTTTTTAAGGGGTAGATCATTTATTTTCTAAATATATACAGTATATACATTTCCTCGTTGTATCGCAATGCTGATACGTTGTGCGAGGAAGCCACCAGCTCTTCGGTCACCAGTAACATGAACTCAAATTATAACATAGGCGGGAACAAAAATAGGTTCAAAATATGTGTTTGCTAAATGAAGTAAATTGCATTTCTATTCAAAATCTGCAACAGATATTCTTCTTCCTAGCGTTTTCCCGGCTATGTCACGGCTCAGACAGCTTGTGGTCCGCTATGGCTAATCCCATACAATACAACCCAGAGGGTAAACTAGGCCTTATTATGATTAGTCCGGTTTCCTCACGATGTTCTCCATCACCGAAAAGTAATTGGTAAATATCAATGATATTTCGTACATAAGTTCTTAACACCTCATTGGTATGAGCCAGGGTTTGAACCCATATATGCAACACATATTTAAAAAAAAAAACATTTTATTTCGGATAACGAAGGATCCATATTGCCGTATCGAATGCTACAAATGTTGGATCAATCTTCAACACATTATCGGATCAAACGAATCCGACATCACACACATGTTGCACTGTTCCGTGGGAACTTATCCAACAGATAAAACTGAGTGATCATAAATAGGCCTTATCTCAATGCAATACGATTTATAATTATCAGTTGAAAAGAATAAGTGACCATTAGTAGACTATCAGATAAGGCTAATTAATTATCAAGGGATGGTTGATATGTGGTTAGAGAATTTAGCGATGAAAATGACATGAAAAATACATGTTTCTTTCAAACGCCCCTGTATTTTTCGAAATCTTTCATCATCAGAGCCCGTGAATTACGGGGCTTAGGAATAAAGTGTTTCAATTTTGCAACTGACGTGAGGGTTGAAACCGTTTACAGTATCTTTCCTTGCGGATCTTTGGTTGAATCTTTCGCAAGTTTAAGTTTTTTACGTGTAAGATAGAATGTTTAAAATAACCCGCTTTAGGCTACTGATGATACCTGTGTTGATTTAAGAGACGTAAAATAAATCGATTTGTTTCAAGTTGGCTGAAGGGCACAAATAGTCGACCTTTTGTCGCGTGGTCCGCGGGTGAGTGAACGCGGGCTAATTTTACCACTTAGCATTTATTTACGCGCCGGCGCCGCGCCGCAAGCGCATGTGTGGTGATAACAGCAGGTACAGTCAACCAATTGGAACCCTAGGTCACTATGTCGTAGTGACGCTATAAATCAGATTGTAAGAAATCTCTTACTGCTTGTCATTTTTACATGGTTCTAGAGTGGCCTGGGGTCCAATTCGTTGAGTACAGTCACAGTATGAAAGATATTCTCTGCCCAGTAGTCCGACTTTGAACATTTTTTCAAGTAATAGTGACTACCGGTCACTACCGACTTGGCTCGGAGGCCGTTAAATTATTTATCTGCCTAGTAAGTTTATTTATTTCCTCACAAATGTGATGAAAAGCATCGTATATATCAAAAGCAGTTCATAATGATTGAACCGCCCTTAATACACAATGTACTATTTACATCAACACCTTATTATTCTCACCTAGATTTAAAAAAGTCTTGACTGATAGACAGACAGATAACAAAGTGATCCTACAAGGGTTAAATTTTTTCCTTTTGAAGTACGGAACCCTAAGAAAGCCTCACATTAATATTTTATCACCCCGGTGCATCGTTTCAGGAATGCGGCACGGAAAACGCATAAAATGCGTTATGCGCCGACACGCATAATGACCGTTTATAAACACAAGAAATATCAGTTTACAGGAAATTCTACTAACAAAATACAAAACTCGACTTTATCTCTGACTAAATACGGTTGAAAGGTAGGTTATGTCCTTTTCATTTTTCGTGGTTTTCTGCTGTTTTATATAGCAAAGCCGTTAATCAGATGAATTTGGATGGACGTTTACGGACGTTGGCTCAACGATTCAGTCAATCTATAATTTTAGTCCATTTTAAAATCTATCGTAACCTATTTATTTAACCCGGGGGTTAAAACAATTAGTCCTTCAAATTTTAAGTGACGATAATATCGTCTTTTGTTACCGCGATTGTTGTTCATTGAAATTAAACACTTTAGAACGGATTAATCGCGATTATTAACACTATATATGACCCTACGTTTCGAGCCCTTTACAGCACTCGTGTTTACAGGGATAAGAGTATTGTAAAATGACATTCAGACAATGTATTACTAGCTTTATAAGCCCCTCTGGGCATTATAGACCAACCTTTGCTTTTGTTTTTATACTTTGTATGTAGGTAGTTTGCACAAGTAATATTTTTGATTGACGGGGAGAATTTGCATTCTCTCATTCTAGAGTAAGAAGGAGTATGTCCCCAAATATCAGGGTCGTTTGCGGATACTGTAACTGCATGTGCACAGTTAGCAGCAGAAGTCGCTAAGCACGCAAGGTGTTCAAAATTATCTCGACCCTATTATTGGGACAATAAGAGTGTGTCACAGTAAATTGTGTTACAAGGAATCAAAATTATATCTGAATGAAGCGATGGATTCTAAAGTAGAATCCTGAGCGTAATGAGGGATTCAAGTTGTATATAGTATTATGAAAACTGTTGTTAAGTATGAAAATAATGTACATATACTATTTGCATGATGCAGCATGATATTTATTAAAATGATTTTAGTTTGTATAAAGCATATACATTTTTGCGTGCCAGATGCTGGTAAAATATGTGAAACTCTATGACATTGTAACATCCTCCACACCACATTTAAAGCAAATAAATAATTTCATTCATTCATTCAAGCGTTAACGCCCACGGCGAAAATAATTTTGATACCGTGTGACAAACTACTTTTAACACCAACTAAAAGGAAATAAACAAAACCGCATCATACAGTCAAGTGCAAAAATATGGTTCGACATAATCGACTCATAAATATGGTACTACGCTCTTATTACACCGGCATAAGGTGCTATGGGACATATTTTTGAGTAAGATGTCCACCACCATATTTTTACACTTGACTGTACCAACACCACGATGCCACTAGTTAATGCCCGAAAACGTATAAATGTGTAGTCATTGAACAGAAGAGTGACACTTTGATCCCTCCTACTCGTAGCTTGAACAGAAAAACTCTTTTATGAATAGGTTGTGTGAAAATATAATTTTAAACACCCCACCCGCTCAGCTACTTCTGCTGCTAATATTGGTAAACCATTTTCGTAGCTAGCCAGCAAGAATGATTCGTAGCAGATATGTGCAAGCTATTTTCAAAGTAGGCTATCACAAACTGTTTTAATTTTTCGTAACGCGGAAGTACTATTTTCTTTATCATACACTTTATGTTGACCTAATAAGATACTTAAAATAATTTGCGCTGACCGAGTACTCTGATATTCCACTGCAATAACGACTTTATAGTCTAACCTATAAGACTCAAATTGCGAGAACAACTTTTAAGAATGAGCGCCTAAAATTTAAAGTACACTGACATATGTTACATTTCAGCTAATTGAACTCGCCCTTATTGACAAGGTAATAGAGTGCTTATTCAGATATTTTTGAACATCTTGGGTGCAGATGTAATGGGGACTAAATGTATGGGATAGTTGCGAAATTAGGGCTTTCCACTTCAGGCTTCGCTGTGGTGAATGGGAGAGAAAAGTCGTTCGTTGTTAAATTAATTTTGTATTAAGCATAGACGTCTGCAAACGAAATTTACAACTCAAACTGTTTGCAGAGCGATCTGACCAGTGTCCAGAGAGGTCGTGGGTTCGAATCCTGGTCGACGCGGGGACTTTTTCCATTTTCCTCTCAATTGTAAAAATGGTTCGTTGCTTTTTAAAAACGTACAGAAATTGAATAAGAGGGCGCCACTGGACGGTCTTCGCCCTCAATGGGCGATTGCGTTTAAGGGTACGTACTTATTTCTCCAACTTTTTACAAAAAAAAACTTAAGTAGTGTTATTTTTTAGAGTTATATTGCGCTAGTCATAAATGCCAGGGCAGTGCAAAGACAGGAAGATTCCGGTTTGCTAAAGCCAAATATCATAATTACCATGTTTCTTAGATGTCGCGACGTCAAAACAGTGACGTTCCAAAATGAAAAAAACTCCCAAATAGACTTGTTTTCAATATGGTAAATAGTTATAATGTCTTTAACATATTAGGCCCCATATTCAAAATGTAAAGTCGGTAAATAGAAGAAATTCTTCAAATACCTAATTATTTATATGACTAAAGGTGAATGCATTAGTTTCATGATAACCAAATTCAAAAGTATCCATGGTTGACAGTTTCAATTGACTGATTATTAGTTATTTACTTAGAGAATTTGACGTTTTGATTTTGAAACATTTTGATTTTGACTTTTGCTCATTTTAGGAAATGATAGAATTGTAAATTAATCAAAACACGATATAGTCAATATTAATGTTAGTCATACCAAGAATACGATAATTTGAGAAGTAGGCGTAAGACATTTCAAGATTTGGACATTTTGAGACAAATCTTTTCTGGCATTGCGACATTCTAAAAATATGGTATTGTGATATTGGGCTTTAACAAACCGTAATGACCCCATGCATTTCCTATCTATGCCATATTTAAGTACTTACCTTTTTCATTTTCACTTTTAATGAACGAATTATACAGCCAACTAAAATATAACGCCATAAACTATTTTACATCCATTCCGGAGATGAATGATGCTGAAATAATAATAATCACCGTTCTCAGTTATAAATAACTTTAGTTTCTTTATTACAAACTAAGTTATTAATAGTGTTTTGGTTATAATGGACACCTTTAGGAATCCCATATGCAATCGCCAGGTACTTCAAGGTAAGATCGATGTCAATGGAACTTCCTAACAATGTAAAAAAAAAGCTATATTGATGGTAATAACCTAAATTTTAAGCTTTTAATTAAATCTCCAAGATAAACTTATTTATCTTATGTTTTTTAAATTACGATTATTCGACCGTTTCAGTAGTGAATGGTTTTAGCGGTGTTTGTTGAGGTAGTGTGAAAATACAAGGAGAAACAGTGAGAAAACATGTGACGCCTTTTGTTTACATTGTTAGGAAGTTCACTTGACGGCGATTTTATTTTATTTAACTCACTAAGCGTTTCTGTTAGTTATATATAGTGTCCACGATAACGAGCTAGTATCGTAGAGTCTTGCACTACTGTATGGAGATAGTTAAAGTTCCTGAGATTTATGTCAATTTAATTACTCGTAATTTACTATATTTGTTCAACATTATGACTATTATCAGTATACCTTTCAGGTTTCCCGCTGCATGTACAACCGTCATTTCGCAAATTTTATATTATTTCCGCGTTTCATATGTTTAATTTAACATTTGCATTATACACAATCATCTTTAAGTATATATATCATTCATATTAGGTACATACATTTTCCTTAACATATATTAATTATTTCCTCGTTCCTTTGTTTACGCATTCGTTCTTTATTACCCGACTGCCGAAAGAAAGGAGGGTTATTCCAAGGATACTCATCATTAGTGGTAATTATTTAATCATCGAACCAGTCGTTAGAAAGATGATAGGGTCGTAGACCTTAATTGATAATGACGGGAACACATGGCTAGCTTGGAATACTTGCATCGATGCACCATTTGAAATATAAAGTAAACCAATTCAATAAGGCCTTGGGGCCACTGTCGTTATACAAGGTTAGCGAGCTGACCCTGAGTTAACCGGGTCCCTAAATATATTCGGAGGTGAATTTTACGGTTCGAGCCTTAATATTTTAAGCATTGGCCTTTGTATAATTTTTTGCAACCGCTATCGCCACGCGCCTGGGCAACAATATAGTTAAAAAGCAACTGTATCGTCATGGTACTAACGTTCAAATTAATGTAATGGACACTTTACCGTACTGTATCAACGACTAACCGGGCTACTTGGCAAACCCCGGATGGCGACAATGGCCGTTAGTTATTATTATATACAAGAAAATAAAATTATGTTTTGTACGTAAGTGAAACTCAATGGTACGAGCCGGTGAGGTTTGAACCAGAGACCTTTGGGGTTGAAAGTGTGACCTCTAGGCCACCAGTGATAACAATTTAAATAAAAGCCCATAAAAAATCTTTACGCGTTACTCTTTGTCTCTCTACACTAGGGTGTGTTTCACATTTGTATGGTAAAAAAAAAACTGTGATATTTTTTCAGACTTTGCTCGGCTTCCGGGTCCACCTTATCTTAAACGCATATATGTATATCAAAAATCAGGGAAATCTGACAATATTTAGAGGTTGCGCACAGAGGCAACTTTTGTATGATTTTTTTTTTTAATATTAAATTTTTCATACAAAAGTTGCCTCAGTGCGCAACCTCTAAATATTGCCTGATCTCCCTGATTTTTGGATATAGACTCTGTATAGGTGTAAAACCAAGAAGAAAAGCGAAGTCAATGTTCCGGCGCCATCTAACGTGCATGCACGAAATCAGCTGACGGCTGCCCATGTACTTCCATCGACCTTGGCGCGCCTAGCTACAGCGCGCATCCCCGAACGCGATGCACCTACCATGACGTCACATACAGGTTATATCGCCATATCAACAGTAACCAATGAGAGGCACATATGGCGTGATCGGCGACCAATGGCACGGCTGCTCGTCATCCCTCGAAGCACCAACCGCGCCGATGGATGACACTCGCAATTCGTTAGGCAACTAGATACCATCTTACCTATTCCTTTTTTTTTCTCTTTGCTCAATTTTATATAACTTTAACTTCACAAAATCATGTAAAAATACCGAATTAAAATATTAATTCGTTGAACCGCTGCCTTCGTCATTTCGACAACCTGCCATCCACATCAGCGCAAATCCAGGACATCATCAGCCAACCTATGTCTATACGCGCAGACATAAATTTGATCCATCGAAGCCGGATATTGACCAGCCCTGGATACACGGATTGGGTGTGAGAACGCATTGGCAGAGTGCCGTATAGACGAGAGCCATCGGCAGCGGTGAAGATCTTCGGTGAGACGAGCCAGCTTACCTTCTTCTTCCTTCCCCTTTTACGCCTACGTCATACCGTGCTTTTCTCAATTCCAGTGCTTGAGCTTTCGTTGTGACCCTATCACGCGTCGTGGAGTCAACCTTCGCAAGGTCATCTACAAGCAGCACGTGGCAGCTGTACCGTTAGCTGTCTTGCTGTGCTCGGCCGTGGTGGTGATTGCAACTGTAAGTACTTTACGCCTGCTTTTATCTGTCCCGCAAAATGACTGGCAAAGACGATTTAGAATTTCATGCCGCTTTAGGTCCTAAACAGGAAACAGACGTAGACACAATTAGGCATTTAAATCGTAGACGCGGTTCCGTAAAATGTAGGCTAACTAATTTCAAAAGGTTTGTGAGTTCATTTGAAGGTCTAGTTCTGTCCGATACCCAGCGCACGGAGCTCAATTTACGTATGCAAGGAGCTCAGGGTATATTCGAGGATTTTACTGAAATTCATAATCAGTTAGAAGGTATTATTCCCGACAGCGAAATGAATACACTTTATGAAGTCAGAGAAACGTTCGAAAGCGAATATTACGCGATTTTAGCTCAAACGCAGTGTATGGTGAAATGTTCGGAGCTAGCCAACGAACCTAAAGTACAAACTACGAATAATTTGGCACAAACAGTTCGGCTCCCCGTCATTTCGTTGCCTACTTTCGACGGATCTTATGAACACTGGTTACAATTCCGCGATACATTTTCATCCTTGGTGCATAATTCCCAAGAAATAACCAACATTCAAAAGTTCCATTACTTAAAATCTTCGCTTAAAGGTAATGCGCAACTCGTTATTGATTCGATTGAATTTTCAGCTGATAATTACACGATTGCTTGGGAATTGCTACTTAACCGCTATGATAATAGTAGATTGCTAGTGCACAATCACGTTAAGGCTTTGTTTTCTATACAGTCGCTTAATAAGGAATCGCCGGCACTGCTAAGAAAGCTATTAGACACAGTTCTAAAGAATTTACGCGCTTTAAAAATGCTCGGCGAGCCCACAGAGTGTTGGGACACTTTAGTTATATATCTAGTTGTCACCAAACTAGATTCCATCACCGAACGTGAATGGGAGCAATATAAAATCGCTTTGTTACCCGTGTCGAATGGTACTAAGGCCGCGCTTAAGGTAGATGATTTACTCAAATTTATTCGCGACCGCGCCGATATGCTAGAAACACTATTAGTCACGCACAGTAGGTCTAGTTCAAGTAGCACTTATCCGCAGTACGATACAAAAAAATCAGCTACTCATAACGCGCACACGACTCCAAAGGTTCACTGCAACGTAGTTACCGAAAAGTCCGTCTACAAATCTCCCACTAAACAAACACCGCACAAGAAGTTATGTTTTATGTGCAACGGTAAACATCCTTTGTACTCGTGTCAAGCATTCATCGATATTAGTTTGCAAGATAAATTAAAACTAGTTCGCGATAAAGATTTGTGTGAGAATTGTCTACGAGTAGGTCATAAACCTAGTGAATGTCGTTATGGCCCGTGTAGAAAGTGTAACAAGAAACATAATTCCATAATTCACGAGAACGAGAAGGAAGGTGCCAGTGACAAGCGCTCCGTAGCATTGCTGGCAACAGACAACGCATCACGGGCGCCCTCCCCCTCCTCCTCGATCTCTAATAACAATATAGCACACGCGCAACCTGTGATGCAGGTATTGAATGCACACATAGACATCAACGCACGATTGTCTACGAAGAGACCCGTTATGTTAGCAACAGCCCTTGTCGAAATTCCTGATAGTTTCGGTAACTATCATAAAACGCGAGCGATGCTTGACAATGGCAGCGAAGGTTGTTTCATCACGGAGGCGTTATGTGATAAATTAAATCCATATACATTACAGTCCACTGAAGAAATAAACGGCATCGGTAATTTAACTACACGTAGTTCGAAAATATGTGAGTTAGAGATAAATTCGCTTGTCGGCAGTTATAAAACGTTCGTACAATGTCGAGTTTTACCGGAGTTAACGTCGTCGTTACCTACGTTTCCGAGTAAACGTGATGATTACCGTATTCCAGATAACGTATGTCTGGCAGATCCTAGTTTTCATGAATGTCAGCCCGTTGAGCTCATGATCGGCGGGGACCTATTCTGGGAGCTTCTGGGAACTGAAAACAGGCGCCTAGCCAACGGAGCGTACTTAGTAAGCACTAAGTTAGGTTGGATAGTCGCGGGACGTGTTTTCTCTAACACGCGCAGTACAAAACCTATTAATTGTAATTTCACGCAATTTAATGACGCGCAATCATTAGATAATCAATTACGTAGGTTTTGGGAGTTAGAGGAAGTCCAGATAAATAATAAATCGCATTATTCGCGCAGCGATGAGGAAATTGCATGCGAAAATAATTTTATCAAAACAACTACTCGTCTCGAGGACGGTAGGTTTTGCGTGCAACTTCCTCTCAAAGAAAGTCCCGACGTTCTCGGTGACTCATACGCACAAGCAAAAAGACGCTTTTTGTCGTTAGAAAAACGTCTAAATCGCGATCCGATATATAAAGGTATGTACAGTGACTTTATCAAAGAGTACCTCGCGTTAGGTCATATGAAGCGCGTATTTACCTACGGAACCCCTAATTATTTTTTAAGCCATCATGGGGTGTACCGTCCCGATGCAATAAAAACTCGTTTAAGGGTCGTATTCGATGCTAGCGCCCCCACCACCAGCGGGAAAGCGTTGAACGACATACAACGCGTAGGCGCACCTATTCAAGGCGATTTGATCGCCATACTGCTAAGATTCCGCGAAAATAGGTTCGTAGCATGCGCTGACATCGAAAAACATTATAGGCAAGTTCAGATTGACGAATCTCAACGCGATCTACAACTTATCTTATGGCGCGATAATCCTAGCGACGACCTTGACATATATCAACTGAGCACCGTTACGTACGGCACGTCAGCCGCTGCATTCCTCAGTTGCAGGTGTCTTAAACAATTGGCGCAGGAGTGTACAGATCTTGAAGTAGCTAGAACGATCAGAGACGATTTCTATGTGGATGATTTAATTTCTGGATCGTCCACAATTCCCGAATTGCAACGCATATGTGAGGAAACCGCGAAAGTTTTGAGTTCTGGTTGCTTTCCACTACGCAAGTGGGTTTTTAACTTCGACTGTACAGACCAACGCTATAAGGATGATATTTCAAAGGAGTTATCGTTAGGTGAACACGCGCATAGTAAAACCTTAGGTCTTGGATGGTATAACAAAAAAGACGAATTATTTTATCATTCACGACACGAGCCAAATCCAAAACCTGTTACGAAACGCATAATATTGTCCACAGCATCACAGGTTTTCGATCCGCTCGGTTTGTTAAGTCCGGTAATAATTATCGCCAAATGTTTGTTACAACGGTTGTTTTTATTAAAGGTTGATTGGGACTCCGCTGTTCCCGATGACGTCACGCAAGCCTGGCATCGCTTTGTAAACAACTTGTCGATATTACCTACCATTCGCATTCCACGCCATGTTATGTGCGATGACCCTATATGTATAGATTTGCATATTTTTTCAGATGCAAGCCAATTAGCGTACGGTACTTGTGCCTACGTCCGAACGATTGACGACAAATCAGCCGTTACGGTTAGGTTGCTCTGCTCGAAAAGCAAAGTCGCTCCAATAGCCCCTGCTATGACAATACCGCGGTTAGAATTGTCTGCTTGTTTATTAAGTGCTAGATTGTACAATAAAATAAATCAATCATTGCGCGCGAAATTCAACCTCGTGGTTTTTCATACCGATTCGACTATCGCATTAAGTTGGCTTCGAATGCAGCCTAACTTATTAAAACCCTTTGTTCAAAATAGGGTAGCTGAAATTCACGAAATTACCAAAGATCATTCGTGGCATCATGTTAGCGGAAAATGTAACCCAGCCGATTTAGTTTCTAGGGGACTACAGTTAGACGCGCTTTGTTCCTCCAGCCTATGGTGGAACGGACCCGATTTTTTGCATGATGTTAACTATACCGCTCAAGGGTTAGATCCATCGTTGCTGCCAGACGAGTCTCAGATACCCGAACGCAAAACCAATCCTGTGACTAGCTTGGTATGCAACGACAATAGCAATAACTTGTTTACATTCTCCAGGTTTTCGCAGTTTAATCGTATGCAGCGCGCAGCCGCATATGTACTTCGCTTCATTCATAACGCGCGCAACAAGGATGCACGTCGATCCGGCGCGCTCACAGTAGATGAACTGAGGGAATCTGAGATTGTACTCTCGCGCTTATCGCAATTAGAGTCATTTTGCGATGTTCACGATGCATTGATAAGAAACAAACAAGTCGCAAAGGGTTTCTTAGCAAAATTAAATTTATTTGTTGACGATAATAAACTAATTAGAGTTGGGGGACGTCTTACAAATTCGTCTACGTTTGATTACGATAAAAAACACCCGATTTTGCTTTCTAGTAAGCATCATTTCGCGGTTCTTTTATTTAGGCACGAACATAAAAGATTACTGCACGCGGGACCACAACATATATTGTTTTCGCTTCGCGAGGCATGGTGGCCCGTAAGCGGAAGGAATCTCGCTAGAAAAGTAGTTCACAGCTGTGTCGTCTGCGCTCGTTTTCGAGGTAAAACGCTTACTCCTATAATGGGTAATTTGCCCTCCGAGCGATTAGAGCCTGGATTCGTATTTATTCACTGCGCTGTAGATTATGCAGGCCCTTATTATATTCTGAATCGTAAAGGTCGGGGAGCCACTACTGTTAAAGCTTATCTATGCATTTTTGTATGCTTTGCTACGCGCGCGGTTCATTTAGAGTTGGTTACCGATCTCTCTTCAGATGCGTACCTACTGGCTTTGAAAAGGTTTATTTCGCGCCGCGGTAAACCTTCAAAAATATTTTCAGACAACGGACGGAACTTTGTAGGCCTTATGAATGATTTCGCAAGGTTTTTGAATTCTTGTTCGGATGAAATAAAAGAGTACGCAAACTCACAAAAAATTGAATTTATAATGACGCCACCTTATGCCAGTCATTTTGCCGGTCTGGTCGAGGCTGGTGTTAAAAGTTGCAAGCATCACCTGCGACGTGTGATAGGTGATGTACATTTAACTTACGAAGGGTTCAGCACGGTTTTGACGGAAGTTGAATCCATCCTGAACTCTCGTCCTTTGAGTCCTATGTCCTCAGATCCGCAAGATTATACCCCCCTCAGCCCGGCTCACTTCCTCATTGGACGCCCGCTGACGGCTCCTGCGCGCGCTGATCTTCACGACGTTCCCGTGCACCGTCTGACCAGATACCAGCGAGTGGAGCAAATACGACAGCACTTCTGGGCCAGGTGGTCCAAGGAGTACATATCCGAGCTGCAGGTCAGAACAAAATGGACGCGCAACATGGCTGATCTGAAGGTGGACACCCTCGTCCTGATTAAGGAGGACCATACTCCACCCCTCAAATGGAGCTTAGGGCGAATTACCAAGACGTTCCCAGGCAGAGACGGCGTCTCCCGAGTAGCCGATATTCGCACATCACACGGCACCGTACGACGAGCATTTTCGAAAATCTGCCCACTGCCGACGAACGACGAGTAACTATCATCGCCATGTCTTCACATTGGAAGCTACTACTTCCAAGGCCGGGAGCTTATGTTCCGGCGCCATCTAACGTGCATGCACGAAATCAGCTGACGGCTGCCCATGTACTTCCATCGACCTTGGCGCGCCTAGCTACAGCGCGCATCCCCGAACGCGATGCACCTACCATGACGTCACATACAGGTTATATCGCCATATCAACAGTAACCAATGAGAGGCACATATGGCGTGATCGGCGACCAATGGCACGGCTGCTCGTCATCCCTCGAAGCACCAACCGCGCCGATGGATGACACTCGCAATTCGTTAGGCAACTAGATACCATCTTACCTATTCCTTTTTTTTTCTCTTTGCTCAATTTTATATAACTTTAACTTCACAAAATCATGTAAAAATACCGAATTAAAATATTAATTCGTTGAACCGCTGCCTTCGTCATTTCGACAACCTGCCATCCACATCAGCGCAAATCCAGGACATCATCAGCCAACCTATGTCTATACGCGCAGACAGTCAAAGATAAATCAAACGTTTGGAAAATGAACACCCTACTCTACACTCTTCCGAAATATTTTTCGAGGCACGTGACATCAACAACATAACCATGTCCCATCTGCCGTTACCAAATCTTTATTCGGAACTATTCCGTTCCATAAACATTGTAACACGTCTGTTTACGTGTTGGACGTAAACTGCACGTAAACGTGTCTAACGGGACGACTTCCTTGCCGGTTATGGCGCTTCCGTGTATATTTAAATTACCATCATTGGACCGTATGCCGTCGCAATAAGACTCGCAATTCATTGGTCACTTAATAGTGTTAGTGTACAGTCAGCAGATATATCTGAGCGGCCATGGTTCTCACAAATATCTGAACACGGCTCTTTTGTTAAAGCGTTACCGCCTTATTCATAAAAAAGTTAACAGAAGCTTTAGTTAAATTATGTTTTCTCCCATTCTTACAAACGCGATTGTAAAAGTGACAGATAAGGACAAACAATAATTTAGCTAAACAGTTGTTGAAGTGCGTTTATGAATAACGCCATTAGAGGGCATGTGCAGATATTTGTGAGCACCTCGGAAGTTCCTATATATCTGATGGCGATGATACAGTCAGTATCACCCTTAACTATCCATCGGTGTACCGTATGCCATTGCAATAGGGTTTACAATTGAGTCAATTGATCAGTTAACAGGGTTCGGTGCTAATTTGATTTTATGCATACGATAGTGTGTCACGTGTTAAGGAACCATGAACGGTTGTTTTAGGTTATGGTCATAATAAAATATTGCCCTTTGAGATGTTACGAAACGTTTTTCCAAACCCGCTAGGAAATCTTTGAAAGCAGATTGTAAAGTTTCACTTTATCCGTAATCTATATCTATTGCATATTTCGAGCTGTTTATTCATAAAGGTGTCTACAACAAACGATAAGTTGCAATGCAATGTCCGTAGGAATTTTTAGAGACACTTGTCACATAAATAAGCTGATAAAATGAATTTTAAATGATTGCTTTTGAGTGTTAAATATGTATCTCTAAAATCCTAGGGTATTCTCTACCTACCCCTTTGGCCTAGTAGCATAATACTGAAACTTGAGCAATGTAAGTAAGTAAACACTTTATTGCAGAAAACAGGATATGCAAAATGGAATAAATAGAAAAGTACAAAGGCGAACTTATCCATACGAGGGATCTCTTCCAGTGAACCTAGGTAACTAATAATATGTAAGTATGCCTAATCTATGAATATATATAATAGATATTAATAAAACATTAAAGAAAAAAAAACAACTTATTAGGTTAGATACTATGTTTCTGACCAAAATGTTTTTAATTTAGCCTTTTTTTTTCAATTTTTACTATAAAACTCTCGTGAGACTCGAACATATTAAATAATATTTAAAACGGCATGTCGAGCGAAAATCGACTAAATTACGTGAGTGACCCGTTTTTTTTTTCAATATTATGTGTGAAACTGCCATTTTTAGCCCTTACGGGATTTGAGGATATCGAAATTATGATATTACAGTAACAGATTGCTAGCGCATCGAAATAGAGTTTAGGAAATTATATGTACTAAATGCCTTATTCATAAAAAAATTACCAGAAGTTGTAGTTAAATTATGTTTTCTCCCATTTTGACAAACGCGATTGTCAAAGTGACAGATAAGGACAAACAATCATTTAGCTAAACTGTTGTTAAAGTGCGTTTATGAATAACGCCATAAATTAAATAAGCAGTTAACAGTTTAACAATGTCATTCAAGCCATCACTTCCTTGTATGTCCCCTTGCGCTTTATTGAATTCCTGTCCTGCTCATTCATGGTTAGCCCACCCAGCAGATCAGTTTTATAAACCTAGGTCCTATTACATACGGGACACTTGTTACTGCGCAAGCTATCGAATAAAAGGTTTTTTATTTATATATTAAGTATTTAAGTACCGAAAATGGCGTCATAATAAAGACATGACAGAAACAAAATAAACCACCAATTTGTAAGCCCAGTGGTTGGCTGGTAGAGAATGCTTTGAAGCATTAAGTCCGCTATTTGTACTTTCTTATATTGTGCAATAAAGGTTAAATAAATAAAATAATTCTCAAGACTGTCAAGACCCATTTAGACGTGTCGATTTGTATATTTAGATACTAGGTTTTGCCCGCGACTTTGTCTGCGTAGTATTAGAATTCAGCCCCTTTCACCCTTTTAAGGGATGATTTTAGTGCCAAAAACTATCCTATATCCTTATCCAGGAATCAAACTATCTCCATACTAAATTTCATCTGAATCCGTTCAGCGGTTCTACCGTGAATACTTTGGAATTTATAATATTAAGTATGGATTTTGTGAGAAGTGCTAATTATTTTCAAAAAGTTAATTACCTATAATATCACACAGAGCGCATCTTCATCTGCGTTCCGCGTAAATTAGATGAACGTTTATTTCATGTCTGAGTTCCAAAAACTGTCACAAATTCAGCAAAAAAATAATGTTTGCAGTTCATTTTAATTTCTTACGGCTGCCATACCATCTTTCCTTTGTTCTCGTCATAATTTCAAAGCGAACAATTACTCGGTCTGCATAAAACCACCCACCAAGATTCACCATCACGTCCCTCGCCCAAACGTCTCATCTTATTAGTACAGTCCGCCACACATCTATGAATACAGCCAAAGTGCCAAATTTACACAGGACTGTATTGCCAGAGCATTAAGGTCGTGTATACATATTTTTGACACATTGGCTGTATTCATAGCTGTGTGGCTGACTGTACAGTCACGTCTATAAATATCGTTACACTTCGGAACTTATTATAAGGGAAGAAGGGTCAAAATTGAATACAGATGCGTATATATTTATGAAGCCGACCGTACTACTACCAACACGACAATCGCATTAATAGACTTTAAGCGTTTGTAATAAAGATCATAACTGGTCAGCCAAATTAGTCCAGGGCCTTATTACACCACGCTGACAAGTGTATTCAATTACTAAAATACTGAATTACTTGCGTTTCGTGCGTCCATTGGCTACGGAAATCGCTTAACATCGGGCGGGCCCTGTGCTTATTTGCCAGCACATTGATATTTTATAGAAAATCATCATGTATTGACAATGAATAGGAAATTTATTGGTGAAGTTTTTAGGACCATTGTCACGAGAAATAGTAATGTTTTGAAGAATTTTCCTGTGTCAGAATTTAGTGACATATGTCGTGTTTCTTGTGACAATTATCAAAAGTATTCGTTTTAGTGATACTACTCATGTTTTTATTAAAAAAAATATGCTGGCAAGCAAGAATACAGCCCATGCATTAGTAAGCGCCGCCCATAGTCCATAGACGCTTGTAATACCAGTAATAATGATTCTGACAATTGTCACACATAAATTGTCACCGTGGTGAAATAGGGGCCTGGTCGGTTGGTACAATAGCAACAACCGCAACTGATCTGTAGACCTTAACGGCACTGGAATAGGGATTACAATCGTTCAACAATATTGGATATATCATTGCTCTTACGACTTTTTGAACCTGAATTGTTTAAATCTTTTAATTAGTTCTCCGGGGAAAGCTTGATTGTGAGGCAGGATGTCAGCGCTATATTGGGAATAGGAAAACCAGGGGTGCAGCTTTTTGAGATTGATGACGTGTTTGGAAGAATGGGCGGAGATTTAGCCGGTTGACTGATGGGCAATGCTTCGTTATTGTACAGAAACATGTATTTAAAAGCCCCGTATCGGTGTTTGACCAATTCTATGGCATTTGAGGTTAAATGGGAACTATGGGAAATGGAACTGGTGTTTGGGAAGTGATAATTTGCCATATATATTTCGGCGATAGGTATATTAGTATTTTAGCTAAACAACTGGGTTTTACCACGGTTTTTGGTATATTTGAGCTCCCGAGTGTGAACCTGCAGACTTTAGTTTCCTAGTAAACATTGCGGTAATATCGCTGAAATATCGGTATCTCAAATGTAGCAAAAAAACCGTAGTAAGAACCGTTGTTCATTAGTTACAATGACCCCGTCTACGTCGTAAAAACCGCGATAGTTTAAAAAAGTCTGAAGATAGTTGAAGTAAATAATTTTTTAATACATGTATACATATTCCAAATCAAGAAAAAAAGAAGTATTTGTTTCCCACATAAACAATAACATACAATAGTTATAGCTTAGATACTGTTTCTAGATAAGGTAAGATGGCAATCGCTTTCGTAAAACTAACGCCATATCTTGGGATTCGTTGCCAAAGCGGACCCTAGGCTTCCTGAACCGCGGCATAAACTAAAACGCTAGAAAGGAAGAAGCTACAGAACTTAGATACTAAAACAGGAAAAAGGAATGGGCGCAGCTAACTGCTTTTCAGCCCATCCTGGGCACACTCCTTACCATGACGTCTTAACGTGATTCAGTTTAGGTTTAGATCTGTGCCTGTTCTATCGTCTGTACAATGGGGAATGAGGAACTATTTGACATGGTGCCTCCGTCTCGTTTTTACCATCGCACCTCCCGCCAAAGGAATAAGGTTCACCCACATTTCCTAGATGGCACACCAAGAATAAACTGGCTTCTCGCTCGTTTTTACCCAGAACGTTTAAAATGTGGAATGACCTACCTCCTGAGGTGTTCCCTTTGCGATATAATATAGGGTTCTTCAAGAAACGAGTGTTCGGGGCTTTAAGGCTCAAAGGTCAACAACGCATGAGTGGCTCTTCCGATGTTGCTTATGTCCATGGGCGGCGATGACCGTTTCCCATCAGGCGGCTCGTCTGCTCGTTTGTTACCTTTCCCATAAAAAAAAGTTCTTAATTGTGCTCATTTGTATGACAGCTACTCAGTTTAGGTCCTAAACTGAATCGCGTTAAGCCGTCATGTTAAGGTCCCTGGTTCCAACAATTAGGACTAACCTAAAGGTAATTAAAATTCAGGAATATATAGTAGAAACAAGTGAAAAAGGGAAGTGTGAGAAATTGTTATCAATAACAATATTTTAATATTTGACAACCCTGACAATGGTCAAAGCGCAGATCCGCATTAGATATTACAGGCGATTCCTTTTAAATCCTTCCTCGCGTAAGTACATAAATAGCTCCAAACTTTAACAAAACACTGACAAGCCATTATAGACTTTAACTCGTTCCAGTAAGGTTCACGTAGGTCTAGCCAATTTACTCGTACTGTGTCGATAGAAGTCTGGTTGAAGAATTGTTCACAGAATACTTATTTCTCTGAAAGTGCGTCCGAATTTTATTTATCCGAAAGCCGTTTTGTCAGTGAAAACTGCGGTGTCGTTGATATACATATGAGTTATAAGCTAGCGAACGGATTATTTGAAATTTATATATTTTGCTACATTTTACCATTAAAAAAACCCTGAAGTAAGTACATACACTGAATGGAGGCATGTCAATAGCAGTCGTTTTTAGTGAAAGGTACCACTGTCGATAGCGAATAAGGCGCGAGGGGCATACAAATTCATTGAGCAATGAACCTTATCAACACTCGACTAAGTGGTACCTTTTACTAAAATCAAGCACTTATAAACAAAACAAATATCTCTCTTTTCGGAATGCTAAGTATCATCCCTCATCGTAGAAACGACTGTATAGTTTTTTCTCAAACATGATCGGAAATGTTTGCATTATTGTCACAAAATAAAGACATGAAGTTTCTTGTTTATGGCTCCCCACATTTACTTCTTGGCCTTAGGACGTCTACCACAAACTCAATCCCCTACTAATCTCCAGCAATCCCTTACTTCACGGCCTCTGCAGTAATGTACATTTATAATGTACTATTATTTACTAATTTTCTCGGGGTATGGCCACAGTACTTTTCAAACTATATCACATATGCCGTCAAGTCTAAAAACGTCTGTCACTTGTAAACAAAAGTCGTCAAAAAACACAAGTCAATCAACTCCTTTCAACTGGCATAGTTCATAAATAGTAAAACAGATGTGCGTCGTGACAGTGGGCTCTTTGACCACCTGTGCCATGTGGTCCTTCTTAGGCTGAAAGTAGCCTAATCGCTTCAAATCTTTTAACATGGCTACTTTACTGAACTGAAATGTGTAAGCTTGGACACAGTGGTTATAATAACAGTAGGTCCGCGTTTCATATATGGGCAACTGGCTAGATTGGATGGGTGTATTTTTCTGACTAGTGGCAAAGTGTACTATTGTACGAGTAGGTTATATAATACTTGTAAATTGTGTGTTACGTATGGAGTTTTTAGGAACATAATAAGAAACACGACTTACAACAGTCGTTGCGCTAAGGAAATACATCGATAGATACAAAATGTGGCTTATTAACTAAATACACGAGTCATTTGGTTTTCCTTGTGTACAATTTTACATTAAACTTGTTTTTAACTTGGTTTGAACAAAAAAACAAATCTGTAAAAAACTTAAGCATGAAAAGTAAGTTTTGTATAGAAAATTTCACACTCGATGTGTTACGAGTACATCGCGCTAAGAAAGGAGCGAAATACATTAGTTATTAACTTTGAAGATTAGAATTTAAGCCATCTCAGGAGAATAGTGAATTACAAAATCACCCTTCGTATCTCGCGCTCAATTTAAGAGTCCTATAACAAAATCCGCTCGCTCGCATTTCAATATTATTACCGCCAGTTGCGCGCCGGCCGACACGCATCTGTGTGCGGACACACACTACAATCAGGAATACAAACTTATTATCGCCATCCTATTCGAACAGCATAGCAGGTGCGGTTAGTGCGAACGGGAGCGAGCATTCATTCATAGATTTCGTAGTATGTAGCACCGTCGCAACTCGCAAGGCCTTTAGCTTGACGCGCGGACCAAACATTATTGATACTTGCGTCCGAACATCAACTATTACTTCGCGTACGTGGTGTAGTGTTAAAAAATTTAATTTGTATCATCATAACTTCATAAGATTAAAAATATTTTTATTCGAACGTCAAATGTCTCTAAATAGTATCCGATGTTATTTTGGAATAGGAATTTGTTAGTGGTACATTTCTAAGCATACCTATTTACTAATAGGTATTGGTGATTGATTTTGGTGGGTGATGGTGATTTGGATATATTTTAGACAGGGGTGTTACGGATACTGGATTTGTGACATCCGCGGATGCGGATATCAAAAGGCACACATTCACGGATAGGGATGCGGATGCGGATGTTAGAGTAAGTACATAAAAAAAACCCGAAATATACAAATATTGTACTGTTTATTCGAATAAAAGGAAACAAACTTGGCATTGCTTGTTGCTATCTGTCAAGAGCGTAAGAACTCGATCGACGAATCTTGAAAACTAACCCAGGAAAGATACGGTTTTCACAGACATTAAATTATAATAGCCTAATATTTCCAAATTACGTTCGAATGGGATATTTATAGATAATATATGCAAAAGTCCTAAAAACTTTTCTTCCGGAAGTAGGTAGAAAGTAAAAAATAAAACTTAACTAAGTCGATTTTTGAAATTTACGGTAGTAAATACTTTTCTTGTTTGTGAACATGACGACATATTTGTCTTCTATGTGTTAAAAGCAAAACCGAAGAAAACTTATAGACGTAAAACGGTAATACTTACAAAATGTACGGCGTGGGTGATAGATGTGTTATTTCGCTAGAAACAAATGGTAATAAGTAAAAAATGCTTCTGACTCACTTTAATCAACTTTATTTTTAAAAGCACTATATTTTTTTGAGTCCCAGTTTTTTTTGTCAAATATCTACTTCTGGCACATCATCTGATAGGTCCTTAGAAATAACTTAAAGGCTTCTTGAACAAAAATTTGGTTAATCGAGTATCGGGAGGTCTAAAAAACCGGCCAAGTGCGAGTCGTACTTGCCCGCCGAGGGCTCCGCACAAAAGTGGCATGGAACTCTCAGTGTGCGGCAGTTATACGGTTTTCGGATTTTTTCCTGTATTTTTGCTAGAAGTTCTTGCTTGTTGTCAAATTTCGTGATTCTATGTTAACGGGAAGTACCCTATACATTTTGATTCCCACTGCAAATGTATGGGAATGACCGTATCTTTTGATTGCGTTGATGTAAAGGTTTAGTTTTTTTGCAGCTTCAAGAGACTGCAGACCTGTGTATGTGGTATTAATTTTAACTTGCAACCTTTACTCGTTCCCGAGATAAACGGTCTGGACTGGACAGACAGACGGGCGGACGGACAACAAAGTAATCCTATAAGGGTTCCGTTTTTTCACTTTGATGTACCGAACCCTAAAAATGTGAAAACTTCAGGAAGTTAGGAAAATTATTTTATTTTGAACAAATTTGGTTAAGCCTTTTTTGCCAAAAACTATAATTACAAAAATACAGTTAAGTGCCTTGATATGTGAAGGCACTTATGCCTTTATTCTTGCACAACATTTTCATCGTATAACGGTACACAACCTTCAATTATGCGTGGTCCGACACGCACTTGGCGGGTTTATTTCCGGATTTTGCTCATATAGCAATATGGTTATCCCTGACTAGGGTGGTGGCACCAGTAATGGTCAAGAAACCAGTAACGAACAATCACTTTTATTATGAGGAAATAAGGTTCATACATTTATTTTGTGTCAACCAATTGACAACCATATGATGATATTTGAATTAAGAATGAAGTGTCCATCACTCGTGTCTGTCAGCTTAAAGTGTTCATAATGGGTACCGTCACCCTAATAACATTTCTCCATACTGTCCCTCTTAACTCTTGCTACTCACTCGTCAGTTGAAAAATTGAAACACTTTGTTCCCACGCCCCATAATTCGCGGGCTCTAATGTAGGAAGGGCTGGAAGGAGGTACTTATTGGGGATCAAAGATCATCAAAGTATATGACAGCCCGGTAATTCGTGGGCGTGGGTTACGAAGGATGGTTAAAGTATCAAGAAGGGTTGGTTGCGGTACAATGACATTCGATAAAATTATTAGATTTTTTTATTTCATACAGGTCTATAATATAATCAAAACTGTAAAATACTTTCGTCAGTGGTTGGTCGCGGTCTATTTACTTTCCCAAACGCTTCCAGCACTTCCTAGCGCAACAAAACAAACATATTGTACAGTCCACAGAGAACAGCACAGGTCCTACCTCTACGAGCGCACGCGCGGTACTGAGGACTCAGCCCGCGCGCATCGGAATTTATACACCATTTGAATATTTAAAAAAATAATACGGAAATTCAAAAAAATATGTATTTTTCGACTTCAACATGAGCTTAAAAGAATAAACTTTAATGTTGTATACAAATCATCCCAATATTTTATCAAAATTACTGCGAGAATCCCTGTGTTTGCAGTGTATTTTTATCGAAAAATGTGCATATTCAAAATCGAAGTAGTTGGGTATCTGTGTAAATAATTGGAAATATGGGACCGAAAGTTTAAATAAAACCATGTTACAATATTATATCAACCCGAAAAAACATGTGTTTTCATGTATCGTGTTAAAAGAGATTGAAGTCAAACTTTTGTCTCCGCGCGCTTTTCTGAAAACAACTGCCAGTAATTGTATAGTAAAAGTTAAAACACTGAGTTTTACTTACATTAGAAGCTGAAATTTTTAATACTAGGAAATGAGCTATCAAACATAGTTAGCAACTTTCACATACAGTTCACCGTTTCTTCGTAGTACAACGTCAAAAATCAGCTTTTGTTGCTTTTCCGTACAAATCGTATTGATGGCCTCTTAAAAGCTTCATCTTATTATAGTCCCCTACTGTTCCCCTCTGCACTGTGTACCAACCACAGGATACCAACAGAAAAAAAACATCTACTATAAACATCCCATGTTCAGTCTGTACGCGACCCGCTAACGTGACGCACGTGTGTCACCACGCCAAATCAACTTGCAACGTATCTTTATACAAATAAGGTTTACAATCGGACAGTGACAAGTGACGGTTTTTAATTTAGCAGTTGATTGGTGCGGTTGTCGGCTCTGTGATTGTCAGTTGTTTTTAAATTCGTTCGAAACTGTTTTTGTGCGATGAAAATTTGGTGTTCAGATGTTTTGTAGGTTTTGTTTTCGTGTGGTTTTAGAAAACTGTGGCAGCTTGGTCTTATTTTACTTCTTCGATTTGGTTACAGTTGTTCTTCACGCCAATAACATTTTATACAGCTGTTATTTCAGTATATTTTTTCCATTTGTTCTGTGGATATACTTATTATCTAAGTATTCTTGACAATTTTTAAAATTAGTACACAAATACATGGCACAACAAAAAAATAATGAAAGTCCTACATCGGATTTACCCTACAATACAAAACTCCGCCGAACTTGACCATAATTCTAATAAGAATTTCTCTCAGCTTCAAAAAACCAAGCTCCCTTCTCATCTCCCCTCACAGAATGGATACAAAAGCTCACTTCATTAAATAATTTATAGTGCACAGTGAATTATAAATCACACTCATAGCCCTAAAGTTGATTTGGTATAATGGCTGCTAACGACGGCGAACACAGCTTTATTAAACTAATTTTTTTTAAATAAACTCTCAGCTGGCATTGCGATGTATCCCAGAATCGAGGGTTCGTATCTCGCCCGAGGTCATGAATTTTGCAATTTTACTTTTTTTAAATATAATTTTATCAAGGCGAAAGCATCTGCGCTATTCCCTTTCTTCATTGAAAACTTAACAGGCATAATTATATGTTTTCTCCTTTTCTAACAAATGAAAACGATAGATGAAAACAAACAACGTGTGTGATTATAATTAAATGAATTAAAACCTTATGTGTTTAATTACTAGGTTACCTATTATAATTGTCAAAAATCGATCACATATCAGATTTGGAAAGCGCAGCGACGACAATCAATAAGCGATGACGCTTGATTTACGTTAATGAATATGGGCATAATATACTTTCAGATCAGAAGAAAAATTTCACACGCCCCTCAGAGCCTTTCATAGGGCCGTGTGATCTTTTCCGCTAATTTTTACCCGTGTTAGTTTTGACTAAGGCTTTGCAACCCGTCGCGACCCACCAACAGAGGTTTTGCGACCACCTAGGGGGTCGCGACCCACACTTTGAAAACCACTGTTATATTGCATTATAAATTCCACTCATAACCCCTATATTTGATTTGCTGCATCAGCCGTTAAATATATCGTTTAGTGCTCTTCAGTTTAAATTGAAGAGCTTGCAATCAATCGTTAACGATTTTGACTTGATTGTATGTTTATAATTTGTTTTCAACGTAATAAAGATAACTATGTACCAATATCTGTAATAATTATAATTTTTAAATATTTTTTTATGTAATTTTTATAATTCACTCGAAAACTGTTTCTATGGAACCAACTTCGAAAATGGCAACACAAAATCGACATGTCCATATAAAATGTCCGATAATTTGACACAATTTGTATGGAGATATGATTTTGCCGTTTTGAAGCGAGTCCTATAGAAAAAGTTGTTAGCAATCGTGAGTAATAAAATCACTTTTTCTGTAGTATAAGACATCTCTTTCAATTTATAATTTATATATAGTAGTGTGACTACTTAAAAAACTGACTGACTTATACGTACTACGTGTACCGTAGTCACTACAAGTGTGTATTCATTCATCCGGAGGGTGTCGACCTGTTGATAGTCCTTTCATCGTCTTAGTCTACAAAAGTTCGCGAAAGTATACTCAAGGGAAATTAACGGATTAACTTCGGAGGATATTCTTGTTGTTGTTGTTTTGGATATGGTAAACTTGAAAAGTTGTCGTCAGCATACGCGAGGCCGGTGAAATTACCAATGTGCATATTATGTATGTAGTGGGTCGACATCCCTAATGGTATTTTTAACGATAACTCAGATATTTGTTTTATTTTTTTGTTTTTTGCAAACTTAAGTAGCCCTGCTATCTAACACAGCCCTTGAAAATACCATAATATATGTAGTTTTTACATTAAAAATAATCAAAATTCTTCAACAACAAAAATTAGGGATGTCCATTTTCGATGAATTTAATTTTTTTTCTTTTAATTCTAAAATAATTGAGTATTTTTTTTTCTTATTTTTTCTCGACTCGAAGCAGCTCCATCCTGTGGTGCCTGCTTATCGTTGAGTTTTAGGACACATTGTACATATAACATTTAAGAGATAAATTATATCAAAATAAAATGAATATACAAAATAGCGTTAGTACGGTATATGAGTCTGCTAAATACGTCATTTTGAGATTTCATATTAACAACAAAGATTTCGAAAAGGCCTTTAAAGTGTCAAAATTGATGTTCTATGTTTGATGTTCCGAGCTCCCAATATTTCAGAACTGTTGCTGCCAAGTTCCTTATATCAATGTGCATGTTATGTTAGCTTGAAATCTTAGACTGAGCTTGACGGCAAAATGCTTCGAGAATCAAGATTTACGTAGCCGTTCATATTTGCTTCACGGCTGTAATCTTAATGACTGAATTTGAATTTAGAATCAGCTTCAAACAGTCGTTGGTGTTATTCTGTATCCCGTTTGCGCGTTCTTAGAAACGCGGGCCCGGAACCGTCCGGGAACTGGCAATGAGGCGGGCACATGAACAGGGCGTGCAGTTGTAACAGCTTGTTAACTGACTTCAATAAAGAGTGGGTTCTTAATACGCCAGAAGCTTTTGTTTTATAGATTCGCCATGTCTGTCTATCCGTTTGTCTATCTGTGGCTAAGATCAGTGGCCGTCACTACTAGAAAGCTGTAAACATGACAAAGTCGCAAAATAAAAACGGGAAAACATTTTTTTAGGGTAGGTATTTGAAAAATCCCTATTGGTTTTCTTTCTGTAAACAATTTTTATAAAGTAAATATTTTTTTAAATAATCGCTTTTCAAGATGAAATAAATAGGACTCTTCCCCACTGACTTTTGAACCGCATGTCCAAAAAATATGTTTAGTAAATCATGAAAGTCATCTTTCGCGACCCGAGTTGAAAAACAAAGTCGCGTGATAACAACAACACAAGGCATACTAAGGCTAGGGTAAGATCCGATTAAGAGATCCTACTGGTTCTATTCAATTTGAAGGTGTCATGCTAGCTCCCATTTAACATTGAAATGCTGTCTAATAAAATTCAAAGCAATACCAAAATATTCAATGACCCTAAACTAGCTTTATTTAACCTTTTTCCCAGCGGCATTGCCCCCTCGTACTACGTCACTGTTAAAAACAACTGAACATCACGTCTATAACACACACATTGTACCCTATGTCCGTTGACTGAAGTTCAAAGTTGTACAGATATTTCTGGTCTAATAGTACACGTGCATCCGTTTGGTGCACGCGTAGTTTTTTACTAATATCTATTTCTGTATGTCTGTACAGCTGCCTTTGTTTTGTTACGCACTGTATGGGATTAGTTTCGAGTTTCGTACAACTTGTTGGTTGTTAATATGATGAACACTTTGATAGTTTTTTGTCAAAGGAAATTAAGTTGTCATGTGTCTGTTTAAATATAGCGAGAAGATCACCCAGAACTTGAGATCTGGCGCTAGTTATTGACATACAACTTTATCCTTTTAACTGTTTGTAACGATCCTCATATAAGAACTATAAAAGTTGTACGTATTTAGTTCGTTCTTGCGAATTATTAATAAATTATTATACAAATATGACACCTAATTAACTCAGAGAAGAGACCTGGCTTCGCTCGGTCGAACATTAAAATATTGGATTTAACCTAAAAAATACCTTTAAAATATGTATAAATTCAAATGTTTTATTAGGGTTTCTTGCCAAATAAGAGTGAAAAATGATATAAACTTAGACCATAGGTTTGAAGTTTACAAATCATTACTTCAATAACGACCCTTCATTATAACTAGGTACTATCCTTCATTATAACTAGTAACTAGGTACATTATAGCTATAATTGCATGGACAGTTTATGAATGAATTCATTCATGAATTGCCCATGCACTTTTGAACGCGTGTGTGCATACTATGCTATACCCTCCATAATATTAAACCGAGATATGAATTTACGTTTTCTCATTCTACCGCCATTTCTTCCCGCCGTTTATACGTGGGTAAACCATGATTCACGCAATGTGTCACCAAGCTTCGACGTCTCATCTCTTTCATGACGTGACCCAATTCTCTAAAGTGTATACATTGTTAATCTTCACATTTTTATGCCCCATGTGTTCTCATCAAATCTGGCCGCAGTTTACAAGGTATAATTTATAGTTTTGCTGTTTTGATAGTTAGTATCTTCAGAAATCAGGTTTGGGCGTAGAAGACGAAGTTTTATTTCAAAATCTAAGATTAGTTTGTGTATTTTTATGTATCGCGGATAAAATCGTTATTTCGGGCATGGTTGAAGGGCATGGTAGTATCGATGTTCATTTGTTTTGCCAAGGATTATTCTCCGTTGCGGTACCGTCACTTTGTCATTGTTTAGTTTAGAGTTAGAGAATATTTTAGTATGTACTCGATGATCTTCGTTTGTTTTATTTAGGATTATTCTCTTTTTACGCTATCGTCACTTGTCGTTGTATTTCTTAGTGTTGTAGGTTTAGAGTGAAGAGTTGAAATGATAGTGGAGTATAGTGTTTGTGCATATGTGCTGTGTTTTGGGACGAAGTGAGATGTGACGAGCACTATGGTGATGTTGCGGAGGTTCACGGTATGTTATTATTATTATGTTTAATAAGCTATTTGATTATTTAGAAAATTATTTTTTAGCTATTTTTCTGTTAGGTCCATTTGCACCACCCAGGGTTAGCCGCTGACCCGGAGTTAAGCTGTCAAACTACATTTTAAACAATACAGAAAAAAGCGATTAATTCCGGGTTATGAGGCTAACCCCGGAAGGTACAAGTGGCCCTTAGTCGATAATCGATAAATAGTGTATGTCGTCGTCGTCCGATAGGATGCTTATTTTCAACGTTGATCTAGATCAGTACACTAGTGTCGTCGTAAAAAATAGACAGGTTAATATATGCATTATTGTGACATACCGTATGTACTTGTTCTTAATAAAAGGTACTTTGTTGATTGTTAATAAGGTGCATATCTAAATTAATCTTTATGACATTAGCGCCTTATCAACCTAGCGACAAAATAGTAGCAACTTCGACTAAAACCGATCATGTATTACATAAGTCTAACCATTAGTTCTGTCACAAAGTTTCGTAGGATAAAATTATAATCCATGCACTTCAATAAAAAAATGTGACCAGGACTTGAAATTCTATATAATTTTTAAGAAAAAAAAACCGACTTCATTTGGTTCCCGGTAAAAGTGAAATTAAGAATTTGTTTGAGTTAGCCAGTTTACTTCACAAATATCCAATACACCGCACGTGTACGATTGAAAATTGAGGAGCTTTCTTAATGTCCTAGGGCTTCCATCATTACATTTGAAGTATAATCAAACGGAACTCCCTTGTAGACCTTTAAACAAACAAAATAACAATGTGTTAAATTGGATGACAGACTGTAAATTAACGAGCATATTCATTATGCCATCCCTGATTATCAACATCAGGTCCACTCCAGCAAAATGATGGCCACAGTAAGAAAATGCCTAAGCTAATTATGAACACCCTCTAATCACAATTAACCTGCCGTTCAAATTTGAAGAGTTCTCTGAATTCTTCTAGAACTCCATCATCAGAATATAAATCAAATCAAAAAGATGAATGTCACAACTAGGATAATAAGTAGAGCTAGGTTTATTAACCAGTTCCACTTTGCGATCCCTGGTCTTCATCATCAGATCAAGTTCATCAAAATTTTGACTCCGCCAAAACACTGTTTTAGTTACTTAAGGAAACCCTCAAATCAGAATGCATGTGCCGTTAAAATTTGAGGAGTTCTCTCAATCCCTCATGAAGCCCATCATCAAAATAGAACTATAATCAAATAGGACTATCTTGAAGGTATTTCTTTACAAAGAAAAGATGAATGTCTCAAATCGGATGATAGAGCTGGGAATTAACAAGCAGTTCCACTTTGCCATCCCTGGTCTTCATCATCAGGTCCACTCCACCAAATTGATGATGTTCGTAAAGAAATGCTCGAGTGTCTTAAGAAACTACCCAAATCATCATGCATGTGCCTTTCAAATTTGAGGAGTTCCCTCAGTTCCTCATGGATCCCATCATCAGAAATTGATTTTGAAAAAAACGGAACAAATCTGGAACCATCTATTTTCAGAAAAAAAAATATTTTTTAAAATCGGACGATAGTCCTGGGAATTACCAAGCAGTTCCACTTTGACATCCCTGGTCTTCATCATCAGGTCCACTCCACCAAATTGATGATTTTCGTAAAGAAATGCTCGAGTGTCTTAAGAAACTACCCAAATCATCATGCATGTGCCTTTCAAATTTGAGGAGTTCCCTCAGATCCTCATGGATCCCATCATCAGAAATTGATTTTGAAAAAAACGGGACAATTCTGAAACCATCTATATACAGACAAAAAATTTTTTTTTAAAATCGGATCATAGTCCTGAGAATTACGAAGCAGTTCCACTTTGCCATCCCTGGTCTTCATCATCAGGTCCACTCCACCAAATTGATGATTTTCGTAAAGAAATGCTCGAGTTTCTTAAGAAATCACCCAAATCAGCATGCATGTGCCTTTCAAATTTGAGGAGTTCCCTCAGTTCCTCATGGATCCCATCATCAGAAATGGATTTTGAAAAAAACGGGACCAACCAGGAACCGTCTACTTTTAGAAAACAAAAAAAAAATTCAAATCGGTTCAGTAATGACGGAGTTATGAGTGAACATCCATTAAAAAAAAAAAAAAAAAATAAAAAAAAAAATTCAGTCGAATTGAGAACCTCCTCCTTTTGAAATATTGAAGTCGGTTGATTATACTGATTGACGAGTATTACAATTATATCTAAAATTTAAGTTGCAATTTGTGCAATTTTTGTAAATTTAGATATAGTCGTCGTATGCGTGGCCGGTCTATTTTTGAAAAGTATAGTTTTACAAAAGGGGCCGCGGCTCCGCTCGCGTTAGAAAGAGACAAAAAGTAGCCTATGTCACTCTCCATCCCTTCAACTATCTCCACTTTAAAAATCACGTCAATGAGGACTACCGCGAGTCGATTTTCTGCTAGTGACGCTAGTGGAACGTGGGTCCTGCGGAATCATTTCAAACGTCACTTTGACAATTCTCTCATACTGATACAGGACCCACGCATGAGTGGCGCCGTCTGGTGAGCGACAATACGGTAGCTCCTATTCTTTGCTCCGTTTTGCCGTGAAAGACGGACAAACAAACATACACACACACTTTCCCTTTTATAATTTTAGTATGGATACCTTGATAAGGAACGTGTAACATACGAATAATTATACTCCTTACTAGAGTCAGTCTATTCTAAGTTTCCTAGATTTTGATAGCATATACTGTGAAAGTATTAAGTAAACGACATAATTTCATCGAAGTTTGACGTTTAAAATAACACTTTCAAGTCTGACAGTTCATTTGCTGAGAAAAGTTAACGTAGTTTGACTCTACCTCACGTGTGCTTCCCGTACGTAGGCATGTAAGAACATGTGTGATTTATCCATGGTATTAACTAGGATCTTAAACCAACTGTATACTGCCATCACATCGGAAGCTCAACCATGTAATCATGTGACCTGGTCGGTCACAACTGTGGGCCAGATATAGATCAGCTCGTTTTGCGGCAATAACTATAATGGATAGTGTAAGTGCATACGTCTATTATACGCCTATTCATGTTCAATAACTGATAGAATAACACTGGGTGAAGGACGTGTATAAACGAGATTAACAAGCGAATCATTGAGGACGGATTGTTACGACTTACTTCCGACTATAGATTCTTCTTGTACAAGTAGTTTTACCATAATTTCGTCAACCAACCCTACGCCACTTTAGAATTTTGTCAAAGTGACGTTATAAAGGTCTTACTGCTTGTCATTTTGACGTGGTTTTAGTGGCCTACCGTCAAATTAGGAGTGTACACTATCACCCACCACTTAAAAACATAGTCGGGTAAATAGAACTACCGTGTGTCCGTCCGTATGCAGATACTATTTATATATGTTGATGAACGTGTTATTTATTACAATCGGATGATAAGCAATTGTTTCCGAGTCAACAATACGTTTTGTTCATTGGAATGGAATATAACTAATAGGAAACACTTGAGTAGTTATGTCCTTTGGTTTTCCTTTTGTTAAGCTTGCTATTCAATTATAGCCAACTTACAATTAATATAATAATATTGTTTTATAATTATTCCTAACATCGCCAACAATGATGTCTAGTCGCCGGTTTATCCGTTTACAGAAAGGATTACTATATTTCGGTAGAGAACAGTTCATATGCGGTGGTAAGTTTATGCGTTCACCACCGTTCTGTCATATTTACGAAGCCGGTTTTGATATATGAATAGACTATTTTTTATATTCCTCTTAATAACGGGTGTGGCCCATAATAGGAGCAATTTAATTGTAGGTAGTACTCCCCAAACATACAAAATTTCCCCTTTAAAAATAACATGTGTTTTCATTTTTATTACACTTTAAGTTTGTTAGAAGACGCCGCAATGTACTGCGAATCCCGATTTTTTAAAATAATTTTATAATATTGTCTTCTGTTTCCGCGTTTGTTGTTCATTGAAATTGATGATGATTGATTGATTTAATGAAGATGATTACTGGTCATCGTCTGAACCCTGTGAAAACGAGTGCTGTAAAGGGCTCGAAACGTAGGTTCATGATGTTAATAAACGCGATTAATCTGTTCTAAAGTGTTTATTATTTTATGTTTGCGAATTTTGTTATTTGAAATAAATATTAATAAGGCTGATGTTGACATACATTGAAAATACTAATTAGTTTTTATGAAAAACATCTTAGAGTACATCATTTTCAAAAGTTGTTAGGTTTGAGGAGTCCAACCTACGATTCGATTTATTGCTCCTATTATGGGCCAGACCCTGTAAAAGCTACATATGTTGACTTCCAAAACAGACGAGGTAGAATGTTAGTTAGATTGGAATTGTACCTAGAGTTCGGCCGCCATTATAATATTAACATGGCAATCTTAAAATCATCTGAATATTCTCTTTCTACTAAAGCTACCAATTCTACTAAATTCTTAACAACTTTCCATGTTGTGCACAGCCTGCATTCGCAAAGCGGTTCATATTTTTGTTAATGCCGCCAAGACAAACATGCTACAAATTTATTCTTGAATGCTCAACATTTATGTTTACTTTTTCTCACTGTGTGATGTCCTATTTATTGCGAATACCGACTCTTATTAAATCATCGTTATTCCAAAGATTTGTTTAATAAATGCAGAGCGATTCAATACACCCCTTGCAATTTTTTTATAATACGTTCTCGGTGGCAAACTAATACACAGTCCGTACCAGTCTTGCATTTTCGGTGGTGAACCTTAGTTGGTTTTGCTGGGCATTTTCCGCTACACGACAACCATTATGTCTTTTTTGCGTGGAAAAAAAGGATGCTCTACTCTTCCCACCCCAGCTCCTCCACGAAACCTAGTAATCTTTTAAGATTGCTGACTGCATCCTTTAGTTTGTAGTGCGCGAGGTCCGTGGGTATCTGCACCATATTTCTACCTTTTTGAAGCTGTGGTCTTAACCTTCTCTCAAGGCAACCTCTGCAATGGAGATTATCGCGAGTGAATTTTCCGCTACAGGAGCGCTATTGGAACTATAGTCTGGCGGGAATCTTTAAAACGTCACTTTGATTTCGCCCCAAATTAAGCTTTCATTTTCACACAAGACCCACATGAGTGGTGCCGCCTGGTGAGCGAAAATCGTCTCCATTCCCACATAACCTAAGTTTCTCACAGTGAGACACGATAAGAAACCAAGACTTAAAATAGCAATCTGCAACACAGGTTTATGTAACCTGCAACTCGATCGTATCGAGGTGTATGTGTGACACATCACACTTGTATAAGTAATGCGTCAGTATCGTTATCCGCGGTTGGAGCACAGGTCAGCCGTGAACATTAACATATTATTATATTTATGTTTATTTTCTTGTATAGGATTTGATTTGCGTGCGTAAAACAAGCACTTACAAATCTTGGGATTATGGCTCATAAATCAGGTGATACATTGTGGGGGGGAAGGAGCATCACGACATATCACAATCAGGTTAAATAGGTACCAAAAAATTAACGGGTTCAAAAGAAAGTACATATAAAAAACAATCTGTAATGAAATGACGACACTGACACATAGAAAATGATACAACTATACTTACAAATCTTGCACACTTCGATCAATTTTTGTGTGCGGACTAGTCAAAACACAGAACCGCGTATGCCTATTAGTGCTTGTACGTCGACAGAGGGGAAAGGGTATGTATGTGAACTGGGTCCCTGTATTGCGTGACGTCTGTGGGGCACATCAAAACAATTCGTTAAAGAGGAAATCGAGCCTTACTACTTTGATAATTGATCGTTTTAACAAAACTGTCAACAGATGTCGTTATAAGTCATGTTTTGTCAACAGTTGTCGAGCCTGCGCGAGGAGGGCCCCGGCGAGGCGGACAAATGGAAGCAGCGGCGCCACACCACCTTCGACCAGAACCGGCACCTTGAGGAGGTCACGAAGGAGAGGTCAGTCGTCATCATCACCATTCCAGCAAAATTATGCCCACTGCTGTTTAAGGCTTTCCCCATAGATTTTGACAATATGCTATCCCGTCCCGCTTTTTTGGAAGTGTAGTCCTGGAGAACCTCGCGAGGTCTTTGCCAAAAAGAACACGACACCCTTAGGCCAGAAGTCTGGGCTACCGATGGTGTCTGAACTGCACGTTGCGACGCTACGACGCGTAGCTAGTCTTCTGGCGGACGTACGAGTACCCTACCACCTCGTCGGCCACGGCAGAGAACTGCAGGTGCGACACGTAGAGCGCCGTACTCGGTTTCGCAATCGGTAAGCCAGACTTAACTGAATCCGCGGTGCCACCCTAAGTTTTACGAAGTGCCTTACGTGCCTTGCTCTTCTTTTCCACCAGTGTGAACCCCTCCTTATCCACATCTTATTATCCTTATTATAAAACTTCGTAGAAACGTTTTTTATTATTTAACCTAAACCTAGTATTTGTTACAGGGACAGCTTCAAGCGAGTAGCCACAAGCCTGCAACGCATCGTCGGCCAGCTGGTGGCGTACTGCGCGGCCGCCGAGGATGAGCTCAACCGCACCGTACTCGCCGAACTGCTGGCGCGGCTGCTACCCGAGTAAGTAGACCTGTGATTTCATCCCCGTAACAGTCAACTTTCAACTCAGGGTTGAATTTCAAAATACGATTTCTCAGTGTAGCCCTAAACAAGAGAAGTTTTCAATGTGAATGACTACTTACGCTGTTGCCTTTTTTTTATACTACGACGGTGACAAACAAGCATAACGCCTGATGGTAAGCGGTCACCGTAGCCTATGGACGCCTGCAACTCCAGGGGTGTTACATACGCGTTGCGAGCTTCGTACCTCGCGGAGTCTTCAACTCACCTTTCCCCTATACCGCACCGGTTTCATGACGAACTCATTCGCTCTTCAGGCAATTCGTCTTTGGAATGATCTCCCTCTATCAATAAGACAAGCACAGAGCAAATTTTCCTTCAAACGTAAGTTACGAAAACACCTTTCTAATTTAGTTCAACGTTCATAATCTGTATAACGGTTATGCATGGGTACAACAATATGTATTTTATTATGTGAATATAATATGTATGTACATGTGTATATGTATTTGTGTATGTATATTAATAATTAGCTGTATTTATTCCAGATTGTGACATTTTATCTCTCTGTTTTTTCTCTTCCGCACCAATTTTGTAAGTTTCTGTTTGACCCAATGGTTGACTGGTAGAGAATGCCTTAAGGCATTAAGTCCGCCATTTGTACTTTCTTGTATTGTGCAATAAAGGTTAAATAAATAAATAAAAAAATAAATACGCGTTGCCGACCCTTTAAAAAAAAGGCGGATTCGCTGTGTTGACAGCTAAACGGGCCAAGGGCTTTGCTCCGTGGGTCCTCAGCTGTTGGTTGTCTGTTAGTCACTATAGCGTTATTGGTTTTTTTACTGAGATGTTCCAACTCGACAGGCGAGTACTGTTGAGAAGTATTCATTGTAGTTCTCTTCGGAAATCCACTGGAAATGTAGACATTTCTTGTCTATATTTGAGTATATTTATATTATTTTTGACCCAGATGTTAGTCCTTTTGGATAATATAGCTTGATCTTGGAGCTATGGTTTATCGACCTCTAAAATCTGTAGGTATATATACAAACCCGTAATCAAATCTCAATTTGTAGAAAATATTACTAAACTTGCGAATAGAATACTAACTGCACTGTGTCAAATACTGGTAGTAAGTAAATGAGCATTCGCAAAGTTAGTATTTCAGTCAGTAGGTATGTCACACAGAGTCGACATTTTCCGTGAAATTGTTACGTAAATTCAAACCGTGATTTTAACCTAGTGACATAGTATGTTGCAATTGCAGTTTGCTACCAAGTAAAATATACAAATGTGGAGGCATTAAACAGTATTTCAATTACGGTTATCAAAGACTTTATTACTACTGACAAATAGTTACCAAATAAACAAACAAAAAATGGTTCTTGTAAGAAATTTAATTACTATAATATTTTCTGTTCTAAACTTACTTTTAAACCATTATTTCAACCTTGACTTACTTCAAAGATTTCATTCGTCAAACGAAAACCGCAAGTCAATTTCTATGTCTTTAGGTGAATCTAAACTTAGTGCATATCCTATTTGCGTGAAAGGGGCTGCATTAATATCATATTGGATCTCTGCCAATGGTAAACTATTAGTCAATTAAAAAGGCTACAACTACTACAGGTGTTGAAGAAATATCAACTTTAAATCGCTTTAAGTAAGATTCAAATTACAAATACGCAGAAAACTGAAAAGTGCCGTTTTAAACTGTGACTGAAACTACAAGTGTTAATGCAATAGCGACTTTAACATGTAAGTCTTAAGTTTCAAATTGAGTGTTTAAGAAAGTAACAGTTATTGTAACTGCGAGGTGCTATGCAATTAATACTGCTATTCCGAGAAAGACTTGCAGTTTGTTACAAATTATATTTAGTTGGGTCCTTTTAGCAGTAGTAAGTGTATTGAGCTTTCAGTTAAAGGGAAGTGTTAGGTTTCGTTGTTGAAGCTTGTTGTGCATCATTCATATGTTAGTACTTGCTAACACGACACATATGTTAGCGAAATATTATTGACTTTACTGCCATATGTATGAATGCATATGTATTATATTGTTATCACTCCGGGTTCTGCACTTATAATTAATCTTTTGCACTTCAGAGAACAAACTTTCCCATGCCAAACGCCATGACACCGGCGATTGTCACTTGTTCTTAATATTTTAATCCTTGCGGGTGGCAACAATGACAGCGCGCTCGTTTAGAAATTACCTTAGGTATATAACAATATACAGGAATTAGATCTGTTACGTGTATATTGTTAATAATATGTAATAACGGGCGGACGACGGATGCAAAATAAACCTTATTTCCTTACCGTAATGCCAAGCTTTGACATAATTATAAGTCCATCGTCCGCCCATTTTATACAACATATGCAACGTATACGATGTTTCTTTATAAGTATATGACAATCGGTAAATCGCTACAACACACAGAATTCATTAGTATAATGTATCCTATTATGGAAAGGTGGCCAATAATTGACATCCTATACTAAAATTAATTATATTTATAGGTACACAGAATTCATATTTAATATAAAGTTGGTTATTGGAAATTAGCAATTCGATTCATTGATGGAGTTTAAAATAAAATTCAAATGTAAGTATCTACGAAACTACATGTGTGTATAGTGTACGGTAAATGTAGCATTTTTGTCGATAATTTGATTTTGTATTGTCTTTGTTGTTAAGTGCCATTAGTAAAGTCTATAGTTACCTAATAAAGAGTCACTTTTTCAAACCTCCCGATTACTAAAATCATCCATTTTGCTAATGTAAATGGGTATTAGAATGTGTGTATCCAATCTAATTTTAGGGAACAATCTTACTACTGGCGGAGTTACAAAATGTTCTTTAGGCAAGCCGGAGCTGATTTGACCTGCTTTCTCTTAGAGTTAAGGAAAATGTGGCTTGGTTCACGTAAGGGAAGCCGGCAGGAATCGAGTTTTATGAACGCCCCGCCACAGTCTTACAATCCAACCAAGGCGTTTGCCTTAAAGCCTTTAAACCTGATCACCCTAAGGTAAAAGTACCAGTGCCCGACGCTGCACCAGTATTCGACATGGGCACTTTATGTCAGTGACGAGGTTTAAATCCGAATATCGAAAAATCTTCGTTGTTCAAATTTAACCTATATCGCTTTGACATAATGTGCCCATGTCGAATACTGGTGCATCGTAGAGCACTGGTACTTTTAACTTAGTTTCGCAGTCAGCACTCCTAAAAAGACCTCACATTTCAGGTCATCTCTAGTGGAAGACTCCCGGCCCTCGACGCCCAACCTGGACTTGTCCGTGGCGCGCAGCAAGCACGTGCACTTCGCCCCCGACCTGTCGCTCCTCGCGGAGCTGGACTCCGACGGCGTGAGCGGCTTCCTGCAGGGCCAGAGGGACGTCAGCATCGATATCAAGAGGGAGTTGGAGCTTAGTTTGAGGAGGCTAAGAGAAGAGGCGCAAGAATTGTTGGAAATCGCTGCGAGGGTCAAAGGAAGTGAGTATCGAGTGCATCTTTTTAGAGCATCTGATTGAAGGTTCTCCCACGCGGAGCTGGACTCCGAGGGCGTGAGCGGCTTCCTACAGGGGCAGAGGGACGTCAGCAACGATATCAAGAGGGAGTTGGAGCTTAGTTTGAGGAGGCTAAGAGAAGAGGCGCAAGAATTGTTGGAAATCGCTGCGAGGGTCAAAGGAAGTGAGTATCGAGTGCATCTTTTTAGAGCATCTGATTGAAGGTTCTCCCTCGCGGAGCTGGACTCCGAGGGCGTGAGCGGCTTCCTACAGGGGCAGAGGGACGTCAGCATCGATATCAAGAGGGAGCTGGAGCTTAGTTTGAGGAGGCTAAGGGAAGAGGCGCAAGAATTGTTGGAAATCGCTGCTAGGGTCAAAGGAAGTGAGTATCAAGTGCATTGTTTTCAGAGCATCTGAATGAAGGTTCTCCCTCCTCTTGGAGCTGGACTCCGAGGGCGTGGCCGACTTCCTGCAGGGGCGGAAAGACCGGAACGGACGTACGGAAGAAGCGCATGAACTCTAGAAACCGCTGCAAGGATCAAAGGAAGCAAGTATTGAGTGTTTCATTCAGGGCATTTCTAACTGAAGATCCCCAAAGACCACTTTATGGCTTTGATGACCGACTAGTATGCCGCTGGGCTGGACTCTGAGGGCTATCCCTACAGCTCTGTCTATACGTTAGAACTCAGACTTTTTACGACCAGCTTGTGTATGAAGATGACTGTCAAACTGCTCCCTTGTGATTAAATACGATGAATAATAGGCTGGGAGCGTACGTTTCATGCCGATGAAAGACTAATGACGTGAAGCTTCATAGAGCATGTTTCAGGTTTTACGTTTGAACGAATAGTGCTGTCATTGAATACTGTCAAAACTGTTACGTTCGAATTACAATCGAACGTTGATAGACTATCTGTCATTAACTCATTACGTATTTAAAAACATCCTGTGTGTTTATACACGTCATTATAACGAAACCGGCATGAATTACAATGTACGCTCCCTGATAATAGGAAACCCTATTTGCTTCCAGAACCGGTGCCAGACTCGCATATGCTGGAATCGAGTCAGGTGCAGATCACGGAGTTGGTCGAACAGCTGGACGCGAGACACAGCAGCTGTGAGAATTGCGAACTGCACAGGAAGGTACGTTAATATACAACTAAAAATTACTACAATATGATGTAATAATAATTTTATTTCGATATATAGTAAATATGTACTTGTTTTTAATAAAAGGTACCACATTGTCGATTGATAATAATGTTTTTCTACTCCAGCACTTCTATCTGTCAATTGGATGACTGATAGCGATATTAAAAAAGTATACATTATAAATTTGTCTATGGTATTCCATAAGAACACTGCTCCTATGGATTTTCATACAGTTGTTGTTTTTTTTTTCTATATTGGGCACAACATCTTCCTTATTCTGCCACGTTTCTAGATTTTGCTTTTTTTACGCTATTTTAGCTGTCGTAGAAAAACTAGCGTATGCAACAGCTCATAATTGGTTCTTAAAACTCTCGGGTCTATAATTACGGATCTATAATTATAAACGGCGACTCTCAAGTCTTAAGAACCCTTATTATATCACTGTTGCATAAACTACTGTTATTTGTAAATGAATTTTTATGGCATTGGCGCCTTACTAAAAACGATTACATATCTTGACTACCAATAGAATGTCTGTCTAACTTACTCTTAATATGGTTCAATATGCAGTCACAATAAATAAATAGGACAGACTCAAGACAGAGAGATACAACAGAAAATTGATAGAAGTGAAGGTGTGACATTTTTAAATATAATTTTAGACCATGGAGGAGGCAATGATGGAATGCTTGCAGCGCGAGAATCTCCTGCGATCAGACTTAGAGGCCGCTCTGATGAAGGTGGCACAGCTCATGCAGTCGGACAGGAACTCTTGCGATCTCGTCGTAGAGGGGTAAGTCATTACTGCTTCTTCTATTATACTTTGAAGATAATGTTACGGTGAACAAAAATTCTTCGTCGTGATATCGTGTTGATAAAAAAGTTACCTCCTACTGAATCAAAACATTTATTATATTTAATAAATGATTTAATAGGGCAAGTTTGTCTTTCAGGAATTTTGAAATGCACAATTGTAAAGCATCAATTAAATCATTTATTAAATATAATAAATGTTTTGATTCATGTTTTTTCAGTGTCAGTGTCTAGCTAGCCCTGGGCACCGGGGGCCCTGGTCACTTTTTCTGTAGTATATGACATCTCTTTCAATTTATAATTTTTTCTCCAATATACTCGGAATTGTCACATTAATGTACAAAATTGGTACGAAAAGAACCTCCTTATATACCTACTCAAATTAAAAAAAAATCTAATTCATTATTCTACAGTTTTAGCGTCCAGGAAGTTGTACTAAAATCCATTACTGTATTGTTTTTTACTTTTTAAAAAAATATTTGGACTATCAATATTGCAAACAGCCGCGAACGGTCAAACGGTCGAGCTAAACGGTCTGCACAGACGCGACAATCAGATTGACAGCAAATTGTCAATCTGATCATATCGTGCTTAAAAATGCCCCGTCTAGCCCAGACGGCTTTGTAGTAGTGTAGTAGTTCTAGAGAGAGGAGATCAAATGCTTGGTTGTCTCGTTTTATCACGAGTTGCATACGGCTCGCTGTGCAAGGTCGTGTAGATACGGCTTAATAAAACTAAAGACATTCAATTTTTTTATGAACACAACCGTGCATTAAAAGAAAGTTTAGGCGGGAACCTTATTTTTCCTTTCAAATCTTATGCAAGAATACATTTTTCACTTCTCCTATCGGAAAACAAGTGTTTTGTAGCCCGTTTGTAGGTATCAAAACTGCATTTCGTTCCCTTTCAAGAAGTTTGGTTTAATCTTTCATTTCTGCCCTACTTACAGGGAACAAAATTGAATTTTGCTCCCTGTTATCAATTTTGTAAGTTGGTAGCAATGCACGGAATAAACATTACCGATGACCGAAAATAAAAAACATTATGTTTTTATTTTTATTTTATTTTGGAGCGCGTTAAAGCGGTTATTAGACGGCTCGAATTAGTCGGGTCCGATCTGTCGCGTACTATTGTCCCTTCGAAACCTTCTTTCGGTTCCCAAAATTCCCTTTCTTTACTACTAGTATCCAGCCCGATATACATGATCGGGCCCGACGAAACGCATCGTCTAATACCGGTTTTAAGAAAAATAAATGTACCATAGACAAAGTGAAAACGGCGGCAAACATGTGTTTTTTTTAATAAAAAAAATATTATTCCACTAAAACGTACAAGACGAAGTACAAACAACTTTGATCTTTTTTCATTTATTCGGTCTTAATTTCACGAATAAGGTTAACAGAAAATTAATTCATCAATTAGCAGTGATGAAATATTAGCTCCAGTGCAGCAACAAGTCATCACTGTCATCAGTAACCTGCTCCCGGCAAAAATTAGGATTAAAATAACTAACAGCCTATGAAAACTTTTGTACATGAAAAACAGCTAAATGAGTGAAATCGTTTATTTCATATATTAGCATATTTTTCGCCATAAAAGTAAGTACATACCTACTTAGTACTTAAACTCCAATATAAATCAATGTTTTTCTTTATGCTTTTCTATGTGTAGGTACAGTGTGCTTACCATGTGTTGTAAGTAGTCGGAGGCGTTAGAGACTGAGCGTTTCTAAAGTATGTCCGTCTCGCTCCTGCCAGAGTAGTGGGAGGAGCAAGTCGGACATACTTTAGAAACGCTCAGTCTCTAACGCCTCCGCTTACTTACTACTCATGGTAAGCACACAGGTATCGGCACAGGCCTTTAATAAGAAACGTCTTTTGCAGGAAGTGATAATTTTCGGAGTCACTGCATGGTGCATATCGAGGATTGAAATTATTAAACACTAACTACCTTGACTAGAAAAATCAAACGGAAAATAAACAACCAGACCGAAGAAGATACTTAATAGAAAATCAAGATTAATTTCACCGCCCATAAAAAAATCTAAGCAAAAATGCACAACTTTCATAGTAAACTTTTAGCACCTATTTTATTTTTGATTTGTTTTTTACTTATCTAATTAAAATTTAATGTTAACATGCCTATCTCGTTTTAATTTATGCAATTTAATGCAATTATTTAGCAAAATTATTGATACCTCGGGTGACATAGTTTGAATCCCTCGCTTTGCTCAAGATTCCACGTTACTTCGCTACGCTCGGGATTCTATTCTGGAATCTTTCGCATCGCTCAGGATTCAATCTCTCACCCTCCATACAATATAGTATTTTGCTCCCTTGTAATACAATCTACTATTATTTCCCTTCATGTTGGGAGAAAAGCACTATATATGCCTCGGACGGAAATAGAATTTCGTGGATTCGTATGTAATTGTCGACAAAAAATACTCATCCACGAAATTTGGTTTCCCGGCCTCTGCAATTATTAAATGACTGAATTATTTTATGGACTATTAAATGTTCAAATTAGAACAACAACAGGTATACAGCTGGATCAAAAAATCTTATCAAACACTCAATCAATCAATCTTTATTTGCCATAGAACATATTGAAATGCATGCAAATATAGTTATACTGACACTGACACATTAGACCGCGCTGAAGCGGTCCTGTGATCTCACGCAGTCGCTCTGGTTGTCAAAACTTAATGTTTGAAAATTGAGTTACATTTGAAATTATATCTACATTAGTATCACAGCGTAAGGATGTATTCTATACAGTGGGTTAACTCCGCCGATTTCTGGGTCATCGATGGGGGGCGCGCGGGGAAGGAGGCGGGGAGGAGACGACGCCGAATTTCTATGAAAATTCGGCGTCTATTTTAAGGGGTGTAAAATGGAAATTAGTTTGCCTATCAGACTATCTATCTATCTTAGCCTATCTTTTGCATAGTTTTTGACAACCCTGAGTCTCAGCACGACCACCGAGCCGAGCCGCTGGCCGTGTATGAAGTTACCTCACTGTATGGAATACATCCCTACGCTGTGTTAGTATCAATCTGGGGAGACAATTAAAAGTTGTCCTTGTGTAATAGTTATGGCACCGGGCAGCACCACCAGACGCCGTCGTCGCTGCCGGTGCGCGCGCCGCCGCGTCGTGCGGACTCCGGCTCCGTGTCGCTGGACGGCTGCTCCTCGCCGCGGGCACTGCGCGCCAGCCACGACGCCCTGCACAGGGAGAGGGATGACTTGCAGCAGCAGGTGAGACGCTTGTCGCTGCCGCGCCGCGCGGACTCCGGCTCCGTGTCGCTGGACGGCTGCTCCTCGCCGCGGGCACTGCGCGCCAGCCACGACGCCCTGCACAGGGAGAGGGATGACTTGCAGCAGCAGGTGAGACGCTTGTCGCTGCCGCGCCGCGCGGACTCCGGCTCCGTGTCGCTGGACGGCTGCTCCTCGCCGCGGGCACTGCGCGCCAGCCACGACGCCCTGCACAGGGAGAGGGATGACTTGCAGCAGCAGGTGAGACGCTTGTCGCTGCCGCGCCGCGCGGACTCCGGCTCCGTGTCGCTGGACGGCTGCTCCTCGCCGCGGGCACTGCGCGCCAGCCACGACGCCCTGCACAGGGAGAGGGATGACTTGCAGCAGCAGGTGAGACGCTTGTCGCTGCCGCGCCGCGCGGACTCCGGCTCCGTGTCGCTGGACGGCTGCTCCTCGCCGCGGGCACTGCGCGCCAGCCACGATGCCCTGCACAGGGAGAGGGATGACTTGCAGCAGCAGGTGAGACGCTTGTCGCTGCCGCGCCGCGCGGACTCCGGCTCCGTGTCGCTGGACGGCTGCTCCTCGCCGCGGGCACTGCGCGCCAGCCACGACGCCCTGCACAGGGAGAGGGATGACTTGCAGCAGCAGGTGAGACGCTTGTCGCTGCCGCGCCGCGCGGACTCCGGCTCCGTGTCGCTGGACGGCTGCTCCTCGCCGCGGGCACTGCGCGCCAGCCACGACGCCCTGCACAGGGAGAGGGATGACTTGCAGCAGCAGGTGAGACGCTTGTCGCTGCCGCGCCGCGCGGACTCCGGCTCCGTGTCGCTGGACGGCTGCTCCTCGCCGCGGGCACTGCGCGCCAGCCACGACGCCCTGCACAGGGAGAGGGATGACTTGCAGCAGCAGGTGAGACGCTTGTCGCTGCCGCGCCGCGCGGACTCCGGCTCCGTGTCGCTGGACGGCTGCTCCTCGCCGCGGGCACTGCGCGCCAGCCACGATGCCCTGCACAGGGAGAGGGATGACTTGCAGCAGCAGGTGAGACGCTTGTCGCTGCCGCGCCGCGCGGACTCCGGCTCCGTGTCGCTGGACGGCTGCTCCTCGCCGCGGGCACTGCGCGCCAGCCACGACGCCCTGCACAGGGAGAGGGATGACTTGCAGCAGCAGGTGAGACGCTTGTCGCTGCCGCGCCGCGCGGACTCCGGCTCCGTGTCGCTGGACGGCTGCTCCTCGCCGCGGGCACTGCGCGCCAGCCACGACGCCCTGCACAGGGAGAGGGATGACTTGCAGCAGCAGGTGAGACGCTTGTCGCTGCCGCGCCGCGCGGACTCCGGCTCCGTGTCGCTGGACGGCTGCTCCTCGCCGCGGGCACTGCGCGCCAGCCACGACGCCCTGCACAGGGAGAGGGATGACTTGCAGCAGCAGGTGAGACGCTTGTCGCTGCCGCGCCGCGCGGACTCCGGCTCCGTGTCGCTGGACGGCTGCTCCTCGCCGCGGGCACTGCGCGCCAGCCACGACGCCCTGCACAGGGAGAGGGATGACTTGCAGCAGCAGGTGAGACGCTTGTCGCTGCCGCGCCGCGCGGACTCCGGCTCCGTGTCGCTGGACGGCTGCTCCTCGCCGCGGGCACTGCGCGCCAGCCACGATGCCCTGCACAGGGAGAGGGATGACTTGCAGCAGCAGCTGAGACGCTTGTCGCTGCCGCGCCGCGCGGACTCCGGCTCCGTGTCGCTGGACGGCTGCTCCTCGCCGCGGGCACTGCGCGCCAGCCACGATGCCCTGCACAGGGAGAGGGATGACTTGCAGCAGCAGGTGAGACGCTTGTCGCTGCCGCGCCGCGCGGACTCCGGCTCCGTGTCGCTGGACGGCTGCTCCTCGCCGCGGGCACTGCGCGCCAGCCACGACGCCCTGCACAGGGAGAGGGATGACTTGCAGCAGCAGGTGAGACGCTTGTCGCTGCCGCGCCGCGCGGACTCCGGCTCCGTGTCGCTGGACGGCTGCTCCTCGCCGCGGGCACTGCGCGCCAGCCACGACGCCCTGCACAGGGAGAGGGATGACTTGCAGCAGCAGGTGAGACGCTTGTCGCTGCCGCGCCGCGCGGACTCCGGCTCCGTGTCGCTGGACGGCTGCTCCTCGCCGCGGGCACTGCGCGCCAGCCACGATGCCCTGCACAGGGAGAGGGATGACTTGCAGCAGCAGGTGAGAAGCTTGTTTAATAAGGCCCGAATGAATCTTGTAACCGCAGAGTATACAGAGTCCAAGCTTCATACAACTGCGCTGAACTACACTACTACACGCACTATTACGCGTGTATGCTGTTCATAAACTCCGTGTCTCGTATTCAGAGAAACCGGTTTATTATGGCGCAGCTTGTGGCCAAAGTGAGTCATCATACAATCATGCTCCCATCATAAATGCACACCCATTTATGATGGGAACAGTATAATTAATTAACTAAATCTACTAATACTTGAGTTTATAACTGTCACGCTTTTCAGACATTATTAGTACGTAACTAAAACGGGGCTAAATAGCATATAAACATCAAAATAGCTACTTTTAGAGGGTGATTTTACCCACCTATTTTGAGCTTAATCGCTTATATTCACCCCTTACATTGTCCCCGTGATCCCGATTAAATACTCTTTATTATTATTTATTTATTATAACATACAAACCTATATGTAATGACGACACTAACACATAGACAATGAGAAAACTACGCAAACAAATCTTGCAAACTTCGATTTATTTGTACAGACTAGTCGCAATACAGACCCGCGTAAACCCATTTGGACTTGTAATTCGAGGTTGTAGGCAAGACGACAAAAAAAAAATCCGTCTGTTAGATTATTAAAAAATATTCGACGCGTATTTTTTCTTTTGTTCGCCAAATGAAAAACGACGGAAATACAGTGCATTAAAGTTTCGCGTGACGTCACAATTACGTAGGATTCTTACCTCTAAGTGACGTCACTAGCCCCCACTCCGGAATTTTGATGCTCTGTATCGTCGTAAATTTTAGTTAACATGAAAAAGGAAAAAACAAGTGTCTAATAATTTTGGATAATCTAACTGACGGACTAAATAGAATACTAGTTTTTCAACCTAGTCGTCATCACTATTGTACGTATGCCGACGCCCCTCCCTGTGTTGCTTAAATGTGTGAGTCTTTCCCGGGACGACGGGTAAATATCGGAGGTGAATAATCGTAGCGGTTTAGCCCCATTTTGGTTACTATCGGAAATACTTATAAGATACTGTCAACTAAACTAGCAAATTATAATAAATTGGCAATTTTTTTTAATGTTGCAATGGCCACTATGTATAACAGGACGTTATTTAGTAATTGTTAATTTAAAGCTGCTATTAACCAAAAAACATGGATCACATCACCCACATTTTAATATACGATTTTAACCAAAAAACATGGATCACATCACCCACATTTTAATATACGATTTTAAGCTGTGTCAAAATGACCATGTTCATTTGCATTATAACTAATATTTAAAACGGGATAGTTACCATGTATGTTTGTTTTATTGAGTAATATCGGGTGCTCAATAAAACAAACATACATGGTAATTATCCCGTTTTAAATATTAGTTATAATCCACATTTTAATGTTCACGCCAGTATATGCTACTAATAATAAGGTAAACTTTGACCACAAATTAAGCGACACCTATATAACAAAATAAACACGATTGCTTTTAAACAATAATTTTCCTATTCCTAATATTATTATTATAAATTCCTTATTAGAGATACTGTTTCCACGTATGTTTATTTTAGTATTTCATGTGCAGAGGCCATCAGGTATGTCGTAGCGGTCAAGGTACTCACACATACCTGAACACGCATTCTCCAAATATTTTAGACCACCTATTTAAGCCTCTCAGATATACCTACATATCTGGTGGCGACTGTACGAAGAATGTTTCTATTTAAAAGCGGGAAAATGATTGTCAATATATATTCTGACAAGCGAGCGAGCGCAGTAACAGTAGGACGTAAAAACTATATCCATCCCTTTTTTCAGGGTGGTAATTCTAGCGTAAGAATAAGACAGTATGATGCTCTCTATCCTACTGTTACTGCGCTCGCTGGGTTGTCAGACTATAACACCTTATAAAATATATGTAAAATGCTTGCTAACCCACTAACACACGTGTGGCGTTTGTCTCACTCGCACGCAGGTGAGACGGCTGACTGAGTCGCCCGTGCACAAGATGTGCTGCGAAAAGGTACCTACATTAGGACAACGCATGAGAATAATGTTATTTTGTGTTTTACTTTAATATTCGCCTATTGTGATAAAAATACGTGAGAGTTAACGGTTGCAATTTTAATGTACTTTAATATTTGTTAGCTTCAGCTTTTATAATTTAGCAATTTTTTTAACTAGTGTTTATCTACATTATTAAGTCAATATCTTTAGGACTTGCCTCTTTCGCTTAGGACGATATTTTTGACGCGAAGTCTAAATTTTGACGATTTAAAAAAAATAATTGAAATATTGACATGTAGTGTAATATTAATCCTGCTTTTTATTGGATGTTAATATTTAATCACCATTTAATTTATAAAATTGCATGTGGCATGTGCTTTCACGGTGTACTAAACGAATTTCCCCTAGATACATTAGAGCCGATTTAGAGAACCATGGAGCTAGTTTTCCACACGCTCTTGGTAAATAAGGGGTTGGTGGAACTCAATATAATACAAATATTCAGCATTCACCAATATTAGAGGATTGTTATACAACCTCTACTGATAAATAAAATCAAATGAAACTTAAGTGCTAACTAAAATCTAACTTAACTAACACAAAATAATACATTCAAAAGCCAGCCATCCCAGCGTCACACAAGGCATTGTCCCTAAGACACTTGCCGCATTGCCCCGCTGTATAGCTAAACCACAGCGTAAGGATGTATTCTATACAGTGGGTTAACTCCGCCGGTTTCTGGGTCATCGATGGGGGGCGCGCGGGGTAGGAGGCGGGGAGGAGACGCCGCCGAATTTCTATGAAAATTCGACGGTCTAGCCTCATCACGTATGAAGTTACCTCACTGTATGGAATACATCCCTACGCTGTGGCTAAACTAAGCCTCTCCGCGAAATATGGCCGCTCGAAGGTCGCCAGACACACCGACGAGCTTCTGCGATGTCTCTTTCACTAGCTGTTTGGTGTCTCAACCTCAACAGCAAGTAATTGACAATTCTATCTCGTTTTCTCTCGCAGCTCGAAGCGGCCAACCGCCAGCTCCGTTCCACTCGCTCGTTCGTCGAAGAGCAGGCCGCCGAACGCGAGACGGAAAGAGACGAGTTCGCCCGAAGACTCGACGCCATGCGGGACGAGAACAACCGCCTCACGACGCGGCTGCAGACCAACGCTACTATACTCAACGAGGTATGAAGTGACTATTGTGGACCTTATTGGTTTGTAATAAGGTTCATACTAGGTCATTTATTAGACGGGTTCACAGCCGTATTGCCAGGTAGTAATGACTATATACGATCTTAAGCTAACATGGTCATTTAAAGTATAATTACTATTTTAAACGAGGTAGTTTCCATTTATATTTATTTTGCGATCTCTCGATATCTCGGCACTATTACAAGCGCCTTGTTCACGGTGTAACTGATATACTGCGAGTTTTTAGTTGTGATTGGTGTGTGTGGTACATGGTTGATACCTCTTTTTAAATAGTAATTATAAAAATGACTAGACTTATACCTCTAGTAAACACTGACATAGTATTTTGCACTTGTGTGGTTTTACAAATGGCACATAATAAAAGATTTATTTATTTCTTAATTCCTTTAACCAAATACGAATGGTCCTGGTAGTAAATAACAAGTAAAAAAAATGATTCGTAGCATGTTTTTATAGTTTATGAATTTAACCCATTTACCCCCTTTCTCATTTATGTGTAGCTCTTTAAAAAATATCTTACTACAATATGCCTGGCGATTAATTGCACTTTCAATTTTTCTGTACCGTCAACCAATTGGAACCCTTGACCACCGTAAGACTATGTCATAGTGACGCTATAAATCAGATTATAAGAAATCTCTTACTGCTTGCAATTTTGACATGGTTCTAGAGTGGCCTAGAGTTCCATATGGTTGACTGTATCTCCTTTAACGTTTTTTTTCTGTTGGTTATATTATGACATAAACAACAATGATATAATCTTACATTGTGATTATATGTCACGAAATAACCTACAATGTATTTGATATAATATAATACAGATAGATGCAAATACACAAAGTGAGAAGATGTTTTTTTTATTGGCTGTTTGCGTTATTGGTTGTAATGTGCGCGTAAAAAATGGTGTTTAATATTCGCTCTGGAACACTGACCTGGAAGAGAATTGTATAAAATGTACAGTCAATTACAAAAATATGAATACAGCCAAACTGCCAAAAATATGTATATATGGTTTGATTGCCAGAACATTAAGCTCGTTTATACATATTTTTTGCACTATGGCTGTATTCATATCTTTGTTCCTGAAATGACTTTACAAATTTCTTGTATCGTACGAGTCATTGCATTTCTACCCACTACGCACTCCGCACATAGCTGGTAGCATCTACCGGTATTATAAAATATCAACGCCCATGGGAGCATTCCACGCATTTCACACACTCTGAAAAAGCTAAGAAATCTGATGTTTTGATATAAATATTTGAATTTGATCGAAGTATAGTCTGATAAGCCAACGCTCGCAGTAACAGTAGGACAAAAAAACTATATCCACCCCCTTTTTCGGAGTTATAATATGTAAGAAAAAGACAGTATGATGCTCTCTAACCTACTGTCACTTCTCGCGGGATGCACTCATGGCGAGCCTACTAACATCGGCGTGGGTTGTGTGTGTCTACAGATGCTTAACCTGCGTATCACTTGTTGCGACTGTCAAGAGCACTATGCACATGTAAGTGTGGGCTTGTTTGTATGTCTTTACACGCGGGGCCGGTTGCACCACCAAAAATTAACGTTTAATATGGCGCCGCAGACGATAGATGGGCATTTTTAGAAAAAATGCACCATTTTAATGAAAATGGGATCTCGATTTTCCATACAAAAAAATTGTCTTTTTCTTAACGGCCTATACAGAATGTATGAATAAATGCGTTACAAAAACGGACCAAAAAAGGGACACTCTTTCTTTTTTTTACATCAACCACTCGTGATTCTAGTTATAAAAAAAACAAAAACTTCCTATATAATAAAAATGGTACACTTTTTTTTTAAATTCCCAGATAACAAAATAAAATATTTTTATTCGTGATTTTAAGTATAAGTTCGTCATTTTAAACGAATGATAAACTGATATACTACAGAAAAACTACAATACCACGCGATAGAAAACGATGAAACTTTTCACACAAACAAATTTTACCGACGGAGGAGAGATATTGCACATACTTAGGAAATTTGGGACTCTGGTCGCCGTGGTCGGGTGGCCTAGTGGTTAGGGCGTCTGCCACGAAAACAGAAGGTCGCTGGTTGGATCCCAGCCCACTGAGGCCCTGGCACTGAGGGCCTTGGTCACTTTTTCTGTAGTATATGACATCTCTTTCAATTAATACTTTATATATAGTAGTGTGACTACTTAAAAACATGGATCAAAACATGTATTATAATTAATAAATGATTTATTCATGCATTACAATTGACGAAGGAGATGTTAACAGGCGGTTTGGTGCAACTGGCCCCCATTTAAATAACATTTGTTTATTTTATTTAACAGTAGCAATTGTAGACGTAGAAGTAGTTATTAGAAACTTATAATTTGATATTAAATTAAATTTATGGATTGGTCTTAAATGTTATTATCTATGATATAACTTTCCTATTGTTTACTACTAACCCTTCGATCGTTTTTTTTTTCATCTATTTTTGATAAACTTTTAGCATTTTGTAAAATATTAGAATATTACATTTATATATAATTAATTTATAACGTCTCTACTTAGCACCCATATTGTCAAAAGTAGACTTTAAACAATATTGTAAAATTCATAACCATTACATTTAGTTTGTCATGAGTAACTTCATTTATTATCAGATTTTTCATTTTATTTATCTAAAGTAACCCATTTATCCGATGCTTTTTATTGGTAAAAAATAAGTGGCAAAAAGAAAGTAGAATAAAGTGGTTTTTCACTTCGGTTGCGACGAAAATATAAGGTTAAATCTTCGTTTAAATTTATGCTTTAGAGCTAAAAAGCTATTTTATGTCGCCTTATACTTTAGAGCTAAAAAGCTATTTTATGTCGCCTAACCACGACTTAAAGTCGAACTTTATGATTCGTGAATACGAGAAAAACATATTTATGTAATTCAATACAGGTGGAACAACTAGAAGCCCAAACCCGCGAGATGAACACCCTGATCCAAGACCTGGAGGCCCGCAAGGCCGCCGCCGACGAAGAACTCAAAGCTACCAACGAGAAGATATCGCTGCTGCGGGACATCATCGCCAACTTGGAGAACCAACTGGAACAGAAGACTGCACACGAGCTCGTTATTCTAGAACAGGTAGGTGATTCAATTTCATCCTGAGAGAGGGCTATCTTAAGAAATCATAATAAAAGAATAATTAAAGTAAACGACACAAAAGGATAGATTTCTGGGCTGGAGCCGTTGACGACGACGAGCTTATACCAACGGGAAGATATCTATGATGAATAATTAATTATAGGTATAATTGACATAATTAGCGACAACAGAAGACTGCACATGAGGCTATTATTCTAGAATAGGTATAATTGTAAAGCATGAATTATAGTACATTACATACCAAGGCCGTTTAAGTGGGAAATGCCTCGGATTCCATGTAATTGTCGGCCGAGGCGAAGCCGAGGTCGACTAACATGTGATCCGAGGCTTTCCCATTTACCGGCCGAGGTTTGTATACTATTTTTCAGCACGACGGAGCCGGGAGGCGGCTATTTAGTTTTGCGTAAAGTGGCGCTTACCGGCCGGAGGACTGAAAAATCATTTATTATTTATAACTAGATGAGAACCCGGCTTCGCTCGGGTAAAATAGCAAGTGAGAAGCGGTGCCTTGCTTAGCGCAATCCATCAACGAATGGGAGACCATTGAAAATAATTGTAAGATCGCTGTGCATACTGTTGAACTAAACCTCTTTTGATACCGCGAGAGCGTGACAAACATCCCCCCTGCAAAGCCGCGGCCACTCGGCCTCGGAGTACAGAAAATATCCTCTGGCTTCCCTTCCTGAACCCAGAGGGTTGGCCGTCCCGTGCGTCCCTCACGCTGGCGGACGCTTGCGGTATCGCTACAGACTTTCCCTTATCAATTTGCCATTGGGAAGCAGTGCCCTTCTTAACGCAAACCAGCGGACGGCGGGGGAGAGCATTTATACGGATGGGATAGGAAGGAAGGAAGGACACACTGGTTAAGGAAATCTCTTTTGATAGCGTGAGAGCTTGACAGGCATCCCCCGCAATGCTGCGGCCAGTCGCCCTTGGAGCACCCAAAATATTATCTGACTTCCAATCGTTTCCTCACGATTTTTTCCTTCACCGAAAAGAGATTGGTAAATATCAAATGATATTTCGTACATAAGTTCCGAAAAACTCATTGGTACGAGCCGGCAGGATTGGAACCCGAGACTTCGGATTTAAAGTCTCACGTCATACCGCTGGGCCACCAACGCTCTGCTCTTCACAGTTCCTAGCTCTCTGCTTGAGTGAATGTCTCGTAATTTTCTGTTCATTTATTTTAAAAAATTTAATGGCGGGTTATAACCCGCTAGAATAGAGTATACTCACGTCAATAAAGTCGAAAATAGCTCGACATGTTTCGGAACAGTCCGTGTCCCTTATTCATGAGTCATGCGTCTAGCGCGCGGAGGGTGCGGGCGGCGCAGGCGCCGACAGGTCATTTATTTTTCTTTTTGTCCGCAGCTGGAAGAAATGAGAAAGACTATAGACGAAAGAGACAACAAAATGCGCGGGCTGTTGGGAGAGCTCGAGTCGTTACGAAGCGAGAAGGCAGAGATGAGTGAAGCTATCTCTATCGGCGACGCGGATGATCGCGCTGAGGAGCTCATGGAGAGAATTAAGGAGCAGGTATAGTCATTGATTTGTTATATAGTTAGGAATAAACAAGTTAAAAGGTAGAAGAGTACAATCAATGTTGGAGGAACTGGAGTAGCTTTGGAGTGAAATGACCTAGATGTAATAAATATGTTCGGGGCCTTAACACTCACGCAACCAGGCAAAATTTCGAACAATACCCCAGAAACCGATAGTACTCGCTAGTCGGGCAACGACGTGCAACTCAATGCCGCACGCCGCGAACCCGCTAGTCGGGCAAGCGGCGGACGGTCAGGGCTGTGCCAAGTAACTTTCGTGCAGTGTGCAGTGCTGTTTTACGATGACTGACCTATTGTCTTTTTCTGAGAACTGCCGCTTAGAAGTTAGAATGTTGTTAGGTACTTAGTTGAATTTCTTGGTTTATTTTTCTCCGAATTTTGTTTCACAAAAATCATCCTTTGAGTACTCATGAAATGCAAATGCAATACCTATAGTTACTAAATATTCGTAAACACAAATTAGGTTGTACCATTTACGAAAATTCTAACTCCTATTGATACATACCCGTGTATGCAATTTAACGTAACCAACTAATAATAATTTTTATTTTGTAATCGCATTAGGTAAAGTAAATAAAAATACAAAGTGAAGTAATAAAATATAATAATCAACTGTACCAACTTTTCGACCACATAAGTACATAATAATCAGAAGACTTTTTCTGTTAGTGGCAGTGGCAGCCCTGAGGTAGCGAAGATGCAATGCTTGCCCGCCTGTCGGGTACTTTGGCGTCGCGTGTGTTTGGCTCTTGCCCGACTAGCGGGTACACCGGCATCTGAGTAAAGTTTACGAGTGCCCGTGTGGCGGGTACGCGGTGTCGAAAGTGTTAACTGTATCTCAAGTTTTTCAAACGTCTGCGAACGAGACCAAATTTCTCAGACAGAATGGAAAAGTGGAAAGGGACTCGAACCTGCGACTCTGAAATACCAGCTCATCGCTCTTCCAATGAATGAGAATGAGAATGAATGAGAAATCGTTTATTATCTATTAAGTGTTTACATCTTTTGGTTCCCGTAGGATTGTGTCAGCTAACTTATGTCTAAAGAAGATCTGTGAAAGCTGTAGGTGTTATGTCACAAGTGAAAAATAAGATGTTAGTTTTTATGTGTGTGATTGTGTTACATTTATTTTATTCTTAGAGGACGAGGAGCTGCCCCGTCACGAGGCCAGCGTCTCATGTCTTTATTTGGAATGTACATGATCTCTCCCAGTCTGTAATTTGTTAGTAGTGGGTTGAATTCACCGTGCGCCAGGTAAGCATCCCCAGGTGTGACTAGGTCTTCTATGCCCAGTGATGTGATTTTGCCCAGCATTTTGTGATGTAGGTCTGCAGCCCGCAGGTGCCATGCTTCAAGGTCGGCCATTTCCCACAGAGTTTCAGTGGGTAAACGTTTCGAGAACTGGCCGGCACTCTTCAGCGCCATTCTATATTGCCTCTCTATTTTTTGTAGGTTTGAGTGACTGTATCTTGGTAATAGCTGTACCACTCCATAGTCCATAATTGGAAGGATACAAGCTTGGATGACAGCTAGTTTCACTTCCAGGTCTGTCTTTGCGTAGAAACCGATAATAGGTCCCAGGGCACCTCTTACTTGTTTTAGCTTCTTGACAACTTTTTCGGTATGTGGGTTCATTTTGAGAGCCTTGTCGAAGATGACGCCCAGATATTTTATGTGGTTTTTGTATGTGAATGTCTCGTCTTTAATTTTAACCGTTGGCTTGAATTTCTTCTTTTTAGTGAAAAGGATACACTCCGTTTTATCGATGTTGCATTTCAGACCCCATTTATTGTAGTAGTTCACTATAGTTTCAGCTGCCCACTCCGCTCTTATAGTGGCATGATCGGGACTAGAAGCCCTGTTTAAAATGCACAAGTCATCAGCGTATTGGGACAGTTTCAGCCCTCGTATTCTGTCGTGAGTGTCCCATATGTCGTGAACGTATAGGTTGAAAATCATTGGTCCGAGAATCGAACCCTGTGGCACGCCGTGTGGTATTTTCTTTACTTCTCCTTGCATGGTCCGGTATTTTCCCACTAATGAACGGTCTTCTAGGTAATTTTCTAGTATTTTGATGACATTGTTTGGGGCATTACCATTTTGCAGCTTCTTTATTAGGCCTTTATGATTGATAGAATCGAAAGCTTTACTCAGATCCGTACATATCATAGACACACTATCTCCTTGCGCTAGTGCATCCGTAATGATTTTACCAGTACGGAGAATTTGCGTTGCGGTGCCTCTAAATCTAGTAAACCCGTGTTGAAATGGTGGTTGCATCTTGTCGATGGTGCCTTGTAACCTAGATAGTATTATTCTCTCACATAATTTTCCCATTATATTCAGTAGCGTAATTGGTCTGTAAGAGGTAGCTTCTTTGTGACTTTTACCAGGTTTGTGCAAGAAGATGCATTCACCAGGTTTCCATCGTCTCGGAAAGTAACCTGTGGTGAGGACAAAGTCTATGATAGTTTTAAAAGTTTCAAGAAAAACGTCTCCTCCTAGCTTCAGTGCGTCCGCTTTTATTTGATCTGGTCCTGGGGCTTTCTTATTCTTGAATTTTCTTAATTCATAACGTATCTCTTTTGTAGATGTTCTGTCCAGTGGTTCAAAAGGAGTGGTCTTTTCTGAGCCTTCATCAAATGGGTTTATGTAAGCTTCTTTAACTATAGCCACGTCCATTAGCGTATTTATTATATCCTTTTCTGTTGTGCATCCTTCAATGTTAGGAAGTTTCGTGTTTGGCGCTTTCAGGTTTTTTTGGATTTTCCATAACTTTGTTCTACAGTCTACGGGATCTTCAAGAGCTTTCAACCAACTTTGTTCTTTGAGCTTCATGAGAGCCTCTTTGGCTTGATTTTTTAATCTGTTGTACTCTAAGCGTGCTAATCGAGTTATTTCTGGATTCAGATGATTCCTTTTTCGCCAAGCTTGTGTCTTTGCTCGATTTCTTAAGTCAATCAGTTCATTTATTTCTTTTGGGAGAAAGTCTCTTCTGTTGTATGCTTTTAGAGGCGCATGGATGTCCAAGGAATCTGTAATGGCTTGTTCTAAGTTTTCTATGTATTTATCACATGATTGTTCATTAGTTATTGGCGAAAGACGGGAAATGTTCTTACACAGGGTGGTCCTATAGGCACTTCTGGTTTCTTCGCTTTCCGTAATTTTATTCATATTCCTGGTGAGTTTTACCTCGCGATCAACATTAAGTTTGATATCTAGTATCCAAGGAACGTGGTCTGAACCAATTGACGTGACTTGTTTCATTCTAAAGTCCTGTGCTTGTTGAAGTTCGTGAGTGATTAATGCAGCGTCGAGAATATTATTACCCTGATTCGTCGGTCGTGATGGCAACCCGGTATGTTTCAATTCACACACTCCTTCCTGTTGTAACCTCTTAACAAGATTACCCAGACCCGCGTCTCTTGAGTGTCCCAGTTGTTTCATACGCAGGTTAAGATCTCCAATTATAAGTGAAGGCTCGTCCATGAGTGTGTCTTCAAGTTCTTCTCTAGCTTGGTATTGGTCTGAGATGGGAAAATATACCCCTTTTATTTTAATGTATTCCCCAGAGCGTTGATTGTAGACTAGTTTTATGGCGATACCCTCGATCTTGCCATCGTCTTCTTCCCACCCTGGTGTAAGCGCCGTTTGAGTCCATCTTAGTCCTCTGGCGATGTACATCGCGGTGCCCAGGTGCTTTGCTCGGCTGTGCGTTAGTTTGTCATAGTTAATGATATCAAATTTTACCTTGTCAAAGTCGACTTTGCACTCATTTAGTATGATTATGTGAGGCAAGTGTTTATCAGCCAAGGCTTTTATTTCTATGAATTTATTTCTTAGGCCTTGGGCATTGACGTGAAGTATTCTAAGTTTTTTATACTGAGTTTTGACTGCCATTGAAGAAGGTATATATACATTGTGCCAGTTTCATAGCATCCTCTTTGGTTATCACGAGTCTGCTTGTTTGTAAGTTGGGTTGTTGAGCTGATTGGCGTTGCTGAACTGATGACGTCACGAGTGCTGGAACTGACTCTGTTGTTGGTTCATCTCTGGGAAGCGAAGGAAATTCATTAACCCTATCAGCAAAGGATATACCTGGATTTCTGTAACTATTTTCCACCATTTCTTTCTTCCTCGCTTCCTTTTCTGCTTTTTTTTGTTGTCTCTCGGCACTTTTTTTTATCTCAGTTTGGAAGACGGGGCAAATAGCATTGTTAGCTCCATGGTCACTTTCCTGTCTGCACGCTCGGCATACTGTCACTTCCCTACCTTCAATAGTTATTTGCATTTTAGGGGATAATTGCGGTCCGTGGCAAGATTGTTTTGTGTGATCAAATTTGTAGCATTTTTTACACTGTGCTATTCTATTCATATTTCTGCGGAACGGTTCCGCGTAAATTTTCGGTGCTCCGAAGAATCTCTCTGTCGTTGATTTCATTCGAGAGATTATCTCAGTGGACGTAAATGTTTTGTTACCCCGTTTAGCTGGGAAGATCACAAGGTTCAGGTTACCGTTGTTGTTCAGCTTAACTATTTTTGAAGGCCTAATGTCGATACATCTTCCCATTTCTTCGATTTGTTCTTCTATTGGTTCTCCGTAGGTTTCATTTTTAATTATTACGAACACACTGCTTTCTCTTTCCGCAGGTGGTTTGGGCGCAATGTAAATAATTTTTCCCTCAAAGCTGTCCAAGAGGTTTATAATATTCTGACGAGATTTTATTGTTTTAGGGTAAAGTCTTAGTTCCTGTCTATTTTTCGAATAATTGTAACTAACATCATTCTGTTTCGCACATTCTCTTAATATACTCAGTTTGTTACCGTCTTCTAAGTCCTGAGGATTTGTAATTCTAATTTTTGGGATGTGTAAACTTTCTTTCAGATTACTTAACGTTGAGCGATCACTCTCATCTCTGCTTCGTTTATTACTGTTAACAGTGCGCTGTTTTTTTTGTGGCGGCGACCGCGATCCTCTTTCATTCGTTTCGTCACTAAGTTGAACGGGCAGAGTTTCAAATCTGTTTTTAGTTAATAAGCCGCCGAACGCATGCGTAGTCAATGAGTTCGAGGTAACGGGCGATCTGCTACGAATCGCGTTTGGCGTAGCGCTAGCGCTACGCTTGACGAAGATTGTTCTCTGTGTATCGCTACGAGTCTCGTTGCGCGAGCGGCTGCCATCATCGCCTACGGCGTCTGGGCGCTTAGTACTTGTGTTTGGCTGGTTTATGTCCGCTTGGCTGGTTGTCGCGTTATCAGCTGCCACGGGCTTGTATGCTTGTTTAATAACATACGCCGGTTTACTACTGCCCGCTGGGTGTGCGGTATTTTGCGATCTACCTTCGTCCGCGCGTTGTACCATTGTTTGTGAAGAGTAATGCTCTGAGGGTGTTTTAATATTTTTGTTGTTAATCTTTCTTTTGTTCTTATGGGTCCTTTGATTGCCAATGTCGAGGCCGATACCGACTAATTCGATTACTTGGTTTATTCCGCATTCACATAAAAACCATTCAATATTTTTAAGCCCGTCAAGAGGGATAATGCTGCGCTTATTTACTTTTTTACACTCTTTACATTTCATGTCTCGAATGATGCACTTATCATAGTCGTATGTTACAATTTTAGCTGTGGTTACTGTCCTTTCATACTCGCCTTCGGGTGATTTTAGGCAATCAAATTCAATAGCACATTTATAAGAGGTAGAATTTTTACAAACGGTGCACCGGACGCGTCCCGTAACGGTCTGGTTTCCTTTTTCCCACCTGAGTTTGTGTTCCAATTTAATTGTGACATTGCAGTGCCAACAGCTTAATTCACCAGCATTAAATTTAGAAATGTCTATTATGTTAATTTTTATGCTTTGTTGCACAGATTCAGGAGATGACTCCAACGCACTGTCCGTGTCCATTTTATTCGATTCACTTGTTCCTCCACTAGATTCACCACTGTTCATTTTTTAAGAGTCCTGGGGGGCTTAGTAGCCCCCCGAGCAGGTACGTGTTAATTAAAACAGAAAATTTGGCTCCAATATTACACCACACCGTAAAATAAACATCGATGTCGCACTTTTCAAGATAAGCTATTAACGGCGGTTAAGCGGTCAACACGTCCGTTCGCTTTGCTCCGTCCGTACGAAAAAAAAAAAAAAAATCCAACGCTCGCTCTTCCAACTGAGCTACCGAGACCACACCTATGGCCCTGAATTTCTCCACCATATCCCGCTTATTATCCGCCATATATTTTCTTTCTGAGAAATTTGTATCTCAAGTTTTGGCGTCTTAATGCGCGAGTTATTCGAGTTTATAATAACGAAGCTTTCTTTATGAGTTAAAAGTTTCTGATTGTATCAGATTCTAAAAATCGAAGCAGAGAAGCGAAAAACGAGCAGGTGTAATGAAAAATAAATAGACACACAAAGCGAAAAATGTGGGTCAAAATGACATTAGCGAACAATTTTGCATTGATTATTGACAAACGATAAATGCTCCATACGAAAAAGAGCTTACCGACGTAAGCATTAAGTGTCAAATTCACTGTTAAAATTGTATAGGCTGTTGGCACTTAACGAAACGTCACGTTGCAAAAAATACTATATTATGAACGAGTGCAGCAATTTCATGGCGTATTTTTTTTCGGCTGATTGGGTATCCAGTTCATTATTCTATATATCTTGGCAACCTCCCCCTTTCGGACAGTAAATAGTAGGGATAATTTTATTCGCCAACTCTTCTCCACTGCCGACATTCTCTTGCACTGTTCCTCTGACAGCTATTCGACATTGACAGGGCCGCTGGCTGGAAGAGAAGCTGCACCGGCGCACGCGGCGCCTGGAGCGCGTGCACGAGACGTGCTCCGCGCCGTGCAGCGAGCCCAGCGAGGACGTGTCGCTGCGGGACCGGCAGGGCCCGAGAGAGGTATACTATATACATTGACAGGGCCGCTGGCTGGAAGAGAAGCTGCACCGGCGCCTGGAGCGCGTGCACGAGACGTGCTCCGCGCCGTGCAGCGAGCCCAGCGAGGACGTGTCGCTGCGGGACCGGCAGGGCCCGAGAGAGGTATACTATATACATTGACAGGGCCGCTGGCTGGAAGAGAAGCTGCACCGGCGCCTGGAGCGCGTGCACGAGACGTGCTCCGCGCCGTGCAGCGAGCCCAGCGAGGACGTGTCGCTGCGGGACCGGCAGGGCCCGAGAGAGGTATACTATATACATTGACAGGGCCGCTGGCTGGAAGAGAAGCTGCACCGGCGCCTGGAGCGCGTGCACGAGACGTGCTCCGCGCCGTGCAGCGAGCCCAGCGAGGACGTGTCGCTGCGGGACCGGCAGGGCCCGAGAGAGGTATACTATATACATTGACAGGGCCGCTGGCTGGAAGAGAAGCTGCACCGGCGCCTGGAGCGCGTGCACGAGACGTGCTCCGCGCCGTGCAGCGAGCCCAGCGAGGACGTGTCGCTGCGGGACCGGCAGGGCCCGAGAGAGGTATACTATATACATTGACAGGGCCGCTGGCTGGAAGAGAAGCTGCACCGGCGCCTGGAGCGCGTGCACGAGACGTGCTCCGCGCCGTGCAGCGAGCCCAGCGAGGACGTGTCGCTGCGGGACCGGCAGGGCCCGAGAGAGGTATACTATAATACATTACTAGATCGTTCACCTAGGTAGGAAAGAGACTCATTTCAGTCGAGGACGGCTTGCTGTCTCGCTCAGCCGTCACGCGAGAAAATTGCAAACAGTGGAGACCCGAGTCAAATGTACGCACGGATTGCCGGAGCGTCAAAATGGCCTTTAAGCAAGCGGGAGCTGGTTTGGCCTGCTTTTTCTTTGAGTCGAGTATGTGCTAGATTGTCTCAGCCAGCAGGAATCGAGTTCTATTAACGCACCGCCACTGGTCAACGCAGACCGAACTTTTTCGTTACACAATTCATTCCTTAGGCGGCTCGCTCTGTGTGGTGAGTTATAATTTGTTACCATTTTATACCCGACTAAAATAGTAGATTGTACATCAAGGGCATAAAGCGACCCATTTTAGACGAGGCCATTTATTGGTCCGACTGTAACGAGGACCAATATAGTCTTCTTCTTCTTTATGTGCCATCTCCGTCACGGAGGTCGGCGACCATTTGCTTATATGTCGATCTATGTGTAGTCATGCGAATTAGTTTTTCCGTGCTTCCGGTCTCCAACCAGTCTCTTATATTCTTCGTCCAAGATGTCCTTCTTCTTCCCCGACCTCTTTTCCCTGAATACCAATATAGTAGCCGAGGATAAAATGGGTACTTATGCCCGAGGTATACACTCTGCTTTTCACTTCGATTGTAAGGAAATCATTAGGTTTTATATCACTTTAAATCGTTGAAAATTTAACATCCATACTCCCGTGCTTGGGTCCTTGGGGCGAGGCCGCGGCGAGCGCGCTCCACCTGCGATGTTACTTTATGCCCTAGTGCATGAAAAGCGATTTTGTGTCGCCTAGCCACGACACAAAGGTGAACTTTTCGAGCAAGAGAAGTGAAAAGGAGTATTATGTTATTGTTGCCTTGGTGATATGTAGCGATAAGAATACCACAAATGTGTGCAACAAACAAACCTGGGCCCATTTTGCGAACGATATTAGGCTAATATTATTAGGCAGTGAACTGTCAAATCGTATGGGTTTCCAATGTTTCCATGTCTACATTGGCAACACACTAATAATATTAGTTTTCAGTCCTCCGGCCGGTAAGCGCCACTTTACGCAAAACTAAATAGCCGCCTCCCGGCTCCGTCGGGCTGAAAAATAGTATACAAACCTCGGCCGGTAAATGGGAAAGCCTCGGATCACATGTTAGTCGACCTCGGCTTCGCCTCGGCCGACAATTACATGGAATCCGAGGCATTTCCCACTTAAACGGCCTTGGTATGTAATGTACTATTTCATCACACCTGCTCGTAAATGGTGATATTATATGCAAGCATACTTACACTTAAAGAGCTGTATTATTCCCATGGTTTTAAAGGATTCTCATACTACTTTACCTTTAGCCCGGAGCTCGCGGAGGACCTGCCCCGCACGCGCTCGCAGCACGCAGTCACTCCGGAGTACTGTGGACTGTGCAACTACACTACTGCTTATCATTATTGTTTCTTTTCATCACACCTGCTCGTAAATGGTGATATTATATGCAAGCATACTTACACTTAAAGAGCTGTATTATTCCCATGGTTTTAAAGGATTCTCATACTACTTTACCGCCCGCCTGGAGCTCGCGGAGGACCCGCCCCGCACGCGCTCGCAGCACGTAGTCGCTCCGGAGTACTGTGGACTGTGCAACTACACTACCGCTTATCATTATTGTTTCTTTACCTGTATAGAGTTTATTTATTTCCTCGCAAATGTGATGAAAAACATTGTGTGTACCACGGGCAGTAAGGGCATTACTAACTCGGGTCATTTAAAGCCCTCCGCCTACGGCGTCGGGCTTCAATAGACCCTCGTAATTAATGCCCTTCTTACCGCCCTAGATGCACAATGTACTATTACCTATCTAGAGTTTATTTTTTTCCTCGCAAATGTGATGAAAAACATTATGTGTACCACGGGCAGTAAGGGGATTACTAACTCGGGTCATTTAAAGCCCTCCGCCTACGGCGTCGGGCTTCAATACCTAGACCCTCGTAAGTAATGCCCTTCTTACCGCCCTAGATGCACAATGTACTATTAATACCGTTCGAGACATGGACTCCTGTGGCATCACTGAGTGGGCCCTACGGAAGACCAGCGCCGGCTTATTGGCTGGCAATATGCTCAGTTGGGTCCATTTTGTGATGCACATCCAAATCCTTGTTATTTCCTTATGCTGTTTTCTGTAACGTCACAAATAAATGTATTTCATTTCAGACCTATTTAACATATCTTATTTCCTTAGGCAACATCACCTGGAGACGCGAGCCCTCGCTGGCCCGGCATGCCGGAACTACTCGGCGTGTTTGAGGCCGCGGAAGCCCTGTCGAGGGCTGAGGATGCGGCGCTCAAACGCATCGCAGACTTGGACATGCAACGCGCTCAACTCACCGATGTTGCACAGGTAGGTTATTTTCAACTCCCAATGGAAAAATAAGGGTTTAATTGTCGTCAGGAACAAGTCTAGGATAGCCGTAGATCCTCGGGGAAGCTCGCTCAAGAGTTGAAGACGCGGCGCCAAATAGAACGGCAGTCTTAGATGCAGCGCGCTCAACTACCGATGTGGCTCAGACAGAGCTTGGAACCGGTAATAAGCTCGTAATTACCCAAATAGTCTCAACCATTTTATGCTGTTTAAGCACTCGATCATGCATCTAGGTAACATTATTTAAATTATTTAATAACCCCATCAACAATAAAATAACAATGTACCGAAAAATAACCGAATTAATACCTATGCTTTTGTATGGAGAATATAACTCACCAATGAACTCGCCTGTGCTATTCAAGCGCTGAGCACATGTGAGTTCATTTTATTCGATTTTCCTCAAAATGGTTGTTTGAGGCCGAGAATCTAGTGTATTTTTTGGAGCATTTAATCCACTCAAAGTACTATGCGTAGGTACTGCACATGTCCACAAACTTATATATGCAACGTAAACTACTGTATGTCGACAGTGTTATTTTAATTATACATCGAAACTATATGATCGCGGTTACATACTATTTATACTACCAACTTTGAGAATTTCAATTTCGTCTATACATATGACAAAAGCATCGTTTTCTTATAAGTTTTGGAGGCTCCTTATACTTAAAAAAAGGAGTCCTTGATGGATTTTAAGAACGACATTAGGAAATTTCACCTTACAGTTTCCAGTTATATCTGACATTCAAACTCGTATCGTATTAATTTAGACACTTAAAATACAACAAACGCACGGTTGAAATTCAACTGCCCACAGCAAAAAAACGTAACTTTATATATCAAACCCATTAGTTACACGTTTATGAAACTAAGAAATGAGTGGTGTGTTCATAAAAAGCTGGACTGGATGTCACAGTGCCCTGTCCAGCGACCTTGGTTGCGTCTGGCAACTCTCCAACGTGTTTAGGTGGCGTCAGGCGTGTCATTACATCGTGATTGTTACGTCATTTCATAAGAAATAGAAAGTATTTATTTGATTCACAGAAAAAAAAACTTATCTATTTACATCTTGTACAAAATATCAGAGAGAACCAAAATGGATGCCACTTAGCATATGCCGATAGTTAGGCGAGATACTTAGCCATGGCGCTGGTTTTCAGGACACCCATTTTTATTTATTTCAATTTCAAGAGTACTTTTGAAAATACTTTACGAATCTATAGATCATTTTAATTATCTGTGAAATATGATACTCTGTTCTTCATTTTAGTTAGTAAATGAGCCAAAACTTGAATTTATTGCGTTTAATAAAATAGGACCGGAAATACCTATTTTTTTCTAAAATATGGTCAGTTTCGAGTGATTTATAAAGTAGATTTTTTCAATAATTCGCTAAAATAATATAATATAAATATAATAAATTCGCTAACATATAAATTGTATGCTATGTAAAGGGGTTTACCCAGATAGTAAAACGAAGAAAATATTATGATTTACGATAGATCATACCAAACAAGTACTGAAGACACGTAAACTCGTACATTCACAATATACCTACAGGTGGCCGACTGAAAAGCTGTTCTTCTTGTTTACTGTTAAGCTTCTAAATATTGTTACCACTTTTTTGCCAGACTGCCGAAGATGGGATATGTTTTTCGAAACGAATGCCTTATTTTCCGGCACACTAGCATCGTTTAACAGATTTCAACGGGTGAGATGACATTTTACAGTTGTCTCAGTCGTGGGAGTGACATGGGGTATTTTAAAATAATTGCTGGACTGCGGCGCCAAAATGCCGCAGTCGGGGATTTTTTACATCGAGTTTTTATAGTACATAAATATTCTTCAATGTGCCAGTTAACATTTTAACTTAAAAGCTTCTCTCTTCTTATTTATATTATCTTAACATGAGCCACCTGGACATTTTAAAGCTCACCATCTCGGATGACCCCACTCTACACCGATCTAAATTTAGAAAAAATCACAAATGTTTCAACACGAGCGTAATAACACCAGCACCGACGAAAGAAAAGTTTTCTCATATGTATGGCAAATTAAAATTTGATTTATGTTTGTAATTTTACGAGAATTTCGCAAGAAATAATATTTTACATTGCTTGTAAAAAAATATACATATGTTTGCCGTTTTGTTGTTTGAAAGCTGTCTATAATAAATCACTGTTTAGGGATAAGTATTGCCAATTTTTCCTCGACAGACTCCATTATACATAATTACGTTACAGTAGTGTACAATGCATTGTATGAGTATTTATTTAAATAAACTATAAATGTAGGTATGATTTAATCCGGTCATTAGATACAAGAATAGAGACAACAATGTTTCTCAAATACATTACCTCTATTTATGACTTATCGTAAGCGACTAATGCGTAAACAATATTAAAAAATCCAAAACAAATATATCTCCTCTATTTTTAGCGACTCCGTGTTAAATCACATCAATAGTGTTATCCTCACTCTATTCTTAACACAACTGTTTTCATTTCGCTTCATACATCAAGGCGGCTTCAAAGACAAATTCACCCACAAAAACATTCGAAAATATCCCTTAATCCCTTGTAACACGAGCCAAATCATCAGTCAAAAGTAATGAGCACTTAATCCAAACAAGTTCATCCTATTTTCAACCTAAACTTAACTGAATATGGGTTAAATTTGTATTTCGAACAGCGTTTCTTTTGTTATTAGCGATGGAAATTAGTATTCGGTCGTTATAAGAGGCATAGCAATCTGTAATTAGTTTCAAAGTTTAATCATGCAAGATTGAACCTTATTTGTTGGCAATAAGAAGTACTAAATGGTGATCTGGCATTGCGCGGTGGCTGTAGCCCGGAACGACGCCTGATTCAGTTGGCAAGCTGACAATTTTTGTTTTGGCTCAAACGATGGTATTGTTGCACTAGGACAGATAAAATGTTTTCAGTTTAGCAATGTTTTATTAAATAGTGATATGAGACAGTAAGTCACTTATGTAAACTTCCACGATTTTCATACATTCTAAATTAATCGAGGAAAACTTTAATAATGATAACTGACCTCCGGCGTTTCGAGGGTGACATTTTCCCCGTGGTGCCGGAGAAAGACTCGGTCTCTCCACCGAGACCACGGGGACAATGTCCCCTCGACATTTATATTAAAAATAAACCCCAAAATTCTTGAGTTCATTGATCTTCAATGCGTTGTTACAACTGCAAACACTGTATCAAAAATATAAATTAGTGCACAGTTATATTTATTACTTTGTTACCCTTCGATGCTATATATATCTGTCTTTATTGTGAACATTTTAAACTGTGAAACATTCAAATCCTTGAAATCTGTACGGTTTATACAATGTCAAGACAAAGGAAAGACAGGTCGTATTGCATTGATTGTTCGTATGTATTATTTATCCACTTTTTATCTGAGTGGACAGTCTATCAGTTTGAATTTTCTGTGTTTATTTACGTACAATGCATCTAAAAATCTTATGAAGGCCAAATGGCTGTGTGGTAGTCAACGTCCAGTAGTCGTAGTGTCGACGTCAAAGGAGTAAGGTGCAAAAGTGTTAAGGGTCTGACAACATTTCATTAATGATCAGCAGTTTTTTAAGAAAAAGTAATTATTATAATACGGCATAAATAAGTTTATATCCATCATATTTCAAAGACCGTAGACGGAGCCAATTATTCAAAGATTGGTCTTAAATTCATCATTAAACGGTTCTTCTTCATGTTTTATACTTGATTCATAATTCAAATCACAAATTAAAAACTGCCAGCGAGTCACATCACATTTCACAAATAACCTACAGCTTTTTGTAATAGTTTTCGTGTTTTTTTTTTCTTTGTACACTTGGCCGGCAAGTGATAGTGCGATCTCGTTTACTCCGATACAAATAGACAGTTAGCACTGACTTGGCTGTTGTCAGCTCCTTAACGTAATCCTTGTAATAAGAAGAGGTACAGACGCAGTATCGAAATGTGTATCGGTTTGTTAAGAATATCATAGGTTTGCTCTGTACTCTAACCACAAAATATACGTGGGTAGTTATGCAGTTACTAACGAAATTGACACAGATTTCTCTGTATCCGTTTATTAACTATAACATATGCGTTTGAAAGTGGCCAGGACAGGATAACACACCCGTGACTCACGCGAGGGATGACCCTAATGCGGTGAACTCTCATTATTGTTATCATGCTGTATTAACGTAGGGTTGGCAACCTGGGGATTTATAGGGGGAGGTATTAGTGGATATAGTAGCATGACGTTATAATGACAAATATCAGCAGTAGGTAAGCTAAAGTTGCAAAGTCGTTTAGGCTGAATGAATTAAGTTTTACTTCATCATACCCAGCAGCATAATGTGACATAATGATTTATTACCCCATAGCCACAGAATACATTCAAGATACAATACAAAATAGTGTGACACGTCGAATGGACTCAGGCAAACACTAAAACATTTAATATAATTGTATGTACTTTGTGTTTTACAAAATCAGTTAACTGACCCAATTGTTTCAGATATAACGGACTAATCAATTGCAATTCATACAGAACAATAAACCTAAATCAGTGTGTTATAATAGCCCATAACGTATCAACTACTCATAAACCTTTAACTATCGAAACACAAACAAATCTCGCCCACTAACTGCCGTTAACGCCATCATAATCGAACCCAAATAAACAAAAAATGTCGCAACCGACTACAAACTCCTTCTAAACAGCTCCTTTTGATAATTAAAAACATACGACACAATAAACTCCTGAAACGTTTCATACCAATCTCATGTCTATTCCGTTTACAAACAGCTGAAGTTCGCACGAAAATAATCTTGTTTCGTATTCATGCATAGTTCGTAACGCATTTGCGATGGCCCAAGCAGGAAGGTAACAGCCCTAGCATCTAAAAATACGACGAGGCTGGGAGGTCGCCGCTCGGATGCGGTAATAAGCGTTTCTAGTGCTATTTGTTTACTAGTTTAATGTAGGAACATGTTTTTGAATAACTAGATGATTGAGTACTGCAAAGAACCAGTCATTGACATTATCCGCCTGTTTGACCACGGTGACAATGTCGGCCACATATGTCGGCTGCATAATGCTCATAGAAAATGTCACACAATTGTCGCAATGTCAGCGTGGTGGGAGAGGCTGCAGGATGTAGTTAATATACAAGATTATGCGGGGTCTCCCTCGACATCCCTAATATCGTTTGTCCTAAAGTCACTTGCCCTAACTGTTTTGTCCTAATGCTCATAATCCCTAACGATCAACTGTCCTAACGATTATATGCCATAACCGAATTGTTGCCTAAAAACGACTTCACACAGAACCGAATCGCTGTTAGAAGAGTCGATTAGGTTAGAACTATGACCTCACACAGAGTCGAATGCTAGAAAAGTATGTTAAAACGGTTATTGTGGGTTATCCCTAATGGATAGACATATACCATCGCGAGCTTTTTTGTAGACCTTTTTAAGTTGTACAATATTGTGGTACATTATTTTGATCCATCTCGTAGGGTTCAGCCAGCGTTTGCAATGTAAGCGAAAAAAAATGTGTTTATTTACGACTTCACTTAGAAACACTACTATATTATGCATGTATTATACATATACGAGTAAACCTTCCTCGTGAATCACTCTATCTATTAAAAAAACCGCATCAAAATCCGTTCCGTAGTTTTAGAGATTTAAACATACATCCATACATACAGCCAGCGGGAAGCGACTTTCTTTTATACTATGTAGTGATGCTCAAAAGGATCCATCTATTACAATTATGTTAACAATCGAAAGACATCAATATTAGTCTAAGTACCGTCTGCCATCCAATGACTACAGTCACATATCTATCCAATCTTCACATGCATCGCTCTGAAACGTATTTTCCTGCGCGCTCCCCTCCATCCGCTCAGTCCGTCTCGATGCTCCAACGCGTGCTCTGCTGTCGCAAGGTGAAACGGTCACCGCTTGCTTACCATCACCCATCAGATATATTCGAACGTGAAATGTGATCTTAAATATCTGGACACGGCTCTGTTAAGACCTTGGAGTGTGTTTTGGATGTTTTTGAGCCCTTTGTAATGGTTGTTTGATCGTTTCAAGTGTTGCGTTTTCGTGAATACGTTTTTGTCGAAGTGTGTGAGATTTTGACATTTAAAGCTATCGGCTAAATGCCCTGTTTACCTAGATAACCAAAGTTGACATGAAAATCTAAAAAATGTAACGGGTCAAACGTTCAAATAGCCACTACAGACATTTCTGAAGGCGATTGAAAACACCGTATCATGACATAGTGTAATCTTGTCATTTTGTGACCAGACCATCTGGTCAATTGTTACCATGTCATAGTGTGGTGTTATTGTAGTATCATGTAGTGTTGTGTAGTGTTGTGGTGATGTTTCTGTGGAGGTACTTTAGGGATAGTGGTATGGGGCTGCCTGATTTGACGGTGAGTGTACTTATCAATTGATTAACTATAGTTACGGATTGTGACTAAAGCGTAATTTTGAAACCTTTGGTACCTTGCCTTCGTTTTAATAGCACCTAATCTAACTTAAGCAAGACGTTTAAGACGGTTTTGAGATCTTGTGAAATCGAGATTGCATTCCCTAACAGTGCCCTATAGCCCGGGCATCAGAAATATCAGAATATGACTACGGTATCTCCTGCCTGTTGTCAAAGGCGATTAAAAGGTACCATCCAATACGAAAGGTAGGACCAGAGAGGTGGCGCAAGAGCATTCTTTGGGCATCCCAGGACCGCCCTGATAGCGTCCTGATAGAGAGGAACAAAGGGGGTTTTTAGTCGGTGAGAGCCCGACATTACCGCATCCCTGCGATGCAAAAGTATCCATAACGGATATTTCTCCCATTAAAAATAGTCTCATTTTAACCTACAATTTAATAAGTGCGTCATAAAACAGCAGGAACAGGAATCCACTCAAAGTGCCATCCAGCGTCCGGCATCAGCAGACGTAAAAAACAAGTCTGCTATTATCTCCTATTACCACACGCGACAATAGTGTTAGTAAGACACGTTTTCAAATTTAAAAATCGTTACACTAATATATACAACAGTATCCCGGGAAACAGCTAGTAGACTCATACGGATCCCCAGGACTGTCAAATTCCATAAAAGAGAAACGATTAACTTTGTCGATTTGTTTAGAAATTAACCAGCGACATACTTGTACCTTTTACTAAAATCAAGCACATATGAAGAGTTTGTAACTCGTATATCATGATTCGCTTGTTGGCATATAAGTTTCAATAATGAGAAATACATCTCAATCAAAGTGATAAGGTCGTGGACACTCAATTGAGACGGCGTATTCCTCATTACCTCGAGGATGCTATTTCAGCGCTTTCCTCTCAATTGAATATGATAAAGTCAATTGCCTCACAATGTCACAAACGCAAACGTCAGTCTCGCATGCTTACCTGTTTATTGCTCGTAATTATTATAGTGATTTATTGGTATGTGTTTAACCCTTAAACGCCACCACCCAAGGTTAGCCACATAACCCGGAGTTAAGCGCTAGCATGGAATTTGACCGTTTAACTCCGGGTTATCGGCTAACCCTGGGTGGTGCAAGTGGGCCTAAGAGTAATTTTTTACTAATGTATTAGTTTGCTGATTTGACTCAACATTACTGTACAGTTTTCGTAAAAGAACCAGTGCTCGATGCTGCACCAGTCGACATGGGCACTTTATGTCAAAGTGAGAACGTTTAAGTTGGAATATAGAAAAATCTTCGTTATTCAAATTTAACCTGTAAGACTGAGATAAAGCGCACATTTTGAATACTGGTTAAGCTTGGTACTTCTACGTTACGAAGTACAAATTTAATTGGTTCATACTTCTCAATGATAAGAATAATAAGCCTCCATAGCTTTAATCGACAATGATTATAATTAATGTATCCTGTGTCATAATCATAATCACTTTATAATATTTTACTGTTTTGTCGTGTACCGGACCCTATAGGTGTTATAACAAAATGTTTATTTGTTAAATACCTACATTTATAATTCAGAACGTTCTTGTTATTGCAGTACAACAGCAATTACAATTTAAGAATTAAATAAATAACGAGGAAAATCCATGATTTGTTTGTCTTTACGTTAAGCAAAAACATCTTCGCAGCCAAGATTCGCTGCAAACAAAGTACGCAAATAAATTTCGGTCTCACGATTTATAATAATACTACGCTTTCATACAAGTCTTGGCAGCCAGAGGGCATACCCAAACTTCGATACGTCTCTTTCACTCGAATAAGCAAGCGCTATAGAGAGAAACATAAACTTGAGTTTTCGTTTTCAGCAGTAGTCCTTTTGGCATCACATCTGGAGTTGCAATTAAGACGGTTAATAAACGATTAAGAAGCGACCCTGGCATTGATGATATTTTTATTTTGTAAGAAACTAATTGCAAAACAAATACGCAATACGAAAAATGTTTGTTGTTTGCTCTAAGGTTAACCGAGAGAAATGCAACTATAAGGTAAAAGTAGCTTATTAATATTGTCTTCTATTGTCTTCTGTTACCGCGATTGTTGTTGATTGATTGTTGTGTGTTGTTGATTGTTGTTGTGGCTATATGTTTATGTGTAAGCATCGTCGACCAAGGTCTGCAGTCTGGGAACATGTCTCTGATAAGCCTAATCATTCAATTAAATTTGACAAACCTCTGGTCCTCGCCAATGAGAAGCGTTACATTCCCAGGATGCTGCGCGAGGCTATTGAAATCAAGAAGGTCCCTAATTTCAATAGAGAGGATGGCTTTTCGGTACCACCAGCTTGGGATCCTGTTTTACATCTCATCAAGGATCAAGCACGACACAGAACTGGAAGACCTTAGTGTGGACTTTGTTTGAAAAGATTGAAAACGGATAAAAGAGGCAAAATGGGGTAGTTTTCTTGTCGCTTCTTTCTGCTCCATAAGCCAGTTAGGGAAGCGTTCGTAAGTTGTATGTATGTTAATCCTCACAGGGTTTAAACATTTTTTATTTTTTATTTTAATTATAGAATGCCCTTCAGGCTATGTATTACTAGTTTTATAAGCCCCTCTGGGCATTGTAGACCAACCTTTGTTTTTATTTTTAAATTATTTTTATATTTTTGTATGTAGGTAGTTTGCACAAGTAACTTTTTTGATTGACGGGGAGAATTCGCATTCTCTCAGTCATCATCTTAACCCTGTGAAAACGAGTGCTGTAAAGGGCTCGAAACGTAGGATCATGGTGTTAATAAACGCGATTAATCCGTTCTAAAGTGTTTAATTTCAATATTGTCTTCTGTTACCGCGATTGTTATTCATTGAAATTAAACACTTTAAAACGGATTAATCGCGTTTATTAACACCATGACCCTACGTTTCATCATCTTAACCCTGTGAAAACGAGTCCTATAAAGGGCTCGAAACGTAGGGTCATGGTGGTGGTAATAAACGCTTAATCCGTTCTAAAGTGTTTAGTAGCTTATTAAATTTTCTCCTTAATATACTTTTTGGGTTTGTAAGATTCAACTTTTGGAGCGTAGAACATTGTTTTATCAAACAAAACACGGTAAGATATTTTAACACTCATTAGATTATGAGAAATTTCAATTTCCTCTGCTCTCGGGTCGTTATGGGATACTAACTACTTTAGTTAATTTGTTTTTGATTATTTATAATAAGTAAACATATCTCGACATGGGTCTCGTTATAAAGGTGTCGATATGAAAGCACTCTTCTTCATAGCGTTTCCTGGCTTATGCAAGGACTAATGGAACCTGGCGTCCGCTTTGGCAACTAATCTGAAGATTTGGCTTAGGCGCTAGTTTTTCGAAAGCGACTGCCATCTTACCTTTCAATCCAGAGGGTAAACTAGGATTGGGATTAGTCCGGGTTCTTCACGATCTTTTCCTTCGCCATAATTGGTAAATATGTATGAACTGATATTTCGTACATAAGTTCTGAAGAACTCATACGAGCTGGCAGGATTTGAACCCGCGACCTTGGGATTGAAAGTCGCACGGCTTACCGCTGGGCCACCAACGCTTATCGCAACTTTATTTTTATATAAATTATCCTCAAATGAATGTGAAATTCTACTTTCCGATTTTCTTAATAAATTAGTTTTCTAACAAAATATAACCCGGAAAACGCCTAGGTTCTACGAAAACCGAAATAATACTCGTTAGTGTTATACATGACACGGAATTCCACTTATTTTATCAGGCTAAGAATTCATTCATAAAATAACTCTATTGGAATATGAGACAGTTATTTGTGTAGTTTTCAGGCAAAACGTACCAAATTCTCGGTCGTCGATAAGGCGCTACATGCATAAAGACTCGTATGGAACTTAACCTTACAACCGACAATGGTAACTTTAATCTCAAACCGTCACATCTTATATGAATGAGCAGGTCTATGATATCATCCAGGACTTCGGAGAATATACTATTATAGTAGCCAATTAATCATGACACTGAGCCCAAGTGATGACGAATGACCTGGTGATCTTTCAGACTGGGTTCTAACCGGGGCGGGTAAATTTAGAGCGTGTGTGACCCGGTTTGGTAACTGTTGGACTATCAACGCGTTAACTACGGCGATATTCGATTTGTTTCACAGATTTTTAGAAATTCTCAGGATGATATCGGGGAGTGAGTATGCGAAAATGTATTTAAAGCAGACAAGTAGACTACTAGTAGTTTATGCAACAGTGATATTGATAGCTGTTGCATACACTAATTTTTCTATGACAGGGAAAGTAGCAAAAAACTGGCGGCAGAATGTGGAATTTTGTCAAATGCCAACTTTATAAATTAAAATCAACTGTGTTATTATATTGTATGAAAATCCATAAGAGCATCGCATAGCAATAGCATTGAAGAACTAAGTAGCTTGTTAGACAATCTAGCACTACCTTCAAGTTTACAGCGCTGCCACCATAAACTTATAATTTACAATTTTTTTCATTCGCGCGATAAAATGACAGTTTTTAAGAAATTATCAGTTTAATGATTCCCGGTTTATGTTCCTTAGGTTGGATTTGACCAAACTTTTTAACCAAGAGTAACGCTTACTCTTGGATACTAATGTCAAAATCCCATAGTAATTTGACGTTACTATCTGAGAGTAATTGTTATTCTCGGAATAAAAATTTGGTAAAACACAGCCTTAGTCACCTCACTATCCCAACGCTTCCTATACATCGGTAGAGTAAAATTAGAGCATGTGTGACCCGGTTTGGTAACCGTTGGACTATCGACGCGTTAACGTTCAGTTTATGTTTATTACGTTTTCGTTTGGTTTACGTCGATGATTCGTATTGGTTTCACAGATGTTAGGAACTTAGGAATGCAGGGGGTTTGTAGTCCGAAATGTGTAAAATACAAGAAAAGTAATTTCAGGGTTACACGGTCCCCTAAAGGGGTTGAAAATGGGTTGAAAGAGATATAAACGACTTATTTTTCTATAAGTGTTTTATGTACCTTTAATAAACTTTGCAATCGATTTAAATATAGTAGTTCTGTGTACAAATTTGACCTTTAATGCTTACGTCAGTAAGCTCTTTCTCGTACGAAACATTTATCGTTAGTATCATCATCATTGCAAAATTGTTGCTTTGCGTGTCTATTTCTTTATAATAAGTCATTGTGTACCGCCCGTAATAATTAGTTGTTTGTTACAGGAGGTGCGCGCCGAGCGTGATGTGCTTCAAGCGCGCATGTCCGAGCAAGCGCTGAAGATATCGTCGTTGTCGGCTCGGCTGGAGACGCAGAGGAACAATGCAGAAGCGCTGGCGCACCAGGCTGCCCACCAGCTGACAGTCAGCCTACACGACGCGTTGGCAGAGGTCAGTAATTATTTTTTCAGTCCTCCGGCCGGTAAGCGCCACTTTACGCAAAACTAAATTGCCGCCTACCGGCTCCGTCGGGCAGAAAAATAGTATACAAACCTCGGCCGTTAAATGGGAAAGCCTCGGATTTCATGTAATTATCGGCCGAGGCGAAGCCGAGGTCGACTAACATGTGATCCGAGGCATCTCCCACTTAAACGGCCTTGGTATGTAATCTACTATTTCAGTCCTCCGGCCGGTAAGCGCCACTTTACGCAAAACTAAATTGCCGCCTGCCGGCTCCGTCGGGCAGAAAAATAGTATACAAACCTCGGCCGGTAAATAGGAAAGCCTCGGATCACATGTTATCCGAGGCATTTCCCATTTAAACGGCCTTGGTATGTAATCTACTATTATTAACGCGATTAATGGCAGTTGGATGAGACATATCGTGTGTACACCTACCCAGTTTACTGCCCACTACGGCTGTATGTAAACACCGTATCTCACTCTCTCTCTCTGTGTACTACGAATTGTCATATATTTTTAAGATATTTTGTAAATTGTTTTGTACAAGTCCCGCCGAGTTTCCTGCCGGTGATAATCATTTCGGCTGCGGTGTAGAGTTAGCACCGGTTGTAGTATTTTTTGTTGACAATTATAAGTGCATTGTTATGTGCCTAAATTGAGAAATAGAGATATTTAGAGTACATATTATGGCGTAAACACTAGTGCGATAATGATCACTTTATGTGTCTACATCAAAAGTTCAGAGTCATATGTACTGTAAAATATTGTACGTTACGCGTGCGTTTAGGTAATTCGCAACTCGATTTAAAAACACTCCCTTCGGTCGTGTTTTACTTTATCGCCACTCATTGCGATTTGTTTTTTTTGCACTTGTATCGTAATTTACTATTATCAGCGCACACCTGTTAAATAATAGTAGGTACTCGTACTTTAACTTGCATGATGCCCCAAGTTTGTTGTCACAGTCTTAAAATTATCTACACGGAACCCTTCCTAATAAATCAAGAATAAACAGATTTTCTTCATCCGCGTTTTTAGGTCATACATAACTTTTTAACATATGATTTTATTACCTTGTGAACACTTACTTGTCAAATAAAAGCATTTTGACCCAATGTTTCTGATAAAATCCAACAGGTACAAAGGCTAAAGGAAGAGTTGGATTCAAAAGACAAGCAGCTGGTACGAGCGAAACAGAATTTAGATGAGAAGGAAAGGCTCAATGAACGACATCAAACGTTATATGGGAATTCATGTAAGTACAACTTATACCTCGACAATATCTGGAAATAAAAAATTAGATAACAGTGGCCTAAATTGTACTAGGACCAATTTTTTTTACCTATAAGGACCATTGCTTAATTGCTGTTGTATCACAAATCCTTTACATAAACCATCAACCAAATGTGCAATAATTAATACCTATGTCTTTGGTACTATCTAGATTACCTAGCACAACCTGATCACCTAAACCTAAATGTTCCTCCCGACATATACATATACTTCGTTTCCAAAAACAAGTGTATGTGCAGGCCGGACTTAAAAACCTAGTGACCGAACACACTGCAAAGGCGACGCTCGGTTGAGCTAGCCTGGAGGCAAATCAAGCTGTGTTGTGATCAAAACATGAACCTTCAGTGTTATTAGTTTTTACCCTACACAGTTATTGAGACGTTATTATTTGTATAGATAGTTCCACCAGAGTTGAGGTCACGCACACAACAACATTGTCATGTAATGACATCGGGATTTTAAATTACTGTCCTTTTTTCGTACCCATGGCAAGTTCAACAGTGAATTGTAAAATGGACCAACTACTTTTTATACCTATTAAAAATATATTTTTAAGTGTTTTCGTTGACATTGACATTCACTCATTGTCACTTTTTTTGTAATCAGTACTTTATTTAGCTGTGTGTGTAATCATGCACCTCAACTCTTGTGAAATTACCTATACATTATGATATGTACATGTCTATTAAACTGATCCTAAGTTACATTAACTCCTAACAATTTGTATCCCAACAGGTAACCCCAAAGACAAGGTGCTAATTCTCGAGCGGGAGCTCTCCTCAGCGCAGACCCGCATCGGGCATCTAGAAGCCCTCGCCAAAAGCCTAGAACAAGACAAGGATGAACTGCAAGCAAGCCTGCGCGACCACCAACGCGCGCTGGCTGAGAGAGAGGAGCAGTTACAGGAGATCTTGGGTAAGTCACACACGCACACGCGCACTCAAACACACACGCACACACAAAAATATATGATATATTAAAATAGTTTTTTATATCGTCAGATGACAAGAAAAAGTCACTAAGTACTACTAAAAGTTCATAGCCATAGTGAACCATACATATATTATAACAAGGTCGATTTTTGTTTAATTATTTTATTGTAATTAGCTAGTTTTGATTTATTTCAGCTTGAACTCATGGGTTATGGCATTTTGTCATCAATGTTTTTTAAAATTTTCTGTAGTTGTGATTACAAAGTTTTCGCCGAAATGATTATCAATGTGGAGGTAATTTGAAACAATTCCAAACAACTTTTACCTAATTATATCCTTTCCAACATTAACTGTAGTGTAGAACGTAATATCGTTTGGCTCAGAGTCAAACTTATATTTTCCTGAGATTTGGACAGTGACATTTTATTACTATATCAACGTGTAAATTTCACCAACTGATATTATTTACTTGTCCAAAATAATTCTGAAACCCAAACTTCTGGTCCAGACCACTGAGTCAGAGTGCACGTGTTTGGCACTGCTCCAACCTCCATTAGTATTACGACCGCGACACTAATATATCATTATGACTGGTTCAGACAGAGAGAGCTTGATCATTTTTGATTTCCGTATTTGTTTTTACCCAAATTAGCTTATTTCCACCTTCACTACAGCCAGTTTTGTTTTCCCCAATTTGATTCTGGAATTGCATTCAAGTTACATGTTAGTTAGATATTCAGTAGTATTTCACATATACACTAACTGGCTGTCGATATTCATGCCCTATTAGCAGAACAAACAATAAATGCAAATCATACTTAAAGAACTTTATGTTGCCTGTAACTATTTTGTAAATACTACGTTTTATTTGTCCCATAGCGCTCAAATTGGGCGACGAGCAAAAAGAAGATGAACCAGAAGGCAAAACCTCCGCTAGAACCCTCAGCGACATCGTCTCCATATCCGAATTCGACGAGCAAGACCTACAAATGCGACGCGCTGAACTCAAAGCGCAAAATCTCAGCCTCTCAGGAATCCCTTACGCCGAAAATAGAGAAAAGACACAGAATAGGACTCTACCTCCTGACGTGTCGAAGCCTAACATGAGCTCTCTTAATCTAGACTTTATCGACCACTTCGATCTACCCAGCTTTACACCACGAGCCGAATCTCTACCACTAACATCCACACAGAATAAGGAAAGAGTTTTCAAAAGAAACGTCAATGAAACGACAATGTTCGGTACTGCGGACAGGTTTTTAGACAACGTGAAGCATTCCACGGCCCAAAATATACCTGATAATTGTTCTATGTATCCCAATAGAGAGGTTGATGACAGCAAAGATGTAAGTGTTGCTCCGAAAAAGATAGATTTCTCGGCTGAACCATCTCAAGATAATAGGAGTCAAGATGAGTTCACGTCTCTAAGAGAATTAGGCATCACACTTGACATCAGGCAAGAGAATTTCCCGGATATACTGACGCAACTAAAGCATGAGATTAAGAAGTCTAGAAGCGAACTCAACACTTGCAAGTCTGAGTTGAAAAATGCCGAAGAGCAACTATGCGAGTTTCCAGCTCTCAAAGAAGAAGTAGAAGAGTTAAAAGGATTGTTAGAAAACACTATGGCTACTATGGAGAATGATAAGAAATTCTATGAAAACCAGCTAGAACACTTCTCCTCAAACAAGACTCTGTTAGAGCAAAGAATGACAGAGCTAACACAAGACGTGAATGAGAAATCAAAAGACTTACATCTGCTCAAAGAAGACATTCTAAGAAGAGAAAACATGATTCTAGAACTGGCTAAAGAAAAACGTAACTTGACCAATAAGCTAACTGAATTGGAGGTAAAAATGGACGAAATACAGAGCAGAAATACGGCTCTAGAAAAATGCGAGACCGAGAATCGCATTATGAAGGAGAAAATTTCGGAACTGCAGAAGCTAGAACAGTTAGTTTCTGAGAAGAATCAGCAAATAGATAGCTTAAACCAACATTTAGACAGATTAGACGACATGCAAAGACGCCTTAATGACAAAACGGAAGAACTAGACAACCTAAAAGAAGCATTTGAAGAGAAATCAAACGAACTGTTCAGACTACAAGACACTATTAACGCTCAGCATCGAGACATCGCCAAAATCAACGAAGAGAACACCAACCTTAACTTGAACAACAAAGAACTAAAACTGCAGCTAACTAAACTAGAAAAAGAACAAGAAAACGCCTCACTTAGGCTACAAAACAGCGAAAGTGAGCTTGAAAGAGTGAACTCTTTAAACAACGAATTAACATCAAAGATAGACGAGCTCAAAGATTTAACTGACAAACTTAAAGATAAGGAAACAGAGATAGATATACTTAATGAAGACATCAATTCGTATCATGAAGAGATAGCATCTCTAAAGGAACAGATGAAGATGGTGTCGAGAAGTCCGTCGCCTAAAAGTAAGAGTGAGAAGACAGGGACAGACAGACAAGCTAGCAATGATAAGAAGCAACTGGCTAAGATCAGAAAGCAGATATCACTGCTGCAGCATGAATTGGACTTCAACAGGAAGGAACTCAATGATAAGGTAAGGCATAAATATTGTATCTAGTTCTACTACAGTTTTAACGGTGGTGTAGGTGCAGTTATAAAATGAACATACAAAAACATTCAAATGTTTACCGGACTATTGTATCGAATTAATATTTCAAGAAGTCTACTAGGTGTTTCTATGTCTTTAGGTAAATTTAAACTGAATAATTTTTTAGATATTTGACGACATGAGTTCATAAATCAAGTTTCTGTCACATTTAAGCTTTGTAGTGCAAACAAGTTTATTTGCAACATGTTTGTTGAGTGGGAATAAATCATTGAGCATTTTATTTACACGTAAAAAAAATGTTTGTTCACTATGTTATGCTGGGTTGGGTTGAATTGACTTAAGTTTCTCAAAAAACGTACGAGTAGTATCGCATGGTGCAATGATTCCTGATGATAATTCTTTGTGTTTGGTTCGCTGCCAAGACGATCGGATTTAAATGCCAAGTCTCTGTGTCTAATAGCTCCATTGTAATATAAAGATGAGCGTGAATTTTCATAGCTTCTATTTTTATCACTGATGTGGTCCATTATATGTGTAATTTATTACCTCCTGAACTATTGTATGCAATATTTACGTATCAGTCTAAAATAGTCGGGTTTTTAGCACTGAGGCAATAACACACCATATAAAATTTATATCACGAGGAGAATGGAGTAAGAATTTCAGCATCTCAGGCATATTGTTTTATTACGTTAAACTAAATAACTGTTAGGCCATCCGGTATGTAGTTTCTATAAAATCGAGACGCGCGGAAATGTGTACAATGTGACATTTATGGGGATATCAAGGAAAACAAACTGGTAATAATGCTTTATTTATTTGACAGGCCTTCGAGCTAGCCAAAGCAAAGCTAGACGTGACAGAACTCCGCAACAGTCTATCGCAGGCTACCAAACAGGCTACTGACGGTGAAGAGTACAGGCAACAGGTGGAGACAGTGATGGCAGAGAGGGACAGGCTAGCAGAACAGTTGCAGGCTGTCTCAGAGAGGTGAGGATCTTAGTCGTATACTCTTTGGCAAAGTAGTCGTGGTCATAGAGCTATCTCACGATATTTCTCCCTCGCCTAGGCATTTCGCGCGCACATGTTTAGCTGTGCTTCTGTGAGGGCTTTTACTTGGTCTACGAAAATGACTCTTACGGGGGATGCAATTATTCTTATACTTCTGAAAACGCTAAGAAAATGATTGTGTCTGATGTAACTTGGGTAACAAATCGGTAGTATCTTCTCGAGATTTACAGATTTGATTGAAGTAGCTGAAAGCAGTATTCTAAACTAAACGGTTGCCGAATCTCTGTTTGACATTGATCTCCCGCGGAATGGAAACGTTAGTGTGGCGTTGAGTCTATGAAATTCGTTACATCCGGAGAACCACAAAAGTGAGGATAGAAATACGAATATTACCGATCTCATAGGAGAGGCATGGCGAAATTGTGCTCAATAATTAATATCGTCAAAGAGATCGGAAACCGAAATTCGAGGAGGTATTCAATATCTCCAAAAATAGTGTTTAACTCCTTTTGTGTTTTCTTCTCGAGCATAATCATTGAAACAATTGACGATCGGGGAACTATGAACTCCTGCCGCCACCATACAACAAAAATTGCCACTGCATTTTTAAATCTATTGCTTAGTTAATGGAATTCAAATTCAATTGTTTTAAATTCAACGAAACACAATAAATGCGATTCTATTCTCGTTGAACAGAGTTTAAATTTCATTGAAGTGATGGATACGTTTTTATAGGGCGGCACGAGGTTAAGACATCTTGAATATTATTTAACGTTCTTATTGCAGGATACGGGAAGAATCGAACATATCCGAGCTGAAGATGAAACTACACGAGAAAACAGAGAAGTGCCAGGAGTTGGAGACGGAGATACAGGATTTGAAAGACTTAGTGGACAGGTACCATTGACAATATCACCGATTACAATAATTAAAGGCATTCAACTGATTTCTACAAGTGCTTTGGCCTCAGGAGATAGATATGGTAAATTGGCTTATAAGACTTTGGTGGCAAACAAACACACGGCCCGTCTGATAGAAAGCGGTCACCGCAGCCTATGGACACCTGCAACTCCAGGGGTGGCCCATGCGTGAACTACACGCGAGTTAGTAACAACTACTACACCCCTCATGATTGGGTAGTAGGATATGATTCCTTTTGACGAGTCTTTTTTTTTTCGGGGCGTAAATTGAATTAAAAAACAAAAAAAAATATTTCAAGTAACAAGACTCATACATAAAGAACCGTTAGCAACTTTAATTAAAATTTTGGGAGTACTTCTACTACAGGATTTTAGTTTTATAACCGGCAATTTCGACTGTAGGTCCGTAACAACTTTCACTATGGAAGAAACTCGGAAATAGCGAACATTTTTTTGGCTGTTTCATTAATTTCGCCAAATAAAATGTTGATTCTTTGTATCGACATAATCGACTCATAAATATGGTACTACGCTCTTATTACACCGGCATAAGGTGCTATGGGACATATTTTTGAGTAAGTTGTGCACCACCATATTTTTACACTTGACTGTACAGCCAAACATTTAAAGTGGGGTCCCATGGCGAGTATCATCACACCATACTGGTTTAACGATACTGATGTATGTTAAGTATATGCTGTTTTTGTAATTGTTTTTATAAATAAACTAGCTTTCCGCCCGCGACTTCGTCCGCGTATAATACGGTTCTTCCTACAGAGTTTCATACCTTGTTTTATCTTTTTAATATAAATTGATGATGTTTGTCTTCACCGAAAAGGGATTCTTAAATATCAAATATTTTGTAAGTTCTGAAAACTCCAGCCAGAATTTGAACGCTCGATTATTCCATATACAGGTGTTATATAATTTTTTTAACGGCAATATTTAAGGAGGTATAATATTTAAGTAGGTCATCCGTAACAACTTTTACCATTTTATCTATATATATAAAAGAGGTTGTCCTCATCTACGATCAACGCACAGCCGAAACGGCTAGGACTAGAAACTTGAAATTTTTACCAAAGCTTCCTTTTAGTACGTAGGCGAGAGATAAGAACGGATTTTTGGAAATTCTACCCCTAAGGGGGTGAAAAGGGAGTTGAAAGTTTGTATAGAAATGGAATTTTTTTTTGAGCTAGAGACTTGAAACTTTGTGTAAAGACTTACAATTGAAGAAAACTGTTTTCATGGTTTTTGGAAATTCCACCTCTAAAGGGGTAAAAAGGGGGTTGAAAGTTTGTAAAGGAATAGATTTTTGTTTTAAGCTAGAGACTTGAAACATTGTTTTTAAACTCTGTATTACAATTGAAGAAAATTGTATTCATGGTTTTTGGAAATTCCACCTATAAAGGGGTAAAAAGGGGGTTGAAAGTTTTTATAGGAATGTAATTTTGTTTTGAGCTAGAGACTTGAAACGTTGTGTTAAGACTCCTTATTATAATTAAAGAAAAGTGTTTTCATGGTTTTTGGAAATTCAATCCCAATGGGGGTAAAAAGGGGGTAGAAAAATTGTATGAGAATGGAATTTATTTTTGAACTAGAGACTTGAAACTTTGTTAAAAGACTCCTTATTAGAATTAAAGAAAAGTATTTTCATAGTTTTGGAAAATTCAACCCGTATGGGGGTAAAAAAGGGGTAGAAAGTTTGTATGAGAATGGGATTTATTTTTGAGCTGGAGACTTGAAACTTTGTGTAAAGATTTTTAATTACAATTTAAGAAAACTGTTTTCATGTTTTTTGGAAATTCCACCTCTAAAGGGGTAAAAAAGGGGTTGAAAGTTTGTATAGGAATAGAATTTTGTTTTGAGCTAGAGACTTGAAACTTTGTTTAGAAACTCTGTATTACAATTGAAGAAAAGTGTTTTCATGGTTTTTGAAAATTTCACCTATAAAGGGGTAAAAAGGGGGTTGAAAGTTTTTATAGGAATGGAACTTTGTTTTGAGCTAGAGACTTGAAACTTTGTTTTAAGACTTTTAATTACAAATGAAGAAAACCGTTTTCATGGTTTTTGGAAATTCTACCTCTAAAGGGGTACAAAGAGGTTTGAAAGTTTGTAAAGGAATAGAATTTTGTTTTGAGCTAGATACTTGAAACTTTGTGTAAAGACTCCTTATTAAAATAAAAGAAACTGGTTTCATGTTTTTTTTTGAAGTTCCACCCATAAAGAGGTGAAAAAAGTGTTGAAAGTTTCTATGGCGGAAAGTTTTCTTTTGTATCCATAGACTTCAACTCAACTTTGTTATTCAAGTATGTGGGTAATCATTTATGCTATTTAACCGGATGGTTGTCGACTGTAAGAGACATGTTGCTTTTTAGCGATAATACCGCCTGTTGCCAACATCTACCTAATAAAAAACTTAAACGTTATCAGTCGTATTAATTACTTTTTGCGGAGTGCAATAGAAAATATTTGTATTATATATGTGTAGGTTATATCAAGTCACATTTTAAAAAGATAAAACAAGGTATGAAACTCTGTAGGAAGAACCGTATTATACGCGGACGAAGTCGCGGGCGGAAAGCTAGTTTATTTATAAAAACAATTACAAAAACAGCATATACTTAACATACATCAGTATCGTTAAACCAGTATGGTGTGATGATACTCGCCATGGGACCCCACTTTAAATGTTTGGCTGTACAGTCAAGTGTAAAAATATGGTGGTGCACAACTTACTCAAAAATATGTCCCATAGCACCTTATGCCGGTGTAATAAGAGCGTAGTACCATATTTATGAGTCGATTATGTCGATACAAAGAATCAACATTTTTTTGGCTGTTTCATTAATTTCGCCAAATAAAATGTTGATTCTTTGTATCGACATAATCGACTCATAAATATGGTACTACGCTCTTATTACACCGGCATAAGGTGCTATGGGACATATTTTTGAGTAAGTTGTGCACCACCATATTTTTACACTTGACTGTACAGCCAAACATTTAAAGTGGGGTCCCATGGCGAGTATCATCACACCATACTGGTTTAACGATACTGATGTATGTTAAGTATATGCTGTTTTTGTAATTGTTTTTATAAATAAACTAGCTTTCCGCCCGCGACTTCGTCCGCGTATAATACGGTTCTTCCTACAGAGTTTCATACCTTGTTTTATCTTTTTAAAATGTGACTTGATATAACCTACACATATATAATACAAATATTTTCTATTGCACTCCGCAAAAAGTAATTAATACGACTGATAACGTTTAAGTTTTTTATTAGGTAGATGTTGGCAACAGGCGGTATTATCGCTAAAAAGCAACATGTCTCTTACAGTCGACAACCATCCGGTTAAATAGCATAAATGATTACCCACATACTTGAATAACAAAGTTGAGTTGAAGTCTATGGATACAAAAGAAAACTTTCCGCCATAGAAACTTTCAACACTTTTTTCACCTCTTTATGGGTGGAACTTCAAAAAAAAAACATGAAACCAGTTTCTTTTATTTTAATAAGGAGTCTTTACACAAAGTTTCAAGTATCTAGCTCAAAACAAAATTCTATTCCTTTACAAACTTTCAAACCTCTTTGTACCCCTTTAGAGGTAGAATTTCCAAAAACCATGAAAACGGTTTTCTTCATTTGTAATTAAAAGTCTTAAAACAAAGTTTCAAGTCTCTAGCTCAAAACAAAGTTCCATTCCTATAAAAACTTTCAACCCCCTTTTTACCCCTTTATAGGTGAAATTTTCAAAAACCATGAAAACACTTTTCTTCAATTGTAATACAGAGTTTCTAAACAAAGTTTCAAGTCTCTAGCTCAAAACAAAATTCTATTCCTATACAAACTTTCAACCCCTTTTTTACCCCTTTAGAGGTGGAATTTCCAAAAAACATGAAAACAGTTTTCTTAAATTGTAATTAAAAATCTTTACACAAAGTTTCAAGTCTCCAGCTCAAAAATAAATCCCATTCTCATACAAACTTTCTACCCCTTTTTTACCCCCATACGGGTTGAATTTTCCAAAACTATGAAAATACTTTTCTTTAATTCTAATAAGGAGTCTTTTAACAAAGTTTCAAGTCTCTAGTTCAAAAATAAATTCCATTCTCATACAATTTTTCTACCCCCTTTTTACCCCCATTGGGATTGAATTTCCAAAAACCATGAAAACACTTTTCTTTAATTATAATAAGGAGTCTTAACACAACGTTTCAAGTCTCTAGCTCAAAACAAAATTACATTCCTATAAAAACTTTCAACCCCCTTTTTACCCCTTTATAGGTGGAATTTCCAAAAACCATGAATACAATTTTCTTCAATTGTAATACAGAGTTTAAAAACAATGTTTCAAGTCTCTAGCTTAAAACAAAAATCTATTCCTTTACAAACTTTCAACCCCCTTTTTACCCCTTTAGAGGTGGAATTTCCAAAAACCATGAAAACAGTTTTCTTCAATTGTAAGTCTTTACACAAAGTTTCAAGTCTCTAGCTCAAAAAAAAATTCCATTTCTATACAAACTTTCAACTCCCTTTTCACCCCCTTAGGGGTAGAATTTCCAAAAATCCGTTCTTATCTCTCGCCTACGTACTAAAAGGAAGCTTTGGTAAAAATTTCAAGTTTCTAGTCCTAGCCGTTTCGGCTGTGCGTTGATCGTAGATGAGGACAACCTCTTTTATATATATAGATAAAATGGTAAAAGTTGTTACGGATGACCTACTTAAATATTATACCTCCTTAAATATTGCCGTTAAAAAAATTATATAACACCTGTATATGGAATAATCGAGCGTTCAAATTCTGGCTGGAGTTTTCAGAACTTACAAAATATTTGATATTTAAGAATCCCTTTTCGGTGAAGACAAACATCGTGAGGAAACCGGACTAATTCCAAAAAGGCCTAGTTTACCCTCTGGGTTGGAACTACGATAAATCTTGGGACCCCAAGCTCCCTACATGACCCGTGGTATATGCTGGGAAAACTAGAAAGATAAAGATATGGTGTATAGTATGAACTTTGTGTATAGACTCCGCGAAGCCGGTCAGCAGTGCCCGTCGGACCAGCGAGCACTGGTCGTGAGCGGCACCAGGTCTCCCACGGCTGAGCTGGAGCGGGCGCTGCGCGACCAGCTGGACTACTCGCAACAACTCGACCAGGATATCATGGAACAGGTACCACGCCCTTACAGATCGTACAACAAAGCAATGAGGACTACCGTATTGTCGCTCACCAGGTGGCGCCACTCATGCGTGGGTCCTCTGTCTATATGGAAGAATTGTCAAAGTGACGTTTGAAATGTTCCCGCAGGACCTACGTTCCACTAGCGCCCCTAGCGGAAAATCGACTCGCGGTAGTCCTCATTGTATTCAACAATGGCATTATGTACAAATTTATAACTGTCCTGTCCTGAAAACCAGCGCCATAGCTACGAGTAAGTATCTCGTATCCTAGCTATCGGCATATGCTGAGTGGCATCCATTTTGGTTCTCTCTGATATTTTGTACAAGATGTAAATAGATAAAGATTTTTTCTGTGAATATCAAATAAATAATTTCTATTTCTTATAATTAAAAGAAATATGGAAAAATTCCCCGCGTCGATCGGGAATCGAATACACGACCTGTCTTAATACCGGTCAGACCGCCAATTGAACTATCGCCGCCCGATCGACCCCGGCGAATGTTTCCACTATTTCTTTCATTTGATTATACGCCTTAGGAAGACGCGTAGCGACATTTACCGAAAGTGTTAAACACTTGTACGGCATTGATGTTCTAAGACATTTTAGAAATCATCGATATCAATGCGCTACCCCATTCTACATTAAAATATTGTAAATTTCGTTTGCCGACGTCTCTGCTTAATACAAAATTAATGGCATTATCTGTCTATGAGGCGCCGGCACCGAATATGCAAAAAATGGGACTACCTGTATATCTAACTGTTTTGCCATTATCAACTCTATTCCTTAAGAAAAAAGATTAAAAACACATTATTTCTTACGTGCCTCAGGTAAATCCTAGGGACCGCTGTGCTAAATATGATATTTTCTCAATTAGTTCATATTGAATCTAATTCCCATACATAGTCGTAATTCAAGAAACGCTTAATGTGAGCGAACCTTTTTATGCAGGCAGTAGCACTTACGGTTGGCTAACAATAAACAAAAGCTATTTGGTATTTCCTTTTTAAACTGATTTAAAAAGGAAATACTATAACCTTAAAATGAATGAACTCTGGGACGAATCTAAAGTATCGATATATACGCCCATCTGCGTCGTCGCATACGATCGTTGACGCTTGATAATGGCATCCTATGATGTCCGATGAAACATACGACGGCCTAAAGTATATAATTATATTTTATTGAATGTCCTAAATATAAATTTCTCCGTTTTAGATTCTATCAGCCAGTAGCGACGAGCATGAAGACATTCCAAGACTCGCGTTGAATTCTTCCAAGTAAGTGCATTTGTAAGAAATAATTAACTACACTAGTACTTTGCATAGCTAAAAAAAAGAACTGAATGCCCAATCAGCCGAAAAAATGACACCAGGTTACCGCAGAAACAAATCTTGCGGCAGTTTTTCATATAGTCTTGTTTGGAACGTGACGATTCGTTCAGTGCCAACAACCTATAACGTTTTAGCAGTGTTGATAGTTCTTTGTACGAATTTGACACTTAGTGCTTACGTCGGTAAGCTCTTTTTCGTCCGAAACATTTATTGTTTGTATCCATCATCAATGCAAAATTATTCGCTAATGTCATTGTGACCCAATTTTTTCGACGTTTTTGTTCTGAATTGTGAGTATTTCTTTTCGGCCCAAGATTCTTTATTGGTTCCGTGTTTTCAGAACTGGACTGGTTCATTTGTTTTTTGGTTTTTAATAAAAGTTTCATTTCGTCTAGGTCATCAAGTTCGATTCACTCGACATCATCAGACCGCATGAACCGGCTGAAGTCTGACAATGATAAGCTAGTCATGCAGGTCAACAACCTGGAAGCGAGGCTGAAAGATAAGGATGCTCTCATCACGGAACTTAACAGGTAAAAACATCTATTTTGTCAAATGTTTTTGTAAAGCCACAGATTATGTAAAAGTTCTTAAAAAGAGATTTATCTCTCATAGAAAAAGCGAATACAAACCGTTTTGAACACGCAAAAAACAATTGACCTGTCAATTTGTTCCTGAGTTATGGACGTTTTCTATGTATATATCTATGTGTTTATTTATATGCATAAGAATGTATGTATGTATATCGTCGCCTAGTACCCATAGTACAAATTTTGCTTAGTTTGTCCCCAGATGTTTATTTATTTATTATTTATGGCACAACTAAACTACAAAAAATATTACTAGTGTCTTCACAAATACTAAAACTACTTTGAAAAAAAAACTGGTTTTCTAACTTAACTGCAATGTTTCAGAATACGTGACAAACTAGTGCAGGACTGGCAGGCGGCGAAACTTCGTCTGCAGGCAGAGAAGGACAACTGCGGACGTCTGCAGTTGTTACTGCTCACACACAAGGAGAGCGCAGAGACATTGCAGGTAACAGTCCAGTAGTGACATCTAGTTTTAACAGAGGGGAATGTAACGTACAACTCCTATTACAACTTTGTTTCCAACGCCTATAAACGTTTGGAGATATTATATAGAATAATATTTATATCTGTTTGGCCTGATGGTTGACTGTGGAATAAATACATAAATAATTATTTCTCTCTATGCGAACTTGAAAAAATTTAATGCTTTGGGTGAGATTCAAATTTAAGTTTTCGATAACTTAAGCTATTGCTAGAAATAGCTAGTCATTTAATTTTTTAGCGGCTACCTTGATTTACTGCTGACTTATACTTACTGTTAAGAGTACAATTTTATTTTTATGCTTCTAGAACCAAGACTCAAACATGATCCAAATACTGAAGAAACGACTAGAAAGCGCTATGCAATCTGAGCTGGAACTACAACAACGTGAGATGCAACACAAAGCACGCCTCGCTACGCTCGAACGCCAGCTTATGCCCTCGGGGCAGGACGAGCCTAGTGCTAAACTGCTGCAAGCAGAGGTAAGATATACCTAAACTTAGGAAGAATAAGACCTTTTCTCTTATTCAACAAGGGATAAAGTTCAAAATACAATATCCATGTAACGTAGTTCTAACATTTTTGTAAGTACAGTCAAGTGCAAAAATATGGTTCGACATAATCGACTCATAAATATGGTACTACGCTCTTATAACACCGGTATAAGGTGCTATGGGACATATTTTTGAGGAACACGTGCATTACCATATTTTTACACTTGACTGTACCTAGTTGGCGTTTACGAAAACAAAAGTAGATAATACTATTGTATTAATTGCCTTTGTGTTAATACAATGCCTTTGTGTTAATGCAACGCCTTTGTAACTTAACGAGCTCAGTACAAAGGATTTAGACTATACGTGTGTCAATTCATCAGTGAGCTAGCTCACGATTTTGGCGCTAATCTAAAATATTTGTTTCTCAAACATGATCGGAAATGTATGCATTTATGTTACGAAATGAAGACATGAAGTTTCTTGTTTATGGCGCCTCCCCCTATTTACTTCTTGGCCGGAGGCTGTGAAGTAATGTATGTCGTAAGTATGAACGAAACATTACTGTCCGCTGCTCTAACTTTTTTTTATTATTATTATCTTTATTTAAAAAAAACAAAGGGTTTTTTCACGAATCTAACTTTCTTTATATACCCACATGTCATTAGCCTTAATAATGCGTTCAAAAATCGCATATAAAGGCCCCCATAATAATAAACTTTTTTGTTACAACAAATTTCTTATCTGTGAAAATGTAATAATAGCTAAATTATACTATCGTTTTCCATAATATTATTTTTGTTCAAATTTCGAACACATCTGACACAAGAAAATTTGATTTGACCTCTATTCTAATATCAGTCGATATGACGTTTAGTTTGAAACGAATTGTCAATTGCATACAATGACGCACGCAAGTCGCACGTTATTTTGATATCGAACGATATGAAAATTGGCGCCAACTCTAGTTTGTCTCTGAATTTAAAAAATATAAATGTCAAAACTTGAATGTCAGAAAAGTTTTAATTCCTGAAAGTTGCAATGGCGGTCGATATATATGCGCTTTGAATGCATCATGGAGAGTCATGATATGTGTGTATATAAAGCAGTGTATGTAATTGTAAATAATTAGGCATTAAAACACTCGTGTGATGTTATTATGAAACTCGGCTGACGCCTCGTTTCATAAACCCACCCTCGAGTTTTGATGCCTTTCATTATATACAATCACATAAACTACTATAATTTGCGTACTAACACTAAACTGACAAAGGAAAAATTACATAAACCGTATGTCATTGGACTTTCAGGACTATGTAAACAAACGGCGTCACTTTGATTTATCACTGTTACTCCTTAAAGTTCCACACCACCTCATCAAAAGTCATTGAAAACATACACTATTAAAATAGCCTTTCTCGTAAAAAACAAATAATATAGGAAAAATTACTTAATCTTGGAAATTTCATTGAAAATTCAATACGATTTAAAAGTGACGTTATTTCGACAAAATGCAATGACGTTTTTGTTTCTTTTATATTCTACGTTTGTCTATGACGTTTAGGGATGTGACTAAACTTAGTGACATTGTAATGCCGGTACTCACGGTATCAACCTGATATAGGCATAGTGTACACTACACGGTAAGTAAATGAGTAAAGGATCTTAGCGTAAGGTATAATATACTTAAAATTAAATAAATACCTAAATTCAGGTGCGGATGCATGCAGTGGAAGAAATGCGTGGATCATGTAATAGGAGAAGAGCATAAAATGAAAAATTTAGACAGCATCATCGATAGGGTATACCAATGATGTAACGCCACCTTTTATAATTAAGACTAGTGACTCTAGTAAAACTTCAAGCACCGATTTTTCAGAAGATTGAACCGATTAAAAATATGAAGATGAGATGTGTTTTACTTTTGGTATTTTAGTAATCGATTTATTTTGACTTAAAATAGCACTTCCCCATCGCTAGTAAATTCATCATTCAAAGACAATTTCAATATGGCGGTTTGTTTACACAGTCCTGAAAGTCCAATGACATTCTCTTTACAGCCAACGACCACTAGATACTTGCGACAAAAAAAAAACAAATTCTATGGTTCTATGTATATTTATGTGCGGTTAAACATGGTGCTCGAATAGCTCATACAAATGGCATCTCTTTACAGCAAGAGAATTCAGAACGGCTCCGCGGTGAGATCTCCCTCCTCAAGTCGAAGTTGGAAGTGGAGCGCACTCGAGCGGGCGACACTCAAGCGTTACTCGAGCACAGCAAGGCGCACTTCCAGAAAGAACTGGACGCCAAGACTGAGCAGTGCCATACTCTCAGGACTGAGCTGGCTGAACTGAGAAGGTACGAACACAAATTCTAAATTACAGGAACTAAAAAAGACTCAATATAACTTGACACTCCACCTGACGATTAAGAAGTACTATCTTCTTAGCTACCCACGGGCCACCGAGTGTGTTGGTGTTTTGAAAACTGTTTTGGATCAGCATTATATCTGTATCAACATTTCTTAACACTTTCGCAGCCAGGCAAAATTTCGAACAATACCCCAGAAACCGACAGTACTCGCTAGGCGGGCAACGACGTGCAACTCAATGCCGCACGCCGCGAACCCGCTAGGCGGGCAAGCGGCGGACGTAGCGAAGATGCAATGCTTGCCCGCCTGGCGGGTACTTTGGCGTCGCGTGTAGGTTTATAGCTCTTGCCCGACTAGCGGGTACGCCGGCATCTGAGTAAAGTTTACGAGTTTCGAAAGTGTTAATGTTATTTATTATTCATTATGAAAATAATTAACGAAAACTGTAGAAAAATGTCGGAGTCAGATTCGTGAGCGAAGGGTTCCGTGCCATTATTTAAAAAAAAAAAGGCAAATCACGTTTCTTGTATGGGAGCCCCTTTAATATCTATTTTATACTGCTTTTTAGTATTTATTGTTATAGCGGCAATAGAAATACGCAATCTGTGAATATTTCAATTGTCCTACTATCACAGTTCTTAAGATACAGCCTAGTTACAGACGGACGGACAGAGGAGTCTTAGTAATAGGGTCCCGTTTTACCCGAACCCTAAAACAATGAGTGCATATTCCTTATCGAATAAATAATAATAAACAATATCTAATAATAAAGTGTTGTTGACAGGTTAAAGCATGATGCTGGTGTAGAACTGCTTCGAGCTAAGGAACTGCTGAATATCCAGAGTGGGGCCATCGCAGAGCTGGAGCAAAAACTGGTCACGCAGGGGCAGAAGCAGAGGCCCATCAACGATGCTCTGGTATGTATAGATCATACATTTTCATATACGAGTAACTTGGACGAGCGACAAAGTTAGTATTCACATATATGTTAGAGTCGAAAATCTGCAGCTTCAAATGGAAGTAAGTCGCTTTACATCACTATCACTATTTACTAGCTTTTGCCCGCGAATTCGTCTGCGTAGAATTAGAATTTTCGTGACAAAAACTATCCTATAAGTATCCTTTTTTAGGACATACCAAATTTAATTTTGAATCCGTTCGATTTGATTCTAGCGTGAAGACGTAACAGACAGTTACTTTCGCATTTATAATAATAGTATGGATTATAAATCTGCAGTACAATAACTCTTTATTACACCTCAAACAACAATATAGGACGCAAAAGATTATATATATTACATGTGAAAGAGATTATTTTACTACGATTATCTTCTTTAAGTTTTTTTAAAATTTAATTTGTATTATTAAAGTAGAATAAAAAAGTACACAGTGTTGTACACCATTAAGCCTTTCAACAAACGACGATGATTAGTTGACAAGTTTCAAGTCCATACAAAAGCAAATTTAATAAAATGTACCGATAATTTGTATTTCGAACGTAAATTGCAAAATGTATTCATACCACAGATTATACAATCGTTGTTAAGAACAGATATTTTACTTTCAATTACAAAATTGAAAATTTCGTTCGCAGGCGTCTCTGCTTAATACGAAATTAATTTAGATATTTGTCTCATAGAAAAAGCTAATAGATAACGTTTTGAACACTACGCAAAAAACGGTTCACGCTCTGCCCCCTCCCCGGCACACCGCTAGGGTTGCCTACGATTACAAATATTATATTAATACTGGCGGCGGCGTAGACACAAGACGAAAGACAAAAGACGATCGCTAGTGTTCCATATGCTCTTACTCTCTGAAGGCCTACCACGAACCGCGAACGAAGTTTCACCTCTCTGTCGCACTTGAGTGAGAAATCACAAGTGCGAAAGGGAGGTATACTTTCGTTCGCGGTTCGTGGTAGGCGCTCTGAGTCTCTATATTTTTTTTTGTTGTAGACTGAGATCGAATCCCACAAGACCGACCTAGCACGCGAGATCACGAACCTCCGCGTGCTGGTGACCAGCCCCGAGCTGGCCGCGCTGCGGGACGCCCGGCAGGAACTCGCGGCGCGGGTCGACTCGCTGCAGGCCGAGCTGCGGGCAAGGAACCAAGGCACCGAAGAAAAGGATCAGGCTGTAAGTATCATTTCTTAATCTTGCCAAAAATTTTTTTCCCAGCTGAAGCGTCTGCGAACTAATACCAAACTTCTTACAAAAGATGGAAAAGTGGAAACGGGATACACGCCCATCGCTCTAACAACTGAGCTACTGAGACACACCCAGTGGCCACGAATTTCTCCACCATACCCCTCGTATTTTCAGCATAAAAGTCTGCGAACTGATACCAAATTTCTTAGAAAAGATGGAAAAGTGGAAATGGGATATCGCTCTAACAACTGAGCTACTGAGACACACCCAGTGGCCACGAATTTCTCCACCATACCCCTGGTATCAACCTTAGGGGGGCGAGTTAGGGGTAGTTGCGAGTTCCACTTTTCCTTCCTCTAAGAAATATGTCCGGAAATATTGTCGTGCTGGAAAACATGATGTAGGCGCCAATACAAATCTAGAACAAGGTATATACGGCCCGGCCCGGCAATGTGTGCCCGAACACCGTTCGCGGCTTAAAACCTATTAGGTTATAAAAACGTAGGTGTCGGCTTAATATGCTTTTGTACATCAACAGGCCTAAGATCGTCCATGTCATGTCATCGATGATAAATAAATATTTAGGACAATCTTACACAAATCGACCTAGTCCCACGGTAAGCTCAATAAGGCTTATTATGTGGGTACTAGACGACGATATAGATACGTATAAATACTTAAATACATATAAACATTCATAACTTAGGTACAAATATTCGTGATAAACACACTAATGAATGCCCTGATCAGGATTCGAACCCGGGGCTTCCTGCTTCGTCGGCAGGGTTACTACCGACTAGGCTAATAAATACTAATAGTGTAGTGTAATGTAGTGTGATAATGCGCGTTATTTAAAGTTGATAAACACACAAGTTGCACGGATAGTGCGACGGTGTTTCCTGACAAATGTGAATAACTGTTTAAATTATCAGAAATTGTCATAAAATCCTAACAAACTGTTGTGTTATCATCTTAACCCTGCTGGACCATTAACTAGTAGTTATACACTTTTTTATCCTAGGGGGCACAAGTCGTACCTGTGAGTTGGATGATACGTTTGGGGGTACGAGTAGCTTGCTGGTGTCTGCAACAAACTGTCTCATGATAGAATAGATGTTTCAAAATAACCACCAAACATGTAAACCCAGTAGAAACCAAAAATCACGAAAATTTCGTTCGGCTTTTCCCTACATTCGACGGAGCCCCGCTTCGCGGGCCCGTGTTTCTGGGCAGTTTGCCTATCTGAAGAAATCTAACGAACCTAACCTTCGTAAACCTGGGTCTAGGCTGGGGGATACCTATAGTTGAAAATGGTCGTCAAAATTTGATGATAAATAATATTGATAATTTACTAATTTTGGTGTAGGTAGTTATGACTAGAATATTCTACTACTAGGTATTTTCTGACTAGAATAAGTGGTAACATTGAATATTTTGGTGTGTTTGGATAAGTTTTGGTTTAACCAAACTTTTTTGACGATTGTTACATTTGTTCCCTACAAAAAATAACACGTTCGATGCGGTAATCTATGTAGATATGCATTGTTATTTTATTTACACTCCCGGCAGTAATAGAGACGTACTAAGGCCTGTAAGACAAGAAATGTCTCAGATATCGTGTCATTGTCGGCCGAACCGAAACTGAGGCTTTCTTATTTACTTGTCAAGGACTGACTATTTCTCTGCTCGACGCAGTCGGCAAGGGGCGACTGTTTAGCTTAGCGGTCCGCAATTGGCTGCTTGCCGACCGAAGGGCAAAAAATTGTATTGATTGATAGTTAACACTCTCAGCGCCACGTGGGCCGCCGGCGGCCCACAAAATTTCGAGTAGAGCAGGCCACCGCCAATATTTAGGAACTTTAGTAGCAGGCCACGTGGGTTGCCTGCGACCCACAAAAGGTACATCTCAGCAGGCCACTATTAATTTTCATCAATTTTCAGTACCTTTACCAGCAGGCCACATGGGCGGCCGGCGGGCCCAACCGTAAACTTCACCAGCAGGCCACGTGGTACACAATGATCCCACAAAAATGAAAATTGCATATTTTTAACCACCAACTTATTACTATAATAAATTGCGGATAACACTAACGTATTTTTAGTCACTGCGCACGACATATTTTGGACATCTTAGGATGCCATTATCAAGTAGCAGGCAGGCGTACTACCAAAGCAATCGGCTTCGCCGCGCGCACTGCTCTCGATGACAAAACTGGTTTAGGATGATTCTGTCTGGGAATCGCGGGATCGTTCGACTGCAGATTTGGTTCATAAGCACACCGAACTCACTGTGTCCACTACACTGTCACTAACTGCACTGAACTATTGACTATGGACTATAGGTTTCCATTTCCATGCCGGTAGTACCGACCAGCCATAATCTCGATTAAAATTAGGGCGCGGCCAATCTTGATTGTTTTTTTTTCGTCCTATATAGCATTTTTCCTGTACCAGCAATCTCGCTTTCTCGACTTTTATTTTACTAATTACATCAAAGGACCATGGGCAAATTTGTATGGAGGCTGGCCCCAAAACCAACAGAGATAAGATTTATAATATGTCTATAAACAGGTCTTTTTGTCTCCCTCATTTCGTTATATGGGTAACAAGTTGAATTATATTGCAAATCTGAAATATTCGTATTAAAACGCGAGTACTAGACCGGAGACTGCAACCGGGCGCTTGCTTAATAAAATGGTAAGCAATTTAATATCCAGCAGACGGTAACTCGCCGATACAAGATGGGCCCCCACAAACAGCGACATCTATCTAAGATGGCTGAAGGGCAACATCAGTATGAGCATTAGGAGCCATATAGCCTACTCACCAGTTGGGTTTCCCCATCTACCCTCGAGAACACAGCTCTCTCGACCCCACTCTGGACGGCCGGTTAAGGCAAGCCAGATGCAGAGCTCGGTCGGACTACGGAGTTCCCCAAAAGCACTCAGGTAGATGCGGTTGCTAGCGCTACTCCCCATCAAATCGCCACAAGCTGCGTTGACTGATTGCACTGGGACAAACCAGTGGGCAATGGAGTCGTCACATCCCTGCGCCTTGGATTATTATTATATTTATTTATTTGTCTCTTAGATAATAATAATCCAGCTTATATACGTCCCATCCCACTGCTGCTGGGCATAGGTTTTCTCGCACTTGATGGGCAGGTAGCGATTTGCCAATTTGGTCTGACCATCGTATTCTTTTTCCTTCCACCGGACCAGTTACTATAAGCTTTTCTAGGTTGTCCCCAGTCTTCCAGGCAATTTGTCTAAAGAATCCAAGAATTCTCCGCAGGTACGTGGTTGAAAGCCTGCTGTCCAAGATACGCCAAGCATTTTTTGCCAGCACCACATTTGAAAGGCATCAGTGCATTTTCTATCAGCTGATTTATTAGTCCAGATCTCCCAGGTTTTGTGCGTGATATATCAATCTCGCCAAATTTTCTGCATCTGCGTTTTAGCCATGCCAATGCGTTTAACTACTTCACTAATACTCTATAATGTATTCACCATATTATTGAACAATTTTTATTTTTATTTATTTATAAAAACAATTACAAAAACAGTATAAACATAACATACATGAGTATCGTTAAACCAATGTGGTTTGTCTCGATACTCGAATTCCACTTAAATATTTGGTAGCAATAAAAATCTTACCCACTATACTTTACTCCAATATTATGGAGTAAAGTATGCATCCTTGACGTACGTTCTTGAAATGGCTTCGAATGAATACTTTTTACTCTTACTACTACTTGATTGTAAAGGTTACAAATAGGTGTTTCAGCACGCCAAGTTCATTTAGTACTTTCCGAAACCAGGTCCAGTTGACACAGTCAAATGCCGCCAAACACTTGATGACAGGAATATTGTGTTCGTAAGCTTTCTCGAAGAGTTATCGTACGTATAAAATATGCTCCCGGGTTTCCTTGCCTTTAATAAAATCCGCCTGCTCCTGTGGGATTGGCCACTCCAAGTGGTTCCGAGATACGATTATAAAGTATATGGAATTATGCTGCATGTGAGATATTATGGACCTTGGGTAAGTAAACATATTTTAGGTATGGGCACAGCGGATGCATATCGTTTAGTGTGGTAGGGCACAGCACTACGAATGTCGTCTCGCTCAAATCTGGAGCAGAGCCCATCTGGGGAAGTACCTCCACCTTACAGAAAACCGCAGTTAAATAACACTAGACCCTACTCATAGTGTTGTGTTTCTGTTGGTGGTCGCTAGAGCTCCAAAAAGATTCGCTGTGTTGACAGCTGAGGACCCACGGAGTAAAGCCCTTGGCCCGTTTAGCTGTCAACACAGCGAATCCTCCTTTTTTTTAAAGGGTCGGCAACGCGCATGTAACACCCCTGGTGTTGCAGGCGTCCATAGGCTACGGTCACCGCTTACCATCAGGCGGGCCGTATGCTTGTTTGTAATTGTCGTAGTATAATATATATATATATATATAAACATATAAGTATTCACATTTTTTGTCGGCGCTTTAACATGCCGCCCGTTTATTTCTAATACAAAATATTAGAAGTGTAACTTTCTTCCTTAAAGTTGGGATCAACTTTAATTTTGATTTAAGGCAACTTATGAGTTACAGCTCAAGGTCCTGGGCAGCGTTCTTGGCAATCTACAAATCCATCATGTCCTTCTCACAATGTCTTGAACGCCGCTCGTATTTACAGGGGCATCATCAGTGTCTATATAACGGCGGCAGTGTTGATTCACGGGGTCACGCAGCTAGCGTTATCAATTTTTGAAGTCCTGGCTCCAAAAATAGGTCATCCGAAATTTTGGCCTGCTGGGTGTAGACTTTGATTTGTCAAGACCGAAAAAATGCAGGTGAATTTGATTTTCCTATTGTGGTACACCGGCGGCCCACATGGCCTGCCAGTAAAGTTTATAAAAATCTGAGAAGCCTGCTGGAATTCACTTGTTGTGGACGGCCGGCAACCCACATGGCCTGCCACAACAGAAATTTCGTTTGTTCTATGGCGCTGAGAGTGTTAAGGATATTTTTTTTACAAGTAGGTGCGTCCAAATGTTTATTTATTTATTTTCTTTATTAAGGAAAACAAACAGCTACAATCATACATATGTTAAATACATTTAGGTGGATCAGAAGCCAACAAAGTTTCCACCGATATTTTAACACTTTTAACAAAACTATGCACGATGATACATATATAATAAACTGTAAAACTACTAACTAAGAACCATATAATTCCAAGAATGCACCTCTACTCTAATTTTGCTACACAGTTCTTATTGCGGTTACATAACTACTGTACTTTTGATGGAAGATGTTACAGAAGACCGGAACGAATGGAATAGGAACACAATATTCTAGCAATAGCAATATGTGCGTCCGTCAGAAGAGTATCTTGCATATCTATTTTCCAGTTCATTCGTTCCATAGATCAATGATAAGCTGTTTCATCTCGAACTTATGTTATTAGACTTATTAGTTATTGTTTAATACACTAATAAATATTTTCATTAATTTATTTCTCTTTTTATTTAAGTAGTATAAAAAAATATACAGTACATATTGTACAGTCAACTACAAATATATGAATACAGCCAAAGTGCCAAAAATATGTATAAACGACATTAGTGTTCAGGCAATAAAGTCCTGTATACATATAGTAGCCGCAAAAGCGAGTCACATATGCCTGCGGCCTTCATAGCGAAATATATTATTGCAGATGACTACGTACGTTGGTTGCTCCAAAACAGAAATTTTTTATTTTATCACAGTAGTCCTTCTTTTTTAGATGCTACTGACTATAGTAGGTACATTACTGTCGAGGCATGGAAAAAGGCGATTTGCATGCTGAATATTATGTTAAAACGGGCGACTTTATGCACAGCGTAGGGATGTATTCTATACAGTAAGTTAACTTCATGCACGGCCAGCGGCTCGGCTCGATGTTCGCGCTAAAGCTCAAGGTTGTCAAAAACTATGCAAAAGATATTTAGTAAACTTTTGATTTAACCCGGGGGTCACAAAACATCACGATCGGATGAAATCTCTAGAAATATAAGATGGTGGGCATTTTTAGGGATTTCGACCTATTCGTTATGAGCAGCCTCTCAAATCCTCAATTATCGATTATTATAGAATCAAAAAGAGTCTTTATTGTAGCACTAATTTTTTAACAAAAAAAAACTATGTTTTATATTCACATACAGTCTGATTCGCAAACTAATTTCCATTTGACACCCCTTATAAATACTTATAATAGACCGCCGAATTTTCATAGAAATTCGGCGGCATTTCCTCCCCACGCGCCCCGCATCGATGACCCATAAATCGGCGGAGTTACCACACTGTATAGAATACATCCCTACGCTATGACCTTTGAGTGCGTTTTAATATGAAGCCTGCAAATGCCTTTCCAGCCGAGTCAAGTATAGTGCCTTTCTCAAATATGGTGCAAATAAACCAAAAACTGATAAAATCGAAACCTTCATTATTAATATTATAATTGTAATTTATAATTTTCGGTAGTTGCAGCGGGCGGTTTTACAAACCCGTTTGTTTTAATAAAAAACAATTGAACTGTATTTTTTTTTCTTCTATACGCTATTCAAGATAACTAAAATGTCGCTGCCAACATTATAACATTTATAACAATAACCACCGACCTTCTGTATTGGCTGTTCTGTTTCAATTTTTTTCAAAATTTTGAAGTCGATAAATAACGTAATTTGTATGCAAAGAGTACTGCCGCTACAAGAATAGGGATGATGACGAGGTTTAAAAAATACGAGTATATTCCAAAATTATTAGACACGTATTTTTTCCTTTTTCAAATTGATTTAAATTGAATTAACTTGAATGCTCTGTGTTTCTGTAATTTTGTATTTGATGAAAATAAAGGAAACATTTATTTTCAAAGCATAGGTATACAGTAGGTAAGTGTAACTTACCTCGCTACCTACCTCTACCTACCTTAAATTTAAAATAGGTCCTTGAGGCATTGTACCTAGGACGCTGGCGGCATTTCCTCGTTGTATCGCAATCCTAATACGTTGTGCGAGGATGCCACCACCGGTCACCAGTAAACTAAAGAAAAAATACGTATTCAATATTTTTCACTAATCTAACAGACGGACTAAATAGATTTTATATTTGTCTATAACCGATTAAATAAAAGACAAAAGGAAACCGATAGATTTTATTGAAATTCGATTAGACTTATTTCAAGCTAGCATCGCTCTCATCGTAATCCGTGATCTTGGTCTCAACGGAGCCGTCCTTGTCGTCCAGCGGCTCGACCGACCACACCGCGACCGAGTACAACACGTAGAGGCTGAAGTAGACGGCGTAGAGCAGAGCCGTTAGCGTGAGCAGGGCCGCGGGGCACAGCCGGTTGGTGGCGTCCGCGCGCCATTGCTGCTCGGCGCACGAGCGGAGGTATTCGCAGCAGCTTCTACAATCATATTTGTATTAGGCGCATGTCGCCGGTGTGCAAGGGGGATAGCGGTCTCACACGCCGCTGTCTCACTCACACGTTCTGCTTAACCATTCAGATAAAGGAAATGCTATAAAGGTTAAAAAAAAAATATTACGTTGATCATATCCACGGGTCACCCCGTAGGATTATTTCGTAACGCAGCCAACTTTTTGAGAGCATAGGGAACATTTGAGATTGATTTGCGGCCCTATATTAGAATGTTAAAGTATTTAGGCAGCCGAACCTAAGCGCCATAATCTGCTGTCAAATTTGTGAATGAAACATCCAATTCGTAACTGAAAAATTATGAAAAATATTGTCTGATTCAAAAATAAACAATATATTACAGTAGTTATAGGGCTCGTTCAAAATCACGTGATCATGTAAGTTGTTATTATTCATAGTTTTATATGGGAAATGCGGATCATTTAGATATTCAGAATATTGTTGACTAATCACGTGATGTCTTCTCGGACCTCCCCCCTCTCCCCATCGTGATCATTCGTGATATTTTGCGGACCTCCCCCAAAATCGATCACAAGTTTTTTGAACGAGCCCTTAGTTACGTTGCAAGGTTTTGATACAAAGCGGAATGTTTATTCCATTAGAATAAAACGTTACCATTCAAATACGACAATAGGACTAAAAATTACAAGCCTAGGACATTAGGACACAACTAAACTAACTAAAACTAACTAATACTATACTAAATAAACTAACGCGAGTTCATATGTCAAGTCGCGATGAATGAAGTGTCGTGCCTGGCAAATTATGCTAAAGGGGCGTTTGTGGTTTTGAACATACCTAATGCGAGGTAGCGCGCGTTCGAGGCAGCTGACGAGGCAGTGCAGAGCGTGTGTCAGTACCAGCACTAGCACCCATACTGTTAGAAGGTACGGAGGCCAACGGAAGCTGCCCAGTGCTGCTGCAAAATACATATACACTTTACAACATTCAAAACACTAAGGCTGGATTTGACCAAACTTTTTAACCAAGAGTAACGCTTACTCTTGGATACTAATGTCAGAATCCCATAGGAATTTGACGTTACTATCTGATAGGAACGCAGCCTAAGTATTGTAACTAATATTTGAAACGGGATAATTACCATGACGCTTGCAACAGTGTCGAAATATCAGATGCTCAATAAAACAAACATACATGTTAATTATCCCGTTTCAAATATTAGTTATAATGCAAATTGCCCGCGACTTCGTCGGCGTTGGATTCGAATATAAAGTAGTCTATGTCCTTTCCAAGAAATCAAACTATCCTCATACCAAATACATTACAATCCGTTTTAGCGTGAATTTGGGTGTGACTTGGGATGTCTTTTGATCAATATAATTCATGCATTTGAGGCTTCGGAAAGGTTAAATAGTGTGTACCTCTAGGTCCTCTAGCAGTGATGTTAGAGGTACAGTCAACCAATTGGAACCCTAGGCCACTCTAGAACCGTGTCAAAATGACAAGCAGTAAGAAATTTCTTACAATCTGATTTATAGCGTCACAGTGACATAGTCCTACAGTGGCCTAGGGTTCCAATTGGTTGACTGTATCTGACGACACTACCTCGTAAAAAATATGTGATGCTTTGTGGCCGGCAAAAACATCGTTACTCCGTATCCGCAAAAATATCGGATCGAGGCGCTTATAAATATGTGATTACTTAAACAAATCAAAATTATGTGATCACTCATCGGCAGAAATATCTATCCCCTGTAAAAGCAAAAACATCGGCTGGCTGATGGGTCGCCTATATATCTGACAAGATATTTAAAAAAAAATTATGAATCTGCAAAAGAAAACCATATCTGGCTGGCATAAAGCCGTAAATTGTTTGTAGTGATTTGACAATTCACGAAAAGAGTGCAGACTTGTCATTGCATATGTCTGTACACAATGGGTTACCTTGCACAAGAGCCCCGCTGTGTCCATGAGGATCGACCAGCCGGTCGCGCGATGCGCGGCGCGCGACGTGCAGCGCGTGCCCAGAAGTGCGCACGCGGCGATGTTCAGCTCGCACGGAACGCGCAGACTGTATACACACAAATAAACGCTTTAGTCAAATGCAGAGAAGAAAATACAATCACTGTTGACGACCGGTTGGCGCAGTTGGTAGTGACCCTGCCTGCTAAGCCGATGGTCCTGGGTTCGAATCCCGGTATGGGCATTTATTTGTGTGATTAACACACATATTTGTTCCCGAGTCATGGATGTTTTCTATGTATTTGTATATTATATATATCGTTGTCTGAGTACCCGTAACACAAGCCTTCTTGAGCTTACTGCGGGACTTAGTCAATTTGTGTAAGAATGTCCTATAATATTTATTTATTATTTATTTACTGTGTAAAGCTAACAATACTTGATCCCCTGGTACATAAGAAAAGTTTGCACAATTGAGATGACTAGGTTGAAAAACTATCATTATATTTAGTCCGTTAATTAGATTATTCAAAATTATTAGACACATACTTTTTCCTTTTTCAAGTTAAATATACGAAGCTAAAAGAATCAAAGTTCCGGGGTGGGGGCTCGTTCGACTATTAGGTAGGAATTGTACCAAATTGTGACGTCACGCGAAACTTGAATTTTCTTTCTCTTCCTAGCGTTATCCCGGCTTATGCCACGGCTCAGAAAGCCTTGGGTCCGCTTCGGCAACTAATCCCAAGATTTGCCGTAGGCGCTTGTTTTACGAAAGCTACTGCCATCTGACCTTTCAACCCAGAGGGTAAAATAGGCCTTATCGGGATTAGTCCGGTTTCCTCACGATGTTTTCCTTCACCGAAAAGCGATTGGTAAATATCAAATGATATTTCGTACATAAGTTCCGGAAAACTTATTGGTACGAGCCGGCAGGATTTGAACCCGAGACCTTCGGATACCAACGCTCTCACCATTCACGAAAGACTTGAATGCCCTGTATTTTCGACATTTTTTATTGACTAATAAAAGAAAAAACACGTGTAAAATATTTTTCAATCATCTAACAGAAATAGATTGTTTTAGTTAGGCATTTTGTCACTGTCAATATGTGTTTATTCAAAGCAGTTTCAAAGCAAGTTACCTAAAAGAGCAAAACGCTGTGACTGAGACAAAAACTTAAAAGTAAAACAGAGATGGAAATAGTTACCGTAGAAGAGAGTTTGGCACAAGAGAGCGGGATGGGTTGCTCCTTCTCATCGGCTGGTTCTTTCGCGTTCAACTCCGTCTTGGTAAACGAGGGGTGGTCCCCGCACATACTGAAGAACAAAAACGTAATACACTATCTATTGAAAATGTTGTTGATGGTTAAAGTCTAATTAAAATTACCAGCGAACTTTTCTTGCGGCTACAATATCATAACGACCTTTTGCTTTGCTTTGCTTCAAGCGAAGGAAGTATTTCAATGAGAGCCAGGTACCTCTTTCATACATACAATAAATACTGACTTCAATAAACATACTATATACTTATTTAAACTGTCACGACTCTCACATATTATAAAATTTACTAGAACGGGGCTTAATTTCGTAACACATTGAAAACTAACCTCCGACGTTTCAAGGGTGACATTGTCCCCGTGGTCCCGGAGAAAGACTGGCTGGAGGTTAGTTTTTGTTACGCGAATAAGGCCCGTTGTAGTAAATTTTATAAAAAAACAATATGTTTCCACAGCTCATTTCAAAGTAATTGTAATACGTGATTTTAATGGAATTTTCACTTTGGATTTTACCATTCCAAAGTGAAAGCTAATTCCTATTCGTTGTGATATATTACGCAGTTTAAATCACACTCAATGTGCGTGTTTTATGTACTAGCGAAACATTCTTATTGTAAACTAACAAAACCCTATATCTAGGCAAACCCCGTGACCGATTCGGCTCATATTCGAACTTAAAAATTCTATTTGTATCACCTATACTTGTATAACCTAACCTAACCACTTGCCAAGTTTCACGACAATCCGATCAAAGATACTCGAATTATCGTCGGACAAGCATATATATATACATACAACACATAAAAGCAATGGATTGTCCAAGTACAGTCAACCAATTGGAACCCTAGGCAGTGGCCTAGGACTATGCTAGGGCTATGTAGGACTATGCAATAGTGATGCTATAAATCAGATTGTAAGAAATCTCTTACTGCAAGTCATTTTGACGACCGGTTGGCGTAGTTGGTAGTGATAGTGACCCTGCCTGCTAAATGGTCCTGGGTTCGAATCCCGGTAAGGGCATTTATTTAGGTGATGAACACAGATATTTTGTTTCTGAGTCATGTCATGCATGTTTTCTATGTATTTATATATTTGTATAATATATATATCGTTGTCTGAGTACCCGTAACACAAGCCTTATTGAGCATATTGCGGGACTTAGTCAATTTGTGTAAGAATGTCCTATAATATGTATTTATTTATATTGAATAAGTTCTAAAGTGGCCTAGGGTTCCAATTGGTTGAATGTACATTGGGAGGACTATGGATAGTTTACTATCCATAGTCACAGATGATATTTATAGGATCCATAGGACTAGAGGATATTTATGACACACTTATCGTTTTCCGCGAGGATGGAAAGTTGCGTAAAATTTATTTCATTCGTTTTTTACTTACACCATATCGGGGAGCTTGGGTGACTCTGTTTTTGGGTCCATCTCCATAACTGCTATGTCTTCATTTTTATGCTCTATTGTAAAATATTGTATAAATAAATAAACGTATAAAAGCAGTCACATCGGTGGCCGTGACATATAAATAATGTCTGACGCAGGTTTGTCAAAACGGTTCTATTTTTAATTTTTCGAACTACGTAATTTTAAAGTTCAGATGTTAGAAAAAGGTTGGTTGTTTGTTCAGGATAATATTATAATTCGAAACACGATGATACTGTGATAGTGCTGTTACCGTATGAAATTGTATAATGACTGGATAAGTTATTTTGTAAATGAGTGCGCTCCAAATTGCATGAATAAATTCATTTATAAATTGCCCATACACTTTTAACTCGTGTGTATGTATGTAAATTAAAAGTTGAACATGGGATTCTTTGGTTTTAATCATACGAAGCGTATGAGAATATACTTTGAGGGGAAAATATTTTAACGTCCTTAACTTATTTGTGACTATAAAACTTGCAAAATTTCTGTGCAATTATGATCTACTAGCTTTTGTCCGCGGCTTCGCTCGTCACCTGTCTTATTTTTCGTTGGTAACAAAGAGTCTGTGTACCGATTTTTAGCTTCCTACCTTGAACACTGCAAAAAGACCCATATAGAATTTCCCCCCTCTTTTAAGGGGTTGGGGCAGATTTCCAAAAAAAATGATGCACGATTTTTTTGTTAGTCACAAATAGTCCGCATACCAATTTTTTGCTTTTTACCTTGAAAATTGCGGAATGCTCCATACACACTTTCACCCCCCTTTAGGGAATTGTGGGTGTTAGAAAGTGACAAAAAGTAGCCTATGTCTTTTCGATCCCTTCAACTGTCTCCACTTTAAAAATTACGTCAATTCGTCGCTCCGTTTTGCCGTGAAAGACGGACAAACAAACAGACACACACACTTTCTCACTTATAATATTAGTATGGATATGGATTATATCTCTCTCTCGTTCTCATGAAATATCCTCATTTGTCCAGATCCGCTACCTCCACAACCGCTGCCTGAAGCTGGAGAGTTGCCGCAAGGCCCTGGTGTGGCAGAAGCGGTACCTGCAACGAGTGGTGGCAGGATACAACCAACTGGAACTCAGCCTGCAACTCATGCGCGCGCCCGAACCGAGCACCGGCAAGAAGAGATTCAAGTAAGTTTTCACTTCTCTTGCTCGAAAAGTTCGCCTTTGTGTCGTGGCTAGGCGACACAAAATCGCTTTTCATGCACTAGGGCATAAAGTAACATCGCAGGTGGAGCGCGCTCGCCGCGGCCTCGGCGCGCGGCGGGGAGAACCCAAGCGCGCGAATATGGATGTTACATTTTCAACGATTTGAAGTGATATAAAACCTTATATTTTCCTTACAATCGAAGTGAAAAGCAGAGTGTATACCTCGGGCATAAATACCCATTTTATCCTCGGCTACTATATTGGTCCTCGTTACACTCGGACCAATAAATGGCCTCGTCTAAAATGGGTCACTTTATGCCCTTGATGTACAATCTACTATTTGTATAGGATAAAAGAACTGGATTCCCAATCGGCATAAAATTTGCAACTCTTTTTCATACAGTCTTGTTTGGAACGTGACGTTCCGTAAGTGCCAACAGCCTATATACTTAAGTGTTGGTAGCTCTGTTTTTGACACTTAATGCTTACGTCAGTACACTCATTTTCGTACGAAACATTTATAGTTTTGTATCATCATCAATGGAAGTTCGCTTAAATTTTTCCACTTGCAACGCACTCCGGGTCATTGACCTTATCAGCTGTTGAAGTACTTGAAGTATCTTTCGCGACTTTTGTAACACCTAGGTAGTTCGTGTGAAAAACAGTGTGTCACACTGTATCAAAATTACAGTCTTGGGCGTTAACGCTTGAATCTCATTAGTTTCATTCGGGATTCAATTAATGCTCTCGCCAGAAATATGTCATTTTGATCCCTTGTGACCAGGCATCGTAAACTGCGAGCGAAATCCATTAAAGTACTAGGGTTGTTACTTAGTTAATTGGTTGTCATACGTCATTTCAATGGATTTCGCTCGCAGTTTACGATGCTTGCTTGTGACACAATCTGCCGATTTCCAGGTGTGTGGCGATGTGCGTGATAGTAGTCGTGCGCATGGGATTCCTGGTGAGGCGGCGCGCGCAGCTCCGCGCGCTCTCCGCCGCGGCCATCCTGCGCCCGAGGACCGACAACACCCCGTGAGTCACCTGCTCCTTTATCATTACTAACTACATTATCTTTACCGTGCGTAAGAGCGAGATGTGAGATCAAACGAAAACCTGTTGGCCGTTATTATGCTGAATGGGAGCTACCGTATTGTCGTTCACCAGGCGGCGCCACTCATGCGTGGGTCCTGTGTTATGAGAGAAATGTCAAAGTGACGTTTGAAATGTTCCCGCATGACCCACGTTCCACTAGCGCCCCTAGCGAAAAATCGACTCGCGGGAAACCTCATTGTCTTGTTTATGTACAGATCGTCACCGAGGCCCGCAGAAGGCACGCCGGTGTCCCGCCCCCGCACGCGGGCGCGGGACTCGCTGGCGCGGCGCGTGCTGGACCACGACCGCACGCTGCAGTCGCCCGCTACCCCACAGCGTAAGTTACGCCTTACTCTAATATTAGGACGTGGTTTTCAGTTGACGCTTAAAGCTGCAAACAAAATGTTAGGCCGTGATTTTCTATCCGTCTCTCAAGTACCCCACAGCGTATGTTCCCCAGATGATATTTTTGTATAAACTCTAGGGAGTTCCGTTATTGGCTATGCTTATAAGTATATATGTTTATTGTATGTCATTCACTGTAAACGCTGTTGAACTTCTCAAATAAATAAATAAATAAATGTTACGCCTTACACTTATATTAGGACGTGGTTTTCAGTTGACGCTTAACGCTGCAAACAAGTTAAGTTAAGTTGTTAGGCCATGATTTTCTATCCGTCTCTCAAGTCGCTATGACGCTGACGCTGTACGCTATATGAGGGATGGATAAGAGACTATAGCCTTTGGAAAGACAGCTATATAAATAAATAATGATTTGGGGACTTTTACACAGATCGACCTAGCCCCGAATTAAGGAAAGCTACATTACATACTATGCTATGGGTAGGTACAACATATACATAGACATAGACAACGATATACATACTTATATGAGCATTTTCAAAAATAGCGTACCATTTCCTTTTTTGTTTAATATAGGCAGTTTTGGGATTTTTATAATCAGAATCACGAGTAGTTCATTTAAAAAAAGGAGAAGAGTTTCCCTTTTTTGGTCAGTTTCGTAAGGCATTTTTTCATACATTTTGTATGGGCCGTTACGAAGCTAAATTTTGTTTTGTATGGAAAATTAGGGATTTTCTTTAAAATGTTGCACTTTTTGGTGCAAATTTTAAGCATGTATTGTCTATTCGAATAGCTCACTACTACATACAACAGGTGACTTACTTATGTTTTTTACCTATACTACCCATGTTGAGTACGTCTACGTTATGTATTTGTTTGGCTTGTTTTAGTGGGCGACTTCATCCGACGGTCCTACAGTTCCAACTCACAACACGATGACTCCTTCGGGATAAGGTATATTGTTTTCTTTATGTTTCCCAAAAAACAATGTTTATGAAAAGATTAGCCCAAGTTCTTAAACTTCTCAATCCCGAATTTTAACATACCTTTAAATGCTTGTTTGAAACGCCAAAAAAATCAGTATTCACAAATTTCCTTCAGTCAGAGTAACAGTCAGTCAGTTTTGTCATCAGAGTTCGCCACTTCCCTATTGTTTGCTACTTTGTGCCAGTTGTATATCCCAAGAGAGGAACAGATATTTACTTATAAAAAATAGTAGGTTACATATGTACCGAGGCGTGTAAAGTAAGAAATGTCTCAAATCGCGAAGCTGAAGTCGACAAACATGTGATCTAAGGCTTTCTTATTTACTGGCCAAGGTCTGTACAGTATCTTTCTGCTCGACGCAGTCGGCCAGCGGCGAATTTGTTTAGCGTAGCGGCTTGAAATTGGCAGCTTGCAGGCCGGAGGGCAGAAAATATTTCAGACCACATCGATCTATATTGTGTTAGTAACAAAATTTAAGGCTTATAATCTATATCAGTAATGACTATACCTTTTTTTTATCTTTAATTTAAAGGAGCCTTTGTCAGAATGACCAAGTCGGCTCCGTTGGTCGTCTGCAATTCATACATAAACGAACTTAAAAGAAAAACGATTAACTATACAACAACCCATAAATTATAATATAAGAGTAGAAAAAAAAAACTGCTAAACTTTTATACTTATTTATAAAAAAATCGGTATACAAATTTTGCGTCTTCTGACAGGGGATCCGCCAGTATTGACTGGAAGATTCCGACATCGATCAACGAACAACCTCGAATTTCCATAAGTTGGACCCTCTTGAGACTATACCTACTTACATCTACTTATAACTACTTCTCCCAGTATGAGACGTTCATCCAACACCCTTATCATGCTGTTACTGCTGTCGTGAGCACGCCCTACATAGCATTGTACAACATATACTTTTGTAACAGTACAGTCGGTGCCCTCACATAAGTATCCACCCCACGTATGCAAGCGCGTAGCGCGGGATACTTATGTGAGGGCACCGACTGTACAATATTTAGGAATAATTTACACGTTTTACTATATTTCAGCTCACCCCGCGGCGGCGCGTCGGCCTACCTGGACAAGTTAGGTCTTGTCAGCCGCTGCCTCAACCACGCCATGGACGCGTCGCGCGACGTGCCTTGATCCCCGTCACGAGCCGCCACCACGGTTCCAATCCGGACGATGCCGTGCCAAGCCAAAATAGCTCGTATGTTCCAGTTGACAAGCGGTCTTTTGGCTTAGCAAGGTTCCTTGATACGCTAGCATAACTAAAAAGTTGTTAATGTCGTTCGAAATCATGGGGTTATTTGAACCGATTGTTAAGCTTTGGAATGTTAACGAAGTCCTGAAGTACTTCTAATGTGAGATTTAAGTTTAACCAAATTAATTAGTTTACTATGATGCTGACGATCTTTTCAGACAAGTCCATAAGTATTTGTGCTTGTTTTTAGTGAAAGGTACCACAGTGTTGATAAGGTTCATTTCTAAACAAATATTTACAGCAATGACGCCTTATCGGCAGAGGACAATGTGGTAACTTTTACTGAAAACAGTCACATCTAGAGGAAGTTTATCGAATTTTTTTGATCTTTTACGATGTATGACTGGTGCGGAATCTCATATGTTGACATACTTAGTCATCAAAAGTATAAATTTAAAATGAAGTGTATTGATAAATAAATTACCCTTTACATTCGAATGAGTTAACTAACCTGGACATGTTGTAGCAATGCGAATTTTGGTGTTTTAGTGTGTCAACATTTCAAGGTTCTAATGTTGCATTTTATTTATAAATGAATCCCAATGCATTTCCATATGATTGGCCAGAAATAGACGTAAGTATTAGAATAGTGCCAAATTGAATGAGTTGTATTTGTGTTACTTAATTTATGTTTAGATTAGATATTTAAATATTTTGAATAAGCGACGGAGATTGTTCCATGTTTCGGTTGTTGCCACTCCACTCCGCCTATTTGTTTTTTTTTTGTATGTATGTATGAGAGTGGATTGTATGTAATATTTAGTATTAAAAACCTTGTCGTCCGACCTTGCCTTAGTACAGTAATTAACAGTTATTTCAAACTATCTATGCGTGTTCCAAAATGACGATAAAATAAAGAGACGTCGTTTTGAATATTTCGCTACGATATTTTACTTCTATGACTATATTTAGAATAATTGTTTACAAACACTATTTTTGATTCAAATTTTAAATAAACACATGTAGTCGACATTTTCTATTAGTGACATTTAGGATTGTGCTAAAAATTCGAAATTGACCACCATCATCAAATACATTTCGATACTGGTACTTAAGCAAGCATTGCATAATTAAATATTTTTGCAATATCAGTCTTGCTCGTTGGACTTAAGGTTCATTTTAACTAAATTACCAGTCTATGCAAGCAGAGACACATCCAGTAATTGATATCTAATTGTCTCTATCACCGCATATATATTCGTCTCGCTTGCACACAGAGGCGTATATATCAGAAACTATATACTAAACTAACTAAACTATATATTTTTATTCTCAATTGTGAACCTTATATCTTTCTATTAGAGTTAAAACTATTAAATTTTTTTATAGCTCAATATTTTTGTATGAGATGCCACTGTTATACGAATAAATAGCACTTGCCATATCCATTAGGTTTCGGACGCACGAAAGTACAATTTAGTATAAGATAGTTAAGTTAGCGACTGACTCGACCGAACGACCTAGAGCATTATTACGAACGACATAGAGGCGAAAGTTGCAGGTCCGAGTGAATTGTTATTAACGAACATATGACATATTTAATAATAGATCTTATTTCATTTGGATAAGGTTTAGTTTAGGTCAAACTGTCGTGAATTTAAAAGCTATTTTTCAACAGATTTGCATTAACGATTATTGACTTTATATTTTGACAATACTATGGTACAGTCAGCATCGGAAATAATTTGCAAACGACAAAGGAGCCTTTGCGTAAAGTTGAATTTTAAGTTGTTTTTCCAATTGTATGAATTAGTGTCAATGACCTTTTATGTAGGTCTTTTTGAAATGAACTACAATATAGATATAGTTATTTGTTCGCTAATAATTATTTATTTTTCTAACGATAGACAATATTTTGTAAGCCAAAGCCAACGAAAGTATTACGAAGCTGTGTATATATAAATTCCACGTTTACAAGGCAAATTGCACAAACACAGATCTGTAAAACCTATCTAGTAACTCTTGAGTGATCAATTGAAATGCTTATATATTCATTCTTATTAAAAATATTTCATTGACGGATCATTAGAGTATCTAGATAAGGATGTACAATCAGCAGCAGAAGTCACGAAAGAATATGCCGTGCCCGGACGCCATGCAATCGCGATTTTTGAAGCGAAATTGAACTTTTTGGAGTATCGCGAACGTCCTAATTGTATTAGCGAAGCTGTCGGATGTAGCCGTCATTGGCGTCCTTGGCAAGACTCCGATGACAGCCAGATTATTGTCGTAACAATGACTGCTGTTGACTGTACAAGACTGTCAATTGCCAGTGTAATTTTGCCTTAATACTATGGCACAAACCTGTTACAGTATTGGCGTATTGGAGGGACATGAGTTCGCATTGTTACAAACCACAAGCTTCCTTATTACTAATAGATAATGCTTAATTTGCAATTACAAAAATATTGAACAAAGTAACCTTTATGAGAAGTTAATTACAGAGTTACAGCAAAATCGACCATATTTTTATGATATAAAGTGCAAATTTCAGTGCGATCTCAGTCCCTCGGTAGAAACGCAGCGTAAAGAAACTACACTCAATGTGACCAAAGATTTATTTTAGTAAGCTAGTTTAATTTAGTTTTGTATCGACACGCAACGAACACCTCGTATAGTTTGGTACAGCATGACACTAAAATAAGATACATTGACATTAATTTTAAAATAAAAATTATCTTAAGTACAGCATGTTTATCGCAAATATGAGTTTTCTTGAATAAATAACAACTGTTTCACAAAGCGAGAAATCTGGTTATATAAATTTGAATTCATATTTGGACCCTCCATACGTTCTTTTCGTTGAGACTTCAAGATCTTTGTAACTCTTAATTGCTCACAAAATTTGAATCTAACTGTCCACTAATAGATAAGATTCACATTGGCAACTTTTCTGTGCTGTATCAAAAAGAAACATACTAACTAACACGATCACTGTCTAGTCCCAGCATCGGTGCCATACGCTCTCCAGACATGACATTAAGATAATAAATTAATATTTTGTATGCGTTTGTTTTATTTATTTCTTCAACGGGCAAGTGCAGCTCGGGGTCTGGCAGGGGACGACGGTGATTGCTGGGAGCTTGAAGAGGTCAGCCTGAAAGCGATTGGAATACATTATACATAGGTATGTAGGTAGGTACCTATGAACACCGATATAAAAGTAGGTAGAGACGCCGAGAGAAAAAGTGTAGCAAGATTTTGAATTGTTCTTCAATGGAATATGGAGAATCCCGGTCTTATCGAGGAGCTCAAGCGCTAACGTCCAAGATGAAAATAATTTGAACTAATTTTAGACTGCTTTTCACACCACCTATGAAATAAACATAATGTCCCTCGTAGCAGGAAAGAAATTGCTCTTTCGAATAGGTGGTGTGAAGTAATTATCCCTTGAACGTACATTGTTTAATAGTTACATATACCCACGTTACCTGGGGCCTTATTTAAACCACTATTTTGACAGAAGAGGATATACTACGATAGACAAATAAGGAAAAGAAAATTCGGGGAAATCCACATCTTTGTGTCAGTTTTGGTACGAATACGTTGAATCTATCTCGTAGGAATGAAGTTGAAAGTCTACATACTTGTCTATGGCTTCGCGTTTGGTATGCCAGATGCGTAACCGAATGCAGGGCTATTTGTGTATTTTGCGCGTTATACGCGCAACCTTAAAGCGCATGAATTATCAATATTGATCCTAAAACATCCCCAGTGACAACCTAATTAGTATTAAATTTGGAACTTACGACGATATGATAGTCTACATTACGAAAGAACTGATTGTCATTTGTCTCGTTTTTGTATCATAAATACAACATGTATTTAAGGGTTAACCACATCACCTTTCAGCTGCAATTAATTACCTCAGCTGGCGTCCTCTGCAGACCGTTGGCGCGTCCCACTCTCTTATAGTCCCCCACCGACTCTTCCATCACCGCTGGTTTAGACGGTCCCGCCTGCAATCATAATCATAACTCCATAATCTCTCTTCACGTTTATTTCCTTGTTAACTGGCAGACGCTGCCTCTGCGTCCTACATATGACACGGGTGATGCATCCGCTCAGTGTACCTACCTACCCATTTCACCAGTCGAAAGGGTCTGACACAGCTACATACAATAAAGCAGAACAAGTCAACAAAAAGAACGAATAAGTATGTGATTTTCGCAAAAACCTTGAGAAATTGATATTAAACACTAGGACGGATTAAATTACCCATGGGTCAACGTGATAATAATAAACGCGATAATCCGTTCTACAGTGTTTAATTTCAATGAAACAATCGCGGTAACAGAAGACCATACCTATTAACCTTGAGAAACTTTTTAGTCAATCTTTCGTAGTTGTTGACTTATTGCGATCGATACGAAAAAGGCTATGCTACGCTATTTTATCAATCCCGGGCGTGACATATATAGTAGTTTATACAACAGTGATATAATAAGGGTTCTTAAAACTTGAGGGTCGCCGTTACAAAACAAGGCGAAGCCGAGTTTTGTAATAATAGACCCGAGACTTTTAAGAACCAAGTATGAGCTGTTGCATACCCTAGGTTTTCTACGACAGCTAAAATAGCGTAAAAGCAAAATCAAGAAACGTGGCAGAATAGGGAAGATGTGCCCACTATAGAAATTAAAAAAAAACAACAACAGTGCTCATATCATATATTGTATGAAAATCCATAGGAGCAATGTTCTTAATGGAATACCATAGACAACGTTATAATGTAGGTATAGGTAGGTACTTTTTAAATATCGCTGTCAGTCATCTAACCTCCTGGGGGGCTACCATGAACGTCGAAAATTGGCATTGACGGTGCAACGGACGGGAAGATTTGACATATCCTAACCATGAAAACCATGCACTTTCGTATTTGCGTCCATATCCGCCCGAAAGTAAAATTTGTGTCCATGCGCCTACCACGAAAGACCACTTTCGGATATTTTGACAACGAAAGAATCGAAATCAACTGTCAAAAGCCACGTTACCTTTTGAGCTATCGTGATTCGATCGAAATGCAGAAAATTGCCAGGTACTGTGCTCTTCCGCTGTTTTCTACGTTTATTTGATTAAGAATCCGCGCTATTTTTTGGTGATTCGTTAAAAGTTTACGTTTTCAAAAAACTGCTCTTGGATAAATCCATCGTTAGATTTGGGGAATTCGTGGAAAATAGGTACTTACTTGAGAACGTGAGTCCCGTATTTTTATTTCTTCACCTAGCAACTCATAATCACCTGTCATTCATCGTTCGCGAGCACTTTATTGTTTAAATGAGAATAAGTGGTGGAATCGAGGTGGAATATCGTGGTGTTTATACGTTTAAGACGTACATTGTATAGCGTAAGTAAAGTATTCAATGTTATTATTGTTTTAGATTATACGTAGGCTATACCTTTAATATTCTTTTATGCGAGGCGTTGATATTTGTTCTAATAATTAGTTGGCATAATCGCATCTGTAACTATTAAAGAAACGAATATTTACTCAAATAATATATAAAATACTTTAAGAGACGTTACATTTCTATTAAATGAATGTCACGTAATATACTTTTAACGTATGTTTTACTATACCATGTAATTATTTGTTACTGGGTATAATTGATGGCATTGAATTTATTCCTCATTGAGTAATTTAATTGATTAGCCAAAGTAAGATGTCTTCGCGTGGTGTTTATCTTACCTTCGGCGTCACTTGGGAAAACTTCATACATTCATACATTTTAGGTTATATGCCATGATAATTTCAACAGTTTCGAGAAAGAAGAAACTCAAATTATATTTAAGACATGCCCTGGGATTTTGTCTGTTTCACAGTTAAATAATGTTTTACAATTTTCCACCTTCATAAGAATATGGTTCACATTGTAATTTAGATACAATGTGATCTAACGTACCTTGTAATAACACTGTTATTGTCATTCCCAATGAAATAACTGAGACAAGTTTGCAAGAAGCTATACATTAAATATATATTATTATGTAATTTGTAAAGGTAGCGCGATAACGATATCAATTAAAAAAAATATTTTGTAATAAATTATAAACAAGGAGGGTATAAATATTAACTATTTATTTGTATATTTCAGATGGCAGACAATATTACCGTTCAGATGATTAGTTTGAATGAAACATGTCCAATGGGTGCCAACGTCACAGCAGGCTATCTCCAATATCTCAGTGACTGCAAGCTTATCCAATAAATATCATGTGGAGTTTTAAGTAAACACAGGCAGAATGGGCAGTCATTAAAACAAAGTAAGTATATGTAATTAGTTCTTTTTCAATTATTAGACGAAACTGTTGAACTTTGGACATAGTTTTACCTCAGACGGTTGGCAATAATTGCACATTGCCAATTTGCCACAGAGGGTAATTGAATCATTTTATTTATATTATTTGTACGGCTATTACTAATTTGCAAAATCAATTATCAAACCAACTGGAGGGCGAGCGTTACCAAGTAATGAATCTTAGAACAAAAAACTAAAATGTTTTGGGAAAAATAAAAGAGGACAACAGCGGACTATGTTTTTCTAAGATAATTTGTACTAGAAAAATAGAAAATTATTTATTTCATAATAAATATAAATTACTTAAAAATATATTTACATCTCGCTCCCCGCCGGAAAATCTTATAACTTGATTAAATATACTAAAATGATATATCATTTCATACATAAATACCTATTATTTCTATAATTACAATAAATAAAAAACAAAAATGATATGTCCAAGGAACATCAGGGGTGTTGTTCCTTGGACATGCTTCTCCTTTTTTTCTGATGGTAGTAAGAGGAGTTATAACTTTAATATGTCTATCTGTGTTAGCAGCTTTCAATCGTTTGTATATTTGATATATATGTATGTATGTATGTTTTAAGCATGTTTATTCGACGATAACTCCAGTGTCGTTGATCAGATCGTCGTGATATTTGACAGGTTGTAAGATAAGATAAATATAATTTTTAATGTTAAATATGAGCTGACACAGTCAAGGGGTTGCCGAGATGTAGAGGTCACGAGTTCACATTCAAGGCGAACCACTGGTTGATAAAATTGCAGCACACAAACCAAATTATTTATTATTTTGTGATAAATATTTTGATTCACATATTTAATAGTTTTGTAATTTTGTTGCTTAACTGTCTTACTAATTTCCTAGCATAATAGGAATACAATAAATATAATCCTAGGTACAATGCCTCAAGGACCTACTTTAGATTTAAGGTAGGTAGAGGTAGGTAGTTAGGTAATTTACACTTACTGTATATATTTCGGAATACATTACATTAAATTTAATACAAAAAGGTTATCGAACGAGCAAGCGAAGCGAGTGAAGACTTCCTCTCTACTTGGACACTCCGTCGTTTGTATGTATGTTTGTATGTATGTAAGTTCGAAGATAGTTTGATTATCGTTGATCGGATCGTCGTTAAATTTGGCAGATCGATAAGATAAATAAAAAAATAAGTTCGAATATGAGCCAAATCTGTCTAGCTAGGGGTTGCCGAGATACCTGTAGAGGTCACGAGTTCACGTTCGGGGTGAACCACTCGTTATTCGTATGAAAACAGAAGAACCAATAAGGATATTTAACGCATATAAAATCAAAATTGATTAAAATAACAATTTGTGTTCGGTTTTCAGGTCGCGGGCATGTAGATGATGTAGAACGGAACTACGCACGATGCCTTCATATGACGGGTGAAATGACTTTTTTTGTATAAAGGCATAACTTTCCCAGAAGAATACTTTCAGAATTAATAAAATTATTTGTTTTATACAAAGTGACTGTATGTTATCTATTACCTATATGCAATTAATTAATATTAATTTGAACATTAAGGTACAGAAACAATCAATGCCTATAAGATAAAACTAATATTTCTTAAAACTTAACTACACTATAAGTAAAAATATACCTAAAAATATATTTTAATCTGAGTTCATAAAGTACCTTTGTCAATTTTATTAAACACGTCGTATAAATAGAAAACTATTATTTTAATTATTTCTGAAAGTATACTTTTTAGACAGTTGTGCCCTAATAAAAAAACATATATGAGCCGAATCGCGAGATATGCCCCTATATCTTGCGATGCGGCTCATATTCGGACTTTTAATCTCAATTAACGACCTAAATTTCGTGAGTATAAGTTCGGGGTGAACCACTATTAGTAATTGATTTAGTATAAAATTATTAAGCATGTGGGTACATATATCTACATATTTTATAATATTCATAACTGTGGAGGAAATGTCTCGAATCTTGACACAAATAAAGCGAGGTGAGCCCCCTCACGAGGAAAATGCGGCGTCATGCATACTGTGTATACGTGCCTCGCTAATATGCTCAGTGCGAGCGGCTGAAAGGCGATTTAGGGCTATACTCTGACCGAGCTGATAAGCGTGGTAATATCCCCGGGAGGCAGCTTGCGCTGTGAGTGGACTTGCCTATTATCATGTCACACAAGTGTAATGGCCACCTACATATTCTCTGCTTTGCCCAACTCCTTTTGTACAACCGTATGTTTCCTCTTGTGAAATAAATATTAAATAAAGAAATGGCTGGCGCGCAAGGGCAACTTTTGTTTCTGCAACTATTATGTCTAACCTATGTTCAAAAATTCAAAATTCAAAAAAAATTCAAAATTATTTATTTCAAATAAAAAGCACAATTTCGTGATATATGGGATGGGGCCTTCCGGTAGGTGAAAATGCCTGTGTTGGAAGACACCGCTCTCCTTAGGTTACTTGAGGTATTTACATTAAATTTAAACTGTATTCAAATTTAGAAATACATTAAGATTAACCTACGTACGTGTATGTTGCTAGTGTGCGCTACCCCTAAAGTGCTTGTACGTAGCATGTGAATTTTTTCTGCATACAAATAGTTGTATGAGTTGTGTGAAGCACACCTAAATCCCACAAACGATCATGTATAAACGTCGTTATAAGAAACGAAACAGTCGAAACACCCATGTTTATGGTAAAAATGTTAACATTTTGTCTTATGCATCTAGCCTCGCATCGGGTTCAGAACTATAGTATTGATGTTGAATACTCCATTATACCCAAACTACTTTAAAAATTGCCACAGCAGGATATTAACTCGGGCAGCTTTGTTTTACCCAATACCTTTAGCTGATGATGAATTTTACATTCCAGGTGCTGTGTCTCTCTTGCTGGCTTCAGACATGTTGTTCAGGATATTGTTAGAAGGAAAGGTCGAGGCGAGCCTGGAGGATCCGGTGCTGGAACACGCGCTTTTGTTACATTGTCCCGGGCAAGGTGTGTGTGAGTTCTTTATGGAATATTTTTTATGTCGCTATGCATATAACAATTAATCCTGATCTTGACTCTTGGGTACGACAGTTTTCGAAACCGAGAGGGTTTTTGTAGTGTACTCTAAGAATTAGCGAGATACCAGTATAGCGAAAAGATCTTTTAGAAACAGCTTCATTAAAAAAAGGTTAAACTTCCATTAAAAGTCGATTTGAATGATTTACTTTTTTTCAATTAATTTGTAATTGCCTTGCAACAATTAAATAATCTTCAAAAATAGTTTACTAAGGTTTCATCGCTTTCAATCTACTTGTACAACCCGTTGTTCGTATGGATGTATGTTTAAAGAAGAAGAAAATAGAATAATTTATTATTTATTAATTCAAGGTATTACAATACAGCGGTAGTTATAAAACATTTTCCTACAAAACTTTATAAAAAGTTTGACTTCAGGGGTCATATTACATTAGCTTATAGTAGACTATTAATTATAGGTAGATATATTATGTCAACACTTCGAGGTACATAAATGTCACGTTAGTGTTTCCAAAAAGTATTTTTAAAGCTGTTTTTTAAATTTTATTAGGCTCGTTTCTTATCTTCTGTATTCTGTTGAGGTAGTATGATATTTTTTTCTTAATGTTCTGTCTCCAAAGTAGTTATTCACTCTAGAAACTTCATACTTGCCAGCGGACACGGATTTCGTTTTGTTCGACGATAACTCGAGTATCGTTAAACGGATCGTTAACAAATTTGGCAGGTGGTTAGATGAAATTTAATTAATTTTTAATTTCGAATATGAGTCAAATCAGTTTAGGCGTTGCTGAGATATAGCGGTTGTGAGGTCACGTTCGCGAGAGAGCGATTATCCCAGTCTACTTGGTCACTCCGTCGTGTTTATGCATGTTTTTTTGACGATAACTCAAGTATCGTTGATCGGATTATCAGATCGTCGTGAAACTTGGCATTTGGCATGGTCGCGAATTCAAGTTCGGGGCGAACCACTATGTATGTATGATTGTATGACAGTATGTGTGTATGATTGTCGAACCAGCGAGCGAAGCGAGTAAATTGTCCCAGTCTACTTGTACAATCCGCCGTTTGCATGTTTGTTCTACGATAACTCGAGTATTGTTGATCGGATCGTCGTTATATTTAGCAGAACTTTAGATGAGATACATATATTATTTAAGTTTGAGTTTGAGGCAAATCGGACCAGGGGGGTTATCAATATATGTTGGCCGCGAGTTCATGTTTAGGGCAAACCACTAGTATGTATGTTTGTCGAACCAGCGAGCGAAGCGAGTAAGTTCTCCCAGCCTACTTGTACAATCCGCCGTTTGCATGTATATAATATGTATGTTTGTTTGGTAAAAACACAAGTATCGTTAGTCAGATTGTCGTGAAATTGGGCAGGTGGTTATATAGAATTATAGATAAGGTAAATATTTTTTAAATTTGAGTATGGACTATGGACCAAATTGGCCACGGGGTTGCCGAGATACTGGGGTCGCGATTTCAAGTTAGAGGCGAACCCCTTGTGTAAAAAAAACTTGAAGCAATCCTCAATATTAGACCGCTAACTCCGTTGTCTCTGATTGTTCATATCTCAGTTTGTGGCAATTCTTGACCGTGACTAAGCTTACATTTGCTCTTTACAGCAACCCCTAGCTGACAATTAGCGAGATGAGCAACCGAACAACATCGCCCAAGTGGCAATATACCTATTATAAAAATTGTTCATCTCTAGGACAGACGCCATTATCTAAAAGAAGAAAAACTACACAGAGAATTCTGTATTTGGCACTCTGTCTACTTAATATAACTTATTAGCTTAAATTTATTTTAAGTTACTTTTTAAGATCCCAAATGTACCAATATATTCTTATACACCTGTAGGATGACGTTCGGAACCCTGTTAATATGCCCTCAATATCTGTCCGTCTCATCCGTCTCGTCTTCCGTCTGCGGAAACATCTCAGGATAAATATATACAAATACAAATAAAATATATTGTGGGACAATCTTACACAAGTCGACCTAGTTCTACGGTAAGCTCAATAAGGCTTGTGTTGTGGGTACTAGACGACGACATATATAGATATAATATAAACATTGAAATTAAACACTTTAGAAAAGATTAATCGCGTTTATTAACACCATGATCCTACGTTTCGAGCCCTTTACAGCACTTGTTTTCACAGGGTTAAGATGATGACTGAGAGAATCCGTTCTAAAGTGTTTAATTTCAATGAATAACAATCGCGGTAACAGAAGATAATATAATATAAACACTTAAATACATAGAAAACAGGAACAGGAACAAATATTCGTGATGAACACACGAATAAATCTTACCAGGATTAGAACCCGGGACCTCCTACGTCGTCCTACTGACTAGGCTAGGACTTAGGAGGCCGTTGTTGGAGGATTTGACGAACGACAGCTGAAGAGGTCTCATACTGGTGCTAGAGTAACCAGAATCTGTCTATGCCGTATCCTTGATTTGATTCACACGCATTATTAACTGCTTAGCGGAACAAACAACAACAAAATTACAATTTGTGTTTAAAACAAAACACATATTTTTATTTTCTGTGACAATGCCTGGTATTAGAAGTTTAGTAACTACATCATATGGAGTATCATTTGAAACGGGCTTGATTGGCACGTTCCTAAACAATATGTATGTACAGTGATCGTCCATACATGGGGCTGACTTCAAATTTCTGTTTCGAAATGCAGTTGGACTCATCATGTTTAGAGATGAATGTGATAACTAAACGTTTCGTACGGAACCCTCGGTGCGCGTGTCCGAATCGCACTTGGCCGGTTTTATTTTTATAATAGCTGAACATCAAGTGTGTGTTCCTCTTAGGAAAAAATAAAAGAAAATAAAGATTTGTGTTAAGGTACGGTAATCATGCAGTGCAAATATGATACGACGTCGACTGACACTTGGACATTACGTATTATAAGGATAATAAGGGTGTAATTTAACAATATTTCATTATAATAAAAGTACCTATTATACAATTTTAGGTGACTCCGGGTCCGCTCCGCTTCACTAAGCGCGTACCTTACGACCCCTGCAGACGTCGTCGCAGAAAACTCCTGAACGGTGCAATGCTGTCTAAAAGAGGACGAGGAATTGATTCGTATTGGGTAGGTATTAAACAGAGTGTCCCCCGACTTTGCCACACGGTGCACGGAGGGGAAGTACCCTAAACTCCGCAGATAAGAAAGTTTACTGAAAGAAGACTTCTTTTTTAAAATAATGAAGAACCGAGTATCTAATTCGGTTTCTGGAGTATATTTGTAAGGAATATTATAGGTTTAACGATTGCAAGGTAAAACGTCATATTAATGCGATTATTAAATAAGAACCCATTGAATAGATTCTAGTACCTCTTTTACGTAACACCTAACTGTGAAGTGGTCTCAAGTCGGTATATAAAATACTTGATTGTCACTTAACATGATGACATTGTGACTATCATGCTTAACATAATGTCAGTTAAAATCACATACTACTATGATTGCGTTGCCTTGCATGTTTGGTGGAGATATGTTGAGCCAGCGTCGAGGATGTTGGGCCGGGCAAGTAGTGATGCCTATTACGTTTGCGTGCAGCGATGCTCAGAACCTACGAAGTATATGATTGTTTTCAACACATGAGACCAGTTTCCCACTTCTTCCACACTTATATTCTGAGAATTTGAATTGATGCTTCTGGCATCGGTATGCTTTTAGTTTTACACATTTCATACGTATAACGCTATATAAATAAAACTAATAAACACTTTTTAAGGCCATTGGAGATGCACACCTGGGCTGGTTGATAAGAAGATCTTGTGCGGCGTGCAACGTGCAGCACAACATGTGAAGCCTTGCAATATGGACAGCCTAGCTAAGGGAACGAGCGAACGAGGGACCTGCTATCAAAGCCGCGCGCCGTGGGCATGAAACAATTGGGCGGGCCAGTTATTATTAAATTAAGCAAAAATATTTATAATAAGTGTCCAAGATATGTGCGGTAAAACTCGAGGCACAGTCAAGGAATTTGGTTTACGTAACTTGTCACTTGTTACAGTGACAATCAATATTATAGCCGCTGGGGATCTGCTGTTATTATCACCTTGACAAGGTATAAAATATAAATTGAAAGAGATGTCATATACTACAGAAAATGTGACCAAGGTCCCCAGTGAGCAGGGCTGGGATCAAACCAGTCACCTCCTGCTTTCGCGGCAGAAGGTCGCTGGTTCGATCCCAGCCCTGCTCACCGGGGATCTTGGTCACTTTTTCTGTAGTGTATGACATCTCTTTCAATTTATAATTTATATATAGTATGTGACTACTTACAAAAAACATGATTCATAACATTTATTACATTAAATAAATGATTTGATTCGTGCTAAACAATCGTAAGGTATAAAATAGTTTATAAGTCAAATTTCTTTACTTGATGTTTGGACCCCGCTAATCCCGCTATCGAAGGTGCAAAATGGTAGCTGTTAAGTTCTCAGGGATAGGTAAAAATATTTATGCTGTCGATATCGATACTCTTACTTTGTTTGTTCAATTAGATTTATATGTTAGTACCTATAGTCCTATACCATTATGCATTTACTAAAACGGGGCTTAATCGTGTATAGATTTTGAAAACAAACCTCCGACGTTTCAAGGGCAGCTAGAAGATGTTGATGTCAACCTCAGCCAGTCTTTCTCCGGGTCCACGGGGGCAACGTCGCCCTTGAAACGTCGGAGGTTTGTTTTCAAAATCTATACACGATTAAGCCCCGTTTTAGTAAATGCATAATGTGTGAAAATCGTGAAAGTTTAAATAAGTGTCCTATACCATGCTGGACAGTGCATGAACGCTCTCGAAATAAATCTTTTCAATAGAGGTAGGTATATATTGCTGGTGACAGTGGTCACTTTTTAGTAATAATGATAATACGTCCGATTTCATTCTCCATAACCCAGTATTTAGTCCACCACTTTCATCTTATAGTCCAGTATATTTTAGATTCCATTAAATCTCAATAGTCTATACACCCTCGTGGGTACTGCCTCTGCGTGCGTCCCATGACTCGGGCAGGTGCAACATCTGCTCGGTGTACCCCTTACATTTCATTAAATTGTCGAAAGGGCGTCTGCGTGTTGGCTTCGGCTCGGCGTACGGCTCCCAAAGGTCCGGAACACCATTGCTTCGTGATGGGAAAGACATACAAAATTATTTACGATAATAGATATTCATTGTCATCTCCAACTATTTATCTGGGTTAAAGGGCACATTTTATTTGGAAAAAAAATATTCGACTCCATGTGCTTATCGACATAAAGCTATAATCATCGAAATATTTCAAAATAATTATACCTATCCCTAAGAACTTGACAGCTACCATTTTGCATGGACAATATTCAATGAGCGTCGCGAGAAAAACAACCATATTAGGCCCGATTGTTGCAAATAAATAGTCAAATAATCACAGTCTGACAGATGATTTCATTTAAATTAACTTTTTTCACTCCAAAAGAAAGTGAGGCATGTGAATTAAAAAAAAAGTACTGTCAGATATAGTGTTACACTATAGCTGCTGCGCGCTTAGCCACACCACTCTTACATTGGTGATGACTAAATATTGCAGATATTTTTCATATATTTTGGACTTGCGGTTTAAGTGTTAGAAGGGAGAGGGGCACATTTTTTTACTATAGGAGCGATAATTGGCTTTAAATACCTTTAAATACCAACGATACCTCACAGGCTAACACATTAGGGTCGAACCGAAAAAATAACACCTCTTAGGTGTATGGAGGTACCAAATACATAAATACTTTTCCATTTTTTTATATTGCCACTTCGCCGGCGTGGTTGATATATATAACCGTACCAAGTTACAGCTTTTTAGTACAAACGCTCTCTGACGAACGAAAATGGCGAAAGTATAAGGGTTTTTAGTTGAGTATGGCACCTTTACGGTTTTTTTTACCTTTCAATATCATTGAAATTAAACACTTCAGCACTTGTGCGCTGAAGTAAGACCTATTCAAAGATATATGTAATATAAATAGTGTTATATAAATAAACTGAAACGTTTCCTCATTTCTAAAGCGTTCTATTCGGTAAACGAATTTTTAGAGGTGTAATATTTGTATGGTGAATTGTATAATTGTTCTAACTTAAAGTGAACGATATTTTGCTAATAAATAAATACAAATATAATTCGTATTCATTTGTTACCGAGATATTCCCATATATATTAATGTATGTACTTACCTGTCCTGTTTTATAATTTTCTTTTGAGGGTACCTAATATGTTGTCTTAAATTGATTCGTGCTTAAAAAATATATTGCAAGTAGCACATACGTATGTCGCATTTGTGGCAATCGATTTATTAAAACAAAATAGAAGATTTAAATAATCGCACTTTACGTGACTGATTATTATAAAGTCACAAGTATTTTTTCACATAGAATATAATAAAGGGTGAAAATGGGCATAGGTCAAAAATAATTTATAGTCAGTATTTAATAGCTAACTTTAATAACAAAAAAAAAATTATTTTTACTTTGCTTCATACAACTTCCAGCTGCTCGGTGAAGTTATTTTGTGCCATTTATGTCCGACGTCGTAATCTTCATCTTATAATGCCTAAAAAGAAAATTCACGTAAATGAAATGATTAACAGATTCAAACTAAGCAGCTAGTTGAAGTGTTTGGATCGTTACACTATTCATCATCATCATTTTTGGCCTATAACGTCTATGGCTGACGATAAGTTGCATTGTCTGTAGGCGATCTTCACATCCATAACTCAGGAACAAATATTTGTGATAGACATACAAATAATTGCCCTGGCCGGGATTCGAACCCCGGAACTCCTGCTTCGTAAGCAAAGTCACTACCGACTAGGCTAGGAGGACGTTATTATAAAATTAACTATTACGTTCTCATTAACAGGAATATGATGCAGTTGAAATATAGGGTTTCATCACTCATTATAATCACAATAGCTTTATTTTATTTACACATTCTTGTTTATTAAAATATTTTTGTCCTAAAGTCGAATATGACGACATAACCCTTTAACTAGCTAGCTAGCCACATAGGAATAAATAAACTGATAACACAGAGTCTTTTATTGAAATGTGTGTTTCACATTTTACTCCCTTACAACCCTAATTTCTTTTGGTTAAGTAAGTCAAATAAGCACAGAAGTAAAGTGCCTCTCGTTTATTATCGTATGGTTTACTAAAGTATACTACTTTAAACCATAGTAAAAAAGGACAGTTAAATGGTTAAAATCTGTGCCATAATTTTTTGAGTACTCATTTTGTTTGAGCGTCAATTAGGTGCATTTCTATACTTATCACTTTCACAAGATGTCACATACGCATCTTATATATACATCTATGAATCGCCTAAGATATAATATGTAAAAATATACAAATATGTACATTTATTAATATGTGTTTAAATCTTAGCTTATACATAGCTTACTACTTTGTGTGGTTACAGGAGTTTAATTTTATTCAAAGAAATTTATATTTCACTTATAAAGAGAAAATTACTTAAAGTATAAGTAAAATAAGAGTGAGCATGCAAGCCTTTAACAATTTATCATATCATAAGAAAAACACACACATAGGAATTATGATCAAATTTAGCATTGAATTTAAATAACTTGATGAAAGGAATATTGCTCCCGGAGGGTAATAATTTTATTTTGCATTTTAATCTGTGACAAAGAGTTATTGAGTTAGGCAATAATGAAAGCGCGGCATTAACTTTTAACATAGTTTATCATTTTAAACCATATTTATAAGGGGTAAAAAACCCAGCAATTGCAAGCGAGACATGGTAAGGATTTCATCAAAAAAGATTGAGTAACGAAAATAGATAGAGTATATTTTAATAAATTAGTTTTAAATGTTTAGATACGGCTTAAGCTAAGCTAAAGTTAAATTATTTAATAAAATTAGAACAAAAATGGTTAGAATAAGACTTTTCATTTCTGGGTCTCCGGCTTATCAGCTTCTAATATGGTTTTAAAACACAAGGACCTTTCAAGCTTTGTATTTGTTATATTTCAATATAAATGAATAAATTATCATCATTCTTAAGCAGAAGCAGCAGGACATTAGGTTTAGGTAGGACTTGTATATATATGCCTCAATCTCTCACTATGCTTCTAACAAAAAAGTATGAGACTATAATGTCACATCTATGTTGCAATTTTAGACACTCTCCTTTTTTATTTGTAAGCACCTGCAGCGCTGCCTGAGTTAGTCAAGAACAATGTGGTAGTCCCATTGTATCATTTCCTGCACAGCCACTTTTATTTATGTATGTATTGTGTTTCTTGTCATCCCTCCTGCACTTGTTTGAAAACACAAGGTTCATCACATTTATGTGGTTTACTTGACCCTTATGCAAACACTATAATACTATATTTTACCTTTTACTGTTGGGTCGAAGATATAATGGCTCTCCCAAGTATAACAAAAATGCCAGGTAGTTCTTGCTGCCACCACTCTCAATGTATCTAAGGTGGTTCTTATTTGAAGCCCATGAAAATGTAGGACTACAATTATTTGCTCCTTTGGTGGCACCAACGGCGTCATTCTGAAAAAGTAGTGTAATAAATGAAATGAGTATTTTAAAAAATCTTTGATAAAATGTTCACCAACAATAATATTAACGCAGATTCGATCACTTGTGCAATTAAGGCAATGGTCACTTTTTTGTCAATGTATATCTATTTCGATTGAGAATTATTTGTTAATTTTGTATAAGAGCGAAATCATAACGAAATTTGATTTTTTGAAGATTTTGTTTCACGGAAGCATTTTAATGAAGAAAACATAGTAACTGTTAGTGTACATTATAAAATACAACCCTTAAAATTAAAGTAAAACTAAAATAAAGTAACACCTTTAAAAGCAAGACGATATTTACAAACTTATTAAGTAAAGTTAATAGTGAATTCTTCACCTCTTCTTTCTATGACATTGACAGTGACACTGACACTGACATTTAGTTTCATTATTCACAATTATTAACAAAAAATTTGCAAAATACATCAAATTAGCATTAAAACGCCCCCTAAATGGATATGTTGATTTGCTGCACTTCATCACTACATTAAATTAATTATTTTTGTTTATTTAAGCCCACTTTTGAGTCAAACATGTATTTACCGGTTTTCTATCGCAACTAATAATAAAGTGTGTGAGGCATACTTTACGTTTGGTTCGTTCCTTCCATTCCCGTCGTTCATTTTTATGGATCCGTACGAAAGTGGTCAAATCGAAAGTGCTTCAAAGTAAGGATTACCACTCACTAGCGGACGGAAAGACGGGCGGATTGGGAACACACGTTCGATTTTCGTGGTACCGGCCCTGACTACCCGTGTCGTATACGTAGTACATAGGCCCCAATGAAAATTTGACTCTTTGTCAATTTGACAGGGTTTAATTTAAATTGGCAAATTTTGATATTCGGTCATCAGGAGGCTAATTGACAGATAGAAGTGCTGGAGTAGAAAATAGTGGTGTTTGAGACATTTGCCTCTACGAACTCACCTCGGCAACGTCCCGCGGTGACTGCAAGCCGCTCCGCTTGTCCACCGGCTCAGCCACGTATATGACAGACGCGTCACCCGCGACCTCGTCACTCGTCACCGCCTCCGGCTGCGGCGGCGGCGGCGGTCTATAGCCGGGGTCCGGAATGCAGTAGTCCTGCAGACACACTTGTTTTTCATTCGTTTCAAATAGGTACACTTTCTGGGGGAGGCCTATGTTCAGCAGTGCACGTCTTTTGGCTGATAATGATGAGGTGCACTTAATATAGGTATTAGATAGCTACATGCATAGCTTTAAGACACTAGTGTAGGAATATATGTTCAAAAATACCTTGGCTAGCATTAGTAAGTATGTATATAAAAGGGTTACCTAACAATTTTATTGAAACAAATCAAATTATTTAATTAAATATTTTGACTAACCCCTTAGTTTGGTTGGAAGTACGAAGCAATGATGCTTGTTACTTAGAGTACGGCCACAGGCGTCTTGCCTGTTACAAAGATTGCATATACTCGAGAAATTCGCCAACATTCATTGAGACCGAGTGGCCTAGTAACTAGTTATGGCGTTAACCGCGTAAGCTGAAGACCCGGGTTCGATCCCAGGCTTGGCCTCCAATGCACTTTGTTCCTTTTCTTTAGTGTATGACATCTATTTTCAATTTACTAATATAGGGGCCCAAGGTATCGAGTTCAAATATTTAAAAGAAAAATATTAAATTGGTGACGTATACTCCATGATACTAGGTACCACGTAATTATGCCTACCTTAGGCCTGTAGCCGGGGAAGTGCGACTGCACGGTCTTCGACAGCTCCGGCATGGGGTAGAGCCGGTACATCGCGCAGTAGCGCTGCGGAAAAAAGATGATTAAACAAGAGAACATTGGTTATTGTTGATTTTGGAAACACGGATTTCACAGTTGACCGTTAATAACTACTAAATAATCATATGGTTACCTAACTCTGGATATAAAACAAGGCATAATAAGAGATAAAACAGGAAGGTATGTACCTACATATATAAACAAATGTTTTTGGTAGTAAATAAGTTGATATCTAGTATAGTACCTCTACGGCCCTGCTGAAGGTAGTTGAGGATGTGAGGCAAGGTATGGAGCATTCTCTGCTAACTGTATTGGTTTTGATTGATTTCTCTAATGCCTTCAATGCTGTCAATCACGAGATTTTACTTGCTACATTAAAACATTTAAACTTATCGTCATCGGTAGCGGAGTGGTTCTCTTCCTATCTTCAAGAGCGTCGACAGGCAGTTCGCACTGGCCAGACTTGTTCTGATTGGCTTGAGCTAAAGTCTGGTGTTCCGCAAGGTGGTATACTTTCTCCTCTACTCTTCTCTATATTTATAAATCTAATTACCCCTAACCTTAACTGCTCCTACCATCTGTATGCCGACGACTTGCAACTCTATGTTCAGACCAATATATATGACATCGAGTGTGCAGTTGCTAAAATTAACAACGACCTGAACCGCATCTCTGCTTGGTCTCATGATTTTGGTATAGCTGTTAACCCTACTAAGTGCCAAGCCATTGTTTTGGGAAGTGCCCGTCTGCTTTCGTTAACTGCTCGCATAAGTCCAATTATGTTCGAAAACACGGTGATACCCCTGTCTCCGCATGTTAAAAACCTTGGCTTAATTATAGATGGCAATTTGACGTGGGAGCCTCATGTGTCTGACGTCAGTCGTAAGGTAACTAATACGTTAAGGGCACTTTATAGACATAAAAACTTTTTACCGGCTAGTATCAAGACGCTCCTTGTCCAGTCTCTCATACTACCAATTATTGACTATGCTGATGTGTGTTGCACCAACATGACTCAAGCCTCACTCTCTAAACTAGATCGTCTTCTCAACAATTGTATCAGATTTATTTTTAACCTTCGCAAATATGACCATGTTTCTGCTTTTCGCCGTAAGCTTCAATGGCTCCCGATTCGTGAACGCAGGTCAATGCGAATCTTATCGACTCTTTTTTCAATTCTATTTGACCCAACTTCACCCACTTATCTCAAGACTAAATTCGAATTTATAACACCCCGTCCTGGTTGTATGCTTCGCACTTCTCGTAACCTGATGCTTGCTGTTCTCCCTCACAAAACTGGATTCTTGTCCAACTCATTCACCTGCCAGGCAATTCGGCTGTGGAATGCTCTCCCTCTGCCTATCAGACAAGCTCAAAGTAAATATTCGTTTAAAAGCAAGTTGCGTAAGCATTTATTCGATAAAATTCTTCATTAAGGGTCTGCGTGATGTTTCGCTCTAGGTACACTTATATTAGGTATATATGTATTTGTATATGTAGGTATATTTATATTTGTATATGTGTAAGTATATACATTATATTATTAATTAGGTTTGACATGTCTTAGGTTATCATCTCTTTTTTCTACTATCCTGCACCAGACTAACAGTTTCGGTTTAGCCCGATGGTTGACTGGTAGAGAATGCCTAAAGGCGTTAAGTCCGCCATTTGTACTTTAATATAATTGTGCAATAAAGTTTAAATAAATAAATAAATAAATATCTTGTACTTTTTGTAAGATTGACTGGCAGAGAATGCCGTATGGCATTAAGTCCGCCTTTTGTACATTAAGCTTATTTTTTTGTGCAATGAAGTTTAAATTAATAAGTTAAATTAATATAAACATACAAAACTACGTAACTCAGTTGTTGGACCAATGTGCAATGGCAATAACTCTATATGAGTTGCTTAACTTCAAACTCGGGTAAATCCATCTGTCAGATTATGCGATTTTGGTACTAAGAAAAGGTAATACGGTATATATTTGCTGAGAGGGTCGAATGGATTTACCCGTTTGAAGTTAAGCGACACATATGGTGACAGATACTAAACCTTATCTGCATATATTATAACCGACTTCCGGTTGATACTCAAGATGGCGATGGCGTCTCTGGAATAGTTTTTTGTTTGCTAAATGTTTTTTAATGTGTAATATTGATAGCTAATTGTGCAGTAAACTAACGAAGCAGTATACAGCTAATGAAGAATTAATCCTGAAACTCCTTTAGTCATCAAGCGGCATTCTCGGGATCTCGGCCCTCTGAGAAACATATAGACCCAAGTGGGTATATTGCTACTTGGGCCATTCTATTTATATAATATAGGTACTGAGATTTTGATAGTACTTGAGATTGCCTAAATTATCCAATTCTCGGACAGAAGTCATTAAGTATTTAAAAGAAGAAGATATATTATAAACCTTATTTGTTAGTTGTAAACCTTATTGACCAAATCAAAAGTACAAGGTCTTATACCTTGTACTAGGTACTTACTCAAGTAGACGATGCTGGCTTTTGGTTAAGTGGTCTACCTAGATAATAGCTTACATCAAGAGCCTTGCGAAGCGCGTAATCCGGTCTTTCGTTGCGCCGCGCTTCAGCCAGCAACTCTTGCGCATGAGCGAAGAGTCTGTTGTCAGCATCACGTAGTTTCCTCTCGGCGAGTTCACCGTAGAAGTAGCGAGTTTCGGATTTTTCTCGTGAGTCTCGTTCCTCGCGTTCTTTCTGGAATAGAAGGTATTTGGATAGTAAAGTGGTCAATAAGCACGTGTATGCAGTCATACGAAACGATTGCGTTTTTTTTATTCGATGAATTAACTAGTTGGGGGTGGAAAGTAGAGAAAACGGTGGAATGGATTGAGGAATATCCGAAATACCTAATTGGAATTTCCTAAAACGAATGATAAGTAGGAGAAAATAATTAATGTAGGTACTTCTTTATAAAATCCGGTCCCAGATTATTCGTGGCAAAAGGCGCGGCTATTATCGAAGCTGCCTCTCGAGACAAATGTCCACATTGCATACGATTGCTGCATAAAGCGTTTTGCTGGACCTACTTTGGCAGCTACCGTATTGTCGCTCAACAGGCGGCGCCACTCATGCGTGAGTCCGGTGTCAATATGAGAGAATTGTCAAAGCGACATTTGAAATGTTTTCGCAGGAACCACGTTCCACTAGCGCCCCTAGCGGAAATCGACTCGCGGTAATCCTCATCGCATTTACATGGGGCGTTCCTTCGGGGCTGATAATCCCCCTCCCTCTCCTCTCTAGATACCCTTACGTCGATTACACAGGCCGATGCGACCGATTGGCCTCGATGAATCGCGCTGTGTAACGTATTACACTAGCATTTCTGAGGGTCTACCACGAACATCGAAAATTGGCATTGACGGGAAAACCTCTTTGTCATTCCAATATGCAAGTGTGACAGATATGGAGATACAAATCCGCAATCGTTTGACTTTCGTGGTATAGGCCCTGAGATCCATTGAAAATTTATGTACGTACCCACAGTCTGAGTGTCTCCTCTCTAAACTCCTTTATTTTACGTGCTTTCTCCTGACGTAATTTCTCTTGGTAGTCATCGTACAGTTCCTGGTTCTTGAACCTGGAAAATAATACAGGTTAGAATCAGAATGGTTGGGCAATTATATGTATGATGTTAAGAGGGGGCAGAGTGTTTGCCGCGGACACGAAATAGGCATTTAGCGGCCCCACGCTGCTCGCTATCTGTGTGCGTGCGCGCACGCACACTACTACAGCGGCGCGTCATCATTCGGGCGTTAAAATGTTGTAACTTAGAATTCCTCATTTTTATAATCCTTTGATACTGATATTGTATTAATTCACCTAATATTTGTTCGGTTTTTCCAAACGATTTTATTATTTGTGTTTGTATTTAGTACTAAAGAAAGGTACCATTCTGTCGGTTGTTGATAAGGTTAATTTCTAAACTAATATTTATGACATTCGCGCCTTATCGACAACCGGCAGAATGCAAAGTGCCTTTTTCTAAATACAAGCACATTTTTTATGATTTCATATGTGGCTATTTACGGCTAAAGGTACCTTATGGACGGTCGGCGCTTACGTCGCGTTGCAGCGCATTATTATCAGCGTCTTTGTTAACAGCGTAAGCGCCGCTCGTCCATAAGGTACCTTTCACCGCAAAACGTCACATATTATGAAATCGTTAAAAAAAATTGTCGTTTTCTTGGTAAAAGTACCACATTGTCGCTTGGAGATTAACTCCGATTTAGATAAAATTCGATATCTGAGGAGCCGGCAGGGTGATTAACATGAATCTTAAGTCAAAATTGGAAAATATGGTAAGAATCGACGCCATATTGGATTTTGTGAGATTAACTCCGATTTGGATAAAAATCGATACCTGAGGATCCGGCGGGGTGATTAACATGAATCTTGAGTCAACATTGTAAACTATTGTTAAAACCGACGCCATCTTGGATTTTGTAAGATCAACTCCGATTTGGATAAAAATCGATATCTGACTATCCGGCGGGGTCCTTACCATGAATCCAGAATCAAAATCGTAAAATATTGTAAAAAGCGACGCCATCTTGGATTTTGAGAGATTAACTCCGATTTGGATAAAAATCGATATCTGAGGATGCGGCGGGGTGATTAACATGAATCTTGAGTCAAAATTGTAAAATATTGTTAAAACCGACGCCATCTTGGATTTTGTAAGATCAACTCCGATTTGGATAAAAATCGATATCTGACGATCCAGCGGGGTCCTTAACATGAATCCAGAAACAAAATCGTAAAATATTGTAAAAAAGCGACGCCATCTTGGATTTTGTGAGCTTAACTCCGATTTGGATAAAATCGATATCTGAGGATCCGACGGAGTGATTAACATGAATCCAGAGTCAAAATTGTAAAATATTGTAATAACCGACGCCATCTTGGATTTTGTAAGATCAACTCCGATTTGGATAAAAATCGATATCTGACTATCAGGCGGGTTCCTTAACATGAATCCAGAATCAAAATCGTAAAATATTGTAAAAAGCGACGCCATCTTGGATTTTGTGAGCTTAACTCCGATTTGGATAAAATTCGATATCTGAGGATCCGGCGGAGTGATTAACATGAATCCAGAGTCAAAATTGTAAAATATTGTAATAACCGACGCCATCTTGGATTTTGTAAGATCAACTCCGATTTGGATAAAAATCGATATCTGACTATCAGGCGGGGTCCTTAACATGAATCCAGAATCAAAATCGTAAAATATTGTAAAAAGCGACGCCATCTTGGATTTTGTGAGCTTAACTCCGATTTGGATAAAATTCGATATCTGAGGATCCGGCGGGGTGATTAACATGAATCTTGAGTCAAAATTGTAAAATATTGGTAAAACCGACGCCATCTTGGATTTTGTAAGATCAACTCCGATTTGGATAAAAATCGATATCTGACGATCCGGCGGGGTCCTTAACATGAAAATTGTAAAATATTGTAATAGCCGACGCCATCTTGGATTTTGTAAAATCAACTCCGATTTGGATAAAAATCGATATCTGACTATCCGACGGGGTCCTTAACATGAATCCAGAATCAAAATTGTAAAATATTGTAAAAAGCGACGCCATCTTGGATTTTGAGAGATTAACTCCGATTTGGATAAAAATCGATATCTGAGGATCCGGCGGGGTGATTAACATGAATCTTGAGTCAAAATTGTAAAATACTGTTAAAACCGACGCTATCTTGGATTTTGTAAGATCAACTCCGATTTGGATAAAAATCGATATCTGACGATCCGGCGGGGTCCTTAACATGAATCCAGAAACAAAATCGTAAAATATTGTAAAAAGCGACGCCATCTTGGATTTTGTGAGCTAAACTCCGATTTGGATAAAATCGATATCTGAGGATCCAACGGAGTGATTAACATGAATCCAGTCAAAATGTAATTTTTTTTAATTTTTTAATTTAATCCAGAATCAAAATCGTAAAATATTGTAAAAAGCGACGCCATCTTGGATTCCAGAATCCAGAATCAAAATTATAAAATACGATTTTGATTCTGGATTCATGTTAAGGCCCGCGCCGGATAGTCAGATATCGATTTTTATCCAAATCGGAGTTGATTTTACTAAATCCAAGATGGCGTCGGTTTTTACAATATTTTACAATTTTGACTCTGGATTCATGTTAATCACTGTGCCGGATCCTCAGATATCGATTTTTATCCAAATCACATTTAATATCACAAAATCCAAGATGGCGTCGCTTTTTACAATATTTTACAATTTTGACTCTGGATTCATGTTAATCACTCAGTCGGATCCTCAGATATCGATTTTTATCCGAATCGGAGTTAAGCTCACAAAATCCAAGATGGCGTCGCTTTTTACAATATTTTACGATTTTTATTCTGGATTCATGTTAAGGACCCCGCCGAATAGTCAGATATCGATTTTTATCCAAATCGGAGTTGATTTTACAAAATCCAAGATGGCGTCGGTTTTAACAATATTTTACAATTTTGATTCTGGATTCATGTTAAGGACCACGCCGGATAGTCAGATATCGATTTTTATCCAAATCGGAGTTGATTTTACAAAATCCAAGATGGCGTCGGTTTTTACAATATTTTACAATGTTGACTCTGGATTCATGTTAATCACTGCGCCGGATCCTCAGATATCGATTTTTATCCAAATCGGAGTTGATCTTACAAAATCCAAGATGGCGTCGGTTTTAACAATATTTTACAATTTTGACTCAAGATTCATGTTAATCACCCCGCCGGATCCTCAGATATCGATTTTTATCCGAATCGGAGTTAAGCTCACAAAATCCAAGATGGCGTCGCTTTTTACAATATTTTACGATTTTTATTCTGGATTCATGTTAAGGACCCCGCCGAATAGTCAGATATCGATTTTTATCCAAATCGGAGTTGATTTTACAAAATCCAAGATGGCGTCGGTTTTTACAATATTTTACAATGTTGACTCTGGATTCATGTTAATCACTGCGCCGGATCCTCAGATATCGATTTTTATCCAAATCGGAGTTGATCTTACAAAATCCAAGATGGCGTCGGTTTTAACAATATTTTACAATTTTGACTCAAGATTCATGTTAATTACCCCGCCGGATCCTCAGATATCGATTTTTATCCAAATCGGGGTTAATCTCACAAAATCCAAGATGGCGTCGCTTTTTACAATATTTTACGATTTTGATTCTGGATTCATGTTAAGGACCGCGCCGGATAGTCAGATATCGATTTTTATCCAAATCGGAGTTGATTTTACAAAATCCAAGATGGCGTCGGTTTTTACAATATTTTACAATTTTGACTCTGGATTCATGTTAATCACTCAGTCGGATCCTCAGATATCGATTTTTATCCGAATCGGAGTTAAGCTCACAAAATCCAAGATGGCGTCGCTTTTTACAATATTTTACGATTTTGATTCTGGATTCATGTTAAGGACCCCGCCGAATAGTCAGATATCGATTTTTATCCAAATCGGAGTTGATTTTACAAAATCCAAGATGGCGTCGGTTATTACAATATTTTACAATTTTGACTCTGGATTCATGTTAATCACTCCGTCGGATCCTCAGATATCGATTTTTATCCAAATCGGAGTTGATTTTACAAAATCCAAGATGGCGTCGGTTTTTACAATATTTTACAATGTTGACTCTGGATTCATGTTAAGGACCCCGCCGGATAGTCAGATATCGATTTTTATCCAAATCGGAGTTGATTTTACAAAATCCAAGATGGCGTCGGTTTTTACAATATTTTACAATGTTGACTCTGGATTCATGTTAAGGACCCCGCCGGATAGTCAGATATCGATTTTTATCCAAATCGGAGTTGATTTTACAAAATCCAAGATGGCGTCGGTTTTTACAATATTTTACAATGTTGACTCTGGATTCATGTTAAGGACCCCGCCGGATAGTCAGATATCGATTTTTATCTTAATCGGAGTTGATTTTACAAAATCCAAGATGGCGTCGGTTTGACAAAATTTTACAATTTTGATTCTGGATTCATGTTAAGGACCGCGCCGGATAGTCAGATATCGATTTTTATCCAAATCGGAGTTGATTTTACAAAATCCAAGATGGCGTCGGTTTTTACAATATTTTACAATTTTGACTCTGGATTCATGTTAATCACTGTGCCGGATCCTCAGATATCGATTTTTATCCAAATCGGAGTTAATCTCACAAAATCTAAGATGGCGTCGCTGTTTACAATATTTTACGATTTTGATTCTGGATTCATGTTAAGGACCCCGCCGGATCCTCAGATATCTTTTTTTATCCAAATCGGAGTTTATCGCACAAAATCCAAGATGGCGTCGCTTTTTACAATATTTTACGATTTTGATTCTGGATTCATGTTAAGGACCCCGCCGGATCGTCAGATATCGATTTTTATCAAAATCGGAGTTGATCTTGCAAAATCCAAGATGGCGTCGGTTTTAACAATATGTAACAATTTTGACTCAAGATTCATGTTAATCACCCCGCCGGATCCTCAGATATCGATTTTTATCCAAATCGGAGTCAACCTTATTATTATAATAAATATAATTAATATAATAAATATAATTTATAAATTTTTAATATATTTATAAATATCTGCTCCATCATCAGACCTTGGAAACCATGCATGGCCCAAGTGCTCGTCGAATCAAAACCAACGAGAGTAAACACGAAGGTATTCTATCAACTGGTTCCTGAGTACCAGTTGACACTTTTCTGCTCCACCATCAGACCTTGGACACCATGTATAGCCCAAGTGCTCGTCAAAACAAAATCTACGAGTCTGAACACGAAGGTATTCCCACCCACTGGTTCCTGAGAACCGGTTGACACCTTTCTGCTCCTTCATCAGACCTTATCTGGGAAAAGGGACCTTATTGTTGGTGGCGCTTACGGCGTTATGAACGACATTCGTATACGGATATCGCCTTACGCGGTTCAAGTACTAGTTTAGACAATTTAGATTTAATTTGCCTTAAACAAGCAGGTAAAATAATATTCTTCAGAAGCACGTAAAAATAACAAAATAGACTTACCCGATTTTGCCACTTGTGTGGCACAGTATACGTACACAATATATCTCAAGGTGAAAACGCTCCGCAACGAGACGTGGTGTCGCTTCGAGAGGTCGGGGCAGACTGGCTATTTTGGGTTTTGATCACTTGTTATATTTCAACGTCTAGATCCCATAGTAATTTTGTATGGCGGATTTTGAGGGCATTTTAAAAAAATCACAATAAAATAACCAAAGAGTATTTTGGCATAAAATAAAATTTCCAGAGTAGCTAACATACTTGAGATTGTATTTGGGTGAATCAACTTTTAAGTGTTCAACATCAAACGTACAGAGTCCCTGATCGATATTACAAATTTATATAAAGGTAATGAGCTTTATTTGCATTCCATTCTGTTCCCAGTAATATTACGTAACATTTAATCACGAAACATTGAATTGTTTTTTACAATTTACCCGGTTTTTAATGGTTGTCCGAAGGACCAAAAGGTGGTATTTCATAGTAGGTCAAATTGTCCCTTTGCGACGGTGCACCATAAAACTTTGAATCACGAAAAAAAATACTATTGTGGGATTGATATACATACACATAATCATTTTTATGGATAAGTATCATCAATAAAACACCGATTTCTTATATTTTTACTAAACCGTTTATGAATTTCTTGCGTTTTAATTTTGTCCCTTGAAATTATCCGCGTCATGCAGTTCCATCGGACAACCATAAATTTGTTACGGAATCTAAATGTAGTTGGCCCAGTAAGGCACTTGACAACAAGCTTAATTTCCTGGTAATCTGATAGGCCTAGCTGCCATTTGGAATACACGACACTCGCGGCGTCAGTCGGTCGGGTACTATTGGTGAGTGCGGGGTGGCTTTATTGTCTGTCCATCGGACCACCGGCACAAATTCGTAAGTTATTAATATATTTGAATAAATTATGTCGTACTAGATTCTGTTATATGTATATGTTACGGTAAGGATGAAATAAAACACAACAAATCATTAATTTTTGCTGAACGGTTCAAAGTTTAAGAAAAGTCCCTCGGACAACTAGTCACTCGGACAACGGATTTGGTTGTCCTTAGGACATTTTGGTTGTCCGTTAGACAAAAATGATGTGATAAGATGTTTAATACGGTAAATACATGTGATAAGATGTTAAATCGGTTAAATACCCAGTTTTGGACCTTTCGCTTTGACATAAGGTTAATTTTAAGATATCGACAATAACAATTTTATTTCAATCACGGGGATCTTTACCTTAATTAATAACTTGCTTACACGTATTTCATGAAAATAAAACTGTCTGTATAAAACGATTTAAAAAGATTAATCGCGTATATTTTTTGTAAATTCATCCCGACGTTTCGAACCCTTAACATGTTTCGTGAAAAAATATATTTTTAATGTTTTATTTTTAATCTACCCTGGGGACCACTAACGCTGCAAAGGGTTCGAAACGTCGGGATGAATGTACAAAAAATATACGCGATTAATTCGTTTAAATTGTTTTTAGGGTTCCGTACCAAAATGGTAAAAAAGGAACCCTTATGGTGTCACTTTGCTCCGCCTGTGCTCACCGTAGTGCTGCCGGTCCCAAGTCCCAAGCCCGAAAAAAGGCGAAGGGTTCATCGAAGGGCCAACCACCCCTCATGGTAAATGCGTGCCACGACAAAACAGGCAAACTTCTCAGTGAGCGTGAAAAGTGATCAAACGGTGGCGTGAATACTTTTCAAACAAAACAAACACAATGAAACACAGTGAAACATCGGTCAAGTCAGCCCTGAACCCACTTTAACGTATTACGACGTCTAAGAAGATCTCTTACCACCTTCGTTTAGTGAAATCAAGGAAGCCGTTACAGGACTTAAAAAAAGGTGGCCGCGGAACTCCTAAAAAAAGGTGGCCCCATGCTGGAAAACAGACTGTTGCTAGTATCAAAAATATGGCAGGGAGAAAAGATGGCCCAGGAATGGGATTTGGGCATCATATTGCCTATTTATAAGAAAAAAGGCGATAAAGGTACTCGTACATGTAGCAACTATAGAGGCATAACCGTACTATCGACTGCATATAAAGTCTTCGCTAAGGTACTGAACAGGCGGCTTAGTGTATACGCTGAGTAAATACTGGGAGACTATCAGTGTGGTTTCAGGCCGAACCGCTCTACAACTGACCATATCCATCTGATGCGTCAAATGCTGGAGAATACAATTTAAATCAACACCATATGTTTATCGACTTCAAGCAGGCTTTCGATAGTGTCAAACGATCTCAAATACTGTATGGCATGTTACTGCTCGGAGTGCCAAGCAAATTGGTAAGACTGGTAAACACTTCTCTAGCCCACTCGAAATCTGTAGTTGCCATTCAAAAATTCAAAAGGCTCGGATACTTTAGTATCCGAGCCTTTTGAAGTATATTCTGGAATCTGGAGTCAAACAGGGAGATGCACTTTCGTCTATAGTATTCAACTTGGTATTGGAGGCTGCAACTCGCCAACTTGGTATCAACGGCCTGATCGATTATAACACCACACAAATAGCGGCAAATACGGATGATATTGTTATCGCCAGCAGGTCCAAAACCATAATGATCGATCACGGTGTTGGTCTTGAAGCAGAATCGATTAAGTTTGGTCTGCATGTCAATGCAGACAAAACGAAATACATGTACTCAACGCGCCAACCGGCCCCATTGCTAAAAATTTCTCGCGGAACTAACACCGTTGAGGAAGTTGCCAGCTTCAGGTACCTAGGATCCATACTTACCTCCCAAAACAAAACTGAAGAGGAAATAAGGGCTCGCTTAATGGCAGGTAACAAGTGTTTTTACGCATGCCAGAAACTTCTCGGATCTAAGTACTTAAGTCTAAGATCAAAAGTCGTCATCTACCTAAGTATCATAAGGCCAGTTGTAACATACGCATGCGAAACCTGGGCTATGACGCAGAAAATTGAACAAAAACTAGCCGTGTTCGAGAGAAAAGTGCTGAGATAAATCTACGGTACAATTAGAGAAACAGACGGAACATACCGCCTGCGAATGAATCACGAGCCAGATGCGCTAAAGCGACAGGAGACCATAGTCAGATACCGTAAGTTACAGCGACTGCGTTGTGCGGGCCATTTAGAAATAATGCCAGATTCTAGAGCAACTAAGATATTAACTAAATGGAAGCCGCAGCAAAAGAGACCAAAAGGAAAGCCAAGAAAACGGTGGATAGACTGCGTAGAGGAAGACTTACGGAAAATGGGAAAGTACACAAATTGGAGGAAGGAGGCTAAGGAGGCTCCGTCTGTCTGTCCGTCTGTCTGTCACAAAGCTAGCTATCTCAGGAACTGCTTAAGCAAATCTTATATTTTTTATAAAGTTGTTGATTATTAAGAATTGTAATAATATTTCTGTTGTTCGGTGTGCTGAAATATTAAAACTGCTTGCTAATTCTTCAATAAATTTGTTTTATTTAGTACCTTCCTTAAGATTGTAGGCTCTAAAATGTCCTTTGGACAACCAGATATGTCCTTGGGACAACTACGTTGTCCCTGAATTGAAAACCACTTATTATTATTTTTTTCGTTTTAACACCCAGAATAGTTCATATTGTTTTAAAAATACAATAGCACAATACAAAACCAAGTAGCCGGAGGAATTTTGTTACATTACTATTACTATATAGCGTTTTAATCGAAAAGTTCCGATCCTGTGAAGTTACAGTTGTCCTGAGGACATGATAAGGGGAAATATTGTGAAATTCAGGGCGATATTGCCATATTTATAGATAAAACATGAAACTATATTGTTTAATCAATGTAGGTAAAATAACTGTTTTCACAATAACTGATGTCTGGTATGTTAAAAAATTAATTTTAAATGGTTGTCCAGGGGACATCAGATTTGGGCTGGTGAACTTTTTTTAGTAAAAATCACTAAATTCGCAAAAAAAGTGCTCTGCTCTATACATAATCATAAATTACAGAAAATTATCTTTAAAATAAAATAATGAAATATGAAATATAAGAAAAAAAAATATAAGTCCATAATTTCATCATGTGGATATTTAAAAGTTGATTCACCCATTTAGTATGTTTTTAAAATTACAGTAGTATATTTTTTTTTCAGGAGACGTTAAACGCTAACACACGTTTTCACAAGTTTAGTGAACTTTTGCGTTGATGTGTTTAGTAAAGTATACATTATTTTCGATTATTATGAAAAATCCGGTGTAAACATGCTCTTTAAGAACCTGTTAACATACATTTTGTATATCTTTGTAAATAATTATGACCCTGAGACGTTTAACGGCAACTGCTGTTTTCGTTGATTTTACTCTGCCCCCTCTTAAGACAAATAGGTAATATCCAGGGTGTATCTTTTGCAATCGGCAATATTTAAGGAGGTGATTATACAGCTGAATCAGAGCCCAATCAATCAATAAAGTGTGCCTTAATTTTACCCAAAAATATTCCAGAATTTTCATATTTTAAATCATGGACACCGAGCGCGCGGCGGGGCATCAACCGACGACAAGCGAGGATGACCTTGCTGCGAACCACTAACGTCCCGCCCCTTAAACACCACCCGTTTCACTCGCTCCCTAGTCCCTTACAAAAAAAATATTTCCTGCTAATTAGAATTAGTTTAGTCATGCTCATGCGCACGCGTGCATTAGCGTACCTAACACGTCGCGTAATGCCGAGATTTACAAACCGGGAATAGACCGACATGGTGAGACTTTTAGTTGAGTGTGGTGATAATATGTTTCGTGCTAGAATAACGATACAGTGGCCGAGAGATCACCTGATCTTACAGCATTAGACTTTTTCTTGTGGGGTGAAGTGAAACGTTTAGTGTACACACACCGGGACACCGAAATAAACAGTGTTCACGAACTTCACGAATTACGAGACGCAATTATCGCAGCATTCGAAACAGTCCGATGAAGCGAATACGTCTGAAAGACAATTGAAGACGCCGTGTGTTGTCCTAGCTCTCCTGCTTCTCTGCAGCACTGATGCTGGAGTCACTCACCGTTCATCATGTTCCACTGGCGCTAACATGTTGAACTCGTGCACACGCTGCACCTCGTCGGTGAGGAATTTGTCCCGGCCCTCCTGTTTCTCTGCAGTACTGGTCCTGGAGTCACTCACCGGTTCATCATCTCCCACTGGCGCTGCGTGTTGAGCTCGTGCACACACTGCGCCTCGTCCGTGAGGAGCTAGTCCTGGCCCTCCTGTTTCTCTGCAGCACTGATGCTGGAGTCACTCACCGTTCATCATGTTCCACTGGCGCTAACATGTTGAACTCGTGCACACGCTGCGCCTCCTCCGTGAGGAACTTGTCCCAGCCCTCCTGTTTCTCTGCAGCACTAGTGCTGGAGTCACTCACCGGTTCATCATCTCCCACTGGCGCTGTGTGTTGAGCTCGTGCACACGCTGCGCTTCGTGTTCAAGGAATTTGTCTTGGACCTCCTGCTTTTCGCGCCTGAAGCGCAATTCTTTCTCCCTATCCTTCCGCAGCCTTGCGTCGAATCTGGTAGGTAACATGAAACGAGTGCGAGAATTAAAAAAAAAAACTATTTATAACATAAAATAAAAATACCTATTACAAAGAAATTCTGGATCTACAAGTACTCCGTTTTCGATTGTGACGACTTCCAATCTACATAAATAGGAAAACAAATGCGATGCGTAAAAGTTGCGGATCGGGTCAACACTTGCGGGTGACAGTTTCGTGTCGTGATAACGCATGAAGCGATACATTGACCAGTCTTCAAGATGCCTGCGTGGGCGATGATGGGACGCAGTTGTATGTAAGAGGGGCCACGCAATACTACGTCCCATATAATGGCCCATGATGGACCATTGTGTGGAGCAGCGATTATGTTAAAAGGAGCAAGCGAACTAAGTTGGCTTTGTATTTATAGTTATTCCGTGTAGATAACCTGAAACACATCTGAAATTGGCTCTCACATGGCATCCTTCTCCTTGATGGCAGCTTCCAGATTCCTCTGCTCCTTCTCGTTACGCGCGTCCTCCCCGCCCTGAAGGCGTTGGCTGTTCTTCTCCAATAAGCGCAACTGCTCGTCACGAGCCTACGATCACAAGCAACCGTTAAACTTGGCATTCTTTGGCCGTCTACGTATCAATCGCTCTGAGCCAGTATGCTCGACACTGATGCGTAATCGTTGATTGCCATACAATTATTTGTTCTTTACAGAGAGATAGCGGTCGTTAAAGATATATTTAACACTTTTAAGAAGACTTATGCGTAGACATAGTTTGGTATCAGCCCTACGGCGGACCTCTGCAATATCAGTGGTGGATTCTCCGTCTACTAAGAGTGTAGATGCTGAAGCGTTACCAGGCAAGGTTGTTAGATAAATCCCGGAACACACTGTCAACATACTCGACGACACAGGCGGAGTCCACCTTAGCTTAAACAAAAAGGCCTTATATCTCCTTCGGGGGACCCCATGAAAGTACTGAAGGTTGTGCTCCTATCGAAAGCGGCATTCGAAAGTATGTCCTTCTCGCTCCTACCACTAATAGGTACTCTGGCAGGACCGAGACGGACATACTTTCGAATGCCGCAGTCGCTATCCAATAGGTACGGTTACGTTATACGCGTTTATGGTTATTTCGATTTATCTGCTTACCTCCTTCTCAGTTTTCTTCCTCAACGCCTGCGTCCTGGCCCTTGAGCGCTGCAGCACGGCAATCAGTTTGTCATCCAGTTGGTCCCGAGCTTTCTCCTCAGCCCGCCGCGCGTCCAACTCCGCTTTTGACTGCTTCATGTCTGCAAAAATTCGTGCCTTTTCTGCAAGGTCCTGAAACAAAACCAGGTCTGTAACCAAATACCAATTTGTCTGTCTATTTGCTTCATTGCCTCTTTACTACTGCGATGATGTTCACAGTACCACATAGCCTATATAAAAACCGGCCAAGTGCGAGTCGGACTCGCGCACCGAGGGTTCCGTACAATGTTTTAGTTGCAACTGCATCTCGTATTTAAAATTTGACGTCAGCCTCAACTGCCCCAAGTATCGACCGACAGATTGTACGAGTTTTTTTTCCTTGATATTTTTTATCATACACTGATTTATTTACAAGACGGTACTTACTTACTAACACCATGATATCACATGAATTTAAAGAAAAATAAACAAAGGAAATTAAATTTCAAATTTATAAAATTTAATTTTTTAATTTTAATATTATATTTTTCATGTAATATTTATAATAATGTCGTTAACTAACATTATTATAAATATTACGGGAAAAATCTTTCAAAATTTCATATTTTTCCCTACGTAACCTTCGAAGATAAAACGGTAGTATTTTTATTTTCATTTTCGACGATAAACCAAAAATTTTGTACTGTAAAAAAATCGTAAAAAATGTGCAAATTAAGCGCTACCAAATGATACCCCACATGACCCAGTATCTAAACTTTAAAAATTTTACCCCCTCTTTTATCGGTAATTGTAATTAAATATATAAATGTTTATTTATTGAATGAAAAACAGACAATACCCAATAAAATTAAAGCTATCAACAATATAATTAAAGATAAAAAGTGTACAAGGTACAGAAGGAATACCCCGTCTAAAAGTTCCGCCTGCTTTTGATGTGACAGACAGACAGACTGAGTCCCACCATAAGGGTTCCTTTTTTATAATTTTGGTACGGAACTCTAAAAAGTAACCATATTATTCCATGAATGGAGTGCCTACAGAACGGCCTTAGGAAGATGAGGAAGTACACCAACTAGTGGAAGGTTGCTGAGGATGGTGACAGCTGGAGGTAGATAGTGGAGGAGGTCAAGACGATACAAATGGGTTGTACTACTTGTACTTAGCGCTTGTAAAGTCAGCAAGTAAATCTTCTACTTGTTTATTCACCCACGCTCCGATCCGAGCTGTGTTTATTTCGTTGTTGCAGTTGGCTAATTGGGAGGTTATCAACTTATCAGATAAGATCACTGGTAAAGTGGGCTCTGATGCTCTAGGTAAGTGTACAACAGAGACTCACAAAGTTGTGCTGGAACTCTTTGAGCGCGTCCATCTGCTCGTTGGCCTTCATGTTGTCTATGATCTGGTAGTTCAACTCAGTCTCGTGCTCGATGCGTTTGCGTTCGGCCAATTCGTGCGCCCTGCAGTAAGCAAAATCAATAGAACAAACTGCGAATAGATGTCTCTGAAAGAAGAAAGAGCTTGATCATGCTTAAGTGAGACGGAAATAAAAACCTTCAAATCCAAAACCTTTATCATTTATTAAACGCCATTACTAGTCAGACGCATGACTTGACCTATCGTCTTGCGTGACGACGTGGGACCCGTGGGACGGGCTACGTATTGATAAATGGTGTTAGATGCTAAAGCAGAACTCACTTATTCGGTTCCCATATCGGCCTGTGAAAGGCTTGGTTTCTTCTCTTTTCTCTCTTACACTTGTTACACTATTTTACGGATCTGTTCTGTTTTGATGAGGGTTCAACTTCAAACCAAAATTTTAACAGTACATGATCAAATTTTACTTACTGCTCCAGGATTGCCTTCTGATGCTTCTTATCAGCTTCAAAACGTCGCTGCTTCCGAGTTTTCATGAGAGCATGCCACTCGGCCGCACGGCGGTGTATCTCATCGTCGTCTTTTTTCTTTTGTTCTTTTTCTTCTTGCATACGATCAGCCTTGAACTTCAGCTGTGCTTCTCGCTCTTTCTGGACGCAAGTCTCTATGACGGCACTGAAACATAACACACTTTTACTAAAGGACTGGCCCAAATTATAAATGGGTTTCCCTGATCGTGAAAATTTATAGCATGTTCGATGAAATCGATAGTTATTTATGATTATTATAAATTACGGATGACACTCGCGTCTTCTTAGTCACTATGTGGGACATACTTCGGAAATATCAGTTACCATTATCAAGCGTTGAGTACCGTACGCGTCGACACGGGCGCGCTTCCCTCGATGACAAATCCGGATGAGGATGATCCTGTATCGGCATTCCGGGATCGTTCGACTGTAGATTTGGTCCATCCAATATACGCAAGTGTTATCCGTAATTGAGAAGCGGCCAGCATTATGCTGAGATGAGGCCGTTTCGTGCCACTTCCCTTTTTAATGTTTCTCTTTTCTGATAGTTGATTAATTGGATTGTTTGTCTTCGGATAAATTTATATTTCTATGATATTATTTTATTTATTTATTAGAAGACAAAAATTACAGTTACTTACATTTATATTTCTACCATTTTTTTTGGTATTTTCATTTTTCTTTCTTTCTTTCTTTATATTAACAATAAGTGCAGTGCACCACAAAACTACATTTAGTTTGACTGTGGAATCAGATATCAGTCTCAATTTACAATTTTATTATATTATGAATGAATATGTCTCACTATAGTTTAAATTCGATCATTATTAGGTATTTATGAATTTTTGGTAAGTTCAGTTTATGGAAATTCTAAATGGCTGAGCCATAGATGGATGGAAGAGCTATAGTCTGACTGACAAGCCAACGAACGAAGTAACAATAGGACAAAAATTATACCCATCCCTTTTTTCGGGGTTATAATACTACCGTAAGAAAAATACAGTATGATGCTCCCTAACTTACTGTTACTACGTTCTATTGCTTGTCAGACAATAGTAGAACTTTGTCATACCGGAGCAACATAGGTATTGGACGCGTCCCTATCCTTATTCTTGAACATGGTCGCGGGCACTGTATATGTACCGCGCCTGCTCGTCGCACTTGTTGCATGTACATCTTATAGAACATCTTATAGTTCTCACCCCTTCCCATGTGTCCGCCATTTTGTCAGATTTGGAAATTCAAAATGGCGGTGTCTTGATGGGCGAGATCTTCAGCTCACAGAATTACTATACCTTGGCCAGGGTATTTCCTTATCCGTGCATTGCATAGTGAGAGATAATCATACTGTCTTTTCGTAACCCTAATATTACCAACCCCAAAGAAAGGGATGGATACAGTGTTTTTCAATTTCAATTTCAATTTCATTTATTCACGACCAACTGGGATCAATTTGTAATTTACAAAAATATTTTAATTTTAGTACATTCAATTAAATAAAATTATATTATTATATATTAATATACTTAGACCGGGTTACTCACGTCTATAAAGTCGAAGATAGCTCGACATGTTTCGGGACGGTCCGCGCCCCATAATCATGAGTGAGAAGCGCTAGCCGCGATTACACTATATATTATATTATTATACTATTAATTTTAACAAAACAAAAACAAAACACAACAACATTAAATAACTACATGTTTCTGCGCACATGGGCCATGCAGCAGTTATTCACATACAGGCTATCAACTCTGTCTGCGATCATGGCTAGAACGCTGTTGGAGCTGGCTCGTACTCTGCGCACCAGGGACGCGGCTGGCTTGCGCATAGTGGCGTAGAAACAGTCTACCCGCGCTTCCGCAAACATCCCTGACGCGCTGCAGTATCGAGGCAGCCCCATCAGCACCCTGTAAGCGTTGTTGTACTGAACGCGCAGAGCGCTGTACCGCTCATGAGTATAGTCCGCCCACAGGCTGCTATTGCTATTTTTGTTCTATTGTTATTGCTTTCGTTCTGTGCCTAGACTATAGTAAGAATTAGGTATGCCTTACCGGAGGAACATCTTCGGCGCGTCCTTATTCTTAAACATAGTGTCGCGGGCACTGTACATCAGCCGCGCCTGTTCGTCGCGTTTGTTGCGCATGTACTTCTTGTAGAACTTTGTGTTGGCCTGCTCGGCGGCATCGATGCGCGCGCGCCGCAGCTCTTCGTTACGTTTGTTTACATTCTGAAAACATTAATACCTGAGGGTCTATATAACTGGGCCTGTCGCACTTCGAACGAAACTCGAAAAGATCAGCCCATTATGTAATCAGCAATATCGTGACCTGAAGAACTTTCGACTACCAAACAAACACTCTACCTCATTATTTTAAAGCTTCGCCCGTTCAGAGGTTGGGTTTGGATATATCAGTGCATCGCATTCAAGAGATTGTCATTCATCTATGAGACCAGCTCGCCAAAATTTCCTTTGACTCACCTCGAAGGAATTAGGCCACTCGCAAGTCATTTTAGAGCTAAGCTCATTTAGACGTCGGACGTACTCGCTCTGACGCGCTTTATCCTTGTTGTCGCGACTGCCATCCGTCCATGAGACTAACTTGTTGAACTCCGCTTGAGATAATACTAGCGGCATGCTTCTGAAAAACAGATTACCTATTAAAAAGCAGCTGAAGCGACTGTAAACTTAGAATAAATTTTGATAACCGTGAATCCTCAATTTCTCACATGATGCAAAAGTTGGCAACGCAGACGTGGCGCCTCTACGTTTTCGCCTAACACTAGGCTATCGTATTCGTTTTTAATGTTATATGTAAAGGGTTGTGCGTAGTAAATACTACTTAGTATACTACCTCATATGAAACCCAAAATATATTTATTTACATGGTCAATAAATATGTCTATATATACCTACTTATGTTGAAAATACCTAGGGTCAGACCATGACGAAAGTTCTGTAGTTCAGTTAGCAGTCAGCGGGGTGATACTTACGCGTCTGAGTTTATCTTTTTCCAGTCGAACGTTTAAGCGTTTCTGAATGTTATTTTGTACATATTTAAGAAATTCTTAGGCTGTTTGTTTTTGCTTCTTTTCTTTTGTCAAGTTCACTGACATAATACGGTTTCTATGAGTAAAGCAGTCATACTATGTGGAGCAAGCAGGTTTCAGTGTGAAATACTAATCACATAAGTAAATACATGTGAATTTAGAAAATAAAATAATTGGAAAAAAACCGCAAAGAGAAACTAAGATACCTACAGTTGCTTTGTTGCCTAGGTGATTTTAATAGCAAAGTGTTGGTTAGGTATTCAGGCTTTAGTAGCAGATTATTAACAACTTGCGAAAGATTTGGGCTCAATTTATTAAAATAAACTAATTGGGTATGCTATTCAATTGTTAACGTATTTTTTATATAATTGGGTCGAATATAAATTTAAATTTATTAAAAGTACTTGTCATGGTTAAAACTTACGGAATAACTAAACGCAACAGTCACCAGCCAGCTGTCAAACTGACAGCGTATTTACGTCAGCCACGTTGGAACTGCCAACTCGGTGTTTTTATGATAAATATTTTATTTTTCTCATCTAAATACCGTAAGTTTCACATAAGTCACATTTTTAATAGCTTTAGAAATCCATAACGACTCTTAAAACATTGGCTGCTGATATATTTTTTGCGTTTTGCGCGTCATAAAAGTGGTGACATAATTGGGTGATGTATTGGTTGTGTTTATTTCGTTTTAGCGGCGTTGGTGAGTAAGGATGAAGATCAAGGAGCTGAAGCGGACGGTGAACGTGAGCTGGTCGCCGGCGGAGCAGGCGCCAGTGCTGCTGGCAGCCGGCTCGGCGGCGCAGCAGGTCGACGCGTCCTTCAGTAGCTCGTCACAGTTGGAGCTATATTCCTTGAATTTGGAGGACTCCGGGCTGGATTTGGAACTTAAAGCCAGTTTTCAAACGCAGCATAAGTGAGTACTTTAAATATGTTGCTACAAGGACATCTGTTTACAGTATGTTTGCATTTAGATTCCAGTTAGAAATTGTTCTAATATTTGTATATATCATTTCTTATTTGAACAGGACATTGACATGAATATATCATAGGATTTATAAATTCGCTGATTGAATGAAATTTAATAACATCAAGTTTATTGGCATTGCATGACCAACATAGATAATTGCTGACCACTTAAAGATTTTGACAGCATGCATGAATAACTTATGTTGTTAAATCTTTTTAGTTTTAACAAAACCTTTAAACAAAGTGATATGAATGATGAACATTGTAATTTTGGATATTAATATTTTAATCCTTCGTCTACCACACCTGCGAATTACCGGGTTATCATGTACTTAGAGGTACACAATAAGTACCTACTTCCCTCACCCTCCCTACATTAGAGCCCGCGAATTACGGGCTTGGTAATGAAGTGTTTCAGTTTTCAACTGATGTGTGTATTGCCATGGTTGAATAATATTTTCTTAATACATTTTTTTTTTTGATACATTGTAAACCTTTTTAGTGGTTTATTTGTAAGTAATCCATACTCACAATGAATGAAAAGATATAAATTCATCATCATCATATCAGTCATAAGACGATCAGACATAAGTCACTGCTAAACATAGGCTTCCCCTTCGGACCTCCATATGTACCGGTTGGTAACACACATTGATTGAAAACTTTCGTCTTGAGGCACTGAGGTATGTCGGACGAAAACGCTGCCCAACCGAGTTTGATTCGGCGGTTGACCTCTTTCTCGAAGTTGGACCTACCTAATTGGATTACTAGTCCTAGGTAGATGTACGAGTCAACAACTGCGAGTACCAAGCTTTCATATAAATTACAAGCATCCAAATTTTATTTTCTGTTTCAGATTTCACAAGCTAGTATGGTCTGGAGCTGGTGTCATAGTGGGAGGATGTGACGGAGGTCTTTTAGAGTTCTACAGTGCTGACCGACTGCTCAAGAATGCTGACAACCCACTGCTCGGCAGCAACACTAAGCACAACAGTAAGTGATTAATAAAAATATTAACTTCCCTAATCCCTAAAATCCTTATTCCTAAATTTCATTCTGACAACACAAGCCTTGTTTTACCATAGGACTAGGTTGATTTGTGTAAGATTGTCCCACAATATTTATTAATTATTATTTATACATACCTCATACAACCCATTAAATCTACTCCCTTCCTTTGATTTACTTTTGTCTCGTGCATCCGAACATACCTCGGCGATATGGCCCATTTTCTTGCATACATTTCATTTCATTTATTTAAACATAATATAAGCATTACAGTTAATTACCAATTCACTTACATATTATTATTACCTCTACATTGTCATTTATATTACACATTACACATAGTCAGTAAAGTCATGTCAAGATTATTTACATTACAGTCACACATAATACCTTCCTTATAAATAATTTTCAAGTTTAATAATGAATAGAAAAAATAATTAAGAAACAATAACATTAAGCATAAATTACATAATAATTAATCAAAACTGAACTATACAGTATAAAATATATTAAATAAAACTCTCTACGTTTAACAGTACCTACAGAATTACCATTCAGTCTTACATTAACCTTTAATGTACTCATTAAGAAACAATAATAGCTTCCTGCCAAATACACCAACACTGTCTGCAAAAATGTCAATATGAGGGGCATCAACGGACATGGTGTTGAGTAGCGTAAGTGCCCGAGCAGTGGGCGCGTTTTCGGCTCCGCGCGTACGCGCGGGGCGGCCCGCGAACAAGCGGCGCGGGTGCCGCGCCGGCAGCGCGCTCAGGCCCGGGGGGCAGGGACGCCACACTGGCACGAACAACCCAAGTCTCTCCAGTACACTGGGATTGTTTACTGTGTTATTAATAACACCATAATAGTGCATTAACAATAACAGTTTGCGCCTTAAATCCAGCGTATGAAGCCCTACCATCCCCAGGACAAATAGCGACGGATACAACAGAGGATAGTATCCGTATTGCCTCTTATACAGGTAACGAGCAAACCGCCTTTGGACTCTCTCTATCATTAGCCTGTATTTTTCCTCGGCTGGGTCCCAAGCTACAGCTGCGAACTCCAATTTACTCCGCACATAGGCATTGTATAACAATACCGCAACCCTGACGGTCTTAAACTGCCCCGCGACTCTCATTATAAAACCGAGTATTTTTGTGGCTGCCTTACACATCTGTGTGATATGTGAGCGAAAGCTTAGTTCTGCGTCCAATTTAAGTCCCAAGTCCGACATATCATCAACTCTCCCCAAAATGGCGCTCTGAAGATGATATACCGCATACATAGGAGAGCGAGATCTGGTAAAAGTCATGACTTTACACTTTGCTGAGTTAAACTGCAGCTTGTTAGCATCACTCCATGCTACAACCGCGTTAATATCATCCTGTAACCTGGCACAATCATCCCGTTGACTAATCTGCAGGAAAAGCTTGAGATCGTCGGCGAACAGGAGACATCTAGAACCCTTAATGACTTTCGGCAGATCGTTGATCATGAGTAAAAATAGAGTTGGCCCCAGCGTGCTACCCTGGCTCACCCCCGACCTAGTGTAATATGGCTCGGAATGACAACCGGACACTGTTACGTACTGGCTGCGGCCGCGCAGATAGTCCGCGAAAAAGTGTAGCAGCCTAGGTACGAATCCAAACATAGCTAACTTGTACAACAGTGTGTCGTTGTCTACCAAATCAAAAGCTTTTTTAAAATCAAAATAGGCCGCATCAACTTGCGAGCGCTGATCCATGGCTGTAGTCACATAATCCACAAAGCAGATGTGATTAGTTGTGGTTGATCTACCAGCCCTAAATCCATGTTGAGCGTCATCAAGCTGATGGGCCACCTGATACTTGATTTTGCAGTTGATCATTGTTTCAAAAACCTTTCCAAACACAGACAGCACAGCTACGGGCCTAAAATTGCTTACATCAGAACTGCCACCGCCCTTGGGTACTGGTGTCACTCTAGTCACTTTCCAGCACGGAGGGTAGGTAGAGTGACGCAAGGCCATATTGTATATGTGTAGAAGTGGTTGTTCAAAAACACCTATACAATCTCGAACCAAGAAGACAGGAATGCCATCCGGACCCGCGGCTAACCGTTCCTTGAGAGCTCGAATCGCACGGCGCAGGTCTCGCTCATCAACGCTATCCACAGCCACACGCGTCGCATCAGCGTCCGCCGCACTACAGCGCGCAGCTAAATCCGCGTCCAACATCGGCGCCTCCTTGTGGAACACAGAACTGAAATACTCCGCAAACGAATCGGCCGCCTCCTGTCCGATTACGGTCCTGCACTTGTACAAGTAGCTATTGGTCCCATGTCTATCCCGCCTTTTGCTCTTAACATAACCCCAGAATGTTGATGGTTTCTTAACAATATCCCGCTCAACGTTTTCAATGTATTGTCTGTACGCATCATCAATTAACATTTTAACCCGTCCTCTATAAAATTTATATAGCTCCTTGTTGAAAACTTTCCCCTTTTGCCTGTATTTTTTTAGGTGAAAGTGCTTATTCTGAATCTGCCTAATAATCTCGGGTGTATACCAGGATGGATATACATATCGTGTAGATCCTTTTCTCGGCTTTTTGGTAGGCACACAACTAGAAATACATTCATTCAATTTTATATAGAAGGTTTCAGCCGCTGATTCCACATTGCATGCCTCCAAGACCTCTCCCCAATCTACCCTAGCTAGTGACCCGTACAACAACCGCAAGTCAGCTTTGCGGAAGTCCCATACCGGTGGCAAAGGATTGTCATTCTGCTGAGGCACAGATATCGTTGGTCTACCGCTCGGCAACATTAGTGTCACCTCTAGCGGCGGGTGATAGGCGTCGGGCGGAACCAGAGGTTCAATATCATCAGACACAGTCACGCGCTCAGAGCCAAGCCCACTCAAAGCCAGGTCTAAGAGTCCACCGTGATGATTGTATATCTTGTTATGTTGGTGAAATTGACAGAATGCCAAGAATATTTCAAATTGATTACGAACCTGTACGCTACATGAGTTCAAATTAAAATCTCCTATAATAAATATATCTAAATCGGAATATTTACAAGCAGCATTTTCTAAACATGATAAGACAGCTAAATATTGATTATCTTTGTAGTTCGGCGGCAGATAGACGACACAGCACAGAAACTTTATATTTTTCCATTGAACTGTTGCACAGATTAACTCCATTTCATCAGTTATTCCGTCTATATCTGAAACTTGACGCAACATGTACGAGTTTGATGCTGCAAGTAGTACACCCCCCCACCCGGCATCATGTGCTCGATCCTTACGAAGCACTATGTAACCAGGGGGAAAGAGTTCCGAGTCCCTAACAGAGCTGGTCAAAAACGTTTCAGTCAACGCAATAAGATCGCATGTACAATTTAGAACATTATGTAGAAACCCTAGTGTTTTAGTCCGCAGCCCTCGTACATTTTGGTAATAGACGGTACAATTTTTGTCTCTTTTTGGTTTACTAACTTTTTGCACGAAAGTTCTGCATCCAGGGCTTTATACAAATGTCTTTAGGCCAATTCTCACTTGCCATAACACGATTCACGAGGTTAGATGGCACACTAAGTTTGAAGGATGCGTAGTCACCGCGCGCTTTTAACGCAGTTACGCCACAAATATCACTGTTAACCATATTCTGTAAATGTTGTCGAACCTGAGCCTCCGTAGTACCTTCCATAACGTAATACAGGTGTAAATAGTGACGTTTCTCAGCCGCTTGTAGTGTGGTGCAGCTTAAACTTGCTGTTCCGCGAATTACACTTGCAAGAGAACTACGTGGATAGTTTTTGTTTACACTAACCTGCCCGTTTGGTAAGGCGGCTCTCACAACACCGGTGGATGTCCCAGCCGATGATTCCGATGGCCCATGGGTGGGGCTAGGCTTCAGCTTCGGGGCGTTATCGGTGCCCGTGTTTGACGAAAGAGTTTCTTCTTCTTTATTAACACCGGTGGATGTCCCAGCCGACAGTCCCGTCGGCCCATGGGTGAGGCCAGGCTGCTGCTTCGGGGCGCTATCGGTGTCAGTATTTCCCGAGAAGGATTCCGTTTCTTTATTAACACCGGCCGATGTCCCGGCCGACAGTCCCGTCGGCCCATGGGTGGGGCCAGGCTGCTGCTTCGTGATCGTGGCGCTATCGGTTTCATTGTTTGACGAGAAGGATTCCGTTTCTTTATTAACACCGGCGGATGTCCCGGCCGACAGTCCCGTCGGCCCATGGGTGGGGCCAGACTGCTGCTTCGGGGCGCCACCGGTGGCAATATTTGACGAAAGAGCCTCTGGTTCGTTATTACATTCCTCCCCTAGCTGTCTCTTGTTCTTCTTACGTCTACGAGAGGCGCTCGTATGTTGTTCTTGAGCATTTTGTTGATTATCCTGGGTATTTAGGCTACTTTGAAGGCCAGTAATGACGCATTTTAATTCGCTGACGCCTGAGTTTTGTGCTGCTATTTTATACTCACACTCTTCTAATTTTTGATGCAAGGATGAGGTGAGTGCCGAGAAATGAGCTTTAAGTTCCTGCAGGTCTTGCCTTAAGATAACTAATTCACTTACATCCCTTCGTAGGTCACGAATTTCTTGTAACAAAATGGCCGAATACGAGTCATCAGAACCTTTGTTTGCATTAGGTTTACGGGATCCTCTAAATAAAGTAACATGCTCACTTGCGGTAGTGTACGTAGAGTTCAGACTGCTGTGGCCGGGGGTGCCGCGAATAGGAGTATTCGAATTATCCCCTTTAGGCATAGAACTCTTGCACGTAGGACATACCCATTCTGCTTTGCTTTCTTGTGACAATTGGGCAAATACATCGGCTGATATTTGCACACAAGGGAGATCGTATAAGGATAAACACCTACTGCATTCCATGAAATCCAATGTGCATACATAACATCTACTGTATCTGAACCTACAGAAACTCCCATGTTTTTTGCCCACCGCCAACAATCCTTGCCCGGTTCCAACGTTTTCGCTTTAATTTTATTAACGTCCATTGGCTCGTCACCACCTGTACTAGTTGCCGTTGGCGCCACACCAGAGGTCGCTGGCGCCGCCATGACTATCACCCCGGCGTCCGCCGTCTCAGCCGTCAACGCAACTTTTACTGCCTGATCAAAAGACAGCGTCGTCTGTAGCAACAACTGCTTTTGAATATCTTTATCGCGAATGCCACACACTAGCCGGTCGCGCAATGTGCGATCCAAATCGGCAAAATTGCACTCTATAGCCAATTTACGCAAACTAGCCACGTACTCTTTAATATTTTCACTACTCGATTGACATCTCATATGAAACTTATACGATTGAACTATTTCGTTTTGTTTAGGATTGAAATGTTCGTCCAACGTGACCTTCACTGCCCCATAGGTTATGTCTCCAATCTTTTTTGGTGAAATCAACGATTCAAGCAGATCATATAAATCCCTACCACAAACCGCAAAGAAATTAGCTTTTTTTAACTCGTCCGTTTCAATTTTGTTTGCGCGCAAACAGTAGTCAAACCTATCCACGTAGTTTTTCCAATTGTCCTTGTCCATATGAAACTCACTAAATTTCACCGCCATTTTATAGCACGACACTAAACAACACTTTTAAACATTCAAACACTATGTTTAAAGCACTTTTAGCTTATTTCCGAATTAAATCCCGTCGCCAGAATGTTACGTACGTGTGCTGGCTAGTTGGTGGAACCGAACTGAGGGTACCCGCAGATCTTCATAATCTACCCACATGTCAATATATAACAAGAATATTACATTTTACGGTTGACAAAATCCAATCCACAACGTAGGCTTCGTCAAGTATGCAGATACAAACATAGATCAGCAGCAGGCAGCGTCATCACACTAACAATAAAGCAATCCGCAACAGGCTTCGTCATTTTCACCTTACGCTAAAACATGTCATTTAAACAGGACCGCCCCGAATCGCAACCGGCGCAAAAGTTCCCATCACACTAGCAGCGTTTCCACGTTGTGTAGCTAATGAAATCCCTTACACTAGATACGATCCGGAGCGTGGATCTCAGGCCCTCTCCCTAAGCCGGCGACCAAGTTCCCTTATAAACGACTTAGCCTCCGTCCGTACCCGCACCAGTCTCCACCGCAATCGGCACGAAATCGTACATTGGTTCCAGGGCGCTGTATTTGGCATGTTTTAGTTTTTCCGTCCGTGCGAGACAATCCTGGAGGCTCCAGCAAGGGATGTTGGCCGACACTATAGTTGCCGATTTCTAAGTCTGAACTTTTGACACTTGAGTATTGACGTACTTAGTGATGAGGCTAAGACAAATCGTTTGTCAAATTCAGCGATTATTGATTTTAGCGATGAATTGTTTGATTCGATTTTACTACTACGGATTTGTATTTGATAAGACCGAGAAACTTCGACAAACTGCGCATTTGACATACGATTTTTTCCAAAGTCATCTTAGTTTCGTTCAATCAATCAATACTGTTGAATTCTTAAAATGTTAGATAAAAAACCTTCATAGTTAATTTGTCTTATTTTAAATAACGTTTTTTTCCACATCGTACTTAGTTTTATTTTCGTTTTAATCGTTTTGTTTTGATTTTTACTGTATTGCCTATTGATTACAAGATCGATTTTTATCGATTTACGGACGGTTATATGATTTGGAACAGCAGACATGGTCGCAACCCTAAATTTAAAAAAAAAACGACGTAGACCGTAACTGTTGGTGTGCTAAATTGGTATCGTAAAATATTCAATAACTAATGTATGAAAAAATTTAACATTCATCACATTATGTTTATGAAAAGTGAAATATTGTGTTTATGTACATGACTAACTGTAATATCTTTATGGGATTTTGTTTATAATTCCAAAGTGTCTTGCGCGTTTACGTTCTACGGGTATTTCGATGTGTCAAAAGTTCAGACTTAGAAATCGACAACTATAGAGCGATCGTCGCGTCCGGGGCATGGCATATTGCTTCGCCATCTGACTTTCAAAAGGTTACATTTCTAAATAATAAACCCTATTTCAGATCATGTGTCGGCATTGGACATAAACCCGTACCAGAAGAACCTGCTGGCTTCTGGGGCCTCAGACAGTGAGATCTTCATCTGGGATTTGAACAACACGAGCCAGCCTATGGCTCCGGGCAACAAAAGCCAGCCGTTGGACCATGTGCAAGCTCTGGCTTGGAATCAGCAGGTAAACAACATAACAACAACCATGAAATGTGGCAACTTGATAACCAGGTAATACAAACCTGGTTATGTGGTTTACTTTTAATTTATATTGAAGACATCACTCACTTTACAGGTATGTAAAGGATAAAATTCCTATTCCGTTCTTATTTATCTTAAATTTAAAAGATTTTAACAAAGTTGATGTCATGTTTTTATGTACTGAAATTTAAAATAAATAGTTAAAGTTTTAAGTTTTTTTTTAACTCAATGGAGCTATACTCACATTTTTATACATGCAGCGTTTTATGAAGATTATCACCATTAACTAATTTGGAGTTTAATTTGACAGCAGACATATTCTGCAATAATTTGTGCTTGTGTTTAGTTCATAGATCTGCATGTGAAGAGAGGGGATCGATGAAGCGGGGGAGGGGGCTTGTTGTAAATATAAGCGTAGCATACTAACGTAGTCTGTAAGTGATACTAATAAAATATGGAACTAGTATTCTGAAATAAATAATTTTTATTTTATTTTTTATTTTATTTTATTTTTTTATTTTAGTGATAAGTACCACTTTGTTGCTTGTTGATAATTATGACCTTAGCGTGGTATCTTTTACTCAAAACAGTCACATTTGGTGTTTGTAGGTACAACACATTCTCGGCTCGACGTTCTCATCGAGATGCGTTGTTTGGGATTTGAGAAAAAACGAACCTATTATGAAATTAAGGTAAGTTTAAACAATGCACATACTTACTTAAAATGTATATAACAGAATTATGTTGACTAATCTTCGCCACGTTAAAATAGTGTGCTATAGTATTCTATAGTAATACTATCAGAGTAGTGCGCAACATAGATGTTTGTAAGATAAAACGGTAAACTTAATAACCCAGTAAACATACGGTTTTGACAGACATGATATAATATCTAAACATAATTATTAAACGGGTCTAACGCGAATTAATTTGTTTACCTTATTTACCGACGTTTCGACACAGGTTTCACTGGTCATGGTCGCGGCTGACTGATGTCCCAGCAAAATGTCAAAACAGAGATTTGTGTAACTACCCAACGAAAAGTCTATGTAGAAATTTGGGGTAAACACACAATTTTTAAACTACCCACAAAACATATGTTAATTATTGTCAATAGTCCGACACACGACACTCACAATATCCCCGCGTACATCCGAAGATATATCCCGTGGCTGCAACTTCTGGATCACTGGTCCCCAAGTTGGTGATAAGTTAAAACCATCGTCCCTATTAAAATTTCTAGGGTGTTTCTTGATTTCAATTGCCTCTCTAACTACTCGAGGATAAATATTAAAGGAGGATTATTATTTTTATGTTTAAATATGTGTTTAAATCGCGAAAGTTTTAAATGTTATATGATATAATATCATAGCCTAATTTTCTCAAATTACGTTTGACTGGGGTAATAGATAATAATATGCAAAAATCCTACAAACTTTTCCGGAAGTAGGTAAATAGTAAAAAATTTAAACTTAACTAAGTAGATTTTTTAAACTTACGGTCATAAATATTTTTCTTGTTTGTGAACATGACGACATATTTGTCTTTTATCTGTTAAAAGCGAGACCGAAGAAAATTTGATCACGTAAAACCGTTATATCAACCTTATATAAACCTTAACAAATTATCTAAAAATGTGGATGTGGATGTTTTCAATAGTAAAATCTCTACTTTAAGGCGCAATTTAACAAATGATTTCTTTAAGTGAGTGTGCCCTAACTTGGTGTGTAGTGGTTGTTTCTGTTTCTCATATTTTAAGTCTTAGTTAATTTTTGTTTACTGTATTCATTGTAACCACATGTATTTTGGGATCACGATGTTGCATGTAGGTACATAAGTGTTAACCGCTAACTGTTATTATGCTACTATTTGTGAGGACCTGTAATTGGCTTTATGTCATTTATTCCTATTACTACTATGTTTTCTGTAAGCTGTTGGTACTCCTTATAATAAATAATAAAATAATAATAAATAATAAATATCTACAAAATTCACGGCGCGGGTGAAAGATGTGTTTTTTCACTCGAAACAAATGTTAATAAGTATATATACGTAAAAATCTTACAACAAAAACGGTCGTAACATGTGTGTACATATTTGTGACGATTAGCATGTATCGATAATTTGTTGTATTTTGTTGCCTACATAATACTGGACTCACGATATATCCGTTACGATAAAAAAAACAGCTTTTATAAATTATTTCCCAAACAATCAAAATGTCCATACAAGCTGTCAATTAAATGACTGGATTATTATAACAGTGTCTTGGTGGTGTATTTATTTATCTTTTTCTACTTCAGCACGTCTATCTGTCAATTAGATGACTGACAGCGATATTAAAAAAGTATACCTGATAACGTTGTCTGGGGTATTCCATAAGAACACTGCTCCTATGGATTTTCATACAATATTTTTTTCTATAGTGGGCACAACATCTTCACTATTCTGCCACGTTTCTAAATTTTGCTTTTTACGGTATTATAGCTGTCGTAGAAAAACTAGGGTATGCAACAGCTCATAATTGGTTATTATATCACTGTTGCATAAACTACAGTGACAACGTGTCTCGCTCCCGCTGGCGCGCGCTGGCGTGGCACCCCGGCGTGGCCACGCAGCTGTGCGTCGCGTCCGAGGACGACGCCGCGCCCGTCGTGCAGCTGTGGGATCTCAGGTATTTATATCTCTGTCTGCAGTGACAACGTGTCCCGCTCCCGCTGGCGTGGCACCCCGGCGTGGCCACGCAGCTGTGCGTCGCGTCCGAGGACGACGCCGCGCCCGTCGTGCAGCTGTGGGATCTCAGGTATTTATATCTCTGTCTGCAGTGACAACGTGTCCCGCTCCCGCTGGCGTGGCACCCCGGCGTGGCCACGCAGCTGTGCGTCGCGTCCGAGGACGACGCCGCGCCCGTCGTGCAGCTGTGGGATCTCAGGTATTTATATCTCTGTCTGCAGTGACAACGTGTCCCGCTCCCGCTGGCGTGGCACCCCGGCGTGGCCACGCAGCTGTGCGTCGCGTCCGAGGACGACGCCGCGCCCGTCGTGCAGCTGTGGGATCTCAGGTATTTATATCTCTGTCTGCAGTGACAACGTGTCCCGCTCCCGCTGGCGTGGCACCCCGGCGTGGCCACGCAGCTGTGCGTCGCGTCCGAGGACGACGCCGCGCCCGTCGTGCAGCTGTGGGATCTCAGGTATTTATATCTCTGTCTGCAGTGACAACGTGTCCCGCTCCCGCTGGCGTGGCACCCCGGCGTGGCCACGCAGCTGTGCGTCGCGTCCGAGGACGACGCCGCGCCCGTCGTGCAGCTGTGGGATCTCAGGTATTTATATCTCTGTCTGCAGTGACAACGTGTCCCGCTCCCGCTGGCGTGGCACCCCGGCGTGGCCACGCAGCTGTGCGTCGCGTCCGAGGACGACGCCGCGCCCGTCGTGCAGCTGTGGGATCTCAGGTATTTATATCTCTGTCTGCAGTGACAACGTGTCCCGCTCCCGCTGGCGTGGCACCCCGGCGTGGCCACGCAGCTGTGCGTCGCGTCCGAGGACGACGCCGCGCCCGTCGTGCAGCTGTGGGATCTCAGGTATTTATATCTCTGTCTGCAGTGACAACGTGTCCCGCTCCCGCTGGCGTGGCACCCCGGCGTGGCCACGCAGCTGTGCGTCGCGTCCGAGGACGACGCCGCGCCCGTCGTGCAGCTGTGGGATCTCAGGTATTTATATCTCTGTCTGCAGTGACAACGTGTCCCGCTCCCGCTGGCGTGGCACCCCGGCGTGGCCACGCAGCTGTGCGTCGCGTCCGAGGACGACGCCGCGCCCGTCGTGCAGCTGTGGGATCTCAGGTATTTATATCTCTGTCTGCAGTGACAACGTGTCCCGCTCCCGCTGGCGTGGCACCCCGGCGTGGCCACGCAGCTGTGCGTCGCGTCCGAGGACGACGCCGCGCCCGTCGTGCAGCTGTGGGATCTCAGGTATTTATATCTCTGTCTGCAGTGACAACGTGTCCCGCTCCCGCTGGCGTGGCACCCCGGCGTGGCCACGCAGCTGTGCGTCGCGTCCGAGGACGACGCCGCGCCCGTCGTGCAGCTGTGGGATCTCAGGTATTTATATCTCTGTCTGCAGTGACAACGTGTCCCGCTCCCGCTGGCGTGGCACCCCGGCGTGGCCACGCAGCTGTGCGTCGCGTCCGAGGACGACGCCGCGCCCGTCGTGCAGCTGTGGGATCTCAGGTATTTATATCTCTGTCTGCAGTGACAACGTGTCCCGCTCCCGCTGGCGTGGCACCCCGGCGTGGCCACGCAGCTGTGCGTCGCGTCCGAGGACGACGCCGCGCCCGTCGTGCAGCTGTGGGATCTCAGGTATAATAGTACATTACTGCAGAGGCCGTGAAGTAAGAGATTGCACGACGAGTTTGTGGTAGACAATTCCTGAGATTAAACAAGTCCTGCAATCTCTCTTCCGGCCGAGGCTTGTAAAGTGCTTTTCTCAAACATTGTAAGGAAATATTAAATTTAAAACAACTACTAGGTAAATAGGTTAATAAGGAAATACCAGTATCCAATCCCTGGCTTGTAGTGATCAATGTTTGTTTTCAATTTCAGATTTTTGCCCTACATTTTCTGCCAATTTCAGTTTCTTGCTAAAAATGTGTCTTAAAATGACTTGGTAGTATTTTTCGACACTTCCACCTAATAAACACCTGACATTTGGACGCTTCCGCTTAGCAAATTCAAGATTATGTCATCTAATGTGACTTTTTATCGTCAGATTGGCAGCATCACCGTTAGTAACACTCGAGGGCCACCAAAAGGGCGTGATGGCGCTGTCCTGGTGTCGACAGGACCCGGACCTCTTGCTGTCCGCCGGACGCGATGGCCGCGTACTCTGTTGGAACCCTAACAATACGCAGCCGGTAGGTTTTGAAATCCAGCAATACTTTATTTAACTCAAAATCTTCAAACCATAATAATCCGAGACATCGGGATCACCTTGAACCGGATTTGTCAGCGAGAGCGCTTCGGGCGGCGAGGCGAAATACTTTAGTACGCCCGCTTGCGTCGTCGTCGCGCACGGTTTTTGGCGCTTGATAATAATCATACGATGTCTGAAACATGTCGCGCATAGTGAATACTTGAGTGTTATCCGTAATTTTATTGTTTTATTATAATTCAGACGCCAATCCCGAAGTGTCAAAACTGAAATTAAACTTTATGCATATATCTACTTATGGTGCGGTTGTATCCGGAGTTAAATTCGCAAATTTTTATTTAATCGTTATTCGAATTAGATTCGCTAAAAAAACCGTTACCGTTACTGAAACTGTTTCTCAAATTAATTATTGAATCGACGGAATTTATTGAACACAATGCGCAAATGTCACAAGCTGTCTATTTTTGGTTGTAATAATAGCAATATCTATATTTTTTTTATTAAAACACAGTTGTAAGCTTTGCCACAGACTAAATATATTTCGGATAGAATTTACTCACTACCAAATTACAGACAAAGTACGAAAACTTAGTATTAGTACATAATTACATCACAATGGCGCTAGTAGTGTTTATTATGATACCTTTAACACACTCCCTTATCAAAATAACATACTATATCCTAAAACATACTCATTACAGTTTTCTTTACAAAACATGAATATAGAAACAATAAAAGTTACAATCTTTTGCACTATTTTAAACACTTTATTTTTACTTAAAAACTTTAGCAATGCCTAATTGCTCTACAAATTTGTGATGTTTGGGTGAACTTAAACTTTTAGTTAGGACATCTGCAGGCATATCACTAGTGTTCAAGTATTCAATTTTCACAGATTTATTCTCTACAGCTGTTCTAACAAAATGATACCTAACATCTATGTGTTTGCTCCGCTTGTGCAATAAATTGTTTTCAGTGAGCTTTTGCGCACTTTGGTTATCATTGAATAACAATATAGGCGACTTATCTCTACATTCCAGCTCAGATAACAAATTCTTAAGATAAATAGCCTCTTTTGTAGCTTGGCAGATGGCCATGTACTCAGCTTCAGTACTTGACAAGGCTATGGTATGCTGTTTGCTACATTCATGAGACACAACACTCCCTGACATTTTAAATATAAAGCCTGTAAACGACTTTCTATCTATAACATCAGAAGCCCAGTCTGCGTCTACAAAACCTGTTATATCTAAATTGTCTTTTACATATTTCAAGCCTAAGTGCTTTGTACCCTTTAAATACCTTAGTATACGCTTTGCGTGACTCCAATGAGTCTCATCATAACTATTATTGAATTGACTTAGATAACATACAGCATAGCATATGTCAGGTCGGGTAAGTATTGACAAATATAACAAACTACCAATCAGCTGTTGGTAAGGATATTGAGCACAACATGTGTCACTTTTTTCAAGTTTTAAATTAATCTCCATAGGTGTACTCATTGATTTACATTCTTCCATGTTGAATTTTTTCAATAATTGTTCTACAAATTTTTCTTGATCTACAGTTATAACACCGTTTTCCCTATGTACACGCATACCTAAACATTGTTTAGTCTCACCTAAATCTTTAAGCTTAAACTTAGAACCTAGCTCCTTCTTTAGGTATGCTGTCTCAATAGGACAATTTGAGAATACGAAAAAATCATCAACAAATAATGCAACATAAGTTTTCGTTTTGCCATTTTGTTTAACAAACAAACAAGGTTCATATTCTGATTTTTTGTAACCAATTTCCTGTAAACAATCATCAACACGCTTGTACCATGCCCTAGCTGATTGTTTAAGGCCATAAATAGCTTTCTTTAACTTTAACACTTTGGTTTCTCTCTCTTGACATTCAAAATTCATGGGTAAGTGCATATAAACAGTTTCACTTAGATGACCATTTAGAAAAGCTGTGGTGACATCAAGATGGGTCATTTGCAAATCATACTTTACACTTAAAGCAAACAAAAGTCTTAAAGTTGAATATCTTAGTACCGGGGAGAAAGTTTCTTTGTAGTCTATACCGGCTTTTTGTGTGAAGCCTTTCGCCACTAACCTCGCACGATACCGCACTTCATTTTCACTGTTCACTTTTTTTCGAAAAACCCACATACACTTAACCACTGTTCCTTGCTCAGGCCTATCTACCACTTCCCATGCTTCATTTTCCTTAAAGCATGCTAACTCCTCTTGCATAGCTTTACGCCACTCATTCGATTCCGGTCCATTCATGGCTTCTTTATAAGTGATCTCGTCCCCACAAACATTAGGATTAGACTCTATGCACATATTAGTAAAGCCATACCAGTCAGGTTTTCGCCGCTCTCGTTTTTCTTTTTCAGTCGGTTGTTCTGGTGGACATTGATTATTGAGTGGTGTCACATCTTGCGAGTCATCTGATATTAAATCCTCTTCCTTTGCTTCAACAGTTGGTTGATCAATCTGTTGGTCAATCTGGGTTGCATCTTCCCAAACTTCTGGTTCCAAACCATTTGATGTACTTTCTGGCTTCTCATCTACTATGGCCTGAACCATTTCTGTGTCTAATTTTGGTTCCATGATACTGACATCCCGGCTAGTGATGATTTTCTTACTCACTGGGTTGTACAACCTGTACCCCTTTGTGTTATCTGCATATCCAACAAGATAATGCTTTACTGCCTTTTTGTCCCATTTTAATCGTTTTTCCTTGGGAACATGTGTCATCACTACACTGCCAAACATACGAAGATGACTTACATCTGGTTTTCTGCCCGTCCATAGCTCATAAGGCGTCTTTTGATCTAATCCAGAAGCTAATGACCTGTTTTTCAAATATACAGCGGTATGCACTGCCTCAGCCCAAAACTTCTTATCGAACTTCGCATCAAATAGGAGACATCTGGCTCGTTCCTGAACCGTCCTATTGAATCGCTCACAGGTCCCGTTTTGTTCTGGGGTGTAAGGATTTGTATGCTGATGTATGATACCACTTTTCTTCAAATAGTCTTCCATCTCATTTGAACAAAATTCTAGGCCATTGTCCGATCTTAATACTCGGATACTCGTGCTCATCTGGTTTTCCACCATTGCCTTAAACTCTTGGAAATATTTGAAAACCTCACTCTTTTGCTTTAGAAAATACACGAATGACATTCTGCTGTAGTCGTCCACAAAAAGCAAAAAATACCTCGACGACCCCATAGACATGGTCTCCATTGGGCCGCAAACATCTGCATGGATAACCTCCAATACTGCTTTACTTCTGCTACTGCTATGTGGAAAGGGTGATCTAGTCTGTTTACCCTCACAGCATACTGTACAGTTCAATTTGCTTGCTTCCGCTTTATCTTTGTACTGTAACCCTTCTACAGCGCCATTCTTCATAGCTTCAAGATCCCTATTATTAATGTGTGCTAAACGTCTGTGCCAATCAACACTTGAAGTTGTTGCTGAGGCTGCTAACAAACTTGCTGATCTTGTGATTAATCTGTACACGCCATTCACTAACTCAGCCTCTCCAATTAACTCATTCTGCTGATTTCTAATAAGACAACCTGTAGTATGGAAAATCACCTTATACCCACACTTAATCAGCTGGCTAACGGACAATAAGTTAGTCGTTAGGTTAGTTACGCACAACACATTTTTGACGGGAATCTCGAACTTGGTATTATTCACAACAGTCGTTATCGTGGTGTCGCCAGAACACACCACCGGCACGCTTACTCTGTTTGCAACAATGATTTCTTTTATTGCAAACTTGTCCGATTTGTTTACTAACAGTTTTTCGTTGGCTACTAAATGTGAACTCGCACCCGAGTCGATATACCAATCGTCTTGACTAAAATTACCGGTTAAAAACACTGCACTGAATGCATGCACCGTTTTTTCTTTATATAAAGGGCATTTGTTCTTGTAATGGCCAACTTGTTTGCACAAATAACATTTGACGGCTTTGACACTGACAGAACTGACAGGTCGTGGTTGCGTTTCGTTAGTGCTCATTTTGCCGCCTTTCTTGCTACGCTGCTGCCAACCTTTTGATAAAAATGCACCTTCGGTTTCACTTTTGCTTACATCAGGGGGGCTACCATGAACGTCGAAAATTGGCATTGACGGTGCAACGGACGGGAAGATTTGACATATCCTAACCATGAAAACCATGCACTTTCGTATTTGCGTCCATATCCGCCCGAAAGTAAAATTTGTGTCCATGCGCCTACCACGAAAGACCACTTTCGGATATTTTGACAACGAAAGAATCGAAATCAACTGTCAAAAGCCACGTTACCTTTTGAGCTATCGTGATTCGATCGAAATGCAGAAAATTGCCAGGTACTGTGCTCTTCCGCTGTTTTCTACGTTTATTTGATTAAGAATCCGCGCTATTTTTTGGTGATTCGTTAAAAGTTTACGTTTTTAAAAAACTGCTCTTGGATAAATCCATCGTTAGATTTGGGGAATTCGTGGAAAATAGGTACTTACTTGAGAACGTGAGTCCCGTATTTTTATTTCTTCACCTGGCAACTCATAATCACCTGTCATTCATCGTTCGCGAGCACTTTATTGTTTAAATGAGAATAAGTGGTGGAATCGAGGTGGAATATCGTGGTGTTTATACGTTTAAGACGTACATTGTATAGCGTAAGTAGAGTATTCAATGTTATTATTGTTTTAGATTATACGTAGGCTATACCTTTAATATTCTTTTATGCGAGGCGTTGATATTTGTTCTAATAATTAGTTGGCATAATCGCATCTGTAACTATTAAAGAAACGAATATTTACTTAAATAATATATAAAATACTTTAAGAGACGTTACATTTCTATTAAATGAATGTCACGTAATATACTTTTAACGTATGTTTTACTATACCATGTAATTATTTGTTACTGGGTATAATTGATGGCATTGAATTTATTCCTCATTGAGTAATTTAATTGATTAGCCAAAGTAAGATGTCTTCGCGTGGTGTTTATCTTACCTTCGGCGTCACTTGGGAAAACTTCATACATTCATACATTTTAGGTTATATGCCATGATAATTTCAACAGTTTCGAGAAAGAAGAAACTCAAATTATATTTAAGACATGCCCTGGGATTTTGTCTGTTTCACAGTTAAATAATGTTTTACAATTTTCCACCTTCATAAGAATATGGTTCAAGGAGGGTATAAATATTAAATATTTATTTGTATATTTCAGATGGCAGACAATATTACCGTTCAGATGATTAGTTTGAATGAAACATGTCCAATGGGTGCCAACGTCACAGCAGGCTATCTCCAATATCTCAGTGACTGCAAGCTTATCCAATAAATATCATGTGGAGTTTTAAGTAAACACAGGCAGAATGGGCAGTCATTAAAACAAAGTAAGTATATGTACTTAGTTCTTTTTGAATTATTAGACGAAACTGTTGAACTTTGGACATAGTTTTACCTCAGACGGTTGGCAATAATTGCACATTGCCAATTTGCCACAGAATAAGAAGGTAATTGAATCATTTTATTTATATTATTTGTACGGCTATTACTAATTTGCAAAATCAATTATCAAACCAACTGGATGGCGAGCGTTACCAAGTAATGAATCTTAGAACAAAAAACTAAAATGTTTTGGGAAAAATAAAAGAGGACAACAGCGGACTATGTTTTTCTAAGATAATTTGTACTAGAAAAATAGAAAATTATTTATTTCATAATAAATATAAATTACTTAAAAATATATTTACATCTCGCTCCCCGCCGGAAAACCTTATAACTTGATTAAATATACTAAAATGATATATCATTTCATACATAAATACCTATTATTTCTATAATTACAATAAATAAAAAACAAAAATGATATGTCCAAGGAACATCAGGGGTGTCGTTCCTTGGACATGCTTCTCCTTTTTTTTCTGATGGTAGTAAGAGGAGTTATAACTTTAATATGTCTATCTGTGTTAGCAGCTTTCAATCGTTTGTATATTTCATATATATGTATGTATGTATGTTTTAAGCATGTTTATTCGACGATAACTCCAGTGTCGTTGATCAGAAGGCCTAGTATAAAAATTGTACGACATTAACTCCTCGACCGCGTTAGCGTATCGGGAGTTCAAATTATGTTTGCCGTTTATTTAAATCATCCGGCAACTTTCATATTTTGACCCCTCGATACGCTAACGCGGTCGAGGAGTTAAAGTCGTACAACTTTTATACTAGGCCTTCAGATCGTCGTGATATTTGACAGGTTGTAAGATAAGATAAATATAATTTTTAATGTTAAATATGAGCTGACACAGTCAAGGGGTTGCCGAGATGTAGAGGTCACGAGTTCACATTCAAGGCGCACCACTGGTTGATAAAATTGCAGCACACAAACCAAATTATTTATTATTTTGTGATAAATATTTTGATTCACATATTTAATAGTTTTGTAATTTTGTTGCTTAACTGTCTTACTAATTTCCTAGCATAATAGGAATACATTACATTAAATTTAATACAAAAAGGTTATCGAACGAGCAAGCGAAGCGAGTGAAGACTTCCTCTCTACTTGGACACTCCGTCGTTTGTATGTATGTAAGTTCGAAGATAGTTTGATTATCGTTGATCGGATCGTCTTTAAATTTGGCAGATCGATAAGATAAATAAAAAAATTAGTTCGAATATGAGCCAAATCACGAGTTCACGTTCGGGGTGAACCACTCGTTATTCGTATGAAAACAGAAGAACCAATAAGGATATTTAACGCATATAAAATCAAAATTGATTAAAATAACAATTTGTGTTCGGTTTTCAGGTCGCGGGCATGTAGGTGATGTAGAACGGAACTACGCACGATGCCTTCATATGACGGGTGAAATGACTTTTTTTGTATAAAGGCATAACTTTCCCAGAAGAATACTTTCAGAATTAATAAAATTATTTGTTTTATACAAAGTGACTGTATGTTATCTATTACCTATATGCAATTAATTAATATTAATTTGAACATTAAGGTACAGAAACAATCAATGCCTATAAGATAAAACTAATATTTCTTAAAACTTAACTACACTATAAGTAAAAATATACCTAAAAATATATTTTAATCTGAGTTCATAAAGTACCTTTGTCAATTTTATTAAACACGTCGTGTAAATAGAAAACTATTATTTTAATTATTTCTGAAAGTATACTTTTTAGACAGTTGTGCCCTAATAAAAAATCATATATGAGCCGAATCGCGAGATATGCCCCTATATCTTGCGATGCGGCTCATATTCGGACTTTTAATCTCAATTAACGACCTAAATTTCGTGAGTATAAGTTCGGGGTGAACCACTATTAGTAATTGATTTAGTATAAAATTATTAAGCATGTGGGTATGGGTACATATATCTACATATTTTATAATATTCATAACTGTGGAGGAAATGTCTAGAATCTTGACACAAATAAAGCGAGGTGAGCCCCCTCACGAGGAAAATGCGGCGTCATGCATACTGTGTATACGTGCCTCGCTAATATGCTCAGTGCGAGCGGCTGAAAGGCGATTTAGGGCTATACTCTGACCGAGCTGATAAGCGTGGTAATATCCCCGGGAGGCAGCTTGCGCTGTGAGTGGACTTGCCTATTATCATGTCACACAAGTGTAATGGCCACCTACATATTCTCTGCTTTGCCCAACTCCTTTTGTACAACCGTATGTTTCTTCTTGTGAAATAAATATTAAATAAAGAAATGGCTGGCGCGCAAGGGCAACTTTTGTTTCTGCAACTATTATGTCTAACCTATGTTGCTAGTGTGCGCTACCCCTAAAGTGCTTGTACGTAGCATGTGAATTTTTTCTGCATACAAATAGTTGTATGAGTTGTGTGAAGCACACCTAAATCCCACAAACGATCATGTATAAACGTCGTTATAAGAAACGAAACAGTCGAAACACCCATGTTTATGGTAAAAATGTTAACATTTTGTCTTATGCATCTAGCCTCGCATCGGGTTCAGAACTATAGTATTGATGTTGAATACTCCATTATACCCAAACTACTTTAAAAATTGCCACAGCAGGATATTAACTCGGGCAGCTTTGTTTTACCCAATACCTTTAGCTGATGATGAATTTTACATTCCAGGTGCTGTGTCTCTCTTGCTGGCTTCAGACATGTTGTTCAGGATATTGTTAGAAGGAAAGGTCGAGGCGAGCCTGGAGGATCCGGTGCTGGAACACGCGCTTTTGTTACATTGTCCCGGGCAAGGTGTGTGTGATTTCTTTATGGAATATTTTTTATGTCGCTATGCATATAACAATTAATCCTGATCTTGACTCTTGGGTACGACAATTTTCGAAACCGAGAGGGTTTTTGTAGTGTACTCTAAGAATTAACGAGATACCAGTATAGCGAAAAGATTTAGAAACAGCTTCATTAAAAAAAGGTTAAACTTCCATTAAAAGTCAATTTGAATGATTTACTTTTTTTCAATTAATTTGTAATTGCCTTGCAACAATTAAATAATCTTCAAAAATAGTTTACTAAGGTTTCATCGCTTTCAATCTACTTGTACAACCCGTTGTTCGTATGGATGTATGTTAAAAGAAGAAGAAAATAGAATAATTTATTATTTATTAATTCAAGGTATTACAATACAGCGGTAGTTATAAAACATTTTCCTACAAAACTTAATAAAAAGTTTGACTTCAGGGGTCATATTACATTAGCTTATTATATTACATTAGACTATTAATTATAGGTAGATATATTATGTCAACACTTCGAGGTACATAAATGTCACGTTAGTGTTTCCAAAAAGTATTTTTAAAGCTTTTTTTAAATTTTATTAGGCTCGTTTCTTATCTTCTGTATTCTGTTGAGGTAGTATGATAATTTTTTCTTAATGTTCTGTCTCCAAAGTAGTTATTCACTCTAGAAACTTCATACTTGCCAGCGGAAACGGATTTCGTTTTGTTCGACGATAACTCGAGTATCGTTAAACGGATCGTAAACAAATTTGGCAGGTGGTTAGATGAAATTTAATTAATTTTTAATTTCGAATATGAGTCAAATCAGTTTAGGCGTTGCCGAGATATAGCGGTTGTGAGGTCACGTTCGCGAGAGAGCGATTATCCCAGTCTACTTGGTCACTCCGTCGTGTTTATGTATGTTTTTTCGACGATAACTCAAGTATCGTTGATCGGATTATCAGATCGTCGTGAAATTTGGCATTTGGCATGGTCGCGAATTCAAGTTCGGGGCGAACCACTATGTATGTATGATTGTATGACAGTATGTGTGTATGATTGTCGAACCAGCGAGCGAAGCGAGTAAATTGTCCCAGTCTACTTGTACAATCCGCCGTTTGCATTTTTGTTCTACGATAACTCGAGTATTGTTTATCGGATCGTCGTTATATTTAGCAGAACTTTAGATGAGATACATATATTATTTAAGTTTGAGTTTGAGGCAAATCGGACCAGGGGGGTTATCAATATATGTTGGCCGCGAGTTCATGTTTAGGGCAAACCACTAGTATGTATGTTTGTCGAACCAGCGAGCAAAGCGAGTAAGTTCTCCCAGTCTACTTGTACAATCCGCCGTTTGCATGTATATAATATGTATGTTTGTTTGGTAATAACACAAGTATCGTTAGTCAGATTGTCGTGAAATTGGGCAGGTGGTTATATAGAATTATAGATAAGGTAAATATATTTTTTAAATTTGAGTATGGACTATGGACCAAATTGGCCACGGGGTTGCCGAGATACTGGGGTCGCGATTTCAAGTTAGAGGCAAACCCCTTGTGTAAAAAAAACTTGAAGCAATCCTCAATATTAGACCGCTAACTCCGTTGTCTCTGATTGTTCATATCTCAGTTTGTGGCAATTCTTGACCGTGACTAAGCTTACATTTGCTCTTTACAGCAACCCCTAGCTGACAATTAGCGAGATGAGCAACCGAACAACATCGCCCAAGTGGCAATATACCTATTATAAAAATTGTTCATCTCTAGGACAGACGCCATTATCTAAAAGAAGAAAAACTACACAGAGAATTCTGTATTTGGCACTCTGTCTACTTAATATAACTTATTAGCTTAAATTTATTTTAAGTTACTTTTTAAGATCCCAAATGTACCAATATATTCTTATACACCTGTAGGATGACGTTCGGAACCCTGTTAATATGCCCTCAATATCTGTCCGTCTCATCCGTCTCGTCTTCCGTCTGCGGAAACATCTCAGGATAAATATATACAAATACAAATAAAATATATTGTGGGACAATCTTACACAAGTCGACCTAGTTCTACGGTAAGCTCAATAAGGCTTGTGTTGTGGGTACTAGACGACGACATATATAGATATAATATAAACATTGAATTTAAACACTTTAGAACAGATTAATCGCGTTTATTAACACCATGATCCTACGTTTCGAGCCCTTTACAGCACTTGTTTTCACAGGGTTAAGATGATGACTGAGAGAATCCGTTCTAAAGTGTTTAATTTCAATGAATAACAATCCCGGTAACAGAAGATAATATAATATAAACACTTAAATACATAGAAAACAGGAACAGGAACAAATATTCGTGATGAACACACGAATAAATCTGACCAGGATTCGAACCCGGGACCTCCTACGTCGTCCTACTGACTAGGCTAGGACTTAGGAGGCCGTTGTTGGAGGATTTGACGAACGACAGCTGAAGAGGTCTCATACTGGTGCTAGAGTAACCAGAATCTGTCTATGCCGTATCCTTGATTTGATTCACACGCATTATTAACTGCTTAGCGGAACAAACAACAACAAAATTACAATTTGTGTTTAAAACAAAACACATATTTTTATTTTCTGTGACAATGCCTGGTATTAGAAGTTTAGTAACTACATCATATGGAGTATCATTTGAAACGGGCTTGATTGGCACGTTCCTAAACAATATGTATGTACAGTGATCGATGATCGTCCATACATGGGGCTGACTTCAAATTTCTGTTTCGAAATGCAGTTGGACTCATCATGTTTAGAGATGAATGTGATAACTGTGTGCTGAACATCAAGTGTGTGTTCCTATTAGGAAAAAATAAAAGAAAATAAAGATTTGTGTTAAGGTACGGTAATCATGCAGTGCAAATATGATACGACGTCGACTGACACTTGGACATTACGTATTATAAGGATAATAATAAGGGTGTAATTTAACAATATTTCATTATAATAAAAGTACCTATTATACAATTTTAGGTGACTCCGGGTATTCACTAAGCGCGTACCTTACGACCCCTGCAGACGTCGTCGCAGAAAACTCCTGAACGGTGCAATGCTGTCTAAAAGAGGACGAGGAATTGATTCGTATTGGGTAGGTATTAAACAGAGTGTCCCCCGACTTTGCCACACGGTGCACGGAGGGGAAGTTCCCTAAACTCCGCAGATAAGAAAGTTTACTGAAAGAAGACTTCTTTTTTAAAATAATGAAGAACCGAGTATCTAATTCGGTTTCTGGAGTATATTTGTAAGGAATATTATAGGTTTAACGATTGCAAGGTAAAACGTCATATTAATGCGATTATTAAATAAGAACCCATTGAATAGATTCTAGTACCTCTTTTACGTAACACCTAACTGTGAAGTGGTCTCAAGTCGGTATATAAAATACTTGATTGTCACTTAACATGATGACATTGTGACTATCATGCTTAACATAATGTCAGTTAAAATCACATACTACTATGATTGCCTTGCCTTGCATGTTTGGTGGAGATATTTTGAGCCAGCGTCGAGGATGTTGGGCCGGTCAAGTAGTGATGCCTATTACGTTTGCGTGCAGCGATGCTCAGAACCTACGAAGTATATGATTGTTTTCAACACATGAGACCAGTTTTCCACTTCTTCCACACTTATATTCTGAGAATTTGAATTGATGCTTCTGGCATCGGTATGCTTTTAGTTTTACACATTTCATACGTATAACGCTATATAAATAAAACTAATAAACACTTTTTAAGGCCATTGGAGATGCACACCTGGGCTGGTTGATAAGAAGATCTTGTGCGGCGTGCAACGTGCAGCACAACATGTGAAGCCTTGCAATATGGACAGCCTAGCTAAGGGAACGAGCGAACGAGGGACCTGCTATCGAAGCCGCGTGCCGTGGGCATGAAACAATTGGGCGGGCCAGTTATTATTAAATTAAGCAAAAATATTTATAATAAGTGTCCAAGATATGTGCGGTAAAACTCGAGGCACAGTCAAGGAATTTGGTTTACGTAACTTGTCACTTGTTACAGTGACAATCAATATTATAGCCGCTGGGGATCTGCTGTTATTATCACCTTGACAAGGTATAAAATATAAATTGAAAGAGATGTCATATACTACAGAAAATGTGACCAAGGTCCCCAGTGAGCAGGGCTGGGATCAAACCAGTCACCTCCTGCTTTCGCGGCAGAAGGTCGCTGGTTCGATCCCAACCCTGCTCACCGACGATCTTGGTCACTTTTTCTGTAGTGTATGACATCTCTTTCAATTTATAATTTATATATAGTATGTGACTACTTAGAAAAAACATGATTCATAACATTTATTACATTAAATAAATGATTTGATTCGTGCTAAACAATCGTAAGGTATAAAATAGTTTATAAGTCAAATTTCTTTACTTGATGTTTGGACCCCGCTATCGAAGGTGCAAAATGGTAGCTGTTAAGTTCTCAGGGATAGGTAAAAATATTTATGCTGTCGATATCGATACTCTTACTTTGTTTGTTTAATTAGATTTATATGTTAGTACCTATAGTCCTATACCATGCTGGACAGTGCATGAACGCTCTCGAAATAAATCTTTTCAATAGAGGTAGGTATATATTGCTGGTGACAGTGGTCACTTTTTAGTAATAATGATAATACGTCCGATTTCATTCTCCATAACCCAGTATTTAGTCCACCACTTTCACCTTATAGTCCAGTATATTTTAGATTCCATTAAATCTCAATAGTCTATACACCCTCGTGGGTACTGCCTCTGCGTGCGTCCCATGACTCGGGCAGGTGCAACATCTGCTCGGTGTACCCCTTACATTTCATTAAATTGTCGAAAGGGCGTCTGCGTGTTGGCTTCGGCTCGGCGTACGGCTCCCAAAGGTCCGGAACACCATTGCTTCGTGATGGGAAAGACATGCAAAATTATTTACGATAATAGATATTCATTGTCATCTTCAACTATTTATCTGGGTTAAAGGGCACATTTTATTTGTATAAAATATATTCGACTCCATGTGCTTATCGACATAAAGCTATAATCATCGAAATATTTCAAAATAATTATACCTATCCCTAAGAACTTGACAGCTACCATTTTGCATGGACAATATTCGATGAGCGTCGCGAGAAAAACAACCACATTAGGCCCGATTGTTGCAAACAAATAGTCAAATAATCACAGTCTGACAGATGATTTCATTTAAATTAACTTTTTTCACTCCAAAAGAAAGTGAGGCATGTGAATTAAAAAAAAAGTACTGTCAGATTTAGTGTTACACTATAGCTGCTGTGCGCTTAGCCACACCACTCTTACATTGGTGATGACTAAATATTGCAGATATTTTTCATATTTTTTGGACTTGCGGTTTAAGTGTTAGAAGGGAGAGGGGCACATTTTTTTACTATAGGAGCGATAATTGGCTTTAAATACCTATCCAACGATACCTCACAGGCTAACACATTAGGGTCGAACCGAAAAAATAACACCTCTTAGGTGTATGGAGGTACCAAATAAATAAATACTTTTCCATTTTTTTATATTGCCACTTCGCCGGCGTGGTTGATATATATAACCGTACCAAGTTACAGCTTTTTAGTACAAACGCTCTCTGACGAACGAAAATGGCGAAAGTATAAGGGTTTTTAGTTGAGTATGGCACCTTTACGGTTTTTTTTACCTTTCAATATCATTGAAATTAAACACTTCAGCACTTGTGCGCTGAAGTAAGACCTATTCAAAGATATATGTAATATAAATGGTGTTATATAAATAAACTGAAACGTTTCCTCATTTCTAAAGCGTTCTATTCGGTAAACGAATTTTTAGAGGTGTAATATTTGTATGGTGAATTGTATAATTGTTCTAACTTAAAGTGAACGATATTTTGCTAATAAATAAATACAAATATAATTCGTATTCATTTGTTACCGAGATATTCCCATATATATTAATGTATGTACTTACCTGTCCTGTTTTATAATTTTGTTTTGAGGGTTCAATGTAGGTAAGTACCTAATATGTTGTCTTAAATTGATTCGTGCTTAAAAAATATATTGCAAGTCGCACATACGTATGTCGCATTTGTGGCAATCGATTTATTAAAACAAAATAGAAGATTTAAATAATCGCACTTTACGTGACTGATTATTATAAAAGTCACAAGTATTTTTTCACATTGAATACTATAAAGGGTGAAAATGGGCATAGGTCAAAAATAATTTATAGGCAGTATTTAATAGCTAGCTTTAATAACAAAAAAAATAAAATTTATTTTTACTTTGCTTCATACAACTTCCAGCTGCTCGGTGAAGTTATTTTGTGCCATTTATGTCCGACGTCGTAATCTTCATCTTATAATGCCTAAAAAGAAAATTCACGTAAATGAAATGATTAACAGATTCAAACTAAGCAGCTAGTTGAAGTGTTTGGTTCGTTACACAATTCATCATCATCATTTTTGGCCTATAACGTCTATGGCTGACGATTGCAATGTGTGTAGGCGATCTTCACATCCATAACTCAGGAACAAATATTTGTGATAGACATACAAATAATTGCCCTGGCCGGGATTCGAACCCGGGAGCTCCTGCTTTGTAAGCAAAGTCACTACCAACTAGGCTAGGAGGACGTTGTTATAAAATTAACTATTACGTTCTCATTAACAGGAATATGATGCAGTTGAAATATAGGGTTTCATCACTCATTATAATCACAATAGCTTTATTTTATTTACACATTCTTGTTTATTAAAATATTTTTGTCCTAAAGTCGAATATGACGACATAACCCTTTAACTAGCTAGCTAGCCACATAGGAATAAATAAACTGATAACACCGAGTCTTTTATTGAAATGTGTGTTTCACATTTTACTCCCTTACAACACTAATTTCTTTTGGTTAAGTAAGTCAAATAAGCACAGAAGTAAAGTGCCTCTCGTTTATTATCGTATGGTTTACTAAAGTATACTACTTTAAACCATAGTAAAAAAGGACAGTTAACTTGTTTTAAATGGTTAAAATATGTGCCGTAATTTTTTGAGTACTCATTTTGTTTGAGCGTCAATTAGGTGCATTTCTATACTTATCACTTTCACAAGATGTCACATACGCATCTTATATACATCTATGAATCGCCTAAGATATAATATGTAAAAATATACAAATATGTACATTTATTAATATGTATTTAAATCTTAGCTTATACATAGCAGTACTTTGTGTGGTTACAGGAGTTTAATTTTATTCAAAGAAATTTATATTTCACTTATAATGAGAAAATTACTTAAAGTATAAGTAAAATAAGAGTGAGCATGCAAGCATTTAACAATTTATCATATCATAAGAAAAACACACACATAGGAATTATGATCAAATTTAGCATTTAATTTAAATAACTTGATGAAAGGAATATTGCTCCCGGAGAGCAATAATTTTATTTTTCATTTTAATCTGTGACAAAGAGTTATTGAGTTAGGCAATAATGAAAGCGCGGCATTAACTTTTAACATAGTTTATCATTTTAAACCATATTTATAAGGGGTAAAAAACCCAGCAATTGCAAGCGAGACATGGTAAGGATTTCATCAAAAAAGTTTGAGTAACGACAATAGATAGAGTATATTTTAATAAATTAGTTTTAAATGTTTAGATACGGCTTAAGCTAAGCTAAAGTTAAATTATTTAATAAAATTAGAACAAAAATGGTTAGAATAAGACTTTTCATTTCTGGGTCTCCGGCTTATCAGCTTCTAATATGGTTTTAAAACACAAGGACCTTTCAAGCTTTGTATTTAATATATTTCAATATAAATGAATAAATAATCACCATTCTTAAGCAGAAGCAGCAGGACATTAGGTTTAGGTAGGACTTGTATGTATATGCCTCAATCTCTCACTATGCTTCTAACAAAAAAGTATGAGACTATAATGTCACATCTATGTTGCAATTTTAGACACTCTCTTTTTTTATTTGTAAGCACCTGCAGCGCTGCCTGAGTTAGTCAAGAACAATGTGGTAGTCCCATTGTATCATTTCCTGCACAGCCACTTTTATTTATGTATGAATTGTACTTCTTGTCATCCCTCCTGCACTTGTTTGAAAACACAAGGTTCATCACATTTATGTGGTTTACTTGACCCTTATGCAAACACTATAATACTATATTTTACCTTTTACTGTTGGGTCGAAGATATAATGGCTCTCCCAAGTATAACAAAAATGCCAGGTAGTTCTTGCTGCCACCACTCTCAATGTATCTAAGGTGGTTCTTATTTGAAGCCCATGAAAATGTAGGACTACAATTATTTGCTCCTTTGGTGGCACCAACGGCGTCATTCTGAAAAAGTAGTGTAATAAATGAAATGAGTATTTTAAAAAATCTTTGATAAAATGTTCACCAACAATAATATTAACGCAGATTCGATCACTTGTGCAATTAAGGCAATGGTCACTTTTTTGTCAATGTATATCTATTTCGATTGAGAATTATTTGTTAATTTTGTATAAGAGCGAAATCATAACGAAATTTGATTTTTTGAAGATTTTGTTTCACGGAACGGAAGCATTTTAATGAAGAAAACATAGTAACTGTTAGTGTACATTATAAAATACAACCCTTAAAATTAAAGTAAATCTAAAATAAAGTAATACCTTTAAAAGCAAGACGATATTTACAAACTTATTAAGTAAAGTTAATAGTGAATTCTTCACCTCTTCTTTCTATGACATTGACAGTGACACTGACACTGACATTTAGTTTCATTATTCACAATTATTAACAAAAAATTAGCAAAATACATCAAATTAGCATTAAAACGCCCCCTAAATGGATATGTTGATTAGCTGCACTTCATCACTACATTAAATTAATTATTTTTGTTTATTTAAGCCCACTTTTGAGTCAAACATGTATTTACCGGTTTTCTATCGCAACTAATAATAAAGTGTGTGAGGCATACTTTACGTTTGGTTCGTTCCTTCCATTCCCGTCGTTCATTTTTATGGATCCGTACGAAAGTGGTCAAATCGAAAGTGCTTCAAAGTAAGGATTACCAGTCACTAGCGGACGGAAAGACGGGCGGATTGGGAACACACGTTCGATTTTCGTAGTAACAGCCCAGCACTCATGTCAAGAAGCTTCGATTTGATGACGTCGGATGATATGTCGATTCCAGAGTGTTCAATGGCCATGATCATTGGCGAAAATTTCTCGGGTAAACCTGCCAACAACAATGATCCGACCCACTCCTCACTAATATCAAAGCCAGTTCTTCTTAATTTCTGCGCTGTATCCACGAGTTGAGTAATATATGTAGTCATTGACTCACTGCTCTCAAGACGAATAGAAATCAAATTACGTAACAGCCCAATCTTCCGTGTAAATCCCGAGTCATCGAAAAGTGACTTTAATTTGTGCCACACTGCCTGCACTGTTTTTTCATTCTTGATATGCACGTACAGAGATGAGTCAATGGTCATAATTAACTTCGCTTTTGCCTTTTGAACGTCAACGGTAACGGCCTCTGCGGTACTGCTTGACGTCTCCTTCTTGGTGATATCAACGCCTTCCAAAATTAAGAAATTTTCCGCCGCGTATGCCCACTCGTCATAATTTTCACGCCCCTTGAGTTTTGGAACATTCACTATATAATTTGACGACATTTTAACGCGAAAAAACTATTTTTACAAATTAAAAACGAACTGGGCCCATAACCTATTAAAACACAGTTGTAAGCTTTGCCACAGACTAAATATATTTCGGATAGAATTTACTCACTACCAAATTACAGACAAAGTACGAAAACTTAGTATTAGTACATAATTACATCACAATGGCGCTAGTAGTATTTATTATGATACCTTTAACATTTTTCATACTGCAAAAAGTCATCTACTGAGCCGTTCACCTTAAATCAAAAGTTCTGAAAAGTTAACGTGAACGTGTTGATTCGCAGGGCGGCGAGCTGCTAGTGGAAGTGGCACAGCAGGAGCAGTGGGTGTTCGACGTGTCGTGGTGTGCCCGGGACCCTAGTTTACTGGTGTCGAGTTCTTTTGAGCAGCAAGTCACCGTGCACTCGCTGCTGGGGGGCGGCGGCAGCGCCAGGCCGGAGACTGTAAGTATAGTGTCTAGTAAGTCTAGGGTTGTACGGTCGGCTTCATAGATATATATGGATCTTTTGAACTAACTAACTAATTAACTGTATAACTTCCGAAGTCTATAGATATTTATGGACGTGACTGTACAATACTGTAGTGTTGGGCGTAAAGGAAACGACTAGTTGCGTTGAGTTATGATTATATTCTGTCTACAGTGACACGTGCATAAGTATATATAGGATAAAGTTATACATGTGTGGGTGTGAGGCGTAGCATACGCACTAAGTACAATACAGTGGATGTTCGACGTGTCGTGTTGAGGGATTCCAGTTTGTTCCACAAGGGATGCTCACCCCCATTTATGACTTTAGGTTTACAGATTTTTCTGTACTGGTACAAGCTCTTGCTTTTTGCCAAATTTCGTGATTCTAGGTCAACGGGAAGTACTCTATACATTCTAATTCCCATTGCAAATGTATGGGAAATTCGACGTAAACGGCCATATCTTTTGATTGCGTTGACGTAGAGGTTTGGTTTTTTCATAGCTTCAAGGAACCGCAGATTTGCGTATATGATATAAATTTCAACTTGCTACCTCTACGCGTTCCCGCGACAAAGGGTCTTGACAGAAAGACGGACGGATGGACAACAAAGTGGATTAGGGTTCCGTTTTTTCTTTTTGTGGTAATGAACCCTAAAAATGACCCATTTTTTTTTTGGAATACGCCTGGGCATACATTGTCGTCGGTTGGATGGTCTAGATCTACAACGACCTTGTGAGACTAACGGCGCCAACCATAAGTAAGAACGCGATATGCTCTGACGTTTTGTTTACGCCTATGCACATGATCATGGCGTGAAACGAGCTTCATACGTCCCTTCTTTCCCGGCTTATGCCAGGCTCCCAACATGAGTGCCTGGCGTTCGCTTTAGCAACTACGAGTAATCGCAAGATTTAGCGTAGCCACTAGCCACTAGTTTTATGAAAGCAACTGCCATCTGACCTTCCAACCCATAGCGTAAACTAGGCTTGTTTCCTAACAATGTTTTCCTTCACCGAAAAGCGATTGGTAAATATTAAATGATATTCCATTAAAGTTTACGTTGGTTTCATAATCAGCGACCCGACAAACCATAAAAACGATACCCATGTTGTTTTTTTTACTTTTCCACCCCTTTTCCCCTTTTAGGGGTTGTTTTCTCTTTTCTTTATAAATACTCCTGTAAAGTTTCAAATAGAATAGTCCAACTAATCTTGTTTCCCCATACCAACTTTGTACCCCCATTTCACCCCCTTTGGAGATGAATTTTGAAAACTCCTTTCTTTGTACACCCCTACGCTTTATAACAAACCTAAGTGCTAAATTTGGAATCTCTAGAAACAGAAATAAACATCGACACCCGTAGTGGTATTTTTAGATTTCGACCCCACCACGCCCTTGCAGGGGAGATGATATTTCACAATCGCCACGTTGGATTTTAAAATCTACGTTGTTTTCGTAATCAGCGACCCGATAAACCATAAAAACCATTTATGAATACTCCTGTAAAGTTTCAAATAGAATAGTTCAACTAATCTTGTGTCCCCATACAAAATTTGGACCCCCAAATCACACCTCTAGACTTTATAAGAAACGTACGTGCCAAATTTGGAATCGCTAGGACCAACGGTTTGCGCTGTGCGTTGATATGTCAGTCAGTCAGTCAGTCATTCAGTCAGTTTCTTCTTTTATATATATAGATAAATTAATCTAATTAATTTGATTTAATTAAAATAAATTTAATGTAATTTCATTTTATTTTACTGTACTTTACTTTATTTGAATAAAAAACGACACTCAAATTTACATGTTGACATTTCAAACCCATCGCATACCAACAGGGGAGATGGTATTCCACATTTGCCACATTGGATCTTCAAATCGTTGCTTTTTTCGTGATCTGCGACCCGAAAAACCATATAAACGATACCCATGTTGAGTTTTTCACTTTTGCACCCCTTTTACCCGTTCCAGAGGTTAAATTCTCAAGAAACCTGAATCACGTGTTTACTCATTTATTTACATATTTACATACTCCTGTGAAGTTTCAGATAAAATAGTCTTTTCACTTCTCTTGCTCGAAAAGTTCGCCTTTGTGTCGTGGCTAGGCGACACAAAATCGCTTTTCATGCACTAGGGCATAAAGTAACATCGCAGGAGGCGCGCGCTCGCCGCGGCCTCGCCCACCGCGCGCCCGGCCGCCTGCAGGCGGCGCGCGGCGGGGAGAACCCAAGCGCGCCAATATGGATGATACATTTTCAACGATTTAAAGTGATATAAAACTTAATATTTTCCTTACAATCGAAGTGAAAAGAAGAGTGTATACCTCGGGCATAAATACCCATTTTATCCTCGGCTACTTTATTGGTCCTCGTTACACTCGGACCAATAAATGGCCTCGTCTAAAATGGGTCACTTTATGCCCTTGATGTACAATCTACTAATTATTATTTATTTATTATTTATTTATTGGAAAACCAACAGCACGTAACACAATGTTAACGATTTGTATAAAAACAAGAGGCCAATTACAAGTTTTCACTGATAGCAATCTTATAGAAGTTTACTTCACTGGTTAAACAATTATATAAAGTTACGATTCTGCATAGACTAGGCAAATACATACATAGCTATAAAAAAAACACAGAAATTATGACAATACAAAATACTTGAGACAAAATGGAAAATAGAATAAAAAAGAAGAAAGGGCAAGCTCATTCAAAGAATTTTAGCATTAAAGTACGGCGTATAGACTGCGTACTTTTATTAAACACATCAATGTCATGCTCTCTTGTTAGCCTGTTAAGTGTTCTACCCGCGCGAACGAGGAAGCTGTCTGTCTGTGCGTCTAACTAATCTTGTTTCCCCATACAAACATTGGACCCCCGTTTCAACCCCCTAGGAGGTGAATTTTGAAAAATCCTTCCTTAGTGCTTGCCTACATTATAAAAGGAACCTACGTGCCAAATTTGAAGTCTATAGGACCAGCCGTTTGGGCTGTGCGTTGATATGTCAGTCAGTCAGTCAGCTTCTTCTTTTATATATTTAGATTATAAACATAGAACAGGTATATCGCGAATGTAGTTAATTTACCTTAATACAGCTTTTTTTCGACACAGTTTCATGTGTCTTGGTCTCGGCTTGTGTATGTGGCCTATGTTCGTTCGCGTATGGCCTATGTACGTTCGCGTGTGGTTGTGTCCGGCCTGTAACAGTTGGTTGAATAATCACGTTTGCTTCAGAGCGGGCAGAACCAGTCGAACATTCTGGAAGCATTCGGCGCGGCGTCGCTGGGGCAGCTGCCGCTCGTGGCGCGCGCGGCTCCCGCGCCCGCGCCGCGCGCCGTGCTGCCGCGCGCGCCGCGCTGGCTCAGGAAGCCGGTCGGGGCCAAGTTTGCTGTGAGTACTGTATACAACCAGGCGAACATTCTGGAAGCATTCGGCGCGGCGTCGCTGGGGCAGCTGCCGCTCGTGGCGCGCGCGGCTCCCGCGCCCGCGCCGCGCGCCGTGCTGCCGCGCGCGCCGCGCTGGCTCAGGAAGCCGGTCGGGGCCAAGTTTGCTGTGAGTACTGTATACAACCAGGCGAACATTCTGGAAGCATTCGGCGCGGCGTCGCTGGGGCAGCTGCCGCTCGTGGCGCGCGCGGCTCCCGCGCCCGCGCCGCGCGCCGTGCTGCCGCGCGCGCCGCGCTGGCTCAGGAAGCCGGTCGGGGCCAAGTTTGCTGTGAGTACTGTATACAACCAGGCGAACATTCTGGAAGCATTCGGCGCGGCGTCGCTGGGGCAGCTGCCGCTCGTGGCGCGCGCGGCTCCCGCGCCCGCGCCGCGCGCCGTGCTGCCGCGCGCGCCGCGCTGGCTCAGGAAGCCGGTCGGGGCCAAGTTTGCTGTGAGTACTGTATACAACCAGGCGAACATTCTGGAAGCATTCGGCGCGGCGTCGCTGGGGCAGCTGCCGCTCGTGGCGCGCGCGGCTCCCGCGCCCGCGCCGCGCGCCGTGCTGCCGCGCGCGCCGCGCTGGCTCAGGAAGCCGGTCGGGGCCAAGTTTGCTGTGAGTACTGTATACAACCAGGCGAACATTCTGGAAGCATTCGGCGCGGCGTCGCTGGGGCAGCTGCCGCTCGTGGCGCGCGCGGCTCCCGCGCCCGCGCCGCGCGCCGTGCTGCCGCGCGCGCCGCGCTGGCTCAGGAAGCCGGTCGGGGCCAAGTTTGCTGTGAGTACTGTATACAACCAGGCGAACATTCTGGAAGCATTCGGCGCGGCGTCGCTGGGGCAGCTGCCGCTCGTGGCGGCAACTATCGACGCCCGAACGACCCCGGCGAATGTTTCCACTATTTCTTTAATTTGGTTATACGGCTTAGGGAGACACGTAGCGACACTTACCGAAAGAGTTAATCACTTGTACGACATCTATGTTTTAAGACATTTTAGAAATTATCGATAACAATGTGCTACCGCATACTAAATTATTTTTGTACTAAGCAGAGACGTCTGCGAACGTAACTTGCAATTTTATATTTGAAAGAAAAATGGCTAGATTGATCCCAAGTGTTTAACACTTACGGTAAGTAGTAATAGTAAAAGTATTATAGAATAAAAATATAGTTAATAGTTTACTATAATCAAATCACTTCTTAAAGCGAAAATTAACCACTGCTTAAAAGTATCGTTTAACTAGCCCCGTACCACCCGTACCTACCTAAACAAGTCTTGTAGATAAGAGCAGCCGCACAGAGAGGTGGCCTCGTTCCTTCCTATTACTAACCACTCAAATCTAATCCTTGTGTTAAGACCATAGGGTCGTTTCTTAGTTTTAATTTTCTATATTACTTATGCCTTAAATTCAGATAACGCTTTTTTCTTGTTAACCATTGTTATAGTGCTTGCCTACTGCGTAACTTGTAATGATTTTAAATAAGTTCACTATTTTTAAGTTGTCTTATAAGTGAAATTCCTGTAATTTCTTTGGACAATAAAGTTTCTTTAAACCGAAGTATCGCTTCGCGTCTCCCTAAGGCGTAGAACCAAATTAAAGAAATAGTGGAAACGTTCGCCGGGGTCGATCGGGCGTCGATAGCTCAATTGGCAGAGCGATCTGACCGGTATTCAGAGAGGTCGTGGGTTCTAATTCCGCTTGACGCGGACAATTTTTCAATTTTTGTTTTAATTATAAAATTGTAAATTACTATCGCAGATGTCTGCTTAATACAAAATTAATTTTCATCCCACTTGTGACATCAGTCGATGGGGTCTTTGCTCCTCAAATGTCCTCATCTATTAAACATATGGGTAAGACAGTTTCGGAACGTTGGAGTTCCCCCTGAGTACCATACTCGGCTGGCTGAGGGCATGAATCAGCATAGCTGTAATACGCGCGACCAGTATGTGCATCCGCGGCACGACACCGGTTCAAACCCCTAACCAGATGGCTCGGGTTTGACGACGGCGCTGCCCTCCCGCACTTTAACTAAAATAGTAGATTGTACATCAAGGGCATAAAGTGACCCATTTTAGACGAGGCCATTTATTACCAATATAGTAGCCGAGGATAAAATGGGTATTTATGCCCGAGGTATACACTCTGCTTTTCACTTCGATTGTAAGGAAAATATTAGGTTTTATATCCATTTAAATCGTTGAAAATGTAACATCCATACTCTTGCGCTTGTGTTCTCCCCGCCGCGCGCCGCCTGCAGGCGGCCGGGCGCGCGGGGGGCCAGGCCGCGGCGAGCGCGCTTCACCTGCGACGTTACTTTATGCCCTAGTGCATGAAAAGCGATTTTGTGTCGCCTAGCCACGACACAAAGGCGAACTTTTCGAGCAAGAGAAGTGAAAATGTAGTTTTTTAGTTTATCGCCACTCGTTGCGAATTTCCGCTGTTTCGCCCTTGTATCGTAATATATTGGCTGATATCAACTTTTTCTTCCAGTTCGGCGGCAAACTGGTGACGTTTGAAAAGTGCCCTCAGGAAAATCCACAGAAAACCGTTCACATAAGTCAGGTAATGTTTGCATTATTTATTGTATAGTGTCTCATTGTGTCTGTTTGTCCATCACAAAAAAAAACTGTTAAAAAACAACCGACTGCAAAAAGAAGGTACTCAACAAATTTATTTACTGATTTCAAATCATTAAACATGTCACGTAAAATGCACGTGATTGCAATCAAAACCATCAACAAGTTTCAAGGAATGGTTTACGTAAGTTTACATTCTGTATAATAATTAATAAACATGTAATGATTTAGGTGGTGAGTGAACCGGAAATAATCGAATTAGCAGCAGAATTAGATGGAGTACTCAGCTCAACACTCAGCAATGAGCCCGGCGCCGTCGAAGCTCTGGCACAGTGAGTCAATCAATTTTCAACACACTTGCTCGTAACAAGGTAATGAGATAAACCCATCCAGTTTGTATCCTACGAGACTAAGTTACGTACACAGACAATACATTCATATTTTGTCGGGTTTTTTTTAAAGCCATATCTCCGTATTCAGTTGAATACACGTAATAAAACCTTTTGAATTATTTAATATATGTGAAATTTTATGAAATTATTCATAATTCTCAATCATTTGTACTTTAAACATGTATTATTTCATTTTTATTTTGGCTGTTTGGCCGGCCTTTGCTTCAAATTTGCGCGCGGTGGCACTATTTCAGTTACGTCGTCGACCGCCAAAATACCTCGACTGAAATAGGTGCCTTGCCCCTTGGTTAATAATCTACTATTATTTCTCGATTTAGTTTGGATTTCAAGAAACGAGGATTGATTATAATACTATTGGCAGGTACTGTCGGCAGAAAGGCGATGCTGCCAGCGAGCAGAACGACCGCTACACGTGGTTCTTCCTAAGGGCCAGCTTCTTGCCAAACTTCAGGAGCGAAGTTCTCAATCTATTGGGTATGTAAAGCATGAGGTGAAACGCTAGAATGTAGATGTTCTACATTAGTTCTACATTAGTTTAAAAACGTATCTCTTATATTTGAGAATGTCCCTTAGTTTGCTATTTCCGGAAATAACGCATACCCCCTAAATCGGTTTATTTCAACCTAAAACACTCTAAAAATAAACTTCATGCGATTTTCACGTACAATGTATGCAAATGACCAATATTTTTTTTTGTTTTGTTTTTTCCGTGTCTACCGCTTATACTACCGTAGGCAGTACAACATCATTACTTAGAGATAGAGATAGAGATAGAGATAGAGATGCATTTATTGTCAGAAACTGTGTACAAGTAGGTCTTATATATAACAAAAAGGTCCAACAGTTTGCCCGTTCCGGGCTTACTTATTTTAAAAGGGACAACTACTATATACCAATTCCCAAAACATAGACAAGTCTGTAAACTTTCAACTGGTTCCCGTGAACAAACCTACTGTATCTGTGCTTTTACCTGCAGCACATATGCTTTTGTTCAGGTTTTAAGCAAGACGAGATCCCGTCAAAGTTCAAAAGCGGAAGCCTCGGCGAGTCGCAGGATCACGCTACTGGGCTCAGTCGGGTAAGTACAATATCTAGGTTAGACTAATCGTAAGTGACCCTTTTTTCAGTGGAATAGGTAAGGCCTGCTTATAGTAAGTTGAGTGTGTTAGTAGCGCCGTTGACAAAATAGGCTACTTGACCCTTTTCTGAAGTGGGTCTTATATTATTAATTGATGACATATATCCATATTTTATAATGCACTGGAAAACTGCAAACGATATTTTTAAAGTTTACTTTTACGTAATCCGCCGAAAACGATGTCAGCCATTGTAGTCCATAGATTATCTGTGGTATGACGTCACTATGCAGGAAAAGAACATTAGTCAAAGTCAAATTGTTATTGACATATAAATTGTTCCGTTATTCGTTGTCAGTCAATGTCACAGCAGTGGTTTCGTAACGAACTTCACTCGTATAAGATTCAACATGAAGTTAGCTTCGGCAAGTATAATGACGTCACTAGATGGCCGACAACGTTTTCAGAGTTCAAAATTTAAAAATATGAATACAATTTTTTATTTGAAAATACGTAGCCGTCGTACACTTTTAATACCCGTTATCAACCAAAAGGTTCTTAAGTTAAATACTAAAGACAATAATCAGTTAGTGTGCCAATTTGGTATAAGTCCGGTACCGGTAGCCTATTAATTGCAATTTAAACTTTATTCCATCATTTTTTTTTTTTTTCTCTTTATTGGTTCACCAACAATTGTATACACTATGCTTAGCGTAGATACAAACATTTTCATTAGGTACTATTTCTAAGCGTAACAATTACTTAAAGGTAAACACAGCATGCGTGAAATAAAAAACACTATAACATATACCGTTTCGAGTGTAACAATAGACAATAAAAAAAAAACAAAAAAAACAGTGGGTAGTTAGCACTATTTTGACTATAAATTTTCGGCTAAATAGGAGCGGACAGATTTTTTGAATTGCTGTACTGAGTCAAAGTGTATATCCATTACATGGCTACAGCTATTCACTACCTTGCATAACCTTGGGACTGGTGAGTTGCTGCCGTGGACAGTTCGTCGTTCATCATAATAATAATAAGTTTTAAAATTGGAAACCAGAAGCTCCACACTTACTTCTTCATGTTTTGTTACTTCTTTCGACGCAGTTGTTATCTATTTGTAGAATAACCAGTTTGTTTTGTGTGTCGCTTGATAGCGTTTTTATGCCGCTTGGAAAACCTCTAATTTCGTTACGCCCTAATAATAATGAAAACTGATATAAATCATTTAATTTTACCATGTCTATAATTTCTCTTTTTTCTAATACGACCCTACAAACTAATGCCATTCTCATTCTAAACAGACATTCAAATAAAGCTAATGTTGTTAATTTCGTCATAGTGACTATTCCGTCTAATGATTGCCAGCGTTGATTATAAACACAGTACGCAGCTACCGACTGGGGCGATGAACTCACGATAGCCTGCTGTTTATCAGCAGAATCCCTCATGTCAAGTCAGGCCCTATGACGGAATTAGCCACATTGACCTTATAAACACTGACTACAGATGTAGTGCATAATGACTTTCCTTTTTTATGTTCTCTGAAACGCTCGTTTGTCATGCTACTTTAATAGGCCTCGGTACTCTTAGTACTGACACTAACTGAAATGTCTGAAATAGGATACGTTCGGCTTTTCCGTGAAAATAAAAAGGAGAATTATTAAGCAAGTCTGTACATGGGTTAATCAACTGTTTCTTGTCACTAATTGCCATGGTAACGGCACAGCGTAGGGATGTATTCCATACAGTGAGGTAACTTCATACACGGCCAGCGGCTCGGCTCGGTGGTCGTGCTGAGGCTCAGGGTTGTCAAAAACTATGCGAAAGATATTACAGTCTGATTGGCCAACTAATTTCCATGTTACACCCCTTAAAATAGACCGCCGAATTTCTATGAAAATTCGGCATTTCCTCCCCGCCTCCTTCCCCGCGCGCCCCCCATCGATGACCCAGAGATCGGTAGAGTTAACCCACTGTATAGAATACATCCTTACGCTGTGGTAACGGTCTCCTGGGTCACTTTCAAAATCACGGTTTTATGACAATAAAATTCACATGACATGTGTTTTTTTGGTAGTTATATTCCCTTTCTATGATGGTCAGTAGAACATACTACAGCGTTTCTTCTAACAAACTGTGCTGCATTTGTCCCCTGAGTGACGGGACAGAATAACAACAAGAACTATAGTTGATTCACCCACATAAGATTTACTTTAGGGATTATCTTCTCACTAAGTGCATTAACTATACAATAATCAGGCAGTAATAAACCTGCTGTACCGTAAATAATACTGTTCTTATTTCTTTTTTCTGTGCACATTTAGGTGACCCATTTGTTTTCAAAGTGGTCCCCTCCATTTTTTTAACATGGGTGTTTTTTATGTGATTTCCACTCAGAATCGCGAGCTCTTTCTATTCTAATATAATTTTTAAGAAAAAAAAACCGACTTCATTTGGTTCCCGGTAAAAGTGAAATTTTGAATTTGTTTGAGTTAGCCAGTTTACTTCCAAATATGCAATACACCGCACGAGTACGATTGAAAATTGAGGAGCTTTCTTAATGTCCCAGGTCTTCCATCATTACATGTGAAGTATAATCAAACGGAACTCCCTTGTATAATAAAACATACAAAATAACAATGTGTTAAATTGGATGACAGACTGTAAATTATCGAGCAGTTTCAATATGCCATCCCTGATTATCAACATCAGGTCCACTCCAGCAAAATGATGGCCACAGTAAGAAAATGCCTAAGCTAATTATGAACACCCTCTAATCACAAAGAACGTGCCGTTCAAATTTGAGCAGTTCTCTGAATTCTTCAAGAACTCCATCATCAGAATAGAAATCAAATCAAAAAGATGAATGTCACAACTAGGATAATAAGTAGAGCTAGGTTTATCGACCAGTTCCACTTTGCCATCCCTGGTCTTCATCATCAGGTCCACTTCATCAAAATGCTGGCTCCCCCAAAACAATGTTTTAGTTACTTAAGGAAACCCTCAAATCAGAATGCATGTGCCGTTAAAATTTGAGGAGTTCTTTCAATCCCTCATGAATTCCATCATCAAAATAGAACTTTAATCAAATAGGACTATCTTGAAGGTATTTCTGTACAAAGAAAATATGAATGTCTCAAATCGGATGATAGAGCTGGAAATTACCAAGCAGTTCCACTTTGTCATCCCTGGTGTTCATCATCAGGTCCACTCCACCAAATTGATGATGTTCGTAAAGAAATACTCGAGTGTCTTAAGAAACTACCCAAATCATCATGCATGTGCCTTTCAAATTTGAGGAGTTCCCTCAGTTCCTCATGGATCCCATCATCAGAAATTGATTTTGAAAAAAAACGGGACAAACCTGGAACCATCTATTTTCAGACAAAAAAATCTTTTTTTTAATCGGATGATAGTCCTGGGAATTACCAAGCAGTTCCACTTTGCCATCCCTGGTCTCCATTATCAGATCCACTCCACCAAATTGATGATTTTCGTAAAGAAATGATCGAGTTTCTTAAGAAATCACCCAAATCAGCATGCATGTGCCTTTCAAATTTGAGGAGTTCCCTCAGTTCCTCATGGATCCCATCATCAGAAATCGATTTTTAAAAAAACGGGACCAATCTGGAACCATCTACTTTCAGAAAACAAAAAAAAAATTTAAATCGGTTCAGTAATGACGGAGTTCTGAGGTAACATACATTAAAAAAAAAAAAAAAATTCAGACGAATTGAGAACCTCCTCCTTTAGAAATATTGAAGTCGGTTGAAAAGGAAAAAATGTCCCGAAATTTTCATACATTTTCCAAACTTTCTATTCCGTACAGTCTGTGAAAAAATGGTAACCGAATCGCGAGGTCTTTCTCCTATTAGATTGAAAGAGCCGCGATTCTGTGTAGAAATCACGTCAAAATTTCCAAATTAAAAAAAAAAAGAGGGCGGGACATAAATGGCCCAGGTAAACAACACTATAATTGGTACTCTAATGAAATGACTTATTTGCTTCAAATGTGTTTTAAAAGTTGTTACAACGTCATTATGATTCACACATTTTACCAGCATCTGGCATGCAAACATGTATACAAATACACTTTTACTCGTAAATATACGAGCTCAAAGTAAAAGTCAAAATAGTTCAATAAACATTATGCTATACCTACCTATCATTGAAATAGTATATCATTACTTTCATAGAAGATATAGTATTGTTTGCCCTACTCAACATGTTTAATCGTGCATTTCTGAAGAAAGCTGATCGTAGATGGTGATTTAGTTTCAAGTATTAAAGTTTTCGAATTTGATTTTAAATTCTATTTGAATAGCGTTAATATCTAAAATGATTACACCGCCATCTACCATTGACTTCCTCCATCTAATAACGCAGTAACTCCTCTCCTCTGCCACTGTAAACTGAACCTTGCACGGGTGTACATAAGATCTGTTTTAACACGCGCTCGCAGGGCGAGTCCACGGAGACCGACGCGGAACTGTCCACTGACACCAGCACTGATCTTTCGGTGAGTGAAGGCGGTGATGTACGTAGCTCAACGATTGTCGACCTTAAGTATATGTGGTATATGGTTCTAAATTAAATGATTATAGTTGAGTGAAATAAATGAACTCGCTGGATCCGGTCTTAAGAAATACATTTGAATAGGTTAGGTTGTTTTAATATAGCTGAATCCTTGGGTTTCATAATAAGGCGAATATCACAAGTATCACAATGATGCCAATCCGCACGACGCGTAGACGTGTGAGCGGGACAGCGTTATTAACTTCCTGCCGCCCACCGTACAACAAAAATTGCCAGTGGTTTTGGAATCTATTGTATAGGAAATATAATTCATTTTCAATTGTTTTAAAATCAAACAAAACAAAGGAAATGCAATTCTATTCCAATTGAACAGGGTTTAAATTTCATTGAACTGGAGACCTTTTTATAGGTCTCTGGGCGGCTAGAGGATATAATACCGCTCGTATCTTATGTGAAGACCGCCTTAGATACTTAGCTTGACCGTTAAAATGGTGTTTTATACGTATTCTATATTAGAAAAAAATATATATATATCGCGGATCGATCACATAATTTTTAACCCGTCTACATAGCATTTCGTTGAGCTATGAACATTAAATGTCATCTAAATTCTTAATCAGTGCTTACTTAACACTACTTCTTAAATGATTCTAAAACAAAGTAATTAACGCATGCAAGCATACTGAAATGAACCTTAGATATTTAGTTTTAAGTGTCATATTGGAGTGTTTTCTCGTTGCAGGATGCACATACATTGATCGAGAGGAAGCTTGCTAATTTGGATCTCGAACCTACGGCACAAAATGTCGTCATTCCTAACGGAGAAGGTGAATATATTATTTTGTTTTTTATTTGTTGTCATAGTATAATTTACCATTCAGTCGAAAAAAATACGCCATAAGAGTACAGGTAACTTAATAGGCTGGGCTATTGGCACTTAACTACATAAATATCACGTTCCAAACAAGACTGTATGAAAAAGTACCGCAACTGCGGTACTTTTATGGCCTCAATTGTTTTCACCCATGGGTACCCAGTTCTTTTATTCTAAATCTATGGAGCTCCCGATATTTCGGCACTGTTGCAAGCGCCATTTTCAAAGTCAACTCATCAACTAAACCTAAGTCCACAGATCGACGGTTTAGATTGAGAAGTCAGTATGCCAGTGCCGTTCTTATCGATAGTATAGTTATTAGAAAATAAAGCCCACGTTACACTATCATATCTATAATCAAAGATATAGGATAGTGTAATACGGGCCAAACAGACAGACTTGACTTTTTTCAAAGATATAATTTATAATGGAAGTCAATACAATGGCGTAACGTGTGTGTGTGTAAACACCACTGCCAAAGTATTTCTGATCGGCTTGATCCCTTGGCGCTGCGTAGAGATGTGGCCTCACTCTGCATTTTCTATCGCATGTATTATGGGGAGTGTTCCGAGGAATTGTTCGGATTAATCCCTGCCGCTTCTTTCCGCCATCGCCCTACGCGACAATATTTCCACTCTCACCATTTAGATGGTTGGCAGTCCTCAACTGTGCGCTTTTCCCGAAACTTCCTGCCTCGCACAGCTAAACTGTGGAACGAACTGTCGCCAGCGGTGTTTCCGGACCGATACGACCTTCAAACCTTCAAGAAAAGAGTGTAGATACTCCCACCTTAAAGGCCGGCAACGCACTTGCGACACCTCTGGTGTTGCGGGTGTCCATGGACGACGTTAATCGCTTACCATCAGGCGATTCGTTTGCTCGTTTGCCCCCTATAGCATAAAAAAAAAAACCTAGCGTATCAAAAGTTAGCATCTCACAATTTTAAGAGTTCTAGTAGCTTGCCGAAGAGTTCTAGTCTGTTAATTACAGATAATGACATTATGAGTCTCATTAAGATCGTACGTATGATTGTTGTCAGATTCTACGAGCCTGATCTGCCGCGCGCTGGTGTGCGGGAACCTCGAAGAAGCCGTGGAGCTGTGTTTAGAAGCCAAGAGGGTGGCTGATGCCCTCATCATCGCCTCTTTAGGTAAATATTTATGCAAAATTGTTCAAGGTTCAACGGCCCTAGCCTAGTTGGTAGTGACCCTACGAAGCTGGAGGTCCCGGTTTCGAATCCTGATAAAGGCATTTGTTTGTGTGTTTATCGCGAATATTTGTTCCTGATTTATTAGTTCCTGAGTTATTGATCTATATCGTCGCCTAGTATCAATAGTACAAGCTTTGCTTGGTTTGGGACTAGTCGATCAGTGTGAGATTGTCCCCAAATATGTGTTTATGATGTACTTATCTATTTTATAATTTATTTATAATGTATACATGTTTTACCCAAATTAGAATCCCATCAACTTTTTTTCTGTGAATAAGGCATCTTACATTTTAATATCATTGTATTTTTATTTATATAAGAACTGATTGGAAATGAATATTCATTAAAAAGATAGACCAGATAATGCACAACCAAATTTTATCGTGTCCACACTTTATATTCCCTTACACAGGCAGTCAAGAGCTCCTGTACAAAGTTCAGAAATACCACCTGGCGCACTCAGGACGCGACCCGGTGGCCCTGGTTGCCGGTAGTTTGCTCAACGGCCGCTGGGAGGCGCTAGTGTCTTCATCGGCGCCGTCTTCTTGGAGAGATGTGTTGGCTGCCTGCGTGACGCATACTGACGGGGCAGAGCTTCAACATTATTGTGGTGAGTGGTGCACTATACAGGGTGGAAATAGATTTTGGGTCAGTGAGGGCAGCTACCAGATCCCGTGTTACTAGGTGAAAATGGTCTTAGGAGACCTTCCTTCGATTTCAAATGAATGAAGATTGGCGTTTACAGATTTCGGAAAAAAACATACAGGTTGCGAGAAAATGGTCACTTTTGACAAACTTTTTTTTTTATGCCAATCGATTCCATTCCTATCCAAGATCAAAAGCTTGTATGGGACCAAAAAAATATTTCCGACTAGAAAAGCCATAAATCGAGAAAAACTTTCCCCGTCCAATTTGTATGAAAAAAAAATTACGTGTATTTTTTTGTGTCAATCGATTCCATTTATATCCAGTATCAATAGTTTCCATGGGGTCAACTTTCGGTAATGTACAAAAAAGCCAGAAATTAAACAAAACTGTTTTCATACATTTACTATGGAGAAAAAGTGAACTTTATTATTTTTTTTCTGTCACGCTAATCGTCACGATAGTACTGTAGTGTTTTCATACAGTCATTCTGCACATGAGGACGAATTAGGGTGACAGATGAATGAGAATAAAGTTTCGTCGTATCGTAAGGATGACTACCGATGAAGCTGTACTAAAATCTAAACTAACTGGAGTCACAATATATCTCTCTTAGGCTGGATTTGACCAAACTTTTTTGTAACCAAGAGTAAGCGTTACTCTTGGTTACAAATGTCAAAATCCCATAGTAATTTGAGGTTACTATCTGAGAGTAAGCGTTATTCTCGGAATAAAAATTTGGTAAAACGCAGCCTTAGTCTTGTCAAGCACGAAAGACATGGCATGGCAAAGATGTGGGTTCACTAACTACATAGTATAGCAGGTACTGTTCTGAAGACCTTGACTAAAAACCGAAATGAGGGAAAGCCACAAGCCATATATATGGTCGAATATTTTAAATAGGCCATCCTGGCACAGAAATTACGCATCAGGACGAGTACTATTACTGCTTACAGAGTGGAGGACACAGTTTTTTTTTTGTAGTCTTTCTGTCCCACTATTTTCTTTTGATATGGTTTGTTGTAGAACCACATATTGTAAATATTTTTACACCTTATGTAATTTGTTTTGAAAAATAAGTCCCGCCGAGTTTCTTGCCGGTAATAATCTTCTCGGGTTGTGGGGCAGGGTTAGAACCGGTAGTAGCGTTTTTTGACGTTCATAAGTGCATTGTAATGAGCCTAAATTGAAAAAATAAAGATATTGAAATCAAACCCTTTAGAACGGATTAATCGCGTTTATTAACACCATGACCCTACGTTTCGAGCCGTTTACAGCACTCGTTTTCACAGGGTTAAGATGATGAGTGAGATAATGCGAATTCTCCCCGTCAGGTTTAATTTCAATGAATAACAATCGCGGTAACAGAAGACGATAAAATAAAGATATTTATAATTTATTTATGAAACTTGTTCAACTTAATTTAGCGAAAAAAACGTTAAACTTGGAATGTTTTTCTTCTCGCAGAGATGCTCGGCGATCGCCTCTCAAAGGAGACCGACCCAGCATTGGCCGAGGCGGCGACAGTGTGCTATCTAGTGGGAGCCAGCGCTGACGCGTTGATGGCGCGCTGGGTGGCGCGGCGGAGGGACGGCGGCGCGCAAGCCCTGGCCAAGCTTACCGAGCTAGCGCTGCTCATGCGACGAGCTGCGGCCGCTAGAGGGAGAGACACACAGGTAGGACGCGAGTTAGAGTGGGAGCCAGCGCTGACGCGTTGATGGCGCGCTGGGTGGCGCGGCGGAGGGACGGCGGCGCGCAAGCCCTGGCCAAGCTTACCGAGCTAGCGCTGCTCATGCGACGAGCTGCGGCCGCTAGAGGGAGAGACACACAGGTAGGACGCGAGTTAGAGTGGGAGCCAGCGCTGACGCGTTGATGGCGCGCTGGGTGGCGCGGCGGAGGGACGGCGGCGCGCAAGCCCTGGCCAAGCTTACCGAGCTAGCGCTGCTCATGCGACGAGCTGCGGCCGCTAGAGGGAGAGACACACAGGTAGGACGCGAGTTAGAGTGGGAGCCAGCGCTGACGCGTTGATGGCGCGCTGGGTGGCGCGGCGGAGGGACGGCGGCGCGCAAGCCCTGGCCAAGCTTACCGAGCTAGCGCTGCTCATGCGACGAGCTGCGGCCGCTAGAGGGAGAGACACACAGGTAGGACGCGAGTTAGAGTGGGAGCCAGCGCTGACGCGTTGATGGCGCGCTGGGTGGCGCGGCGGAGGGACGGCGGCGCGCAAGCCCTGGCCAAGCTTACCGAGCTAGCGCTGCTCATGCGACGAGCTGCGGCCGCTAGAGGGAGAGACACACAGGTAGGACGCGAGTTAGAGTGGGAGCCAGCGCTGACGCGTTGATGGCGCGCTGGGTGGCGCGGCGGAGGGACGGCGGCGCGCAAGCCCTGGCCAAGCTTACCGAGCTAGCGCTGCTCATGCGACGAGCTGCGGCCGCTAGAGGGAGAGACACACAGGTAGGACGCGAGTTAGAGTGGGAGCCAGCGCTGACGCGTTGATGGCGCGCTGGGTGGCGCGGCGGAGGGACGGCGGCGCGCAAGCCCTGGCCAAGCTTACCGAGCTAGCGCTGCTCATGCGACGAGCTGCGGCCGCTAGAGGGAGAGACACACAGGTAGGACGCGAGTTAGAGTGGGAGCCAGTGCTGACGCGTTGATGGCGCGCTGGGTGGCGCGGCGGAGGGACGGCGGCGCGCAAGCCCTGGCCAAGCTTACCGAGCTAGCGCTGCTCATGCGACGAGCTGCGGCCGCTAGAGGGAGAGACACACAGGTAGGACGCGAGTTAGAGTGGGAGCCAGCGCTGACGCGTTGATGGCGCGCTGGGTGGCGCGGCGGAGGGACGGCGGCGCGCAAGCCCTGGCCAAGCTTACCGAGCTAGCGCTGCTCATGCGACGAGCTGCGGCCGCTAGAGGGAGAGACACACAGGTAGGACGCGAGTTAGAGTGGGAGCCAGCGCTGACGCGTTGATGGCGCGCTGGGTGGCGCGGCGGAGGGACGGCGGCGCGCAAGCCCTGGCCAAGCTTACCGAGCTAGCGCTGCTCATGCGACGAGCTGCGGCCGCTAGAGGGAGAGACACACAGGTAGGACGCGAGTTAGAGTGGGAGCCAGCGCTGACGCGTTGATGGCGCGCTGGGTGGCGCGGCGGAGGGACGGCGGCGCGCAAGCCCTGGCCAAGCTTACCGAGCTAGCGCTGCTCATGCGACGAGCTGCGGCCGCTAGAGGGAGAGACACACAGGTAGGACGCGAGTTAGAGTGGGAGCCAGCGCTGACGCGTTGATGGCGCGCTGGGTGGCGCGGCGGAGGGACGGCGGCGCGCAAGCCCTGGCCAAGCTTACCGAGCTAGCGCTGCTCATGCGACGAGCTGCGGCCGCTAGAGGGAGAGACACACAGGTAGGACGCGAGTTAGAGTGGGAGCCAGCGCTGACGCGTTGATGGCGCGCTGGGTGGCGCGGCGGAGGGACGGCGGCGCGCAAGCCCTGGCCAAGCTTACCGAGCTAGCGCTGCTCATGCGACGAGCTGCGGCCGCTAGAGGGAGAGACACACAGGTAGGACGCGAGTTAGAGTGGGAGCCAGCGCTGACGCGTTGATGGCGCGCTGGGTGGCGCGGCGGAGGGACGGCGGCGCGCAAGCCCTGGCCAAGCTTACCGAGCTAGCGCTGCTCATGCGACGAGCTGCGGCCGCTAGAGGGAGAGACACACAGGTAGGACGCGAGTTAGAGTGGGAGCCAGCGCTGACGCGTTGATGGCGCGCTGGGTGGCGCGGCGGAGGGACGGCGGCGCGCAAGCCCTGGCCAAGCTTACCGAGCTAGCGCTGCTCATGCGACGAGCTGCGGCCGCTAGAGGGAGAGACACACAGGTAGGACGCGAGTTAGAGTGGGAGCCAGCGCTGACGCGTTGATGGCGCGCTGGGTGGCGCGGCGGAGGGACGGCGGCGCGCAAGCCCTGGCCAAGCTTACCGAGCTAGCGCTGCTCATGCGACGAGCTGCGGCCGCTAGAGGGAGAGACACACAGGTAGGACGCGAGTTAGAGTGGGAGCCAGCGCTGACGCGTTGATGGCGCGCTGGGTGGCGCGGCGGAGGGACGGCGGCGCGCAAGCCCTGGCCAAGCTTACCGAGCTAGCGCTGCTCATGCGACGAGCTGCGGCCGCTAGAGGGAGAGACACACAGGTAGGACGCGAGTTAGAGTGGGAGCCAGCGCTGACGCGTTGATGGCGCGCTGGGTGGCGCGGCGGAGGGACGGCGGCGCGCAAGCCCTGGCCAAGCTTACCGAGCTAGCGCTGCTCATGCGACGAGCTGCGGCCGCTAGAGGGAGAGACACACAGGTAGGACGCGAGTTAGAGTGGGAGCCAGCGCTGACGCGTTGATGGCGCGCTGGGTGGCGCGGCGGAGGGACGGCGGCGCGCAAGCCCTGGCCAAGCTTACCGAGCTAGCGCTGCTCATGCGACGAGCTGCGGCCGCTAGAGGGAGAGACACACAGGTAGGACGCGAGTTAGAGTGGGAGCCAGCGCTGACGCGTTGATGGCGCGCTGGGTGGCGCGGCGGAGGGACGGCGGCGCGCAAGCCCTGGCCAAGCTTACCGAGCTAGCGCTGCTCATGCGACGAGCTGCGGCCGCTAGAGGGAGAGACACACAGGTAGGACGCGAGTTAGAGTGGGAGCCAGCGCTGACGCGTTGATGGCGCGCTGGGTGGCGCGGCGGAGGGACGGCGGCGCGCAAGCCCTGGCCAAGCTTACCGAGCTAGCGCTGCTCATGCGACGAGCTGCGGCCGCTAGAGGGAGAGACACACAGGTAGGACGCGAGTTAGAGTGGGAGCCAGCGCTGACGCGTTGATGGCGCGCTGGGTGGCGCGGCGGAGGGACGGCGGCGCGCAAGCCCTGGCCAAGCTTACCGAGCTAGCGCTGCTCATGCGACGAGCTGCGGCCGCTAGAGGGAGAGACACACAGGTAGGACGCGAGTTAGAGTGGGAGCCAGCGCTGACGCGTTGATGGCGCGCTGGGTGGCGCGGCGGAGGGACGGCGGCGCGCAAGCCCTGGCCAAGCTTACCGAGCTAGCGCTGCTCATGCGACGAGCTGCGGCCGCTAGAGGGAGAGACACACAGGTAGGACGCGAGTTAGAGTGGGAGCCAGCGCTGACGCGTTGATGGCGCGCTGGGTGGCGCGGCGGAGGGACGGCGGCGCGCAAGCCCTGGCCAAGCTTACCGAGCTAGCGCTGCTCATGCGACGAGCTGCGGCCGCTAGAGGGAGAGACACACAGGTAGGACGCGAGTTAGAGTGGGAGCCAGCGCTGACGCGTTGATGGCGCGCTGGGTGGCGCGGCGGAGGGACGGCGGCGCGCAAGCCCTGGCCAAGCTTACCGAGCTAGCGCTGCTCATGCGACGAGCTGCGGCCGCTAGAGGGAGAGACACACAGGTAGGACGCGAGTTAGAGTGGGAGCCAGCGCTGACGCGTTGATGGCGCGCTGGGTGGCGCGGCGGAGGGACGGCGGCGCGCAAGCCCTGGCCAAGCTTACCGAGCTAGCGCTGCTCATGCGACGAGCTGCGGCCGCTAGAGGGAGAGACACACAGGTAGGACGCGAGTTAGAGTGGGAGCCAGCGCTGACGCGTTGATGGCGCGCTGGGTGGCGCGGCGGAGGGACGGCGGCGCGCAAGCCCTGGCCAAGCTTACCGAGCTAGCGCTGCTCATGCGACGAGCTGCGGCCGCTAGAGGGAGAGACACACAGGTAGGACGCGAGTTAGAGTGGGAGCCAGCGCTGACGCGTTGATGGCGCGCTGGGTGGCGCGGCGGAGGGACGGCGGCGCGCAAGCCCTGGCCAAGCTTACCGAGCTAGCGCTGCTCATGCGACGAGCTGCGGCCGCTAGAGGGAGAGACACACAGGTAGGACGCGAGTTAGAGTGGGAGCCAGCGCTGACGCGTTGATGGCGCGCTGGGTGGCGCGGCGGAGGGACGGCGGCGCGCAAGCCCTGGCCAAGCTTACCGAGCTAGCGCTGCTCATGCGACGAGCTGCGGCCGCTAGAGGGAGAGACACACAGGTAGGACGCGAGTTAGAGTGGGAGCCAGCGCTGACGCGTTGATGGCGCGCTGGGTGGCGCGGCGGAGGGACGGCGGCGCGCAAGCCCTGGCCAAGCTTACCGAGCTAGCGCTGCTCATGCGACGAGCTGCGGCCGCTAGAGGGAGAGACACACAGGTAGGACGCGAGTTAGAGTGGGAGCCAGCGCTGACGCGTTGATGGCGCGCTGGGTGGCGCGGCGGAGGGACGGCGGCGCGCAAGCCCTGGCCAAGCTTACCGAGCTAGCGCTGCTCATGCGACGAGCTGCGGCCGCTAGAGGGAGAGACACACAGGTAGGACGCGAGTTAGAGTGGGAGCCAGCGCTGACGCGTTGATGGCGCGCTGGGTGGCGCGGCGGAGGGACGGCGGCGCGCAAGCCCTGGCCAAGCTTACCGAGCTAGCGCTGCTCATGCGACGAGCTGCGGCCGCTAGAGGGAGAGACACACAGGTAGGACGCGAGTTAGAGTGGGAGCCAGCGCTGACGCGTTGATGGCGCGCTGGGTGGCGCGGCGGAGGGACGGCGGCGCGCAAGCCCTGGCCAAGCTTACCGAGCTAGCGCTGCTCATGCGACGAGCTGCGGCCGCTAGAGGGAGAGACACACAGGTAGGACGCGAGTTAGAGTGGGAGCCAGCGCTGACGCGTTGATGGCGCGCTGGGTGGCGCGGCGGAGGGACGGCGGCGCGCAAGCCCTGGCCAAGCTTACCGAGCTAGCGCTGCTCATGCGACGAGCTGCGGCCGCTAGAGGGAGAGACACACAGGTAGGACGCGAGTTAGAGTGGGAGCCAGCGCTGACGCGTTGATGGCGCGCTGGGTGGCGCGGCGGAGGGACGGCGGCGCGCAAGCCCTGGCCAAGCTTACCGAGCTAGCGCTGCTCATGCGACGAGCTGCGGCCGCTAGAGGGAGAGACACACAGGTAGGACGCGAGTTAGAGTGGGAGCCAGCGCTGACGCGTTGATGGCGCGCTGGGTGGCGCGGCGGAGGGACGGCGGCGCGCAAGCCCTGGCCAAGCTTACCGAGCTAGCGCTGCTCATGCGACGAGCTGCGGCCGCTAGAGGGAGAGACACACAGGTAGGACGCGAGTTAGAGTGGGAGCCAGCGCTGACGCGTTGATGGCGCGCTGGGTGGCGCGGCGGAGGGACGGCGGCGCGCAAGCCCTGGCCAAGCTTACCGAGCTAGCGCTGCTCATGCGACGAGCTGCGGCCGCTAGAGGGAGAGACACACAGGTAGGACGCGAGTTAGAGTGGGAGCCAGCGCTGACGCGTTGATGGCGCGCTGGGTGGCGCGGCGGAGGGACGGCGGCGCGCAAGCCCTGGCCAAGCTTACCGAGCTAGCGCTGCTCATGCGACGAGCTGCGGCCGCTAGAGGGAGAGACACACAGGTAGGACGCGAGTTAGAGTGGGAGCCAGCGCTGACGCGTTGATGGCGCGCTGGGTGGCGCGGCGGAGGGACGGCGGCGCGCAAGCCCTGGCCAAGCTTACCGAGCTAGCGCTGCTCATGCGACGAGCTGCGGCCGCTAGAGGGAGAGACACACAGGTAGGACGCGAGTTAGAGTGGGAGCCAGCGCTGACGCGTTGATGGCGCGCTGGGTGGCGCGGCGGAGGGACGGCGGCGCGCAAGCCCTGGCCAAGCTTACCGAGCTAGCGCTGCTCATGCGACGAGCTGCGGCCGCTAGAGGGAGAGACACACAGGTAGGACGCGAGTTAGAGTGGGAGCCAGCGCTGACGCGTTGATGGCGCGCTGGGTGGCGCGGCGGAGGGACGGCGGCGCGCAAGCCCTGGCCAAGCTTACCGAGCTAGCGCTGCTCATGCGACGAGCTGCGGCCGCTAGAGGGAGAGACACACAGGTAGGACGCGAGTTAGAGTGGGAGCCAGCGCTGACGCGTTGATGGCGCGCTGGGTGGCGCGGCGGAGGGACGGCGGCGCGCAAGCCCTGGCCAAGCTTACCGAGCTAGCGCTGCTCATGCGACGAGCTGCGGCCGCTAGAGGGAGAGACACACAGGTAGGACGCGAGTTAGAGTGGGAGCCAGCGCTGACGCGTTGATGGCGCGCTGGGTGGCGCGGCGGAGGGACGGCGGCGCGCAAGCCCTGGCCAAGCTTACCGAGCTAGCGCTGCTCATGCGACGAGCTGCGGCCGCTAGAGGGAGAGACACACAGGTAGGACGCGAGTTAGAGTGGGAGCCAGCGCTGACGCGTTGATGGCGCGCTGGGTGGCGCGGCGGAGGGACGGCGGCGCGCAAGCCCTGGCCAAGCTTACCGAGCTAGCGCTGCTCATGCGACGAGCTGCGGCCGCTAGAGGGAGAGACACACAGGTAGGACGCGAGTTAGAGTGGGAGCCAGCGCTGACGCGTTGATGGCGCGCTGGGTGGCGCGGCGGAGGGACGGCGGCGCGCAAGCCCTGGCCAAGCTTACCGAGCTAGCGCTGCTCATGCGACGAGCTGCGGCCGCTAGAGGGAGAGACACACAGGTAGGACGCGAGTTAGAGTGGGAGCCAGCGCTGACGCGTTGATGGCGCGCTGGGTGGCGCGGCGGAGGGACGGCGGCGCGCAAGCCCTGGCCAAGCTTACCGAGCTAGCGCTGCTCATGCGACGAGCTGCGGCCGCTAGAGGGAGAGACACACAGGTAGGACGCGAGTTAGAGTGGGAGCCAGCGCTGACGCGTTGATGGCGCGCTGGGTGGCGCGGCGGAGGGACGGCGGCGCGCAAGCCCTGGCCAAGCTTACCGAGCTAGCGCTGCTCATGCGACGAGCTGCGGCCGCTAGAGGGAGAGACACACAGGTAGGACGCGAGTTAGAGTGGGAGCCAGCGCTGACGCGTTGATGGCGCGCTGGGTGGCGCGGCGGAGGGACGGCGGCGCGCAAGCCCTGGCCAAGCTTACCGAGCTAGCGCTGCTCATGCGACGAGCTGCGGCCGCTAGAGGGAGAGACACACAGGTAGGACGCGAGTTAGAGTGGGAGCCAGCGCTGACGCGTTGATGGCGCGCTGGGTGGCGCGGCGGAGGGACGGCGGCGCGCAAGCCCTGGCCAAGCTTACCGAGCTAGCGCTGCTCATGCGACGAGCTGCGGCCGCTAGAGGGAGAGACACACAGGTAGGACGCGAGTTAGAGTGGGAGCCAGCGCTGACGCGTTGATGGCGCGCTGGGTGGCGCGGCGGAGGGACGGCGGCGCGCAAGCCCTGGCCAAGCTTACCGAGCTAGCGCTGCTCATGCGACGAGCTGCGGCCGCTAGAGGGAGAGACACACAGGTAGGACGCGAGTTAGAGTGGGAGCCAGCGCTGACGCGTTGATGGCGCGCTGGGTGGCGCGGCGGAGGGACGGCGGCGCGCAAGCCCTGGCCAAGCTTACCGAGCTAGCGCTGCTCATGCGACGAGCTGCGGCCGCTAGAGGGAGAGACACACAGGTAGGACGCGAGTTAGAGTGGGAGCCAGCGCTGACGCGTTGATGGCGCGCTGGGTGGCGCGGCGGAGGGACGGCGGCGCGCAAGCCCTGGCCAAGCTTACCGAGCTAGCGCTGCTCATGCGACGAGCTGCGGCCGCTAGAGGGAGAGACACACAGGTAGGACGCGAGTTAGAGTGGGAGCCAGCGCTGACGCGTTGATGGCGCGCTGGGTGGCGCGGCGGAGGGACGGCGGCGCGCAAGCCCTGGCCAAGCTTACCGAGCTAGCGCTGCTCATGCGACGAGCTGCGGCCGCTAGAGGGAGAGACACACAGGTAGGACGCGAGTTAGAGTGGGAGCCAGCGCTGACGCGTTGATGGCGCGCTGGGTGGCGCGGCGGAGGGACGGCGGCGCGCAAGCCCTGGCCAAGCTTACCGAGCTAGCGCTGCTCATGCGACGAGCTGCGGCCGCTAGAGGGAGAGACACACAGGTAGGACGCGAGTTAGAGTGGGAGCCAGCGCTGACGCGTTGATGGCGCGCTGGGTGGCGCGGCGGAGGGACGGCGGCGCGCAAGCCCTGGCCAAGCTTACCGAGCTAACGCTGCTCATGCGACGAGCTGCGGCCGCTAGAGGGAGAGACACACAGGTAGGACGCGAGTTAGAGTGGGAGCCAGCGCTGACGCGTTGATGGCGCGCTGGGTGGCGCGGCGGAGGGACGGCGGCGCGCAAGCCCTGGCCAAGCTTACCGAGCTAGCGCTGCTCATGCGACGAGCTGCGGCCGCTAGAGGGAGAGACACACAGGTAGGACGCGAGTTAGAGTGGGAGCCAGCGCTGACGCGTTGATGGCGCGCTGGGTGGCGCGGCGGAGGGACGGCGGCGCGCAAGCCCTGGCCAAGCTTACCGAGCTAGCGCTGCTCATGCGACGAGCTGCGGCCGCTAGAGGGAGAGACACACAGGTAGGACGCGAGTTAGAGTGGGAGCCAGCGCTGACGCGTTGATGGCGCGCTGGGTGGCGCGGCGGAGGGACGGCGGCGCGCAAGCCCTGGCCAAGCTTACCGAGCTAGCGCTGCTCATGCGACGAGCTGCGGCCGCTAGAGGGAGAGACACACAGGTAGGACGCGAGTTAGAGTGGGAGCCAGCGCTGACGCGTTGATGGCGCGCTGGGTGGCGCGGCGGAGGGACGGCGGCGCGCAAGCCCTGGCCAAGCTTACCGAGCTAGCGCTGCTCATGCGACGAGCTGCGGCCGCTAGAGGGAGAGACACACAGGTAGGACGCGAGTTAGAGTGGGAGCCAGCGCTGACGCGTTGATGGCGCGCTGGGTGGCGCGGCGGAGGGACGGCGGCGCGCAAGCCCTGGCCAAGCTTACCGAGCTAGCGCTGCTCATGCGACGAGCTGCGGCCGCTAGAGGGAGAGACACACAGGTAGGACGCGAGTTAGAGTGGGAGCCAGCGCTGACGCGTTGATGGCGCGCTGGGTGGCGCGGCGGAGGGACGGCGGCGCGCAAGCCCTGGCCAAGCTTACCGAGCTAACGCTGCTCATGCGACGAGCTGCGGCCGCTAGAGGGAGAGACACACAGGTAGGACGCGAGTTAGAGTGGGAGCCAGCGCTGACGCGTTGATGGCGCGCTGGGTGGCGCGGCGGAGGGACGGCGGCGCGCAAGCCCTGGCCAAGCTTACCGAGCTAGCGCTGCTCATGCGACGAGCTGCGGCCGCTAGAGGGAGAGACACACAGGTAGGACGCGAGTTAGAGTGGGAGCCAGCGCTGACGCGTTGATGGCGCGCTGGGTGGCGCGGCGGAGGGACGGCGGCGCGCAAGCCCTGGCCAAGCTTACCGAGCTAGCGCTGCTCATGCGACGAGCTGCGGCCGCTAGAGGGAGAGACACACAGGTAGGACGCGAGTTAGAGTGGGAGCCAGCGCTGACGCGTTGATGGCGCGCTGGGTGGCGCGGCGGAGGGACGGCGGCGCGCAAGCCCTGGCCAAGCTTACCGAGCTAGCGCTAGCGCGCTCATGCGACGAGCTGCGGCCGCTAGAGGGAGAGACACACAGGTAGGACACGAGTTAGAGTGGGACAGCTGCCTACTTCAAGCAACACAGCGGGGAGTCGGCATACGCTTTCGCCGAAGTACAAGCCCAAACAGGCTGTGTTGTAACTAGTCTATATTGAAAAATTGATCGAAGTGTGCACAATTTGTTAGTGTAGTTGTATCATTTTCTGTGTTAGTTTCGTCATTACAAATATTTTTTTGTGTGTAATGTGAATGTGTCAGAAGTTTCCATCCCAAATGGACAGAATAATTTGTACGATATGCTGGAAAGCCGCCGCAGCCTCTAGAGGGAAAGACACATAGGAAAATAATATAGTTAATAACTAGAGTTGGTGGATTCCACGATAACGTCCCTTACAAAACGGTTTTGCCTTGATTGACAACTATTTCAGTAAAATCTGTTGTGTCGAGAAATATTATCAGACACAATAATTATCACTTTCTAAGCGTTTTCAGAGCACAAATGGAACTAGATTACGTACCGAGGCCTGTTTACCGGCCGAGGTCTGACACTATTTTCGTGCTCGACGCAGTCGGCAAGCGGCGCATTTTTTTAGCGTAGCGGCCTGCAATTGGCTACTTGCCGGCCGGAAGGCAGAAAATTATATTACAGCTAGAGGTGTATTTTAATTTTTGCTCTAGAACGGCGGCAAACTGGACGCAGTGTTGACTGAATACGCGGGTCGACTGGCGGCGCAGGGCTGCCTCCGAAGCGCCCTTAATAGTCTGGAAGGGGCGCCTCAAAGCGAGCTCCACGAGCGGCTGAACACAGCCCTGGAGCTCAATCCGCGTCGTCAGAGCCACGTAAGTCACTTCATTCATCCTCCACAGAAAAAAACGTGTTAATTCCTATCACCTAGGACCTATTGGCGCCTGGATATATAGTATGTATTGTATGGAATTATAGTTATAACTTATATACAATTAAGTAACAATAATTTCACGCGCCAATGATCCAAGCTGTTTTATTATAATGTTCACTCTCTGTATCATTCATTACTATGACGGTTTTTTTTTCTTCGTATGTGTGTCTGCGAATGTGTTAGCATTACACTTATTTAAACTTTCACGATTTTCACACATTATAAATTTACTAAAACGGGGCTTAATCGTGGGGCGTGGTCTTTCTCCGGGACCACGGGGGCAATGTCGCCCTTGAAACGTCGGAGGTTTGTTTTTAAAGTTTATACACGATTAAGCCCCGTTTTAGTAAATTTATAATGTGTTAGCATTAGTTTTCATTTTGAATATTTTGTGGTTACCTGTGAGATCTTGTAATTGGCTTCCTGTGTATATTTTGGTGTTTATAATAAATAAATAAATATTGTGGGACAATCTTACACAAATCAATTATGTTAAGTTAAGTTTATAGCTGTTGGTTCTCCTTAAATAAATAAATAAACTCTTAAATGCACTTATGATACAAAAAAGAGACAAATGACAATCAAGTTCCCTTCAAATGAAGACTGTCATACTGTCGTGAGTCTTCTATTTAAAATTAATTTGGTTGTCACTTGAGATGTTTTGAGATTAATATTGGTAATTTATGCATTTAAGGATTATAAGTGTAACGTGTGTCTAAATGCACCTATTAAAAAGTGTTTTTTTTCCGACTTTTGAAATTTTGATCAATCTTCTCCGCTCATATGCGGGAGATTTTGGCAGATTAAAAGAATGAAAAGCAGAGTTAATACCAACTAGGCTAGGAGGCCGTTTATAGTTATAGTTATAGTTTTTTATTTGCTAGAATCATGGTATATACATTGTTGTAGTTCACAGTATAATAATGGTTAATACAGATCAGCACAATTCACCATAAACTTGGCATGCAAAATTCAAAATTACCTAATATTTACACTAAAATACTCATTTACATTGTTTTAATCTGCCAAAAGTACAAGCTATAGTCGTAGATGTGCGCGCTTTACGATTATTTCCTTCTCCTAGATAGGTCCTGAAAACTAAACTAAAACAGCCCGGAACTACACGGAAATTTCGTAAAATGTATGTGTTGTGTATCCAGGCACAACAACAACAAGGCATGCCGCAGTTCGCGCGCGTGCGCACGACCAGCGGGCACGCCAGGCTCGGCCGGCTGGTCGCGCACAACGACGTCTCCAACACGTACAGCGCAGGTTAGTACCCTAACACTGGTCACCTATATCTGGTCACCCATACTGTTGTGTCAATAAGAATGCGTATAGGTCGACTCCAGTACTTCTATTTGTCAATTAGATGAGTAACAGCGATATTAAAAAAGTATACATTATAACGTTGTCTGTGGTATTCTATAAGAGCACCGTAAAGCGATGCATACAATATATGAACACTGTTTTTTTTATAGTTGGCATACGACCTCTTGCACATTCTGTCACCTTTCGAGATTTAGGTTTTTTTAGCTGTCGTAGAAAAACTAGCGTATGTAACAGTTCATAATCAACAGTGATATAATAAGAACCCTTATTATATCACTGTTGCATAGACTACAATTGGACTGAGCTGATATACCGGCTGACATACTTCTGCTGCTGATAATACTTTTAAAATTGAAAATGTTGTGTATCCAGTGGCGCCAGCGTACGAGCCGAACCCCTGGGCTGCGCAGGCGCCGGCGCAGGCCGCGCCCTCGTTCCCCGCCGCGGCGTTCGGCCCCGCCCCCGTGGCCACGCCCCCGCAGCCGGCCCGGCCCGGCAGCGTGGGGCCCACACCTGGTAAATACAAATATATGTATACATTTTAGCGATGTGACGAATATTAGCATTCGCAAAATTCGATGCGAGTATTTTAATTCAGTTCAAAGTTTAATTCAGTAAAGTAGTATCTGGTATTGTAGTACACATGATACTATACTTTACCGCCTTGAAGCAATAATGAGCACTTTATGTAATGAACCATATTTACTGTAAAACGTCGTACGATACACTTCGTGCGATAGTTCGCAACTCCTGTCGATTTAAAACCCTCCCCTCCCCTACGTGTTCTAATTTATTGCCCCTCGTTTCGAATTTCCTCATTATGGCACTTGTATCGCAATGAACTATTCTTTTTGCCACAAAGGACTACTTTCTGTTTCCCTAAATAGATTTAAAAGTAGCTGTGTTCAAATTTTAAAGTAGATGGTCGCTGGTTCAATTCCAGCCCTGAGCCCTGGGGTCATTGGTCACTTACTCGAAGTTTTAAGTCTTAACCTATAACTTGCATGTCTGATTTTACTGTAAGTTGGTTATTAAATAAATAATAATACTTACTTTCTCTGATATCTCTTTCTATTTATAAATTTAAAAGTGTTAAGCACGTTTTAGGGACAATAACTTTGGCAAATCATGGCGATAGTGATGACACCTTGTGGCTCTGAAGTCAGATTACAAAAATGCTAGCTTAGAAGTCAGACTATAAAAGTGTTAAGTATAGCACTAACTGTCCCTGCAACATATGTACTTGCTTAACCAAAAATATCAACGATAAAGCAAAAAGACTTTGCGTTCAATTGCGTCTGTGTAATAGTTTTACATTCTAAACGAAATTGTATGTATAGAACAAAGTCGTTCCCCGCTGTCTGTATGTATGTATGCTTAAATCTTTAAAACGACGCAACGGATTTTGATGCGGATTTTTAAAAATAGATAGAGTGATTCAAGTGGAAGGTTTATATGTATAATAATAACCCGTGCGAAGCCGGGGCGGGTCGCTAGTATGTAATATAATGTCGAAATGTGGGGAAAACCAAATAATCGTAACCGATATTCCAAACCGATATTCATTACATCGCTGCATCATGTGTGTCATTCGTATCTAGTCGCATCGCGTTCCAATGATAATTATCACCCTACTGTTGAACATTAGGAAATCCGCGCCCTGCTTAAGTGAGTCAAATTTTCATGACATGTTGTATATTTGTTGAACTATAAACTGTTAATTACACAACAAAACAGCATTCAGCATATCAGCAAACAGTCTACTTAATACGTATAAAATAACACCGTTAATACGTAGAACATCAGACAGTAACTCCAATTGGGGCTACTGATTGTCGCTCACTAGTTGGCGCCACTCATGCGTGGGTCCTGTGTCCATATGAAAGAATTGTCAAAGTGACGTTTGACAGGTTCGACCCATGTTCCACTGGCGCACCTAGCGACGAACTCACTGTTATCCCCATTGCATTTATAAATACAATTACACTTAACCCTTGGTATGTCTAAGCACTGATCAGTGCCCTCTTATTCTGTATTTTAACTTTTCAGTTTCAAGGTCATCATTTGATTAAAAAGTGTTTGACAGCAACATTCGAAGGGTTAATATGAAATATTTAAAATGATAATTTCTCTTCCAGGTGGTATAACGTCCAAATCCAAATACAAGGTTGACCCTTCCGTGCAATCCACCCCCCTCTACAACCAATACAGCTTCAACAACCAGCAACCCCCCTCCTACGGCTTCAACAGCCCCCTCCCTGACCAGTACAGCGGCGCGACCGTCCCCAGCAGCGGAGGCTACACGTATAAACAGCCAAACCCGACCCAGCTTAACCCGAGTATAAATTCAGTACCGAATGCTATGAACCCGACGCTAAATCCGATGAACCCGAGTGTAAATCCTATGAACCCGAGTGTAAATCCTATGAACCCGAGTGTAAATCCTATGAACCCGAGTGTAAATCCGATGAACCCGGGTGTAAATCCGATGAACCCGAGTGTAAATCCGATGAACCCGATTGTAAATCCGATGAACCCGAGTGTGAACCCGGCGGCAAACCCGGCGCCGAATCAAGTGAATGGCAACTACTACCACGAGCGGCGACAGGAGGCGCCGCCCGGGTGGAACGACCCTCCCCCGGTTACTGCCAAGCCTAAGGTGAGATTAGCATTTTTTTTCTTCCTTAGGTTAGGACTTTTACAATACATACATATATAAAAATAAAATACAAAACAACATACAAAAAACAAATACACATTATAAGAAACATAACCTAGAGTGCCGCCGGCAACAGGGCAGGGCCCAGGCTGCCGGTGGTTAGGGCCGCATTTTTTTATTATTATTGGTTACGAGTACGCAGTCTACGAAGTGTGTACAGTCACCTGCAATAGTATAGGAATCTATGAAGGCTGCAAAATAATCTGACACATTCTTGTTTGTACAGCCATAAGAGCGTGTCACATATTTTTGCGGCCTTCATAGCGTCATATACTATTGCAGGTGACTGAACTAGATGATACTCTCCTAATCCTTCAGTATACACTTAGTGGTCTCTGCTACGTCCAATAGTTTAGCATTTATGTTCAGAGCCCCTCAGCAATGAGGAACACGACACAAGGAAGATGTTCAAAGGAACATAAAAAAAAAAACAATTTCAATGAAATTTATTTAATTTTTTCATCAAAATATAAACAAGCCCCCGGGCATTTTCCTAAAGCTGGTTGGAAATTTCACAAACCCCTTTGAGTGTCTTCGCGGATGTATTTAGGATATTTCGTACACAAGTTCCGACTGGTCTCAGGCGAGGTTTGGACCCGCGACCTCCAGACTAAAAGTCCCGCTAGGCCCATGTACTGATTTACCAATGACGTGTTTAGTACGGCTACCACCCGGAGTCTGGCGAAATGTCTGCGCTGCACGCGGGCACGCGCTGCTGGGGACACATTATAGAGCACCGCCGTGCGGGCGAGGTAGACGGGGATACTTCCTAACATTTCAGTCGCTGCCCCTCGGCCATAACCTCTCACACGATTGCTATTTTTTAATGACCTATATTGTCAAGTAAAATAAGGGTGACAGCTGGTAACTACAGCTACCACAATCATGTCAGTCGCTACTGAGCATTATGCTAGTTATATGTGCTGATTTTTAGTTAAGGTTACAACTTTATCGATTGTTGATAAGGTTCATTTCGAAACCAATATTTATGGCATATGACAAAGTTGTACCTTTTACTAAAAACATTGTGATAAAGATTGTGTTCAATTATGTTTAAAAACATTTCCCTGCATATACCAAATGTACCAAATAATGTAGGTGACACAAACAAACCGATTTTGGATCAGGTTTGCTTCCAGCCCAGACGCTACCTTCTCTGTTATTCTTATTAATGTTATTATTTTCAATTACTATTTCTGCATATTCCGTGCGGGCATATGCTACACGGTCGGCTATTTACATGATAACTAAGTCACGTGGTACTCTTTGTTTATATTCAATTCCACACGGCATACACTATAGACAGTTAAAACCTATAAAACTATCAGGGGGTAAATTGAATTACTGAGTGGTAACGGCTGAAAAGTTAAAGGATTTTGACCCATCCGCGATATTTGTGTGATTGACTTTGACTGTGTGACCCCCGCCTCTCATTACTGTATAAAAATAACCACACAGTTTATCAGTTTAAATCAAATGTACTGAATTCATTCATAAATTGCCCATGCACTTTTGGACGCGTGTGTACATTAATCATACGAAATAAAGCATAACTTAATCATTCCACAAGTATTTTGAGTTTGAGAGTGAGAATGAAATCAAAACATGACAAATTCGAATCAGTCCTAACTGTAACAATATCTGTCGATATATCGTTAATTTTTCCACGACTCCCATGTTTGTGGTCTCGACATTTTTTGATAACCGAAATGCCGTTTTTTTAAATATCTTTGCCCTTTTGGATGTGTATCAACTAATCAAAATTATAACCGACATTTTTGTTTTTGTGTTTTCCATTGTTATTTATAGCTCTGTAAATATTCATAAACAACAATATCTTATTATTAGGACCTAAGTGACAAGATGTAAAATTAGGCACGAGATGGTGAAGAAAATAAAACAGGGGCCTTACCATTACGTCTTAACGCGATTTAGTTTGGGTTATTGACTAACCTCAGTTGTATGGCAGCGACTCCGTTTAGGTCGTCAACTGAATCGCGTTAAGGCATCATAGTAAGGCCCCCGGAGTGTTAGCATGGCCGTCAATTTATCACAATGTTTGACGAAGATTTGAGGAATATAAGACCAAATATATTTTTTAGCCAAAACAAGAACTCCAGCAGCAAGCACCCATCACGCATCCCCTGTTCGGCGTGGAGCCTACACACGTGCCCCTGAACCCTGCCCAATACCCTGGGCAACAGCAGTACCCACAACAGTACCCTGGACAGCAGCAGTACCCTGGGCAACAGCAGTACCCACAACAACAGTACCCTGGACAGTATGACCAGTACCAGCAGCAGCAGTACCCGCCTGTGCAACAGTATCCGCAGGTAATTTTAAGATGAGTTAAAAAATTATAGCCTAAACTGTCAGCAGTAAGCGCCCATCACGCAGCCCGTATTCAGTGTGGAGCTCACACACGTGCCTCTAAATCCTGCTCTGTTGTTATAAAATGTACCCTATCCCGTACTCATTAAGTTCTATTTTCAGGCGGCCTCGCCGCTGCCGGCCGTAGAAGCAGTCCCTACTCAGAAGGCCGAGCTGCCTGAGGAACATAAAATCATGCAGACTGTCTTGGACGCTATTAGGGCAGAATGCTCCAACAGGGCTGCGAACCCGGTATGTACTTTATTGTGTAGTCGATAGGGTCGCGTTTCCTGTGGCAGACAGACACCTTGCAGTACTGTGTGATGCGCGGTTTTTTTCGCGCGCATGAAAACTAGTACATATGTGTACTTTATCACATAGTATTTCGCAGAGGATAGTACTACGCAGTAAGACGAGTCCCCTTGTACACACATATATGCCCTTTACATTTAGCACTTAATAAGTTATTGTATACATAATTTTTATCCCAATTTCCGCGTTGATTTTTTACACCTTGACTGTACCACTGCGGTTTATGTTTCTTCTGAGTGCTTATTTTTTTCAGTGGTCAACATTGTCATTGTCAGGTATAATTGTCCTCTGTTAGTTGTTACCGCGATTGTTATTCATTAAAATTAAACAAAAAAGGCTTGAAACGTATGGTCATGGTGTTAATAAACGCAATTAATCCGTTCTAAAGTGTTTAGTTTTTCAGTGGTGTCAAATAGATAATTTTACTACAGTTCTCACCCAATCAATGATAATGTTAATTCATTTTTATTTTGTGTATATCCAGCAAATGAAGAGGAAGCTAGAAGATGTGCAGCGACGCCTGGAGACGATGTACGACATGCTACGGGAGTACAGGGTAAGTCGCACACACAAAAACTATACTATTTCTTTTACACGGACTTCTAAGTCTTCTAACACATTCCCCTCAATTTTGGCTAATCAAGTCAGCCTGGTTTTGAAAGATCTTGTTAATAAAATAGTATCTCATATACATATCACCTGCAATCTATTTCATTAATTCAATTTACTTTCAGGCGTGTATTTATTGAGAATACCACGTTATCTTATAAATATCGTGTATATTTTAAGATCTTATTTAGTTTTGTTGCGTGTTTCCATTATTTTATCTGAGTTCTGAAACCCACCTAAAGTTTGGTAACAATAGGGATGACGACTACGTTAAAAAACTATTATTCTAATTAGTCCGTCAGTTAGATTATCTACAATTATAAGAAACGTATTTTTTCCTTTTTCAATTTAACTAAAATTGACGAAGATAAAGAGCATCAAAGTTCCGGGGTGGGGGCTTGTGACGTCACTCCTAGGTAAGAATTGTACCTAGGAGTGACATTATGCGAAACTTGAGCGCACTGTATTTTTGTCATTTTTGATTTGACGAACAAAAGAAAAAATACGTGTACAATATTTTTTTATAATCTAAAAGACGGACTTTATAGATTTTTTCAGTCGTCTAGCCTATTGCGAGCAGTTGTAACCGATTGTCTCGCCAACTTTATTTAGTTAATGTATTTGCCATACATTCAAGACTTAATCCTTTCACGTTTCCAGCTATCGGAGACGGCGTTAAGCTCGCTCCACACGTGCGTCCAATACGTGCAGTCCTCCGACTACGAGAACGCGCTGCACGTGAGCACGTCGATGGCGACGGGCGCGGACTTCGCGGCCGCGGCCTCGTTCCTGCCGGGGCTCAAGACGCTGTTCCAGCTGGCGCACCAGCTGCAGGTCTACGCCAGGTGAATGTACTGCCAAGAACGCACACATATGTGCGTTCATTGGTAGTCGGGGAATGACTTCATGCTTAATATTGTTTTCAAAATTATGTATATAATTTAAGTACATATTTAATTTACACACAGAAATCGTCAAAGTTCGTTCGTTCGCTGGCAAAAGTCCACATTGCGCGCGGCTGTTGCGAAAAAAAGTTGGTATGTATGTGCCGAGCGATTTTCTGCGCGTGATGTGGACCCAACTTAATGTATATCTACCGCTCCGCCAATTGCCAAGCAAAGAATACTGTATAAACAAGATTTTTTTACTTGAAATCCTAATTACAGTAGAACCTCGATTCTCCGAACACGGACCAAACTAATTTGAATAATCAAGATGTAGGTTTTTATGGAAGAGATCTAAGAAAAACAATGTTTTAAAATAAAAACAGTACTGTGTGTATATATAAAAATTACGCACGTATTTCGTAACGCATTTTTTCATACATTTTGTATGGGCCGTTACGAAACTGTCAATTTTTTTTTGTTTGGAAAATCGAGGACCCATTTTCATTAAAATGGTGCACTTATTCTGAAAATGACAACTAACACTGAAATAAAAGCTCCTAAAATTTTTTTTTCAATTTCGGCAACAAACCGTTTCACACGCTTGATACCTTAGTATCGTATCGAGTGGGTTCTGATCCAAGGCGGCGTTCGAATAATGGAGGTTCTACTGTACTTAATAATACAATTTAGGGCAAATTAAGAACTCAGATTTAATTCTTATTGTATCTTCAATCGGTTTCTAATTAAAGACGTATAACTACGTTTGTTATTGATGTTATTATTATTACTAATTAGTACTAATGACCAATAATATAAAACTTGTAATATGACTACAATAAAGCACAGACTTTCCATAATAGTGTTCATTATTAATTTAATAATTGATACAATAATGATATGTTAGTTTGCTCTTTAAGTTGAGAAATATGTAATTGTTTATTTTTCTATTTTTCCGATAAGTAAGATTTATCGATAATGTTGTAAGTTAATGTTATTGTTTGATTATGTGCCTTATTTTCATTATTCTGTAGTTTCCTTTTCCCTTGTCATATGCGTTTTTAGTAACAGAAGTCGGACTAACCCCTTGAATGCCAATAATATCAAAACTAAATAATAAATAGAAAACACAATAAATGTATGGATAAATAGTAAGTTAACATTTAGAATTTATTTAGTAGAGACGTCGCAGCTAACGCAATATTAAACATCAGTATGCCTTACTTAAGTAAAATGCTCAATAAATAAAATATTCCCTCGATTGAATTTAAAATTCGGTAATATACTTACCGCCTTATTCACAAACGCACTTCAACAACAGTTTAGCTAAATGATTGTTTGTCCTTATCTGTCACTTTGACAATCGCGTTTGTCAGAGTGGGAGAAAACATAATTTAACTGAAGCTTCTGTTAACTTTTTTATAAGGCGGTTATTCTTTAAAACTTCACAGACTCATATTAGTTAAAAGTCTGTTTGGTCCCTTATTAGTTGACGGAGGTTTGATGAGCGTTTATGAATAACGGCATTAGTACCTATTTACAATACTGAAGGTAGAAGTACAAGTGACAAGGTTTAAATTCGAATAATTATAGAAAAATCTTCGTTGTTCAAATTTAACCTATATGACATTGACTATAAAACTTTCGTGAATCTCGAACATATTAAATAATATTTAATATGTCGCGAGTGGTCGCTCCTGATGACGTTCTTCGTAAAGAACGGAACATGTCGAGCGAAAGTCGACTATAATACGTGAGTGACCCGTTTTAAATACTATTTAATATACCTACATGACTTTGACATAAAGTGCTCATGTCGAATACTAGTCCAGCGTCGGGCACTAGTACTTCTACCTTACGTACCCTTAGACGCCACGATGTGTATGGAATTTAACAAACAACCCTTCTATCTAGTTCTAGTATGTACGGTCGACTTCATAAATATACAGGCATTTGTATTCAATTTCGACCCTTCTTCCCCTGTAATAAGTTCCGAAGTGTATATTTATTTGTAGACGTGACTGTACTGTTTACGAAGAAGATCCATTATTTAGTTAAATGGGTGAATCCACTATTTCTTGTTGTCCTACCCCGTCAGCCAGGGGACAAATGCAGCACAGTTTGTTAGAAGAAACGCTGTAGTATGTTCTATTGAGATATTTGGTAGATGGCCCATCATGGAAAGGGAATATAACTACCAAAAAATACATGTTTTGTGAATTTTAATGCCATATTAAAAGTGACCCAGGAGACCGCGTTATCGTGGCAACTAGTGAAAAGAATTGATTAACCCAAATACAATTTTATTTGCGAGTATTTACGTTACTTAAAAAAAATGTTGTTAATATTTATTGAGCCGGGCCGGCGACGCACATGTGACCCTCTGGAGTTGCAGGCGTCCTTAGGCTACGGTGACCGCTTTCCATCAGGTGGGCCGTATGCTTATTTACCACCGTCGTGGTAAAAAACAAAAAAAAAGTGAATGAGGATTTACGCGAGTCAATTCTCGCGCGGGGGCGCTAGTGATACGCGGATCTGGTAGGAAACGTTGAAAAGTCACTTTGACATTTCACAAGACCCACGCATGAGTGGCGCCGCCTGGTGAGCGACAATACGGCAGCCCCCATTGCCATTCTATTAAAATATGTGTACGTACTTACGCTAAGTATTAGTTTATTTTCATATCATTTAAATACGACCTTTGATTTCAAGTTACTAACATTAGATAGGAATTCATGCATTTAAATATTTAGGCGTGTTTTAAATTGATTCTTTGTTCCTTTATTAATATTTATTTTATTAAATTCTAACTATTATATCATGTCCCTCTTCTAGTGAGTAGTATTCATAAGATCCCAAAGACACGAATAATATGGATGCGTGTGTGCTATTGTACTGAAGTATGACTATTATTTAAATAAATGTATTAGTGTATGATAAAATAATAATGTATTATAGATTTATCATAATAACAATGAAATATATTTTTAGAAATTATTGTTTATTTCATTTTGACCTTTTACCCTTCGAGTACAGTAGATCCTCAAGTATCCGAACCCTCAATTACCCGAACGCTATGTGCTTACCATGGTATTTGCATCTTGCTCATTCTTACTGGTGGGAGTGAAATGCAAACACTATCGAATCGCGAAATCGTTATCGACTACGGTTACTTATGTAGAAGTCATGGTAATCACAATAGTTTATCAAGTCACTCGATACTTCACAGGCGCATTTTCTTCACCGATACAAATTTCAGACTAAAGAAACTAAACAAAATATTCGACTTTTCTTTTTTTTTTTTTAATACGTGCGTCCGATAGTCTGACTCTTTCTGACTGACTGAGTCTTTCTCCGGGACCACGGGGGACAATGTCGCCTTTGAAACGTCGGAGGTTTGTTTTCAAAGTTTTACACGATGACGTTTTAGTAAATTTATACCCATCAAAGGCTGATGGAAAGAGCTATGCTCGGAGTTTCTCTGCGACACCGAATCAGTAATGAATGATGAGATACGCTGAAGAACCAACGTCACCGACATAGTACTCTAGATATCTCTTTATCCGTGGCACAAAGAGGCAAAATATACTACACAAGTTTGCAAGATGTTATGAGTCACGTTACACTTACTGTATTTATTTTGAAAATAAAAAGTTACATGCATTTATTTACTAAGTAGATATTAGTCTCTTTATCCGTGGAACAAAGAGGCAAAATGTTTGCCAGATGTTATGATTAAGAGTGCTAATTACCCATGAAAGCTTTCGCTTCCTCCATTTGTTAAAATGACATCATATTAACGAGATAAAAAAACTAAGCGCTAGGTATTTTGTAAAGTGTAACTTGTGGTCCGATCGTGTTTACTTTAATCTTGGACGTACCTGTTACTGCGTTCGTTGACTTCGTTGGCACTATCTTGGACATACTGTTACTGCGTTCGTTGGCTACTGCTAGGTAGTCTGGTTGGCCAGCTTGTCAGTAACAACAAAAATTAAACAATATTCAAACTAATTGTCTTCTGTTTCTGCGATTGTTGATCATTAAAATTAAACTTTAGAACGGATTCATCGCGTTTATCAACCCTTCCTCCTTTACAGCGCTCGTTTTCACAGGGTGCAGAGTGCTGTAAAGGGCTCGAAACTTAGGGTCATGGTGTTAATAAACCCGATAAATCCGTTTTAATTTTTAAATTTAAATATTCAATCTTTTCGGGTGGTGTTAGTAGCAAAAGAAAAAGACATTACGATTATCTCCGGTATGGAAGAATTAGCAGAAATCTGGGGCAAACTATACCAAAACCTTATCCAAAAACAATCAGTCTGTAAATTTAATAGCAACAGTTAGGAACATACTGTATCTGTGGCTGTGTTTAATTACTCTATACCCCACTTGTGTATTCTCATGACAACAAGATGTTTTATCAAAACCTGTTTGCTACACACCCACGGCCTTGGCTATGAACGATTATTTGTATAGCAACAACTCTTGTATGATATAAATAAGTTTTGAATAAAAACAGACTCTAAACCTTCAATTTTAGGATCAATGTCGGTTGACTATATTGTGTGCCTTATCACGTTTTAAGTTTGCTGACATTGTAGTGTGGTCACAGTCCATACAAATAAAACAAATATCATATTAACAGTTTCAATAAAAGTAAACAGATGTTAATGCAACAATGTATTTCATAACCATATAAGGGACATGTAATGTTAGAATGTAAGCGAATTGTATATCCAGATAGCATTAAGATTTTTATTATATTCAAAATAGAATTTTAAGAACAAATATGTATACCATAGATATAAGTTCACTTAAGCCAAAAAATAATAATAAATGTATATTTTTTGTCTCAAAAAAAAACGGGAAAGCTGTAGTGTGGTCACAGTTCATACACAGCTGATCAGCTGATACTTGATGCAGCTGATCTCCCATATATGTATTTTACTACTTTATAGAACATTAAGTTAACGATGCCATAAACCTTGACTTATTGTAATTTACTATACAATGGTTTTATGACCATTGCCATAACTTCCACTCGATTAAGCTTGTTAAAACTTTAGTATATAAGACAAGCGCTTTCTACCAATATATTCAGTATTCAGTATTCACTCCACTCTTGTGTTATCATTATAACCCCTGAACGCCGAACACTATATGGCTATATGCCTGTTTTTCTCAAAAAAAAAACAGGGGAATAGGTCAATCGAGCGATACGGACAAGAGTTAGAGGATTTATTTGTAAACCTCACAGTGACACAAGCCAATGGGAAACCAGAGGCATATACGGTCTTACAATCGTTGAATGAGAAAATGGCAATAAATAAATTCGCGGAAGGCCTGCGAAATGACAAACTAAGTACAATCATAGCTTCACGAGGATACACCTCGCTAAAAGATGCCATACAAGGTGCAAAGGACCAAGAGGTGTCCATATCATCTACGCCCGCTCCGGAGCAAGTTTTGTACTTCCGGAACAAAGGATATAATAACCACAGACAATACCGGTCGAATTACAATAATAAACCAGTCGGTAAATACCCACAGCGAACACGCCCTACTAACGGTAATACGTCAAATAAGCCACCAAGGGTGCACACCCCGATGAGAAACACTCGACCTATACGAACCGCGAAAAACTATAATACGCGTACATATACAAATTACCAACGTCCACGTCAAAATATACCTAGCGGACGACATCAAGTTTGTTGTGCAGAACGGAGGTGAGGCGCAGGGCTTCGCGTTGGAACACCACGAAAGAGGGGCACGTGTAGATTGGCAGTCGTGAAAATAAAAACTGATACTATCATGAATACGCGTTTTAATTACATCAATAATTAACAACGGTTTCACTATGTCATGAGGTTTATAAAATAGAATAGATGCTACTTGACTACATTATTAATAATTATATGTAGAATATATTAATAACAGGCATGGTTGCGGAGCCATGACCGGAGAGCAAAGACAGAAAGGAAACGGACATAGATCACATGAGAATCATAGAGGCGAGTGTTGCCTGCAGCAATAACTATGTAAAGGGTAGACATTCACTACATCCAACACTCCTCCTTACACTTTGCATAGGATAAGAGACTCTATTTAGGTATGGCTCTACATATTAGTACATAAACTTATATTTAAAAACATGCTGCAAGCTTAAATTCAAACAGTAAGTATAATTACATAATAAATGCAGCAATCATTGATGTACTAAATTTATCACAGAAAGAAACATTATATCACAATAAATAAAAATAAAACTTAATTACAATCTGAGTTATTTAAATTCCAATTGTTTAACATTTAATCCTTGCATAAATTTTAAATGTTTTTCAGCACATAAAGGTTTAGTTAAAACATCTGCTACCATATTGTCAGTCTGCAAGTACTTTACATTAATGTGTCCTTTTTGGATTAAATCCTTAATGAAATGATACCTTAGGTCTATATGCTTAGTGCGCTTATGGGAGTGCTCTTTGACTAGAAGTAGTTTCTGAGCACTTTGGCTATCATTATAAATAACAACATTAAAAGTTTTGTCGAAAATTTCCGATAAGAAATTTCGAACAAAGCAGATGTCCTTACAACAATCTCCAAGAGCTACGTATTCTGATTCACAACTAGAAAGTGAAGTACAACGTTGTTTCCTGGACTCCCAGTTTATTACACTAGAACCTAATTTAATGACAAAGCCAGTATAGGACTTGCGGTCTGATAAATCATTAGCCCAATCAGCGTCAGCGTATGCAGTAAGGTTAAAGGTATTGCTCTTTGTAAAACAAAGGCCATAATTTACAGTACCTGCTAAATAACGTAGCACACGCTTTGCTATGCGCCAATGATCCTCATCAAAACATGTGTTATACATACTTAGTTGACTACATGCAAAGGATATGTCCGGTCTAGTACAGACTGATAAATACATAAGGCTGCCTAACAGCTGTCTGTACTGATAGACTTCATCATCTAAACATTTCTTATTAGATTTCTGTAATTTACAATTAACTGGTAGAGGTGTAGAGACAAATTTACAATCTGACATATTATATTTGACTAGTAAACGCTTTATGTACTCAGATTGATCTAAAATTGTGATGCCTTTCTCTCTATAAACATTCATACCTAAACAATTACTTAATTTGCCCAAGTGTCTGATTTCAAAATTATTTTGTAAAAGTTTCAAAACATTATTTATACAATTATTATGAAAAATATAAAAATCATCCACATATAAGGCAATAATAATATATTCAGTCTTTGTTTTTCTAGTATAAATACATGGCTCACACTTGCTCTGAACAAAATTATTTTGTGCTAAGAAATCATGTATTTTCTCATTCCACATGCGGCTTGCTTGCTTAAGGCCGTATAAGCTTTTCTTAAGCAAACAGACTTTATTCCCAATTTTAAAACCAGGAGGTTGATCCATATATAAAATCTCATTGAGTTCGCCATTTAAAAATGCAGTAGTTACATCTATATGGTCTATATCTAGTTCTAATTCTGTAGCAATAGAAAATAATATTCTTAACGTGCTATGCCTCACTACAGGTGCAAAAGTGTCCGTGTAGTCAATTCCCTCAACTTGACTGAAGCCACGGGCAACCAACCTAGCTTTATATTTTGAAGGCTTACCTGAAGTGTCAAGCTTTTTCTTGTAGACCCATTTGCATTTTACGATGTTTTCGTCTGCTGGCCTGTCCACTAAGGTCCAAACTTTATTTTTAATTAAGGAGTCATACTCACTTTGCATGGCCTGTTGCCATTCTTCTTTTTCAGACGATTGCATGGCTTCTAGGTAAGTAGCAGGCTCATCTGGCGAATAACCTTCCGCTATCATAGATAAATCATAGTCTTTGAAACGTTCAGGCACATTACCTCTTGTTCTACGCACGGGAAGTGAACGAGACGTGTCGGAAACAGCCGGCAACGTCGGCTCATTTGGTGCAGACTCCGGCAGAGAAGACATGGCACCCCTTAGAGTACCTACTTCATCACCTTCATCACAACTATCAAGTGTTGACTCCGGCAGAGAAGACATGGCGCCCTTCGGAGCACCTACTTCATCACCTTCGTCACTTGCACCTTCATCGCCTGTGCAGTAGTGTTCAGACAGCGGCGACCACGCCGGAGGCGTCGGTGACTCTGCATCTGAAATTTGATTAGAGGTGGATGAGCACTCAGCTGATTTATCTATTTCTTTAGTTTGAATGACTTCATTGTTTGAAACATTCGAGTCATCATTAAAATTATTCATTGCATTGCAATTTGGCAATTGAATATTATTAAAATGATCTTTGTCTATTTTGTACTTATAAAAGTCAGCTCCGCAAATATTTTTCATGCTACTGTCGCGTTTTGCTATAAAATCATCCTCAATAAAAGTCACAGTTCTAGACTGCACAACTTTATAAGGATTAGAGGGATCAATTAAACGGTATCCTTTGAAAGTTTCACCATAACCAACGAAAATGTGAGCTTTAGCTCTTGCATCAAGTTTCTGACGCTTTTGACTAGGAACATGTGCATAAGCAGTACACCCGAAGACACGTAAGTGGCTGAGATCTAAAGGAGATCCAGTCCACAAGCTCTCGGGAATTCCACCTGACAGCGCTCTGGTAGGATTTCTATTTTTAAGATAAATGGCTGTCATAACAGCCTCTCCCCAGAAGCGATTGCAAAGGCCGGATTCCTGCAGCATTGCTCTAGTTTTATTGAAAATCGTATAGAAAGTCCTTTCCGAGATCCCGTTCTGGGCTTGGTTATAAGGGACAGAGGTTTGGTGTACGATACCATGCTCTTTAAGATAAGTGGCAAGTTTATTATTTGTAAACTCAAGGCCATTGTCACTGCGCAAGATTTTGATTGACAAATCAGATTGTTTTTCAACCATAGTTTTAAAACTAATAAAGTGTGAACTCACCTCTGATTTATGCTTCATAAGGTAACCCCATGTCTTCCGGGTATGGTCGTCTGTGAAGGTCAAAAGGTAGCGAGCTCCACCCCAAGTTTCGACTTGAATTGGGCCAGCGACATCTGAATGAATGAGTTCCAGAGGTTGTGTAGTGCGTTTCGTGCTGACAGATGGAAATGGCGCCTTAACCATCTTGCCAGTCAAGCACGGAACACATCTACCATTGATGGTGTCTTCTTTCTGAAAAAATAAGTTCATGCAATTTTTCCCATCACCTAAAATTCTCATACCTGATTCAGATAAATGTCCAAGACGCCTGTGCATAAGATCCATTGGAACCGCCGAAACAGTGTGGGCATTGACTGTCTCTTGCCTAGTTCGCAAGAGATCAGAACGCTCCTCCTCAAGGATGTGTCGCGCTTGAGCCTTATATTTATACAGACCATTTTCCTTATGAGCAAGAAATACTTGATTGCCAGTGACATCAATCTTATCAAAGACTTTACAATGATCCCTATCAAACATGACAGTATAACCCTTGTCAGTGATTTGACTCGCAGACAAAAGGTTGCTGGACAGGTCAGGCACGTAAAGAACACTTTTTAAGCTAATATTAGAGGACAACGGGACCCTACCAGTACAATTACTATGTAATTTACTACCATTCGCAACAAATATTACAGAATGTTTACCTTTGGGTTCCTTAAGTAAATCCCTATTAGCAATCATGTGTTGAGATGCGCCCGAGTCAACCACAAACTCAAGGCTGCTGCTGCCGCTGCACACCAAGGCTGAAGCAAGCATAGTGTGGCTGTCTTGATTATTCTTCTGCTCCTTTTTGCGCTTGAAGCACCGCTTCGCTGTGTGTCCACTTCGTTTGCAATATTGACAGAACATAGGTGACATCTTCTTCTTGTGGTTGCCGAAGTAGGCCTTCACTCCTTCTTGATCACTGCCATAACTGCCATTCTTCCGGTGTTCTTCCTGCAGCAAACGGGCACGGACGAGCTCCACCGTTAACTTGCTAGTAAGACAGGCAGTTTCAAGACCTGATACTAAGTTATCATGCTCTTGCGACAAACCACTCAACAGGATTTCAGCAACTTCGTCATCATCTATTTTCTTTCCAATGTCAGCTAGTTGCTGAACAAGCCTTGTCACAGCTTCTATGTATTCTGACATGTTCCCATATTGACTATATTCTATTTTATGTAGTTGTCTCAATAAAAGTACCTTCCTATATAAACCCTTTGATTCGAAGGCATCTTCCAGCTTCTTCCATGCGTCCTTTGATGATGTGGCATCTCTGACGTACTGATAAAGCGTAGGTTTTATTGAAAGACATATTTTAGCAAACGCGCGGTTATCGCGGGCAGCATCCGCATTATTATCGGTTCCTTCAACACATGGCCATAGACCATCCAGCGTCAATAGCATTTTCATGCCAAATTTCCATGTAGTATAGTTATGTAGCCCTTCTAATTTTTCAATCGGCATGTGGCCGTTATTATCATTGTGCCCCGACATAGTGATGATATTGATATGAGTTTCAGCGTGTAGAATGTGCACGAGGGAGATACACGATTCTAACCTCAAAATTTCACGACGTACCTTTCTATGGTTTTTCTTCTTTCTTCGTGACGATCTTCGCAGGTATTCTCTTCTGGGCCCATAACCTGTTGTGCAGAACGGAGGTGAGGCGCAGGGCTTCGCGTTGGAACACCACGAAAGAGGGGCACGTGTAGATTGGCAGTCGTGAAAATAAAAACTGATACTATCATGAATACGCGTTTTAATTACATCAATAATTAACAACGGTTTCACTATGTCATGAGGTTTATAAAATAGAATAGATGCTACTTGACTACATTATTAATAATTATATGTAGAATATATTAATAACAGGCATGGTTGCGGAGCCATGACCGGAGAGCAAAGACAGAAAGGAAACGGACATAGATCACATGAGAATCATAGAGGCGAGTGTTGCCTGCAGCAATAACTATGTAAAGGGTAGACATTCACTACATCCAACAAAGTTAATACGGCGATACAAAATACACCAGATGAAAACAACTCGCCTCAGCTGTTACAATTTTTTCGTGAATAACAACTATATCCTAACTTATAGCCATATGAATTCAGTTCAATTTGCGATAAAAGGTACAACGCACAAATGGCTCATTGACACTGGCGCGAGTCTAAGCGCAATAACGAATGAAGCGGCACTAATATCTCGCGGACATATGATACCAAAGATGACTCATATCAACGGAGTCGGAGGGAAAATAACGTCATACAATACAATTACTCTACACTTGCAGAGTGAACACCAATCATTTGAGCATGAATTCCATGTATTTCAAAAATTACCATTACAGATCGACGGAATAATTGGACAAGATTTTCTGATAAAATACAAATGTGTAATAAATTACGAAAAAGGAGAAATCACTTTAAACAATAACAACGAATTAATTACAATACCATTGACATTACAAAATGACAATAACAGAACCATTAGTTCAAATCAAATACAATTACCCGCAAGAAGTGAATCTATTATAAGATTACCCACAAATTATACAGGGGATTACGTCGTATTATCAAGCGAAATTGGGGAAGGAATTTTTTTAGCCAATACCTTAACGCATAGCAAGAACGGAAAGATAACTGTTAAAATATTAAACACACGTGAAGAAGATGTAACTTTAAATAATATTACACCAGAAATAAAACCATTGCGTGATTATAATTGTTTCACATATGAGAAAAGTAAAAATAACGCAGACCGAGTAAAATTACTTTATTCTCTTTTAAAAGTCAACAACCTAAACAATGAGGAAAGCAACTCCATTGCCAGCATTTGCGCAAAGTACGCCGACATTTTTCAACTGCCGGGTGACGTGTTAAATACTACAAACCTATATGAACAAAAAATACATTTAAAACCCAACGTATCACCCGTATATACTAAACCCTACCGATTACCTCAGTCACAAAAATCAGAAATAAATAGACAAATAAAACAAATGTTGGAAAATGACATCATAGAAGAGTCGCAGTCCGAATGGGCAAGTCCGTTACTACTCGTTCCCAAGAAACCAGACTCAAATGGAGATAAAAAATGGAGATTGGTAATAGATTACAGGAAAGTAAATGAGGTAATAGAAAACGATAAATTTCCTTTACCCAACATCACGGAAATCTTAGATTCTTTAACCGGTGCAATGTATTTTAGCACTTTAGATTTAAATCAGGGTTATTATCAAATAAAACTTGACCCCGAGAGCAGGAAATATACTGCGTTTATAGCAGATAAACACTATCAGATGAAACGCCTCCCTATGGGATTAAAAAATTCACCAAATGCTTTTAGCAGAGCAATGACCATAGCCATGTCAGGCCTAAACAACGTGCAATGTATAGTTTATTTAGATGACATCATTGTCATGGGTCGAAACTTGCAACAACATAATAAAAACTTAACAGATATTTTTGAGAGATTAAGACAAGTAAATTTTAAACTAAACCCCCTAAAATGTAATTTTTTGCAAAAAGAAATTTTGTATCTAGGACATGTAGTAACCTCTGAAGGGATAAAACCCGATCCAAAAAAGATTTCAATAGTTCAAAACTATCCAGTACCAAAAAACTCAGACGAGGTCAGACGTTTTGTAGCTTTTGTAAATTACTATAGGAGATTTATTAGGAAATTCTCCGAAATAACACAACCACTAAACAATTTATTAAAGAAAAATGTAGAATTTAATTGGACAGAACAATGCGACGACGCATTTAAAAAATTAAAAAAAGCCATCAGTACCCCACCATTACTACAATATCCAGATTTCTCAAATGACAACACGTTCACGATACACACAGACGCATCGGGCATAGCTTTAGGATGTGTCTTATCAAATAAAAATGGATTGCCAGTAGCATATGCAAGCAGACCTCTAAACAAAGCAGAGAAAAACTATCCCACGACAGAAAAAGAACTACTAGCAATAGTATATGCAGTGAAACATTTTAGACCATACCTATATGGACGAAAATTCAAAATTATCACCGATCACCGCCCACTCATTTATTTGTTCAAAATGAACAATCCCTCGAGTCGACTCATCAAGTTCCGATTGTGCCTAGAAGAATACGATTTTACTGTAGAATATTTAAAAGGTAAAGATAACGTAGCTGCAGACGCGTTATCTAGGATTGAAATATCCAGTGAAGAATTAAAGAACATGACAAAGCAAGTGATATCAGTAATGACTAGAGCACAGAGGAAACGCATGGAAGTGCAAGAAAACAATAATAATTTACAAGACAAGGATTCCAACGGTGACTGGCCTGCGCAACCAGACATAGTAGAACTCCTCAAAAAACCACAGGATTTACCGGAATTAAGTTTCCATAAACGCGACTACTACAAAATATTAAAACAATCAGATCGCGTCATGAGTAAAAATAATGAAATCATATACTCGCCATCCTTGGCGACACTGTGTGTCAAGCCTATTACTCCATCGCGTACGAAACGAGCTTTCTTCGCGAGAGAATTAGGTGCATTTTGCAAGGCACAACAAATAAAAGAGGTATGCATACTATATAATGATGACACCGCATTTATCATACAGGAGCTAGCTCAATACATGCATACACACAATACCGGGTCCGGACCCCGATTATGTATTATTAAAGGTGTCACAAAGATAACAAACAAAGATGACCAACGTGTCATATTAAACGACTTTCATTTATTACCCACTAGCGGTCACGCAGGAATTCGAAGAATGACCAATAACGTAAAGCGGTACTACTACTGGCCCGGAATGGATAACGACATTAAGAAATTCGTAAAAAAATGTGATAAATGTCAAAAACAAAAATTCCATAAACATGTTAAACAACCACTATGTATTACTAGCACGGCAACATCGTCATTCGATAAAGTATACCTAGACTTATGCGGACCCCTAACTAAAGATACAAATGGATATTGCTATATACTTACGTTACAGTGCGAGCTCACAAAGTATGTAGAGGCATATCCACTTCCAAATAAGGAGACAGACACAGTCGCGAGAGCTTTGGTTGATAATTTTATATTACGATACGGTATCCCCAAAGAAATAGGAACAGATAGGGGAAGTGAATTCATTTCATCAACTATGCGCGACATTTGTAACATTTTAGGTATAAAACAATTGCAATCAACCGCGTACCACCACGAAAGCCTTGGTTCCTTGGAAAATTCACATAAAGCTTTAGGAGCATTTTTAAGAATACAAACAGACAACCAGGCTCACCAGTGGTCAGATTGGTTACAATATTGGTGTTTTTCCTATAATACGACAGTGCATTCAGCAACTAAATATACACCGTATGAATTAGTATTCGGTAAATTATGTCGTATACCAAGTAACATTGTAAATCAAGTAGATCCAATGTATAATTTTGATTCATATCCAATAGAATTTAAGTATAGATTACAGAAATCTCAAGAAGATGCTAGAAATAATTTAATTAAGACAAAATTATTTAGAAAACAAAGTTATGATATAAATACGAATCCAATAACATATAGGATAGGAGATTTAGTATTAGTCAAAAAGGAAGACCGAGATAAAATGGACCCAGTGTATAAGGGACCATATACGGTTATTGAAGATCAGGGTACAAACGTAAAAATATTAGTTTTAGGTAAAGAATACATTGTGCATAAAAATAGGACAAAACTCTACTATGCATCAACAAAACATCAAACATCATAAAGTAACAAGAAACCTAAACAAACCCATCCCATCGCATACCACCATCCATATAAGGAACCACTATCTCCATGACACAGAAAATTAATCAATAATGCCTAACAAATAAACATCATATTAACAGATACAATAAAAGTAAACAGATGTTAATGCAACAATGTATTTCATAACCATATAAGGGACATGTAATGTTAGAATGTAAGCAATTGTATATCCAGATAGCATTAAGATTTTTATTATATTCCAAATAGAATTTTAAGAACAAATATGTATACCATAGATATAAGTTCACTTAAGCCAAAAAATAATAATAAATGTATATTTTTTGTCTCAAAAAAAAAACGGGAAAGCTGTAGTGTGGTCACAGTCCATACACAGCTGATCAGCTGATACTTGATGCAGCTGATCTCCCACATATGTATTTTACTACTTTACAGAACATTAAGTTAACGATGCCATAAACCTTGACTTATTGTAATTTACTATACAATGGTTTTATGACCATTGCCATAACTTCCACTCGATTAAGCTTGTTAAAACTTTAGTATATAAGACCAGCGCTTTTCTACCAATATATTCAGTATTCAGTATTCACTCGACTCTTGTGTTATCATTATAACCCCTGAACGCCGTACACTATAACATGTCTGGCTCGCTTGATTAAATTGTTTGCGTGTTGAACCCAAATATGTAGTGTTAATTTCGAATAAATACTGGGTAAACATATAAGTAAGACAAACATGTAAAAATATGCAGTTATATTTCACTTTTAAAAAGATACAACATTACTGCTCAAATTACACACAATAACATGTACCTAAAATAGAATATATATTACATAACTTAACAAATTACTTTTCAAATGCAAGTAACTTTAATACTAGAAGGTTGGACCACAAAAGTTTACATGTGATAACAATAATTATTTATTTTAATTTACATCACAAGTTTCTTTCCATTTTTATTCAATTCGAATAGATAGTGCACTTGTGTCTACTTTATTAAGTCGTTGAAATTCAAGGTAGGTAGCTCTTTAAACTGCTATTTTATAAAGCTATTTAAACAGTCAGTAACACTTACTGTGTTTATTTAAAAATTAAAACTAATAATAATAATTGTCTCTTTATCCATGGAACAAAGAGGCAAAATGTTTGCCAGATGTTATGATTAAGAGAGTGCCAATTACGCATGAAAAAGCATGCGCTTCCTCGATTTGTAAAAATGACATATCATAACGAGGTAAAAAAATTAAGCGCTATTTTGTACAGCGTAACTTGTGGTCCGATCGTGTTTAGTTTAAAATTCGGTCTTGGGCGCGGCGTCAGCGTATGCCTTGACCTTGGGGAGGGAGTAGACGGTCTGCTCCAGCTTCTTGAAGCTGGGGAACTTCTTGTCCAGGTCGGGGGACTGCAGCATCACCTTCAGGTATTCATAGATGCCCGCCCAGACGAAGTCGCCCCATGTAAGCTACAATCAATAGGAATATTTTAGTTACATTTTTCCTGGCCCATAATGCCCATATACATATTAATACGTTTAACTCATGGTATCATAGTCAATATCAAAACGTCACCGTAATGACAGAACAAACTTTTATTCTGATACTTGTCAAACTATTGCTTTGGTTTTATCGAAGAGATGCTGGCTAATTTTACATGTCCGGCTTTTAACTAAGAAACAAGTGAAACAACAGCATGAATACATAATGTAGTCGCTCCAGGTCATACCTGTCTGAGTTCTTAATTAATATAACCACGCTGCATAAGGATGCATCTTGGACATGTTAGTTGCCCATACAACATGTTTTTACCGTGGAAATTGACGTATATACGTTACACGAATTTATTATTTCATTCAAATTCAAAAATTTATTGTGCAAGTAGGCCTCAAGGGCACTTTTACAAGTCAATAAGCATTACAGTAAAGCATTTGTATGTACAAACATTTACAATATATAGAAGTAAAATTATAATCTAAATGTTGATAATACAACGGCCAAAACCTGGGTAAAGAATATTAAAATAAATGTGTAATATGTGCAAGAGATACATGTATAGTCTCTATAGTTAAAAATAAATTAAGTGTGGGAGATGTAAAAGGTCCCCCCACGTCAAAATAAAATACGAATAAAATTTGGAGATGTAAAGGCTCCCCAAGTGTCAAAATAAAGACTGGAGATGTAAACGGTCCCCATCGTCAAAAAATAATACTAATAGGATTTGGAGGTGTAAAGGCCTCCAAACGTCAAAATATAATATATTTATGATATAAATACCACAAGTCATCAGACTGTTAAGTTAACAGTCTTAGATCTAATGCTACAGAATACATAACTAATATTTATCATGAGATAGGTATCTAGAATCTAAACCAGCTACACTTTTCGTCTATATGACATAGTTTTATATTACTTATTTTTGGCTTTATCACCGAAACGCTTGTCGCCGTTTAGATGGTAAAGCAAAAAATAAGTAAATCGAAATTGTGTGACATAAACCAAATTTGGGGAATTATTATGACTAACGATGATTGTGATACCATGGATGATAGAGAAATTGAAGGGTTTATTGGAAATGCAATGCCCCCTATGAGGGCACCACTGAATGCTCTGCCCCAATTGCTAAGTCCCATTCTGGACTTGTACGACCTCTGTTAAAGGAACAATGTACAGACCTTGCCAAGCGCGATATGTCCGTTGTTCTCCTTGAGGATCTGGTCAAGCTTGGTCAGCAGGGCAGGGTACACGTTCTTGGAGAAGTCCTCGTGTTTCTTGGCCTTCAGCGCCGCGTCAGGCTCGTACTGGACCTGCGCAGCCTCTGTACGAGAAAAAAAAAGAAAATCTTGATATGATGTTTAATAGGAATGTTGTCCCTTTAACTTTTTCGACGCCCTGTCACTCTTGACGCTACTCCATTCTTCTTCAAGTGTCAAAACTGAAGTTGAATCTTATGCAAATGATTTAAGGTCTATGTTGCCTTGTGGGTGATGGATTAATCCGTCGTTAGAGTTGGATCTATGGTGCGGAAATATCTGTCGTTTGCTTATGCCACGCCTCATGGAGCCTGGAGTCCGCTTTGACAACTAATCACAAGATTTGGCGTATGCGCTAGTTTTACGAAAGCGACTGCCATCTGACCTTCCAACCCAGAGGGTAAACTAGGCCTTATTGGGATTAGTCCGGTTTCCTCACGATGTTGTCCTTCACCGAAAAGCGATTGGTAAATATCATATATTTCGTACGTAAGTTCCGAAAAACTCATTGGTACGAGCCGGCAGGATTTGAACCCGAGACCTTCGGATTGAAAGTCTCACGTCATACCGCTAGGCCACCAATCCATTCATGTATGTCGCGCATACTGACTAAAAATACGTGAGTGTTATCCCAATGTTTGTGCAATAAAAATAAAGTCTTAATTAGAAAACTCCCGTGAGTAACAGACATATTAAAATGCGTGCATGAGTCATGCGTCTAGCCGCGGCGGCTGCTCTACGCACACTGCGAGCCCCAGCCCGGTCTGATCTCAACTGATCTAGAGTCTAGACGCATGACTCATGAATAACGGACACGGACTGTTCCGAAACATGTCGAGCTATTTTCGACTTTATTGACGTGAGTAACCCGATATAAGTAAGAATTTAAAAAAAAAGTCGTTTTTAGCATATTAGTTTTATAACAATATTAATATGTCTCAAGATAGTTTCAATTCGATAATCTTAATATTAATTAATCATTATATATTTATATATATTTTTATTGAGGAATAGGTAAGCATTCGACTACAATCTCACCTGATGGTAAGTGCCGATGTAGTCTAGGGTGGAGCATGCTTGCCTAAAAGATGTCTATTCACTCGCGATTTAAATAGATCCAAGTTATAGTGGGCAGGGAATATATTCGCAGGTAGAGAATTCCACTCCTTAATTTTATATTAATCTTCTAAGGGTCTATGGAGACTGCGTCTCCGGAAACTCACTGGCTCTGATGTCGTTGATGAACTCGACGTTTTGGTCGATCAGGAAGTCCTCCTCGATGGTGGCGCCGGCGAGCCCGTGCTTGCGGCCGAGGTAGCGGGCGATGGCCATGCTCTGCGCGTACTGCTTGCCATCCACCACCATCATTGGCATCTGACCGAATGGGGTTTCTGAAACAAAACACACAGGCTTAATTCAAAATTCAAGGCGTTAATTATATTATAACACAATATAAGGTCCAAAAGTTTTGATGATTCATAAAAGCACATCAAATGCAGTTTAGGTAGTAAAAAAATAGATTCATAAAAAGTTAAATGAGCTAAATGATTGTTTTTCCTTATCTATCAGTTGGACATTTCCGTTTGTTAGAATGAAAGAAAACATAAACTTAAACTTGTCCGTAAACTTTTTTATGAATAAGGGGTCTAGAGGTTTGTTCTATGACCCAGTTTTCACAATAGATGACAATCTAGCTAATTAGCTATAATAGCTATCATGAGTCGCTTTTGTTATTCCCGTCGGCCTTGCTTAGCAACGAAGGCTACATATTCTTCAAATGTCGTAAGGCTCCCCTAAACAAGGGTTTTCTCAAAATTAACCTCGAAAAATTCCAACAAGTTTGTGTGTTCTAAGTTTTAACAAATTATTCGCAAACAAAGTCGCGCGAGAGTCTTCCATAAGAAAAATACCTAACTTAATAAAAAAATGTAGAAACCTTGCACAATATTTTTCAAATACGATATTATCATTATCAAATATGTATTTGTCATAACGCCTTATCTGTTGGCATATCGGCCTTGACAACGAGCATGACTTGCAAATTCGCTCGGACACACCTCACACACTCATCATCCAATTCATACAATTGGCAGTGGCACCACTACAATAGTATAATGTAATCGAATAGATAGTATGGGAGCGAGGCGCTTATTTTCGTAAGAGTCCACAATGCTTACAAAAAGGGAAAGATTAAATAAAAATATCTGAATCGGGCGAGATTCGGGCTCGCGAATCTCCTATCGCTCTACTAACTAAGCGACCGATACTTACTCGTTGGCAAATGCTCCCCTTATCTCAGAAGAATCTATCATAGATATAACAGCGCCGCGACATCATCTCACGCGCTTCGCGGCACACCCGTCTGTTTTTGACAGTTTGATACTGTTAAAATCCGACCATATACCCGTCGGGTATATCCGGCGGATCAATCTATATACATTGATTGGCAGATTTGGCAGGTATGCCCCGAACGTATATAGGTATGTGGCCTATTACAGAGAACCCCCTAAACCCCCAGTCTCTTCTCCCGAGGCGAGATGGTGATTGTTTTTGCAGCTTTTGACCATTCAAGCATGGCACTGTGCACGCAGTGCATAGCTAATTTAAGCACAGCATGGCTAATACAATGCCGGTCGTTGAACTCTTCAGATAAGTTACCTACAGCCGGTATTACAGCGAGCCGATAACAGGCAGGTAGGTGCTGGGTTATGTAGGTTAACCTAGAGCACGCTTTGACAATTCAAACAACCGTCCAAGCGTGCTGTCTGTCATTTTCTATACAAAAAAGTATGCCGATTTTTGCTTGGGAAGGGCACGTCAAATCTATGGATAATCGTACGGAACATATAAATAGCTATGCTATGTCAGATTAAAGTTATTCCATACTGTGAGTATGATTGTTGGTCATATGCATTCGGCAAAGGGGGACCCCTCAATTGCTACTCCGTCTGGTTTAATACTCAAAGGTCTCAAAGAGAGCACGAATCGACAAACTTTTCAGGAGAACCAGCATTTAGAAAACATCTATTAAGAATTATAGAGACATCACTTTTGGTTTGAATTCTCTCAAAGCCAAATATTGTTTTTGGAAAGTAGTAGAACTGCAGTCTATGTTTAGAGCCGATTATTGTTCGGAAACCGATTTGTGAACTGACTTAAAAAATATGATGTTTAACCCAAAACAGAAATGAGGTGTAGGTATCTTAAAATAGTTAGCAAAAGACCAATCCACTTCTAATTTCCTGCATAGATTAGTTACCTACTTGATACCACGATGTTCCAAAGTTATCATAATGAGTGTTCCACGGTACTACTCAAACAATGACTAGCAGAATAGGAATAACATCCGTGATTGCACAATTTGTGCACATGTTATACGTAGGTATGTTATTTATACGATTGTGTCGATCCATGTTGCTCAAGTCTTCGTGAAATAGCGGAATTATTATCCAAACTTTGAGGACATGTGTAAATTGGTGAACGTCAACACAATTCTAGTTGTACGATGTAATCTATAGGTACCATCTACACAATCGAGTGGGAACTGAAATCGATAACACTGCCCCCTATACATATAAAGCAAAGATTAGATATAGCTAACTTTAGAGTACGTAAAATAAGAAAAGTGGACATAACGTGTAGTCTCGTTACGTAACATCTATCATACGTATATCTTTTTGATCATTATCATAATTATGTTTTCTGCCCCCCGGCCGGCAAGTAGCCAATTACAGACCGCTACGCTAAATAAATTCGCCCCATGCCGACTGCGTCGACCAGAAAAATAGTGTACCTACATACCTTGGCCAGTGAATAAGAAAGCCTCAGATCACGTGTTTGTCGACCTCAGCTACGCTTCGGACGACAATTACACGAGACATTTCTTACTTTACAGGCCTCGGTCGGTACGTAATCTACTATTATTTGCGGGAGAGGGGTTAGTTACATTTGTGAGCATTAAAGTTAGTGTTAGTTTCACCTTCGGCTGCGAAACAACAGCAAATGCAAATCAAATTAGTATAAGAAAATAACTCAATTATTTTTATCACCGCTAATAAATTTTTTTATCGCCTCTGACTGTTTGCTATAGATTCAATCAACGATTTCTTTTCAGTAGTTGCCATGGTAAAGGTCTCTGTCACTTTAAAATCACGGTTTTATGGCATTACAAAATGGGTTACAAATGGGTTCACAAAAAATCATTTCTTCTAACGTTTCTTCTAACAAACGGTGCTGTATTTGTCCTTTGGCCGACGGGACAGACAACAAGAAACAATTGATTGACCCTCTATCGTATCCTTGCTTTATCGAGTCCAGCCACTCGGGACAACAGGACAGTCACTTTCGTTATCTCAGCACGACAGATACGTACCATTTTTATGGACTCGATTACAGTCGGCCTCTTTCTTTACATAAATGCATTGCATACAGTCTGTGACGATTCATTATACTCTGGAGGAAACTGTAATCATCATTTATTTGACCAGATAAAACGTCTAAGAACGTTTGTCTTACGGACAACGAAACAAATACACTTTTATGAACTATCGCGGTTATTTAGCTGTCGCCCGCGACTTCGTCTGCGTGGGTCAAACACAAAACGATGTTCGGAATATTTCCGGTGACTTTACAAAAGTTAAGGGGTTAAAGTGAAGGTTGATTTTCTTATTGAACCTTTATCCACATTAAAAAGTACTCCTTTTCTATTGAATTGTATGATACAAATCTTTACTACATGTACACAATCTGTTAGTTATTGGCCACAGAAAAGATTGGCTCTACAGTTCAGAACACGCACTTTTTCTTTCCTGTGGTCAATAGTTAACAGCTTGTGGACATGTAGTAATAATTTTTATCATACAATGCAATAAATAATAAACTAGCCAACTAGCATTTAGTGGGGAGAAGGAAGGGAAGTGAGGGAAGTTCGACTCCGCCGCGCGTAGTTAGTAGAAACCCTACTAAAAAGTGTGGTAACTTACTCGGCTTGAAGTTGGGCCAGTCTTCAGAGGTGATCCTGTTGTCATTCCAGTCCTCGCCGCCGTAGGACAGCAGCATACGAATGGGCTCGCCCAGAGCTTTGACAGGGAAGTAGTAGAACTCGACCTTCGGCATTTTGGTTGTTCTGTAAGAGATGGTTATCATCAGCAGTGAAAATAATGTGAAATGTGAAATATGATCGATTTATGCCCGTATGCTTAAGTTTGTAGGTACCTACTCGTAGGTGGCGTAACGAGGGGAATTGGCGTCCGTGGTCCGAATCAAATTTGCAAATTTGCAACCCCGACGGCGCGCGATTTGACCGTATGGCCGTATAAATATAAATGAGAACAAAATAATAATATTTTGTTGTTATTTATATGTTTATGCAAATGTTGTACCACCATACGCACCTGACAGCATGGTGACAACCCTAATTTTAATGTCATCTTGACATTTGCATGCTTGATAAACTAAACGTCAAATGTAGGAAAGAGAAGCTTCTGTAGTTTAGTATTATTACTTAGTCTCTGCTATAGGTTGAAATAAAATGTATACCTACATAATTATTATATTGTCCTATTCAGCTTTACAGTCACCTAAGTCACCTTATGGCTTAAATGGCTTTCCAAATAAGTGTCCACGATAGTGACAGATATTTTTGCGGTCTTCATAGCGGAAAATATTATTGCAAGTGACTGTAACTACCCACAACTAAGTCGAAAATACCCTCAATAATCTAGAACCCTACCGATCTAAATTAGATAATAGTAATACTACTATTATCTAATATTAGATAGTAAAATCAATACGCATATCTATAAATAATTTCAATGACAGCACTCTTGACTTGATATTTTAGTCTTTATCACTAACCACTAGTACATACCTATACCTACTACTTGACATATCTTGAGTAGGTGTGTGTATAAAGTTAAGCACTTGATTGCACAACAATCCTATTCTTAGTAAGTATTTAATTTATTTAATAGAACTAATAGAACTGTTCTGAAATAAAACTGTTATCGGAAAAATGTGTCAACTTTGCCACCGAGGTACGAGTATCTTTGCCCAATAACACATTTTTAGACAAATTTGTTTATACAGCCCAATGTGTGCAAGGTATGATAACACTACTATTTTTACCAGAAAATAGGCTGTATTTGCAATATATACCAAATTTGTGTTTAACTCACCTCAGGAATTTTCAGCAAGTCGTAGGTAAGTGTAGTTTTCACGAATTTCGCGGGCCAAAATTTGTCAGAAATAAGATGCAAGTAGGTATATGTATATAAAAGTGAGTTCCCTATTAGATGAAATTTTCCGGGATTGTGTTCGAAATAATGAAAGGTACAATATTTTTAAAATGATTGGAACTTAATGGGTTAAACACACATTATTTGTGATCGTGTGTGCAATGTAACTCTGTAATATTCAGATTTGTAAATGACCATTGCCCAACATCAAAACTGGCTTAGGGTTGTCACTCTCGGGTAATTTACCCGATTGCGTAGGGTACGGTAAAGAAGGTAATGTTTTTATATAAAAGTGATTTTATTAATGCCTTACCATTGGTCCAGTAATACTTTGCTTATATGTTTTAGGCCTTTGGTTTGGCATATTAAAAGTAGTACGGTAACCATATTATCAATGTTCTTAATGTACATACTTAACACTCTTTAATCGAAGAGAACGCTAAGCTCAGCCTTTTCATGGCCCTTAGTGACCGTAAGAGCGATATTTCTATGAGAAATCGTCGTGGGCAATGTTGGCAAAAACTCGGGATGACTTTAGGGCCTTCAAAATTGCCAAAATGTGGATTAAATAATGTCTAAAAAAATGTTAAAATAATATGTCATATACATTTTTGGACAAAATCTAGACTATCCGAAAAAAGCGGGCAATGTTGGCGCATTTTACGGTATGTTATTAGGACTCGTAATAAAATCTCGGCTACGTTCGTAATAGTAAAATGTCAAGACGAAACAAGGTGAGAGTTTTACGAGGCATCATCGCTAACAAAAGGCCTTATCGCTTAAAATACTTAAAAAATACCGATATGAAATTAAAACTTTTTTGAAGAGTAAACCATCTCGATATAATCGATAGACTAAACTGTCGATTAAAAACGCACCTAAATCGGTTTACTTATCCGTTTCGGAGCTATCTAAGCCTGTGACGCCATAAACAGACGCTCAGCTCAGACACATACACTCAATTATTACACACACGGAATTCATAATAACACCGACAACACATATTTTTCCAACAGGGTAAAAACACAAAAAACGGCGGACAAAAACCTACGGTACACTTTTAATCATCGAAAACAAATAGGTAACTAGTTCCCAATGATCCCATCTATTGTTACATAAAAAAGCACGATGCTTAAACCTATAAAAATGGTATTTGGCAAACACTTCTAACTATAAACCGGTATTTCAGCTCACATAATTATAACATATTACCTATATGACGAAGCCCGCATATAGAAGACTTGTTAAAATAAATACTTACCGAGTGAGATTAGAGAACCGGCCGGCACGAGAGACGCGGGCGACTGACGCCCATTCCAAGGCCGACCGCATGGTTTTATATTAGCGCCATTCGTGAATGATAAACAAGCTATGTGGGTGGAATAAAATGATAGGACAGGTACATTGTGCCTTTACCAAATCGCGATTCTATATCTTATGATCTGAAAATGGGTCATTGATGACCTACCTATTATGATGCGGGTGGAAAATGATAGGTTCCGCCCTTCCGCCCTAGGGCGTTTTACTTATTTCATTAAAAAACTGATTTAAAATAGATTAGTTAAATGATTTCTATTCTGTTCTGAAATTTATTTATTTTACACATTAAATATTATTTATGCCACACCTGGCCATAAAGTGCCTTTTTCCGCACGCTACGCGTACTGAAAAAGCCGATTTCTGGCCGAGTGTAGGCATAAAATAATGTACCTAACACGTGAGGTAATAAATAAAGCCCTTGATCGCATATTTACGTCCCTCGCTTGCAGCTCGGGTCACAAACATCTGCGATCTCGGCCTTTCTTTGTTTTACCGCACTAGTTAGGTAATGTACTATTTTAAAATTATAGTTTCTTTGACTCAGGGCTGCCATCTCGTCGTACATTGCCGAAACCGGGCAGAAAGTTAAAAATCCCGGACATTTCATTGAAATCGTGTCCTGGACTCCTCGCCCCGGCCAGTAAAGAGAACAAATTTTAATTTAGAAACTTAGACAGAAGGGCGAGGATCCCCGTTCTGAGTCATGCAAAGATTGCCTTTGGCCATTCAGCGTGGGAATGCCGCCAGCATTATGGGTACGTTTGCACCAGGAATGGAAAGGATGAATATCTAGGATAAAATTGAAATTTTGATTTGTAGTGTAGGTAATTTAGTTTTGTTTTAGTGACTGATTTAGAAATATACTATCTTTCTAGGGATTCACTAAATTCACTTCAATCCAAAAATGTCTGGGTATGCCCCGGATAGTTTTAAAGATCCGGCCCGGACGGGCTCCAAACTAGGACAAATCCGGGGAAACCTATGGCAGCCCTAATTTGGCTGTACTACAACAAGTTGTTGGGCCACTATATATTGTTTTAAAACTAACCTTACTTCATTGAGTTATACTACTTCGTAAAAATGATTACTCAAAGCCTTACTTTGAGTAAATTCGAGGAACCGAACCAACCGGCCACCGGCACAAAACCGGTACTTACCTAGATTAGAATAGAATAGAATAGGTACTATCGATAAAGTAAGTCCTAACAATACTACAAAATCCGCTTGATAAATTCTACTTACTACTTTTAAACCAAAATTGTATACCCACGAGAACGTAAATTACGCTGGCAGCGATTCTGGCACGTCACAGACTGACAGTGACAAGTGACAGACTTTTACTAAAAGATCTATACTAAAAAGGCTAAAACCTAAAAATACTTACAGAAATTACAGAAAAACAAGCGAAGCCGGCGCAAACCGATTGCAGAGTAGTGTAGGTAGGTAGTGTGTCGTGATTCCAGCAGATTCTAGAGATACTAGTGATGCGCCACGCCGATTCTCGATTCGATTTATCGATGTTTACTTGTTTATCGATTATTTTCTTTAAAAAATAAAGGCGTAATTTAGTCGCATGGTATAAAAAATACCTATTATCAAATATTCTATTACAATTTGATTACAATACAATACTTACTACTATTTACTACTTTGCTGGACATGGGCTTTCTTTTATACAATTTCTACAATTTGAAACGAGTGTATACACAATTTTCTTGATCATATTTTATTACAGTAGGCGAAATTGGGAAACAAAGGCGAAATAAAAAAAGCGAGTTTAGAGTTTTTTCGATGAATCTCGTATTTAGCTATATATATGTATGTATTTATGTATCTATATATACCTAAATGTATTTATGTTTATATAATGTATTTACTGTATATGTATTTAATATTTATAGATTAACTTGTTCTTACTTTGGTTTGGCTTGTTTCGGTTTTGACTATTAGTAGCACCGCCCACAAATTTTCTGTTTTGCCTTAAGGTTGACTGGTAGAGAATGCCTTCTGGCATTAAGTCCGCCTTTTGTACGTTAAGGTTTTCTTTTGTGCAATAAAGGTTAAATAAATAAATAAATAAGGACATTGACGGTTTTTATTTTTTTATATTAAAATTGCTTGTTTCTTAACATTTATCTAGAAATATATTATTTGTAGGTAATATGTTTTACATAGATTACAATTTTAATATTTTACTAAGGCGAAGTTATATACAACAGGCGATTTAAGGATTTCAGATTTCATGTAATTTTGGCAACCCTCGTTTCAATAAATTTTCACCACTGATAACGGGGTCTGGTCATAACGTATGAACTCATAACGCGACTCGATTCGATTTATCGATGTTGACTTGTTTATCGGTTATTTTCTTTAAAAAATAAAGGCGATATTTAGTCGCATGGTATAAAAAATACCTATTATCAAATATTCTATTACAATTTGATTACAATACAATACTTAATACTTTGCTGGACATGGGCTTTCTTTCCCGGAGATCTCCGCAACACCCATAATTCAGGTTTGTTTTTAATGGGTAGGTATATACCTATCAATTTCATGCGGCTCTTTTCAAACATTTTTTTCTTTGGAGTTTGAGGATCACTATGTGGTTCGTCCGTCCGTCCATCCGTCCGTCTTTCTGTCAAGACTCTTTATCTCGGGAACGCGTAAAGGTAGCAAGTTAAAATTAATACCACATACACAGGTCTGTCGTCCCTTAAAGCTGTGAAAATACCAAACCTCTACGTCAACGCAATCAGAAGACACGGCCGTTTACGTCGCATTTACCATACAATTACAATGCGAATAAAAATGTAAAGGGTACTTTGACCTAGAATCACGAAATTTGGCAAAAATCAAGAACTTGTAGCACACGTACTAAATAATTCCGAAAGCCGTACAATTGCGGCACATTCAGAGTTCCGTACCACTAGTATTTTTAAGTACCTACCTAAGGTCAGGCCGACTCTTTGTGCGGAACCCTCGGTGGACGAGTCTGAGTCGCACTTGGCCGGTGTTTTTTTCTTTATTCGTTTATTCCAAACGTTCTGGTTTCGTCACTACACGTCTCTACTTAGTAAGAAATAGGAACTACCATCTTACTATAGCAGATAACGGATTAACGGCCCCTAGTCTTGCAGCTCTCTTTGAAGCCACTCACCAATAATTGGTGAACAATCATTGTTCCTTGCAAAACATAGTCTGATGATCGCTCCACACAATGGGCCATGATTGGGGATGATAAGGGACGCAGTTTTGAGTAAGAGGCGTTACGCAATACTGCCATCGGGTTCTGCTGTAGGTAGGTAAGGTATAGTTTCGTCCCGTATAATGGCTCATGATGGCCCATTGTGTGGAGCGGCCATCAACGGATAGACGTCCCATAAATTATATTTTTTTCATAGTCCCCATTCCACAGTTTTTATAATATTGTGTGATTGTGTGTTGTGTTGTTGTTGGCTTTCAAAAGTTCAACCATTTGTAAAAAGCAGCTTACAAAAGCGAGCCCTTATGAGCCTTAAGTTTAGTCTACTTACACACAACTTGTAATCAATACCCCAGAAACTAATAAAATATACTGAAAAATTGAAGACAAAATGTAAAATAAATAATTTATTTTCATCACAAAGAGTCTTTAAGAATAACAACTTTTTACAATGATAAAATTCTCTCAAAGTAGGTACTACTAATTTGAAACAGGTCTCAAAAGGTTATTAAAGTAAATCACACTTCTACTTGTTAGACCCTTGTAAGAGTCGCCACACACGTCCAGGATCAGAATATGAATTATCTTAATTTAATTCATACTATGAAGTCATAAGCAGACCCCGTTATCAGTGGTGAAAACTCATTGAAACTAAGGGTTGACAAAACTACCTATCCTAAAGTCGCCTTCGGTACATAACTTTGTCTTAACAAATGTTTAATAACTTTTTTATCATAAATTGTAAACTTCAAGTAATATGTCATTCAACGCCTACAATTTGAAATGAGTGTATACACAATTTTCTTGATCAGATTTTATTACAGTAGGCGAAATTGGGAAACAAAGGCGAAATAAGGACATTGACGGTTTTTATTTTTTTATATTAAAATTGCTTGTTTCTTAACATTTATCTAGAAATATATTATTTGTAGGTAATATGTTTTACATAGATTACAATTTAAATATTTTACTAAGGCGAAGTTATATGTATACAACAGGCGATTTAAGGATTTCAGATTTCATGTAATTTTGGCAACCCTCGTTTCAATAAATTTTCACCACTGATAACGGGGTCTGGTCATAACGTATGAACTCATAACGCACGGAATTACATACAATGTTGTACTGTCAGATTGATCTGATTTCGGCCGTCTGTGGCTGGCAAACGGGCATCAGAGTATAAATTAATATTATGAATTAATACTCTGATTCCGGAGTAGAACAATAAATCTATATCCATCCAGTAAGAAAAAGACAGTATGATTATCTCTGACTATGCACGAATGAGAACAGATTCCGGCCAAACTATAGTTTAACCATCTGTTTAGATAATAGTACAAGCCACACCCTCTATTTGAATGCAAAAAATTACAATAAATTCCTTAAATTAAGTAGGTTTCATGGCACAAGTCTTTGTTTATTACTTAAGATACTAGAACAATTAGCAATAAAAATGGACGCATGCGGTCGATGATCTAAAATTTCTAAAATAGCGTGTAGGCAATGATGTAAATACGTAATTATAATTATTCACGTTTTTAATCGAACAAAAGCCAATAGAAGGACTTAACCAGTACTGAATCACATTTACATACGACGAAGAAAAACATGAACTACATAAATTTTATTATAAAGAAAATATTTAATAAGAACTATTTTAAGAATTATGTTCATCAATCGAAGATTTGTTAGAACGCCTAATTACTATCTTCGTTGTGCGAAATTCGATTAAGCGTCGATTTAACCATGTGTGTGAACTCAATCGGCAATAGACGATAATGGGTACAAAACAGCGCTTTCCGCGCTAGTGAGGGGAAAAAGTAATTTGACTATAGTTTCAGTACAGTTCTAGTCACACAAATCACAGAAATTCTATAAAAGAACACGATAAAACATTACAAAGCATTGTAAGAAAAACAAAATCTCTCAGACACATACCAAAATTGAGACCTCAATGTCAATGAAAGATACATATCTTCTTAAATAAAATTCACGTCTTCCTTAATAAATTGTCCTTAATAATTGGTTCCTTAATAAATTTTCGATGATTTTCTAAAGCCAACAGTCATGACATTCTTTATTTAAGACCTATAGATTAGTTAGATGTGTTTTTAAGGGTCGAAGCACGGAAGAATAACTAGCGTGGAAGTAGTACGATAACTGTCAAATGAGAACAGTTTGGAGGGATCTATATTTTGGCAGTGGATTTCTCAAATGTCGTAAGTCTAACTTAATTACGTGCCTCTTACGACATTTGTAAAATCCACTATAAAAATATGCGACCAAGTTAAGTTGTAATGCATTAATACCGACTACCAAATTACAACGATGTGTTTAATTTGGCTGCTTGGACCAATTGCATCAAAAGAGATCAGCAAAACTGTTTTCAACCTACGGAATCGGAGAAATAACAAACATATATATACATCTCTTTTTGTCACTTCCTTTACTTCGTAAGGAAGTGAAGGACGAGTTTATGACTTTGATGTTTTCAGTTTTGACGGGAGGCTTGGGTCGAAGGCCTTGTTCAGTTGTGTATAGCCTTTATACACGGAAAGTTTCCGTTTTACGAAAATGTAGTTTCATCGTACGCTATAATTGAAACTATAAAAAACGTGAGCTTCAAAATAAAAAATATATTTACAATATTTCCTTATCTTAGAAATAAAATTAATGATTTAATTTTTTATTGTTTCTCAAATTATGATTTATCGGTAACCAGTACTTTGACACTTTGTGAAACGGAATTCCTTTCTAAATCGAATGCTTATACCTGTACCACGAAAATCTAACCGTGCGTTTACATGCTCGGGCTCTCGGCCGAATGTTTCGGCCATGTTAGTACACGATGATTCGAGACAGACTATATAGAGAAAACTTAAGCCAGACCAGAGACAATTTAAGTACTTTTTCAGGTAGTTTGGTTGAGTTAAAAGGTGTATTAAATAATTTCACTTCGGGTAAAGCTATTTAAAAAGTGTCTTAAATAGTTTCAATAACCAAAGCTATTTAAAACACCGTTTAACTCACCGAAACTACCTGAAAAAGCTTATATTGTCTATGGTCTGGCTTAAATTTTATCTATATAGTCTGTCTCGAATGAGCGTGTACAGTCACCAGCATAAATATATGACGGTGAACAGCCGTGCAAAAATATCTGACGCTCTATTGGGCGCATAAGTATCTGACGACACTACCTCGGTAAAAATATTTGATGATTTGTGGCCGGCAAAAATATCGTTGCTCCGTATCCGCATAAATATCGGATCGAGGCGCTTATAAACATGTGATTACTTATAAAAATCAAAATTATGTGATCACTCTCATCGGCAGAAATATCTATCCACTGCAAAAACAAAAATATCGGATGACTGATGGATCGCCTGTATATCTGACAAGATATTCAAAGTTGTGAAATCAATCAGCAAAACAAACTCTATCTACATAGCATAGGGCCGTAAATTGTATGAAGCAATTTGACAATTCACGAAAAGAGTGCCAACTTGTCATTAGTTTGTCATTGCCAGGGACCGGAAAACCCCTCTTTAGGCTTAAGCCTATCGAGTTGGTTACCTAATCATATCTGTTACCCAATGATACTGTAACAGCAACATTCAGTAACCGAATACAAACGGTAAGCGAAATGTTGCTGTAACAGTAACCATAACCCGGTTAACTGCAAAACCCAATCCCGATAGGGTTTTTGTTTGGGGTTTTCTTTAGGTTACTGTTAACCTTATTATAACAAACGATTATACTCTTTACGTGTAAGTAAATTAGATTCAATATCTAATAACAGTAGAGGCTGGCATCGGCAAAGACAATTCCGTGTCAACAGTGAACGATAGAAATGTCGTAAAGGACATATAAAAACCTCGTACTTAGGACATTTGTATCTTGCACTGTTTTTTGGGTCCAACAGGTAGAATAACCCAGGTTTGTTTCATAGTTGTCACTTCAATCAATTTTGAACTATAAGCCGTTACACTAGAGTTGTATTAATAATAACAAGCGGTTTCTACGTCTTACACTTTCAAATTAAAGCGAAGACGGCAACGCGACGGCACGTGTTAATAATTTCTTATTTTTCTTCAAATACACAACAACCCGTTAGATTGAACTAGCTTATTTCATCAAATAAAATGTCATACCTTACAACTTCAATTCACGTTATAATAAATAAATATACTTCTATTAATTACGTGAATTTCTTAAGCTTTCGAAAATTAAAAGTGTAGTACTAAACAAAATTGCAATTAATGAAACTGCAACATCATTACGTTTGCTTGCATGTTGTGATTTAAAGTTATTCGTAGTGTTTATTTTGACGGATTTAACTTGTTCAACGAATTTAGTGAATATCTCTTACGAGTCTTACGACTAACGTCGGTTATTTTTTGTTAAGTTATTTAATCAAAACATTCAAAACCATTGTAGTAGGAACGAATAGGTCTAATACTGCACGTGCAATGATAATTAAACAACTTAGGTAGCCAAGTTTACAAGTCGGGCTCGCGTGTAATTTAGATCCGAGTATCCGTGGTACTCGTAGAAACAGATCTTAAATACACGCGGACCTAACCCATCCTTATCCGTTGCCATAACGTTTTAGGGCATTTTCAAAAATAGGGTACCATTTTCATTTCTTTTTGAATATAGGAAGTTTTGGGTTTTTTGTAACCAGAATCACGATTACTATTGGAAACAAGAAAAATAGTGTCCCGTTTTTTTTGTCAGCTTTGTAACGCATTTTTTTCATACATTTCGTATGGGCCGTTACAAACCTGACAAAAATTTTTTTTTATGGAAAATTGAGGACCCATTTTCATTAAAAGGGTGCACTTTTTTCTGAAAATGCCCTTTAACGCATTTCAGTTAAGGTTCAGGTTCAGGTAAGGAACCTGTGTTGAGTTGTATGGCAGCGACTCAGTTTAGGCCCTAAACTGAATCACGTTAAGACGTCATGGTAAGGCCCCTTGGCGTGTAAAGTAACAGTGCATGATAATTAAAATAAAAAGTAGGGATACAAACAAAAAATTAGACATACTCGTAGTACATATTATGATCAATGTGAACAACAATCAAAATACAAAATATTCAGCAAAAACAATTCTACAACGATAATACGAGAAATGATAATATTGAAAGCAGCTCTAGAAATTCCTGCTTCAAAAACTTTACTTGCATTGTTTTTACTAATTACTCTCATGAGACAATGACATTTAAGTGCACAAAGATGAATACCGACCGAGTGCAGGCTTATTGTTATTGCCCTTATCGGTTCCACATAAACAATGAATCTCGGCAATGTCTAAGCCGCGATGCGTTATATTATCTTGGTCTGGTATTTTACATTAATATTCTTACAATTTACGTAATCCAGTCAAATTATTATTACACATATTTTGAGTTGATACTTTGTATCCCGATACCTATACCTACTAATTGGTGTCACGGTAAACACTTCCGCTTTTCTATGTTTTCTGTGTGTATGTACACGAATGCATAGAATGAGCAGAAATCTAGATCCTGGATGGCTTTATGGATCTAGGGTGCCATGAAACATTGCTATTAAAGTAATATAAATAGTTAAATACGGTATAAGAGGGCAAGCGTACTGTTGGCTAAAAAGCTATCTCAATGGACAGCGACAATGTGTAGAAGTTACAAAAATAGTTAAAAACCTTAACAAAACGTATAATTCGCCGTTCATCATTAACACATGCGGCGTGCCATCGGGTAGTATACTAGGGCCGTATTTGTTTTTACTTTACATCACCGATTTACCTGGCGCCACACAAAATGACACTATACTATTTGCAGATGACACAACCATAGTAATTAAAGAAAATACAGATGGTTCTCTATGAAATATTATTACATGTACCTACATTAACAAATGTAACAAATTGGTTAGAAAATAATAATCTCAAAGTTAACTTAACCAAAACACAACTGGTTTAATTTCAAACTTATAATAGCAAATCAATTAGATTATCTGCCGATTTTAATGGTGTGAGTACAACTTAATGAAACGGAAAGTGCAGTTTTTCTAGGAATTAAGAATGATAAGTTTTGTAATTGGAAAGCCCATATTAATACCCTTTGTACCCAGTAGATTATATTTTGTATCGTCTGCGAGCAACCGTCTCTGAGGCGGCAGCAACGGCAGCCTATAACGGTTATGTATTAGGGCTCGCGGTCGTGTCCGTGATTCGTGAACCCGTAGCCGTACGCCCGGGTTCGTGATTCACTGCTACGGTTTTCTGGTCCGTTCCGCACGTGACGTTCGGCTACGTGAAATTACGGTACGTGAATCCGTGTAGATGCGTGTAGGCGTGATCACGGCTTCACGTACTTTAAGAACACGCCCGTTCGGTCCGCCCGCGACCTTGAGTGAAGATACGATGCGGTCTCTAAGAGCTACGAATAAAAATGTATCGTGTGTTTTTTATTCATAGCTCTAATTCCGTTTCATTACTTTTGAATTAAAATTTATTTCCAATAGTAAGGCCTTTTAAATATTAAGTAAGTAACAAATGAAAAGAACCAAATAATAAATACATTGAATAGCTACTTTAATAAACGGGTTGCTAAAATAACCCAACTTCTCTTCATTGTTAAATAGTAACACTAATCATACATTAACAATAACAAAACAAAAAATAACGAAACATCAACAAAAATAACTTTAAATTCACAGCTGAATTATAAATTGAAGATTTGTGATGTCAGGAGTAACTAATGACAATGAATGCGAAAGCTACTTATGCATATTGTTTGTTTCATTGTAATAAGTCGCTTGCAAATCTCATTATCTTTGTTTGCACGTGCAACTGCACTTCTTATCTACAAAAAAAACCCGGCTGGCTTAGCTTGTTAGTCATACAATAAAACACTCTAATAATAGTACCTATGTCATTATTACCTTCAATCTAGAAATAAATAGTACTCTTTAATGTGCCGAAATAGTCCAGAAAGCCTAGTATAAAAATTGTACGACATTAACTTCTCGACCGCGTTAGCGTATCGAGGGGTCAAAATATGAAAGTTTTGCGACAATACATAATATGTATCGTCGCAAATCTGTTACGGAATAATAATATGGGGCAACTCATCAGATGCTGATAAGGTTTTCTTAGCCCAAAGAAAGTGTTTACGAGTAAGATCTTTGTGTGGAGCATATTACCTAGATAGTTGCAAGCCATTATTTAAAAAAGTATACTACCCTTGCCATCCTTATATGTATTTGTTATGTGTATATTCGTAAAACATAATATAGAATTGTTTAAAATGAAAGGAAGGGAAAAACGATATAAACACGATCTAAATACCGACACATCAGACATTAAAACTATTTCAAAAAATACGTGTGGCACTCGGGGACTGCCGCGGTAAAGCTATTGCATATCATTTTGTATCAACTTATGCAATTATAATTATTTATTTATTTTATTCATGCAGTATTTCTTTTTCTTTGATATTAATTCAAGTTACACTTTTTGAGCGTGGTGACCGATAAGAAAACAAATTTTTCTATTATTTAACAAATAAAAAGTTAATATTGTTTAAAATGTTTTGATTATTTTACAATACATGTGGGTTTTATTATCTTAGAGTAGCTGTTGGTTATTCAGGAATATTTATCATTGAAACTTATGATAACTGAAATAAGAAACATAAGTTTGCGACTTAATATCCTCTAAATACCTAGAAAATACCGCGTCAATGGTGGTCCCATATTTTGTTGTAGACTCTTGTGGATCATTATTCATTTTCAAATTCAATGTTTTTGATAGAAAAGTTGTCAACATTATTTTACAATATATGTGGGTTTTATTATCTTACAGTAGCTGTTGGTTATTCAGGAATATTTATCATTGAAACTATAGGTTTATGTTATGATAACTGAAATAAGAAACATAAGTTTGCGACTAACATATTTGATTTTGGCGGGACTATAATAATAGTGTTTATTTTGACGTTTGACATCGCCGTATCTCTGGTAATAAGAGCTACTGTCCTCAATATTTTGTATAGAATATGACACTTAGCGACATTCGTTTGGAGATATATCCTTTCCTCGATAAAGAACTTTGTAACAAAGTGAATAAAGTCGGTTTCGGTCCGTCGGAGTGGGGAGCGTCAGGTTTTTTTTCGTTACGGAATTTCTGGATTCGGTCCCCGCGCTCAAGGCCCGCGATAGAAGCTATGCAATAGCTTAAAAAAAATTGTAACTCTATGGCCATCAAATTATATTATAATTATTCTTCCTGTACATATGAGAGTTCTTAAAGGAAATAAAATCAGTAGAAAACTCTTGTTCATTGTTAGATTTTGTATATAATTAGATATTGTTATTATAATTTTAGTATTATAAATTTACGAAAACGGGGCTTAATCGTGTATGAACTTTGAAAACAAACCTCCGACGTTTCAAGGGCGACATTGCCCCCGTGGTCCCGGAGAAAGACTGTAATTTTAGTAGTATTTCCGTGAATATACCTACTTAAAAAAGTTATACCCAGAGTATCTCGAGATGCGATATTGTAATGTAATAAAATAAATTATAGATGTTTAATTACTCATTTATTGTCGGTACATTTTCAAATTAATTTAAACACATTACAGAAGCGTCTTGTAAATGTCGTTGTCACACACGATACCGGTTTTCTGCCCTGTTTGGAACATGCCATTAGGCCACGTGTAATTAAGACACGACTCGTGTACACGGAGCCACGTGTCAGCGTGTACTCTTGTAATCGGGAGCCCTAATCTCAAACTCGTACGATTATACAAATTTTGCTCATTACTACGATAATACGAGATACGAAAAAATAATATAATAATAAGTATCCAATATCAAAGTATGTCATAATCATTTGGAGCACCGCTTGCTGCACTTGCTTACAATTAACTCAAATACATACTTTTGTTTTGCCAATGGTAGCAAATAGCGGTCTCAAGTGAAAACACGTCAGACGTCAGCGTGCGTAGCCAAGATGCCAATCGCTCACGCTTAATAATGTATCGTAGCTACCTCTCTCTATCTCTCTTTCTTATTAGCGTGACAATGACAGTTGCATTTCATTAGCGAGTGAGCGTGAGCGGTTGGCATCTTGGCTACGCACCTAGGTAAGAAAAGAAAGTAATTGCCGGCAAAATCGTATTAAGATTGGTAATAAACAAGACTTTTATTGTCGCATTATCACTCTTGACGCATATGTGAGAAATTAAGGAAAGATAAAAACTATTCACCGTTTTATAATGTAAACATTTTAAAATCACGATTTCCACTTGAAACTTATCTGCTATGAATAGTATTGTAGTGTCTTTTGTTAAACCCAATCGCTAATTACCTGCAGAAAATGAAATGCAGTAATACAAAAACCTGTAATATAAATTACAAATTTACTGTCTTAAGAATAAGGGTCAAATTGGAATAGGACGCATTTCACATAAAACCTTTTAGAAATGAAATATGATCTGACCACCTGGATACAATTGTATAATTTATTTTGTAACTTAAAATATTAGCGGAACTCTCTTTCTAATAAAAGGGATTGAAAAGAGACTTCCGCTAATATTACAAGCTACAACTGATTATGCAATAGGCCTCCGGTAGCGTGTTTTGCAAGTCTTAGTTAGAGGGTGGTATTTATTATATTATTTTTGCTGTAGTTGAGTAGTGTATGAACTAAGCATGGATTAAAAATTCAAGAATCCAAATGCATTAAAAATCCAAAAAGTAGGCCAGTTGTCGATTGTAAGAAATATCGGGAATAGAATACAGTGTAGCCAGGCCTGTCCCACTCGCAAGTGTAGGTATCGAACTGTAAGTACCCCTTGCTAGGGGCAAAATCAGTAGGGACTCACGGGCGAGCGGTGACGCACGCGCGAGAGTTGTTCGTCGCATACCTACGTACTGATTCGACCGCCGTCACAGAATTTTATTTATATTAAAATAACTAAAGGGCGGAATTATTCAAGGCCTTTGGGTAGGTTCATCAAGCCTGTTTCAATTAAGGTACCTATCTAAGTAAGTACCTATGCCTAACTAGTTGCACGCAAATTTATTAGAATTAAACCTACATACCACTTAGACATATCTTAGGTTTATTCGAGCTAAAGTAGAGCAATATAAAAAGGTAGTAACTAAGTATTAAGATTATATTAAAAGAAGACAACATTGATATCATCATAAAAGGAACGAGTTAAGCGATAGAAAGAGAGCGCACTTTACGTGAATATAATTGTAGGCATTCAGCGTTGCGCGGTTGGAATTTTAACTTAGTATTATCGTAACATGAGTCGTTATTTCTTTAAACGAGTTGTTGGAGAGGGATTTTTGTACTTGTACTAATATGTATTCTGTGCCGTAACGAAGATCGTAAAGTCTATCTCCGTCTCTGTCACGCGAATAGTAAGTGTGACAGAGATGGAGATAGACTTTACGATCTTCGTTACGGTTTGCGGTCACACGCCTGTTATGTTTTCGGTTTTATTTACCTAAGTAGCTGCTAAGTGTAATAATTTATGCATGTAGATATACCACGCGTGCTATTTAATATTTATAATTCGCGTATTCTGTGTGTGTATATTATTGGATCAAGGGTAGGTACAAGATGCGTAGGTGATATGTACATTGAAATATCTTATTGTTGCCGAGGCGGACCGTATGCTTGTTTGCCACCGACGTCGTTCAAAAAAATGACAACCCTATCTTCGGCGAGGTGCGGAGTAATATCGACCTTCGCGCCGGGCAATAGAACTCAATGACAGCGCGGCTCGCGTGCGGTCCGTGCTAATAATAATTAATAGGCACGTAAAAAGGCGGCATTCGTGAACATCAAAACAGAGGGTCTTCTGTACTTGTACTATTATTTATTCTGTGGTGTAGCTAACGTTGCCGGTACTTGGTAGCATAGCGACTGAAGCTTGCACAATATCCTCAAATCGATAAGAAATCTGTTCCCACTTTTTTTAATATCTTCCTACGTAAGTTGCAAAATTTAACACAAGCTACAATAATCAAATCAACTTTTAATTATGAAAAATAAACAGACACCTGGTTGACCACGCCTCGGTTCTTAATTTCAAAAGGTTATACGTTGAGTGCATGCTATAACAATTTGAACTTTATTGCCAAAGGAATACTGTTGTTATTAATAAAATATCTCTTGTTCTTTATGGTACTATTTCGTGCAGGTAATTAGCTGTTGGTTTTACAAAGGATAACAATGTCGAGATTTTAAAAAGTTTTAACTTTACCGACAGCCGTCACAAGATGTACTCACAAAATAGCACTATTTGCTGAATTTTATCGCTTCGTAATCTGAGACTAATAGTTATGTTTTGTTTTTAAATAATATCAGAATAATTGCGCTAAGTTACCCATGTATGATGATTATTTACGACTACCTATATTTGACTGATTAACTACAAGAAAAATAAATAAACTTGAGCGTAGTAGAAACAAACGCTCACGCCGCTTTCATTTCTATGTATGATAATAAAAATGTTAGGCTAGCCTAAATATAGTAAGGAAATAAAGAAACGATGCCACACTAAGAGCAAAACAAACCTGGTTCCACAGCGAGCGACAACGTCCTAACTCCTAGCCATGGTCATTCAATATTAAGTCTAATTCCTGGGCGTATAAAGATTACTTTCGTTTGAACTGTTCAAAACAGATTAAAACACTAACAGAATTCATTGCGGTTAGTTACTGGTTAGAGGTTAATTGGGGTTAACTGGACCGATAAGGTTTCCGAATGATTAAGGTTTCCGTATCATGAGTTAACCATATTGGAGGTGTTTTGAAAACAACCTTTAAAATAACCTTATGAAAAACCCGGGTTATGGTAACCGGTTCCGGTCCCTGGTCATTGCATATGTCTGTCTCACATTTTCCCATTTGCAATTTTAAATAGTAACATAATTACAATTCAGGCATCAGAAGACTTTTCCTATGAGATGTGAGTAGTGAAGTGATCAACCTCCTTTTTCCAAAGCATTAAAAAGAAAAAATATATTAGGTACGTCAACATGCATCATATGTCACTTTTCAAAAAATATAGCATTAAGCAGGGATTGGAGCCATAAAACAAAGATTGATTGAAACAGGGATTGTATAAGTATTATTACTTCTAATCGAACGCCAATATCATGGCGACATATCGACTGGACGACCACACAAAACATAGAATCGTGTCAATGCACGAAGAGAATAAACCCGTTCACGAAATAATGGATGTATTGGGGGTTTCTGAGGGCCTAGTATAAAAATTGTACGACATCAACTTCTCGACCGCGTTAGCGTATCGAGGGGTCAAAATATGAAAGTTGCCGGATGATTTAAATAAACAGCAAACATAATTTGAAGTCTCGATACGCTAACGCGATCGAGAAGTAAGTGTCGTACAACTTTTATACTAGGCCTTCTGTAAGTTATTTTTCAGTTAATTACGTAACACTTTTTTAAGTTTACTTAATAATATTCGATTAATAGAGATCGCTTATTAGGGATTAGACCGCCTGATGTATTATTATAATATTGCTAATATTTGAGATGTTTGTTTTTAGAGAAATACAGTAAAATTGTGGACTACACGCTGGGAGGATGAAGGCAATGTCAACCACCATAAAAGCTTGGGCCGTCCCCGTAAGACTACTGCGATTCAAGATCAAAATATTGTCCGCGTATATCAAGGAAATCCTGTAACTTCAACGCTCGAAGTCGCAAATGACTACGGATTATCTCGTGACAGCGTTCGTCGAAGATTGAAAGCGGCTGGTTTAAGAAATCGAGTCCCTGCTCGAAAACCTGTGCTAACAAGAAGACATAGGGACCTCCGGCTCGATTTTGCGAATCAATATTTACACTTTGATTTTAGAAATGTCGCGTTTTTAGATGAAAAAGTGTTCCAGTCTAGCGCAGATGGTCGAGTGTCATTGTGGAGATTGAATAATACCCGTTACAATGAATTAAACGTGATGGAAAATAGAAGATCAGGTCGTATTTCATGTGGTGTTTGGGGATGGATGTCCTCTGCAGGCCCGGGTGAACTCTGCCAAGTGACAGGTCGCTTAAATAGCAGGGATTATATTGAAATACTTAACGATGTACTATTGCCTTCCTTGCATATCACTTATCCAGAAGTCAATCCTGTATACGTGGTCCAGGACAACTGTTCTTTCCACAACAGCCGTATTGTTCGCCATTGGATTAACGAACAAGAAAAAATTGAATTATTAGACTTCCCACCCAAAAGTCCAGATCTAAATGTCATTGAAAACTTGTGGGGCATAATGACACAGCTCTGGGACCCTACAGAGGCCAGAACGAAGGCGACATTAACTCAGCACTGTTTTGACATATGGGAATCCCTGCGAGGTTCAGACCATTGTTATAACATGGTCATGTCAATGCAAAATAGGCTGAACGATGTGAGAAATGCCGATGGTGGACATACTAGATATTAAGTATAAGTAATTTCACATATTTTAAGATTGACAAAAAATATACATATAAGTTACAGAGATTTATTTAAGTTACAGAGGTTTTCTATTTTGTAGTTAAAAAGTAAAAATAAACATTATTGAATATCTACCGTTTTTCATTGATTGCAACTGCGTAGGGCAGGTGTCCCACTTGCAGCAGTAAACCAAATGAAATTGGCAGTGGATTTTTCAAATGTCGTAAGTCTAACCTATTAACATGCCTCTTACTACATTTGAAAGTTGCAATGCATTGATACCGACTACCAAATTACTACGATGTATTTAATTTGGCTGCTTGGACGAATTGCATCAAGAGATCAGCAAAACTGTTAATCGGAAAAATAACAAACATATATAACATCTCTTTTTGACACTTCCTTTATTTTGTAAGGACTTTGATGTTCTTAGTTTTGACGGGGGGCTTGGTTGGACACGCACGCCTGGTCCACTACCACGAAAGTCGAATAAATAAAAAAATGTAGTTATCTCCCTTTCTATCGCACTTTTACTTATACCTATTCGAACGAAAGAGATGCAGATCGAAAATTTAATTTTCGATGTTTGCGGTAGGCTCTCACGTCTCTCAGAGCAACTTTATTATTCTTATATTTCAGTAATTTTAAACGACGATTTGATGACAGAATAAAACGTGAGATAGACATATGCAATGACAAGTCTGCACTCTTTTCGTGAATTGTCAAATCACTTCATACAATTTACGGCTTTATGTCAGCCAGATATGGTATTCTTTTGCAGATCCATAAAATATTTTTATGTCAGATATATAGGCGACCCGTCAGTCAGCCGATGTTTTTGCTTTCACAGGGGATAGATATTTCTGCCGATGAGAGTGATCACATAATTTTGATTTTTTATAAGTAATCACATATTTATAAGCGTCTCGATCCGATATTTATGCGGATACGGAGCAACGATATTTTTGCCGGCCACAAATCATCAAATATTTTTACCGAGGTAGTGTCGTCAGATACTTATGCGCCCAATAGAGCGTCAGATATTTTTGCACGGCTGTTCACCGTCATATATTTATGCTGGTGACTGTACTAGGGTGGGCCGAATCATTCGGCCGAGAGCCCGAGCATGTAAAAGCACCATATGGATTTGTATCTCCATCTCTGTCACTTGGACACATCAAGGTCATCGAAATCCGGCGGGACTTTTCGTGTAATAAGGCCTTATGCAAAGTAAAAAGCCCGTCATTCACGGCAGTCCGCCGGCACTCCGGCATGGCTGGATGTAGCGGACACACGGTGTGCAAGTGGCCCAGCCTGGCAGTCCAATTCGCACTTATCGCAGCGCTGCGTTATAGCGCATACACTGTACTCGAATTTTAAAAATCGCCGCCATCTCGTAGGTCATTTTTAATAATGAATAATTAATATTTTATGCATTGCCGCATTTTTCAATTGTTTATTACTGTAATTTAGTGCAATTCGGACTGCAAGGAAGTGGGCGGAGCTAACACGATGTTGCCGTACGGCACGCATCCGGCAACGACATTCACGACACTATATTACGTGCCGGAGGTGCCGGCGGAGTGCCGTGAATGAGGGGCTTAAAGGCTTCAAGAAACGCGCTAAAAGATTAAACAAAACGCTTGAGTACAAGTTAGTTTCGTTGAGCGTGTTCACAAATTTAAAAATAATCGCCATAGTGTTAGTTAAATAATACTGTAAAAAATTGAAACAAAACGTCTATGTGCTCCTTTTGTCCAGCGCACGTTCTAACTGGTTCTTGACGGCCGGCAGGGCGGCAAGCTGCCGGACGAGCAGCTGGATGTTGGGGAACTGGTCGCTCGACACGTCCAGCGCGCACCGCACGTGCTCCCACGCGCCGGCCAGCAGGAAGTCCGCCCAGGTTAACTGTGGAAAAACGCCACAGGCTTAACCCTTTGACCGCCAAAGACATCACGTTGATGGATAGCCGTGCTTCCAGCGCGATGAAGTCATATGACGTGAGGATGTAACGTAGAGATTAAGTTATTCTACAAATATATTATAGTTTTTTTTAGTGTTGCTCGAGGCCGTCTCGGCCTCTGATATTTGGCTTAAAACAGTTTTTATTCGATTACGATCAACAGCTTAATTACCTAAAGGAATGTATTTGAAGGATTTTGGTCATATGCGCAAAGGGTTAAATGACTTGATGTACCTATTCGTTCGCTTCTATTTCCTTTCAGTTTGCCCTTCGGGCATTTGACGAATCGGCTATCTAACAAAACTAACCTAGCTTATTTTACAACAAATATGCGTTTGGGCATTACGCGTATTTTTTAAACATAGGTCATTATGACGCTGGTTTTTCGAGTTAGCATTATGCGTAAAAGGCAATTTAAGTTTTTCAAATCAGGCAATGCGTAGAGACCCACAAAGAGAGCGCTCTTACGATTATAAGTAAATTACCGATTTACCGAGTGTACCTTACTAAGCGCCAGATGACCCCTGTTGGTGGCAACAACGGCGTCTAGTTTGGCGAGGCACGCTAGCGCCATCTGGTGGTCGAACGGTCGGGCTCGAGAGTTTAGTTCTTCTGCGCCCAGTGTTTGAATTTCTGAAATGACAGTAAGTTACAGTTTATTGATTTACCATTGTTACCAGATTCCATACACGTTATACATTTATATTCCTTTGAGAAGATAATATCTAGAGTAATAGAAGAGTGAAATCGAATCGGAGCATAATTTTAATAGGTTAACGAGAGTTTAACTTTTTTTACAAACGAAAGTAAAAATATTTATTACATTTAATGAATGATTTGATTCGTGCTTTAAAATTGTAAACGAAAGTAAGTCAAGGAGCCTTGGATAGGCACCAGCATGCGATTCGAACGATTGCGGATTTGTATCTCCGTCTCTGTCACAGTCACACTCGCATATTGAGGTGACAAAGAGGTTTTCCCGTCAATGCCAATTTTCGATGTTCGTGGTAGGCATGCAGAGAACATGAGGGCAAAGTCGCTCTTAAAACGTCGGAGATAATTTTCACATCTATATACGTGGTTAAGTCTTGTTTTAATTAATAATCAGATAATCACATATCAGGTTCGATTAATCCTAAAACTTACTGTTTAACAAGTCAACAAAAACATCAACAATCTTGTCGATCTCGAGGTCCTCGAAGGGGTCCGCGCCGGCCAGCCCGCGGCTGCGGCCCAGGCAGCGCAGCACCGCCACGCTGTGGAGGCCGCAGCGGGATGGGCTGTCCAGCACTACTGGAAATTTTCGTACCAATTGTTTGAACCCTCTTTTCTTCTGTTTCTTGTCTCTCTCTTTGGCCTTTCTCTACCCAGAGCCGGCCTTAGGTCAGCAATCGCCCTGTGCGAACTGGTGAACTGGCGCCCACTGGACTTTTTTAACTATAAACACAGCTGGCGCCCCCTGAACCTCGGCGCCCCGTGCGACCGCACGCATCGCACGTACCTAAGGCCGGTACTGTAGGTGTAGGCCTCCTTCAATTTAAACCTAACTGCAAGTATTTCATAACAAAACCTCCTTTTTTATTGGCTGAACATGTCTCCGGGGACATAATATTATGGTGCTTTAACCTTTTGTGTTTTTAGTCTAGCTATGCGTGCAAGTCCTGCAGCTCACAGAGTCGTTTTAATAATAGTCAGTGTTTTTTTCTGGCATTTACTTCTTACTTTGCAAAGTGGGCTACAATTTCAACACCCATTTTCTCCGCTGTTCCTTATTGTGCACTAATCTGGTCCAGGTTGTGGTCTTTCCAGTCATGTCTTCAACTTCCTACTCCTGTACCTTTTAAATTATTGTTTCTTTTATGGCCTCTAGGGTGCCATAGTGTAACAACTTTGCTCCAATTATCTCATTAAATTGATACCTAACAAAGTCTACTGCTAAGTTAAACATTAAAGGTAATAATGTATTAATTATGTGGTCCCACCTTCCGTGGTTTCAGATCCAGCCTCGGTGAGATGTTGCCCTGAGTAAGCCAGCAGCATCTGAATACTCTTATCGAAGGCTTCTGTTGGCAAGGTGCTGAAAAAATGTATTATTCTTTAAAATATTGACTAATTATTTATAAAAAGAAGCATTTCTTGAATTAATCATGCATTTACTGCCAGCCCCTTAAAACCATATACCTACTGAAACTAGCAAAATTCATCCAATGTATTTATAGTCTGACCACCTAACAAACGCAGTGACAGTAGGACTAAAAAACTACATCCATCCCTTTTTTCGGGGTGGTAATATTATACTAGTGTAAGAAAAAGACAGTACATACTCTCTAACCTCCTGTTACTGCGTTTGTTCAGTGGTCTGACTTTATTTAAGCTGTTGGTGAACATATTCAATTGTACAGTCAACAAATTGGAACCCTGGGTCACTCTAGAACCATGTCAAAATGACAAGCAGTAAGAGATTTCTTACAATCTGAACTTTTACAGTTGCCTAGGGTTGCATTTGGTTGAGTGTATCTATTGATAATGAGAGTTCAGGAACTGATCTGGACTAGAGCAATAATAAAATAACTCAAACATAGTATCAGAGCTTTCTGACGTCATATGAAGTCATGGCGCTGAGGGAACGACTCAACGTGAACTGACGTCATTGGCAGTTAAAGGATTTCTAATAGGTTAATTTGATATTATGAAAATACATGATTACTGTTAATAATTAGACTAAATATCAATAAATTAGGATACACTTTACATGCATGCAGATTGCAATCTGTAAAACATTGAAATAGAAAAAAACAATAGTTTTTCCTTGACATTGTGAACTTAAGTTGAACTTTGAGCTATTATGGTCCTGAAAAATAACTGGGGTTTCAAGGACGCGTCCGCGCCGACGCAGTAGCGATGACCATTGTCCCAGCACTTGTTGCGTGTTTATCATTTTGTTTACTTACATTTCTTTGCTATCCAGTTTCTCGCTCTTTTTTATTTTAAAAAATTTCCCTAAATTACGAAAAGACATGACTGGCTATTTTGACTAAATATTACGAAAACTTTAAAAATGCACTCTCTCGATCCTATTTCACAATGTGTTTTGATATTCATACAATTTAAAGTAATTTTAACGCCGGTTTTATATGACGTTTTTCTTACGGAAATAATATCGATTTATTCTGATGTGATATATCATCTCTGCGGAACTCATTATCAATATCTAGGAACTTGGTAATACACTACACAATCCGTAACTTATTTCGCATGGTACGAAATTAATTTATCTATTAGAAAAGCAATACAAAAGAAAACAATTTAAAAACATAAGTAATTCAATTAACCGAGGAATGACATTTCTCGAGAATCCCTCTTGACAGATGAACAGTGCTACCATTATCATAAATACAACTTTAACATTCTCAAGTTGGTAGTTAGTGTTCTAATCACGTTCTAAAGTACTACTCACTTCGTGTTTTGTTGGTGCGTTGGATTTCTTGGTCACTTATTGTTGAGTTTGCCTTAGAAAAAAACTTACAATTACTCAACTCACAGTTTAAAAAAAAGGAAATAACACAATGGACATGGTCCTCACCAAACGGACAATATAAAAATCAAATCGACTATATGCTAACCAACTGTGCAAAACAATTTACAAACATTGAGATTCTAAACATTCACAACTACCCTAGTGACCATAGGCTTGTACGAGGGACATACATACTAAAGGAACAATGTAAAAATAGAAAACATTTCAACAACAACATATCTCATCTAAAAGATCTAGATAACCAAAAAGTTTTTCTAAATTCTCTACAAAGGGAAACTGAGAACCTACAACTAAATGAAAACGAAGACATAGAGGTATACTACAAAAAAATTGAAAAAGTAATCAAGAATAGTATCTGCGAAGCATCTTCGGCAAAAATACAGAAAAATAAATCTATTTTTACAACAGAAACTAAAGAAATGTTGAAAAAACGTACAGAACTTTTAAAGAAAAACCCAAAAACCAAAGAAGACAGAGAAACATTAACAGCACTCTTCAAAAAAACAAATAAATTAGCAAAAAAAGACTACATCAACCATAGACAAAAAATCATAGAAAAATATGTTTCAACATCAGGGAGTATGAAAAAAGCACACAAACAACTGAAAAAAACTAAGGAATGGATACCAAATCTAGCAACAAACACAGGAGTGAAAACACAACAGACAAGAATAGACATAGTCAATATAGCAACAGAATTCTATAAAAGCCTGTACCATAATTGTGACCGCAGACTTGAAACATACTCACCCTCTACCGTACTACCCACAACAACAATTAAAGTCTTTGATGAACTGGAAATCATTGGAAGAATAAACTTTTTGAAAAATGATAAAAGCCCTGGACAAGATAATATTCCAAATGAGGCTATAAAAATAGGAAAATTTATCTTAGCAACTTCACTGGCACATTTATTTAATAAAATTATGCAAGACGGAAAAATTCCATCAAGGTGGGAAGAATCAAGAATAATACTTCTATATAAGAAAGGTGATCCAAAAAATGTAAGCAACTATCGCCCAATCAGCATACTGCCTACACTCTACAAACTGTTTGCATCATGCATAGAGAAAAGAATAGAAGCAAAAATCGAAGAACATCAGCCAATAGAGCAAGCAGGGTTCAGAAAAAAATACTGTACCATTGATCATATCCACACAACACAACAAATTATAGAAAAATACCAAGAGTTTAAAAAGCCGCTATACATTTCATTTATTGATTATACCAAGGCTTTCGACTCAATATCTCATGAAAGTATATGGAAGGCTTTAGACAACCAGCAGATACCTAAACAATACATCAACATAATAAAAAACATATACTCTAACAGCAGAAGCAGAGTAAAGTTAGACCGACTAGGACCAGAAATAAAGATTTGTAAAGGGGTTAAACAGGGTGACCCCCTGTCACCTCGACTATTCATATCCGTACTCCAAGACATCATGAAAGACTTGAACTGGAGGAAAAAAGGTATCTACATAAATGGCAAATTCCTAAGTCACTTACGGTTCGCTGATGATATTGTTATCTTCTCGGAAACACCAAAACAACTAACGGAAATGATACAAGAACTAAGCACGGTTAGCAACAGCATCGGCTTAAAACTAAATGCTTCAAAAACGAAAATAATTACCAACAGCATGAAGAAACCTATTTTAATAGATGAAACAGAGCTAGACTATGAAGAACAATACATATACCTAGGTAAACTGATATCTTTCAAAACCTCAAGAGGTATTGATGAAATAAACCGAAGAATCAACCTCTCATGGAACAAATTTTGGTCCTATAAAGAAGTATTAAAATCAGATCTCCCAGTAAAACTGAAAAAGAAAATTATGGATTCCTGTCTTCTACCTTGCCTGACCTACGGAAGTCAAACGTGGATATATAATAAACAAAATTCTAAAAAAATTCAAGTCTGTCAAAGAGCAATGGAGAGGAGCATCCTAAACATAAAACTTAGAGATAGGCAAAGAAACTCAGACGTCAGGAAAAGAACCAGTGTTATAGATGCCCTACAATATGCTAAACGCCTCAAGTGGAAGTGGGCAGGTCATATAGCCCGATACTCTGACAACAGATGGACAAAAACTGCTACGATTTGGACAGGCCCAGTGGGAAAACGAAATTCTGGAATGATTTAATTTAATTTATTGATAAAAACGTTTACATGACATTACAGTATATACAACCAATGCGTCAAGTATCTTAAACTAACAAAAATATATATATATATATTTTTAACAAACATAAGTGTTAAACAGTTTATAAAGGCACAGTTGAGCACCTGGCATCCATCGCTTCACAGAATCTCAAGCATTCTCTATACAAAACCGTCCATCGCCACGCAAACAAGTCGCATTCAGGTGTCGATGTCAGGAGCGCATTGAGCTGTGAGAGGGCGCGGAGGAGCGGCGAGTTACTGCGCGACACGGTGCGCGCCGGCGGCACCGCCAGCAGGTCGCGTTGCCGTGGTCTGAGGACCATCTTTGGGACATCAGGGACAGACAATCGCACAAGACTTTGTACAAGTTCGGGGCAATCTGACTCGCCTCGAAGTGTTCGACATGCCGTGATCATGAGTTGATGATTCCGCCTGACCTCCAAGGAATTGTACCCAAGCGCGCCGAGAAGATACTGGGTAGGGTACAGGTACGGGTAATATCCGAAAGATTTTTTATAAAGGAATCTTAAAAATGCCTTCTGAACCTTCTCAAGAAGCAAGGCATATGTCGATTCGTAGGGATTCCATACGATAGACGAACTCTCGAGCTTACTTCTTACTAACGCATTGTAAACCATTTTCATTGCCACAGGGTCATGAAAATTGCGTAGGTTTCGGATTACAAAACCCAGTCTTTGGAAACAGCTCCTGGCAAGAGAATAAATATGGTCGTGAAAAGTAAGCCGCGTATCGAACTCTACGCCCAGATCTTTGACGGAGAAAACCCGCTTTATTGGCTCAGACCCTAGTGTATATTGAGCCTGTATGGTGTTATGAGAGCGGCTAAATGTACACACACAACATTTGGCTGGGTTAAAAAGAAGTTTGTTTTCTATGCCCCACCGAAGCACCAAGTCAATGTCTCCTTGTAACGTCTCGCAATCAGCTCTTTGCTCTATCCCGTATATCAGTTTTAAGTCATCAGCATACAAGAGGCACTGAGCAGCCTGAAGGACCGATTTGAGGTCGTTAATCAGGATACCGAAAAGCAAAGGCCCTAAGATCGAGCCCTGACTAACGCCAGATCGAGTGTGGTAAGGAGCCGAGATAAAACAGCCATGTCGAACGAACTGTTGCCGGTCGCGCAGATAGTTGGCAAAAAAAGTGAGTAACTTGGGAGAGAAACCAATCTTATCAAGTTTCCTAAGCAGCACGTCATTATCCACGCGATCGAAAGCCTTCGCGAAATCGAAATAGAGAACATCGGCCTGAATGCCTCTGTCAAGATGCGCAGCAATGTTGTCCGTTAGTATCAACAGATTCGTGTTGACGGACCGATTAGGTCGAAAGCCATGCTGCGCGTCACATAAGAAGGGGCGCACTTGTGAAGTTAGAGCCTGATGAAGTATAGTCTCAAACAGCTTGCCAAGGGTGGGAAGGATAGCTATCGGCCTGTAATTCTCAACAACGGAAGTGTCACTCGCTTTAGGGATTGGTCTTACTCTCGACACCTTCCAACTCCGAGGATACGACCCAGATGACAGTGCCAGGTTAAAAATATAGTGTATAGGGATTTTTAAGAATTTCATACAACCCTTTACAATGTACGCTGGCAAGTTATCAGGTCCAACGGAGCTGTTGGCCTTTAGGCGTTTTATCCCTGCTTCAACTTCCTGCAGTGTAATAGATTTGATATCAATGCAGTTGACGCTAGACTCCCGATTAGTGTTTTCTAACAAATTCGGATCAAGAAGCGGAATATCAGGTAGAAAAACTTCAGAAAAATAGTTAGCAAAAGCGCTAGCCACCTCTTGACCGCCAAATTGTTGATCTTTAAACTTTACCCGGGAAACAAAACCACCATTTGTCTTGAGGCTGTCTACATGCTGCCAAAAAGCGCGGGGATTGACTTTAACTGTATTTTGGATACGCCCAATGTAACTATCATAAGCAGACACCAAGAGCTTTCACCTTTCACCTTTGACCTCAAAATAGCAAACTTTTTGTATATATCTCTATCTTGCGTACGCTTCCATTCCCGATGCAGTTTGCTTTTTTGTTTGATGTCACTGATCAGATCAGCCGTAAACCACACGGGATATCGTCTACTCGAGCCAGCTGGTCGTTTCCTTTTAGGTACACAGAGATCAAAAATGTCATATAGTACATCGTATAATGTATTTACAGCGATGTCAACATCGCCAGCACCGAGAACTTCCAGCCGAGAAATAAAGGAAGACCAAAAGAACGATGGGCAGACGAAATATCAAAAGTGGCTGGCAAAGCCTGGACAGATGTGGCCAAAGACAGAAGTCGTTGGTCAAAGTTGGAGGAGGCCTTTACCCGAAAGGGACCTTAATTAAACAAATAAAACAAGAAATTAAGCAACTATGTAAAAAAATTATGTTTATTAAGGAATAAAGAAGGTTAATTATTATTATATTGTTGAATATAATGTAAATTTTTTCAAGTTATTTCAAGTTATTTAAAATCTGCAAAGTTCTTCCTGTCAGTCTTAAACACAAATACCTCCTAGCAGTTAACAACCATAGCAATAGACAGCATAATCCAATACTGACCCAACACAATCATGCAACAAGAACAGCAACTGCACGAAAATTTGAAATACCGCGTGTAACTAATTACTATGGAGACCGAACATTAAATAAAAGAATTCCATACTTCTTAAATAGTCTGCCGGAGAATATCCGGCATGAGACCAATAAAAATAAATTTAAAAGTGGTTTAAAACTGCACCTGTTGCAAGCCCTTAGGTGATATTTGTTTAGCCTAGAATGTAATTTTTGTTTATTTTTGTTTGATTAAAGATTTTTTTTTGTTATCTAGAGACTCACACCCGCAGACAAACTGTACATACAGTTTTGCGGGGAACTGAATTAGCTATAAGTTTTATATTGTGAATTATTAATAATAATAATAAAAAATAAAAAAAATCTAACCTGCGGGTATTTGCGATTTGCCTCTCGTTCGCACTACTTACATTTTGCTTTAGTGCGAGCGGGAGGCAAAACGCAAACACCCGATGTGTGGTGTTGGCATAAAAAGTGATGCAAATAGAGCAACAAGAACAAGATCAAATCACAATCATCACAAGTACCATAGAATAGAAAATTAACGTCATGAACGGACAAGTTGCATCACTGTTGACATTGACAACTGACATTGACATTTACATTACATTTGAGAGCGAAATTCACGTTGTTTATTTATTTAAAACTGTTGTGTCCTCTCATCAAAAACCAAACATGAGTAAAAGAAAACATCAAAAGTCTTTGCCGCCCACTCAGAATGCTTCATCAGCTTCACTAGAACGCAGTTCAGACGATGAAGACCATACGCATAACTTGCAGAACGCTATCAAGGAATGTGCGCGATACATCCTTAGCCGGGAGGGAAGCAAGATTCCTATTAAAAAACCCGATATCGCCAAACATTTGGCTACTGCATGCCAAACTCCATCGCAGTATGTCTCTAGTATCATTACTGCCGCTGAAAAATTACTTAAAAAGGTCTGTTGTTTTTCCCTATATGACCCCATCATTATATTGCTAAACTATTCTGTTATTATTCATTACATGATCTAAACTATACGGTAGGTAAACTAAAGGAATTATGGATATGGATTACACTCTCAAACATTTCTATCTTGTTTGACAACAAACTTGAATATATTGTGTAGTTCAGTTCTGATTCTGACGCCCTTGCTCTATAATAAAATATTATGATTAGATATAATTGGAAGTGTAATCCATATCCATATGTATTAATAAATAATGCTGGACTGATTCTAGGCCTTTCTGTATCTACTATTTATAGAAATATCTATAAATAAATAAATAATAATAAATAAATAAATATTATGGGACAATCTTACACAAATCGACCTAGTCCCACGGTAAGCTCTAAGGCTTGTGTTGTGGGTACTAGGCGACGACATATATAATAGATAGAAACATATAAATCTATAAGGGTGAATCAACTATTTCTTGTTGTTATTCTGACCCGTCAGCCAGGGGACAAATGTAACACAGTTTGTTGGAAGAAATGTTGAAGTATGTTCTACTGACATGCTTGGTAGATCACCCATCATGGAAAGGGAATATAACTACTAAAAATCATGTTTTGTGAATTTGAAAGTCATAAAGCTGAGATTTTTAAAGTGAGCCAGGAGACGACAATAGTAACTAATTAAATACTATTAAATTTCCCTGTCATAACCAATTTTTTTCTCTCAGGTGTATGGTTACAAGCTGGTTTCAATAAAGAGCAAAAGTGGGCAGCAGTACATAGTGGTCTTAGCTGAGGAGTGTGAGTCGCTCCCATCCTGTGTGTCCGAGCCGCAGCTGAGGACCATGCTCATGGCTGCACTCACACACATATTCATGTCCGGGGGAAGTGTCAAAGAAGGTAAGGATCTAAAAAAACTATAATAGGAAAACAGATATCGCTGGTGTTCCAAATTGTAAATATATTAAATTTGTTTAAAATCGCCATCAATCCAACTTCCTAACAAATACTAACAATGTTAACAAACCACCATATTGATTGTAATAACCTAAGTTTTATGTTTTTAATGAAATCTCCAAGATTAATTTATTTATCTTGTTTTATGATGATACAACCAGTGGTGTTTGATGAGGTAGTGTGAAAATATAAGGAGAAACAGTGACAAAACATGTGATGCCTTTTGTTTACATTGTTTGTAAGGTCGATTGACGGCAATTTTAATAATTTTAATTTAAGCAGCACAATAAACAAGACTCAAAGAAAACAAATACCCAAATTGGTTCACCCATCCCAGAGCTACAATGCCAATACGCACACAGATATACACCAGTTGGGTTAGCATGGTTGCCATTTTATCGCTTATCACGCTATGCGTCACTTTCGCACATACACACTTGTTAGAACGTGACAGCAACGTCGGTAAACGATAAAAACCCGACCATCATAGACTAGCAGAAACATGTATGGTAAATTGTCTATTACTAGCCACTTTTAAATAACTGGCCAATTTTTACTAAAAATGAATTCTGTTTATCCATAAACTCATCTCATCTCAAAAGCTTTTATTAAAGTAGTCCAAAATTCAGCACTTCAATGTCAGATTGATTAAAATTAAAAAAATATACAAAGGAAATGGTTAATTCCAGTAAACATGTCAAAATTGATATTGAAATATAACAATGTCATCAGAAATTAAAATAACAGCATAAGTACAGGAAAATAAAAATTCATTTTGGTACAAAATGTGAATTCATTTTGGTACAGGATGTCAATTACTGGCTACTATTCAATGGTTGGTCACATTATACTAAAACTAGCGAACCGCCCCAGCTTCGCATGGGTTATTATTATACATACTAACCATCCTCTTGAATCACTCAATCCAATAAAAAAAACCGTATCAAAATCCGTTGTGTAGTTTAAAGATTTAAGCATATACACACAGCGGGAAGCAACTTTGTTATATACTATGTAGGTTTTATACAGTAATACACCTGTTTTGTGGTAATACATGATTTACCATGATACTCTCTTTTTCCTGTTGGAGGTTGAAACTTATTTGTTTTCGATTCCAGATGACATGAAGAAATTCCTGTGTGAGGCGGGCTTGCTAGAAGAGAATGACTTTGCTGGATGGAAAGTTTTCATAACCACTTTCACTCGGCAGCTATACTTGACATACACGCAGGTACATGTCATGTTTCAATTGTGGAACTCTATAACTATAAATTGAGATTTTTATCTATATGTATACAGGGTGACTGGTAATTCGGTTATTTTAGAGCTCATTTACAATGTTTTCTTTGAAAGTCAGAAACGGCTCTAACGATTTTGGGTAAGTCAGTATAATATGTGTTTTAGGGGAGAAACATGGAAGAAGAGTGGCTTGCCCAGCAGTCTGATCTCTGAGAGAACACGGTTTTTCGAGATTTTCTGACTTTTCCGAGCTTAGCTTTCAAGCCATTGATTTAAATAAATGTTTCCAGGTTGGAGAAGGCGAGTTGGCATATAAGCATTTCGAATGGGGCCAGAGAGCTCAGGAGGAGGTGCCCAAAATGTTTGTCTTGCAGAAAATGGCCGAGGTAAGTGTGATGTCATGTAATTAATTACTACAGGGTGGCCCAGCAATTCGTTGACAAAGGTTTATATCATTATTTTTCTATCGTTACACGAATTATACTGTATATTAGTATACTGTATATTAGTAGTATATTAGTCGAACATACTCTCTTATATATATATATATATATATATATATATATATAATGCAAATGACCATGTTAGATTAAAAAGAAGTACCTACTTAAACTTATTGCTACTTCCAGTCTACTTGGACAATCCATTGTTTGTATGTATGTACAGTCAGCTGCAGAGTTAAGTAACCCCCCTGCATACAAACTTTTACGGGGGTCGCTTAACTCTGCAGCTGAGCATATATATATAAAATAATATCTAATATATAAAATATCGGGTGCTCAAAAAAAATATGTATATGGTAATTATCCCGTTCTAGATATTAGTTATAAGCACTTATTTTCTTGTTTCAGGCATTCGAGAAAACACCTGATCACTGGGGCGAGCAGTACAAGGAAGCAACTGAATCAAACACTGCTGCTGCATCTTAGAAAATAAAAGAGTAACACAGAATGCGACAAGGCGCCTCACTTAGGTGACCTTGCTGGCCGACTGTGTAGCGGGCGGTTGGCCACCAAATTGTAGAAACCACCGATCAAGCTCACAGTGGCCTTGGACCGTCGGGAGTTAAAGCCCCTCATTCACGGCAGTCCGCCTGCACTCCGGCATGGCTGGATGTAGCGGACACACGGTGCGTTGTAGCGCATACACTACTCGAATTTTAAAAATCGCCGCCATATCGTATGTCATTTTTAATAATGAATAATTAATATTTTATGCATTGCCGCAATTCTCAATTGTTTATTACTGTAATTTAGTGCAATTCGGGGGTGGGCGGAGCTAGCAGGATGTTACCGTACGGCACGCATCCGGCAACGACATTCACGGTACTTTATTACGTGCTGGAGGTGCCGGCAGACTGCCGTGAATGAGGGGCTTAAGTCTGATAAGGATCTGTTTGTGCATAGTGAGAGACTCATAGTGTATTTTTCTTATGCTCGTATTGCCACTCCGAAAAATAGGGACGTATATAGTTTTTTTTAATCTACTGCCAGACTAGGTATGTTGACGACTTTTCACTTAAGAAAATAACATTTCCATGCAAGTCAGATTTGTATATTGTTTTGTTCTAATCTTAATCTTGTCAAACACTTCACACATTAAGAGGGCGCAGAGCGTACAGTGGCGCCCTGATTGGGGGATTGTGTTTTCTAATAAACCTTTATATTTCTCTATAATTCATGGTATCATCGTTTTAGGCCTACTAATACCCCAACTTTTCGTCTATATGATATTAATTTATATTAAACGGAAAAAATTGACCACTTTAAATAAAAAATAAGTAAATTTAAATTATGTGTCGTAGACCAACGGAATCATAGTATGAGTTCATACTCTGATGGTCGCTCCACACAATGGCCCATCATGGGCGATGATAAGGAACGCAGTTATGAGTAAGACGGGCTACGCAATACTGTTAACCCGTTCTGTTGTATAGCTACGTCCCGTATGATGCCCATTATGGCCCATTGTGTGGGGCGGCCATGATGCCCGTTTGCCAGCCATACACGGCCGGAATCAGATCAATCAGACAGATCCATAATCTGAAAAAATCAGAATGTGTTGCTAAATTGTATGTGATTCCGCGCGTTATGAATTCATAATATGAATTAAGATTATGAAATTCATATTCTGATTCCGGACGTATGTGACGACCCTCAGTATGACTACAACGATAATTCCATGGATTATAGAGAATTTGAAAGGTTTATTAGAAAACATAATCGCACAATGAGAGCGTTACTGGATGCTCTGAGCCCTCTTAAGCGCGCTTAATAATATAATAGACTCGCGCCTTTTGCGCGATGTTATGCTAGAAACGTAAAGCTAAATTTAAACTCTTATGCCGTTATTCATAAACGCTCAACAAACCTCCGTTAACTAATTTGTCGTTTGTCCTTATCTGTCAATTTGACATTTGCGTTTGTCAAAAAGGGACAAAACATATTTTTAACTAATATGGGTCTGTTAACTTTTTATGAATAAGGCGGTTAGATTACCCGCAAGATTGAAATTTCGTGCATCTAATTCTCTTCCAAATTCGAACAATAAAGACGAAAATAGACGCATGAACATGGTTCGCGTTTAACGCCCTCGCCAGAACTTAGTATCGACTTCGAGCCAGTTGATTTCTTGCTTGTAAGTGTTCTTAACTCATTACAGTGATTAAATATTGTTTAAGAGCAATTTTAAGAATAAATACATTAATTTTATCTATTTTTCTGGTTAATTTCCTTTAGCTATGGCTGTGTTGTTTCCATTATTTTTAAGCAGTAACGAACATTACCAATTTCTTTAAAAAGAAAGGAAAAGTGGGACCGTTCATGATTCTCGGACGGGACTCGAACCCTCGGCTCTGGAATACACGCCCATTGCTCTGCCAATGGAGGTACCGAGACCACGCCCGTGGCCCTGAAGTTCTCCACCATATCGTCCATAATTCCATATCCCTCGTATGCACCTTAGGGGGGCACTTAGCAATATCTACCATAAGAAAGTACTTGTATAGATGATGAGATGAGACATAGTTTCATACTCATTGTATGGACTGACGTTTATCTGACAACTATTTGTTAAGTGCAAATCGGTTCTTATTTGTATGAATATTCGGTTAATAACCGGTTTTTCATACAATAAAAAACCTGTTTGCACAACCTAAATGGCTGTAAATTTGACGTCCGCCGCAAAAAATAGCTGACTTTTTTGTTTAAATTGTATAGGAATTGACAGACGTTGTCAGTCCAGATGATTAAAAGTCAGACTCCGATTTTCAGCCCCGACGTATCGCTGCTGCTTTAGATGGCACTTTCAGTTCCATGGTCTAGGAATATAATTTAATAGTACATGGTGTATAAGGGCGGTAAATAAGAAATTAGGAACGAGTATGTTCGACGAGAGCTTAATTGTAGCGCGAATTTGTTATTCTTTTACCGCCCGTGATACATACAATGTTTTTCTCACATTTGCGAGGAAATAACTACACTTTCTAGACAGATAAAGAAACAATAGTTTTTAGCGGTAGTGTAGTAGCACATAATTTATATGCCGGTATTGTTTTCATACCGAAAAAACGGGACGCACACAATAAAAAAAAAATGCAGCCTTGGACGACCTATATATGGTACGTTTTGAAACTACATTGAGTGATGTAGAATAAAACTGTTATTTTGCCAATTGGGTCATTAAAACAATAATATGCTCAAGAAAAATATAAAAATAAGGAAACTCGAAATTGGTATACATTAATTATAAATGTTAAAGTTAGCTCATTGAGAAATTCAAATTGGTTAGATACGTTTTCATTATTGGTTTCTACACGTCATCTTATGTTTTCATTTCTCTTCTCGCTTAGCTGTCACTTTAGACCGCTGCTCTGCTCGATTGAATTTAGGTTCTTCGCGGTCGCGCTTCGCGGGTATAACTAAAAGGTAAGGTAATATTATATTCGTTTATTTCATCATACATTCTAACCTGGATTTAATTATATATTATTTTATTTATACTGTCACGTAATTTCATTAAATTCGCTTCCAGCTGCCGCATTGTGCTTCGAAACGTAATACTAATGTGGCGAAGTCCTGGCTTTAACGAAGAGTTACTAAAAAAATATGGGTGTCTTGATGATATATATAATGCTATGCAAAGCAGTGACTTAGCCGATATTGTTTACACAGCTTTAGACGTGATAAAGAAGACTGGAAGCGTACCAATATTGACAAGTGAAAAAAAGTCGGATGCTAAGTCAACTGAGTTTCGAAGACTAGGTAACCAGGCTTATTTGAAGAAAAAATACAATGAGGCGCTGGTGTTATACAACAAGGCCCTGAAATACGCTCCAAACAAGTCTAATGCAATGAAATTGGCTTACAGTAACAGATCTGCTCTTTTTATAACAGTGAAAGCTTACTTGGCGTGCTTAGATGACATCGAAACTTGTTTTGAACTGGGCTGTCCCCCAGAAATCGAGTATAAGCTAAAACATAGAAAAAATGAGGCTTTTGATGGCCTGCGGTCAGACGAGAACTGGCTACCTGTGCCTAAATTCTCCAATGGTTATTTCAAAATGTTACATGAGCCCGATAACCCACAGATATCCAGTGCCACAATGGATGTAGGGGTTATAATGGAGGACAATTGCCCCAAAATAGTTGCCGCAAGAGATGTCAAAGTGGGGACAGTATTAGCAGTTGAACCAGCCTTTGTAGTTGATATGGATTCAGATAACTTACACATAGCCTGTTACAACTGTCAAAAACTGGAATATAACTTGATTCCATGTGAAGGATGCTCCTATGTCATGTTCTGTGACACAGACTGTATGAATGAATCTCTGAACCAGTATCATACAGTAGAATGTAAAATAATGGGCCTTTTTGAGTCCACAGATTGTACTGTGGAATGTACAAAGAAAATCCGATTGGCAATTAAAGCTGCTATAAAAATGAAACTTCATAGCTCATGGAAAAAGTTAATTGATGATTCAAAAGTCTATGGCATGGAGAGAATAAAAAAGAGTTCAGTACATGAAATTTATGATTTCCGGGAGAATTTATCACTGTTATCTTTTAAAGAGAACAGGAACTTTATCTATGGAACTATGTATAATGCTAGTTTCATTCTAGCGGCAGTATTATACTATATGTCTAAGACAAACTTCCTGCCATATGATTACGAAGAAAGACAGGAAGCTATCAAGTGTTTGGGTAGGATTATGATGTATCTGACACTATTTGGGACTCCAACAATAATACAAGACTCTGCTTCAATCAACCACCCTTCAAAGATTGAGTTTCATGATTGGGAAAACTTTGGGTTTTTCCCGCTGGTGGGGAAGCTAAGGAACTCCTGCAGAGCTAACACATTGACAGTGGGACTCAATGCCCGGGTAGCACTTGTAGCCCTGGAGCCCATATCTAGAGGAACAGAGCTTACTATTTCTTACCTGTAAGTAACTCTCCAATTTTTTTTACTGAGCAACATGTGGCTTTAAAACTTTTGTGTGATTGTTAGGGCGTTATCACACTTGCGTGCGAGTTTTGTATACAGGCGACTTCGCCGCGTAACGGCCTGGCCACGGACCCACGCGAACTGCGGCAGCGGCAGCGGCGAGCGGCGAGCGGCCGAAACAAACGCAAGAAGCGCATGAAGGATGCCACGAGCCGCCGCCGCTGGCGACAACGCGCGCGAATTTACCCGAGCGGTCGGCGGCAGCGGGGCGCGGAGCGACGCGCGGGGGAAACAAACATACCGGGCTAGTAGACGACGCCACGACTCAGAGCGGCGCGACCGGCGTTATTGACAGCGCGTATCGGGCGGTTAACGAGGGAACAAAAAATATTAGACGATTCGCGCGCGAAATTGATTCGGAAATACTTATTACCGATATATTTAATAGCTTAAGTATATAATGGAATTTCAAGCTCATTCTGGTGTACTCGTAAATTTTTTTAGGATAGGTACTTTCTGTATTCTTCATACAAAACGTTAAATTCGCCAACTGTATAGCGAATAAAAAAATATATTTTATACACAACCTTAATATTATGATAAAAATTACAGGATTATTCTCCTCTCGTGTTCAAAATATGCTGCCTGAAATATGAGCTACTTTCGAGGCACTGACGAGTAATTTTGGATAACGCCAGCAATAAAACTCCCAGTAGCTCGATTTCTTACACACACCTCAAGATTTGATTGGACTCGGTCCAACCGATCTCTCTGAAGCGCAAACTCAGAAGGAGTATTCCAGAGTAGTCAATATCGTGTGATGTCGCGGAAGGGTCCTGGATTTTCCCCAGGCTACCGTCCCACTTCACAGCCCCTATACTCCAAAGCTCAGTGCATGGAGCCCCTGCCAGGTTCCAAAAAAAAGGATAACGCCATTTTGAATACGTCCCCTCCGCTCGATGCCGCTGACGCTACTGCGAAGTACGTGGCATGCTCGGCTCTCCGCTTTCCCTTGCCGCGCCGCCCGCCGCCCCGCTCACCGCTAAGACGATGTCCGTGGCCAGGCCGTAAGTAGGTTAAGTGAGTTTTATATAGAAATCGCTTCCAAATCGCCTTTAAGGCCCATAATGGTGTATGCTAAAAAGCAAAATATTACAGCAATTTTTCTTTAACTCAAAATCCCTTATAGGTACTTATAATTATATATAGATCGATTCACAAAGGCTGGTGTGGAAAGTCTATGAAATGAATGACAGTTTCATACATTTTCCGCGCCAGCTTTAGTCGATTCACACTTCTGTACCTTAACTATTATTGTTTTACAGAAAGTTGATTTCGATATATGAGTAAGGCCTTCCTCTGGGTTCCAGGGTGCGTAGCCAAGATGCCATTCGCTAACGCTCGTAGTTTTCTTTCTTTATCACTCTTCCTTATTAGTGTGACAAACACAGTTGTGTTTCTTTCGCGATTGAACGTAAGTAATTAGCATCTTGGCTACGCACCCAGCTATACCTATACTATCTCGTTGATTGACTATTTAATCTTGATTAATCTGTCTTGGGATGAGATTATGTTAATAATTTAACATTCCGCTGGGCACAGGCCCCTGTATGAAAGAGTTTGCTGTAGTCCCCAATCAGCCTGAAGTCTTCATATACACCTTTTTTTCTCATGGACTTGAGGGCAATGTTGCCCGTAGCCAGTGCCATGTACAGCATTAACATGAATTATGTTTTTTTTCAGAGGTCACTGGCTTGACAAGGGCCGAGTTTGCGACACAGTTCGAATTAGAAACATGTACGTGCTGTACGCGTCTGTGTGTAACTGTGTCATCTGCTCCGGCGACTGGCAACGTCGACGTGACACCCTCACGCCCGCACAGCTAGTATGCTACAATAAACTTAACTTTAAAGATATTGATTTCAATAAGTTATCAGGAACTTATAAGAATCTTTGTAAAACTCTGGCTGAATTGAAAGATGTGCCTTTTTCTGAAGAGTACACAACAGTGTATAAGTGTTTTCGCACATGTCTGTTGCATTTGCAGCATGTGAATACGGAAAATGTGGTTTTAGAGAGAGCGCGGGCGAAGGGCAAGTGCGCCGATGAGATTTAAAGGTGCATTACAAGACTGATTTGTACTATTAATAGGTTGATTATTACATAAGAGATGATTCTATAAGGGTTTTATTATTTCTTGACCTTATTATTAGCGACGTCATAACTTTCTGGACCAACTTTTACTTTTACAGTAAATACATGTGATTCCGGATATCCGGCGTTCGTGTCCTGTTCGACCTAAAGTAAAAAAAAAGATGTAAGTAACAAATTTATTTCTGTACGTGAGCATTTCATAGAAGATTGTTTACTTAATGCCATTGATTTTATTTTGTTTAAAATGTTGTACTTTCTGAGTGTTTGAAAAATTGAAACATTAAACTAACCTTTACCTTTGATTCGGTGATTTTTTTCCTGAAGATTCATAAATATCGTGGTAATTTACTATCCGGTATCCAGCTGGATACTTACAGCCTTCGGTATTCGGCCGGATAGCCACCAAGATATCCGTTGCATCTCTAGTTCTTAGTAAAAGGTACCGCTTTGTCGTTTGCCGATAAGGTGTTGCCATTTGAGTAATTTTTTTTTTTTTTTTGCATCAGATTTGTATGAAATTTGGTGGGTAGGTAGAGTTCCTTATTCTACGATTCTAATTCTAATTTCATACGATTTCGTAACTCATTGGAAAAAATTGTGGGACATACTAGGAAATTGGGTCTATCTTGAAGAGAATAAGGAATTCTTCCTACCTACCAAATATCATTCAAATCGGAAGCGAAAAAAAAACGACAATAATAAAATTCCGCCCATTTAGAAATGAACCTTATCAACAAAAAACAAAGTAAAAAAAGCAAAAAACCTTTTACTATAGGTAAACGAGAACAAATACAGGTTGACTTTTTTTTTTATCAACTAACTAGTTGTATAAAAACTTCATACCATATGTTTTAGGAATTAGTAACCAGAAAATGTATAAAAGAGACGAAAATTATTATTCAAACGTATTTTTTTAAGTGATACCTTTTGCTATAAACAAGCACAAATACAGGTTGACCATCAACTCTGTAGTTGTATAAATTTAAAAGCTTCATACCATATGTTTTAGAAATTAGTAACCAGAAATTTTATAAAATAGACGAAAATTATTGTTTAAACGTATTCTTTATTATTTTCAAGTATTTAGACAAATTAACAAGTGGAAGTTAGGAAGTCTACACAGAACGAGCCGCCTAGCAAGGAAATTGCGATCACGCGATTTGCGTCCTACAAGGCACAGGCACATCTACAGATACCGCAATATTTCGCGCGGCAAGGTGAACGCGCGGTAGCTCGCTCTGTAATGACTTCAGTTTTACACTTATTTAAACTTTCACGATTTTCACACATTATAAATTTACTAAAACGGGGCTTAATCGTGTATAAACTTTGGAAACAAACCTCCGACGTTTCAAGGGCGACATTGCCCCCGTGGTCCCGGAGAAAGACTCTCCGAGACCACGACACACGACACGGACACGGACACGGGAGTCTTTCTCCGGGACCACGGGGGCAATGTCGCCCTTGAAACGTCGGAGGTTTGTTTCCAAAGTTTATACACGATTAAGCCCCGTTTTAGTAAATTTATAATGACTTCAGTTTTATATCTAAAAAAAAAGTTATCTTATAAACTAAGCATGTTATATAAAAATACCACAAAAGTGAGCAATATCACAAGTCTAGAAATTTTTCTGCCGTCTTTTTCTACTTGCAGAATTTCCTTAAGTTATAAAAATTAAATCGCATCGTGAGCTCGGGAAAAATCGATAGCGTTTCCCTTTAATTAATATAGGTAATCTTAAGCAATACCACATAGTTATAACATTACTGTCGGGTATCGTTAAGACTCTAGCCATGAAAATTAATTTTAAAAAGCACTATAGGTATCAAGGACGACAAAGTGGCACCTTCAAATAAAAATCTCCCGTGAGTATAAGACATATTAATATTCTTGTATGGTTACTTACGTCAATAGTCGAAAATAGCTCGACATGTTTTGGAACAGTCCTTGTCCCTTAATCATGAGTGAGAGCGTTTGCGATGCTTTTCCTGCGCACACTGCACAACAACCGTCGCGAGCGCATCTTTATCATGATTTAGGGATACGAAAAATGTCGAGCTATATTCGACTTTATTGACGTGAGTAACCCGATACAAGTAGGTACCTTTTACTAAACTCAAAGTAATATACGTTTCTGTCGTCGAATCAGGGAGCCTACTGGGGAAATTTAATTTCGAAATCTCGCTATCCTCGTCTATCACTCTTCATATTCGAGCGATAAAGAGTGAGATAGATGGATGATATTATAATTTCAAATTTCTTCGAGGTAACAGTCCAGTTATTTTCTTACTAGCGACTAATAGTAATATTCTTAGTAGCAGCGAACTGGCAGAGGCTGAGCTGCGCGCGTAGCTCCCCAAACAACTCGTGGTGCTCCTTAGTGTTGGGCACCTCGTCGAACGCGGCCAGTGCCGCGCAGGTCGAGCGGAAGAAGGCCGGGTCTCTTTGTGGCACGACGAGGTTCTTTCTCATGTGGTCCCAGGAGGAATACACCTGGGAAAAAAATGTTGTAGGCCCATATTACACTATACCAATTATGATCATATCTCTGATCATAGATTATTTCCCGCCCTTTTTCTTCACGTTGGAGAAAGAGGTAGGCATATAGGTCTATGATCAAAGATAATGTAATATGGGCATGTGAGAAACCAGTTTAACGTCCACAGACTCGTCTATGGTTTATTATTTGGCGTAGGTACCAAAAAGATGCGTTTGCTGTAAGATAGCGCCATCTGCCACTCATCGATTTTTGTGTATAACCTGCTTATAATAAGCACCAGGTTGCCGCTAGTCGATAAGGCGCCAATGCCATGAATATTCTAACTATAAAACTCTTGTGAGACTCGAACATATTAAATAATATTTAAAACGGGTCACTCACGTAATTTAGTCGATTTTCACTAACACGCACGACTTGCCTCTGTCGCGGGTGGACTCCTGATGACGTTCTTCGTAAAGATCGAAACATGTCGAGCGAAAATCGACTAAATTACGTGAGTGACCCGATTTAAATATTGCCATGAACATTCATTTAGAAATGAACCGTGTCAACAACCGAAAAAGTGCTATCTTTTACTAAAAACATAACATGAAATTCGTGCTCTTTCGTTCTTGCCGCACGCCGCAAACAGCGTCATATTTTAATGGCAGACGTTTATGTATGACTTATACGGTCCGGTTTTCAATGGCTGGTATTACCTGTATAACTGGACCCTATAGCTATACGCTGTAACTTAGATAACAAGAGCTGCCTTTATGTAGAACAATCTGCGCTTCTGTTTCGCTCAATCAGTAGTCCCAATTGTGCTCGTTTTTTAGGATCCGTAGTATTCCGTAGTCAAGTAGGAACCCTTATAGTGTCGCCAAGTCTGTCTGTCTGTCTGTCCGTACGCGGATAATCTCAGTGACTGTAAGTAAGTACTAGAAAGCTGTAATTTTGTACGAATATGTATATCGGTCACGCCAACAAAGTGGTAAAATAAAAATTGATTATAGTTATTTTTTTAGGGTACCTACCTCCCGTACACGTAAAGTGGGGGTGATTTTTTTTCGTTTTAACCCTAGAGTGTGACATACCATTGGATAGGTATTTGAAAAATAATGAGGGTTTCTATTAATCTTCGATTATAATCGGATTTGCCATTGTAATCGGACGTGGGTCGATGCGCTGCGTGCACTTTTAATTTTGCGAGTACCGTGCGAGGCAAAATGACCTCTAAAGTGGTGAAATGTTCAATATGCAACATAGTGATAAACGAAGTTCTCGCGTTTGTGAGCAACAAGATGGATGTGGTCACGGAGGATACTATCAGCCGTGTTTGTGTCAGTGCTTTCTCGGAGTCTGATATCCTGGAGGCAAAAAATTTGTTATTTGATGCCATACCAACAGTGAAGCGAAATATTTCGAGGAAAGGGAGTGGAAAGACACTCCGTGAGATAGATGATATCATTTGGGTTTTTAAGAACACGATTGCTGAGGAGAGACCTATATTTGTGGCCAGAGATCTTCAAAAACTACCGCCTCTTCTATTTGATCATCTTGATGTGACAAAGTTGTTAAAAGATATTTTGATATTACAACGGGAAGTAACATCGTTAAAAGAGCAATCTGCCACAGTTAAGCAACTAGATTTGCTCAGATCGGAGGTAGATTTGATTAACAATCACTTTCAAGTGAACTTGTCGAATACATCGGTGCTACGAAATGTGAATAAAAAACGAGGAGGTTTCGTTAGTAATTTTGAGTTAAATAGCGGACCATAGGCTTGCCTCCAATGTCCAAGGATGGCCAGATTGCCAGTGAATTAGACGTATCCTTATCTGATAGCAACAGTCAAAATACCTACCGTGACATTTTGCAACCGTCATGCTTAATGGAAAGTGGAAATACTCCAGACACGCAATCCCCAATTTCGCCCCGTCTATTACCAAATCAATCAGCTGAGATATAATAACGCGTTCCGGGTGTTGATGGGGCTGCCGCGATTTTGTAGTGCCTCTGGTATGTTTGCGGAGGCACAAATTGACGGCTTTGCAGCTATAATGCGCAAGAGGTGCGCTTCTCTAATGCGTCGCCTGCGCGGCAGCCCCAACAGCATTCTGAGCGTGTTTATGGAGCGAGAAAATGGCCCGACGCTCAACCATTGGCAGAGACTGCATGCAGTCGCCGTTTAGTTTTTAGTTTTAGTTAGGATTTTTAAGTAGTATGTCGTACTAACACTAGTAATAAGATTTTATAACCATGTATGGGCTTTTTAGCCTGAAATAAATGATTTTTATTTATTTTATTTATTATTTATTAAGACAAAACCGTTTTTATTATTTTAATATTTTCGAAAATAATCGCTCCAGAAGTTTAAAAAAATGTGTCCCCCCCACCTCTAACTTTTGAACTATGTGTTCAAAAAATATGAAAAAAAATACAAAAGTAGAACTTAATTAGAACTTTATTGGAAAATTATTTTGAACTAGATTGGTATTGAACGGTTCTTGAAAAATTGTAAGAAAAAAATTCTGAATTAAGTTAGTAATTTACCCGTATTAGCAAACATTTTTTAAGTACTTAATTTATCATACCGCACGTATCCTCCTTTTAATAAAAAAAGAATGATTCAAATAGATTCACGCGATCAAAAGTTACCTCCGAAAACTCAATATACATAACCCGTCTAGTTTGTATAAATTAGTAACCCAATTTCCCGAGAGATGGCGCTATACCGTGGTCTACTTCGCGCTGTTAAGATTTTTCCGGAGTTGATGGGGTCGGGACGGGTCCGGGTGTCATCGAAAGTATCATCGAATTGTTAATTATTATAAGTAAGCATATTGAGCATGGTATCTATTAAAACACTTTTTAAGGTTGCCTATTGTGACGAACGGTAAACTACGGGAACCCCACACTGAGCATGGCCCGACATGCCCTTGGCCGGTTTTTAGACAAAGGTACCACTTTGTCGGTTGTTGATAAGGTTCGTTTCTAAATGAATCTTAATGGGATTGGCGTTTATCGGCCTTGTAGAGATTGTCTTCTTTGTCATATCCTCATGTCCGAGGGATGTGACGAGCTGGAACACTTTTCACCAACACTCCTCTCCGACCGGTTTTGGGCTTGGTGCATGCTGTGCCGTGATGTTATAGTGTGTAGAGTATAGAAGTGAGCAGTAGGATGTGTGTGGAGTGTACCGGTGACTTTTGAAACAAGAAGTACCTTGTGTATTCTGTGTACTGACCTTCTTTAGTTTAGCTTCGAACTCGGGCCTTCGGAAGCTGTGGTTGTCCCAGCCCTCCTTACACACGCGGCAGCTGCATAAATTCAGGATGTTCTGGTAGAGCTTCATACGGCGTTGGTCTCCGTAGACGTTTTCGTACCAGTGGCCACTGAAACAAGGTTCTTTTACATCAGTCCTGTTATCACTAGATGGCGCCGCTAAAACGCACTTCTCAGTTCCATCCATTTGTATACTTATGCTGATTATGCTGAATTAGCTTTGCATTAAAGGACGCGATTTTGTATAGGGACCAAACTTTGTATGTCCGTTTTTGTTAAGGGGCTCCGCGGAAATGGACTTTTTTACGAGTTTTGACTTCATACCTATTTCGCCACGAATATTACAAGACAATGTCATCGGTTCATCAATCTTTTATCTTGACTTGCACGAGCCGGATTTTGAAAAATAAAATGGTAAATTTTTAATGATTTTTGAAAACTTGGTATATAAAAGGGCATTTTTCGATATTCTAAAGATTGTTCTTATTGGAAGTCTCTAACCTAAGAGATTTTAAATTTAAACTTATTGGTACAAAAGTTATGTACAAAAAACTGTTATTTTGGACTGAAATTGCCAAAGTTTAATGCTGTATATCTCGAAGACTGTTAATTTAACTAAATATGATAAGCTAATTTTCTTAAGCCATTGGGGTTAATAAGATAAGCCATAAAAAATACTCGAAATTTTAGAGGTACAGATCGAAGGTCATTGGGACCTGGAACAGCTTTAATGGTAAGTTCTAATTTTTATAAGACATAAATAGCCCATACTTTCACTGTTTGTACCTTGTAAATGTTTTGTTCTTTCTCATGTACCGAGGTGTGCAATAAAGAGTATTCTATTCTACTTTCAATATAGGTACTTACACGTAAGAAACAGTTAGCTCAGACATTTTCTTTATAGGTCTTATAGCTATCAGTGCCACACGGTCATCTAGCCCCAGTGCCAGCAGGTTTGCTTCACAGCAATGTTTCATCTTCCCCGTGAAGGGGAACCAGCCAAAATAAGGAGGCATGTCTGTTATGATCTGACCAATGGTCAGCTCCTCAGCTGAAGTAACCAATTCTGTAGCAGGGCTGTTCAACTGCAGAGAGAGGCACAGCTTCCCAAAGCATTTCTTTGCTTCAAGACCTTCAGATTTTGAGAGAGGAAAGAAACCAATTACACTCTCTAGTCTATGCAACACTGAAGCATAAATAAAGGCACTGATATACATTGTTCCAAACATGAATATCCTATCTTCTTTAATACATAAGACTGATGAATAATTCTCAACATTATATATTTCACTCAATGAACTCTCTTCAAGTCTGTCGGTTCCAATATTGTTCGCTTCTTTGATTAAAGTACTCCAATTTTTGCAACTACTTTTTAATTTTAAAAAAGCCTTGATTGCTAGACGGAATTTATGGCCAGCATCTATTGTCAGCAGGATATCCATGATCTGGCATTCTATGTTGTGGTACTCATTCAGACACTGCTCCTTGCATCGCAAGTTACAGAAGAGTGCAACACAACAGTTGTCGCAAGGTATCAAATTGAAAGTCATCTTTTGGCAATAATGGCATGACAGAAGACATTTATCTGGGAGGGAATGAGATACAAAAGCAGGTTCTATAGCTACCACTGTTCCAATTTTGATATCTTTTATAGCAGTTACCATCTTTTCACCATTTTCAGAGACTATGTCTACATCGGCAGATAGGCAAGGGATATCAGGATGTTTCTTCACATCAAACTTGAAATACTCTTGAGCAAAATTGCACAGCAATATGTTGTTTTTTAGATTTTCTTTCCACATGGATTCCATACATTGTTCATACCTTTTATTTAGTTTCTTAGCCAGGTCACCCGTGCATCCAAGTTTGCGGCATGACTCAATATCCTTCAGGGATGCAGAAAATGCGTTTAAATGGAAAAGCAGTGCCGACCGATTGCCATAAGCATGCAGCATTTCTAAGGAGCCTTTCTGGGCAAAGAGTAAGGCCTTGTTGTACATTTCTAATGCCATCTGAAAGTTTTGCTCCTGGTAACATTCATTTCCACGGTTGCGAAATATGGTAGACCTGTTGTTGTTTTTAGTATGTGAGTGGAGACGAGGAAAACCTTTGGTAATACTCAGAACTCTATATGCTTCCAACACAACTGAGCCGTCCAAGGAATTCATGGCTTTGTAAATATCATCCAAGAGGCCTTTTCGCTGGAGTATCTCGTTGTAAAACAAAGGATTTTCGAAACTCATCTTGACGCTAAAACAGGAAAATAACAGTCGTAAACAATGAACTGTTCAAGTAAAGAGACTACTTTTTGTTATTTATTGTTCTTAATCTGTTAAGTTTTATACTCACTTAAATGAATTATCCGCTTGGGACTTGTGAGGGAAATAGGTAAGTTACGCCCGTTGTAAGGGTAGGAGTGGGTAGGAATTAAAATTTAGGTTGCATAAGTTTCTCACTTCAACAGGAAACTGATGAAACAAATTATTGCTGACATGAAATTGTGATAACAAATATGTTGTACGTTACACTTGATAAACTTCCGCAAGGAATCCAAAACTTGATGACCCATCAAAATGCATTAAACTAAACAAAGTAAAAAGAAACGCGCCAGGCGGCCTAGGTGCGGGGAAAGGGTAGGTACATTCCGAAATTCGAACATTTCGAACCTCGCGGTTGGGCTGGGATTCCAAGATTATAAACATCTATGGTTTATTCTGAAGTGTAATTAAAATAGTAGGTTGGTGAAATTGATTTTTATTCACATTAATTTGAATATTACAGGAGTAAGCATTATCTGTAACGTCGATCATACGTCAAATGAAACGTCAAAGTCAAAACCAGCTGCAAAATACGACAGCGCGGCGGCGGAGGCAGTCTGTCACTTTCAAGTTTTGGTGCAGTGTTTTAAATCGAATTTATTAAAAAATATCGTAATAAGTGTTGTGATTAAATTATAAATATACACAATGAGTCAAGCAGTCGCTGAACCGCCGAAGGAGCGTTACATCCCCAACGGACTCAAGTTTGCCTTCGGTGGCCTTGCTGGGTACTGTGCATATTATTAGAAAACTAAATTTGTCCTTTATATCAAAATCAATGTCATTAACGCGTCTAGTTTCAAAACAAACAGCTGTTTTCTTAAATATCTGTTTATACATTAAATTATTATGCGTTTATATTTAATGATATTAATTTTAGAACAGCAAGGTTCTTAATTTCGTAATTATCCCTTGCAAAACTGTTCTTATCAAAAAGTTCAAACTCAATTCGTTTATCGAGAGTTTAACGACCTTGGCTTGGCAAGTGGTGCGTTCACTTTCACCTAAATATTACCTGTACATATTGTTACTTTATTACATAATGCCTAGGTATATTCCATGGATCTAGACGGGATAGAAATAAACTACCTAACCTAAAACTAATCTTGTCTTATCTTAATATTTCGTTATTGCCATTATTGTATGTGATTTGCATGAGGATAGATTTTCTTACAACTAACATTCCATGGCCTGGCCAGCATTTTATTTTAAACATTTTTTAATACAATCCTATTTTGTGTGATGACTGATAACACAGGGGCTTGGTAGTGGAGTGGAGGTATGAAATGACTTTAAGACTGCTTGTCTTAACATAAAAAAAAATACCAGATAAAAACCATTTTTAAATCATCAATTTATTTAAATTATTACAGACATTGGAACAAATAACGAAACATGACAAGTTTGAAATATTTAAACTTTTATTTAATCGTATGGCTTTTTTTTCCCTGTCAGTCGTTAATTTGACAGAGTAAGATTTAAATTCTGCATCCATTGAATTACGTCTTTGTCGAGGGTAAACAAGTCTGCTGGATCGCCGTCGTATTTGTGGAGTGGGCAGTCCCCAATGATATGCGCCATGTCCTGAACTGCGGCACCGCAATCACACTCAGGAGACTGTACCCAGCCGCACTTGTGTAGAAAAGATCATGAGCGTCCAAAGCCTGTTCTTAACCTATTTAGCTGACACCATTCTTTTCTGGGCAATAGAAAGCCAGGTGGTTTCACTATAGGGTTGACAGTGACACCCATGCTTTCAGGAGGTCTGTCTCTCCATTCCTTTTCCCACATTGCGTTTGTGTTAAAATTACAGTTTATCAGGTTTCGTGCAGTATTGTAGGGAGGGTGACGAGATTTTAACCGATGTGGAGGAGGGTTAACAAACTCAGCGTGTGCAGGCAAGTCGATATGGGCCAGGATCTTCCGCGCCTCTCGGGCCAGGGCTTGTTGCCTTCTTAGGTGAGGAGGAGGAATGTGGCTAAGCGTTGGGAGCCATTGCACAGGGGTGCTCTTGATAGTGCCGGAAATACACCTCATGCTTTGATTCAGCTGAACATCCACTCGTTGCACTGTTCAACCAGACAGGTGCGCAGTATTCTGCTGTCGAGTAAACCAAACTTAGGGCACTGATGCGAAGGACATCAGCTCTAGCTCCCCACGTGGTTCCAGCTAGTTTATGAATGATGTTATTCCGGGTTTGCAGCTTTTGCCCTAATTTGCTTATGTGTGGCGCGTAAGTGAGGCTACGATCAAGTGTTACTCCAAAGTACTTGGGTGTTGGGTTGAATTTTAGGATTTTCCCTCCAAAAGAGACACTAGGTTCGTATTTAGCCTCTTTGTTGTAAAGGTGGAAGGTTGTAACTTCTGTTTTACAAGTATTGGGAACCAATCGCCATTTCGTGAAGTACTTGTCTAAGCTCGCCAAATCTTTGTTCAGTATCTCCTCTGAAGGTTTGAAGCTGTTGTGCTGGGATGTTATGGCGATGTCATCAGCGTACATAAATTTCCGACTTTGCGTTTCTGGTATATCGTATGTATACACGTTGAAAAGGAGAGGGGCTAAGACTGATCCCTGAGGTAGGCCATTATTTAGCTTTCTGACCGTACTTTGATGGTCTCCGAGATGTACGATGAACTCGCGGCTGCTCAGCATAGTGTTAATTAGTGCCACTATTTTCTTGCATGGTAACGCAGTCATGAGCTTATATATCAGTCCTTGCTCCCAGACCGTGTCGTACGCTGAGGACAGATCTATCATTACCGCAACCGTCTTCATATTTCTTTGAAAGCCTGTTTCGATGTGAGTTGTGAGGGACATCACTTGATCTGTGCAGTTGCGGCCACTGCGGAACCCAGCTTGCTCAGCGAATATTATTTTATCCACGTGTGGGTAGATGCGATTGTAGATCAGCATTTCCATAAGCTTGTATACGCAGCTGAGAAGAGCGATCGGTCGGTAACTTTTAGGGTCATCGGCAGGTTTTTCCGGTTTTAGCACTGCTATGATTTTAGCACGGTTGAACTTGCGCGGCAGTCTATTGTGATTGAGGATATTCGAGTTAAAGCATGTTAGCCATTGTCTACACCTAGGGCCGAGTTGTTTAAGGAATTCGTTGTAGATTCCGTCAAAACCTGCTGCTTTGCCAAGGGGTAGGGTTTTCAAGGCGTGGTTTATTTCATCTAAGGAGAATTCCTTTGACAAGTCGGCATCGGGTTGGAGCGTGGCTTTAAGCCGCTTTGCATTATGTTTAATGATGGCCGTTTCAGCCTTTTTCCCTTTGACTCGGGATACCTCTACAATTCTGTTGGCAATCGAATTTGTTAAAGTCTTTGTAGCAGTGTGTGGTATATTTAAACTGATGCTAGACAGAAGAAATGGGATAGCCAACAAGGTGTTGCTGTGGTACTTAGACCATTGCTCCTTTCCAATGTCTAAATAAATAAATGAACAGATTGTAACTATCACAATGTTCTTACTGAAAACTTCTCATACAGTCTCCTATCTATGGTTGACTGTTAAGAATGCCATTTGTTATAAAATCCACAATTTCTACATACAATCTGTGCTATAAAGTTTATAATGTATAGGTGCTTTGCTATTATGTTCTTAACTGCTGTTCTAAATGTATTACAAAAAATTGCATCATACCAAATTCTTACGTGGAATGCCCCTGGAGATCTGAATCGATGTCAGGACACGTCTGACAGACAGATCTCAGTGTGTATCCCAAACCATTAGTCTAGACTTGTGATTACGTATTGAACTCAATCCATAAACCTAACTAAGCTATAACACCTTGTTCACAGCATGGCTGCCACGTGTGTCGTCCAGCCACTCGACCTAATAAAAACCCGGATGCAGCTAAGTGGCGGTGGCCGCTCCTCCTTTGCCGTCGCCGGAGAAATTGTCGCCAGAGAAGGCTTTGTGGCTGTCTACACCGGCTTGTCTGCTGGCCTGCTGCGACAGGCTACATACACCACTACTCGGCTTGGCGTTTATAATATACTCTTCGACACATACAAAGAGTAAGTTCTATCTTAGATCATGCCTTTTTACTGACTGTGGCAATGTAGGGTAGGCACACTAGGCACTATAGGTGATATTCCATGTTGGATGCTCCTTAAAAACAGTTAAAATACTATAGGAAACTATGATACTACTCCCTTAATAAAGCAGAAGTGTAAACATTTCTTTGACACCCGCAATAGTATCTTACGCTATGGAGGCCACAACAATTATTGACACATTCTTATGGCTCTACAAATAAGATTCTGCCAGATATTTTTGCGGCCTTCACAGCGAAGGATACTATTGCAGGTGACTTTACCGAAATTCGACGTCAAATAAGAATGCAAAAAATAATATATATAAATATATAATATAAATATGGTAAAATAGCCGTAAATGGATCTTCCTAACAATGTAAACAAAAGGCGTCACATGTTTTTTCACTTTTTCTCCTTGTATTTTCACACTACCTCATCAAACACCACTGAAAACATTCACTACTGAAACGGTCGTATTATCGTAACATACAAAACATAAGATAAATAAGTTAATCTTGGAGATTTCACTAAAACTTAAAAGTTATTACGATCTGGCGGTTTGTTTACATCGTTAGGAAGTTCCATTGACAACGATTTTAATATTTTTAACGCTGAAACTTTGAAATGGTTATCAACCATTTTCTTTCTTCTATTCTCTTGCGGTTCTTAACCGTTATAAAATATAGTTCTAACTAAACATATCAGTTACATGAAACTACTGGCAAGAATGGGTATTCCATCATTATTAATAGGTATTTTACTCATTAATTTACATTTCAATTACTCATTCATACATCTGTAGAAGGAATGTAATGACTGGACAATATAGTATTTCATTCTGATTTACGACAAATTTATGTAAGTTGGCTACATAGGTACTTTACTGTAATGATTTTTTGTAGTCAAGGACGTTCTCATTGCATAAGGTAACGTGTTTTCACTTGCAACCAAACATGTGACGTGTGTTGACAATGTACACATTTAGGACTTTGTCTAAGAAAATGGATGCAGTCAGTAAGGTTAATCTATTTTGTACCATCTGACACAATATTATTTGTAAAATGAGTGTGTCACATATTTTGGCGGCCTTCATAATGGAAAATACGTCAAAGAATTTGATTTATGTATCATGTTGTACCATGTCACTGTGACATGGTCCAAGATAGTACATAAATCAAGTTCCTTTATCACTCCTAATCTTGTATAATTTGAAATCAGAGGCGGTCACTTTACTCTGCAGCTGACTTTACGAAGTTTTCAAATTGTCTTTGTCACCATGGCCATGCCTGCCTGTCTTCAGGCGGCTGATGGATTGCGAACCTCCGTTGCAGGCCCATTTCCAATACTTGCGTGCTTACCACGTGTTGCTGTAGCAAACGATGTCTCGTTACGATCTATAGTGGCATCTCGCTGACATCAGTAAGTGCGAGCAAGATGCACTGACAGTTAGGTGACGTAGACGCTAGTATAGTATTCTACAGTAAATTTCTAACGCGTGGTAAGCACAGAAGCACTCTAAGTATCATCTTTACCGGACTACGTGGCACTGCTGCGACGCCTCCTCTGATTTCTTACATTTTATTTAACTGATCCAGTAATAAATATATAGGAATCAAGGACATAGACAGATACAGGTAAAAACAACACATAAATATCTTTCAACGTTCTAAAACGCCGTTCGCAAACAGATAGATCGAGGAAACTGGTCTAGTTATCGCCACATTTATTTTTATCACATTACAAAGTTCAAATCGTACATTTAGTGTTTTGTCGTGATACTTTGTATAAAAGTGGTACAGTCAAGTGCAAAAATATGGTTCGACATAATCGACTCATAAATATGGTACTACGCTCTTATTTTTTTTTTAATACTACGACGGTGACAAACAAGCATACGGCCCGCCTGATGGTAAGCGGTCACCGTAGCCTATGAACGCCTGCAACTCCAGGGATGTTACATGCGCGTTGCCGACCCTTATTACACCGGCATAAGGTGCTATGGGACATATTTTTGAGTAAGATGTGCACCACCATATTTTTACACTTGACTGTACCTAATTATTTGCTATCGCTATCGGTCACGCTTCTAAAGTGTGTTTGTATGTTTAGATGTTTGTAGATAATAAATGTAACGTAACAATGTGTAATGTGACGAGATTCGCTAATCCGTGGCTTTGATTAAAGCGGAGAGGAAGCGGGAGCGATTTAGAGCGTACTTATTGCGCTTCAACGGAATGGCGCGAATAAATGTGTCGCGCGAAAACAAAAGAAGGTCACTTATGTGTAGGTATACCTTGTATTTTTGGCAGTTAAAAATAATGTAAACAAACAAATACTTGTGACTCAGTTGTTGGGCCAATGACATAATTCCATATGATGACAGATATAAAATATTGTGACCATATTGGCTAAATGACCAAGTCACATGGTTTTGGTTGTAATGTAACTATACCTACATACATGCATTGTACGTACAAGGAATAGACTACCGTAGTAGAGGTCGATACTCCGCACTCCGCACTTCTAAAGGGCGAACGAACGGTGCGTTAGTATCTTAGTCTATGATATAATTTCAAAAACTATTGAGTAAGACTAAACGTGACTAAATAACACAACTGACTATATCCTATTTTTCTGTAGGACAAAGCTTACAATTGTGAAACAGACCGACGACAGGAATGGCAATGTGTCTACGAAATCCTTTGAGTTTTAAGCCTACCCCTCTGCCAAATGGGTATGACATAGTTTCATACACATTGTATGGCCTGACGTTTATCTGACATAGCTATTTGTAAGTTATGTACGAATAGCTATACGTCTGACTTGTTCCTTCCCTCGCAAAAAATTGCAGACTTTTTTGTATGACAGACTGCCAGTCCGGTAGATTAAAAAGCCAAAGACGAAATCAGTAATTCAGCTTGGCCTTTATTATAGCGATGTAGAAATGCTTCTTTCGAAGCGTGTCCTTAACCAATTAGACGTGCGTTGATAACAGATCGCGTCACCATGAGATGCCATAGTAACGTGGCCACTGGATATTAACTCGCTAAATACACGAGGGTCAAATGAAAAATGTTATCTTTATGGCCATAAGTAACTATACACCACGTCTTTTGTCATTTGATAACTTTGGTATTATGTCGCATTTATTTATATATTTGTGTTTAAGAAGAGGGGATTTCCCGTCAATGCCAATTTTCGTTGTTCGTGGTAGGCGTGCTGCTAGGTAGTGGCTTTCGAAGTTTCGATCGCCGTTCAACGGACAGTGTTGCCAAACCATGTATGTTTTTTCAATTTACAATGAGAGAAATAAATACTATGTTTTTCAGTTGTACAAGTAGTTTCGTGTCTGCATCCACATCCTTCCCTATTACAATAATCGACTGCAACAGAGGCCATTCAATCTGTTATGTACCATAGCGTATAAATATAGGTGTATATATATAGGTTATAGGTATACGCGGGCTAGTTTCCGCAACTCGACGTCAAATGATGCGCCTATTTTGCGTGGTGGGTTGCCGGTACTACTCCTGCCAACCCAGCTCTTCCAGGAAGCCTAGCAGACCCTTGATGTTGCCGACGACTTCCGGGAGAGACCTCGGTGTACCGAGGTATTTTGCCCGGTAGTTTGCCACCCCAGTGCATTCGATGATGACGTGGGCGGCTGTTTCTTCTGCCTCCAAGCAGGCCCTGCAGAGTGCGCTGTCTGTAACACGCAAAGTATGCAAGTGTTTGTTGAATAAGGCATGACCTGTTATGGCGCCAGTCAGGAGACGGAGCTGGGGCCTTTTCAGCTGTCTCAGCCTCCGCGACAGCCCGGGGGTGATTGTCGGGAGGGCTAACCTTGTTTGCCTGCAGGTTCCTATGTTAGACCAGTATAGTTGGTGTTTTACCCTGGTGTCTTGTTGGAGCGTGCTCCGCAGCCAGGCGAATGGCAGGGGTATGATCGGTTCTGGTCCTACCACGACCGTCTCCGAACCTTCCCTCGCCAATATGTCTGCTGCATCGTTCCCTCGCGAGTTGCTGTGCCCCTTGATCCATTGTAGAGTTACGTGATTGTTCTTACATACCTCCGACAGGATTGTGTGGCACTCGTGGACTAGTCCCGAGGTTAAAGTGTAGCCTTGTAGGGCCTGTAGTACTGATCGACTGTCAGAGAGTATGCGGATTGGGAAATCCGTTACCTTCCTTGCGACGATTGCGTGTGCTGCCAGTATAATGCCCAAACACTCCGCCTGGAAGACAGTGTTATGTGCACCTAGTGGTGTAGAGATGTGTATATTTAGGTCGTCAGAGAATACTCCTGAGCCAGTGCCCGACCTTGTCTTTGATCCGTCCGTGAAGATTCTCAGCTCCCTTGGGTTGAGGCCTTCCCGGGGGTCTTCATGTAATTGTATCTTGTATTTCTTATCGAATATGTATTGCCTGGGTATCTTATCAGTTGCTGCCTCTATGAGCGGCTCCTTACCTATAGCCTCGTAGAGGATTTCGGTGTGGGGTACCCGAGGCAGTCTCCAGAGGTTCATCTTCTTAAGACGTACCGCCGCGGCCAGTGCCTCCTGTTGTATAAGGAGGTGTAGCGGCGGGAGGCACAGTAGGGCTTCCAGGGCAGCGGTTGGTGTTGTCCGCATGCATCCCGTGGCCGCCATACAGGCCAATCTCTGTAGTCTTTGTAGTTTGGCCTCCACCGTGGACAGCCTGGTTCGTGGCCACCAGACTATCGCACCATAGCTTATTATAGGCCTTATTACCGCCTGGTATAGCCATAGAGTGATTTTCGGGGAAAGTCCCCAGGTCTTACCTACCATTCTACGACACTGCCAGAATGCGATTGTAGCTTTTTCAATTTTGTTGTTAACATGATTGCTCCAATTCAACTTACTGTCAAGTAGTACTCCCAGGTATTTTACTTCAGTTGCTAGTTGGAGTTCTGTATTGAACAGTTTGGGCAGCCGAAAGTTGCCCAGTTGTCGTTTGTTGGTGAACAGTACTAGTTCAGTCTTCCTGGGATTAACTGTAAGCTCGTTTGCGGTGCACCAGCGTTCCACGATGGCTAGTGCAGAGCGGGTGACATCGCATATCGTACCTGTGTGATTGCCGCTCGTAAGTATCACTATATCGTCAGCATAGCCGATCGTGTAATGGTGATTGTTGTTCAGCTTGGTGATCAGGTCATTCACCACTAAGTTCCATAGCAGTGGCGATAGGACTCCCCCCTGCGGGCAACCTTTCGCCACCAGCGCCTGTTGTTTTTCGTCGGTCCCGAGTCTGATAACTCTCTGGCTCAACATGTTATTTATCCAATTAACCATAACTGCACTTACCCCATGCTTTGTCAGTACTGCAGTTATGCTGGTGAACCTGGTCTTGTCGAAGGCTCCTTCGATGTCTATGAAGGTGCCCAGGCACATAGACCTGCTTTTGATCGCTACTTCAATCTTACTTACAACTGCGTGAAGTGCTGATTCCGTTGATTTGCCGGGGCTGTAGGCATGTTGGTTCGGGTGTAGGGGTACCTCGGTTAACACCTTCTCTCTCAGGTACCTATCGCACATCCTTTCTAGTGTTTTTAACAAGAAGGAGGTCAGGCTGATGGGTCTGAAAGATTTGGGGTCCGAGTAGTCACTTTTACCTGGTTTTGGTATGAAGATAACCTTGACTTCTCTCCAGCGTCTAGGCACATATCTGTGGGCCAGACAGGCGCGCAAGACGTTGTTGAGCCTGAGGGCGAGATCCTCCTGCCCCCACTTCAGTAGCGCTGGGAAGATCCCGTCCAGGCCCGGCGATTTGTACGAGTCAAAGCTGTTTATTGCCCAGTGCGTGCGCTGCGGGGTGATAACCTCGCATGTCTGTTGCCACTCATCCTCCGTAGGAGCGGTATCTACCTCTCTCTAACTTACCGCGTTCAGTATCTCGCAGTCCGGGAAGTGCGTTTGTACCAGAATACTTTCTGCCTCTTCCCTTGAGGTGGAGAGGGTGTCATCGGGTTTACGTATGGATCCTAGGGATATGGTTGAGTTGTTAGAGAGAATCTTGCTTACCCTATTGGCCTGTATAGTGGTCTCAATGTTGGTGCAGAAGCTGCGCCACGAGTTCGTTCTTCTGTACCTGAGACGTTTCTTGTACTTAGACTTGGTGTTTTTATAGCTGTCCCAGTCTAGGTCGCTTCCAGTATTCATCGCTCTGTTAAATTGTCTCCTCATCTTAGTCCTAAGTCTCTCCAGCTCAGGGCCCCACCAGCTGGTGTTCCTGCCGCTTTCGGCTGTGGGAGTAGATAGGGGACATGCATGGTGGTAGCATTCTATGATAGTGTCTGTGAGAATACCTACCTGTTTTTCTATCTCCGCGGTGCCTTTTATTCGGCTTGGACTCTCCATCGCTCCTAAGGCCGAGCTCAGATGTCGGTTGTATTGAGCTCGGTCTGTTTTGCGTGGGTTACGTCTCGGCACCGCCGTATGTGTAATTACCAGGAGGTCGAAACGGATCCATCTGTGGTCTGAGCACGAAAGTTCGTTTGAGACGTGCCAGTTTGAGATGTGTTCCGATGCTTCTGGCGTTGCTAGCGTTAAGTCAATGATCGTTTTGCTACGCTTGTTGACAAATGTCGGTTCTGAACCTGTGTTTAGTATATTAAGGTTAGTTGTAAATAGGTACTCGACTAATTTCTTACCTCTGTCGTTACCCGTTCTCATGCCCCATAGGGCGTGGTGTGCGTTGGAATCGGTGGCCACGATCAGTTCCAGCCCCGCCTCTTCGCAGTGTTTGACCAGCCTTGTCATGTCGTGCGGTGGTGGGTCGTCCGCCTCTGCCATGTAGACTGATGCCACGACCACCTCCTGCAGGCCGGAGTATTGTGCACCACGAATTTTCATGGCGCTCATGTCTCTGGAACAGAAGCTTGTTAATGGTTCTGCCTGTATGTTGTTAGTTGTGTAAATGCAGGCCCGGGGATTATCCGGTCCTGTGTAGACTGTTAGCTTACCTCCTGCGTTGCGGAGTCCGCAGACAGAGCCCTTCCTGACCCACGGCTCCTGGATCAGTACTACGGCTGTACTGTTGACCTCCAACCATTTCCGGACCTGTGCCGTTGCGGTTTCACTGTGGTGGAGGTTTGTCTGAAGGAAGCTAGAAGTCGAGGAAGGGGACGCCGCCATCGAGATCAACATCCTCGACCGACATCTTGTCCTCCTCGTCCTCCTTACCGATGGACAGCTTACGCAGCTCTTGTGCGCATGTCCCTTCACCCTCCGGAGGATCGCGAAGAAGTTCATCCTCGTCCCTCTCGGTAGAGGAAGTTGACTGCGCTGGAGCTGGGGTCTTAGGCGCCTCGGCGTCTTCCGACCTTGTAACGTCCATTGGTTCGGTGGGTGTAGCCTCCGTGGGGTCCTGGGAGACGGTAGTAGTTGTGGGCGGTTGCTCCACATATTTGCCTCGTGGTCCTTGAAACTTTACGTACACCGAGCCCAGCATGAATGCGAGCCGGCGCTCGTGTTCCACGAGGCTTTGCACTATCGTCTCCGGTATGCTGACGACAGCGAACGTCTCCGTTCCCTGCACATCTGTACGGTGGACGAGCCAGTGGTTGATCTCTGCCCACGGGTTCTGGTACCGAAGAGTTTTCCCGACTGTTCGGAAGTCTTCCCAGACGCCCGGGAACAGGATCCCACACCGTACCCTCCTGATTATCTCGCTCTGGCTCTTTACGACCACTTTCTCCCCCTTCGCGAGGGTGATTGTGGCCGCATTGTGCCTGAGCCAGGTCAGTGTGGCCTGATCCTCGCACCACAGACGCAGATAACCGTCTGCTAGTGTGGGCTTGCCCCGAAATCTCGGGCCTGAGGACAGGCTGTTGGTGGGCTGCATAGCCTCTTTCATGAGGAGGTCCTGCAGTTTTTGCTGTACCTCCTCTGACTGCTGCTGGCTAAGGTGTCCCGTGGTGTCCACCGTGATGGCCACCAGCAGATCAGCCTTTGCTGCCTCCGCATAACAGGCGCGAGTGGCCTCACCGGTTCTTTGTTTTTTGGTTTCGCCTCTGGGCGAGATAGTCTCGTCCAGCCGGGCCCTCTTGGCAGAAGGTTTGGGCCCGCGGCTACTGCCACTCGCTGTTATAACAGCTACTGGGGTACCAGCGGCTGATTGTATGGCACCGCTGCTAGGGGCCGCATGCGACTGCGGCGCCAAGGAGGGTTGCGTCTGTGCCGCGTACTTCTCACGAAGTTTCCTGCGCTGCTTCTTGTTGGGCTTGTGTACCTTGGCAGAAACAGGGGGTACGGGGGGATCCGCCCGTTTAACGGTCTTATCCCTACGCGCCTTCCTGCTCGCGCCTTGGATGGTCCATCCAGCCTCCAGCAACGCAGTCGCGTTGTCAGTGCCCAGGTCTACAGTAGGAGGCTGCTCCGGAGCAGGGGATTTCCCCATCGGAACGGCCGCCGTGAGTTGGACCGGTGTTGGGAGCAGTGGCTCTTTACGGCCCGGGGCCTGTGCTGAGCTTGCTGGTAGAGATGGCGCACGCGATGCTTGTACCGCCGATTTCTCAGGGGTCCCGGCACCATGTGCAGCCTTTAGTCTTTGTCTTCGTGGGGGTACTGTCCTAGCAGCGCCACCACGTTGTTTTTTGTGTGGGGGTACTGTCTTAGCAGCGCCGCCACGGTGTGTGGTGAGTGGTGGCACCGACGGAGCAGCGCCACCGTGTTGCTTGTGGTATGGCGGTACTGCCGGAGCTGCGCCGCCATTGTGTGAAGTGAGTGTTGGTACTGCCGGGGCAGTACCAGCGTGGTGTGTGGGTAGTGGCGGTACTGCCGAGGCAGCGCCGTCACGATGTGTTGTGGTGATTGTGTTTGAGGTGCTCGGTACAGAGTTCCCTGCGCCGCATCCCTCGTGTGTTGGGGTGATAGATCTTTTAGAATCCATGATTTTAATTGTTTTTATTTTCACCTCTCGAGCTTCCCACCCTCCACGGAGCCCGCACCTTTGGGGATGTCACTTAGGACACCAGAACTACCCAAGAGGTATAGGTGCATCGGGTTGAGACTCATGCGCGACATCGGAAGCTGCAGACGTATGGCTGGGTAGAACGATCTAATTCTACCCAGTGGTTCCATACGCCCTTGCCTCGTCAGCATGGCCGAGCCCCAGGCATCCTCCCAGAGAACGCCCCCCTCCACACCTTGCCTGCGGACCGTACCACCTCGACCGTACGGGACGCGTGTCCACTTCCCTGCAGTGGCTAGTTGCAGGGCAACCGTTTTGACGGCGTTCAACTGCGCAGGACATACGCAGGTAGGTGCGTGTAGTCCACTGAGGTCACCTACACCCTCAGCGGAACCGGGAGGCCCAAACTTACATAGGTAGCAAAGTGGTCGAAACCATATTACTACCTATGTTATTCAGGCTACTCCAGTAGATTTGTCACACCTCGTTCGGGTTCTGAGGTCCTTACGGGTTGTGACGTCGCCGACACACTTGGCTACTGGTGGTCTGGGGTGGTTGGAATGTGCGACGCCCATTGACCACCAGCATTTCCAGGGGGTACGACCCATCCACAGTGGAACGGGTTCGCCCCTGGCCTGCGGCGGCAGGGCCAGAGACGACGGGGACGTGTGTGATCGACTTGGGAGCATAGGGTCCGCAGCTCATCATCGCACACCTGAACTTGCCTACCTACACCCCCCCAACCCCCCAATATAGGTGTACTGTACACTTGGTAGTCAAAAATATGTCCCATAGCATTCTTATTCCGGCGGATTTTGATACATATTTTTGCCCTTTGTACATACCTAGTCGTAAAAATTGATTAAGCTCAATCGCCAGTACCTGCTTACTTTCTAGGGGTTATTTTTTTCTTCGCGCGGAATCTATTTCTATAAATATTGTGAATCAGTAACGTGTCGCCGAGTTGGTCTGTCCGTATGTTCCGGCTATTCTCAGAATCGGCCTTCGTGTCTGATGGATTTCATCCACTGCGGCAAGTCACGGTGATTACTTTTCTATTAGGTCGCTGACGAAAACATTTTATTACGAAATCATTGTTATTTTACGATATGGGTACTCTCCCCCCGACTTCTTCTAATTTGAGCTGAATAACAAAGCCAAGCCAACAAACTGCCCCGTAGTTTGGCGTAACTTTGTTATATAGTACACTAGCGACCCGCCCCGGCTTCGCACGGGTTATTAGTATACATATAAACCTTCCTCTTGAGGCACTCTATCTATTAGAAACAAACCGCATCAAAATCCGTTGCGTAGTTTTAAAGATTTAAGCATACATAGGGATATAGGGACAGAGAAAGCGACTTTGTTTTATACTATGTAGTGATATATGTATATTTTAATAAATGAAAAAAAAAATAGCATAGATAAAACCATACCGACAAACAAGGATTTGGACTAAAAATCTGGCGACGGGCGAGTCGAGTTTTCTGATTGGAATAACTTGAATAAAGATCGTGATTGTACACATGGTACATTGTATTTTACATGTTGTAAAATACAATGATCTTTTCAATAACACGATGGGTAACGATCGACCCGCGACCTAGTGATAACATTATTGTGCAATACTCTGGCTTGTAAAATATTATTGATAGTACATAACGGAGCCACTATTTATAAACAAGGAATGCTCTCGATTTCGGTTGAGTTAATAAGATTATGTGCGCTGGTGTTTATATAGAAACTTGAATATGATCTGAAGAAAACTACTAGTCTAAATTAAAATGTTAACCCCAGACAAAGAAGGACAGAAAATGCTATAAAAACTTCAATATTTCGTGAACTACAAAATCATTCAATTATCAGAGACGCATTCATCTTATTATAATACTAACCCCGTTTATTTCGTCAGACGTTAAAAAACTTCTGCGCCATTCAGACTCGTACCTTTTTACCTAACCGGGACAACTGATTATAAAATTGAATTATTTATTGTAATGATTACCTAATAGTCTTTCTGTAAAGTCATATTAAAATGATCGAATGTAAACTATCAAGAGATATATTCATATTATTGAAAGAGCGGGCGAGGCGACCGGAGTTCTCCTAAACTTGGACACTTCGTCATTTTTATATGTACGCACGCGTTCAATAGTTCATGGGCAATTCATGAATGAATTCAATCATAAACTGCCCATGCAATTTTGAATGCGATAGTATGTATGTTTGTATATATGTTTGTATGTTGTTCGACGATAACTCGAGTATCGTTAGTCGGATCGTTGTGAAGTATGGCAGGTGGTTAGATAAAACTTTTAATTTCGAATACGAGCCAGATCAGTCGAGGAGTTGCCGAGATATAGGTGACGTGAGTTCATGTACGGGGCATGTACCACATGGTGGTATACTTTATCGCCCTAGGGCGATAATGAGCACTTTACGTGCCTGCGTCGAATATTCAAAGCGCCATATACAATACAATAACTCTTTATTGCACCTCAAAACAACAAAAATAACACAAACTGGTATAGATTACACATGAAAAAGAGGCAAACAGGCGATATGTATGGCCATATGTATTGTAACACGTTGTATAAACGGTCGTGTTTTAATTTATCGCCATTCGTTGTGAATTTCCTCTTTTTCGCCGTAATGTACCTACTAATTCCCTATTAACCAATCATCTTTGGCTGTTAATGTTTCAGCCTTCACTGTACTTAATCAGTAAATTGCCTGCTTAATAGATTGCTGGAACTATTTGTGGCAGAGTCATCATTAATTCTACCACACAAATTGCTTCGTAATGGACGAAAATGGATAAACACAATCTACGTTTTAATTTGATTCAACAGTGCCCCCCAACTAAGACGGCCGTTTCATCCTTTTCTCGAAGCAATTCAGCCGATTTTCAACCTCCTGTAATTTCGCGCTGGTTAAAACTAGAACCCTGAATTTTCATTGACTATAACAGGGCTATAACAGGACATAAATATATTCTAAATAACTTTTAATTTGAACTTGTAGATTAAGAACTATCGAACGTCAAAATTCCTTGATTTGGTCACTCACTCACTGATCATCAAAACTCTTAAGGTACTTCTAGCAGGCACAGAAGCTCCAAATTTCAAACTTAAGCAGTTCATAGCTTCTTCTTTGTCGGTATTATTCTTGACAGAGTGGTCGTGGTCATCACTTCAGGTATTTATTTTATTTATTTTATTTATTTAAACTTTAATGCACAAGACAGAAAACTGTACACATGGCGGACTTAATGCCAAATTGCATTCTTTACCAGTCAACCATAGGGCTAAACAGAGACATTTAAGTTGGTGCAGGAAATAATTATTTTAAGGGAACAATCAACTGTAACAATGAATTCTAGTAACAAGGCTATAGCTACACATACAATTAAATATAATACATATATAATATTCAAATAAACTAATACATACTATTCATATATCTAACGGATGGAGAAAATTACGTATATTCCTCAGTAAGGAGATGGTGGCGGAGCAGTCGTTTGAAGACGGGTTTGCTTGGGGCTTGTCGAATAGGTAGAGGTAGCGAGTTCCAAAGACGGATTGCCTGAACGGCGAAATAGTTGGACATAAAACCAGTACGGTGAAACGTATTCGAGAGTTTGAGTGATCGGGAGGAACGAAGTTCACAACCTGAACGGGGGGTGTCAAAAGAAAACTTGCTTTGGTATTGGTGGCAAGCTTCACAACACGCCGCCACTCTTCTCTGATGGCCACCTTCCTCGTGCATTCATGTAGCCGTTTTTATCTGGTCAGTCTACCTCATAGGCGATCTTCCACGTGGCCTGGCACCCTCAACCTCAACCACACGTCGCTCAATAGGGATGATGACTTGGTTGAAAAACTATTATTCTAATTAGTCCGTCAGAAAGATTATCAAAAATTATTAGACACGTATTGTTTCCTTTTTCAAGATAACTAAAATAGACGAATATGAAGAGCGTCAAAGTTCCGTGGTGGGGGCTGGTGACGTCACCTGTGAGTAAAAATCGTACTCAATGAGGACTACCGCGAGTCGATTTTCCGCTAAGGGCGCTAGTGGGACGTGGGTCCTGCGGGAACATTTCAAACGTCACTTTGACAATTCTCTCATACTGACACAGGACCCACGCATGAGTGGCGCCGCCTGGTGAGCGACAATACGGTAGCTCCCATTGAGCCGTCACGCGAAACTTTAAAGCCCTGTATTTCCGTCATTTTTAATTTGACGAACAAAAGAAAAAATACGTTTATTTTTTAATAATCTAACAGACGGACTAATTAGATTTTTTTTTTCGTCTAGCCTATTGCTACCTCTCCTCGGTTTGGCTTACCAAGTCTTAAAAAAATGCACCTGTTTTTTGTTTCAGACGTAACGGTGGTGCCGCCCCAGGGTTCGGCATGAAGACCCTGCTGGGCGTGGCCGCGGGCTCCATCGGCGCCTTCGTCGGCACCCCCGCCGAGGTGGCGCTCATCCGCATGACCGCCGACGGCCGCCTGCCGCAGGACCAGCGCCGGAACTACAAGAACGTGGCCGACGCGCTCATCAGGTATCCCATCACTCCTTCAATGGGAGCTACCGTTTTGTCGCTCACCAGGCGGCGCCACTCATGCGTGGGTCCTGTGTTAGTATGAGAGAAATGTCAAAGTGACGTTGGAAATGTTCCCGCAGGACCCACGTTCCACTAGCGCCTCTAGCGGAAAATCGACTCGCGGTAATCCTCATTATAGCGACTCATCTTGTGCTGTATTATATGGCACGCTCCGTCGGGGGCTAATCAGTCGCATCAGCGTGTATAATACACTAAAGGGAACTTAGGGAGCAGAGAATGAGGGAGGCAGTGGCATGGTACCCCGTCCCAATGTTTCACGCCGTGTAATACTAGTATTAAATTTAATAAATATAACTAGCTTGTTTACACGTTGGATTCAGGGCGTTAGCCGCATTGCGTATGTATGTACCTACTCTTTTTAAAGTTTTATAAGCGGGTGCAGTAATTACTATATTATAGATGTAGTGCATATTGATTTTTCTTCGTATTTTATCGGAAATGCTCGTAATTGTCATGCTACTGACTGAAACCGACACTGACTGAAATAACATGACACGTTCGGAAGGGAAAATATTATGCATTACATCTGTACTAAATTGGTTGATTATATAATTTAAACTTTCGTGAGTCATACTGATATTAAATTACAACGGTTAACACTCACGTATTTTTATCACAATAGGCGTGACATGTTTCGACTGCATCGGGCAGTCATCGTCAGACAGACAGAGTGGTGTTGTCACCTTCGCGGCTCGGGCATCATTGCCCGAGACCGGCGTAGGTAACGGGTCGCGCGCGACGAAGCAGGCTGATTCGAGCAATCCGGCGCCGTCGTTGTGGGAGTCTGAATTGTCGGATCGTCTGACGGGATCAACGACAAGCACACCGAACTAACAGTGCACTAAATCGTCACCACACAAATTCACGTTCCCTCTAGAGTGGTTGATTGTTAAATTTTGTCGATTTTATTTAGTATTTTTTTAATGATCATAAGTGGCCAGCTATGAGGAAACAGCAAAACATATTCCCCTAGAATGCAAACAGGTAGAAGAATACAGGAGTAAGTATTTGGAGACTCCAATAACACTCAAGGAGGCATTTAGCAACCTAAAACCGATGTTTGGTTTCGTTGAGGAGCTGGGGTGGAATAGGGCTACCTCGTTAACATGCAAACACGTTAACAATGGATGTCGAGTTGCGGAAAAAGCCCAGAGAAACTAACTAACTAACGAACTAAGTGGGAAACTCCCAGAGCAACTTGTGAATGTTTTTGAATCTGCTTTTAGGATAGTACGGGAGGAGGGCGTGCTGAAGTTGTGGCGCGGGGCCACGCCCACCGTCGGCCGCGCCATGGTCGTCAACGCCGCGCAGCTCAGCACCTACTCGCAGGTCAGCAACAACTAGCTGATGCATTAGTAGAATACATACCGAGGCCTGTGAATAAATAAATAAATATTATGTTATGGGACAATCTTACACAAATCAACCTAATCCCACGGTAAGCTCAATAAGGCTTGTGTTGTGGGTACTAGGCGACGATATATATAATAGACAGATACATATAAATACTTAAATACATAGAAAACATCCATAACTCAGGAACAAATATTCGTGATAAACACACAAATAAAAGCCCTGACCAGGATTCGAACCCGGGACCTCCTGCTTCGTAGGCAGGGTCACTACCAACTAGGCTAGGAGGCCGTTAAAACAACACGTGTTGTGAAGTAACAAATATCTCAGATCTCGTGTAATGGGAGCTACCGTATTGTCGCTCACCAGACGGCGCCATTCATGCGTGGGTCCTGTCATCCTGTGTCAGTATCAGAGAACTGTCAAAGTGACGTTTGAAATGTTCCCGCAGGACCCACGTTCCACTAGCGCCCCTAGCGGAAAATCGACTCGCGGTAGTCCTCATTGGGCGTTTTTATTTTTAGCTGTAGAATAATAATTTTATGAAAATTCGTTTTTTTTTTAATTTGTTTTCTATTCAGAATAGCGAGCTCTTTCAATCTTAGTACGAGAAAAAAAAGTGTCCCAAGATTTGTATTCCATTTCGCCACCGGAAAGTTTGAAAAATGTATGGAAAATTTAGGACACTTTTTTTTTCCTACTAGGATTGAAAGGGCTAGCGATTCTGAGTAGAATAGAAATAAAACATTCCAATTTAGCAAAAAAACATTTTTTACAACAAAAAATAAAAAATGCCCAATTGCCGTCCGAAGCGAAGCTGAGGTCGACAAACATGTGATCTGAGGCTTTCTTATTTACTGGCCAAGGACTGTACACTATTTTTCTGCTCGACGCAGTTCCGATTGAGAAAAATCGTCATAATTTCATTCAAAAGACGCCCACTGCTCAATAGGGCCCTCCCCCAAGTATTTACATAAAATTCGACGCCGAAAAATTAATTGTTCCTTTTTTATTGCAGGCCCGCGAGATGTTCGTAGGCTACGTGCCCGACGGCATCACGCTGCACTTCTGCGCGTCCATGGTCTCCGGCCTGGTCACCACCATCGCCTCCATGCCGGTCGACATCATCAAGACCAGGTTAGCTATGCCACAGGCTAGACGTCCGTAGGCTACGTACCTGATGGTATCTCGCTGCACTGCGCGTCCATGGCCATCAAGACCAGGGCCCTGTTTATCAAACCTTGTAACTTGTAAAACAAGGATAAAGCTAGTATTACATGACACGTTTTCTAGGGGCCGATCGGTCGTCTCGCTCCGTGTATTCGACGAAAGAGAACTTTGGGAGTCGCGGGAGGGAGAGGCAGGGGGCGTTTTAAGTTGACCCAAAATCTTCCGCCTACAGGCGGTATAAACTGTTAGCTTGGGGTTCGTGCAACGCGCATTACCTAACGGGTGCGTTTAGATATATTTATATTTCAAACGTTTAAATTTGAAGAAAATCATTTATTTTCAAAATATATACAGTAAGTGCAACTTGCCTACCTACCTACCTCTACGTACATTAAATCTAAAATAGGTCCTTGAGGCATTGTACCTAGGATGCTGGCGGCATTTCCTCGTTGTATCGCAATGCTGATACGTTGTGCGAGGAAGCCACCAGCCTTCAGTTACCAGTTACATCAACCAGACGTTTCGCGATTTCTACAAAAAACTTGCGTGCGCTGGGACCCCATGGAGCTACAGTTTCGACCCCAATTGGTACTCTCTACCGACGCTCTTATATTTATTACATTGATCATCCTGAGTATGATCGCGGGCAAACCTGATTGCCCAATATTGCTGCACTGCGATAGTCTGCATTCTACCACCAGTAGAATACAGTGGTAGTGTTCTCCTACGTCCTAAGGCCCTAAGTTTTAATGTATTTTATTGTTTTATATGATTTGTTGTAATATGTGTCTTTGTTACGAAATAAATGATTTTGAATTTGAATTACGTTAGTTTTAATTTGAATATTTAATTTCAGAATCCAAAACGCAGCAAAGGGCCAGAGCCAGCTAGCAGTAGTATCCAACCTGCTGAAGAACGAAGGCGTGCTCTCGCTCTGGAAAGGCTTCCTGCCGTACTACGCGCGGCTCGGCCCCCACACCGTCCTCACATTCATCTTCTTAGAACAAATGAACGCTGCGTATTTCAAGTATATGTAAGGTGTACGCGTACAGTGAGTTTAACGCACTTGGGTAGGTATTAGGTACATACTTAGTGCATACTGTTTTTGCCTTCGTTTTTTCGTAAACGCATTTGTCATGGTACTTCAATCGACCTCGGTACTTTTTGTACCAAGCCCCCCGTCAAAACTAAGAACATCAAAGTCATAAGCCCGTCCTTCACTTCCTTACGAAGTAAAGGGAGTGTCAAAAAGAGATGTATATGTGTTTGTTATTTGTCCGATTCCGTAGGTTGTCAACAGTTTTGCCGATCTCTTTTGATGCAATTCGTCCAAGCAGCCAAATTAAATACGTCGTCGGTATCAATGCAATACAACTTAACTTAGTCGCTTATTTAGATAGTGAATTTTTCAAATGTCGTAAGAGCCACGCTATTATGTTAGACTTACGACATTTGAGAAATCCACTGCCAATTTCAAGGCCGCTAGAAACTGTTGTCATTTGACAGTTGTTGTACTACTTCCATGCTTTAGTTATTCTTCCGTGTTTTGTACTGACACTGACTGAAATAGCATGACACATGACACATTCGGGCGTTTCCGTGGAAATACGAGAGCAAAACGCACTACTCCGTACAGTTTGTATTGCGCCATATTTTTAATCTTTAACACATTCATTGCCAATGGCCAGATACCGGGTTTTTTGTTTTAAAGACAAGATATAAAAGCGATACACTTTTTTAGGGTTCCGTATCCAACGTGTAAAAACGAGACACTATTACTAGGACTCCGCTGTCCGCCTGTCTGTCATCAGGCTGTATCTCAGGAGCCGTTATATTTACACAGATGATGTATTTTTGTTGCCGCAATAACAACAAATACTAAAAAACAGAATAAAATCAGTATTTAAAGGGGCTCTCATACATCAAACGTGATTTTTTTCAGTTTTTATAAATAATGACTCGCACTTGACCGATTTTTAAACGAATGCAGCGCTTTTTGGACGCCATTGTACACTTTTTTTACATGAAAAGAAATTTTGTATGTACTAGGGATTGCAAAACTGGTTATGATTTGCATGATTATGTTGATGTTGGTTGTTTATTGCATATACCGGTTATTTCCATACAAGCGTAACTGTTATAAATCTTTTGCAACCGGGCTTAATCGCATTAAACATTGAAAAATAACCTCCGACTATTTAACGGCGACATTGGCCCCGTGGTCCCGGAGAAAGACTGGCTTGGGGTTGACATAACATCTTCTTCTTCCTGGTCGATACCTCATGTCTGAGGGACGTGACTAATATGGGTTGGGATATTCTATTGACCAGCGCCTTCTAGGCCTTTCGATCCTGCGCCTTTTGTATAGTCGCCTGTAGAGTTGTCCCAGTAGCCTTTTGCACTGTATCTGCCCATCTCATGGGTGCAGGTCCTCTGCTTCTCCGCCCATTTACGCTTCTAGTGATAATGCTCCTTTCCAAAGAGTCAGCGCTACGTCTGACTGTGTGTCCAAAGAAGCTGAGGATCCTCTGAACACATACTGTAGATAGCCTTGCTGTTATGCGGAGTTCTTCCAAGATAGACTTGTTTGTGCGGCGTTCAGTCCAAGATATTCAAGACATAACATCTAGCCGCGCGGGTTTTACGAACTACCCGCATTTGGTCTTGATTATCAACTTAAACATTTTGCGTACTACCTAGGGATGTGACTCTGTCGATACACTACACTCACGATGTCCGATTTTTGAGCCGTCGATATTCGCTTACGCTTACATTTATTAATGACCGGATTCCATGTCGATGAGATCCTAAAACCATCGTGAAATTGGGGCATTTCTGGATTTCAATGGCTTCCCGTACTTTCTACTATAGAAACGACGAACCGTTGAAAGGATTGTAGGGTTATGTAACTCAATCCAATGTTCAGCAACCGCAGACTTGTTTATCTGGCGATTTTTGACAGCTGCGATATGTTTCTTAACTCTCTCCGCCATGGTGTAACCGGTATCCGGTAAGCTGGCAAGCGTAACCGGTTTTACATTCCCTAGTACTTTATTGCCGTAGGTGCAAAATAATGAGATATGCAATGTTGCAAACCATCGATCGATCCGCGAATTTCTATGTCAAATATGCAAATTTGGAAGGAATTTACTGGTTCCCCACTAAAATAGGTGGAAAACCACAAGATAGACAAGCATAGAAAGTCCTTATAAGTGTCTTGTAAATTCTACATCTGTAACGTTTGGACCATTTGTAAAAAATAAATGAATATCATTCAAGTGCCAAACAAAAAACAATATTTTTACATTTTCATTGTGATTCAATATTCCATTTTTTTTTTATGAGCACATATTTGTTTATAAGTTTATTTTCATAGTATATTGTTCTGTAAGTTTATTTTCGTTGTTTTCGCTTTTAGAGACTTTATTTTGGATTCATTATTTTCTACCATGTTACACATGCTAAATAGGTTTAGAGATAATGTGATTGCAGTGTGATGGGATATTTGTATACGAAGACCTTATCTAAATATTCTAAATACATATAAAAAATCTTTATGAATTTTTACAGAAACTTGGACAATTTCTTGTTTCGCAAAATATCATATTTTACAAATTTTCACTCGAAATTTACCGAGTTTACTCTTGCAAATGTGATATTTATAAACTGTCGTATTATCCGTACTTTTAACTACACTCTGCTATGTATTGAAATGTAACTACGCACGTACGTAGTAAATACGCATATTTATTGTTATGACCAAGATCGTACAAATTTAAAATTTTGGATATTTTTACATTTTTATAAGTTTTTAACGTTATAGTATTTTTACTTTATTTAATAGCAACACTTATTAAATTTATTATTTTTAAGTAGAAACGTCTGCGAACTACACTAAATTTCTCAGAAATGAAAAGTGAAAAAATCTTGACCTCAAAGTTTTAATTAGAAAACTCCCGTTAGTATCAGACATTAAAATTCTTATATCGGGTTACTCACGTCAATATATGGGTGTGCGTAGAGCAGCCGCCGCGGCTAGACGCTTGACTCATGAATAAGGGACACGGGCTGTCCGAAACATGTCGAGCTATTTTCGACTTTATTGACGTGAGTAACCCGATATAAGAATTTTAATATGACTCGAGAAAGTTATTACAATAGCTTGCCATATACGTTTGGGCAATTCCCTTAGTGGGTATGTCCGGGGCATCCGCCGGACAAATTCCCCATACATTGGCAGAGCCGTCGGATATGCCCGAACGTATGTATATGGCCAGCATTTATATAGATTGAGAAAACCTCTGTCGAAGGGTCATGTCACTTTTTGTAAAATGCTTGTACGTTGTAATTGCTGTTTTGTTTCTTTTTCTAAAAAATAGAACCAAACTATGAGTTTAAATGACGGCGTTATACATGAATTTATTGTATTATTATGAGATTTTTAACAATTATCTTACATTCTTACTTCATCTTAGTTCGGTATTGTACAACGCCATCTAGGGCACAGTGTCTATCTTATACCTATTGCATTTTAGACTTCATACTTATATGGTATAATTCAATGATATTGTCAAACATTCGAGCTTATAAGGATGGCTTTATGCAGAATTAAGTACACACTATTATATTAATTGAAATAATTTACTTTCATTTGTAATAAATACTTATATCTATTGAAATAATGAAAGTATGCATGTATTGAACTTGTATTATGATATTTATGATTCTTGGTTATTATTTTGCATAAGACCATTCATGGACAATCCGTGATGAATTGTTTATAGATGTATACATATATTTTTATAAATATAGATTTAACTGTGACTAACATAGTGCAGATATGAATGTTTTGTTGGATGTTAATAAAACTTTTTGTTGTAATTTTTTGATTTTTATTTATTCATTTAACCCAATATACATCTAGTAAGTAGTTAATAAATATTTTAGCTCGCAGTGCATCTTGTGCGCGCCAATAAGTACATAATGTGACGACAAATGAGCCATGTATATGATTAATTACATTACAATAACAAATAAATATTTTTAAATCCGAATACCAATCGGTTGATCAAAATAAAAGTTCCCAACACGCTGAGGCATTTGTAAAAAAAAGTAAAACATTGAAAAACTACAATCACACTATGTTCATATCTTAGTCTAGTTTGGAACGTGACGTTTCGTTAAGTGCCAACAGCCTATAAAGTTTTTACAGTGTTGGTAGTTCCGTGTATGAATTTGACACTTAATGCTTAAGTCAGTAAGCTATTTTTTGTATGAAACATTTATCGTTTAGGTATATCATCATCATTGCAAAATTGTTCGTTAATGTCATTCTGACTCACATTTTCTGACGTTTTTGTTCTGTTTTGTGACTTATCAAAGTCATACCTATGCCCGTCCTTTACTTCCTTACCGAGTAACGAAAGTGTCCAAAAGAGATGTTGTTATTGCTGTTATTTCTCCGATTCCGTAGGCTGTCTCTCTGACTCAATTCATCCAAGCAGCCAAATTAAATACATTCTTGTAATTTGGTACTCGGTATCAATGCATTACAACTTAGTCGCATATATATTTTTCAAATGTCGTAAGAGTCATGAATGAAAAATCCACAGCCAATTTCAGTGCCGCTCCAAGCTGGTGACGTTTGACGGTTGTTGTATACTACTTCCATGCTTTAGTCATTCTTCCGTGGCTTTTGTGTGTCTATTTCTTACAATAAGGCAACGGGAATATTTTGTCGAAGAATGTTATAGGTAGTTAAACTTTTTAGTTAGGCATCCAACAATTTGACAGACGAATCACATGCTAATGTCTTAGAAAAGTCACTCACAACGCGAAAATGACGTGACATAAACAATACTGCTACTAAATTTTAATATAAATTCTAGGTAGCTAAAACTAAAATCATGGGTGATTTAACTAACCATCTAAAAATTCTAAAAAACTTGTCTCGCGACAAGAAGTGCCCATTATAATAGTGTAAATGCTTCACAAAATTAGTCATGAAGCTACATAAAAAACTCAACCCCTATCTGTACCCATTTAAAATGAAACCCCCCGACGATATCCTATATCCTCAGATAGATTTCCAGACCCCAATGGCTAAAATCCTGAATAAGAACACGCTGAACCTCTTTCAAATAGACACGCAAAAAGATTGGTTCTTGTGTAGCCAACAGGAAATATTCTCCGTCCTGAAGGAGCCTAATGATATGATAAAAACCACAGCTATTATCTTTACGAGACCAAAATATATGCGTGTAGCTTTTGAAAGCTCAAATTCTGCAATTAAACCTCATTCCGAAACAGTAGAAGAAATAAAATCCTCAACAGCAGCCAAAGACATACCAAGAGTGTCTCCCGTAACCCTCGAGGGGCCAAATCCTATAAATTTACCTTGCGCGAGGCCAAAACCTAGGTACATGGTCCTCGAGAGGCCAAAATACAAGGATATAATCCATGGGAGACCAATACTGCAAGATGTGTCTATGACCAAAACAGATCGGGTACAGAAAGGTCTGGAAAGTATTCCTACCAATTTAAAAGTGGGTTTAGGAGTGTTATCTGGGTAAGTATGAACAATAACACTGTTAGTTGACAAAATGCTACGTGCTGCATAGGAACGCCTCTACTGAGGGTGTAGCCTGGTGGATTGGCGTACAATGACCGACGATTTACTAGATTAACCGCTTGATCTAGACTGTCAATCCTAGGTGTTCATGTTATCAGATTGACTGTGCAGCCGGTGCCTGTGGACAGTCGCATATAATGGGACACGTTCTTTAAGCTGTACTATGGTGAGGGCGCCTATTACCGTGGTAATAAATAACAAGATTTCAAATGCAACATGCAAATCACGCAAAAAAGGCACAATAGATGTCGAGTTGCGGTAAGGGCCCAGTACATATAATTATTAACTACTCGTATAAATAACATTCTACAACTACAAAAAATTATGGGAGCTCGTTAACGAGCGAGCATATTATTTTTATTAAAGAGAGTTTAATACATTTTCAACGTAGCAAGTATCTTTGGAGTAATTTTCGTTTATTTTATATGATAAATTAATTAAATAAACCAAAATGCCTAAATCTTCTATTACGTGTACGTGTAAATGTAAAATTAAATTGCTATTTTGTTTTTCATTTTAAACGTATTTCAAGTCCAAAAATATTTAAACAGTGCTTGGGTTGTTTAGAAAACTATGTTCAACCGTATAAAAACCATAGCATTACTAAAATTGCCTTAGTTAGGAGGTAAATGCTGGATCCAGCGCTGTCGTCGGTCGTCGCGGTAGGTAACTGACGAATTTGCGCTCTTTGTTTCAGTAGGTAGGTATGTACCTCAAAAATGAATCTAAATTTCGTTAAAGCTGGTTTCTATCGCTCGAATGCGCAAGAACTTAATAATATTAAGATACGTTTCAGGACTTTCAGGGGACTTAAATGTATGAGACTGTATTGCAGTCTCTACATCAATATTTGAGTATGCCGTTACCGTATACAAACGGTACCTTATAACTTTCCATGGTATTTGGCTTTCAAATCCAAGCAATGTGTTTCAGCATGGTGGCCACCACAGCCGTCCACCCGCTCGATGTGATCAAGGTCCGATTACAGCTCTTCCCTAAGAAGATAGCCACCCTTCACATGCTGCACCGCATCATGATGTGCGAGGGCTATAAGAGCCTGTATGCCGGTCTGACGGCGGGACTTCTGCGGCAGCTCACCTATACTGGGACACGGCTATTCGTGTATAATTCCTTGTATGACGTATATAAAGAGTAAGTATTACCCATGGTACTCGTAGAATCTACACTGCTAAGACTGATTTCCTTGAATTGCATACAGATTTCCTCGTGTTTACATGCTCAACTATTCAGGAAAGCTTACATGTGTGGGTCACATCACTCATCACTTCAGCCGAAAGACGTCCATTGCTGGACATAGGCCTCCCCCAAAGATTTCCACAATGACCGGTCCTGCGCCACCCACATCCAGCGGACTCCTGCGACCTTCACCAGGTCATCAGTCCACCTTGTGGGGGGCCTACCCACGCTGTGTGGGTAGCTTAATAAAACCCGAGGCGAGTTCCGGCAGTAGATCAAGCATTTCTTTAAGAATTGGATGGAGTGGACTTGATGATGAAGACCAGGGATGGCAAAGTGGAACTGCTTGTTAATTCCCAGCTCTATCATCCGATTTAAGACATTCATCTTTTGGTTGTAAGGAAATACCTTCAATACCTTGAAGTCCTTTTTGATTATAGTTGTATTCTGATGATGGAATTCATGAGGCTATTGAATAGCTGTATCATAGCTGTGTGGCGGACTGTACGGAGTATGGTATGAGCGTCTCTAGTATTGACCTCTTTGGTCCCATACCATCTTATTTCGGTACAATAAAAGCGAAGTACTCTCTTTTTGAGACATTTTTTTCAATATATATTTTTGCACCTGACAGTACAACAAGTCTGTAAAGCTTTACTATCCTCCTGGTGGTTAGGAACTTATTGTATCTATTTCATCATCATCATCATCATTTCAGCTGAAAGACGTCCACTGCTGGACATAGGCCTCCCCCAAAGATTTCCACAATGACCGGTCCTGCGCCACCCGCATCCAGCGGACTCCTGCGACCTTCACCAGGTCATTAGTCCACCTTGCAGGGGGCCTACCCACGCTGCGCCTTTTGGTACGCGGTCGCCACTCGAGAACCTTTCCGCCCCAACGGCCATCGGTTCTACGTGCAATGTGCCCCGCCCACTACCACCCCACTGATCATTTAACCCCTTTTTATTCCTTCCAGGGAGTACGGTGGCAACCCAGGCTTCTCCGAGCAGCTGTACATAGCCGTCATCGCGGGGCTGGCGGGCGCGTTCATGGGCACGCCATCAGAGATGGCGTTGGTGCGCCTGATCGAGGTTCGGCGCCTGCGCCGCTCATCTTGTTCACCGCCTTGTTCCATGGCCTGCAAGCATGTACGAAAACCGAAGGGCGTCTTCTACCAGCTATATCGGTACTACAAGTGTTCAAGCTTAGTTATAAATAAATAAATAAATATTATAGGACATTCTTACATGTAGAAAACCACTCGGTCAGCCATTTTGAACTTATGGAATTAGGTCACGAGATTTTGTGTATATCCTTAACCCTAATACGGAATATTCTTGAGGTTGATCTTCGATAGAGGCAAAAGAACAGACGAATCGTCTGAGTGTAAGCTTTTACCATCACCCTGTCCCCGGAAAACCAGAGTGGTTGAATATATGTTGCCGGCTTTGTTCGCTTTTGAAGTTTCTCTTTTTTGGTCATATGACAATTGGGGCGTCGTTGCAGAATAGCCAGACGGGAAGGCATAGCGATGTGGTGGCGCGGCGGCGTCCCAACGCTGCTGCGGTCCGTGTTCGTGTCGAGCGCCCAAGTGGGCGTCTACTCCCAGGTACATCATCTGCCCGAGGGTAGGCCATGCACCTGGTACTGGTTTATTGTACAAATAAAAAAAACATGGTTCCAGCCTAACAAAATGGGAACCAGAGTATGCCCTATCCAAGGGCCATGGAAGCAATACTTCTATTGCTTGCCTATCGTCTAATATATACCGATGGCCGATGGGGCAGTAAGGTTCTCGAGTGGCGACCGCGTACCGGAAGACGTAGCGCCGGGAGGCCCCCCACAAGGTGGACCGACGACCTCGTCGGGAAACCGCTTGATGCGGGCTGCGCAAGACCGGTCGTTGTGGAGATCCTTGGGGGAGGCCTTTGTCCAGCAGTTGACTTTTATAGGCTGATATGATGATGATGAAGTAAGGGTTCAATAATAAAATCAACTTTTATAGCCCTTAACTTTTAGCTACTCCACAGGAAAGACTGTAAAGTCGTTTTTTGGTTGACTCCTGTGCTATGATAAAAGTTATTAAAGACTGAGTGTCTTTAGTAAAGTGTTAGTCATGCAGGTATGGTATAGGTATCAATAATTAAATTACTTTAATCGTACGTAGGTTCGGGAACTGGTCACAGATAACAAGTATTTGGACTCGAGTATTAAGCTGCACTTTTTTACCGCTATCTTCTCAAGTTTTGTGACGGCGGTCCTGTCGCTGCCCATCGACCAAGTCAAGACCAGGTACAGTTATCACATCATCATCAACTAATCAAATCAAGCAAATCACGTTGCAACAAATCATTGTGGTCTCGCAGCCATGTAAGGCGGGGCTGTGAAAGCAAAGAAAATAAGGTTGTAGTTTTAAGGTTGGGATGACTAGTGCAACGAAAATATAGGAAATTAGAAATTATGAAAATACTGAATCTGACAAACAAAATGAGAGAAATTTAACATTTAGTCTAGCACGATGACTTTAATATACCTAGTCTAGGGTTGAAAATGCCGGAAAAATCGAATGATTTTTTCATGATTTAATGAAACTTGCGGTTTTTTTCCGAAGTTTTCGGGTTTTTTTAAGAAATAAATAATGTCACTATCACTGTCACTCCTTTCATCTGTTTCAATTGTTTCTTCCTCAATGTAATCGATGTAGCCCTGGTGTAGGTGTAAATTAGACCTAATATGCATTAATTTTATTTAGAGTTGAAAATTAGAGCGGAAACTTTCATTGATTTTTTCCTAAAGAATCCGAAAAAAACGAGTCATCTGGGAAAAAATCGGATTTCTTCCAGACTTTTTCAACGCTAACCTAGTCACCTGAAATAGCATTTTCGGTTATGAAGGCCGCTGAAATATATGACCATGAAATGTATGATGTGTGTGCGGTTTCAGAGGAATTTCCTCCCGCGGACGCTCCAGCCGTGGAATGAGCTCCCGAGGTCTTTCCGAAAGATTACAGTTTGGGGTTCTTCAAAAAAGGAGTGTACAAGATTTTAGTGTGTTAGTTGCAGGCGTCCATAGGCTACGGTGATCGCCTTCCATCGGGCGGGCAGTATGGTTGTTTGCCACCATCGTGGTATTAAAAAAAAATCTTATAGCTGTACAAAAATAAGATTGTGTCATATTTGCAGCCTTCATAGCGAAAGATACTATGGCAGGTGAACTGTAGTGATATTAATCGTCATGCTAGACTAAAGAGATTTCTATTTTCACCAGATATCAGTCCTTCCAAGAACGAGACCGTACCTGCAAGGAAATTTTCACGGAAATGCTCCGCAAGAAAGGCGTGCGGTATCTGTGGAAAGGTTTCACGCCCTACTACATACGGCAGATCATACACACAGTGATCACTTACGTCGTGCTAGACGAGCTGGTTCACAAATATGTCGAGTTTCAAGAAGCAGCGTTACACCCCAAGTGACATGTTATCCAAAAGCAGTAACTGAGGAATATCCCTGCCTTACCATACGAGCACAGGAATCACATCACTCATGATTATGGGACGCGGACCGAAACATGTCGAGCTAATTTCGGCTTTATAGGCGGGAAATTGACGTTAACGGTTACGGCGTAGCGCTACGAAAAATAGCGGTGTGCCATCGCTACACTCGTAGCCGATCCATGCGTTTTCCCGCTTTGTATAGGAAAGCGGCTACAAAGTCTACGAACAGGGAGCCCGCTTGGCGGGTCCGTCTAAGAATAGGAAAAATATTCCAAAGTTCACATTGTTTATACATCATCTGCTGTTGTCGTTTGCTCTTCCCCCGTCACCGTATATTATCAAATCAAATTAAATGTTAATAATGTGTTGTCTAAATTAATAAAAATTAAATTGTCAACATTATGGTAGAGTGCGACCACGCTAACTTTGCACTGATTTGCACACTTGGAACTTGGCCAACCATATTTCACGTAAAACATGGCAGGAAAACTAAGCTTGGTCCAACTATGTATATCGCTCTGATTTCCTTCAAAATGAACGTGGTTATATGGTATTCAATTCAGACATTCAAACCTGCACGCCTACCACGAACATTGAAAATTGGCATTGACGGGAAAACCTCTTTGTCACTCCAATATGCAAGTCTGACAGAGATGGAGATACAAATCCGCAATCGTTCGATTTTCGTGGAATAGCTGCCTGCCTATCTGTTCGAGCCTGGAGTGATTTCATTCAGATTAAATTAAAAATAATTCGATTAGAATCTTTGGATTTGATAGAGCTTCCATTACTCGCATCGACAGAATAACATGATTTATTGATTGAAATTTACTAAATTATAAAATCAATATTATTAAACCTTGCTCTTCTAAGGCTGGATTTGAACAAACTTTTTAATCAAGAGTAACGCTTACTCTCGGATACTAATGTCAAAATCCTATAGTAATTTGACGTTACTATCTGAGAGTAAGCGTTATTCTCGGACTAAAAGTTTGGTAAAACGCAGCCTAAAGCTCATATGAAAGAGAGATATAGAATCTAAGAATTATATACAGAATTACGATTGACACCAATTTCCATCACCTACATTCAGTCGTAAGTATCTAGAGAATCGGATTACGCATGGGTAAGTACGTAGGTACATGAAATAGCATCGAATGGGTGTTTACGAGGAGGTAGTACACTACAAACAACTAGAAGTACTCACTAATACCTAAATTAAAAAAAAGCCGGCTAAGTGCTAGTCGGACCCCCCCATAGACCTTAGGTACTTAAAAATACTGGTGGCAGGGAACTCTCAGTGTGCGAAAATTATACGGTTTTCGGATTTTTTCCTGTACTTGTGCTACAGCTCTTCTTTTTTTCCAAATTTCTTGATTCTAGGTTAACGGAAAGTACCTACTACCTACCCTATACATTTTGATTCCCATTGCAATGGTCTATGGCGCTTAGGACCTATGTACCAATTCCCGCCATTTTGAGAATTTCCAAAAACTGAATCAACAAAAAAAAAGTTTCTCAAGAATTGGTTGATAAATGCAGGTCGCATTTATCGTAGAGGAGAACAAATATGGACAGACAAACGAAACCATTTTGTCCCATTTGAAACGGAGACACTTCGCTCGCTTTGCTCGCTCGGTCAACCAGACACTTTTCGGCGAAGAAAAAATCTAGGGAAATCGGACTTCTTTATCCCGATAAGCAATAATTCGTTTACTTCCTGGTTTGGAAGTTAAATGACATTGACCTTCCGACGTAAAATTTAAGGCCCTCATTAATTATTATTACTTATGTTATTTATCACTTATAAATTGAAAGAGATGTCATATACTTACAACAGAAAAAGTAACCAAGATAACAAGAGATTTTAATAGCAATTTTCTATTTTTTTCATACTGGGTGCTGTCTACACGCGAACCACCCCACCTGTGTGCACTATACGGCCAATAGGGATTTACCGATTTAATTTTTTGACGGCAAAACTTATGGGATCCTAAAGTTTTGAATGCCCGAACAACCGTGAACTAACGTCCCCCGATGCCCCTGCAAAGTTGGTTTGGACTTTGGTCAAATTTAGGGGTGGGAAAAAAAAGTAAGACTTAAAAAAAGAAAAAAAGTAATCGGATCCTAACGATTTAAATGTCTGAGCAATCGTGAACCAACGTCTCCTGATGCCTCTGCATAGTTGGTTTAATAAAATTAGGGGTGGGGTGGTTCGCATGAAGAAAGTCACCCCACAGTATTATTACGGGCCCTATATATTTTATTCACACAGAAGCCTTACCGCTAGGCTATCAACGCTTCTTTATAGAATGTACTTTCCAGTATTTGTTCTTTATATCCACGATCATTACTACGTAGATGTTCAATAGCTCAGCAAAAGCCGCACTTGTATGTCTTCAATTAGTCGCGATCCCACTGACACACTTCAACATTCTGTTGTAGAGGACGTGTTTTACATATCCGACATTTTTGAACCGTTAAAGTAACATGATTCAATAATTACTTGGCATTTTTAGAGAACTGTGATGTGGTGGAAGGTGTAGGAGCGCTTAACTTAGTGAAGAAAGTAAAAAGTGACAAGGTTAAAGAGTGTGCATACATACATATATACTTACAATTGACATACTTACTATCCATACTAATATTATAAATGGAAAAGTCTATGTGTTTGTTTGTCCGTCAAAAGGGAGCGAAGAAAAGACGTGATTTTTTAAGTGAAGATAGTCGAAGGGATGGAGTGACCTAGGCTACGTTTTGTCTCTTTCTAACGCGAGCGAAGCCGCAGGCAAAAGCTAGTACATAAATAAAACTTACGCCTATAGCCTGTAGTCCTAGCTAAGAGTGCCGCGACGCTATCTCGCGGCCAAGATATACACTGTTATTGTCTAATCCAAACAGTAGAAAATGACAGGTATTATATCTTTCTCGACCGAGTTACTGTTGTAGCAATCTTGTGCTAGGGCTACTGTTTCATCATCATCATCTGTTCTGTATCATAACCACACTCTTTAACTGCTTTAAGAGTGTGGTTGATGATATAGGTCCGCTTAAGTTAGACGGTTGGTGACAATTATGATTGGCTACGGTGTTTGAAAGTTAGGTCTTCTGACTATATAACATGTTTCGGGAAGAATAAATCTTCTCATACTAAAATCCGATGATATCTGTTTTTCGCAACCGAGGTTATACCGAGAATTATGGAAGATGTTTTCCCTATCTGTCGCACTTATACAATATTACAAGTTGACGAAGAGCCAAAACTGTTTTCGTGGTAGGTCCTGTAAGGGCGGATGGCGTGGGCGTGAAGCCGAGCTTCTCCTAAAAGTCCTTAAAGGTCTCGGGTGGTATTTCACAAATGTTTGCTACACGCTACGATACGTTCGCAGCGGAACAGCGTTTTCCCGCATTGTAGAGGAAACCGCTTACAAACAGAGAGTTCGGCTGGCAATCTAAAATTAGTCTCAAGTAAAACTGGCTCATATGTTAATTGATATATAGCGGAGAAATTTGGAGCTACCCGGTGGCTCCAAATTTCTCGGTAACTCATTTGGTAGAGCGATGGGCATTCATCCCGAGTCGTAAGTTCAAGTCTCACTCACCCGAGACTTTATTAAGTTTTCCCACTTTTCGCATCTAACTAAAGTCAGCGTTCACCTTGGTCACAAACCGTCTGAATTAAGTACCTGCATTCTATACTTAACAGTGCCGTTTAAATTTGGAATGTGACATGATCTAAAGTTTTGATGAAAATAAAGTTTGGCAAGTTAAAGCAGTACTTCCAGCGCAAACTCAGCATGTTTAACCTGTACAAGCATATGCAACAGGCGAATAATGGAGAGAAGGATCAGAAGGAGCCGGAATACACGGGACATGACCGGTTCTACCAGGAGAGGACGAGGTCGACGTATAGGTAAGTCCAATTTGCTTTATTTTCCGTGGTTTTCCCGCTATGCCAAAGCGCCTACGAACAGTGAACCCGGACAGTAAGGTCGCTGGCATTCAATGTGTTAAAAGTGCCACAGCGGATATCTGTGCATCTCTCGTGCTACATAGAGTGCAGTCGATCGAGTTGTATGCCGCGTTAGTTAAGTAGGTATAGTACCTATACTACCAATAGTATAAACGCAAGTGGTTAATGAAGTGGGTGCCGGGCTGCATACAGTATACGCATGCTACCAGCATCGGCCTTAAGGGCTAAAGACTGATTAATTACCTAACTTTGAATCCTAGCTAGAGCCCTGGTGAGTATGAGACTTCACGTTGAATTCGTATTTTCACGTTTCTCTGAAAGCGCTAGCACTATATAATGTACCTACGCTGCTGCTAGAGCATCATGCAGATGCGCAGGAGTGTGGTAAAGATTCAAAATGTTTATTGCATATCACATTGGTATACGCGATACTAGTAGATCTCTGAGGAAATATGATTAAATTGTATAAATATGATCCAATTGGAGCTACCGTATTGTCGCTCACCAGGCGGACTAGACGTTTGAAATGTTCCCGCAGGACCCACGTTCCACTAGCACCCTTAGCGGAAAATTGGTTCGCAGTAATCCTCAATCAGTAATCAGTACCTAATCCTCAGGATTTGATGATGATTTCCTAGAGATATCGAGTGAACTTCTCTAACACCTATAGTGATTTGGGTTATTTTTATAGTACATAACTCTTTTCGAAAACGGCAATTGGTGACTGAAATGCTGATAAGGACCGATGAGGAATGATGGCTTACTGTTTTGTCAATTCTTTATTTCGTATTTTTGTATGAATCCTCACAAAACTCAGGTTTCATTTAGACTGCTAAAAATGTAACACTAGTCTCTTACTGGGTACAGGAAGAAAAAGCGCCGCGGGGCTTGTAGGAGGGCGCAGTCGGCGGCCGAGTTGAACCCAGAGTCCATTGCCGCCGCCAACAGGAGAGACGCGTTCCGGCTCCGGTCCGTGTCCACGGATAGAGAGGAGAGCGAGGGTTGGCATCATTGATATTTTTAGCTAGCTATAGCTTAGGTGTTACTATGTAGTTTACTACCCAGAGCGCACTTGATGGCCGAGTTGAACTACGAGGTTGTTGAGCGAGGCGCCTTCTGGGCCCGGACTGTAACCACGAATTGAGACGAGAGTGTGAGCCAGAGTCTCTTATTTCTGAATCATACCTGTACACACGAGAAAAAGGATGACGTATTTGAGCGTTTTATATTTTGTTGTTTTCCAACTTTTTTAAAATTGGAATCGTTAAGTTATTTCTACTCAGAATCTCGAGCTCTTTCAATCCTAGTAGGAGAAAAAGTGACCCAGAATTACCATACATTTTTCAAACTTTCCATTTAGCTACCGCCATACAAAATCTGTGAAAAAATGGTAACGAAATGGAAAAAAATCTTGAGATACTTTTTTTCTCATACTAAGATCGAAAAATTAGAAATAGGAGATCCAATATAATTTTTTTTTGCGGGAAAAAAAACGCTCATTTTCTAAGAACGGTGCGCTATAGATACATTTATGTTTTCTGTACAGAAGAGAACTCTGAGAAGACTCCTCTGGTGGCCCAGAAGATCGACTCGCTGGCCAAGCTGTTGTTCAACAAGTCCATCATCGCCTCCGGCAAGTCGTCGCCATCCACATCTGAACCTCCCTCCTCCCCTAAGTAAGTTTAGTGTGATAAGTATACATACTTGAATTACTTGCATTGAGTGCAATGATTTGAATCCGACACTGCATTGATCGGAGGTTTACAATCAGAAAACTTCCTTCCTTACCTATCCTTAGCTTTTTTATTTGTCTCCTTTTCTTTGATCTTGATTTTCCAGATTGATAAAGGATTCCATGATTTTCAACAAATTTATTTTTTCGACTTTAACTCTATATTGTTTAATTTGTAGAGTTGGCGAGAGGTCTATGGAGAACTCGGCTGCGTTTGCAATTTGCACCGACTATTTATCACAGACTTCAAGGTAAGCAATGATGTTTTTCGCTTAACGCTGGTCTCTAGTAGCGATCACTCAACTCACGGCCCTGCTGGCAGTCCTGTATGCTTAAGCCTCCTCCTTAGTTGTTCATCTTGGCTAGGTTTCTGTGTAGTTCAAGTAGTTCTTGCAATCTGTCTCGCAATCTCTCACTTGTTACCGTCATCTGCTTTACGGGAACATTACGGTTGTCACAGCTTTTATTTGTTGTGTAGCTGAGTGAGTGGCATGGCGTCACTTGCCGATTCTTGGATAGCCTGTCGTTGACCTTACATTTTGAAAAACTTGGCTAAAATATTGATAATGAGTTTTTGCACTGCGGAAAACTAGTTTTAAGTGCAATATACTATATTTAAGTGCAAGCGCAGGAAGTCCTTGTTATCTGCTAGATATAAAAGTAGCTTGAGTATTTACCATCCCAAAGAGTTTTATGGATTCTGTTTTCAGGTATGACCTAATATCGCAGTTGACCACGATCGGCTCGCGACCCAACAAGTACTGGTTTGCTGTTCACGACAACTCCATCAAAACGGACCGCCTTCTTTCATTGGTAAGATTTACGATTACAGAATCTAGAGATTCACACAAGATGCCAAGCAAGATAGTCAACACTCTACTCACATAGATTTAAGCCAGTGTAGGTGGACACAGCCCAATCCCTCTGATGAATCCCTGTATGAGAGGAACCTATCTATGTCCAGCCATGGGAAATAAGTTTGCTTGCTTCAGCCTATACGTATACGTTGTCCTAAAGATTGAACTCATTATTATTACCAGGCTAAGTCGCGATGGCATGATATAGATTAATCAATCGTAGAATGTGAAGTAATTACCAAGTTTGCCATACAATCTTACCTGGTCTGTTTCAGATACCCCTACCCAGCAAGTGTCCAATCGAGTTCAGCGAGCGTTCCCGATCGCTGATCACGGAACTGTTCCGTTCTGTGCACCATCCTTACATCTACCCAGTTTTGGACCTGGAGGCCTGCAGTGGCCACGCGCTGACAGTCATGCCTTTTAACGCAAGAGGAAGCCTTAAGGACCTCATCTACAAGGTAATACCACTCAACAGATCGTTGGTTTTTCCGTTCAGTACACTATCCTTATATTTACCCAGTTTTTGACCTTGAGGCGTGCAGTGCTCATGTAAAAGGCGGTTCATTAGATCATCGGCTTTTTCATTCACTACGTCTAACCGAAGACGATCTGATTTAACTGAAATATGGTACACTGCCGCTCGATACCATACAATACGATAATGTACTAATATGGAGCTGATCCCAAGATGCACTCGGAAACAGACAACAAAACCTACCTACACCAGCTCAGAAAGTTTTGATAGAAGTGTAAAGGAAAAGAGTTACCGTCAGTCAAAAATATTGTAAAATTATTCTTATTTTCTAGAGCACATGGAACGAGGAATACAGCCGCAAATACGATTCTGGAGGAACCGGTCTACCGGCCTGGCAAGTCGCCCGCTTCGGCCGACAAATTCTCGAGGGCCTCACCTTTCTCCGGGAGAAGGGATTCCCGCCCTTTCGACACCTGCATTCAGGCAACGTGATGATTCAGAATGGCGTGGCGAGGTGAGATACTCCAGGGTTAATTAGTCTATTATACTCTCGAGAGCAAAAGTTTCGTGTCGCTAACATTTTTTTGAATAGCTTGGCAACGCGTAGAGTTAGCGTATTAAAACAAACTGAACTTTACGTATAGAATTAGGATATAATGTTACTCAAATAAAATGTACACATTACACATTATGTGTTACATAACATGTAGATACTACTGATAGTGTATTTATTTCGTTTATAACAATAAAATAAAAACGGCGTCCTTTTGCTTGCAAACCTTAAAATAGATTTAACATTGCGCCAATGAAGGTAGGTGCAGTGAAGGACTTTAACTTGTGAGTCTTGTGACCCACTTAAGGATAAATGGTCCTGTCAAACTGTACCGAATTGAAATTTAAAGAAAATGTTTGCGAAATAGGTCGCAACCCGTACATCATAATACAACGTAACAAAATAATTAACATTTATTTATTGCATAATGTTGGCGCCCAACGTGGGACTTTTATCAGCGAATTTGTTAGGAACGTATCGCAAGGCACGGAGTGTAAAAAGTATGGTTATTTCTTATGTGTTAATGAACTTTTCACCGCTACCACTTTTCAGTATAAAGAAAGTGGTTTTTCCAGGACCTTTGACCCAGGATTCGCTATATTCCTCAAATAGGCGTCATTGACTGGGGCACTTATGTTCAACTGAATACAAACGTGACTCCTCAGGATATGCGGCCTAGAGAACACAATGATCGGCGCCTCGCCCCGCATGCCGGCGACCGCTGAACACGTAGAGGCCCTCAGCTTCGGCCGCGTGCTGTATGAGATGTGCACAGGCGCAGACCTGGATCTATCACTGCTAGCTGACTTGATGCCGAACTACCCACACGTGAGTTCCATACTAACACATTACCCGAATGCATAAAAGAGCAATCTGTTATAATTTGACGCCGCATTATAGTAGTTTATGTGATTGTATATAATGAAAGGTATTAAAACTCGAGTGTGGGTTTATGAAACGATGCCTCAGCCGAGCTTCATAATAACATCACACGAGTGCTTTACATACACTGCTTTATATACCTGCACACATATCATGAGCAACGCTCCATGATGCGTTAATTATGAGTACATAGCTACTCATTTTTTTTAAATTCATAACACTAAGAAATAAAATACAGGATACCTAACGGCTTTCGGCTGTATGCATGTGTTAGTAAGCCCCATGTGTGAAATCCTCAGTAAGGTGAAGATAAGAAATTATGATTTTGCAGATAGTGGAAATGATTGAGCTGATCTTCGGCACCCACACGCCGAGCCTGCACCAGCTGTTGCTCTGCGAGGTGTTCCGCAAGATTGACTTGCGAGAAATGAAGGGCTCCTGTCTCCCGGTCAGTCTTATCTTATCTTTACTCGGTTAAGTACTCCCTAAAGTAAAGAACCCAACTTATCCTCATGAATTGGCATTAAGGTTTTCGAAAAACTACTTAAGCGACAATATTGCCAGGAACAAAGAACACAACACTACTTATAACATAGCATGGTACAGGGGTTACCCAACAGTGTTATTATACTGTAGTCTTCTCTAAGAGGAACTTCCGGGTCATTATCCAGATTTGTGCCTGCTTATAAACTCCATGAACTCAATGTACTTATGAAAAGTTTTGAGGCCGGTCGCAATAATTTGTTTAGAGTAAAACCATTCTCATGGGCTGCTCCAAATTCGAGCGGGAGATTTTGTTATTATGATTGGTCGTAGTTTAATACAATAATCGAAGTGTTTCGTGTAATCTCGTCTTTTAGAATGAAAGGAAAAGTGCAAAAAATCCTGACGTCGGGCGGGACTCGAAGCCACGACTTTGGCGTATACGAGGAATATGGTGGGGGAATTCGGGGCCACTGGTGTGTTCTCGGCAGCTCAGTTGTCAGAGTAATGGGCGTGTATCTCAGAGACATGGGTTCGAGACTACTTCGAGTCCCATCCAAGGTCACGAATTTTTCCACCTCTCCTTTCTTACTAAAAACATTGGTATCTTTCATAGACGTTATTGTTTAAAAAATATTTTTTATTTTTATTTTATTTTATTTATTCATATTTATTAACACAGCATAACAGTTAAACCAAAACACTGTGAAATTACAGAGAGACAATCTAGTAGACATACAATCACAAAATATTACACTAAACACTGAATAACAATAACACAGGAGGCCCCATGTCAAACAGAGGAGGGGCGATCATCCATCTTCTCACTGAACCTGACATTTATATCTTTTGTAGTTCCATTACTGTGTCCAAATGTTTCCAGAACTTCAACCAGCGCCTGTCCCGCTCCTGCCTGTCCCTCCTCGGCGAGGTGGCTCGCCGGCAGCCCGGCTGCCGCACTCCTCCGCCCCGCAGCTGCCGCGGTTCGCCCAGCACGCCGCCCGCTAGGAGGTACGGAACCTTGGTTCCATTTTCTGGACCTGGTCAGCCCAAACCAAGGCTTGGAAATCATGATTTTGCCGTCTATGGATTCTACGGCTCTATACGATAAAAATGGAACCATCTTATCCCACTACTCAGCTTACTTTTTCTTTTTCAGAAGACATTTCACTGTCGACCAAGAGTATACAGAAGAGTGGCAGTGGTGATTTTAGTATATATTTATCTCTTTTCATTTTGTACCTAAATGTATTTATTTCACAGTAATTTAATAAAGGATTCAAATTTATTTAATTTATTTATTAGTGTTCCGCTTCATTCAATATCTTGTGGTTGGTTTTTAGTAAGGGACAGATTCATAATCTGAAAAAATCAGGTGTGTGATCAATAGTTAAATTATATGTGATTCCGTGCGTTATGAATTCATCATATGAATTAAGATTATGTAATTCATATTCTGATTCCGGACGTGTGTGGCGACCCTAAAAGGTACAACTTTGCCGCTCGTTGATAAGGTTCCTTTTTCAATGAATCTTTCGGGCATTAGCGCCTTATTGTATTGCCAACCGAGAAAGTGATACCTTTGACTAAAAACATTCACATTATTAAATTCGTAACTCAACCACAAACTTTTCAAAAGGACTTAAAATAAAAGGCTTATTTATTTTATTTATTTATTTAACTCAACCACACAGCAATTGTATCAAAAGTGAGGAGTGAGGAGGTCCGCAAGATAATCAAGGTCTTCGATAATACTTCTTGCAAGTTCCTTGAGCTCGCCAACCGGAAAGGGTACATCAAAATTAGGAAATGCTACCGGTAATTTTTTTAATAAAAAACCGTTAATTTACCTATTTCATCCTTTACACATTTTACCGGTTTACAGTCTACACTCTATAGTCAATATCGTAGCGAACCTACTGTAGGATATTTGGGTGGGAGTGGTCTTTGATTCTTGGGTCTATCTTTCGACTGTTATGATATGATCATGATTAAGATATCCGTGAAACCATGGAGGACAAACGATTCCTTTCGCAAAAGGGTAGGAATTTTGTAACTACATCGGAGCTGCCGAGGTTCTCACAAGTATCTGAAACTTTGACTGTAGAGGTGAGTTTATATATTTGTGAGCACCTTGGCAGCTGCGATATATCTGATGACTGTATGTGTAACTCAGAGACCCACCGGTATGTTACTGCGCTCGTTGGCTTGTCAGACTATATTTCTCACGATAGTTTAAATTCGTTAAGCGACACAATTTCCCCTCTGCCATAAATCTAGCACAATCATGTTGTTGTATGGGCTGACGTCTATCTGACATGTCCCCCAAGAATATTTTGTATAGAACATGTCAGACAAGCTAAAGGTACTGATACACATGCTTATTAGCAAGCTGGGAAGTGGGAGGGGCCCCGCTCCCATCCCCTCTTGCTAATAAGCACAAAGCATGCTAGTAATGAGCATGTGTAACAGTAGCTTTAGGTACCTACTCCAGTTATTTTTTGTTTCCAGGATATTTTCAACAAGTATTTATTTCAGAGGTAACATCTTAAGGTATGTCTATGGTTTGTCAGAATCATAACGTCAGAAATCAGAACTGACTCAGCCGAAACATGTCAGTCAAAAAAAATAACACATTTGGTATAAATTTTAGTAAAACCTGAATGGGTTAAGAATTACTTCGTTTTTAGTATTGACTGAATCTGGAATTATAAACATTTCATTTATAATTACAACGTGTTACACACAACTAACTAACAAGAGAGCTGAAGGATGGAAGTACGAATCTCGACTCGTGGAATTTCGCAATAAATAAAACTAGTAAGAAAATGGAATAATAAATAAATAATATTTTTAAACAAAAGCGGCAGGTAAGTGATGATGAATTGCAATTGAAGAAAAAAACTGAAATATCTACCTATTTCTAGATAGTAAAAATCTATAAATTCCAGTACACTATCAGTGTGGTGTGTGCAAAATATGTACGTATAGGTAATTCCAACACGTTGGAAGGGAGAGGCAAAGCGACATAAAATACAGCTTAAAAATACTTTTTGGAAACACTTACGTGACAATTACTTCAGAGCGTTAACATATATACCTAGCTATAATTAATAGTCTACTATAAGCTAATGTAATATGACCAGTCAAACGTTGTATTAAGTTTTGCAGGAAATTGTTTTATAACTACCGTTGCAATACCTTGAAGTCATAAATTAGTCTATGAGCGTTTTTCAAAATAAAACCCGAAAACCTGATTCTTCCGGATCTGGACTTGCTTGGGCTCATTCGAATCAGAATCACAAGCTGATTCGATCCTGATAAGTAATAAAAAAAATTGTCCCAAAAAATTCCCTTCCATTTCGTCACGTTTCAGTATGAACTTACTATGAGCGTGGCGTAATGGAAACTTAAATTTTAATATGGAAATCCTGGGACAATTTTTTTATTATCAGGATCGAATCAGCTCCTCATACTGATTCGAATAAGCCCAAGCAAGTCCAGATCTGGAAGAATCAGGTTTTTGGGTTTTATTTTGGAAAAAGCTCCTATCTATCTTTTATCTTACCGTACAAATTATTCTGACACTTTTTGCTGGGGAGACGTGCACAGACGCACTTTTCACACTTTTCATACAAAAAACAATATGTAATGAAGACACTAACTATAGATAGACAATGCTACAACTACACTAACACTTATTTATTTATTTATTTAACCTTTATTGCACAATACAAGAAAGTACAAATGGCGGACTTAATGCCTTAATGCATTCTCTACCAGTCAACCATTGGGTCAAACAGAAACTTACAAAATTGGTGCGGAAGAGTAAAACAGAGAGATAAAATGTCACATTCTGGAATAAATACAGCTAATTATTAATATACATACACAAATACATATACACATGTACATACATATTATATTCACATAATAAAATACATATTGTTGTACCCATGCATAACCGTTATACAGATTATGAACGTAGAACTAAATTAGAAAGGTGTTTTCGTAACTTACGTTTGAAGGAAAATTTGCTCTGTGCTTGTCTTATTGATAGAGGGAGATCATTCCAAAGACGAATTGCCTGAAGAGCGAATGAGTTTGTCATGAAACCGGTGCGGTATAGGGGAAAGGTGAGTTGAAGACTCCGCGAGGTACGAAGCTCGCAACCCGGACGCGGAGTAACTAATTGAAATTTGGCTTTAAGATAATCTGGTGCAGCTGAATCAAAGAGGATGGTATAAAGAGAGCAAAGAATTCTGGAGTCCCTGCGCTCACGGATCGGGAGCCAATTTAATTTACGGCGAAAAGCCGACACGTGATCAAATTTACGGAGCCCGTAAATAAATCGGATGCAGTTATTTAGCAGTCGATCTAACTTATTTAGCAATTCCTGGTTAATATTTGAATAGCACACGTCACACTTCTTGCACACTTCGATCAATTTTTGTGTCTGGCGGTTTTTTGTGTGTGACTTGACTTGTCACAACCCAGACCCCCGTATGCCTATGTCGGCTTGTACTTTGGCAGAAGAGAAACGGTACGTATGCCTTTATTAAAGCATGGGTTATAATGTATACTTTTTAAATATCGCTGTCAGTCGTCTAATTGACAGATAGAAGTGCTGGAGTAGAAAAATGACTAAATACAATCCCATATAGGTTAAGCGGTAGTAATCTTGCCCCCCCAACACCGTTATTCCGTGATGGGAAGGATATGGTACAAATATTTATTCGATTTTGCACTTGCCAGTGCCACTTCCTACATACACTTTGCACCACACATCTGTGACAATTAAGCATAATGTTATCAATGTTATCATACACTAATTTTGGTGTAGCGTGATTAATTTGACTTCTCCAAATACTAATCACTTCTATTCCTTAGACAATAAGGTCTAGTCTCAAACATCACGCGTGTCTCACACATGATGTCAGTAAGACTGCCAAAGGATTAGAAACTTTACAAGATTGTAATAAGGTTAGTTTTTGATCGCGCGCGGGGTGCGAGTTACAAAGTTCAAGTTTTGTAAACAGTGAGTTGTAGGTCAGAATTAATGTGAATGGATTGATTACGTGTTTGGGATGATATACTTGAGGGGGAAAGAGATAGTGATACTCAAATTCAAATTAATAGTAGAGATCGATAATTTTGCGATTGACTTTTTCAAAAAAATGCACGATATGTAATAAGTAATAAAATGATGAGTATAATCGGGCAGCATCAGTACATTTGGGCGTAAATAAAAACACCCGTAATGAAAAGATCACAGTAAAAATTTAGGGACACAATGGAACAAAACTCGTTTTTTGTAAACATGCATATAAAAGACTGTTAAACATGGAAGAAAACATGAACGCCTACAATTGCCAAATAAATGGTTTATCTTCGTTAAAAATTACACGCATAACTTTAAAAACACCAGAGATAGAAAGGTCGGAACTTTCGGTGTTTCATTTATGAACAACCTACCCTACATAAAAAAATGCTTTAATAAAATTTTGAGCTTCCCCAGGGAAAAAACTGTGGGCCATGAGTTCTAAATATGAGCTTAAAAAAAGGGTGTTATTATAACCACGCTCATTTGTTTTGCAAATGAGAAGCACGATACTTACGTCACTCGTTAGAGAGTTGATTGAAAATCACCAAAACCAGTATCAGAGTGTACCAACAGTAAAACTACTTACGATCTCTATATTAGTCTATATAGTCAACCTTCGCTTTCTTCGACCACAGGCGTTCCCGACTAATATTGGTGAGTACTTTAAGGACTTGAAAGATTTTTATTTGTATTCTTATTTACTTAGTATGAATTATACAGTAAATGTTATGGCAAACTTAATGCCAGAAGGCGCAAGAAGATAGCTGTTTAGGGTTCCGTACCAAATTGGTAAAAAAGGAACCCTCATGGTACGACTCAGTCTGTCTGTTATAAACATTAATTTATTTTCAATGAAAAAGCCCGATAACACAAACATTTTAAGTTTAGTTAGGTTACTGGGTCATGTGGGATATCATTTGAAAGGGCTTGATCAGTCCATTCTAAAATATTCTTTTAATATTTTTATTTAATTTTTTATTATTTACAGTGAAAATTTTTTGATTTATAAAGTAAAATGTAATATAATATAACTAATAAAATAACATTTCTCCCCCTTACATAGGTAAGAGGGGACCTCCAAACATTACAAAGGAAAAAAACATAATTTTTTTACACAACGTTGACATTATCATAAATATTACAGGAAAAATATAATACTGACTCTATCTGTACTATATATTCTATCTATTTTTTTCATAAAAGAAGAGAAAAACATAGTAACGTTGGGACTGGGACTATGAGTATTCTCGATTTTGCACTTTTGCGGGAGTTACTTATACCTACCTACCACGCGACTCTAATTGTCTCTAAGGTACTTATGAGACGTAAAATTGCGTCATTTTGCAACCTAGTCATTATGCCCTCTAACCCAAACATAAACTTCATCTTTATAGCGAGACAAACGTCCAATACAAGTTCCGGTTTGAAACTCCGGTTGAGATACACACTTACACAGCCTGTTAACTGTTAACAAGCTGATAAGTAATATTAACAGCTGTATTGATCAAAGTCCGTCTGATCAATCCGAACGCAATATAATTGTCTGCATATCTGCAAGTCAAGTAGTTCACTTCGTTCTGTTTTATCGTGGGCTTGTCTTTACTATGACATTGGTAGGTGCGGTCCAGCACCTCCATTACGCTGCAGGTAAGTTAGTGAAACTTAGATCTTAAGGTGTGGTGTTAAGTACTATTTTAAATTAATACAATAAATAGAGATTAGCTTGGACATCTTAGATTACGGCTTTCGATCTTTTTAATAAAACTTTTTTAAGTTAAATAAAATGTACGTAGAGTACAGGTACAGTCAAAAAATCTCACACAGATCGACTTAATCCCAAACTAAGCAAAGCTTGTACTTTGTGTACTAGGCGACGATATAAATACTTACATAGAAAACGTCCGTAACTCCTGAACAAAATATTCGTGATAAACGGGTGTTTTTATTTTTTTGTTGTTGAAAAATGCTTTTTTGCTAAATTGGAAATTTTTGTCCCTTTTCTACTTAGAATCGCGAGCTCTTTCAATCCTAGTAGGAGAAAAAAGTGTCTTAAAATTTCCATACATTTTTTTAACTTTGCTTTCCATTGCGCTACCGCCATACCAAATCTATGAAAATAATGTTGGCGAAATTACAAATCTTGGGACACTTTTTTTGTCCTACTTGGATTGAAAGAGCTCGCGATTCTGAATATAAAAGTAGCCTATGTGTTATACTGATGTATAAAGCTATATTTTTGTAAAGTTTCATTAAAATGGTACAAATTTTAAGGTGACAAATATAGAATTGCTCCAATCTAACGACAGCTCAAAGTAATCGGTGAAAAAATATAAACAAACGAAGATATAACCGTCCCCGTCCATTTCTCAATGTCAGTTAAAAATATATCTGAAAAATTACCTTGTATTACAATACGTAGTACGAGAGTCTCGAAGAAACTTTATTTCCAAAATTACATTTTCTGCCCTCCGACCATCAAGGAGCTAAGCGGCGAGTTGCAGTCCGCTACGCTAAACAAATTCGCCGCTTGCCGACTTCTTTGAGCAGAAAAATAGTGTACAGACCTTGGCCAGTAAATAAGAAAGCCTCAGTTCACATGTTTGTCGACTAGTTCACAATCACACGAGTCCTGAGACATTTCTTACTTTACAGGCCTCGGTACGTGATCTACTATTAAAGAAGCACGCGTTGACGCGAAAACCTCTTTTTTTTTATGCTATAGGGGGCAAACGAGCAAACGAATAGCCTAATGGTAAGCGATTAACGTCGTCCATGGACACCCGCAACACCAGAGGTGTCGCAAGTGCGTTGCCGGCCTTTAAGGTGGGAGTACGCTCTTTTCTTGAAGGTTTGAAGGTCGTATCGGTCCGGAAACACCGCTGGCGACAGTTCGTTCCACAGTTTAGCTGTGCGAGGCAGGAAGTTTCGGGAAAAGCGCACAGTTGAGGACTGCCAACCATCTAAATGGTGAGAGTGGAAATATTGTCGCGTAGGGCGATGTCTTTGACACTCCAATATACAAGTGTGACAGAGATGGAGATACAAATCCGCAATCGTTCGATTTTCGTGGTATAGGCCAGATCTCGCACCTTGAACAGTGGTAACCTTTGACAGCTTTTATCTCCATTCTTTATTAATACAAAATTTAGTGTAGGCATACATTTATGTTAAAGTAATGTTTGTTATCTGAAAGTGCAAGATTACGAAGTAATAAAATTATAAATACATATCTGTCTGTTGACATGATTGTTATTTTTTTTATCGGTTGATGGTCCGATAAAAATGACCTTTACTCACCGTAATATTAAATATTATTATAACTCTAATTATAAATGCCGGATAAAACCCATAAAATGACCATCTCTACAAAGAACAAGTAACACTTGAGTATTCAATTTAAAAAAGCGCGTCGATTTAACTGTTCGGTTCGAGATGTTCATTAATAAATATTCATCGAAATCATGATGACAAATAACTATAGATTAAAATAATTCCTTATCTAGATTCATTACAAATTATAAATTTAATTACTTACATGATTTTGTAGGTTAGGTACATCTATTAATTATACCTAATAGGCTAGACGATCAAAAAATCTAATTAGATCGTCTGGTAGATTTAATTAAAAATATTCAACACGTAATTATTATTTTGTTGGTCAAATGAACGAATGTACAGTCAGCCACACAGCTAACAATACACCCAAAGTGCCAAAAATATGTATACAGGACTTTATTGTCTGAGCATTAAGGTCGTGTATACATATTTTTGGCACTTTGGCTGTATTCACAGCTGTGTTGTTGACTGTACGAAAATGACGGCACAATTCAGCACGCCTACCACGAACATCGAAAATTGGCATTGACGGGAAAACCTCTTTGTCACTCCAATATGTGACAGTGTGACAGAGATGGACATACAAATCTGCAATAGTTCGAACCTACCGCAAAAATCGAACGAGCAAAAGTTTTTATCGTCCTCTCTATCTCTAACGCACGTAATCAAACGAGAGATAGAGATGCATGCATCTCAAAAATGTCCAATTTTTCGATATTCGCGGTGGCCCTGTGGATGTATGATTTTGTCTAACACATTGAAATTTAAACCTTAACCTTACCTTACCTTTTTTAATTTAATGCTTCGAAGAGTTTAAATTATGTTAACCTAGAATATGTTCAAGTTCACACGTTTTCCTGTTTCGTATTTCTTTGTTCTACTGTAATAATTACGTGTAATTACCGATTTTAGTTGTTTTTTTTTATTAAACAAGTAAAAACGTCATTTAAAGACTACAAAGTACAACCTGAAAGAATAAACCTAAGTTCCTACCTCTAGTGAGCATCTTCAATTTTAGAAGTCACGTGGACACATGCGTCGTTTTACCATCGGATTTAAGAATCACAATCTCACCTTTCTTTTAACAATCACATTTCTATTTTTACTATTTTGTTTCAGGCGCTTGAAAGTTCCCTTATTCAGAGGGAATGAGCTGCGTATTTCGTACGAGCCCTACCTGATCTCCCCAGCCATGCCTAGCGAAAGTGTGGTGGATGTACAGAAGACCATACCGGGGGGTCTCCGATTCGTGTTTGGAGGCCTTAGTGGGTAAGGCGGCCTTTATTACTTATTACTGGATGAAATAAAAATGACCGTTAAAATTATACATAGTGAATGTATGAGTCATACGAGTCAACTTTTAACACGACTCAACTTTTATTACGGGGCCAATGCCGAAATTGCGAAACATGTCGAGCTATTTTCGACTTTATAGACGTTAGTAACCCGATATAAGTATATTATATTAATATGTCTAATACTCACGGGAGTTTTCCACTCCTGAAGGCCTAGTATAAAAGTTGTACGACATTAACTCCTCGACCGCGTTAGCGTATCGAGGGGTCAAAATATGAAAGTTGCCGGATGATTTAAATAAACGGCAAACATAATTTGAACTCCCGATACGCTAACGCGGTGGAGGAGTTAATGTCGTACACTTTTTATACTAGGCCTTCTGTATTCCCAAAAGGGGTGGGGAGAAAAGAAAGAAAGTGCCGGTTTCGGTGTCAGTTTTAGCAACTAGGTTTTAAAGATAACGACATTGTGATGTTGCAGTTACAGATTGTATCCCATCACCCACAAACACTAAACCCATATCCCACAGTCCAACGACACCCACGGGAGGTAAGCGGGTGGTGAAATTTTAAATCCGTCAATACATGGGATCTATAAATACTTACTTACGTGAAGAAATGTATTCTTGGCTACTTATTATATGCTCAAATGGACTGTGCACTTGATGGCACAATCGTAGTATAAAAAAAAAGATCTAAAAACATTTGTATTCATGAAGATGATTTATAAAAATATGACTTTTCCTTTTTTCAGTATGTGTGCTACAAGTGTCGTCCAACCCATGGATTTAGTGAAAACTCGAATGCAGCTGCTCGGCACAGCTGGAAAAAATGTCACGATGATATCCATGACAAGACAGGTAGGAATAACAATACGATGGACGCTAAATAAATGCCTCTTTTAAATTTTTGTGGAGGCTATTTGGACTTAATAATGCTCCATTCATTCTTTAACGTCATAACAGTGTCATACAGGCAAAAGAATGTTAGGAATTAATGCACGAATGCCCCCCCTGCATACAACATTTATATGCAGTCACTTATCTCTGCAGCTGACCGTACATGGAACAAGAGCGATTGGTAAGCCGAAGAAACTATGGTTGTATTGTATTAAAGAGGACATAACGAAGGAAGGAGTCAGTACTGTGATGACGAGAAATAAAGGAGAATGGAAAAATGAACATTTTGTGATTAATAATTACACTCTCTGCCCGCCACTTCATCTAGGGGACATTCTAACTTTCAATGTCGTTTAGTGTATGGGTTTGAAGTTTTAACGTTCTTATTTATCAAAATGACATTTGAGAGATCAAATCCGAACCACTCTGGACGTCCACGCGCTTCACATATGCCAAAGACAGGTACAGGTGGCTAATAAAATAGTGCTGATATTTAGCCAAGTTCAATTCATGATTCCAGGTGGTGACTAGTCAGGGAGCTGGAGGCCTCTATATTGGTCTTTCGGCTGCGCTGTTCCGGCAAGCCACATACACGACCGGACGGCTGGGTTGTTTCACCTACATTACAGATGTCTATACTGCGTGAGTGTTTTAACCCTTTACCAGGCGAAGTGATACTAATGTAGTGCTAATGGGCCACCCGGCAATACTTACATGTTTATATTGTGCAGTAACTACGGCGTGCCCAACTTCGGCGTGAAGCTGGCCATCGGCGTGGTCTCCGGCAGCATCGGCGCCCTGGTCGGGAATCCCGCCGAGGTGGCGCTGGTCCGGATGACCGCCGACGGCCGCCTGCCGCCCGACCAGCGCCGAAACTACACCAACGTGTTCAACGCTCTGGGCAGGTCAGCTAAAATTGTACTGGGCACTCCAACTTGAACAAACATGTTTCTAATGAGCAACAAGCAACAAGATGCAGCATGCATGTTCTGCCAGCAGAGGAAACTGCGATGCACATCCTCTGCTCCTGCGGACAGCTAATGTAATGTATACAAAAAGTATCCACCTTGGTAGGCATGAACTGCAACCCTATGAGGTACACAACATTACAGCCCAAAGAATCTGAAAGTTTTTGGACTGGGAATCAGTAATGATTTACTACGGGCTGCCACAATATATCACAACTGGTCGACGCGGCAACTTCAATAGCCCAAAGCAAATAATAATAATAGCGTTACAACCGAGGCTACCGGGAGGTACCAATAATCTTACAAAGGAGTAACTTGGAACTATATTGCTGTGTACAGAAAGTTCTTCTTCATGTGCCTCAGTATTATTGAAAGTTGGAGGTCGGCTTCTTAAAATATTCTTGCTTAACGATCCTGATCCCTGTCCATGTCCACTCCCTGTCGTTACGGAGCCACGATCTGATCTTGCTTCGTCCAGGTTTTCGCTTTCCGGATACTTTACCCATCACGACAGTCTATAGAAGATTAATCCGATCATTCCGCAGTACATGTCCTAGATAGCCAACGTGTAGCCAACCTTTCTTTGTTTAACAGTGCGGCGAACATGCCTAGAGCTCTAGGGTTTTTCCCATATGACGCAAGACCATAATTGCATTTAAACGATTCTCACCTACACTTGGCACTCTGCTTACGGCTGCCGCTGTAACATCTAGCCAAGATACCACTGCTCAGTAGCGTACTGAGCGTTAGCGATTGGCACCCTGGTCACACATTGACGCTGATACGATATCCACAGAATGATCAAGGAGGAGGGCGCGGCGACGCTGATGCGCGGCACGTCGGCCACCGCCGCGCGCGCAGCCGTGCTCAACGCGGCGCAGCTCGGCACCTACGCGCAGGTAACAAGCATTTGTGCTATTTGGTAATGTCTAACCAGGGCCTTTACCACGAAAATCGAACGATTGCGGATTTGTACCTCCGTCTTTGTCACACTTGCACATTGGAGTGACAATAAGGGTTTTCCCGTCAATGACAATTTTCGATGTTCGTGGTAGGCGTGCGGCGTGCAGGTTAACATAGTCCTAAATTAAACATGCGCTCGTTTTGTTACGTGCTTCCCATGCATGCCATGATAGCATTCAACAGTGGCGTAACTTAATTGCTATGTTAGCAATATGGTACGAGGCCCTCGGTGAGACCGAGGGGCCACGAGCTGACCCCCTTTTAATAAATTTGCTATAGACTTTCAACTCAGACGCTTGCTTATTTGGCTTATTTGAGACAAGTTGTCGCTTTTATTTTTTCTTGCTATATTGATACATTAGTCACTGATAAATAAATAAATATTACGGGACAATCGGACAATCTTACACAAACCAAACTAGTCCCACGGTAAGCTCAATAAGGCTCTCATGAACAAATATTCGTGATAAACACACAAATAAATGCCCAGATCAGGATTCGAAGCCGGGACCTCCTGCTTGGACCACGACGTAGGAGGACGTTAATGATGAACGTCCAAACATATTTATTGCTGGACAAAGTCTTTCAATACCTTTACATTCTGTGCCTCTACCATAAGCTACCATAAACCCTTCGTTTCTTTCTTGTGACCATGTACATTACATTGATTATGCTAACGCAGGCCCGCGAAGCGCTACTGCCCCGCATGGGGGACGGCATCCCCCTCCATTTCTGCGCGTCCATGATAGCTGGCTTCCTGTCCACCTGCGCTTCTCTACCGTTCGACAAAGTCAAGACGAAGTAAGTGAAATTAATTTTAAGTGCCCTGTAGGGCTGGGCTGTCATCCGCCCGGATTTCCCAGGATATGTTTTCGGTTGGAGTCCGTCCGGGGAGCGTCGAGGCCGGACATTTTTGGTTTCAAAAATAATAATTTAGAATTTAAAATTGTTTTCTTTAGTGTCCGTGGAGAAAACACGATAACACTGAAACGTCCGGGATTATTATTTAACTTTTTGCCCGGTTTCAGAAATGTACAAAATTACAACTCTACCTTTGCATATTTATTTCAATGTGTAAGAGCGATAGAGGCAGATAGTTCACTCTTGTTTTTCGATGCTCGTGACTTTAGGCCTGCTGTACATAATTTGGCATCTTGCATATTCACTATTGCATAAAATGTCGGGTGCGTCGGGGTTCCCGTAACGAGCATTACCTCACGGGTGCGTTCAGATATATTTCTATTTCAAACGACGTAAGTATACTAGTATATTTCGACAATGTAACTACAATGCAATAAAAAAGTACGTATGTACCTTGTATTTGTGACAAATTATAAGAACGTAAATAAACAAAACCATTGACTCACTTATTGGACTAATGACATAATTCCATGTTGCGACAGATATGAAATCTTGTAGGATATGAAATCTTGTAACCTTATTAGCCAGATGACCAAGTCACGTGGTTTTGCTACGTTTTTGAGTGTAGCCACATGAAAGTACCACATACATGACTTGAACTTGGACATCGTTATATCGCTCTTTTAGCGAATTATTGCAGCGAAGAAAATCGATTCAAGACCGCCCATTTTGCCTTCACGTTAACAGGCCGGTTATATGTGGCGCAGACGCAGTGACTGTTGAAAAACTTACCAAAAATACTTTCTTACAGAGTTCAGAATGCAGCGGCGGGCGGATCAAAAGTCGGCATGGTCGGTGTTATCCTAGACGTCATAAAGAAAGAAGGGCCCCTCGGACTCTGGAGCGGGTTCCTGCCCACCTACTTCAAGATCGGGCCCCACACCGTGCTCACCCTGATCGTGTTGGAGCAGATCAACGCTTTCTACTTAAGCTTTTAGACAAGCCTCGTTGAAGGCCAACTTTTAGTTTTTCCGATCTGTGTTGTCAGATTTGGTTGTTAAAACATGTGCGAGAAGTAATCATTGTTGAAGGGCATACCGTCTAGTTGTGTTAAACGGAACTAATAACTTAACATGATACTTCTCGCCTATAATCATTAAGCAACAAGCAGAATAGGTATGTGCCTAATGGTATCTGGACTCTCACTGTCTGACAGAGATAGGGAGTCTATAACGAATTGTGTGAGAGCGGGACAACTATAAGGAATATAACGTTCTCTTTCTGCTCTCTGGGGTTTCCGCAAGTGCTTCAATACCATTATTTAAAAAAATGGTTATACCTGGGGGGGTGTCACTCCCCGTTGTATATTGTAACTTGTTGTTGTTATCAAACTCGGCCGCCTAAAGGCGGCCTAAAATGTCGGGGACGTCGGGGTTCTCGCAACGAGCCTCCCTCACCTCGAGCGTACCTCACGGGTGCGTTCAGATATATTTCTATTTCAAACGACGTATACTAGTATATTTAGTTAGACAATATAATAACAATACTAATAAATAATTCATAAAAACGTATTCTAACGAGTAATATATTAAAACATTTTTCCAATTTTATAACATTAATAATAGCAATCTGTACCTTGTCAACGTACTACCACGTTGGCAACCCTAATGTCTATGGATTTTTGACATTTGCATGCTTGACAAGCCAAACATCAAATGTATGAGAGAGAACCTTATGTACTATTTATAACTTATTCTGTGGTAATACTATAATATTGTCTATTTAAAAAAAAAACAAGTTTCTCAATTGACTGAATGTGTTGTACATTGGTTGTGTAGTGCGAAAGTTTATTGGACTTTGTGCTTGAAATCTCGCGTCGGAAAAAAGCCAACAACGAGAGAGCACTGAAATCTGCTCATGCATTCACGCCAGTAAACGCCAGAGGGCCTACCGGAAACTGTGAACGGTAGGCTTCGTGGATCCAGTGATGGGCGTATTAAGGATTTTTTTGTTCTCCATTTTTCGAGGCGAGCTCTTTAACAATACGCAGCAGTGGCACAGGGCGTTAAAATGTTCTTTGGGCACCCGGAACTGATTTGCCCGGTATTTTTTTTTGAGTTGTTGAAAAAAATCCTTTAAGACTCAAATTTCCGCTTCCAGCAGGGGAAGCCGGCAGGAATCGAGTTCTATGAACGCCCCGCCACACCACTGATAACTAGGCATTATAATCAAATATGTATAAATAAAATGTTTCACAAAAGATATGTGTGTGTGTGTACCTCCAGATAGATTGACGAATGCTGGCGCGGGAAATGTATGAAACTGTCATTATTTTCATAGACATCCTACGCCAGCGTTCGTGAATCGATCCCTATGTAAGTGTGTATAGTGTGTACGGTTAATTTATTTATTGTACTTCAATTTTTAAATAAACAGTTTTATACATTCGATATTCTGAAATCCTTATTCGTTTTGCGCTCTGTATGAGTTTAATGCGACACTCAATGAAATTTTTTTGCTCCGTCGTGTTGTATCCCGTTCAGCCATAATCACTACATTCACGACACGTTGTCGTTACGCCTCTACGCCGGGGTTTTGCTACAAAGCGGGAAACCCATGTTATTGGCTCGAAGAAAAACGTGGCTTACATATTTTATGTACACGCGTTCAGAAGTGCATGGGCAATTTATGAAATTCATTCATTAACTGCCCATGCACTTCCGTACGCGATAGTAAATAGGTACAGTATGTTAACATGATAAAAAACAATGCGATAATTTAGTACCTAACCCTGGGGTTAGTATTCAATTTGAACGATCTATATCCGTTATATAATAATTATATAGGTAAGTATTCAATTGCTGCTTGCCAATGTTTCATAATTAGGGTCCTGTCTGTTTTTTTGGTTGTTTTGGTTTTGCACTTTTTGAAATGCCCGAGGCTCCCTACATGAGCCGTGGTTTAAGCCGAGAAAACGCTAGGAATAAGAGGGACTATAGGATGGGACACATCACCAATCCAAACCTTGATCGTCATCTATCAATCACTTGTAGCTATCAGATATCAACCACAAACTTTATTCATTAACTAGAAAAAACAGAAATATACGAAAAAAATCAATCTAACTACTTAATTGAGGTCACCGAGATCCGACCCTTGCGGAAACCCTTCCGCAAGCCATTCAAAGGGGAACGCAGCCAGCATTATGGGAACCCTCCCATTATGCTGGCTGCGCTCCCCTTTGAATGGCTATACCTATCCGTTGTGCGAGGAACGAGCCGGCTTTACGGTCCCCGGTAGCCTCAAACATTTTTTTGGACAATTCACCCACCAATTCACGTGCACCTGAGCACCATGGTTAGTACGGTACGTAAAGAAAATAAAATTTTACAACTCCCAAGAGCGATATTATTTGTCGACGGTTAGAATACTCTTAGAACAAAGCGTAAAAAAAAAAGATAACAGATTTTGATATTGCTTTAGGAATTAAAAAAAAATTTGTTACCAACCTTTTAAATCTAAGTAAAAAAATATACAAGAGGAAAATTTTTTCTTCAGATAATCGTATTTAACTATTTGAATGTCGCCTATCATTTAATAACATATTTGACCAGAGCTTATTTCAATATAATATGAAAACTTTAAAAAAAATATTACTCTTCGAAAACATTACGCAAGTGCTTTATGGTAACTGAAATGCATTAAATATTATTAAAGATAACTATTAGAGCCCATTTCTAACACATTCATCAATAGCTTAAATTTATGTAGGCACTAGAATTTAAAAAAAATTCTCCTAGCCATAAAAAAAATCTCATAATTTTCAAGTCAAGGTCATTAATTCAAAATCATTTAAATAGTATGTATACGGAAACTCTAAGGATTTCATCGAAAGATTCAACTTTTATTATCTTATCAATTCTAGGCGTAATTCAAATGCTCGAAGCTACGCGCGGGAATTAATATCGCGTGTGTTTCGCGCGGAACGGGGGCGGTTTGACCAATCACATCACAGCCGGCGCGCCAGGCGCCTTTGCCTCTCGGTGAATCGGTACGTACATCGGTAGGTCGTTGTATTTGCACCTTGTCTCACTTGTCTGTCAATAACAACAAATAACATAACAATGATGTCGATAATATGACTACAACTGAGTGTTTACGCAAGATAGTTATATCAAAATGTCAATGTCGTGTGATAAAGTCTGGGTCGATGTCAGTGAAAAAGACTAAGCTGTTTTTTTGCCGAAAGTGCAAAAAACATGGAGTTGTAAAAGACTTAAAATTTTGTGACGAAAAGTGCGATATTCATACATAGGTAAATTTAACAAAAACTTTTTTACCAGAATTAGTGCGCTAGTCAAATTTTCGATGGTTGTTGTGCTATGATGACACCTACTTTTTATGTTAGTATCGTATAGAACACGCTAAACTAAGCATGTTTGGTATGGACAGTTTTTTTCTAAAATAAAAAATGGCCGACTTATTTGACCCCAAAGATGAACAATTTTAGATCTTGGTAAAATTTTCGATGGTTGTTGTGCTATGATGACACCTACTTTTTATGTTAGTATCGTGTAGAACACGCTAAAATAAGCATGTTTTGTATGGACAGTTTTTTTCTAAAATAAAAAATGGCCGACTTATTTGACCCCAAAGATGAACAATTTTAGATCTTAGTTAAATTTTCGATGGTTGGTGTGCTATGATAACACCTACTTTTTATCTTAGTATCGTGTAGAGCACGCTAAAATAAGCATGTTTTGTATGGACAGTTTTTTTCTAAAATAAAAAATGGCCGACTTATTTGACCCCAAAGATGAACAGTTTTAGATCTTAGTAAAATTTTCGATGGTTGTTGTGCTATGATGACACCTACTTTTTATGTTAGTATCGCGTAGAGCACGCTAAAATAAGCATGTTTTGTATGGACAGTTTTTTTTCTAGAATAAAAAATGGCCGACTTATTTGACCCCAAAGACGAACAATTTTAGATCTTAGTTAAATTTTCGATGGTTGGTTTGCTATGATAACACCTACTTTTTATGTTAGTATCGTGTAGAACACGCTAAAATAAGCATGTTTTGTTTGAAGTTTTTTTTCTAAAATCAAAAATGGCCGATTTAGGGTAGAAAGGGGACAATTGAAACACGTTATAATTGAAACTATTCAAATTTTTCGAAAACTATAATATCTATGCGTCTGACGCATCACTCTGAAAACATGGCCAGCCATGTTTGAATACTTGGCCAGTACCACTCGAGCGCCGGTGCGTTACGGGAGTATCCACGAGCCAAAACAGGTTTACGCGGTGTAAAATAAGTATTTTTTGTTTTCGTATATTTTCTTATAACTTCGTTCACTCTTGTATTTTGACGAATTAAATTATGTAGGTGTTATATTTAAGAATAAACGAATGTTTTTAACAGCCGTTGATCAGCGTTCGAGTCTTTTTATATATAATATTTGACTTTGAACTGAAAAATGTGGTGTGTGGACGACAGAAACAAATTGAAACGTTTCAATCGTCCTCGCGTTTTAATCGTCCCCAAAAGTAACGAACTTCGAAATATAAATAAATAAATAAATAATAAATAAATAAATATTACAGGACATTCTTAAACAAATTGACTAAGTCCCGCAGTAAGCTCAATAAGGCTTGTGTTACGGGTACTCAGACAACGATATATATAATATTAGACATGGACATGGAACCTATCCGTTATCTACATAATTTTTTAACACATTTCAGGTACTTGGATGTACTTAAGTATTTTTTTGGAGAAAATATGTAGGTTTTTCTCGCTTCAAGAAAGCTTTCGACAAATTTGTTATAAAATGACAGGTGACATTCAAATAGTTTAATCCAATAATGTAAAGATAGAAAATATGACTTGCATAATCTTTCCTTGATTTTACACGCGTCGGTAACAAATACCTATATTTTACCCAAAGCTTTATCTAAAACAGTTAGACAATATTTTTCTCGATTAGTCTAAAGTGTACTCTAATAGGTAATTAAAAAAAAATCGACTTGTGAGTTATGTTGTGTTTAGGGGTCATTATAGTCTTCGCGTATTCGCCTAGGTCCCAGAGTCTCGACATCGAAAGCCATCGATATCAACCTAAAGTTCAACATACTGCATGAAACCAAAAAAAAAAGTATTTCTTTGACAGCTTGTCAAAATGTCATCAACAAAAACACTAACATTGTTACGTTATTAACACGTTTAACCATTTTTATATGAACTATTTTTACAAATATGCATCGAACTATATGAACCATGGGGGAACTAAAACCTAAAATCACGAAAGTACCTCCTTTCTACTCGTTCCTTTTTGGAGGATCAGCCGGGTGAGTTGACGAAGTTGGTTACTGACGAACAACCCGTTTCTCGAAACCTTGTTACTTGTAATAGTTGTAATACACCTGTCTCTGTTTAACTTATTTTATTAGACATGGGACTTCCGCTTCTTCCTTTTCGGTGAAGGAAAACATCGTGAGGAAACCGGACTAATCCCAATAAGACCTAGTTTACCCTCTGGGTTGGAACGGGAGGGCATGAGGGCAGTCACTTTCGTAAAACTAGCGCCTACGTCAAATCTTGGGATTAGTTGCCAAAGTGGACCCCAATCTCCCTGAGACGTGACATACGCAGGTAAAACCGCTAGGAAGAAGGAAGAAGAGTTATGAAATGTTTACAAATGCAACCAGAGCCTGCCCTGTCAAAGGGTAAAGCGATTAGAGCAGTCACTAAGGCGCCAAATGGTAAGTAGGGCGCCAAAAATAGCAAAGGCCACCATTCTACCCGATAGGCGCCCGAAAAGCAATCCCGACCAAGGGCTAGGGATTGTGCTAACTTCCCCTTTACCGGTTCTCCCGTAAAGCCAGATGTATTTGCAGTATGCTGGCGAACTGCGTGGTCCAGCCTATGGACCTGCTGAAGACCCGAATGCAACTGCTAGGGCCTGCCGCCAAGGACTACACCATGGTCAAAATGGCTAAGGAGGTAAGATACCTTGACATTGCAAGTGATCAGTGAAAGACTGCGAAGGGATGTGCCGTCCCGGGCACCAGGCTATCGCGATATTTAAGCGACACTGAACTTTAATGAGTCCCTATTGCAGTGGCTAAGCTGTTTTTTTTGGTGTTTCTAGTCTTACTCCGTTACTACGATTGAGTCAAAGAAGTGTCGCCACGAACTAAATGGTTCTCGAATTTCTTAACCCTTTGACCGCTTTCATATTTGAATGAAGTGATCAGTCAGACGCCAAGCACGTTACGATAACCAAAAATGACGAATCTCGTAGTGCTGTGCAAAACGATTCTAAATAGATTTTATTCATGATCGAAGTACACCTTAACTGAGACAACTTTAGGCGTTGCTGGCGTCGTGGGTACGACAGCACACGACGCCTTTAGGCGTTCTTGGCGTTCAAAGGGTTAGTAAGTATTTCTGATAATAAATTCCAGGTAGTCTCCAAAGAAGGAGTGGGGGGTCTGTACAATGGGATTTCCGCAGCGCTTTTCCGACAGGCTACTTACACTACCGGACGCCTCGGGTGCTTTAACACCATCACGGATATCTACACCAAGTTAGTGTAACGTACAGTCAACCAATTGGAACCCTGAGGCACTGTAGACATAAATGGCGCTATAAATCAGATTGTAAGAAATCTCTTACTGCTTGTCATTTTGACATGGTTCTAGAGTGGCCTAAGGGTTCCAATTGGATGACTGTACATAAACGTTATGATTAAGGATAGGTACATATCTACGCGTACCTACCAACCTAATTTTAGGAGGTAGGTGCACGAGCGTATTGCTGCCATAACGCACAGAAAAACTCACACATATTTATGTACCTAAATGTCAATTCACAGATCGTGTCATTGGTCATTGTAAAACAATTAATCGTCTTAGCGTTTTGGCCTGTTATAATAGTTCCCTTTTCCAGAGCATACGGAACTCCAAACTTCGGCATGAAGATGATCATCGGCATGATTGCGGGCAGCATAGGCGCGTTCATAGGCAACCCCGCTGAGGTGGCATTGGTGCGGATGACGGCCGATGGCCGCCTGCCGCCTGAAAAGCGGAGAAACTATTCACATGTTTTCAATGCACTCAGCAGGTATAACCACACCTTGAACGCTAGTTGGAGATGCGATTAAACAATAAGAGACCCTAATATTGAAAGTATTGAATCCCTAGTAAAAGCTCACGTGTTTTTATCGCAATAGGCGTGACATGTTTCGATTGCATCGGGCAGCCACCGTCGGGCAGTGATGTATTCACCTCCTCGGCCAGGCAACACTGACTACGCACCGGTTAGGTAACGGGTTAAATGTAAACGAAATCGGGCAAACGGGCGTCTTCGCTGCAGGAGTCTGCGTTGTCATATCATCTGACGGGAGCTAACCGTGTCCGCTAAATCGTTACCACACATACACTCTTGTTTTTAAGGAAGTACCTACTGGTTTCTAAGCAGGTGTCAAAGGCCAGCCACCCCAGCAATAAGAGACAACAAAATCCATTAAAAAGTGATGGAATAAGTGGGCACAATCAGCGCAGCGACGATCTAAGATTACTCTGCTTGACAGTCGGTACTGCTTTATAGCATTTGTCACATTTAGAAACAAACGTGTAAACTTTCTACATCACATTTATTTCTACTTCTACATATTAAGGACGATGATACGACGTTGTCTTCAGAATGGTCAGCGAGGAAGGCGCGGGCAGCTTGCTGCGCGGCGCATCGGCCACCGTGGCCCGCGCGGCGGTCGTCAACGGAGCACAACTAGGCTCCTACGCGCAGGTATCTTCTAACAATTAAAAGAAAACCTCTTCTAATAGCTAGTTTCCAAAAAGATTCCAAGGATTGCCACAATCTTCCGAATATCCGATCACGCGTCACCTGCATCCAACGGTCCTAAACTGCTCGTTTGTCAACTTTGTTGGCCTTCCTGGTGGGGGATCCGAACTTTCATATTTTGACCCCTGGATACGCTAACGCGGTCGAGAAGTTAATGTCGTACAGTTTTTATACTAGGCCTTCTGGTGGGGGATCCGATACGCGGTCGCCACTCGACGTAAATACCTAGATTGTGGGTAGATCGAATTGGATCCCACAAAATCCTTTCGAAGAGATTTCATTACGATTTTCTTGGCCCAGAGATACTACTACCCACATACCTACTCAGAGTCTCTAAGAGTTCTTTTGGGTTGCAAGAAGTTTTTGCAGCGTTCTTGCCAAGAACGTCCTGTTCATGAGATAGAGAGTAATTTAATTGTCCAGTTATTTTGTCGAAGGCCCGAGAGATGCTGCTGCCGATGATGGGGGACGGCTTGCCCCTCCATTTCTGCGCGTCCATGATCGCCGGCCTCATCACCTCCGCCGCCTCGCTGCCGTTCGATAAGGTTAAAACGACGTGAGTACTTACTTCCTTACCTTTTTATTTTGTTTCGTTGAGTTTGTCAGACTGTCATAGCCTTGAAAACGTGTTGCTTCGATTTTGGACTTTCCAGCGCTCCAAATCTAAGGAGCATAGTTATAATAATCGCACAAGAAAGTTAGTCAACATTTTTTTCGCATGAAATTAGATAATAACCCTTGCTATCGCTCTAAAATAGCATTACGTCGTTTATGACAAAGTTGCAAGGTGACAGTCCAGCGTTCTATTTTCAATAACCCCCCGTACATTAGACTATTAGACAGACCCTTTGATTTCGCCAGACGGCGAAGGTATATGCTGTGCCCCCCCGGACGACAGGCGATTGCGATTATTTAACCGAAATTGAACTTTACTGAGTCCAACAACGTTTGTCCTTTATTATGTCCTGCATTAGCGTTCGTGGCAAGACTTTCTGATGTAGTCTACAGCCGACTATGGCGGTCAAAGGGTTAACTAGACACATGCATAAAGAGTTGTTGGTTCGAGTCCCGCCCGAGGTCATGAATTTATCCACTTTTCCTTTCTTTCTTAGAAATTACGAATAAAGATGCTCTTAATCTTGGCATGTTTCCAGAGTGCAAAATGCGGCAAAAGGAGGTGTACAAAAAGGATTAGTCGGCGTCGTATTAGAGATTCTAAAGAAGGAGGGTATCATGGGATTCTGGAGCGGGTTCCTGCCCACCTACCTCAAGATAGGGCCCCACACAGTTCTCACATTCATCTTCCTCGAGCAAATCAACGCGGCGTACCTCAGGACGGTGAACGCTTGACGCTTTGACACCAAACACGTGTGGTCGTCGTGAACGCCAGAAACGTTTATAAAATGTTGTGGCGTAGGACGTTAATCCTTGGAATGATGCTGTCAGACACTTTCTACTCAAACGACGAAACACTAAAATACACTACAAGAGGGCACTGATGCCACTGATCAGTGCTTAGACATACCACGGGTTAATAACTTTCATTATTTGAAGGTTTGAAATTGTTTCGCTTGTAATTTTGTTTTGACGTTAGTATGGCGTTTTTGTATGTGGCGTTTAAAGACAAACGAATGGCGGAGCGCCGACAGCGCTCGGTAAGTTAATACCAGCGTGCCAAGCCAAGATGCCAATCGCTCACGCTTTATAACGTATCGTAGCTACCTCTCTCTATCACTCTTCTTTATTAGTGTGACAATGACAGTTGCGTTTCGTTGGCTACGCATTGGCATCTTGGCTACGCACCCAGATACATTTGTCTGTGTAATACCTGATACATTTGTCTGTGATATCTGATATGTCAGAGCGTTGTCACTGTGAAAAATGATGGTGTGTGATATGCGACATATAGTTAAGTCATTTTGTTAAATTTGACCCTTTGAACGCCAGGTGAAGGAATATGGCGTGCCCCGGACGCCAGGACGATCGCCAGCTGTCGCCTGTAGCCGTCATTGGCGTCCGTGACAAGACTTTCCGATGACGGCCACAGCCGACTATGGCGGTTAAAGGGTTAAAGAAACTACTTGGCTGGTAATTTTTTTACAGGATTAGTTACCAATTAACCGAGACGGTAAGTGAAAAGTTATTAAGGTTTCAAATGACATTGAAGATGTGATTTGTAGGGGTTCGTAATGCAAAATGGATTAAATACTTATTCCTACACAAAGTATCTTCTATTAAATAGAAAACCAAGTCTCTCACGAACCGCCCAAGTTAAGTGGAGGTTAAGAACTAGAAACCAATAACCTTACTTACTTATAAATATCATCTGGGCAATTGATTAAAATATATTTTCTTTTATAATATTTGGTTTTATATTCCGACACTATACATAGAATATAAGAAATATTTTATAGATAGGTACAAATTTTTTATCGATTTATTTTCTAAATATTTTTAAGTTTTTATATCAAAATAGAAATCAATGATGTTTACTACATGGAATAAATGAAAATCACGTTACACGCCAAATTTTATTTAATTCACAATGTTATCATCCACACCACAGCCCACTCACCGTACATTTAATGTTATTATTTTTTCCATGAAAGCTGAATAAAGTAACTAATGCAAAGCCGAGTCCAGAGTATGCACGGCTGAACCTACGACATATTCGACCGCGGAATTGTAATTATAAATTTCCAATAAAACGCGTTACCATCGTTCTTTATATCCTTAAATGCATGAATTATAAATTATCCAAAAGCATCCTAAGTAACAACCAAATTCATTTCAAATTAAGAACTTACGACGATATGACAAAGTCTGCATTCCAAGAGGACTTGATTGTCACTTGTCTCTTGTTACTGTGTCATAAATGCATCATCATTTTCATCGTGTATTTAAGGGTTAAAAATGTTAAAATGGGCTCCCGATATTTCGGCGATGTTGCAAGCGCCATGTTCACGAGAAAACTGAAGTCTGCAGGGTGCGTAGCCAAGATGCCAATCGCTCACGCTCAGTCGCTAACGGAACGCAACTGTCATTGTCACACTAATAAGGAAGAGTGATAGAGAGAGGGAGCTACGATACGTTATTAAGCGTGAGCGATTGACATCTTGGCTACGCACGCAGGTAGACTGACATTTAAGGATAACCATAACGATCAACACTGTTTCTTGTTCGTTTACGTACCTTATATTACTAGTTCGAGTGAGTTCCAATAGTGGTGAGCGTAAACGAACAAGAAAGAGGGTAGATGGTTATCGTTAAGTGTCAACCTACCTGCAGACTTCAGTTTTCTCGTGTACGGCGGTTGCAACATTTAGTTAGAATGTTTAAAAACCGCGATAGTTTAAAAAAGTGTAATTGTAATTGCCCCATTTATTATTGAATTCGATTTTAAATTAATGGCGGCATTTGATCCATTGTTTGAATTTATTTTACCTGAGCAGTATGCAATGTACGAGTAACGTCCATGTTCTGGAACCCATTAAACGAGGCTTAACGTCCACATTTGGCACGCATGCTGCGACATACGTATCGCGCATAATCTGGACCCGGCCTTGATAAACACCTTCGCTACGGCAATTAGTTAACATCGCAATCAAACATTACTGTACTAGGCCATTTCGGCCTGGTACGCAGCGAAGGTGTTAATAACCATAAGGCTTAAGTAATATATCAGTATAATTACATAAAGGCGGAAGACGACTGCGACGCTACAAATATGTATCAGTAGCGAATCTGGCATGAAACTGTGCTACAGCAGACCAGAAACATCGAAAATTGCCATTGACTGAAAAACCTCTTCATCATTTAATTTTCAAGTATGACGGAGAGGGAGATACAAATTTTTAGTCGTTCGATTTTCGTGGTACAGTCAAGTGTAAAAATATGATGGTGAAATATGTCCCATAGCACCTTATGCCGGTGTAATAAGAGCGTAGTACCAATTTTATGAGTCGATTATGTCGAACCATATAATTGCCCTTGACTGTGCTAGGCCAGATGTTTTGCCTTCGTATGTTCTCGGAAGCGCTCGTATTTGTCATGCTACTTCAATAGACGTCAGTACTTTTAGTACTACTGACTGAAATAGCATGACACGTTCGGATGTTTCCGTAAAAATACGAGAAAACATTATGCAGTATCTGTAGTAACCGGAGCTACAGTTATTTTCATATTTTTAATTCAACGCCGTTAGAGAAGCTTCTTATTTCAAAAACAATTCGCTTTAATATACCTATTCACTGGCAATTTATAAGAGAAACAACAGCCTGTATGTTGGAAGATCCTAAATCCTAGTATAAAGGTTGGGTTTTGACCACTCTAATTTTATTTGTATTTTGTCACATAAATGCCAAAATGCCACTGAGTTATAGTATTGATACACGATAAGAGGAATAATTTTTTTTATTTGAATACAGTAGTAAAATAAACGACACGAACAGTGATCGTAATATTTGTAGCAATTTCGGTGCAGTATAGAAAAGTAAGGAACTTTAACAAAAAAATCTAAGGAGATGATCAATTGAGGCGCATATTACTTTTTATTAACTCTAATAAGTTATCCAAGCTAGAATATGGGAATTATGGGATAAATGTTTTTAACGTAACAATGCTGCACCGAAATTTGCTACAACATTCAAATAAATCTCACCTCGTTTAAAAAAATGGCGAGATTAACCTTTCGCTGGTCCAGTGCGAAGAGACAATCAAAACATACAATATAGGTATTCTCATTTCCACTATGTATACGATGTGTGCTGTGTATCCATATATAAATCTATACCCATAAGTACAGTGGTTAAGAAGCTTCGCGACGACTTATTTAGGTACCTAATCTTAGTTAACCTTCACCAATAAACATATCGTAAAAATACCTTAACAAGTAAATATCACAAAAAAACCATTCGAAAATCAAAATTTAGGTAATGGTGTAAACTTCTGCTAAGGCAGATTTATCTCTCTTACATCGTGACAAAAAAAAACGGACACAAAGTCAGTTTTTAAACCATTAACCGCCACCGGCCTGTAAGTATAGCCTATAGCCGACAAATTAAATAGGCGAGTCCGCACAGAGCTTCCCATCTCGCCAGGAAAATGCTCCGCGAAGCGTAATTTCAGTAACATTTGTCTCCGTTACATTCAAACCAACGGTCATGTTACCTATTTATAGGGGGGTAATTCACCCGGAATTATAATTACATTTTACTTTGGCATCTCAAGAAATAATAGTAAAAGCTAAAAGCTATTTTAATTATCCTCCAGAGCCCCGAGTAAATACTAGAAACTAGACCAACACTACAATCAACCCCTTGAGTGCCATGAACGTCTATAGGCGTCACAGGCTTCTAGAAGATAGTTTGGCAAAGATTCTTATCACTGAAACATCAGAGAAAAATCATACTGCCTTCTTTACGCTAGGTAGCGATATTTCTCCAACAGAAATAACAAAATTTGATAGAGTAAAACTAACAAACACTACTTAAAAAATCATATTTAGTTTCTCATTTTCGCAAATTTTCCATTTTTCTACATTTTTTATTCTCTTATTCCTTATTTTCTATTTGACAAATGTATAAGTAGTTTAGTTTTTTTTTAAGCACACGACATGTATCCATAGGAAATAACGTGTAGGACGCTCAATCCCCACCACTCTATACAATTTACAAAATCGAAAAGACGGATAGAAAACAACCGATTATAACCATAAAGCATATTATCCCAACACGGCATTTCAGATTTGACAGAACTTTATGAATAACGGCATTTGTCTTGGCAAATCCCCTCCAGGAAATAATTGCCCCAGACGCACAACTACCGAAATCCATATGATGTTGTTTAAAATCAAAGCACAGAAGTCAGGGCTTTAGTAAGGGGGGGGGGGGTGCATTATGGGGCAATGCCCCTACCCTAAACTAAATTTGCCCTACCTTAAGAAATACCATCGACTTTGAAAATATACCCCGAAATATATAATTTTTACTTGCGTCCTACCTCTCATGGCGACGAGAGACGGCATCTTAAATTCCCCGCCGTTTACGGCCCTGACTGAAGTAGATAATATGTAGCAAATATTAATAAAATAAAACAGTTTAAAAGTAAAGCTTAATTACAGAATTTGTCCGTTACTTCCGGACGTCATATGACGGCAGGAAGGCTCGAGTTTCCATTGACGTAGGTTGACGTCTTTGGGTCAAGGACTTAAACAATTCATGTTTCACAGTGGGTCTCCAGAGGATTTATCAGTAACATGTTGGGTCTACCCGTAAGCCACCTCCTCCTCCATGATGGTCTCCCAGGAGTCATTGGTGTCGGTCTCCCACGAGTCTTCCTCAGGCTCCTCGTCGTCTTCGTAGTACGCCAGCTGGAACGATACGGCGAAAAAGTATAGGAGCTTCGGAGGAATATAAAAATGTACGGTCAAAGAGTTTGATTGCTGTGCCACTTTGCACTTTGTCACAGTGACAATTATGCCGCCATGAATAGCCGGGCATATACGTTCAGGCATGTCCGCTGGATCTGCCCTGAGGATGTATGGAAAATTACGTAGATATATCGCCGGCTATTGCGGCTTTCATAATAATTGTCACTGTGACAAGATACAAAAAAAATTCCTTGACTGTTAATCCGGCAATTGGACTTATTTCTACCACGAGGTGTCGATCCTTGAAAGAAACGAAAAGACTAGTACAGAGGGCCCATCATGAACCACTTTGTTTGTCCGTTCGTCTATTTGCCTCTATATCGCTCGAATAACCGTGAACCTGAACACTTCTTTTATGAACAAGCATCTTCACAAAATCTTGGTGAATAGTATGATCTGTGTTTTTGGCCTACCTCGTGGTCTCTCAGTCCGTGCACGGTCCGGACTCGAACCTGGAACATCCAGGCGCGGCCCAGCACGGCCGCCGAGCCGCTAAGCAGCAGCGGCATGCTGAACCGACATTTCCACGCCAGACCCATCAGGAACATGAACAGTGATTTCCGATTTGCAGTCATGCTCGCATTATCTGGAAGTTTAAAAAAACACATGGTATAACTCGTTTTTTTACACGACTGCCCAAAACAAAAAAGAGTGTTATGTATTAGGGGTTCATGTATCCAAAATTCGTTTGTGAGTTTCTGTGTGGCACTAAATAACTCTGCACTAACACTAACTATGTATATAACTCTGGAATGCTTTAACCGATTTCGACAAATTACGTATCGTTAAAATCCTTATGTTACCGCGAGTAACATAGCCTATATGACGACTTAATGAAAACAATATGGCGGACTATGTACTCTATATTAAGTGCTTCAAAAAAATTAATTTCGTACAAACTTATCGAGTAGGGTATCAAAATGAAGAAAGAGCTTTCAAAATGGATCACGTCAGGGGCCTTGATATATTAATTATTTATATTTTCCTTACTGAAAGGACCTCCGATTGCAACCGAAACAAAATATAGTAATAGGATGAGAGCCTATGAGTAGAAGTAGATACACTCACAGCAATAAACCTAAAAAAATTTTTTGGTTTATGTCATTAGAGTAAGTATAAGTAGAAAAGCTTTGTAGTCCGCCATATGTACAATTTTCTGTATCTTGTGCATTATAGTTACTTAAAATAAATAAATTAACCTTGTCCAGTAAATAAGAAAGCATGTTTGTCAATTACACGAGATCTGCGACATTTAATACTTTACAGGTCTCGGTACGTAATCCACTAATGTACAGTCGCCATCAGATATATCGGAGCATCCGAGGCGTGCAAAATATCTGAACAAGCACTCTAGCGCCTTGGCAATAGAGGCGTGTTCAGATATTTGTGAGCGTCTTGGCTGCTCTGATATATATGATGGCGACTGTACCTACCACATTCTGTTTTACTCGGTTGCCGCAGCAGGTGAAACATACGGGGTTAACGCATTCTGTAAATTCTGTTGATGCATGTGTCTAACGCTGCGGTTACCGCATAATCTTTTATGATTTTCTTTTTTTACCGAGCGCTTTTAATAATTTTAACGTGTAGGTATTACATATGTGTTTCTTTGCTGTGTGTGCGGTACGTACCTATACGTATTTTAGTCTTATCGCACTAACATTGTTGAAAGCGACAGCGAGTCCGCCGCGTATTCGCGGCAATATTGTAAGTATTAGAATAGGTATGCAATTTGTAGAACCACGGAACCCCTCTAGTTGGTGTGCCATACTATCATTATTAACCCTTCATTTGGCAATGTATGTCAGGTCATACAAACTCTTCGACCCTCTTTTTGTTTTTGTTTTTTACCAGTCAGAATCGTTAGGACTATTGAGCGCCGAGGAGGCTTGAACTCACGACCATCCATTTTTTTGCCTTAATGCGGGCGCATGGCAACTGTTCAGCGGTGGGTGTGATTCTTGCTCTTTATCGTCGCCTGGCGGGGTGATTTGCTCCTGTATTTTTGCATACAATATTTTGAAGGAACACTCTTTTGAAAAAGTATAGGCCCAGACCTCCATAAATGAGACGGCCTGTATAAATGTGGCACTGTTTACCGCGCTCTTGACGTCACCTGTCACTATTTTTGACAGTTGACGTCAAGGGCCCGCAATCAAAACGCCTGGCAATGTTTTATTCGAATTAAATAGCTATACTTTGCTATTATATCACACCAAACTCAGAGCTCTATGAATTGCACACCTTAGTTAAATGGATTTTTAAAAGGAGTTTGTTACCCACCGCTGAACAGCTGCCAAGCGCCCGGATTAATTTATAATGATAGCATGGCACACTAAAGGGGTTTCGTGGCTAACTCGCTGCGCGCTTGTGATAAGATTTACTTATGAATTAAAAACATTAAATATGACGGTTTTCTAGCATGTGAAAATACTTGTAAAGGAAAATCATTAGACTTACCATTCACAAAACAAACACCACTTTCAAGCAACTGTTACTAAAAAAATACCAATAAACCACTTGTGGTCCGCCTCTTGCAAGTCCAATGAAACCTGTCATTTCAATTCATTTAATGTGTAAACTCCACATTCTGACACAAAATGCATTGAACGAACAGGCGTTAATATCACAAAAGGTCACGATTAAAATACAATTGTTTACATTATCCGCATGCTCGTTAAGTACTTTAGTTATATCTGAATATATATAAATTTTAATACATACACATCTGATTTGCAACTACACTGCTCTTTTACCTACCAATATTTGGTCTCACATGTTGAATATTACACATGTAGGGTACAGTAGCTATACTATACCACGAAAATCGAACGATTGCGGATTTGTATCTCCATCTCTGTCGTACTTGTTTATTGGAGTGACAAAGAGGTTTTACCGTCAATGCCAGTTTTCGATGTTCGTGGTAGGCATGCAGGCGAGTTTGAGCGCTGACATTGAAGGCGCAGAGCAGTGAAGTGTAATCTCTTTGAGGTTGTAGAAGCGAGATGCACTTATACGCAAATCGCCCCGCCATTTTCGCCGACCGCTCATAACTCAATGCGCGACTAAAGAAACAAGATTCATACACGAGTTCGCTAGAATAATCTATTTGTACTAAGTCTTTACTTTTAAGTACATACAAATATGAACCCTATTCACCAGACATAAGGGCCATATATTACACCACCACCTGCAATGTTTGTCAATATGACGCCATTCGGCCATTCTATGCATCACCGTTCAAACAGGAACAGAATTAATCCAATTTGAACCTTAATAATTTAGAGATAAAGCGTAGAGGTAATGTGAATAGTGGATCTGTTAGATAATAGTGAATTAGTGACTAAATGTGACATGTAGTTTACTTGAGATGGTGTTAGCGATTCTTTTGCGTCATTGTAGTAGTAATACTAGTAATATTCGAATACCGGATTGACGGGTGTAAATCTGTACTGACGTTAAATAGTGCTAGGACACATTTTAACTAATTTGTTTATTAGTTAATATCTTTTATATATTAGTAAAAATGACGTTCACCCGTTGTGTAATTTTAAGAAATTTAATCAAGAAGACACACAAAAAAAACTTTATTAGGGTTCTTTAATAATTTTATATAATATTCATAATATCATCATCCTTTTTTTTCACATTTTCAGACTTAAATCTTCTTTGCCCGGCACACATTTGCCATCTCGTACATTGCCGAAACCGGACATAAAAGTTAAAAAACCCGGACGTTTCATTAAAATCGTGGTCTTTCCCCGGACACTAAAGAAATCAATTTTTAATTTAATAATTTAGCTTTTGCTAGGGATTGACCTGAACCCAAAAATGTCCGGGTTTATCCCGGACAGTTCTAAAAATCCGGGCCGGACGCTCCCCGGACGGGCTCCAAGCTAGGACAAATCCGGGGAAACCCGGACGGATGGCAGCCCTACCTATATTCGACGACTAAATAACCTTTCCAAGTAGACTGTAGTAATTGGAGCAAATTCAAACAATTTATAGGAAGAATTTCTTCTGTACGATTCAGTTCTATTTCTTTAATTATGGTAATGATGAACAGATCACTTAACCAATAATTATGATGCTAAATGATAGTTAATAATTGCCTTTTATCGATGTCGATAAACTTGGTCGATTTTTAATTAAAAACTGGTACATTTTTGCCCCCGCCAATCCGGAGTGAGTTTGGGAATATTTAGTAGGTAGACTAAAAGCAACGTAATCTCTTTGGTTTGCTATAGTACTGTTCCTAGGTATTACTAGAAGCTAGCTGCCAGAAGCCTAACTAAGCTAACAGACAGATTTCTTTGCTCTCCAGGGCCTATACCACGAAAATCGAACGATTCCGAATTTGTATCTTGTGATCATTCTTATCCCGCACTTGGTAAGCTGTTGGCACCAGGTACCAGGTACTTGGTACCAGGAGCGTACCTACTCTATGACAAATTTTGAAATTGATTTTTGATGGTTTCTTCAAGATAACTTACATGTGGATAAGATTTACAATCGTATTTAGTCTCTATTTTCCTCGCAAAAGTGAGGGGAAAAATATTGTATTACACTCGGCGGTAAAGTTTGTTCAACTCTCGTGCCTTGAGTTGAGACTTGAGACCCTCGTAAAGCTCAAGATTCCAGTCAGAATTTTGGAGTCTTTCGCTTGCTCGGGTCTCAATATAAGCCCGAGAGTTAAACAAGAACTTTGCCCCCTTGTATAATAAATAACTATTACCCGTCAATGTCAATTTCGATGTTCGTGGTAGGCGTGCTGGTCGTTAAGGTTTACTTGTTCTGGATATTTAAAAAGAAAATTTGACTTAGTATTCCTTCTGCCGTGCTTCGTCTACTGTTACTCTATATCATACAACTTGTAGAAGCATTTTTCGTCTAGTACCGTTCCGTATCTATATTGTAAAATCAAATGCATAAGGCACTGCTAATGGTGCTCCCACACTGGCTGTTATAAATGTTATATAACATTACATCTCTCTCTCTCTCTCTCTCTCTCTAACATGATAATGTCACGTAACACTATCCTTGTCACACCGTGTTCTACAACGTTTATAACAGCCAGTGTGGGACCATAAATGAAAGAGAGGACTCAAAAGATCAGCGTCAACATCATTATGATTCTGACTAACCATAGGCGATTTTGGTAGCATTGTTTAGGATTTAGGAACTGTCTGCTATTTCTCCATACAAACGTAGGTACATTACATATACCTACAACTGTTTCCACCTCAGTTTTTGGAGCTGATGTAATTTTTTTTTAATATCCATCTCTTGTTTTGTAAAAGTCATTGCTGCTCTACCTTCAAAAACCAAGGAAACGAACGTTTAGTATACACACACGTAGTACCTACACAAACGTTTAGGTACTACGTTTGTATAGAAAAATTACCCTATCCTCTTATGTACCTTACTTTTAGGAGGAGGCTAGACTTAATTTTTTTTTAATTTTATTATAATTTTTAATATTATTATGGTTATGTCCAGTGGGACAATTTCGCCAGTGTCAATGTATATTGCCACATGCCCTACAATGTACGGTGAGTTAAAATTTTGCTTTTAGAGCGACGTAGTACGTTGAGGGCTTTGGTAAGGAGATACTTTCTTTACAAAGCTTGGCCTCGGACATACCAGGTGATGACAAAACAATGGCAAGACGCGTCCCAAGGGTAATTCTTCACTAGCACATTTTTTCGTTATACTCCGCGCTGTAATTAGATTCCAAACAACTAACCTCACTTGCTCTTGTTTGTGTATGTTTTAAAAAACTAAAACATGCCAAAAAGACACATTTATTGCAAATTTTAATGATATAATGCAAAGAAGTAAGAAGATTTTACTTAGTTCCATGATGAAAAAAAATAAGGTAGTAAGTGAGGTTAGTTTATTGGAATTGTACGGCACGGAGTACAAGTTCACTGCATAATAAGCTATCAATATCACACATTAATCAACTAAACGAACAAAAAACTATTCTGAAGACATCTTCGCCATCTTGAGTATCAACCGGAAGTCTGAGGCTTGACTTATAACCTTGTACTTTTGGCAATGAAAAGAAAGTAAACAAATAAAAACACATGACTTGGTCATTTGGCCAATAGAATACAATATTTCGTATCTGTCATTCATCATATTGAACTGTTATGGGTCCAGCAACTGAGTGACTTGGTAATGTTTCTTTACATTCTTTTAATTTGCAAAAATTCTATCCTGTCGAATTAGTCTGTCCATATATTATGCAAAAACAATGCGACCAAGGCCTACAGTGGCCAGACCGGATTCGAACCGGCGTCAGCACTAACGCCATCCGTAACCAATACTACTCGGGTACAGTTCGAATCACGAAAGCTGGCGCGGAAAATGTATGAAAATATAAAATATTTTTAAGTCCAACTTCAACCTTGTGTGTAGTGTAACTGATATAGGTTTTCTGTTATTTTTAAGTCCAACTTCAACCTTGTGTGTAGTGTAACTGATATAGGTTTTCTGTTATTTTTAAGTCCAACTTCAACCTTGTGTGTAGTGTAACTGATATAGGTTTTCTGTTATTTTTAAGTCCAACTTCAACCTTGTGTGTAGTGTAACTGATATAGGTTTTCTGTCATAATCGCAAAATTTTTGTTGTATTACATTTCATATGATTCAATGAAGCCTGGGAATCTTACCCCTATACTAGATCATTTAATTTCAAGATTCATGTCCATGTTTAAATTTAAATTTGAAATCAATAGTGTACCTAGTGTATTGTGTATATTTAATCTTCATTTTATATAGATAGATTTTGTAATATACGAGTATAATGCAGCTTTAGAGCACACAAAACTAGCATACGTCGTAGAGTCATAGACATACTATTTCGAACCGTATTATATAAAACATAAGAGTGAAAAAAGTTAATAGATGTCCAGAAACAAACTATAGATAGAGAGAGTCAGAGGTCAAACAATATGAATGTAACTCATATAAAACAAAATGGTAGTTAGGGTACAAAAACACAGTTCAATTCAAGCATTTATTATATGAATTGCATTCATAAGATACACAGGTTACATGAAATTGACAAATTTATATTCGATATTAACCTTGGAATGTAATTAAAAAATATACCTACTCACTAAAAAGGTCCCAACTGTTAAGGAATTTCGACTTTATTCCATTAGCTTAAGAGTCAAATTAGCTACTAGTACATGTATTGAGTTCGGACCTTTTTCAAACAATATATATTATGCCTGGGGCGTTATTATGACTATATGACTATGATATGAAATGCGTCATACTAAGTAAGTAGTACACCGAAATATCTGAATAGTAGTAGGTTTATAGTAAAGCTAACCAATTTAAAAAATGCTGACTGAGTCAGACAATGACATTAATGTGTTAAGTAATTTATCGTCTATTACTGCGATCATTAAATATATGCTGACATATTACATAATAAAAAATAAGTTATGCAATATATACTTAACTTTTAATATATTGAATAAGAAGGTGATATAATGAAAAAAGGGAGCAAAGCGGGGTCCAAAGGGGCCCAAAGCCTAATTTGGGCGCCAAAATGCGTAATGGGGGCGCCTGTCGCTTATATAGTCTAGATAAAATAATTGTTTCTTTTATAATGAAAACTGAAAACGTATAACTGATATAACACATATTTTAAACATTTTTTAAATTGGTTAGCCCTTGTTCTACAAATTTATACAATATTGTCATAGATACCCTTTTCAAGTACGAATTATGGAATGAGTATTCAACAAATAAAACTCTAACAAAAACTTGAGTAAATAGAACAAAAAACATCCTTATTGGACTGTAGCCGCCATAACATTTTGACCACAATATTAAATACTTATTTATTCTTACTTGCGGAATCTTGTTACCTTAAAAATGGGTTTTTCTCACTAAAACCTCTCCTGCCAACAGATATTTAAATTAGAAACTAAATATCTTTATATGCGATTTAATACCTTTTATGATTTTTTGACAATTAATATTAATTTGAAACATAATTTCAATCCAAAATGCATAAATAAAGCAGACTAAAAAAGAAACGAGACTTTCTGGCCAGTTAGCAAAAAATCTGAAAAAACTAAGGTCACATAAATTTGATTAACTGTAAAAATTGTACAGTTAGACCATCAGATATATCGGTATGGCTAAGGCGCTAACAAATATCTGAACATGGATCTATGGTCAAGGCATTACAATTGTGTTCAGATATTTGCGAGCACTTAGGCCGCACCGATAAAACTGATGGCGACTGTAGTAGGTCATTTTTGGCAGCTACATTTACATATTATCCTCTGAAATTAGGAACTAGAGATATCACTTACATTACAGCTTGAAGTTCTAAGTCAATCTAATAAGATATGTAGTCATATGTATAGAACAACAATCTAAGATTTAGCAGGTGATTAGTAAGAAAGCTACATATCACTAGAGAGCTGAATATTATGTTTCAGTCTAAAGGTACCACTGTTATCATTAGACCACCCCAGTTAATTATTATACCTAGGTATAGAATATCAATTGGTTTTTATTAATAATGGACAGTGGCACCTTTTGGCTGAAAACAACACAAATGTTAAGATGGAGTTCTATAAATACCAAAATACAATAATTAAAACAAATTGGTATGTTCTCTAGTCCTTAGGTTTGGCAGTTTAATTGGAAATATTTGGCTAATATTATGTAAGACATATAATTAGAACGTGAAGTTCAAGAGTTTTCAATAATTCTTGATTTTCAAAAGGTAACAGGTATAGGTATCTACACATTTAGGTAACAATCTAATTAACTGAAAATAAAAAATGCTTTATGGAAAACATAGTGATTTAGCTCCAACAGAACTCCAGCTGAACATTTAGTAATTTGAAGTAACCATAGGGATTACTCGTCATCAAAATAATCGACATGCTCGCCCGGAGCGAACTTGCCTGATTGCAGCACTCGCACGCACTTCTTAGCAGTCATATCTGGCTTCAGAAGTGTACCTTGATTCTTAAATGTGGTAAACACATCTTTAAGATTCTCATTCACCGTTTCTGCTAAAACGTAATCAATCATAGCTGTCTCTACCGGCCCCGGGGAATAGTTCAGAACTCTAACATGCTTCTTTTCTTCCGCTAGCACTTTAAAATACATCTCCCGAGCAGCTTTTCCGCTGCAATAGAAAGCCATGCCGCTCATTGGCTTAATAGCACATAGAGATGTGATGTTCACAATGACCACCCTATCTTCAACTTCCTCAAAGATCTTCAGAAATTGGGTATTCAAACCGATAACCTTAAAAACATTCAGGTCATAGTAATCTCTCAGTTCTTCAGAATTGTCCATTCGGAAAGTCTCTATAGCCAAGTTCCCAAGAGAACCCACATTGTGGAAAATCAGACTGGTGTTGAAGTCGGTTACTTTCCGTCCTGCTAGCGAATTGTTCAGAATAGCATACATTTCATCATTAGATGCCTTTGACAAGTCTACAGAGTTGAATATAACTTTAACCTTGTCCGATTCACACTGGCTTGCAGTAACAGCCAGTTCTGACTTGTTACGGGCCAGCAGCAGCATTAGGGAGTTCGGACCAAGGAGTTTAGATATCTCCACTGCTATAGCTCGCCCGATGCCTTGGGAGGCTCCACTTAACACGCAGTAAGTGGGCCCAGAGAGGTCTATGTTGGTTGAAGATGATGAAGCCATGATTTTACTTACAGTTTAGTTTACTGGGGTTCTTCTTCTTCAATGAGCTGGTCTTCCTCGGTGTCGCCAATCACGGGGTCCAAGTCGCAGCCCTCTCGCATCAACCGGTCGATGCAGTCTGCACGATACGCGGCCAAATCCTCGACAACCTTGTTCTTAGCTCGAATAGACCTCAATTTACGCTCTGAAACCGTAAAATTAACGTGTTATACCAATGTGGAGCAGCGCTGTAGGCAAAGTGAGCAGTAGAGTGGCAAAAACCACTAAAATCGCAACCGTAGGCAACAGTGTCCGATGACGGAATGTAATAGAAAACCCTGTTGCAATTCAACGTGAATATTGTTACAATTCTGTGGTGTAATCAATACGAACCAGTTCCAAAACTATTAAAAACTAATTACGAAAATTATTTACTAAATACCTAATATAGCCAAGTATTCAGCAGAATCCGATAATTTATCAGAGGCCTGCGCGGGCGTGAAATCGTCTTCAAATTTAGACGAACCTACAGCTTCTTCGACAATTTCGGAGCCCCAAGGATCCATCAAAATCTGTAACAAAGTAAATATATTCGTTTCTAGATTAGCAACAACAACGATAAGCGAAACTATTTAGTATGATAGTACGAATGTAATTCAAGGCCGATTGAGACACCCACTTCTACTAAGTAATAAAAAACATGGCGAGATAGTACGAATAACTCACTTAAACGCGGGCCTAAAGCCGAATGTTTTGTTCTTAATTAAGATACGGGGGCTGATTACATTTATCATATAGAAAAAAATGGAATGTAATAGAAAACGAATGGAAGTTAACTTGACATTGAATTGACGTCTTTTTTATTTTTTATTTTATTTGTGGACATGTACAGATAAAGATAAGGCATACATTTTTGGTTTAGCCAACATGAGCAAAAAAAATACTTAGTACATTTATATATCAACTGGCAACATTACACATTCGGTTTGAAGATAATTTGGTAGTTTTCTATATAAGACTACAAGATAAAATTGCACTTTAATACCATGTAACAAAATCCACATTTGTGTTTACAGTAAAAGTGTACTTCTCATGAATCATTTGTAAACTGACGTTATGTTTATGAGGGAAATTTGAGTTGTGATGGTTACATCAACATGTGAACATTGTAATTATATTTTGTGTTTTAAATTAACTAAGATTCATTGACTAAGATAATTATTGTGAAATCAGGGTTCTAAATGCTGTACTGTACTGTATAAAATTTAACAGTGGTCCGTCTAACTTGGACCTTCTTACGTTACGTTATCTTCCTATAATACCTACCACCTTACCAAAGAGTAAATTATAAGAGTTGGAGTTTGGAGTAAAATCAATGGAACATGTTTATGCGGTTGTGTATTTACAGTAAGTATATGTAATACTATTTTCTTGTTTTGACTCTTATCACAAGAGACAAATTTATATTCGAGGGTGAGCAAACGAAAATTTACATATCAGGGTGTCCTTTCTGGTCTAATACTATGCAGAAACCATTTAACGGCATTTAACATTGATCTGAGCACCCAAATATAAGACAATAACATTCAAACCAGACTTGACCCAGACTAAAACAGGGTATTTAGAGACGAATGAAAATAAAATCTATATAAATCACAATAGAGTTGATAATGCATCGCGCGAACTGGATTACGTGACCACCGGTCATACGGCAACATTCAGCCAGGCAGGTGCGAACACTGCGAAGTCTGCGAACAGTGCGAACTCAACCAAGATTACACGTTCAAGTTTAGAACGCAATTTTTAAATTTAGTTCAAGCGAATATAAACTGTAAATAAATGGAATAGACTCTAATTTAGAATGTGGCATATTGTTCCGCTATTTTCAATATTTTGGTCAAATAAATCAAGACCCTATCGTAATAGAATAGGGTTGAGTTTAGCTGGTTTACAGCACTCATGATGGCGGCAGTTTTGAAGCGGGCGACCGGTCGCAGTAGACGCAGCTGCCGTCCCGCGCGCCCCGCACCACCTGCCCCGCACCCCGCGAATACCCCGCGCGTGTCGCGTTAGCAAAGAGCACAATATTGGTAGAGTAGGGTCCAATTATACAAAGTAAGCTAATAATTGGCCCTTTTTAGTAAACCTAGTGTTATGACAAAGATACGTTTTCCTGTCCAGTTTAAGTACTGTTGTGCACAGTCCTCCGGACACCTAATAGACATTTAAAATATTATTTATAGAAATGGAGCAATCTCTGTTGCCACAAAATTATCAATTTTATGAACTATTGGTAGGTATAAATAATATTGTGTAATATTTCTCTTCTTCCTTGCGTTTTCCCGGCTTATACCACGCACGGCTCATGTAGGGAGCCTGGGGTCCACTTTGACAACAATATTTTGTAATATTTGTCATACATATTTTGATACTTGAGATAAAAACATCCATTTACACTATAACATACATAGTTAGAGTATCTGTGCATATCTGTAAACAAAAACATTACATTATGTGTCATCATATCGTGCTCATATTGGTGCAAAAACAAATTAATAATTAATTTTATTGGTAATACGATATTACCATTTAGATACTATTCGTCTACGCAAAAGTCACCAAACGTCGGAAAGGATATAAATAAAATAAATATATTTTAATACATTTAAATCAGGATGTGATGCCAGAAGAAACCGGGTCACGATAACAACGAACTCTTTCAGATATATAAAATATTGTAATGTAATCATATAAACAAAACACTGTATTACTTATACTTAGCTTTCTTGATCGTGACACTCGCATCGTTTTCGTAATGAATAAAATAAGTTGAGATACTGACCGCCTGGGCCGTGTTTTATAAAATTATAAGTTCAAGGCAAGATTCATAAAAACTTAACAGACCCATTTTAGTTAAGATATGTTTTGTCCCTTTTTAACAAACGCAAATGTCAAACTGACTGATGAGGACAAACAAAAAATTTGTTAACGAAGGTTTGATTGATGAATGTTTTAGTATGTTAATATCCAGATACGGTTAGATTACACCTGACAGAACAAGAACGCAAAATTGAAGAGGTCACTATGCAAACTGAAAAGCCTTCACTGGCCTTCCTCATTTGTATTAAAGTTCCAGCCAGTTTCAGCTTTGCCAGTCGACTTTGACTTTGTGGGATGAGTCTGGGGTCAGAGGAGAAATGAGATGGGTAAGATAAGCGGAAACATGACACAGCGTAACCATTTACACTCGCTCTGTCCACTACACAAATTTGCTTGTGGTGGAGTTGTTCTTAATTATGAAAATCAATAATACGGCGAATTAAGCGGATTCTGCTTGACTTCTAGGTACACTTAGGGAACCACGTTTAACTCGTTCAGTCCGCTTCAGTCACTCTTATTCAATGGAAGCACTTTTATTGTATGTTGTAGGTACCTATACATTGCTCCGAATCCGAACGGAGCACATTGCACACGGAGTGGAAGGCGGGCACGGGCACTACACAGTGAGAACTTAACGCATAGTTAGCACTGTTAGCAGTCTGTTTTTAAATTTATTCATACGGCCCGCCTGATGGTAAGCGGTCACCGTAACCTATGGACGCCTGCAACTCCAGGGGTGTTACATGCGCGTCGCCAACCCTTTAAAAAAAAAGAAGAAGCTGTGTTGACAACTGTGGGGACCCACGGAGCAAAGCTTGCCCCTTTAGCTGTCAACACAGCGAATCCTCTAGGAGCTCTAGCGACCTTACTCACCAACAGAAACACAAGACTATGAGTAGAGTCTAGTGTTATTAAACTGCGGTTTTCTGTAAGATGGAAGTACTTCTCCAGATGGGCTCTGCTCCAGATTTGAGCGAGACGACATTCGTTGTGCTGTGCCCTACCACACTAAACGATATGCATCCGCTGTGCCCGTACCTCTCTTCCCTATTCTTTTATAAATTATCAATTATCTGGTACCTTAATCATTGTCTTGTGTTGCAACTCTTGCAAGTCAAGTTTCACTTTTAGAAATCCCTTTCTGATTTTATCCCCTTATCTTTTTAATTTGAAGTGTATGGATGAAATAGTATAGTGCATGAAATAGCTTCGACACCTGACCTAACTTGTCCAAAATTTATATACAAAAATATTCTCTGTGCGACTATTGAGTTTTGTAGAACTGTAGACCTCTGTACACTTGGTACTCTGTGCCGCGGGCGGGCGCAGCTCGCGCCGCCATTCTGGATATTTTGACGGGAAGGTCGGTCACGTGACGCGCCGAGCGGGGGCAGCGGCGCGGGGGGCGCGGGCCGGCTAGACTCTCCAGTAGCCGAGCCATCCGTCTGCTGCTTTGACTGCGGCCGGTCGCCGGAATCCACGCCCCCGTCTCAGCCGCCCGCATCTATTACGTACCATTTCGTTCAGCTTTTCAGGCGTGTATAAAACGCGATTAGAGAATACAAGATTGCGAAGCGGACGAGTAATGTGGGCCACATGATTATAGAGTTTAAACCGCTCATAAATACGAAATGTGAAGAGTTTATTTGCGTATTTTTGCACGGGTGTACGGTCGGCGACGGGGCGGAGACGCCGGCAGGAGGCGCGCTCGCCCGGTCGCGACGGCTCACTCGCAGACATGTCTCGGCCGCGGACGGAGCGCGGCGCGGCCGGCGCGCGGTAGTGTGACATGCGCGTTGCTCGTGTACCATGGATGTAGTGACTCCTCACATAACGTCAGTGCTGAAGACGTACCAGGCCCACGCGCCGCGGAGCCTGCAGGGGCCGGGCGCCGGGCGGCCGGCGCGCAGCAGCCCGCCGCCGCCGCCGCCCGCGCCCGCCGCGCCGCCCATCTTGCTGGCGCCCGACCGGGTGCGCGGCGAGCGAGGCGAGACCCTGCTCGAGGGCGAGCCGATCTCCTGCTTCAGCGTGGGCGGCGAGCGGCGCCTCTGCCTGCCGCAGATCCTGACCTCCGTGCTGACGGACTTCACGTTGGAACAGATCAATCGAGTGTGTGATGAGCTGCAGATTTACTGCTCACGCTGTACCCCTGAGCAGCTTCACGAGCTGAAATCTACTAGTGTTTTGCCACGTTCAGCGTTTTCATGCGGTCTGATCACGCAAACTGATGCGGAGCGGCTATGTGCAGCACTTTTGCATACTCCGCAAGCCTCACGGCCACATAAACTGCCCGGCTACCGCGTCTACCATGAGTGCTTCGGCGGCAGCCGCGGGGTGTTCTCTGCCGAGTTAAACCTAGTGCAATGTTTGGAGTGCCGTGCTATGTACAGTCCGCGCCGGTTCGTCTGCCATTCGCACGCCACGGAGAACCGCACGTGCCACTGGGGCTTTGACTCTGCGCGGTGGCGCCGGTTCTTGCTGGTGGCGGATGAGGAACAGGAAAAGGAGAAATGTGCGGCGTTACTGGACGCTTTGGACGTAGATGAGCCGCAGATCGTCGTTCCCCTCAAGCACGCATTGAAGCGAAAACAGGTAAGAGAACTGAGAAACAAAGCCCGCCTACTATTTACAGACATCTTTTCAGCCCCCCGCGAACCTTTGTTACCCTTTTCCTTTTATCTCCTCGTTCCTTGTTATGACATCTTTGAACGAATCCTGAATATTTAAGGGTGAGAAATGAGCAACAATCGAGTCTTCGATGCAAAACAAAGATGGGTATTCGTCCGTTTCTTAGAAGAATCTTATTTGAATAAGGTTGGAATAAATTATGCCATAAGATAGGCTTTATTGGACTATATGGGCTGAATAAATGAAATGGACGGACAGACGGACATGACGTTGAAGTAAATGGGTTCAATATAAGATATTTAGAGACAGATGGATAAGATGAAAAACTATACCTATGTTTTCTGTTATGCCACTTTGTTGCAGAACTAACTAGGTCATCTACATATAACTGTGCCATCTAGGCCATCCAGGTTGTTTCCCAAAATCTGAGATACTGGTACCTAGACGAAATGCATATTACCTACTCAGGTCCGACCACGCCAAAGATTTGCGCTTGGTGTTCAAGTATGGCGCTCTCAAACCTACGTCGACACCGCCAAGTCGGTGGAAAAACAAATTGTCTCCATCGCTTTGGTTGGTACCTATTTAAATCAAATCATACTAAGTAAATATAACCGCAAAAGATAATGCAAAATTAAACGCGCCAATTGGCACGTTGGATTTCGAGAGCCCTGTTTTTTTATAACGGGACTCGAAGCCAGGGATCCGCAGCATCGGCGTTTAGGAAGAATAGAAGGCGTCTCAAAGCCCATTGACAGTTTTAGACCCTTGGTCACGTTTCATCTCTTACCAAGTGTCACATTTTCCACTATCTACATAATTTTAGCGGTGCCCCTTGTTATGTCTGCGTATTATCCTCGACTTGTGAAAAACAAGCTTATCAGTACTTCAGTAGCGATAGACTACATGAGTGTGGCACAAGATAATGAGAAGTTTATTGCAAAAAGAGCGATGTTATTGGCTGAAATACTAATAACTTGGCTTGGGGTCAAAGTCGAGCTATCTTGGGTTAATTGGTGGGATGATAACTTGAGCCAGTGGAGTAAGTTCAGTCACCTTCTGGTTAAGCAATCAGATATTATTTGTGAACTATCTGCTTTTAAAACAATCATTTCATTGAGACGGTCAAGACTTATAGTGTCAAGAATTCCCCAAAAGCTCACAATGAGGTCTGGAAAACATCTGTGTCATTTAATTAAGAAGATGAGACTTGAAGTTACTAAGTACACAATTACGCAAAGCAACACAGAAATTGGGTTACTGGGGATGCCTCATAGGCGCTGACAAGAATAGCTATTTAAAGATAAGATGTTGTTTGACGCGATAGCGAAAAGTTATGGCTGCTATACCTGGTAAAAACGGTAGCAACTACCAACGCGAAATTAGCATTTCCTACACTTGACTTAGTAATGCAATTTTTTCGATCAAGTTATGGGACAGATAATCACAAAAAATCTACTGGTATAAAAATGTAGCGTATGCTGTTCGCAACTTTGCCACAAATATGCCAGAGCACCATCCAATGTTTACCCTTGTCAATCTTGTCATTATAACATTGAACTGTCTTCTACACTGTCACTGCCAAAAATCCAGGGCCCGAACAATTGAACAAAACATGCAAACCCGTTCTGACCCAGCCTAAAACTGGAATAGCCGTTTCCAAAACATCTCTATTCTCTACAGACAATGCCGAAGTTCGTGTAATTTCATAACAAAGTACTTATCCGAAATCTGGATGTATAAACCTGGCAGCACCTAGTCTATTTTGAGATTTAATCTCAGATTGAAAAAAAGGGTTGAAATTTTCGCGGCTTTAACGTGGGCGGAGGCTAATTACGAGTATAAATGGCTGGGCCGTTCAGTTTGCTTCGTCCTTCAGCGGAATGTTAAATGGGGTGTGATTCCGCGCTGTAGATAATGTTTCAAAACAAGTCTGCGGAAAGGGTTCTACTTGAAAAGGCACGTTCTTATAAGTTTACCCAAAAAGATTCTCATTTGAAAGGAAAATACATTTAACTGTACACCTTGAATCAGTACATACTAAACTATAACAAAGAGATAATCGAAACGATCTGGATTCAGTATGGTGTTGGTATTCGTGATGGTTTGTACCTACTATGTTTTTGATGTCTAACACCCGAAAATGCAAGGAAGTCAGGAGTCCAATCTAATCAAATAACAAATACCGTTAAACGGAGGACTACCCTAGTTTAACATATCTGATAGATATGGAAAAGAACAAAATAATGACCAGCCAGTCATGACAGAGAACAATAGTGGAAATCCATAAACCTTTTATAGAGCTACTTTTATCCCTAAAATCCCCTAAAGGGATAAAGTTCGTATTGGAATTTGCAAGCTCTAAGCGGATGAAATCGTGAGCCAATTAAAGCTCCTATTTTCGGCACATATTAGCGGCCATTACGCGACATCCCCACTTCCCAGAGAGTATTTTACCCACATGTACTAACTAGGCTTTATCGACCGAACCAACCGAACGAGAACCCTTTACGGTACTCGCTAAATCTCATCTAATGTATAATGCATCTATCTCGAAGGGCTCATAACGTGTAATTTATGAGATACGAGCTACAGATACGCAAACGCCACAGTAGCAAATTGCTCGATCGGCTAAACCTGTACGGAGTTAACTGTTGTTTCTAAATCACCGGTTACTGCACTCCGCTTGGTACGAAAAGGTGCAACGTTAAAGGAGGTTATTTTATAAGGAAATTGAAGCTCTACAATTCAATGAGCCGTGAACTCTAGGCAGTGAGCTGTCAGACGAAATTTACAGGCTGTTTTGTTTTATAATTTAGAAAGATCAGAGTAAAGGTTTTATCATATATATAACGATCGAATAGACTGTTTTGAGTTGTTCCAAATATCGAACACTCAATGCCATGTTAATAGAACAATTTTAGATGTTTTCGAAAAGAAGCCTGGGTTAGTAGCAGAAACGCCCTGTAGCTGGAGTTAGTTATCGGTGATCGCCTCCTTCAACTCTGACAAAAATAATATGCATTTAGAACTAACTATTATGCTAAAACAACCTTTATTACCTACTTTATTTTATTACCTAGATATGGGAACTCCTTGGTTTGCCCTACGCCTTGAAAATGTAGTTAACTACACACTGCATGCATACTTAACCGCGAAAGCGGCATATAAACTCGTTTAATAATTGTTAAAACATAAGAAACTTGGCCATTAGGAGGACTGGAGGATGCAAAGTACCAAGGATAATATTCCAAATACTTAACAAGTAAAATAATTATGAATAAAGAGACACTGCTCTAAAAGTCAGGATATCTGCCTTGACTGTGTATTTTAAACGGTAATGAATGCTGCTGTGTGTTTTGCAGTAGCTGTTTTTTCTAACAAGTACTCTTACTTCTCCGCGACCTGCGTATCTTTTGGTAATATCTAGCGTTAAATAAGCTTAGTTATATCTGATAAATCCGAATACTTGCCAAGACATGCTACGGACTAGAACCTATAACAATCCGGACGTATAGAATATAGAACCAAAGCTTGCCGCCGGCAAGTCCAGTACTGTGGCAAACCGGGATAGTGCACTCTTAGATGACGCATGTCAGCAGGTCACACTCTAACTATACGGATAAGTTACAGTGACAGTCTCATTAAAAGAAGCTGTAAGAATCGGACTGGACTCGTAAACTTCAGCTGTATTTATTATACTTATATCCAGCCCATTAAGCCCAGGCTGAGTCACACCGCCTTTTAAAACGGCATTACTCTGTAACACCAGCAAAACAAAGGCAGTGACATGGTTAAAACATCGTAAATATACTGGGATAAAGTTATATCCTCATTTGTTAGTATAATTGAAAATTGAACATGACGTTTGGAAAGGACTTTGGAGTGTACGGTCGCCATCTGTAATATTGGATGTATTAAAATAAATTTATTTACTATTTGAATTTCAAATAGGATAAAGTTCTATGACTTCCACGAGAACGTGCGTTTGATATATTCGAAATTTTACTCGTAAGTTTTTAGAAACATCCGTGTAAATTATGGTGGACAACTAAATAGCGGAATACAATTCCGGGGATAAATTGGCGTTAATTTTATAGTTGAACTGGACCGAACAAAAACATCTATAAGTATACATACTAGTTTCATATCGAACGCCACCTTCAAAAATAACAAAGTGTGATATATCAGTCGATGAAAATTTTAACTACTGTCATCTCAGATGCCGCTTTTCACTAGCAATTTTTTCAAAGATTTTTCCCTAAAAAATTGTGTATGCCAATGGTATCGGACCCGTTTTGCGATTGTTCTGCAAACGGTTCGTTGGCAATAATGGCAATGGTTGCGCTGCGCGGGCGCAGCGGGACGCGTGACAGCTGGGGCGTGCGACAAACGACAAGTTTCTGACGGAGATGGTAACAAAAAATGTTTTGGCTGTTTACTATATCTTCCTGTGCAGAAAATTTTACATCTAGCAAAAAATTAGAACTCGCCTTAAGTGGGAAAATACTTCAGATATGCAGACATGTGTTATCATTTTTTCAGGCATAACTTGAGTTTATAATCTTATAATTGAGATGTATCTCAGAATCAGAATCAAGTCAAATCCGATTAACACAACTTGTTGTTTCCGCACGCGGCAACGGACTGCAGTTGCGATAGCACGCGATTTCGTCTATAGAGCTGTCTCGCTGGAACACCGTCGCAGCATCCGGAATACTACCGCCATAGGCACATCGAAATCTTACCTCGAAATCTTCAAGTTATGTAAGATTTACGAAAGAAATGGACAGATTAAAAACCTGTCCTTTATTAATCACTTTTAAAGATCTTCTAAAGAAACCTCAAAACAGACATACAATATCATAAATTGGGAGCAGATCTTGAACTTCCATTACAAACGCTTATGCGAACGCCATGCAAATCCCGCCTCCTACTGGGTTATTACATATCGTTGCACTTCTTTCGATATGCGGCGTACTTATTTACTGTAATGGTGGTTTCTTGGAAAGTGGGCCTGTTGTTTTTCCTGCTTTCGGTACTTTAGATTATCTGAGGTCTGAGTTTGATTCGGGGAGCGGAGATGTATGAGCGTAAATAGTCAAGAGGATAAATACCCAGTATAAAGTAGCGCAGTTTAAAAGGTGCTGTGTATATATTGTGAGTGCCATGAGAAGTCGGCGTAAAAACCCAAAAAGTAATTAAGAACCATCTTCATTTTTGGGAGGCTTACAAGTTACTACAGCCAACTGTTGTTTTTAAGCGATAATTACCGAATTCTAAAAATTCCAGTTTCGTTTCGGGCATATGTCACAGACTGCCAGCTGAATGTTGTTAATAACCAAGATTTACTCAAAAAATGTTAGGAAATTTTAAAGACGTCATTGGTGCTTCAAACATCAGCAACTCCGCATATTATCCAAATAGAACTATCACCAACAGAAGGCCATTTCAATCTAATTGGCCTTCCGTCTGAGTTATGCGTAGGGCCGAAAAGCCCTAAAATCCGTCTCCGGGCGCTCCGACCTTCACCCACTTTCGGCGGCACTGACACGCTCGAAGTTCCCGGGCTCATAACGAAAACTGTGCTGCTTTGTCAGAACTCAAAATGGAAATAAAAATAGACAGGTTCACTTATTGGAATTGCGTCAGTATCCAATTATGTCGCGGAAAATCTTATAAGGATGAAATTTTGCCAGATATGACCAAGATGCTCCTATGAAGAATGAAGATGAACTGAATCACGTCATAATAATGACATAATAAAGAGTTATTGTATTGTATCGTATTGTAATAATGTCTCGAGATGCATTTTTAGGGAATCTCAAATCAGCGTGTTTTTCTGATAAAAGTTTTGACTAAGTCGCGGTTGAAGCGCACGACATATTTTAGAAGTTAGATGACAAGTCGCGCGTTAATACCGCCGCCGAGGTGAGCCTGGCGAGCAGTAATCATATATCATGTCATGATGTCATGTTGTACCGCGATAAAGCCGCCTAGTGACTACCTACTTCCAATACACTTCAGTATTCTATTGGGAAAATAAATATTCAATTGTTTATCTACATAGAAGCACGCCCCTTGGTTTGCCTGATCATTCCATAATATGAATCCGAAAGCAGAAGAGACATAAACAAGTAAATTATTATATTTCTACAGATACTTGTCTGAGTAAATAGGTATGTACCATACAAAACAAAGACCCCAGTGTCCTCAATAGCGCACAGATAGAGCTAGCTCTAAACGAATCTATATAGTATAGATATAAATTGACATTTGTTTATCGAGACCGTATTTTATTCGATCGTGAGAAGTGAGCGGCCGCGCCCGCCGCCGTAGCCAATGGGACGCGAGAACGCCAGGCGAATGTCGGGTCTGACGACTATTACTGAGGATTTACTGGAGGTCTCTTGTGAAGTTCTCTCTTTAGGTAATAATCAAGCACGTCTGTCAAGTTTCTGGAATAGAGCTTCGACAAGTCTAGCGACTCCATGGCTGATCTGCCAATCAATGTATGGTAAATTTTCCCGACGGACACACCCGCTATGCATATCCGACGGATTGCCGGCCGGCTAATGTTGGCACCATTCAGTAGAGTTGAGTAGACGTTGAATCACTTAAAAATCCATAATCGAGAGAATGTAGGGGAAAGCTTTTTCGACTTTATATTTATTTAACGAACTTTATTTATGAAAAGTACAACTAAATAAGAAAAAAATCGGGATAATGGTGGGACGAGGTACTGTACGAAAATGCCCTTCACCCATCTTCTTAATTTTAGAAGAGCAAGATCTAAAGTAAGACTTATTTCACTGAGGCAGCAGAAATATCCCGATTTACTACAGTTAGCTCCTGGTGAACCAGTCTACTATCAGGTACTAACATGTAATTTCTGTCACTGCTATATCGCGTGTTTGACATGAAAATTATATCGGAACATTCCTACAGATGGGTATTTCCAAAATGCCAATTAACATGTCACGATGGCTGCCTGCCTCTGAGATTAAGATAGGGTATTTGCTTGAGGAGATTAACATGTCCTCGCATTTTTAATTAGCCATCCACTCTGAGTAACGCATTAATTAGCGTACACGACTTCACCATTCAAACATCAGGTGACGTTAAACTGTTTAGAAGATCCAAGTCAAAGAGCCACACATGTTATGTTGGTTGATCTGTGTTTAAGTATAAAATTTTCTTTGAATATTAATATTTTGGGAGTTCTATAGAGCTAAAATTGTAAGTACAAAAGCGTCGGACGCGGTTCGTGAATGGCGAGTTCCTGATCACTAAATTATCTAGGAAGAAGTTCAGTCAAGGTACTAAAGTCGGAGTTATAAACATATAGAATAGCCGCTCACGTATAATAGTGAAGAAATCGTAGAAGGATATGATATAATAAACAGTGTTAATATACCTCACTTGTCCTGAGACACTTGAACTGCTAAAAATCCTAATTCGATCTCATAGATTATTTTAGAGTATTTTTCCCCCTAGCGTTTTCCCGGCATATGCCATGGCTCAGGTCTGGACGTCTGGGGTCCGCTTTGGCAATCCCAAGATTTAGCGTAGGCGCTAGTTTTACGAAAGTGACTGCATCTGGCGCTCCAACCGCGTAAACTGGACCTTATTGGGATTAGTCCAGTTTCCTCACGAAGTAAATATCAAATGATATTTCGTACATAAGTTCCAAAAAACTCATTAGTATAAGCCAGGACCTTCGGATTGAAAGTCGCTCATACCGGTGGGTCACCAACGCTTGTTATAGCTCATATAGTACTTAGAATAGAGGTCAGTAAATCACGGTTTGCGATGTGACTCTTTGGACCTACAATTTGAGTCTGCCATAAAATCAATGCTTTAATGATTTTGACCGCTTCAATCATTAATATTGGCTGTTTTAGATTCTTCTGTAATTGGCTCTCCTTTAGGAGGCGTAGCAACGAAACCCAATATTACAGTTCTATAACAATTATCACCCGAAACGCCGAACAGGTGTTATCGGCACAGATGTGGCCTTGTGCGGTTTTGCACTGAAATTTGACATGCGACAAACAATACGTTTTCCTGTTTCTTTATTTCTCTGCCATAGTTAGTCGGCTAGTAATTGCGAAATATCTAACATAATTATACCTACTTCAGTTCCAGTTCCTTCCTTTGGGAAAGGGGAAAACTGTTTTTGGTCACCGGATTGGGTGGATTCCTTCAAGCATCACAGGGAGGCGAGTCGGCATACGTACCATTTCCCTTCTGCCAAAGTACAAGCCCAAATGGGAATACGCGGGTCTGTGTGGTGACTAGTCCGTACTAGGGTTTGCAATGGGGATCCGAAATGTATGGAAGGTCCGACGGATCCGGATCCAGATAAGTCCAATGTCCATACATTTCGGATCCAGGACGTAAACCCCAGTCCGTAAAAATGGATCGAAGTGTGCAAGATTTTTTAGTGCACTTGTATCACTATGCGTTAGTGTCGTCATTTGTATGTACATAATGTGTGAGAAGTGCGTCTGTGTGAACGTAATATCCCCCGCAAAAAGGTATAGAAAAATTTGTACGGTATGAATGGTATGATGTCACTTTGATGTCTCCCTTCCAACGTGGTTACAGCCTGCCCGCGTGTTGCTCGAAGGGTTGATTACATAGATATAGGATAAAATAACTGGACTTGGTATTTTAATTTTTAATTGTAATGATATTGTGTATTTTAAATTTAATTCATTTTTATTATTCTTGACATGTGTTTTATGACATTAAAGATTTAGAAACTTTGAAACTTTTGATACGATCTATTTTTAGACGGTTTTGTTCTGCTTTGTGTCTTTTCCTTTTAACAAGTCAATGGTTGATTACAATGTAGTTTTCGACAAGTTACGTATATAGTTTGCTGAAAGTCAGAGAATATTTTATAGAGAAATATAAGTTTTTTGCGCTACATGGAACGGATTTGACGGATATACGGATCTTTAGAAACTCGAATACGAGTAGAGCGAGCGCTTGAAGCGGATAACACACAGCATGGTGCCACAGCAGGTTGAGGCGCTGATTATCCGATGTTTCGTTCACCGTTTATAAAACAAAACAACTCATTTAGCCTCGATATAAAATAATACTGCGGAACGGGGAAATAATTAGAGAATTAAGATCAGAAACGTGTGTAAGATTGTCCCAAAAAATATATTTTATCCTGTCACCTATTTGTAACAGTTTCCGTTTCCATATTTAAGGGACAGTTTCTAACATATTACAATGCCACTAAAATTGGGGAATATCCACCGCTTTGCCTAATTTTCAGTTGAGTACCATCTACAAATAAATGACCTGATGCTTCCCTGCGGAAATTTTTAGCAAGCTTTTGTAAATATTACATGGAGCAAGCCTAACCCAGTCCTCGTGTTAAGTGTCCTTGCTTTTCCGAGTGGCTTGGAAACCTCCAAGGGTTCGCTCCTTGACCCAGTATATTGATCGTTATTGTTCCTGCTAAAACCAAGTGATGGAAGTACTTGGAAATGGTCCAACATTACTTTGGGGGAGAAGTCTCGTAATACAACTATCTTTAGTTTATTCCATACGGGGTGTTGGAGAATGTTACCAGACAAAATCACGTGACTTGGTCATTTGAGCGATGAGGTACCCACAAACTATCAAGCTATTTTATCCTCTCTAGCTTTTACTTTTTAAGCAAGGCTCGGATACCGGTTAAATTTTCAAACCGGTATCATGTACTTGGCGCAAAACCTTTATATTTCGGTTACGTTCGTGAAACCGTTATTTTAAACCGGTTTTTAGAGTAATATTTTTATAAAGTTCTTGTTCGTTTAACCGGTGTAGAACAATAAAAACCGGTTTTTGCGACGCAGGATAAACAAATCACAGTCCAGTTAGCAAAGTTTAAAAAGCACGTTGTTTCGCATATTTAATCATTTTTAAGCGTGTTTTCTTCTGCCGCGAACAACATAAATTCAAAGAAATAATAATATCAAATATTGAAGAAATAATATTATAAATAATATAAATTCAGTATTTCCCACACTATTTTTACTTTTTAGTACGAGTATAATATTCCAAAATAATCACAAATTATGTTTTAACAGGTTTATGCAGGTTTATGTTTTACTCCAGGTTTGCAACTTTTACACTATTGCGGTTTAAAAAAATGTTAGCAATTTATACAGAGTGAATTTTGTATGGGTCAGTGAGGGCACCTACTCGTACCAGATCCTGTGCTGCTACATAAAAAGTATATTTTTAGACCTTCCCTTCCTTTTCGATTTACACCGAATGGAGATAGGCGTTTACAGATTCTAGAATAAAAACCTACATGGTAAGAGAATGTAAGCTAATTTCCAGACAGTATTTTTTTTAATGGCGATGTATTCCACTCCTGTCTGAGATGAAAAGAAAATAAGTATGGAAAAAAAATCCGGCTATAAATCGAAGCTCAAATCGAGGAAGACTTCCCACACAATAGTTTCTATAAGAATATTTTTTTTATTTTTTTATAGATAGAATAGAATAGAATAGAATACTCTTTATTGCACACCTCGGTACATGAGAAAGAACAAAACATTTACAAGGTACAAACATTTGATATTTAGATTTTTTTTTTATTAGATTTTTTTTTTTCATATTAATCGTTTCAATTAAGCAATTACAAATAAGTTTAATTCCATAAAAATATGATAATAACAAAAAAAAACATTTTAAAATATGTATATATAAGATGTCATAAATCCTCCGCCTGAGGCATAGTTCCTGGATGCCACGATTGCCACGTAATTGCTTTATTTATAGTTGTACCTATAAGTGATTTTAAAATTGATAAAAACAAATAATTACATACATTTATATCTGTTAATAATTCAACGTTCACGAAATTTTATTTATAATATTAAAGATAACATTTAGAAAATATACAATTAATACTAAAATTAAAACTAGTAGTATAAATATAAATCTGTTAATTAGTATACTTTCATTTTTAGGGTTCCGTACCTAAATGATAAAAAGGGGGTTCCTTTTTATTACTTTTTTTTTGTCACCAATAAAAAACGTCTCGAGAACTACTTAAAACTTAAGCTACCGATGTTATATTTGGAATAGTTACAAACAAGGTTACTCTAGACACAATAAGAGAGAATCTATCTCATATTTTAATTTACATACTATCAATGATGATTCGATGATGTTACTCGAGCTAAAGACGGCAGATGGAGCGAACGCGTACTCCACTGGTGGCGACGCGTAGAGAAACGGTCGCAGGGCCGTCCTCAACGAAAGTGAAATTACGACATTGTGCTGTATGCAGGCTCTACCTGGACAAGAATGGCGGCTGATAGGGGTTTATGGAGCACGATGGAGTAGGCCTTTGCTCAATAACGGGCAGCAAAAAAAAAAACAGATAGACAGATAAGTAATTTTCAACCGACTTCAATATTTCTAAAGGAGGAGGTTCTCAATTCGTCTGAATTTTTTTTATTTTTATTTTTTTTTCTAATGTATGTTACCTCAGAACTCCGTCATTACTGAACCGATTTCAATTTTTTTTTTGTTTTCTGAAAGTAGATGTTTCCAGATTGGTCCCGTTTTTTTCAAAATCGATTTCTGATGATGGGATCCATGAGGAACTGAGGGAACTCCTCAAATTTGAAAGGCACATGCATGCTGATTTGGGTGATTTCTTAAGAAACTCGATCATTTCTTTACGAAAATCATCAATTTGGTGGAGTGGATCTGATAATGGAGACCAGGGATGGCAAAGTGGAACTGCTTGGTAATTCCCATGACTATCATCCGATTTAATAAAATATTTTTTTGTCTGAAAATAGATGGTTCCAGGTTTGTCCCGTTTTTTTCAAAATCAATTTCTGATGATGGGATCCATGAGGAACTGAGGGAACTCCTCAAATTTGAAAGGCACATGCATGATGATTTGGGTAGTTTCTTAAGACACTCGAGCATTTCTTTACGAACATCATCAATTTGGTGGAGTGGACCTGATGATGAAGACCAGGGATGACAAAGTGGAACTGCTTGGTAATTTCCAGCTCTATCATCCGATTTGAGACATTCATCTTTTCTTTGTAAAGAAATACCTTCAGGATAGTCCTATTTGATTATAGTTCTATTTTGATGATGGAATTCATGAGGGATTGAGGGAACTCCTCAAATTTTAACGGCACATGCATTCTGATTTGAGGTTTTCCTTAAGTAACTAAAACATTGTTTTGGGGGAGCCAACATTTTGATGAAGACCAGGGATGGCAAAGTGGAACTGGTCAATAAACCTAGCTCTACTTATTATCCTAGTTGTGACATTCATCTTTTTGATTTGATTTCTAGTCTGATGATGGAGTTCTTGAAGAATTCAGAGAACTCCTCAAATTTGAACGGCACGTTTATTGTGATTAGAGGGTGTTCATAATTAGCTTAGGCATTTTCTTACTGTGGCTATCATTTTGCTGGAGTGTACCTGATGTTGATAATCAGGGATGGCATATTGAAACTGCTCGATAATTTACAGTCTGTCATCCAATTTAACACATTGTTATTTTGTTTGTTTTATTATACAAGGGAGTTCCGTTTGATTATACTTCGCATGTAATGATGGAAGCCCTGGGACATTAAGAAAGCTCCTCAATTTTCAATCTTACACGTGCGGTGTATTGGATATTTGTGAAGTAAACTGGCTAACTCAAACAAATTTAAAATTTCACTTTTACCGGGAACCAAATGAAGTCGGTTTTTTTTTCTTAAAAATTATTATGTAAAATGAATTATTTGGAAAATAATGACTTATGTCAGGCATGTATTTTCCATCACGGAACAATGGTGTTCCGGACATTTGGGACGTGTACGCGGAGCTAAAACCAACACGCAGAGGCCCTTTCGACAATGTAATGAAATGCAAGGGGTACACCGAGCGGATGTTGCACTTGCCCGAACCATGGGACGCACGCAGATGCAGCACCCGCCAGGGTGTATGAACTATTGAGATTTAATGGAGTCTAAAATATACTGGACTTTTAGTTTAGGTGAAAGTGGTGCACTAAATACTGGGTTATGGAAAATAAAATCAGGCGTCTGCCTAGGAAAAAGGTAAGCAATTTGATTTACGGCAGACGGTGACTCGCCCACATAAGATGGGCCCCCACAAAAGGTGACATCTAGGATGGCTCAAGGGGGCAACACTGTGTACGAGTATCAGGGATGAAGGTAGAGAGGTGTCACTGACACATAGCCAACTCGCCACTTAGCTTTCCACATCTACCATCCATTAGGTATATTCTTATAATATTATTTATTATCAATGAAAAATACCCGATACAAGATGGTGCTAAAATTTTAAGTTTAATTGGTGCGTCATCACGTCATGTGGGGTGTGAAAGTGCCAAATTTTGACTAAAAAAATGTGTTTTATTTCATCTATACTTAAACCAAAATGTAAAAAAAGATAATTTTCTTATTGTGAATTTCATCCGTATGGGACTGATAATTATGTTTGTATTACATTTAACGGCATCCTGCCTGTTGTTAGGACTAATAGGAAAATATATGAAAATGCATTTTAAAAAAAGTTGTGCTTCCTGCGTAGTAGGTACTTGAAAGAAATGCGAAGATTTCGGACTTTTTACTTTTAAAAATTTAATAAAAGACAGGATTTTTAATATGCCAAAGATGCCTACGGTTCTTAAACATAACATGACAAGACTGATAGGCGTGATAGTAAAATGTTAAGTTAATACAGTTTTTTCTCCATATTCAATGAATAACTTTTCTTTAATAAACCAGAAATTGGGCCCTGTAGAACTTTCTAGCTCGGGACACGGTGTCATTATTTACTCTGTACCTAATATTTACTTTAAAAAAATAAAAAAAGTTTTTTTTTTGGTTCCATGTCTCATACAAACTTTTTATTCTGGATAGGAATTGAATAAATAAGCACAAATAAATGTTTGTAAAAAAATACCGTTTTCTCGTAACCTGTAGATATGTTTTTTTCTGTAGAGGCCACTAACATTAATTTAAAATCGAGGAAAGGTCTGAAAATCATTTTCGTGTAACAGTTCGGGATCTGGTAGTTGACCTCATTGGCCCGAAAAGAAAATACACCCTGTAAGAACTTATATTTTGATTTCTTTTAAATAAATTATTGACACTGTTGGCTGTCACCTATAAATACAAGCTCACTGGTTTGCCTATTTTTTTTTACCTGTCTCTATACTGTCTCTATATACATGTATGCAAAATCATAAAACTAAAATTGTTAAAGGAACCATCCGTTCGTACGTCTTGCGACTTGAACACGAAATCTGGCAACGTAGCGTTTAGACCGTCAAGTTGCTTTTCGGATAAACCGGTTAAATCCAGGATTTTATTATGTTCTTAAAACGTTCGCGTTCTTTTGAAAGTTCGGAGTAAAACCGAAATAAACCGGTATTAACCGCTATTTTTTAAACCGGTTCCGAGCCCTGTTTTTAAGCTGCTAATAGCTATAATAATGACAGGAGTACCTATGCTTCTCTGACATTTACTAATTTCCTATACTTACAAACAAAAATCTGCTTGGTGTATGACTGTATGATTTACACTTCTCTATAAAACTACCATAGGCTACGGTGACCGCTTACCATCAGGCGGGCCGTATGCTTGTTTGTCACCGTCGTAGTATAAAAAAAAACATAATAAACCATACCTCCCGTACTAATTCTAGCTCTTTTATTTCCCCTCCTATTCTAATTATTAAAAATCAGGGGCCGGCAATCTGATAAGGTAAGGGCTTCTGATAAGAAGAGACGCGAAGTAGCTACTCTACCTAGAAATGTCGAAGAGCCACGATTTTTTTTGTTGTCTGTCGATCTGAAATAAAGTTAAAGGAACAAGCGGTCGAATGAACCAGGGTTTGCCGATCTCTGGTCTAGTCAAACATATAACGCCAGCATGTTGTAATTGTTGTACATAAGTACGAGTACATAACGCTGCGAAGTAGCGGGATTACTCGACACATACATACACACACTTTTAATGGGCGCCTCAAGTGCCTGGGGTACTATTTGTAGCGGGGTGCTGCATAAAAGGTACAGTCTGCAGAAACTTGGATGAAAACACTTTGAATTATTTACAATACAGTCTAGTGTATAATTTGAGGATCATTCGTATGTGGCCATTTTGCTGCGGGGTCAGCGGATAGTTCATAATTAAAAAGGCAACGGGACAGCTAGGTCATTTTTCCTGCATGCAAACGAACTAACTTAACTACTAATACTAATAAAGCACTTTGGCTGTATTCATATCTCTGTATATAGCTGACTGTTCCAGGGATCGTTTTTTTTTAAATCTCGATATTACCCAAACATTTTCTGCTCGTTATGAGTTCAATCTTTTCTTTAGGCCAAAGAACGAAAAAGGACGAAATAATTATGTTCTTTATGTATGGGGAAAATACCGGTATCCGATCCCTGAGGGCCTACCATGAACAACTTCTTTCGTTCGTTCTTCTATTTGCCTCTATCACTCGAACATGCGAGAGCAATAGAGAGAAAGAAACGAACAAACAACCGAAGTTGTTTGTGGTACCCTCTGGACTGCACTGTGTAGCCAACCGCATAAATTAACTTTGTAGACGTCTTGATTTTCTAATCTACTGTTTGTATTTGACTGAGGCTGCTTGGTAACAGGATGTGTGTCGTGGGTGTACAGCTGATTGTTGCGAATGTTATCGCTCCACGCCCTAGATTAAACCACGATGTTGTATTGGTATAGACCATAGCGTCTTAACGCGATTCAGTTTAGGCTGTATGGAAGCGACTCAGTTTAGGTCGTCAACTGAATCGCGTTAAGACGTCATGGTAGACCACAGGTCTTAAGCCCCCCGTTCCCAAGTAAGGGGCTCAAGACATTGTCTAGTCTTAGTACCTGCATAACATATACTTATTGTAAGTACACAAAATACTATCATACTAGGTTGAAAAACTATCATTCTAATTAGTCCGTCAGTTAGATTGTCTAAAATGGTTAGACACGTGTTTTTTCCTTTTTCAATTTAACTAAAATTGACGAAGATAAAGAGAATCAAACTTCCGGGGTGGGGGCTTGTGATGTCACTACTAGGTAAGAATTGTACCTAATAGTGAAGTTACACGAAACTTGAACGTACTGTATTTTCGTCATTTTTGACTTGACGAACAAAAGAAAAAATACGTGTACAATAAATTTTTATAATCTTATAAATGGACTAAATAGATTTTTTTAGTCGTGTAGCCTATTGTTATTAGATCAGATGGATGGAGCAAACCGGACTCATCTTAGTAAGACCTAGTTTACCCTCTGGGTACATCGTACGCAGGGTCATTGACCTTATCAGGTGTCGAAATATCGTCTTTTGTTACATCCTGTATGTATGTTTATAAAATAGACGGATAAGGACTCGTACAATATATTTAATTGCTTGTGCTTGCTTATGTAAGTGGAGCTTCGAGCTTTTACATTGAAGAGGTACTATGTGTTCGATTCCGAGCTTTTAAGACAAGGGTGGAAATGATGAGCTCTGTAAATGCTCTCTTTAGCCAAAGTAGGGTATTGAAGAGGCGGATTAAGTTGGCAAAGGTAGGGTGGGTCTCTCCCCTTAAGTAGGTATTACATTGCCTCTCGGATTTTTCAGTCCTATTTTTTACCAACGAAATACTAAACTGAAAATCTATGCTATCTAAGGCTAGTATGATCCCATGATCAGCTATATGTTATAAGTCATGTATAATTTTCAACATGTAATAATAAATAAACAAAATTCGGGGTTCGAACTCCGTCTTCACACCCAACAAAGTTGTGTCGCGGTGTGTGAAATTTAACCACACATCCTGTTTAAATTTCAATCATACATTACATGAATTTACATGTTATACCGGGTGGGCCCATAAAAGGAGCAAAAAATATAATAGTAAGTTAGTTGTACTCCTCAAACCTAATAACTTTAGAAAAATATGTACCCTGTAGGTTTTCCCTTTTTTCATGTAAAATAAATAGTATTTTCAATGTATGTTAACATCATGCCTAATTGACGTCTATTGTCATAGTACATAAATGACAAAATTTTAACTACTATTACTACTAAATATAAATGAAAATCAAAACGCACATTATTTTATTTTTAATTCGTAATTTTTATTTTACACATAGTCGCTGAACAAACGTTTGTTCAGTTTGGGGAGTACTGCCTACTATTCGTGTTATGAGGCCCGCCCGGTATTTACTAAAAAAACTACTCTGTGACAATTTCAATTGTTTCCTTAATTATGATTCTTAAGTTGGAGCCCGCTTATAGCTGTAAGGGCAGCAGAAAGACAGACATACGATTACGAAGAAACCGGGTTCTATATGTTCCACACATCGCATCATATATGCTTCGCACCTTCTTCAAATGTTCATATGTGATCGATTTTAGTACGAGTAAAAGGTACCACTTTGCACTTTGTCGATTGTTGATAAGGTTTATTTCTAAATGAGTCTTTATGGCATTATCGGCTTAACAAAGTGGCGCCTTTTGCTAAGAACGGTCACATATTGTTTAAAAAAGGACGCACTTCACTTTTAGTTTACCTTCAGAAAATATCCGCGACTCAATTTTCTCGGGCCAATCCAGCACCAGGCAGTTTAAAGTCCGAAGTATATTACTCCCCTCCCCTAAAAGGTAGGTATATTGTTCGAGTCCATTACACTCCCCCTTTAAAAACAAAAGCTATTCACCCCCCCCCCTCTCCTCCCCCTAGCACTATAGAGCGTAAAATAGCGTGAAGTGAAACTGCTCCTGAAAAATACTTAGCAGAGCTATTTTGGCGTGGGAAGTTAAAATGTTTTAAGGCTTCCAAATAACATTCTTCGGGCATTGTTTGGACCAACCAAGTCCGTTTATATGAACAAGAATGTGATAATATAGGTACTTTTAACCGACTTCAAAAAACAAAAGGAGGAGGTTCTCAATTCGTCAGAATCTTTATTTATATAGGTATATTTAAACCATCGCTAAAGCAATCGGTAAGTCCAAACGTGCCTAAAAAGCGATCCCCCGTTCTGGTAAATATATACCTGGTTACTTAGCTTCTGAAGGCCTAGTATAAAAGTTGTACGACATTAACTCCTCGACCGCGTTAGCGTATCGAGGGGTCAAAATATGAAAGTTGCCGGATGATTTAAATAAACGGCAAACATAATTTGAACTCCCGATACGCTAACGCGGTCGAGGAGTTAATGTCGTACAATTTTTATACTAGGCCTTCTTTATTTCCCCAACGTAGATCTTTGGCTCGGCCTACGTTGTTTTCACGGACGAGCGTGGGTGGACGCCTACGCTAGACTACAAGGAAGGGATGGTTATCATTATCAAACCCGGATCCGGACACCGCGACGGTGCGTGAGCGAGAGAGTGCTATGGACTGAGAAAGATGGAGTGTCAGAAAATCTCACTCATTGCTGATCGCCGCTTGAGTGTACAAAATATAGATATAAAAGTCCTGCTAGACTTCTGCCTTCTATTGCTATTATTCAAGACAACAAAAACACATGTCATTGACGTCCAATTTCGACCTACAAAAATATCAAGATGGCGTCCGATCACTCTATGTCGTGAGCAAAGTTGCTACCAGAGTGCCAAATCGGTGCAAACTTATTTTGATGTTTCTCTATATATAAGTACCAATTTATTTAATAAAATGAGTAAGTGCATTGCATGTACAATAATACTAAGCGACAAAATATCGCAATGCCACGCAAACTGCGTGCAAAACAAACATGGCAAATTGTCAGCGGCGACGGCAGTACTGAAAATATCGCATACCGACCGGTTATGTACCCCTGCTCGCTCTTGACGCCAATAGGTCGTAAGTTACGGTGTGCAGTACCTACAGGTAGAAGTGGCTAAACGGCAGAAGTTGCAAAATGATCTGAACACATTCGTTTACAATCCGTTTTTTGAAGAGTTCTAGCATGCTGTCCTGAAAATATCACATACCAACCGGTTTTGCACCATGCACCCCTACTCGCACACAAGGTAACATAGGTCGTGACAGAAGTTGCTAAACTGGCAACGTGTTCAAAATTTACTCAACACTGAAACTATCGACGAAATACGGACGAAAATACTACATCGACGCCTGACTTGAATTTTACCAAGATTCAAGGAACAATTCGACAAATATCTAATAATTAATACCCCCTTACTCGCCAGGGCGGCGCCGCAATCACTTCGAGCGTACACTGAGCTCGCAGTTCATTGCACCGCGTCCACTTTGTTTTATTGCGAACTCCACAAGAAACTTCGCATTGAACGTCGAACGTTACGGTCGACCAGCACAAACCAGTCGCACAAAAACAGACCTAGTTCAGCTTGGTATAAGGCTTATAATTGGAAGATTGTAATGCGAACGCGATAGGGGTGTGTCAAGTAGTAATACCAGTTTAAAGTGCGATTGTAAATATTTCGTAATATATCCTTTGCATAGTTGCCGATGCTTTAAGGACAGGTCGGCTTGTTATGGAAACGAGATTTGCTGATGCAGTTCTCTTCCAGCATTATCTATAATCTGCGATAAAACGTAAAAGGTGGAAACCGCGTAAAAATATGTACCTACCTAACATTTTTGTATAGAGCCATTAGATGTATTTTCTATTTTATGTGTGTTTGTGTCTGATATACAAACTGGGGTTTAATATCAATCGTAATTTAAACCTCAACAGCACAGTTAAGTAGATTAATTCGTCTTACACCGTTCTAAAGTGTTTAATTTCAATGAATAACAATCGCGGTAACAGAAGACAATATTAATAATACTACAAATAATCTGGACAAATACTGAGGCCAAACCAAAGGCCTATTTTAGAAATACTTATTTGAAATAAATTGTGTACTTTTAATATAAGTAAGTACATATTAATGCGTTAATGTTTTATTTATTTATGTATTTTAGTGAAGGGAAAAATCACGCAAACAGAGAATATATTCCTCGAGGACCTTCCAATTAATAGAGCTATGTTCCGGAACTAAATAGGTCATTTTGAATCAGATGTAGATACAGTTCTCTTCATTGGACTCTTCATAATCCTGCAATACTAAAACAAAATGGGCGGTTTTCATAGTATACATATATGTATACGGTTTTGAAAACCAGCACGTCGTGCAAACATTATTGCTAGTCTGCCTCTGTATTATATAATAATCTGGAAAAGGCAAATCCGCATTTTCTCAGTGATAAGATCTAGAAGCTAGATCGAGTTAACGCCTCTGAAAATATTACTTTTAAGTACCAATTTTCATCGAAATCGCCAAAATATATATATACGTATGTATATATGTATATATATATATATATATATATATATATATATATATATATATATATATATATACAGATCACTCGCTTAAAAGTACCTATTCTATATTTAAATATTTGTAGCTAATTTCTGATCTTATATCTTGTATTTCAGACAAATAACCCAAAAAATAAGCCTAGAATACTAAAATCATCTGCTTGTAACGAGAAAACCAGATAAACTTGATAAGCCAGCCAAATTAGGTCGTAAAGGCATAGCCGTAAAACCTACGTGCGACCTTTTGCTGTGACCTGAGTGTGAGTCGCACCCTTGAGGCAGCCCACAGGCTGTTACGTGATGTACGAAATGCAAAATGAACACAAGATGGGAAGAATATCGGATGGATAAAGAAACGCACAAAAGGTCTTACGAAGACGGATAATTTGATAATATAAATGGTTTACCAATTTGCATGATGTTATGAAATAGCGTAGAAACTGCGAATTTGGCGTATTTACTCGTACTACAAACTGGCTACATGCTGAGGCTGCATGTCTATTAATATCTCTTTTAAACCGTTACCGCAACAATTATGTTGATTGCTTCGCTAATCATCATTAGGATATAAACATTTAATTTGTACAATCAATACCTATTTGTAGTTTTCCTTAACATTAGCAATATGAACTCTAATAAAAGTCAAAAGGAAATTTCCTTATAAACTTGCTCTGTATTTCTTCTATTATTTACAACCGTCAGATAATGAAGCCCTCCGCACACTGAAACGCGGAGCGTCGGCGGGACGTCAGCGGCGCGGAATGCGCGCGCTGCGCGGTCTTACACACGCCGGCACGCCGGCCCGCCGCGGTGCACCAAAGGCCCCCGCCACTCTATCGCGGTGGACAGCGGAGTACGCGGCAGTTGACTTCAAAAATAGGTTAATTGACCAAGTACGAAATGAATTTATTATTTGACCTGCGTTAAAAAGGTACAATAGGGATTTTTTTTAACTTCCGGAACGATATCTCCGAAAATATTCAATTTATCAAAAAATAATTTTGGTGCTTCCCGCCACCGCGCCGCTTCGCTCATGCCCCGCCGCCGCGCCGCCCCGTCTCCGCGCTGTTGTTGACACTTGTGACTGGGCGGGCCGAAAGCGCCGCGGGCGCGGCGTCGGTGTGGTATAAAATATGTAATCTTTACCTCTACCTAATTTTCTCCATTAAAACCATTGAACATTCAAGCTCGTAGTCCTCATCTATACAAAAGTAGGTAACCGGTATCACAACTCAAACGGAATGATCTATACCTACCTACATAACAAGCACCGCGAAATTGTTCATGTTTCATAACCATAAATAACATCTATGGTCATTAATTAACTTTTTTTGACATGCCATTAACCACATTACCGGTGCACATTGGACACGAATTCGCCATTTGCTTAATTTTTAAATCCTTAATTCGGAACACGTTTTGGTCAACGAGTGTGAATACGAATTAAAAAAAGGATCATGCTCGAATTCTAAATATAGCCATAGAGTTATAAACGTTTTATCGTTGTTACGTTAATTGGTTTTTCTATTATTGTGGCCAGTGTTATTTAAAATGTTTTTGTTGTCGTGCGCAGACACGGGTTGGTTGAACTCACAAAATGTTTCATTTGTGCTGGACATTTGGCAAACATCTGCGTTCCGTAGAATTGGAGTATTTCCTAAGGGACCTGTTCCGATGAAATAGGTAATAGTTTTCTTTTTTTGTCGTAGTCGTCCTATTATGGCTTTGATGAAATTTCTGCCAATTACAGAGCGACAGAAAAAGGTAGAAAAGGTGTCGTCCCTTTCAAATCAATAATTATATGTAAGAAAATGGGACTACGCTACGACGATGTTGCCACTTTTTAATTTCTACCTTTTTCTGTCGCTCTGTCCAATATTTTTGGAGAACTGGCTGGAGTAGAAATCTACGCCATGTTTTAGGTGTATTGTTTTGCCATCTCTCCCCGGAATAGTAAAAAAAAAATCCCGTTTAATCTAGTCTAGTATAACAAATACCTACTAAACCAAACAGTGGAATGGTGTCCATCTGTCCATAGAACACGATTCGACCGGCTTTCCTATTTTTAGGCACTTTTGAAGAAAAAGTTTCAGATTGCCGTATACCCGTTCCAGACCAGACTACTGTCTGGAAGCAAAACAATTAAATCAATTTTTTATTTAGTTTTATTGGCGGGCTAATACAAACTTAACGTACCAAAACCGATCATAAAACTATTAAAACCACTCACGCACATACTTTGTCTTACACGGGAGCTACTGTAAAATGTACAAGCAGCACCGCTGCCCATCTATAGGCCTTATGTCGTAGCAATAGGGATTACAAATGGTCCGTTAACAGTATACGATGGTACAGTTATCATCAGATATATCGCAACTGCAGAGGTGCTACAAATATCTGAACATGCACTCTAACTCTTTGACAATAGAGGCGTGTTCACATATATATGAACACCACGACAGCTCCGATTTTGATGGCGATTGTACATATATTTTACAATCCAGTTTTTATCTACGGCGCGAAAGAAAAGCTTTTGATGTTCGTAATTAAGATGGTCTGCAATTTACGACCCGTTCGTCTTAATTAAAAGTGCGTCGTTATGCGAAAATTAGTTTGATTAAGTCTTGGAAGTGTAAAAAGTTTGGAATTTGTGTTAGTTCTGTAGAACATCAGTGATTTCGGGTCGGATAAGCGTTAACATTATCTCCTAGATTTATATTAAAATATACATATTAAAACAACGGTAAAATAAAAACTAACGTGGCTTAATCACAATGACGTAACATATTTCGATGGCATTTGGCCATCATTATCGGAGGCTTCGGACAGTTTTTTTATACTATGACGGTGACAAACGTGCATACCGCCCGCCTGATGTTAAGCGGTCACCGTAGCCTATGGACGCCTGCAACTCCAGGAGTGTTACATGCGCGTTGCCGACCCTTCAAAAAAAGGAGGATCCGCTGTGTTGACAGCTAAAGGGGCAAGCTTTGCTCCGTGGGTCCCCAGCTGTCAACACAGTGAATCCTCTTGGAGCTCTGGCGACCTTACTCACCAACAGAAACACAACATGAGTAGGGTCGAGGTCGAGGGTAGTGTTATTAAACTGCGGTTTTCTGTAAGATGGGCTCTGTCGTGCGGTGCTCTGCAGTGCGATAATCATATCCAACATGGGGTCAAATTTCAGTAGTCATTGTACCATGGCGGATGCTGTCTGGTCTGCGTACGTCCTATGACGCGGTATACCCTTACATTTTAATCAATTGTCGAAAAGGCCTCTATGGTGCTAAGTCTTTGCCTCTGCATAGCTCTGTTTTAGAGAAATAATTACTAATAGTAATCCATTAGAACGACGACAAACTTTATCCCCCATTTTGTTTTACTTATACACTCATCAATTTCACTTAAGATTCGTCGTCAAACTAAATCACTCCTCATTTCAAGACAAATTCGGGAACCTCCCGACTACCCCCAGACACGCGTAGAGTTTATTGACCTAGCTTTATTCCAGATCCTGGGCTTTTTGTTTGGAAAGGTTAGCTAAGCCCGTGTTATATTGTATAAAGTAGACTTATTTCATCCTAGCGTTTTCCGGCTTTTGCCACGGATAATGGAGGCTAGGGTCCGGTTAGGCAACCTAATCCATACTAATATTACTCATTAGCGACCCGCCCCGGCTTCGCACGGGTTATTTTTATACATATAAACCTTCCTCTTGAATCACTCTATCTATTAAAAACCGCATCAAAATCCGTTGCGTAGTTTCAAAGATTTAAGCATACATACATACAGACAACGGGAAGCGACTTTGTTTTATACTATGTAGTGATGATACGGTAGTGCGTCTGTCTGTTACCTCTTCACGGAAAACCGATGCACGGATTAAAATTTGGTATGGGGATCGTTTGGCTTCTAGGTAAGGACCAGCGACAGTTTTTGTCACGAAAATCATCCCTTAAAAAGGGGGTGAAATTCTAATTCTACGTAGATGAAGTCGCGAGCAAAAGCTAGCATTATATAGAGTGGACTATGCCGGTCTTAGGTGGGATGAAGTTTTGTTAGTGTGCGCGGGACATATAGGTACATGTCGCTATCTCGCTCACACATCGGAGCGGTGTGCGGTATGGCATCCGCATGGGAGCAATAACCTCATAACCACAGTTAAGGAGCGAAAACTTTGCCTGAGAGGGTAATTTACTTTACTCGCTTCTTCGAGAAAAGTAGAATATACTCGTAATACTCCTTTCTCAAAACGGGCAAGCCGGTAGGAATTATGTTATACATATCACTGCCATGTTGTTAATTATTTACGTAAAACGGGAGGGAGTCAACCCAAATACCACCTGGGGGGTATAAAAACTTAAATGTAAACTATGGACCCTCTTTTCCCAGTATAAGTATCATTAACATATCTACTGATCTTTCCAAGTTTTTATAATACCACTTAAACTAATTCAAGATTCTTCGTCTCTTGACCTTAATAATTTGACGATAAAATCGGGAGCCTCCCCGTCTACCCTCTGACACGTGTAGGGTTCAATGATCTAGATTTCTAGAGACCCTGGAATTTTATTCACAAGTATTCTCAAGGCTCAGTTACCAATGTAATGTTGATCTCCAAAGATGTTACGCCAGCTGGATATTTCGTTGTTATTTCTTGGGTTAAGATGGATGCTTCTTTACTGCGCGACACTGGCCGCACACTATTCTCTTGAAATAGCACATATTTTTGGTAACGCTTCCGTTTTGAATGGGAAATAAATAATGATGTTGTATGATACCCGTTATTCCCATGAATTTTTGCACAGTGATATTCTTTAATCGTATCACACAGCTACTTTCAAGAGAAGCAGCAAGCTGAAACAAAGCACAAGAGAATTTCTTCAATTCTTTCAAGACAGTATTTCCTGTCCTTGCGATTATTTATTCTTGACTTTGAGATTAATGAACAAACTCGTACTATATTTAAAAGAATTAAATCATTCCAAGTTACGGATATTTTCTACTCTTCCCTTTCTATCTTGATACTAAGTTAGACTAGATATAAGTACCCACTTACACGGTAGAGACATGGTTTTGTGAATCACATCTGCGTACGCAGCCAGGTTCGCGGGTGGAAAATTAAACCTACCCACCCTACCTACCTATTTGGGTTACGCAAATATGACCATGTTTCCCTTTTCCGCACGCAGCTCAAGTGGCTCCCTATTCGTCTTCGCCGTGACTATCACGTTCTGTCCCTTCTTTATACTACTCTTTTCTTTCCTGCTACTCCCTGTTATCTTAAAGAACGTTTCAATTATCTCCGCTCTGTTAGATCATCTAGCAATTTGCTTCTGTCCTTCCCGTCATCCTCTTCAAAATTTTATAGCTGTTCTTTTACATTCCAGGCTGTTCGGCTTTGGAACTCCCTGCCCCTACACATCAGGCGCGCGCAATCTCTTGCTGTTTTTAAAAAACTGCTTAAAACGCATTACCTGTCTCTCCCGTAATATATACTATATAGACTTACCTATCATTTATTGTCTTTCTATCTGCTTCTTTTTCACTGTATGGCTTGTGTGTTACTGTTATAAGAATATTATATATATATATTTATGTAAGTTTATGTATGTCTATTTATACTATTCTTATATGTGTATGTTTATTGTTTTGCTTGATTTGTGTGATTGTTAAGTGCATTTCATCCTCTTTTTTTTTTTGCAACGCCTACTCTTCAAGGATACGTTTTTAATGTTTCCGCTACCCAAAGGTTGTCTGGAAGAAATCGCTTTTTAGCGATAAGACCGCCTGTTGTTTGCCTCTGTGTTAATCAAATGTTTGTACCTTGTAAATGTTTTTGTTCTTTCTCATGTACCGAGGTGTGCAATAAAGAGTATTCTATTCTATTCTATTCTATTCTATTCTACCCTACCTACCCATAGCCTCGCACAAGTTACTGTCGGCACTTTGAGTTTTAACAAGCTTTTATACTCTGTGTTAACTATTAACAGACGGTGTTAGTGAGTTTGTTTAGGACTTTTGAAGTACCATGCATACGTACAGGCTTAACATAGATATGGCGTATCAAACTGGGGTAACAGAGACGTCTTGTCTCGTGTCTAGTGCTAGATTTTTACGAACATTTTTATATTTGTATATGAGTCAAATAAACCTTTTTAATACGAGCTTTCGTTTCTTAATTGTTACTATTTACGTGACACAAAAGTTGTTGCAACATTGTCTATAATTTGATGCTAAATAACTAAACAATTGTAGACATCTGTCATCTAGTTTAATTTGTCGTCCAACGGGATTTATGCTACCCTTTTTGTTTTTAATATTATTAACAAGAAGGAAAATGAACAAAAACCTTGTCCCGTTGCTCTACTTTCTGGAATAATAAATGATTTACCTAATGCCCGGTGACGCCATTTTCATATTCCTTCCTCAAAATATCTTTGATTTAATTATTAACGCACATAACGTAAAATTCTAGTTACCTACCTACTCTATTAAAATAGACTTAATTCTTCATATTTAATATACACAACAGCATAACTAGTTTAAACAGAAGATGTTAGAAATAAATAGAACATTAATCAATTTTCGACTCAACTACCATGTTTTATGAACAAAATCGTTGGTTCTTCAAATTTTAGTTCTCGTAGAAATAACAGAAGTATGCGTAAGTAAATAAGTAAAACAACAAAGATCGAGCAAGTTTGTATGTAGAACTTGGTTACATATGAAAGACATGCTACCTACAGTCAGTAACTTGATTGAGTGAAGTGCAAGTGTACGCCCATCCCACGTTTCCACATTAATATTAACCGAAACGATTGCTAAAATCCTTCGATTCTCATTTACAAAGCCCCGCGGCGCAGATTTACCTCTCCCTGCTTAATACATAACGACTTATGATCCTCATACCTCGTATAAAGTTCAGCTATAGCGTACCGAAGCTGGTTGCCCGGGATTTTCTTATTTCCATGCGCTGAAATTATTACCCCTGAGGGGTATATGTACGTAACTACTTATCTGGGCAAGCCATTTATGCTTGACTTCGGGATTGTTAACAAATATTTGCGAGCGGAGTTCATAAATATCTGGTTTTACGAGATAGGTGAAATAAACATAGATTTTTAGGAATTACTACTTAATACGTGCTTAGTACTTTTGGCCTTGATCAGTCTGATAATATAAACTAAAGCCTTCCTTTTCGACTTTGTGACGAGATATATTTTGGAGCCTGCAAAGCGATTATCACATTTGATGTGATGGACATAAAATAAATTGACATGTTTTTCAAAGTAACTTTCTTCATACTCTTATTGAAAAAGGAAACGATGATTGAATCCACGCGGCACTAAATTGACTGATATGTCTGCGAAACTGAATAAGACAATGAAACTAACTTCGTTGGTAGTTTCACGGGTTTCGTAAACACATATTTTCTTTCATTTCACGAAATGTGTCTTTCGTAATAATGTCATATTTACCCTGAAGTTCGTATTTCAAACTCACGTATTGCATATAACATTATTATATAGAGAAGATATGAAGATGGTTTAGTTTGTAGCCAAGTGAGTAAGCATCAATGTTCTTTATCTTCGGAATTATTTAATCGCTATTATTACTAAGACAAAACATGCATGAAAAACTGGCTTCAATACCCAGTTAAGCGACAGTTAAATATCAAGAACTAAATTATACTTCATAGCAAAAACAATAACAATCCTCTTCGCTACAAGATATGTCTATTAAGCCATTATCTGTGTTTCAAGCAAAAGCTAGCTTATCAATGTATTTCAATAAGGCGTTACTATCATAATAATACTGTTAGAAATCATCCTTATAAACATCTGAGAATGTGGTGTATTTTACTCGAAACGATAAGATTCTTATCTCGCACTTAAGTGGCTAACTTTGCACAATAATTAACAATTCATGTAACGGCAGAAATATACTGAATATGTACGTCAGTACGGATAGGATGGTTATCATTGTTGTCTTATCATTCTATAGTCTACCATGTCAATCAGGCATGCCTATTTTTAGACCCGTATGTAAATGAAATGACAGACGACAAAAGCACAACGATTTTACCAGTTTGACTTTGTAATCAGTCGGACTCGCAACGTCTGTCAGTCTATACAAAAATGTCTGCCAATTTTTGCGGAGGAGGGGCACAGCAAATGTACAGCTATTCGTACGTAGCGTACAAATAGCCATGTCAGATAAACGTCTGTCCATACAATGAGTATGATTCTATGTCATACTCATTCAGCAGAGGGGTAGGCCTGTCAATTCCTACTCCGCCTGGATTAAAACTCAAAGAGCAGATATAATAATCCTAATTTGCCGGGAAAGTAAAACAGGCGATTCTTCAAATCTTTAAAGTGAAAAATATAGTGTCTTTATTTCGGACACAGCAAGGCGATTCTTCAAATCTTTAAAGTGAAAAGTATAGTGTCTGTATTTCGGACACAGCAAGGCGATTCTTCAAATCCTCAAATGTCTCTATTTCGATTACTTCTGCAATGGTATGGTGATACCTAGTCATCACTAGAAAACATCTACGTGTTCTAGTTAGTTGTGGTTATGGTTATTATATGGTTCGTAATCCTCTTACGCGTTTCACGCGAGCAAGAATCTTGTGATACACATGTATGTGACGTGTTTTATGCGCCTGTTTCTTACAAAAGAATTTCCATTTTTTACAATTATACCTTTAATTTTCTTGTACATAAAAGAGTTTGCCTTTGTGGTCCTTGGATGTCTCTACATTGATGATATTGATGAACCCTTAACTTTAAGATAAGACTCATGTAGTTTGCTAGCCATATACGTTTGGGCAATCCGTCAGATCTCCATAGTGGGTTTGTCCGCCGGGCATATGCCAGACAAATTTCCCATACATTAATTGGCACGTATGTGGCCGGTACTTTAGGCATATAAAAATTCTTGCAAAATCTCAATTCTCACCACGTTACATACATTCTGTTATAATTCTGCAAAATGGCGGCGAGATGAATCGGAATTTAGGTCAACTGTGAGGAGGAGGAGGAGAACTGAGTGGAGGTTTTTACCCCGCGCTACTGTACTTCAGCTTGTGCCTGTTATGGGAAATGATACAGTGTTTGACAGCATTTTTCTGTTGACAGCCCGTTTGACATATTTTTTGCTTGGTATTGGGACATATCAAGCAGGGTGAGGGTTACCATATAGGTAGTTCATAAGGCTTGTTCATATATTTCTTATATTTGGGACCGTTATTAGTTTGATTTGGCGTTGTCCTTTTTATACGCTGAACTGAATGAAATTAACAGTCTTCATGGAGATTAGCTATACCTCTGTGGATCATTAGCAGAAGATATTTCTAAACTCAGATTATTTACGGACACATCAGAAGCGGTGCGATGTTTGTAGCTTCAAGTTTCTTATACCTTGATGACTTTAACGTGCACAACTAGCACAGAAAAAAGAAGACATAGACAAGAACAAACAAATTATAAAGTTGATGTATTTGTAAAAAAGGCCTCGTAAAAACGTTCCAAATTAGTGTAATTGTCAAACCTGTAATTAGTTGGTTTCCCCAGTGCTTTTATCAGAATCTGCATACTTACGTGTAAGTTTTTTATTAGATTGAACGTTACATACATTGTTAGTCATTATTAATTAGATTTTAGATAAGACTAGAACATCTAGGAATAAAGATTGAGCGAAGTCCCTTTTAGTTCCACGTGATCCACCCCGACCGTCGCGTTTGTCTTAATTCATGTCTTTTCGGTGAACTATGTAGTTTCACTTATAAACAAACAAACATTTGCAGGTAGCCTACGCTATTTACTAAGTATTGGTCATTCTGCCCACTTGGCCGGTGTATTTGCGGACCGCGGCTTGTCACCTCGCCAACGTTATTATTAGACAGTTGTCAACCGTTGTTGCGTAAGGATATCATATTCGTTTCTATAACGCGTCAACTAGGTGTTAATCCAATTTGTTTGATTACGGGGAAGCCAAAAGAAATGTTCGCGAATTTTTCGAGGTTATCCGGCTCGAAGGACTTGAGCGACTTCTAATGTAAACATTTTTATTATAGTTCTCTCTGAAGCAAATATTACAGTACTAGTTTGAAAGCTATGAGCGAGGAAATGAACTGATGTAAAGTTTTTTCCTTCTGTCAAGTTTGAAATTGAAATGTAGTTGAAGAATTTTAGATATGCTAATGTTTGAAATAAAGAAAAACATGTTTATTCATGGCATAAAAAACAACACACAACAACAAGTCAAGAAATGGTTCTGCCTTCGATATTGGAGTCATTGATTATGAACATTTGAATACTAAGTCAAGGATCAAAACAAGTGACAATCATAGATAACAAAGTCATAACATTTAACACAACGTAAACATAAACGTCAGCGTGTCAGCTAATGACGTCAACCGAAGAAAATCAATGTAATATTGTAACGACAGGAAAGTATTTCTTGTGCTAAACATAAACATTGTATATAAGCTTAGAGAGTAATATTCTGAAGGCATTTTGTCAAGTTTCGGGATAAGAAAATTACTTTTTGAATTCAGAATGGCTCTTAAAAGTACTTTCAGTAAATTTAAAATTCACCATCTTGAAAACAGTCGTTAGTTCTGCATCGCTGTTCATAAATATTCATACGCTCGCATGTTTAACAGTGTTGCTATCTGTTAAAATTTAAACCATATTAAAAATACTGCATATTTTTATACTGAGAGCATAAACGGATTTCCCGGTTTCGTCATGACGGCAAAAAATGTAGGTAGTTATCATCGTTACACGTGCAAACATTATCCATATCTTTTTGCATTTATATTTTTTGCGCAGGCTTGATGTTTTTAATTTTTATTCTGGGTTTAATCGGGAGTTTCATCAATAGAATTTTATCTAATTTCCCTGTTGTACGGCACCCTGTTTTGTTAATTCCATCATTTCTAAAAACAAAGGTCTTCCTTTCTTCATCTAAATTGAAATTGTACAACCTTGATTGTTAAAGTTTGTTCTTGGAAAATAAGGTGAATGGGCTTGTTTTGGTCAAGTAATAAATAATATTTTGTGTTAGTTTAGTAACAGTATACATATTGGAATTAATTCCGCTGGTGAACATTAGGCACTTCCTCTCTAACAATGAAAAAGTTCTTCAGATGTTTGCTCAACTATATTTGGCAAAATTTACAGTGCCAGGTAACAATAAATTATGTAGGCATGATATATTATACTCGCTCCAAGCATTTTCATTCCAATTGTTCCTGGATAATATGAAAACCCTGATATTACAAAAACATTTGATATTCAATTATTCACGACCTAAGAGATAATGTTTTGTTTTTCATTGTTTTGTACCTATTCCTAGAGGTTATTTGCCTCATCACAGAACCTGATTTAGATGACATAGACAATTGTTTAAACATAACAGTCATCTTTGCTGTTAGGTACTACTAGATTTGACTACTTAATTTCCAATGATGCCATGTCCTATCGAATGCACGCTCAAATTTACCGTCTACGGGTTCTTTTCCAATGCACTCGGACGCGGTCGTTTATTTACAATATTCACCAATTCAAACCTTCGGTGATTTTGGACTAGTCTCGCTTTGTCATTGTCTTTTTCATTGTCACTTTGTCTTTTAGCGCGATCCCAATTGGTTGTCATAAAAGGAGGCGTAACGCCTCAATCTTTTGGGTGCACACAAATGTCTTCAGAAAAGGTAAATATGAGCATGCCCCCGATAGGACTTCCATACGTGCACCATGGGTCATGGTGTGCTTACTGCTTATGTTAGGTAGCCGTCTGAATAGTTCTTAGCCGATCTTCAATATTCTTTTTTACCTTTTCGTATCAGGTTACTTCAAAGGCATTATTATTCTGTGAGAATAATATACGTTTAGACGTAATTATATTGATATGGGTGGGCCCATATCAATATAATTACCTACGTCTAAACGTATCGAACCTAATTAAGTCGATCGATGTTATTTCCGAAATTAAAAATGATTAGATATTCCCATTATTCCCAATCACAATAAGTTTCTGATTAGAATACAAACTAGCTCAAAGCTAAAAGATGAAAATTCTACAAATATGCAGAGTTGCAAAAATTAGCACCACAAACACGTGTAAAATAAAACGGCAACCAATAAACTTAACGGACTTTGCTCACTCTATTGCTTTGTTTGTTATTAACTCTTGTAGATACCTATAGCTATCAATGTAAAATCGGGAAGTGAATAAAAATGATTTACCTACAACGCAACGCGTCGCAACAATTTATCGATTCCTGCGAAATCTACTATTATTATCACTAATCAGGCAATCAGGAAAAATGCGGTCTTTCACAGTCACATTCTTTATGGCAATTACATTTTTATACAAGTATATGGTGCGTGCTGTTCGCATGAGAGGTTTCATGCAACGCTCATGACCTGGTGTGACGTCATCCATCCGCCATGTCGTTGCGCTGTCTGGTGCGCCGTGCGCCGGCGCCGACGCCCCGCGCGCCACCCCCTCCTCGTCTGCCGTGAGCGGCTGACCTTGTCGCACCGTCCTGCTCCCACGCGCCAAGCTAGAAAGAGACGAGAACCGGTATGAAACAAACAAGTTGCGGGAAAGGTCTTTTCTCTTTACACTTTAAAATTGTTTTTATTTCGCATTTTGATTCTGTGGTAATGACCTTGTGCGCCGAGATAAGTTTTTGCGCTATTGTTTACCGATTCGAGTAGTGTGAGCTACCTACTGTGTTTAACGACCACGTTGCTGTGTTAGAAACAAGATAGATTTGATATAAAAATATTATGTTGCCGTGCTGCACGTACCTATATGGCTAGTCTGTAGTTTGTATGGGTAACTGTGGTCTACTTTCACTAAGTAGAGCCCACAAGTAGATCAGAGAATTACCTACCTACCTTTGTCTATCGTTTGATTATCCTCGAAAACATTACTGATCTATGGTGTAGTTTTTTCTATCCCAGTTTTTTTAAAGTAATTTATTAGTAAACTTAATCGACTAAGGCGCAAATGCGTCCATTACTCGATTGCTTAATTTAAACGTCTATTATACTATTACACTGTGCTTTTAAGTATCTCTATTAGGTTTGTGGGGAAGGTACCTGATACCGATGACTTATCATCATTAACTTTTCACAGCCAAGTTTATTTAGTCCGACAAACCAAATGGCGCAGTTGATAAAAAAAACTCTCTATCCCTCCCTTTTTTTTCGAAGGGGCAATACAAGTGTAAGAAAGAGGCAGTATGACTCTCTCTACCTATGCATGAATAAGAACAGATCCTGGTCAAACTGTAGTATCAATATTCATGACAATTTTAATCTATTAATATCTAGAGGACCTCCTGCAAAATAGCTCTCTATCCTCTTGCGTATTCGAGCGATAGAGAAAGAAACAGACGAAAGAACAGATATGGTTCGCAGTTAGCCCTGTGTGCGTAACTGCGTACCATGAGTTGCATTCTATTGCGACTGCTGCATTCGAAAGTATGTCCGTCTCGCTCCTACCACTCCTCTGGCAGGAGTGAGACGGACATACTGTCGAATGCCGCAGTCGCAATCGAATGCAACTCATGGGGCTTCCCATGCTCCAGGCTCCAGGCTCCATGCTCCTGTGAGGGTCGATTTTCAATCGATTCTAATCAGAAGTTCAGAACCCTTATCCTATTAGAGATTGCTTTACAACCTCATGTTAAATATTAACCTAAAAAATATCCTATAAGATTCCAATTTGATAGACCCCGACAACGTACCTAATTTAAAAACAACAGCTCTACTCATGTTGCTTTAGTTCTTTTGCGTACCTCTTTCTTCATGCCTCGCATGACTTACACCTTAAGAGCAATAAGAACTGCACCTTCATGGCTATTTCCGCAGCAGGTTATTGAGTTCCACCAAACTGTACGATATGGTATTGAATTAATTCTGAACGTTAACTTAAGCGAGTTACAGTGGTCTCAATCTGCACTGCCAATCTGTTTTGGACTCGGGATTCGACGCGTTCACGATGTCGGTCTTGCTGCATTTATTGCCTCCGCTCACGCGTCAATGGCACTAGTCACTCGCATTTTATCCGTAGACGGTGGCAATGTTCGAATTCCATTTTTGGAAGAAGCCATTATAGAATACCTGGTCCAGCAAATATCGCTGGCGATACAGCTAGGCAACGCCGCCAGCATATTTGGCACATTCGCGTCGGGCACTGTCGCTCCGGGGATTAGTAGTTATACATAATTAGGTAGAAGTACTTTAGATTAATTTTAATGTCGTAATGTCGTTTTCCTTTATTTATTTTAGTTTATTATCTTGTTTTATAATGACAGTTAATATCAGACCAGGTCACACGACATATATAAGAATTAAATATTTTAAAAACGTAATCCTAAAGATTTTCCTCATTCCTTTATTAAAAACTATCCTATACTCCTATACTTCACGAGGGAATGAAGCGTCACACACCATCGCCATTTACACCTTACGCAATATAGGTATTTACATAAAGGGGGTCCTTGCCCTGGCGAGTCAGCTGGTCGGACGACGAACCAGGGCTCAGGGCTCTCTTACTCTCGTACCTATGTTCCCTTCGGTCGACCGGGCGGAATGGCCGGACCAATGTATCTTGAACTCAACTCAAGCTGGTAAAATATGCTATTTTAAGCTAACATGATCATTTACATTATAAATACTATTTATAACGAAATATTTACCATAATTGTTTTTATGTTTACTTCACGAACATGGCGCTTGCAACAGTGCCGATATATCACGATGGTAAATATCTCGTTTGAAATAGTAATAATCAAGTTGGTAAAGTTTTGCAACTATGTGTACGTGACAGCGATATGAAATTTGCAACTATGTATATTAAAATTGGTACACTAGTCTGTAATGGGTGATATTTGTACTTGTATTGTATAACCACCACATGATTGCTATGTTTCATTGACCTCTATTGTCATGTACAATAAGGGTGAGGTCAGAGCTAGTGGCTATACTTAGCTACATTAATCATACCAGTGGGTATGTGACAGCGAGATAGTGACAATGATAATACCGTCTATCGCATGGTTTAAAAAGTGAGTCTTTATCCGGTGGGAATCCCCTCTTATTGGTACGCCTACTTTGCCCCCTTGTTAATCTTGATTAAAAGTATTTCTCATAAACATTCTTTTGAATTCTTCTTACTGACTTTGGCAAAGGCCCAGGGTATCTACATATTTATCAGCGGTCTTGATATCGACGGAGCTCTACCTGCTAGCCGCTCCACTGTATATTTGTATGTACGATCGGGATATCGCTACTCATTTATATAGGTACATGACGTGTGCACCAGCGTTGTCTAGCTCACATGTGATAACAGTGTTACACTGGTTAGCAAACGCTCAGAGAGTTCACACAGTCCTATGAGCAATTGGAATATCAACACAGGGCGCGAAGGGCGTTCAACTGAAAATGAATTTGACGCGGAATTTTATGATACTCTTTAGAGATTGCTGAGTTTCTGGATACTTTATTAAGTCGTAAATTTGTCGGGAGATTGTGATTGCTCTCTTGCTTAATTATATAAAAGTACTAGCTAATGTTAGGCGTTTAAAAGAGGCTGTTATTGTTGTAAATGTAAAGCTCTTTTGTACCGAACCATCGAATGTAACTAATGGATCATTTAGTTATCAATTTTGAAATTGTCGATATGTTTACTGTCAAGTCTTTAATTCTTTAATTATTTGAGATATCAAAAGAATAACTTTTGAAGTTATAAAACTGAGTGCCAAAACAGTTTTGTAATTTTAGCAATCCTCGTCGCCAAAACAGTCGCCACGTTTGAATTTGGAATTCTCGTTTTAAATTTACGACCCGTTTTGTGCTTGATCCTTTCCTGCCTGAGTGATCTGTAAAATTTCGAAGCACGATTTGGGCCGTAAAATTTAGTACTTGCGGAGCAAACGTTAAATTTGGAATTTTCTTAATTTTACAAGTAAAACACGAGTTACGAGTATCACTAGTCACGATGCTTTTGGTGTAAAAAATTATGTGAATATAAGCCAGTAAACCTTCGTGTAACATTAATTACGCTACTACCATACCAATACCAAGGAATAATTATTATAATTAACGTAAAAAAGTAATCGAAAAGGTACAAGCGTGTCTATTCCTACCGAATTGCTGGAATACTGTGAAGTTGTTATTTATCAACTACGTATTGAGAATTTAGTGACTCATCTGTAATAATACTAATAATACGGTACAATTATTATCCGTTTACAGTGAATTAAAATGCTATAAGTAGTAAGTATTTTATAAGTGTGGTTTCTAGCATCATAACTGCTTATTACCAATTTTTTTCTGTAATGTGTAACGTGTAATTACCTCTATCTTAAATGTATATACCCAGTCGTTTGTCACTTTTTATTGGGGCTTTAAAACGTTTTACACAACTCAAATTGCATGTGTAGGGCGTTGCACCGCAAGAATTAAAGCGATGAATTCGTCCTCATTGACCTTGCCAACGACCTTTTTTAATACAGATGTAAAATGACAAACTTATATTGTTAGCCAGCTGAAGCGAATGAACTCACATTGTACTTTACGGTCTGCTTAAACCTTTACTTCATATCTGTTGATCAGAACAAGAGAAACAAAATGGCGGTGCAGGCGGCGGTTAACTAAAAACTAAAGTTTTAAAATACTTGACAATGACGATAAAAAACACCAAAAGAGAACTCGTGTTTATGTTTTAATGTTTTTAAGATGTATATAAATCAATAAATAAATTTAGAGTTCACTCAAAATTACACTCCAAGAAAAAATATTTAAAAGCAAAAAAAAGAAATGGCGAGTAGTTAATGATAACAACGCAATAGTTGCACACAATAAACAGATGTTATCTATGGAAATGATCATTGACGAAATTATGCAACTTGACGACAAAAGAGATAAGTGGTTTCCTATATGCATAATCTATGCTGATAATCGACTCGCTTTGCAAAAAACCGATATGATTTCGAAGGTCGATTGAAGGCGAATATAAATTTATTTTTACTACACCAAACGGCTCTCGGAAATTAACAAGCTATCTAGATTAATTTAATATTCCCACCGTTTTCTAATTAATCCTTACAGGTTTATTCAATTTGAACGCACAATAAATTGACTAACGTATCCTTCTTTGATGATAGGTAAACGAACTCGCACGCGTGTAAAGGGCGTTAAATCTCAAACAGGTAATGTTTGCCTCGTCTACCGAACCGTCTAATTCCAGCTAGTACTACGCGTCTCGCTTCGACGTCTTCACGTTCTACTGCCTCGTTAATTCGATTTACATTGCCGACTTCCTATCCGTCTACTTTAAAGTTGCTCCAGCAAGTAAGCGCTGGAAACTAAGCATTGTGTTTTTTTGTTCTAATATTGTTGTTAAAGGCTCCCCTGCTGATTTATTATGCGCGGTTTCTGCCACGTTTTTGTGATGAATAAAATGTTTCCCTGTTACTATGCGGTTCTGAGCATTTTCTCGCGTGTTTAATTGGTATTTTGTTTTACTACCTGGATTTGACGTCATAGTAAACATCTTTTCAGCCATGGGAAAACCCTGTAACCTTGGTAGTTATTTGATTATGGACAAGTCACGAAATTTGATGGCGAACAACAAGTCAACAACAGATACTCGGAAAACATATGTTTGCAAAACAAAACTGCTCCTTTTGCATTGTGGTTTTCTCCTTTTGCTTTTCAAAACATCACCGATACTAACCAAAGACTAATACCTATATGGATATTATTCGAGTGTTTTAAACTCTTGAACTGAAACCTACCCTTCTGTTTGTGACGACTAACATCTCCTTGTAACCCTCACTTAAGAAAGTGCAAATGTACGTAGAAGAAATTCACTGAAAAGGTAATAGGTATACACATATATATTCTCAAACGTAATAAATTTACCATACGAACGGCTCGCATCCTCTCCAGGGCTGACGCCAAAGCTCATACGCATTATACACCTTCCCCCATTATCCAATCCTCATTATTTTGAAGTGCGTGCCTCCCCTCGCACGAGAGCTCTTGACACTAATCCGCTGCATTTTTAATTACGACGCTCCTCGCACACACCCTGAACTCAAACAAGTTGGACAGCATATAATACTCCCTACGTTAGTAAGCTTCAGTGAACTCACCCATACCTAACGCGCAAGGGATGGTTCGCTTTTGCCATGAAATAGTTTCGTCATTTTTGCACGAACCTCGTGTTTGATGTTCCGGGAAAGTTTTTTAGCAACTCCTCAATGACTCTGACGTAAAGGGCCACGGATAAAGTAAAGTTGAAAAGAATATGAGCCTTATGATGTTCTGAATAGATTCTAGCGTGGAAGTCAGTGAAAAGTGGCTTCCGTTTAGTGATTTCCTTTTGTCCGCAATTTTCGCTGTGATGAGAGATGAGAGTGAACACATTGTGCTTTACGAGTTTTATAACTCAAGGAGCTGAATCTTTAATAGGATTCAAAGGAATTACAATCCCAAATGCATCTAACGTCTTGGAAGTGATGAATCTTTTGAATTTTTCATTAGATTTCAAAATCGAATACAAAACTATGGTTAGTGCGGGAGTGTTCCCATCAAATTCAAGGTTGAAATACAATCAATTTACACATGGAAGTGTACGGTACCAGTGGCGCGCCGGCGCCGGCGTGTGAGGCCGAGCCCGTTATTTCATCACAGCGGTCGCGCCTATTTGCGCGTTCTTCAAAAATAAGCCGCAATTTCTCAAGTATTTTGACAGTTCTCGACCGCGTAATGCGGCGAGTTGGCAACGTTTTTAACACGTTTAATTTAGCTAATTTGTTTACGAATTGACTACAAATCTGAGCGGGAATTGATTGAGATGAGTCTTACAAGTTTGGCAACGATAGCGCATTTTGTTTTGATTTCAAGACGTTTTATCACTATGCAAATTGCTGTTTTACCGTTAAACCAGCTCAAATTGAGCGTCGTTTTTGAGGTTGCAATAAAATAAGACACTTATTTTTATTTTCTTTTGTTGCAGGTGAGGCGGTGTTTTGCGGTTGTGAAATGTGTTTTATTGAGGTAATTTGGATGTTGGATGTTACACATGGCGATAAACGATTGCGGCAGCGTTCCGCGGGCCCACAGATTCCTCGAGGCAAATTGCGACCATTGCGAGGGAAAAATCTCGGTGAACTGTCAATGTGATTATTGAAATAGATTGCATGATCGATTGGTGCGGAGATAGCGACGTGGTTTTGCTAGTTTTTTTTTGCATATCGCAGAATAACATGATTAGGTCATAGGTACACATGAAAAAGGGAAAATCCAAAAATGCATTTTTACAATCCAATAGATTTATTGTGATTCTGTCTTTAGGTGCTGATAGATAGCTAAATGGCTATGTCATGTCTATATAGGGACCGTGGTGGATGTGTTCTTTTGCAACGTTTTTGGACGAAAGCTTTGGAAATTCACGTTCATAGATTTTACATAAAACTGAAATACGTCTACATTTCCATATTACTGGCTATGTACTTACATTCTTTAGATGAAAAACATATAGACTTCACTACACTTGAAACGATTGTGTCCTGAGCCAAGAGAAACCTTAAACGATGCGGTATAATAATAGGGCAAAAACTTGTATAATGCATGTTCAGAGTCCGGAGCGTTGCGTCACGCTCACGCAGTGAAATCAATGATGGCGCGAGTTGTAAATTTGACCTTGGTGTCGGCTCCCGCCGCGCGAAGCGAAGGTCCGCTAGCTAGGCGTTCGGAAATTTGAAATTGGGACGAAATTCTTTGGTCTACGTTATGTTTTTTAGCTTTAAAGAAAGCCAGTACGACTTGATTTTCATTTTGCTGCTCTCAATTCAAATCTAGCCTGACTATTTGTCACAGCCTCCTAGCCTAGTCGGTAGTGTCCCTGTCTACGAAGCAGGAGGTCCCGGGTCCCAATTTTGGTCAGGGCATTTACTTGTGTGTTTATCACGAATATTTGTTCGCTATCGATGTTTTCTATGTATGTATGTATTGTATATGTAGTGTATTATCGTCCTCTAGTACACACGAAAAACCTTCCCGTGACACTAGGGTGATTTCGTGTAAGATAGTTTGTGTTACGTATACGTTGCTATACGGATCAACACGATTGCGCTATTACTATTTATATTCGTACATGTCTCTAATGTTTACCTTTACAGCTGTCACGAAGTTGAGTTCCTTTAAGTTTAAACTGACAGTCGCCAGCGCCTGACGCTTTCTCAAGTATTTCCAACTCGCTCCCAACAATGAGAAAGAGCAGGATGCAAAATACTCTGGAATCGTATCGCTTGAGCAAATGTCACTGTCAAATTCGCACCTAATTCGGTACCAGTACGATTATTTGTTAACGAGTACTAAAATAGAATGCTGTACCTAGTAACAGTAGCAAGCAATCAACATTATTTACAATAGGCTAGACGTAGTAGGACCATTCCTTTTGTGCTTGCCAGTCAATGTCACTTAATAATATCGTGCTATACCAGAATAGAAGTGTTATAATAGGAATTTATGCAACCTTTGCTATTCCTACTTATACATCACGTGTCTTTTTAGAAAAAAACAGAGATGTAGGTATAAACTAAACAGTGCTTAGATTTCAAATAAGAGGTAAAATGCTTCAATATCACATTTTAAATGATATAACATGTATATTCTAGAGAAATCAGAAAACACATCCAAATTTTTCATAATTAGGTCTCAATATTCCTTGTTTTGGTTTAACCATTAATATCATTGGTATGTAATTAATGTCATTAAATTTTCTCCAGCAGATTGCGTGATTCGCCAACATAACTCATTTTGTCAATGTCAACTAATTTGTACAGTCATTCAATGTTGAATGTCAACATGGCAACTATGCTCGTGCCTACGCTGCCTGCGAAACTGAATTCATTATACGCGTTTACATTCGCTGGTTGGTTGCTAATACTTTATTTATTTTTGCGATTAGTAACTACATATGGGAACATTTTCTGCGAGGCTTCTTTTTAGTTTAGTAACAGATTTTTCCAAGCATATAATATGCGAGTTGATTTACTTAAGTGCTTTCGGCTAGTCTGTGGCCAAGAGTAAGCCCATTTGTTATACAAAAAAAAAGTGCTTGTTTTAGTAAAAGGTACCACTTAGCTTAGCTTGGAACTCAAGTGAGAGACTAATCTAAACCTCAACTACGATTATCTCAATATCACCTTAAAAACAAAAAAAATCTCGCCTTTTTTTGAGACCCGGGCATTCAATGCTAGAGGTTTATGGAGCTAAAAATGTATTACGGTTCACGACTTAAATGGCATCCTGTATATGTCTACAGAAACGACGAACATTTATTTAAAATGCGGTTCTGTTTTCGTTCCATACTTGAATTATGTTACCTCCATTGTGTTGTGACGGCTGTCTACGTGAAGTTTCTCTAAAACGGAATATCGTAAAATAAAAGTATATCACGACTGTTTGCGACATTCACGATTCTCGAGGTATGGTGGAGACGGTAAAACTCTTAATGTCTTCGATACTTGGCCTTGGAATGGAAACAAGCTTTTGTTCAGCATTGTCATTTGCATAGATAGATATTGAGTATACATGTGTGGATCTTGGATTTTTTTGATGATGTTTAATTTTGGTTAAATAAAAAAAATCTTCAACTCTTAACTCGTTGGTCGTTTACATTTTGTCTCTACCGTCAGACATCGCTATTTAATAACAATATGAGCATCATCTATTGGCAAATATGCTATCAAATTTCTTATGTAAATATGAGTAGCTGTAGGCCTTGTTAGCCAGACAACGAAACGAGCCATGGCCCACAACGAAGCGGATGCGAGCCGACCTCGCGCAAACACCTAAAAAGTGTAAATCGAAAGCAATAAACCGTCTGAGACACCCGAGACTGGCAACATCGCGACAACCTACCAAATTAAAAAGTTGATACCAACGCGCGCGATGCTCGAATCGTTCTATTTTCAAATTTAGTAAAGTATCAGTTGACCGTGGGCGGTCAACGCATTGATATGTGCGCGCGGTCATGGGGTCGCCGCACCAGGTTTCGGAACGCAACGTGCGTTCGGCCAAGATGGCGCTGTACCTATATAATTTTGTGTAATTTATATTCGCCTGGCGGCTAGATAGCGTTGCTATTGAAGTGTGGAGCCGTGTCCGTGTGCGCGGGGAATATTGATTGCATTCGCATTGTGCATGCCGATATGCACGCGTTTCTATGATACACTGTTGTAATTCTTCCTATTTATAAGAAGTCTGTTGACCCTGCGGGCCTATTGTTACATTGGCTAGCTAGCACGATCATAAGATTCATTAACATTATGTGTACTTAGTTGTATAGGTACATTACCTTGTAGCATTCAGTTACTTACATCACAAATCGCAAACTATAGTCAGTTGAGTTGCTGAAGTTGCTCACAAAAATATCATCGACATCTGAGCCATTCCTTTGTTACGGGGCACGTTCAGATAGTTTTAAGCACTATCACTCGGATACAAATAAATCTGAGGGCGACTCTACTCGTACTTCTCAGAATGTTAAATCAAATTTAATCCTTAGCGATATACGAAGAAAATCGTGTCGTGTGTTGCAGTCATGTCATAAATTTATCACACGAAATGTGTCGCTAGCGATTAATAGATAGCAACAACGCTAAGAATGGCCTCCAACCATCCCCATCCTATCAAATGAATTTTATTGAAATTGAAGTGCTTAGAAAAAGCAAATTACGAGTATTATCTATGACCAATTGAGGAAGTGCGACGCCATCTTTTGTTGATTGTAGATTAACTGCGCTCATGACCTATTTGATTGGCTTGTTTTGATAGATATTATTTATGCTGTATATTATCTATGGATCGCGAGTTCAAATATATGTATACTGGCAAGCTATAGTTTAACAGACTATACCCTGGTCAGCCAGATGGGCGGCTTCCCCATACAAGTTTTGAATTTTTCGCGGTTTTCTACTGAAGGAACTGGCTGGTCAGGGTAGGTATAATCTCGATGACAGTAGAAGTAGTAGATTACGTACTGAGCTACCGACGCCTTTAAAGTAAGGAATCTCGTGTAATTGTCGTCCGAAGCGAAGCTGAGGTCGCCAAACATGTGATGTGAGGCCTGAGGCTTTCTTATTTGCCGGCCAAGGTCTGTAAACAATTTTTCTGCTCGACGCAGTCGCCAAGCGGCGAATTTATTTATAATCGGCGTCAATCGAACTTACTAACGATCTAAATAAAAGGCATCACATGTATTGTCACCGTTTCTCCTTGTATTTTCACATAACCTCATCGAACACCACTGAAACGATTCACTACTGAAACGATCGTATTATCGTAACATACAAAACATAAGATAAATAACTTAATCTTGGAGATATCGTTAAAAACATCCTTGTTTTTAGGGGGTAATAGGTACTGACATTCTCTCTGACTATGCACGAATGAGAAGAGACCCTAACCAAACTATACTCACGTCTGTAAAAAAAGGCAGCAAACGAAAACCACGTCTATAATATTAATTTCGCGCCTTTTTTGCTGTTCATTATTAGTTTATTAGATTTGTGTAATCCTAATATTTACCCTAAAAAAACTGCGTGATATAGAATAGATAGATAAAAAAAGTAAAATGACCTTTACATTTTTTTTTTTATCTACGCAATCGAAAATACGAGTAATCACTCTAACATTGAAATTATAATGTCAATGTTTATAAGTGATAGCGGGTTGAAGTGCGTAATAGAATCCAATTACTTAGGTATACATTTAAATCCTGCGCAATAAGAATTAGTCTTAAGTCCTTTAGGCTTGTTATTCGCTCTTATCGTAAAATTAATGTCTGTTTCTATAATATACTTATATCAATGTGCGTTGTAGCCAGATAAGTAATTAGGAACAAGATCTTTTTCCCCAAACAAATGCATACAAATAGGACTTTGGAAGATGATTGGTAATTTAAAAAGTAATTGACCATTTTTTTATCACAATACAATGTATCCCTGCTTAAGGCTGCGTTTTACCAAAATTTTATTCCGAAAATAACGCTTACTCTTAGGTAAATATTAACGTCAAATTACTATGAGATTTTGACATTAGTATCCAAGAGTAAGCGTTACTCTTGGTTAAAAAGTTTGGTAAAATCCAGCCTAAGTAATGTATACCTACTCGAATGTATTGCAAAGTTCCGTAAAATACTTAACTTAATAAATATGGATGATAAAACAAACACTTCAACTTAATTAGGAACAAATGTATGATGTTCCTTATTACTTGTTTATGTGACCATCCATATTTTTTAAGTTACGTATTCTACGGTACTTTGCAATACATTCGAGTACCTATACCTTATATAAGTATGGATAAATTGTATTGTTTAAAAAAATATGGTCAATTACTTTTTAAATTATCATCTGCAAAGTCCTATTTGTAGATATTTGTATGGGGGAAACAACTTATTCGTAATTATCTGGCCACGACAGTAGATTTTGATATTAAATCAATATGGACAAACAACATGACGCTTATCTTTTTATAATATACATAGGTACCTAACAGTCATGCTAGTCGACATTGAACTTATTTTCTTTAGATATAGAAAAATAGATACGTAGGCATTTTATTTATAATATTTTGAGTTACGGGCTTACAGCTTACTTAGTTGTTTGTCAAAAATCCTTTGTGGCTGTGAAAGCCTTAAGTAAACGTCGTCCTAATTTCATAGAATAAAATAACACTCGCGCTGTTTTTAATATCAAAATTGAGACAAACTTAGTTTGGAAAAAGGCGACTTAAAATATTCGCGGTAGGCCCCCAGTTAGGTACCGTCTTTAACTCAGTATAGTTTTTTAAAAGGACGCATTTCGTTTACCTAACGTTAACCTTTATCGCTCGATTATGCAAGTGTGACAGAGAAGATAGGTACATATTGACTGAACTGTGATAATTCATAACGTTCTCCCGTAAAATTGAATTATATAACTGATCTAATTATAAACTGGGGAATAAGTTGCAATTTGCACAATCGTGCTTTTTGGACGATTGTAGAGATAATTGATTTAGCAATTTAGGAGAGAGATTAGATAGTGCGAATTGCGTAAACAAATGGCCTTCCCGTGTCGCAAAACATTTGCTAATTATCGTTTCCAAATCAAACAAATTACCCAGTAAAAAAAACTATATGCCTCCCTTTTTTTCTAAGTGGCAAGGCAATCGTTAGAAAAAGCCAGTATGATGCTCTCTGCCTATGCACGAATGAGAACATATCCCAGTCAAACAATATATTTGGCTTTCCTCTGGTTCCCTTCCCTACAGTTGTTAGCCTATATCTAACCAGATTTTTGGGCCAACTTAAAAAAAAAACTATTTTTATCATGCTCAAGTTTGCTTTCTTAAGAGCATTGTTAAATCTAACCTATTATAGTACATTACGTTACGGTACAAGTGCGAATAGAAGAAAATTCGCAATGTGTTGTGAATTGTGATATAATAAAACACGACCGTAGGGAGTGTTTTAAATCGACACGAGCTGCGAATTACATACAGAATTACATATAGTGCTGTAGCACCATATTATGTACTGTAATAGTACATTACCTAACTAGTGCGGTAAAACAAAGAAAGGCCGAGATCGCAGACGTTGCAATCAAGGGCTTTATTTATTACCTAACGTGTTAGGTACATCATTTTATGCCTACACTTGGGCAGAAATCGGATTTTACGCGTAGCGTGCGGAAAAAGGCACTTTATGGCCAGGTGTGGCATAAAATATATTAAAGGATTTAAAGGACTGTAACAAAGACAACAATTAACAATAAATTGTCGAACACAACAAAGAGCATTATCGTAACATCAAATTCAAATTAGCAAATATGGAGACAAAGCGTGCGTCAGTGTTATCAGTTGTTATTGGGGCGCGTTATCAGGGGTCGCAGGGCGGGTCGTTGAACTGAGGGGTCTATCAGCGAGTGCAACAGAACGAGTGCAAGGAACATACTTATGAACTTACTATATGTACAGTCTTTACATTTAGTCATTGCTCGAATCAGCCTGCTTCGTTGTCAAAAGTTTCATTTTAGCTATTAATTGCGAACATTTGCGATTGTTTCCAGTGAAATGTACCAATTTGTCGCTTACCAATTAATCTCGCTCCAGAAAAAAAGCCAATACAGCTGAGCCCACACGAAAATTATTATTATTTTGGTACTTTTAATTAACGCTGGCAACCCCTTCCCACCACCCGATCAATTTTTTTTTTTTGGGTGCACAGGGAGTACATAGCAACTGTTTGAAAAAAAAATTAAAGTCGCTTAGCCCACATTTTTTTTCTTTTTTTTCCCCACCCCACTACACCCGCACCCACCGCCCGCGGCCTGCCAGCACGAAGATTATAGGAAATGGTTGTTCAGGGAAGTAGCTAACGGAGTTTCAATACAGCTGAAGCCACATGACCGATTTGGTCGCTAGCTCTCCGTCTATAACATAAATCAGAGGGTAATAAAATTGACAGTCGCCGTTATAAAGACAATTCGCGTAGACTAACTTCCTTAGACTCCGTACCTACTATGAATTTACTTGCGTTTACCACTCCCCACAAATTCTACTACTAGCCTACTGGAAAAGCAGAAGTTGGAGTTTTGTGCGCCTTGGTGCTCCATATAATGCAACAACCCATGTTTTGTTTACCCTTAGAACTAAGTACCTTACCTATAGTAAATAAATAAATATTATACATTCTTACACAAATCGACCTAGTCCCTCAGTAAACTCAATAAAGCTACGTATTATGGCTACTAGACGACGATATATACATATAATAGATAAATACTTAAATACATAGAAAACATCCATAACTCAGGAACTATTCGTGTAACTGTAAACACACAAATAAATGCCCTGACCAGGATTCGAACCCGGTAACTCGAACGTCGAACGAACGACGAACTTCGAACCTCCTGCTTCGTATAGGCAGGAGCAGGATCATGGTTTGACAACTCTACTATACTTACCGTTAACAATACTTTTTCCATGACTCTCGTTTGGACATTTGTGTTCGTTATAACGAAACAATATTTAACACATGTTTTAATACATTTTAAGAAAAATATCGAGTTCTGTGAATAACGGAGGCATATTTGTTGCTTAAACTTAATAAACTCAAACTCAAACTCAAAAATCATTTATTCGAAGTAGGCCAAAATTCAGCACTTTTCGACGTCAAATGGATTAAAAATAAAAATAATATACAAAAGTAACACTTAATTCTAGTAAACATATAAAGACTACAATTGAATTTGAAATATAACAATGTCAGCAGAAATTTAAAAATAAAATAAAATAAAATAATGTCTTCTAGGAGGAGTGGACGGCCACAGCATGAACAGTTGATAAAGACGGTAAATCAGCTACGCACGATCAGTAGAGAAAAGGTCGAAATGAGAGCAGCAACAGTTGAAAACGGTAGACTTTGTTAGGTACAGTCGTAGGTAAGCGTGTCGTGTGTCATCTATTTAGCTAAGTGATCTGTGAGAAGTAATTTCGTATGGTAATGTCCTGCCGTAAAATTATTTTATTGCTCTGATTTTAAACGGAATGCGTTACAATTTGCACAGTCGTGGATTTGACGCGATTGGAGAGATTAGGATGAATTAGGCAGATTGGCGTTTGTATTTTGTTCTTCGTATAAATTATGGGACAATCTTACACAAATCGACCTAAGCAGACAGTAAGCTCAACTTGGCTAGACGACGATATTATTGTACCTATAAATAAAATAGATACATATGAATACTTGTATATTGACATAGAAAACACACAAATAAATGCCCTAACCACGATTTAAACCTGGGACCTGCTTCGTATAGGCAGGGTCCCTGCCAACTAAGCTAGGAGGCCATTAAATAAATGTATAAATAAATATTTGGGGACAATTTTCACAAGGTCATTGACCTTATCAGCTGTTGAATTATCGTTCGGGGCTTTTTTTACAACCTGGGTAACAGCTTGTGCGCATCAGATAGTAATGATTTTTATCTTACTTCAGTAGAGCAGGAGTATCATTTCATGTAGTAAAATCAAACTTTGTAGCCCTTAAACTTTTGGGTAGTCCACAGGAAAGACGTAAGTAACATAGTTTTGTGTTTGCCGAAAACTATGTAGGTATTAAAAAAAAAAGCTGAAACATAATCTGGTGAGCTTCTTATGTGTAAAATATATTAATAAAATAGTTTTTAGTCGTTGATATAGGAGACTATCCTACGAGATTGAAATACCAAAAACTCTAGATTAGTTCGATATTTCTATCTCTTTCTCGTTATTTATGAACACGGCTAAGTAAATCGTTGGACGTACTGTGTTTGTTGCTGTCTCGTGTCCTGCCGCGTCGTGCGCTTGCGCATGTTTTGTTGTTCGCGAAAATAACTGACAGGCCGTAGTGTTACTAGTGTTGGACTTGATTAGTTGAATAAGCAATTAACTTATTTTAAATTAAGTCTTATATGGGCTAACTTAATTAACTACTATTCGATGGTGGGATGATTATAGAACTGGGTTTGCTAATTTTGCATATTATGCTAAGTACATAGCTCCGGCTTTTCAAACAATTTTTCGATGAGCTGCTATTGCTGTCACTTTAACAATGAAACCACCTTTGGAACCAAGCAGCATATACTAAGATTATATTACATTGTTATTATATTTTAGGAAAATCACGATCTGATGAAATTGAGAATTTGTCTGTCTCCTGATTCTAACGTGCGGTATACTTAGTAAGTTTTGTAATATCTCGATTTTATAAAATTGAGTATTTGTCTGTCTCCTGATTCTAACGTGCAGTAGGTACTTATAGTAAGTTTTGTTTTTTCCAGTTATCGAGTGGAAAAACTTTTTTAAATATCGCTGTCAGTCATATTAATTAGATATTGACAGATGATAAGTGCTGGAGAGTAGAAAAACAATATTTGTATTGTATTGCAGCTTTGTCAATTCCAATTAATCCTTTACTTTAACACTAGAAATACTGCACAATTTCTATTCTCGATTGATTTCACAGTTTCACACCCGCCATTAACTACAAAGCGAAGCTGACCGGTCTCAAAAGGGTGCATTTCACTTTTAAGTGCTCCCACACTAGCCAATGCGTACAAGTAGACGCTGGCAACACTCCAGCAACCCTCTTTCCACCCTACTTAGCCCAATAACGACCTTATTACCAAGCAAGAAAGGTCACAACGGCGGTAATTACAAATTTGCCGCTACGTGCGACTATTATTATAACTTCATACGCGCAAATGTATTTTAACCCTTACTGGAAAGATCATTAGGTTGCTAAAGTTAGAAGTGGGTGTAATTATAAGATTGTTGGCAATTGTAATAGATGACCGCGGCAGGTGATTGGAAATAAAATGATTTGTGTGGTGGTCGTGTACCTACTGTTCCCGGTATTAATACCCGTATTCATGTATTCATGGTACCAGAAATGGAAATGGCGCTATCGCGTCATAAATAGCATAATGAGCTTCCTAAAGTCATAACAGTTCTAAACGTTAGCACGATATGTTGCTAATGTTTGCAAATGATAAAATAATCGCACTTTATACAACCATGTACTTATAAAGCTTTTCAATCGAGTACCTACTTTTGTGTATAATATATTTTCTGCGAGGTAACTGAAGCAAATAAACTAGATATCTATGTATATTATCTATAATTTCTATAAACAATATAAAAGAAGTGCAGGCCTTTTGGCTCGTTCGCCCGTTGAAGTCTTTGGTTAAGGTTTTGAGGAGGATAAAGAAAAATACGATGGTACTTGAGTAGGTACCTACCTATGTGAAGTCTTACAAACATTTAAACTGACGAGAAGAAAACTCATTTATACAAACTTCGTCGTCATCGTTTATAATGACAAAGAATGTATATTGGTTTATACCTACAACTAATTCACAAAAATAAAGGAACTGGAGAGAGAATTAGGAAAAGAAAAAATAATTGAAAGCATAGACTAATGTTTCTCTTATCTGTGCTAGCTAGGATTTATTTTAGAAAACAAAAGTTTTTGACCAACCATCCAGTTTCTTTTTCATTTTGACTCATTAAAATATTTCGCGCGCTTTTATTTTTTTATCTGTTTCCATTGGCATTGGCAGGCAGAGCAGTGAATCATTCAGCCACCTGGTTTTGTCTTTATTTTTAATGGGTGCGTTACTATTTTACGAGCGCTGATTGTGACGACTCATTATCCCAGAGCTTTTTTAAAACGTACAATTTCAGCAATTAGCAATCAAGTTTGTAAAAATAAAAGCTAAATGGTCATTGTAACTGGAAAAAGGAGTAAGATCCTACACTCTCTTTATTAAGCTAGAAAATAAATAGAAACCAATAAATCTGACTGCGAATATGAGACTTCACAAGTAATTTGAATGCACGCAAATGTCACTCCCACACTCCCCTAACACAACTATGTATTTAAAATTAATCTAATAAATTTCATTCATTGCAATTTGCAATACGCAAAGGGTTTGAAAAGAAAGACGTACTTACATAGACATTAGTTTAGATCTCTCTTCTTCAAAAGAAGGGATAAGGGATAGCTAATGTTAATGTTACTGACATAATAAATAATCAGTCAGACCTAAGACTGTAGGTAACACTACTACTTAATAGGTATTCACTGCGTTGCGCAGTGTTCGGTATAAAATTACAAATAGTAATACAGTTTTAGAACTTCACAGTTCGCATATGAAGCGTATGATTGATTGTTTTTCTCCGCTAAACAGCTCGGAATTTATCTAGTCAAGGATTATGTCACTCAAACAGCATTACGTCAATACTGTAAGCAATCCGCGTGGGATAAGCAAAACAAGTTGCGCTAGCTTTTTTATCGCGCCATCTTTAGCACAACAAGTCGGTAAAGCAGTTTTTCTTTTGTCTAGACCTAGTCTATCTACCGTGCCTACACGTCTGGCGGCTATCAATGTCGAAACACGTGTCAATGTTACGCAACGGCTGTTACGAAATGTCAGCGCATTATCATAACATTTGCGATGATGGCATTATAAATGACTCATGTGAACTTTGTTGACAGGTGTCAGTTCTATAGTTGTGCTTGAAAATCGACGTTAAGTGTTTTTTTTTTGCCAGCCAGCATTATTGGTAAAACTGACGTGAACACTTAAATTTTCCCGCCCTTTTCTGGTCATAGATAAGCGTTTTGTTTATTGCCGAATGAGTAAGCGTAGAAAAATGGCGGGGTGGATTCGAGTTGGATTCCGAGGCATCAGCCACGCCGGAATGTTGGCGGCGCTCCCGTTTGACAGCCCCTTTGATCGGAAAAAGTTTATGTGACAGAACTGCGGAATTATACAAATAAGTTTTTCATATTTTTAAGCAAAAAATATTATATTAGTTATGATGAATGACTAAATGGAAGGAATGTAGGAGAAAAATGGGAAAACAAACATCTTAGTTTATGAGAAGTGTTCATATAAAATATTTAAATGAGTATTTGCATATTAAAGCTTTATTTTCGTATCGTAAAGTGGATTTCAAACCCCATTTTATTTTAAAAATACCCAAGCACGGAACAATTAGGGATTTTTAGACTAGGTTAGTAACCCAAAACGAAAGCGTAAATTAGTATGAACGAAAATGCGGAGTGAAAAACAAAATGAGTCATTAGTGCTCAAACTATTTCCTCAAGCTGCCGGAATGTAGGGCTAATGAACCGATGTCGTCGCCAAATTGTCGTGCCAGCTGGCAGTTGGCAGGGGTCTAGAAAACTGCCTTGTTAACACCTGGAACGGAAGGTTAAAAAAGGTCAATGCTTAGTAATCGAGTCACAAAAAAACAGTGTCTAATCTAATTCCGAAATATATTGTGTCCATATAGATTCAACAATCGAGAGGGTTTAGGTAATCCGTTCTCGTTGTCGTTAACGATATGATGTCACTTCGACAACGTGGCAAATTCTTGACAAAAACCATATGAGGGCTAAACTTTAAACAAACTGTCAATTGTACAAGCATAGGTATATAAAATACTTGTTTTGAATGAAATCGCAGTGGTTATTGCAGTTTTACTTATTACTTAAAAATTATACCACCTTCATAAGGCTATAATTATTTTAAGACAACGACGTCACATAGAAGTAAAAACACAACAGCACGAAGAATTCAAAAAACGATTATTCGTTGTCTCTTTCTTGCAAGGCCGTTCAGAACATAATATTGTTTGCATACTTATCTTCTTGCATTAAAACAGCAAAAATTACCTACACTATAACAGGAACCACGACTGACCCGCAATACGACGAAATGACTAAACGGCACCATAAGATTTATGATTAGATCTATTTGGATGAAAGTTTAACAGAGAAGTAGTTATTACACGTGTGCAAACTAGCGTTTTTTCCAGCGTTGCTTACGACGCTCCGTTCAAAAGTGCCGCCGAAAACACCAACAAAAACGACTGCGTGCTCAAGCCATTATAAATATGTTTCAAACCTAGCGTTGCGACGCGTCATTTGAAAGCTAGTAAGGCTATACTACCGTGTGAAAAATCTGCATCTTTACTTCAACCAACTTCTGATGGAACATTTTCAACGTAAAGAATAAGTCTATTTAAAGATCAGTGACAGTCCCATATGTCACATTTCCCAATATTTTCCTTCACCTGTTATTCCACGCAACAGTGGCCTGCTAATTATTTCTCCAAAGCTTCCGTCGTCAACATCCGGCCTGATTCAGCGACACTGACAAATATTGGGACGTGGACATTGATAGATATTGCTAATGCCCGAAGGATGTTATATTTTTATGAATACGAAGGGGGCTACTGCGAAAATCGAGCTGAATTGCTTGCAAGAATCTGAATATGCAAGAGCAAAAAGCGTTAGAACTCCCAGACTCGCAGAATTTCTTCGAATTTCGATTATCGAACAGAACTTGGCCACCGAAGTAAGTAAGCTATAGCCTGTGTCACGGCACTCTTGTCCGCCAGTATCTCGCGGTCCAGAAAGACAACTGTCATTGTCTAATCCGAACAGTTAGAAAATGACAGGTGTCTTTTCGACCGCGATAAACTGTCGCAGCTACACTAGGGCTAGACATGGAATTAAAGCTTTTCACTGCTTTGTGCATGATGTCATTGAGTGCAGTGATAAAGAAAGTACCATTTTTGTCTACCATTTGGGTCAATGGTATCTCAATATCAGTAGATTATAAAATGTAGCCCCGTCAGTTAGTGGCCATGTCGCCATATATTTGAATATCTTAAAATTCTTTTAAGTTACACACACGTGCATTGGCAAATCTCTAACGCCAATAGTCCATATCCATAAACATCGACATTACCTTACTTACATCTAGGGCTGCCATCCGTCCGGGTTTCCCCGGATTTGTCCTAGTTTGGAGGCCGTCCGGGGAGCGTCCGGCCCGGATTTTTAAAACTGTCCGGGGTAAACCCGGACATTTTTGGGTTCAGGTCAATCCCTAGCAAAAGCAAATTTTTTAAAATCAAAATTGATTTCTTTAGTGTCCGGGGAGAGACCGCGATTTTAATGAAATGTCCGGGTTTTTCAACTTTTTTGTCCGGTTTCGGCAATGTACGAGATGGCAGCCCTACTTACATCCGATCCGGAGCCAACATCGCACTTCCCAGAAAACTAAACCCTTAAAGAAGGAAAGGCTTAACTCCCTAGAATTTTGTCATTAGAACCCCCTTTTATCAACTGGACGGCAATATTTTCTAATTGGTAACTCATAGTATTACTCACATCCATCCCAACGGCGCGCAAGGAATGCATTAAAAGTGACAGCCGGGGATACTAGGTGGCAGTAAATCTCGATTCGTCATGGCGAGAAAATTTGGAAAATTGAGGAATTTCAAGTTTGTGTTTAACGACCTATTTGCTTCGAATTATAAATATCTGGATCTTGAAACAAGATGAGTGTAAAATTTATTATGCTTGGGTTTTATTCGGTTGTAACTGTTATGCTCTGCTAAATGGGATCGTATATTTAATTAATGTGATAATTCACAATAACTGGAGTAAGTTGTATCGATTTTGATAGCACAGAGCCACAGACTGAGAAAATAAACGTCATAATTTCATAGAAGTTTAAAGTAACACTCACGCAGTTTCTTATATCAAAACAATCAATCGATGTAAATTTAGCTTGGTCTGATTCTACTCGTAGAAGTAACAAACAAAGAATTTCGCCGTAAAAAAAAACATTAAATCGATAACGCAAAGACACTTTCAATCAATGCCCCGAGTTCCGATGACGGTATCGATCGGAAACCGATCATACACAGGATCTGAGGATCAAATATATGACACTTCCTATCTGCGATTCAGTGTTCGAACTTGTCGATTTAATTTGTTTGTTACATACCAATGTTTTCTGACACCGTCAAAACAAAACCGTTAAAATTCTTCGTGTCATATTACTTGTAATCCTGTTTACCATACGGTGTCAGTAGCAGTTGGGTGTACTTGTGTCGCTTCAATGAAATGGGACTACAAAATGGCAAAGAAAGTAGAGCAAATGATACCAGCCTAAAATCTACTTAATCATATTTTTAGCTTAACTATCCCTAGGCATAGGACTCATCAAGTCATCATTCAGATAGCGGTCGGACACAATCAGCAACAGTCGTGTGGACATGAAACTGACGGCGAAATTTTTTATTTGGAATAAAATTCTTATCTCCATTCCTTCTATTTGTAGCTGTGTTAGTATTTTTTTTTTTCATTCACCTAGATGCTGGCTATCCACTTATGTACTAAGCCAGCCTTTACCTAAAAGCTTCTAAAATTTTATCCGCAGCGATAAACGACATACCTTATCATTATCACGATATCTTTTCATGGACATGAAAGCAAGCTGTTTAATTTGATCTGAGTAATATTAATAGTATTGTTTTAGACGAGTTGCTAGTTGACTAACTGGAAGCAAACATTTCATACGATCTTTGAGGATAAATTGGCATCATTTTATAAATATTTTCACAGTTTTTTTTTGTCTCAAACCGTTTGGATTTCCTGTGTAGAAATTCTCATCTCATTTAAATTTAACCACAAATAACAATTTTTTTTTACTTGACTTTAATCTTTTTCTCGGAAATAAAAAGAAAAAGGTATGAGTTAGTAAGAAACAACAACTGGAAGGTTTAGCAAACATAAGCTGGCGTAATAATTATTATATCAGCTACTTCCTAGCGTTTTCCCAGTTTTCGCCATGGCTCAGGAAACCTGGGGTCCGGTGTGACAACCTATGCTCAAGATGCGTTATAGGTCCCACTATGGTAGCTTTCACTGATTACACTTTAAGTATGATCCTTGAGCCGGCCATATACGTTCGGGCATTTCCGCCAGATCTGCCAATCAAAAATTTGAAAGGGCCTACCACGGACCGCTTCCTTCGTTCGTTCGTTTATTTGCCTCTTTATCGCTCGAATATACGAGAGCAATGGAAAGCGAAATAGACGGACGAACGGACAAGTGGTTCGTGGTGGCCGGGTTCTCAGATCCGACGCACTGCCCGAACGAATGTATATGGCTGGCTTTACACTGCAAAACTGCGTTGTTGTTTTTTATTTATTAAAGTTCCAAAATAATTATTGATCGCTGAGTTTCATATACTTAACTGCTAAAGCCAATTAGTGGGTTAACTAACAGCTAGAGTTCGGGGTGACTAATTACAGTGCACTGTTAGAATGTATATTAGGTATAAATATGTAAGCTTAATTGATTGATTTGGGGTCATTGTTGATTGGGGGATTGTTAGGTCGTTGGTCGTAGGCACTTCTAAATGTACCTAGAGTACGTCTATGCTAAGTCTCCTAGATTTTGATAGGCACAGACTGTGAACTGTGACACTCTAACGTAAACGTCATAATTTCTTAGAAGTTTGACGTTTATAACACTTTAAAGCCTGATATAGTCTGACAAGCCAAGGCTGCAGTAGATATTATTTTTAATTTATATGCCTCCCTATTTTTTTCATATTGAAAAAAAGGGACGCACGTAATTTAAAAACAAAATCTACTGCAGCCTTGGCTTGTCAGACTATAGTTCATTTGCTTTTAAGAGATAACGTGGTTGATTGTAATAGAACCAAGAGACATATTCTTCGAATTAGTAATCAACAATGTAGTTCTAATAACCATCTGTCAACGGGTTGATTAGGGCTGGCCCTTCACGGAAACCACTGGCATCGAGAGCGTTCCGAGAACTGGATCGGAATTTATACACTAGTAGTTTACGCAACAGTGATATAATAAGGTTTCTTAAAATTTGAGGGTCGCCGAGAGTTTTAAGAACCAATTATGAGCTGTTGCATATCCTAGTTTTTCTACGACAGCTAAAATAGCGTAAAAAGCAAAATCTAGAACCTAGGGAAAATGCTGTGCACACTGTAGAAATTAAAAAAAAACAACAGTGCTCATATATTGTATGAAAATCCATAGGAGCAGTGTTCTTATGGAATACCATAGATTGACAGATAGAAGTGCTGGAGTAGAAAAAAACATTTGAAGAAATTATTAGAACTCACGGACCATATTAAAACGTAACGGTATCTTAGATATTATTATAGAAATAAATATGTAGTTTACTTGGCAACAAACGTGCTATAACCATCGATAATATCTAATTTTTAATAGACTTTGGAAATCTTTTTAACTTAAGAGAGAGAAAATCATACATTTACTCTAGCGGGGAAAAAACATGCGTCGACTATAAATTATGAATATCAAAATGCCGCGGTTATGTTGCCGTATTTTTAGAAATGCTGTTTTTTTATTTGTATTTGTCATATTTAGCAGTAGGATTGCATTATTTTATAACTCTACTAGCGACGCGCCCCGGCTTCGCACGGGTTATTATTATACATATAAACCTTCCTCTTGAATCAGTCTATCTAATCTATTTAAAAATCGCATCAAAATCAGTTGCGTAGTTTTAAAGATTTAAGCATACATACATACAGACAGCGGGAATCGACTTTGTTTTATACTTTGTAGTGATAATTCATGAAGAATGGTTTGCACACCCTTATAATTTACAAAATATTACCTACTCTAGTATTTGCTTAAACAAAAACTTCTGAAATAATTTAATTGGACGTAAGCCGCTAAATTGGCACAACAGAATTTTCTTAATCTCGCAAGTACTTGAAGATTCCACAGGCTTAAAACTGTGATACCAGCCTAATCAACCCGCCCTGAGAATAATTTACTCGTAGCGCAAAATAAATGTAAAAGAAACTTGGCTGTATGAATTCCCTTTGCTCTTTTGTGTTCCATTTTTAAACAGTTCTACAATGCCCTTGAAATATTTTGTCTCTGAGGATCGCTGATAGAAATTTGGTGTTGCTTATTTTTAATATGTTAGGTAGACACACGCACTACCCGAGAATGTGTAGATTTTTTTACTTTATTCATGTCGGAAATTAGGCACAAAAATCTGACGGGCCATGGCTTATATTACTTACTTTATCAGATGTATAATGTTTGGTGTTATAAAAAAATACTAATTTACTATTTACAAAAAGTCGTTAACTAAAAACACATGTAACACATTAATTCTGAAACCCACTCCGCGCCCCTCCAGACGCAAAGGTGCCCATTACGCTCGCCCAGCTCGCTTTATCAGATATAGGTATACATGCCTCCCTTTTTCTCCCAACGTGAAGAAAAAGATCGGCTTATAATCTATGATCAGAGATACGATCCTATATTTTATAGTGTAATATGGGCATGAAGTACAGTCAGTGCATAAGAGAAAACAACGAGGAAATGCCGCCAGCATCCTAGGTACAATGCCTCAAGGACCTACTTTAGATTTAAGGTAGGTAGACGTAGGTAGTTAGGTAAGTTACACTTACTGTATATATTTCGAAAATAAATGTTTTTTCTAGTGCATAAGTGTTTAATATAATATACCTACTTAACCATTTTCGTCAGTATATTAGACAGTCATCCCTTCTGGTTTCCATTTTGAGATTTTAATACCATTTTTCAACCGACGTTGGTTCTTTTCACAGGAACTTACTCAGTTGAACAAAAATATTGAATTCTTTTTTTTATATACTACGACGGTGACAAACAAACATACAGCCCGCCTGATGGTAAGCGGTCACCGTAGCCTATGAACGCCTGCAACTCCAGGGGTGTTACATGCGCGTTGCCGACCCTTTAAAAACTTTAACACTCCTTTTTTGAAGAACCCCATTCTACGTACTTCCGTACGTACCTACATTTTACCTAAGCAGTAGAGTTAGAATTTCAACCTCTACTGCTTCCATAAAATGTACCCCCAGGCCTTTTGTATTACTAGGATTAAATCTCATTTACATCCAGGGGAGTGAAATCACCGGCATCAATATTTATAAGTCTGATGGATTGTGTTAAACAGACCCGCCTATTTACTACATATACACTAAGAATACGTGAAATAGGTACATACTCATTGATTACTCAACAGGCTAAGTAAACAGAGGAATTTCAGTCTTACACCAACATAATAAGACCTAACATGTCTCAAAGAAATTTAAACCGAACACACCAATGTTAAGGCTTATATTTCTAAAGCAGCCGTATCTGTCTGAAGTCTGACCTTGTAGGGTGGCGTCTGCCCTCTAGGGGGCGTGGGGGGTGGTTACGTAATAGATATTTTTAACGTACTGTAGCTAAGTGGTGGGTAAGTATGTTTGCGAATGATATATTGTTGGTATCATGTGAGTGAATTTTACGGGTAGGGGGATGAATTGATTAAAGGCGTGTTGGATATGGAATGAGGAAGATTGAAGATGGTAAGTGAGTTTTGTGGTTAGGGGGGAAAATAACAATTTTTGGTGCCTAGAGGTAAAAAGGTACCTACTGGTTTACCTTATCGCATTTATTTGGTGTTCTACTAAGTCATCATGGGTCGGGTTGGAAGGTCAGATGGTATGTAGTTAAATACGTCAAATCTTGGGATTAGTTGCTAAAGCGGACCCCAGGGTCCCTGAGCCATAGCATAAGCCGGTAAAAGGCTGGGAAGAAGGGTCATCATTAGGTTACGCTTTGGAGCTGGTATCTTAGATAAAAATAAGTGATAATCATTCCTAAAATGTTAGATTAGGAAAATGGCTGACGAGCTTTTTCGCTCGTTACTAGGATTTGTCTACAAATCTTCCTTTACGTTATACTATAAATATAACTACAAATGTAGCTAAGAACACTTCACCCGTCACTATCATAGCAGTTTGCATAAAATCCTGTGTGCCTAACTAGCCCAGTGTCTCTACCACGAGTTGCTATAGATTTCGACACGTTATCTACAGTTGCATCCCGCTTCCACTCGCAAGTGCGACCAAGATGCACTTTAGGTTTATTATCATCTTATTTGTAGAACCGTCTAGAGGGAAACCACGTTATCTCTTCCAAACAATGAGCTTTAACTTTAACGTGTTATTTTCTACCATGAGTTGCTATAGATTTCGACACGTTATCTACAGTTGCATCCCGCTTCCACTCGCAAGTGCGACCAAGATGCACTTTAGGTTTATTATCATCTTATTTGTAGAACCGTCTAGAGTGAAACCACGTTATCTCTTCCAAACAATGAGCTTTAACTTTAACGTGTTATTTCAAACGTCAAACTTCGATGAAATTATGACGTTTACTTAACTCTTTTTACAGTATGTGCTATCAATATCTAGGAAACTTAGCTTAGGCCCATATTAATATATCGTATATGATCTCTGACCATAGTTTACATGCCGTCGTTTTTCTTCAGGTTGGAGAAAAAGGGAGGCAATATCAAACATATTTGATAATGTAATATGGGTCATAGACGGACTCTAGTAAGTTTGTTTGTAACGACATATTTCTTCATTTAAAGGATGACTCACACTAGAACGGGACGGGACGGGACAGGGCGGGAAAATCTGTCAATTTTCATAGAAAGCGTCACGTGACATCCGAGGGCTCCGAGCTATCAAAATTTTCTATAAAAATTGACAGATTTTCACGTCCCGCCCCGCCCCGTCCCGTCCCGTTCCGTGTGGGATCCATCTTTATAATGAGGGATTTTGTCTGCAAAATCGTAAGGTCTTTTGATAACCCTGCCTTCGCCGCATGCCCCGTTTTATCATAATTCGGAGACAAGATTTAGCTATCATTTAAGTACCTACATATGATACTTATATTACAATAATTCGCGATAGCCGTATCTCGCATAATCGTGTAGCATTAAGTCACAAATATTATTCATATTTTGTCTTCTCCCTGTGTTAGATTAGATTGTACATAGACAAATAAAAAGTGGACATCGTGTAAAAAATAGAGGTACCTAATTCTTATCAGTAACTATATAAAATAAAATAACTATAAGTACCTATAAATTGAAAGAGATGTCATATACTACAGAAAAAGTGACCAATGTCCCCGGTGAGCAGGGCTGGGAACGAACCAGCGACCTCCTGCTTTCGCGGCAGACGCCCTAACCACTGGGCTACCCGATCACTGCAACCAGAGTCCGAAATTTCCTAAGTATATGCAATCCTTTCTTATTTTAAACGTTTAAGGTGCGTTCCGCCTATCCTACACAGCACAGCACAGTACGTCCAGTGCTGCCCTCTAGATAATCTTCTCAGATTATTTTCAACTAGAAGCGAGAGATGGCGCTACTATACTGTACAATTGTAAAGCATGAAATAAATCATTTATTAAATATAATAAATGTTTTGATTCATGTTTTTAAGTAGGCACACTACTATATATAAATAATAAATTGAAAGAGATGCCATATACTACCGAAAAAAGTGACAAAGGTCACATGTATCAAAACATTTATTCTAAATAATAAATGATTTAATTCATGCTTTACAAAACTGTATAAGTACCTACTCATATCTTTCGTAAGGTACGGACGATATGGCCACAAAACAGAGAGACTAGTCTCTCTGTTTTGTGGGTACGGCGGTGGCTATAGTTGAACCACGCGAAGTCTTTCTCCCAAATTTTATTTGACGTATGGCGTTTTCATACATTGCCGCTGAAAGCGTGCCAACTAGCGTGGCTTTAGCGTGGTCGCATTCAAGCTGGCTTATGGAGAAGACAGTATGATTTTTAATCTAGGTTTTTAGTGCTCCTCAGACAAGCGACCCTTAGCGGGTGGCATTAGCCGTGCTTTTATCGACTCTCACCGTGACTACCACTTTTTGACAAGCCTATAAGACTGAGATAAAATGACAATTAGCGCATGACATGATAAAATGACAACCGTCCTGTGCAGCAAATTTGCGCGTAATCATGTAATAGCGAGCGTTAAATCAACACACCAGTGTGCGTACCATGAGCTGTTTTCGATTGTATATCCGTCTCGCTCCTACCACTCCTCTGGCAGGAGCGAGACGAACATACTGTCGAATGCCGCAGTCGCAATCGAATGCGACTAATGGTAAGCACAAAGTTTTAATTAAATCGACGCGGCGCTGGCGCGCGTGGAATCCGCGCCATTTTGCGTTTATGTCAAAACAAAACGGCCATTGACGACTGCCTGCGACTTCTATAGGGTTGACGCTATGTTCACAGCTTCACACTATTCACCCCGTGAAAAAAGGGATGTTATAAGTGTGTAGTCTGTGGCTTTATAATTGTATTTCCTGAACGAGTGAATCGATTATAACATCCCTTTTTTACGCTACGCTAACGCTTACGCTATGCTGAGTTTCCTAGATTTTGATAGCACAAACTGTTAAAGTCTATCTATCTACGTATCTATCTTTGAATTTTATGGCCCCATCGATATTGACTGTGAAAGTCATAATTTCATAAAAGTTTCACGTTTAAAATAACACTTTGTCATTGACAGTTTATATCCTTGGAAGGAATAACGTGGTTTGGCTCAGGAGCTTATTTATGAGTAGGCCTTGTTGTCGGACTTGTCGGCATGGTTGGGATTATTAGCCAATAAAACTAGTTGTCTCGAAAAATTCAGCTCAATTACGTGTTTACTTACCGTATTTTAGTGCATACCGTCTATTTTTCCCCTGCAAGGTAAATTTGCTATTTCTCCTTTAAGTTAATTTCTGTTGAGTTCTTCTGCAACAATACGTCAACATTTAGATGCTTATATTTTTCTAAGTAAACTGGGTTCTTTCGAAGAAGTCGAAGAAAAATCGCACTGAAAACAACATGAAAGTGGCAACCCTATTGTTTATTTATTGAGCAGAGTTCCGCAATAGCGGACATGTGATGTGGCTATTTCTTTGTCCGATTAATGGCGACATAATTATATATGCGCCTGATACATAGTGTGATTTTAGTTCTTTCAAATCAAATCACAAAGGAAAGAAAAATAATAAAAATAAATCATAGATAAACCGATGAAGTCCCTATTCGTCGCTCGAGAGTCGAGATCAAATGTCGTGCGATTTGTATTTAAAAATAAAGATTCGTGCACAGCCGAGCCGATGGTACCTATCATACCTATGTCCTACCTAAGGGTACACCTTTCATGCAACGTCAACAAAATCGAAATGCGCGTATACCTACCTTATATTATACCTTTTGTAAAATAAGCCAATATAAGGCAAATGAGCTGACGTATCGCCTGATAGTAAGCGATTATTGCCGCCCATGGATACGCTTTCTTGAATTGAAGGTTTGAAAGCAAGCGAAGTGACCTAGTCTTAAAGTGCACTTCCTACTCAAATTTTTGTTTGAAGAAAATAATTCGTAAAAAATCCAAGAAATAGGTCCAAAACATTGTTTTTAAATCAGATGATACATTGATATTATTTTATGTTGTTTTGTAAGCAACATAATATCAATGTATCGTCTGTCCTACGACTGAATTTCACACCATTACATTGACTAAACATCTCACTCACACACGCCCCCGCAGCCCGCAACATAGCGCGTAAACAAAAATGTAGGCAGCTTGCTAAATGGCTCTCCACTAGGCAATCTGTCAGCCATTTATGTACTTTCGCCCCGGGCGTTCACCTGACGTCGTGCGATTTCCTAAGAGTATTTTTACTTGTCGATACTCTATAGTAAGTTAAGTTTACCATGAGTTGGTGGTTGGTTGGTTGGTTGGACATATAATAATATTATCACGGTTAGCATAGCACAAGACGGTTCGCGAGATATCTCGCGGTCGAGAAAAACATTTCCTGTCATTTTCTAAATGTTCTTTCGCGACCGCGACTAAAATAAATTATAATCGGTCGCTTACTGCAGACGTAGCCGGCAACGTCAAGTTTTTATTGTCACGTGTAAGTAGCACTGTAAACTCATAATAAGAGCACGATCCTACTGCAAAAATCGAATTGGTTATCTACCTCCATATTCCAATAATATAGACGAAAGCAAAAAGGCAACTACTAATTATCGTTATAGGTTACCTTACCCTGGTTTTAGTTTTGTTGACTGAGATCTGGGTTAAAAAGAACTTGCGTGCAGGCCATACTGGCCATAAGATTAAAAAAAAACAAGAATTAGACGCTATGGTTAGGATTTACAGGGGAATCCCTGGGACTGAAAAAAATACCGATTACCGAGATGGCTCGATTCGAAATTTAAAATATTTTATACCAGACTTTATTGAAAGCAACAGCGAGTCGATTAATCAAAAATTCTCTGAGTCATCTGTGTTGCTGATTGTATACGTATAATGTGAACATTCGATTTATTAAACAACTGTGTAAACTTTTCATGATTATATTTTCGCGAACCGGCTTTTAAAGATAGTTTTGTGGTTTGTGTGATTATGTATGATTTTCAAAGACAGGGTGTGGCCTGGCCGGAAAGTTACTGGAATCGGAACTTCTTTCTTACATTCCGATTTTTAATTCAAAACTAAAAAAAATTGTGTTTTCTACAAAAATACGTCTTTCAGTGGCTCTCTCAAAAACTAATCGATGAGGCTTCACTGCTGCGTTGCGATTTTTTATAGAAAATACGTCGTACGGTGAACGTAACATTCAGTCGAATTGAGAACCTCCTTTTTTTCATATCGGCTGATAACGTAACGCAGCAAAACGCAAACCAGCAGAATTTTTTAATCAACTAATGTATGCATCGCCAAATCATTTGACTCAAGGCCTACCACGCCTCGAACATCGAACTGGCATTGATAGAATAACCTCTTTATCGCTCGAATATGCAAGTGTGACAGAGAGGAAGATACAAAATTTCGATCGTTCGATTTTCGTAGTAGTCGGCCTGGCTCTTTACGCTACGGTTCCGTATGTGCGAATAAAACTTGTATCCAACTTTGCATCCATACATTATTACAGTATTGCATGCTAATATGCTACTATATGCATCATAACCTTAACAAACGTTTTCAATGAAACATTATAAAACATGCAACACTGCGAATATCGAAACTTGATTGATGACATCCGTAGAACAAACAGTAGCAGGCTACTGCGAATATCGGACGTACGAAAAGTAGTGTCTCCCTCTCTATCGCACTTACATATGCGAGCGATAGAGATGTAAAAACTCGAAATCTTGAATTTGCGATGTTCGCGGTAGGCCCTCAGTATTAATGATTCGAGACGTTAATACGATCGAGGTACGATATATTATGATTATTAATAGTGGGTGGATCGGGTTATAGGTATAAACAGTTGTACCTATATACATGTTCATTGCTGATTCCAGACTTAATGTAGGTAGTTTGACAAAAAGTATCTACACTCTAATACTGTTAATTTCAGATGAACATAATTTTCAGTCCTCTTAAGGTTTTGGACGAAACCAAAAGTTAGACGTGTCGAAAAAAACTTGGAAAGCCTAAAGCCCGACTCTAAGGCCATGCTATTTTCATCGCATCGTCCTATTTAATCATATCATTGTATGGGCTGACCAGTCTATTACAAGTTAACCGTACGAATAGTCATACATAAGCCCCCCGCCCTCGCAAAATCGGCATATAGGAATTATCAAGACAAGCGCAAACCCGTTATGCCAACTGTATGCTCTACCATGATAGAAAGAATGTTTTCCAACAGTTTTAGCTTAAAACTGATATGAAGCTTTGATTGATGCTGCTAGGTTTTCCTCTACAGGAAGTAATTTTACTTTTCTACCTGTATACTGTTCAGGCAACCACCCCTTGGAACCCTAGAGCACTGTAGGACTATGTCACAGTGACGCTATAAGTCAGATTGTATGAAATCTCTTACTGCTTGTCATTTTGACATGGTTCTAGACCTAGAGTGGCCTCGGGCTCGAATTGGTCGACTGTACATTAAAACGAATAAAACTACAGAAGCATCCACTCCTTAATCCACCCCTTATTATCAATCATACTGCCTCCGACATTCTCAACACGTCCGTCAATCAGGGCTCGGAACCGGTTTAAAAAATAGCGGTTAATACCGGTTTATTTCGGTTTTACTCCGAACTTTCAAAAGAACGCAAACGTTTTAAGAACATAATAAAATCCTGGATTTAACCGGTTTATCCGAAAAGCAACTTGACGGTCTAAACGCGACGTTGCCAGATTTCGTGTTGAAGCCGCAAGACGTACGAACGGATGGTTACTTTAACAATTTTAGTTTTATGATTTTGCATACATGTATCTAGAGACGGGTCAAAAAATATAGGCAAACCAGTGAGCTGGTATTTATAGGTGACAGCCAACAGTGTCAATAATTTATTTAAAAGAAATCAAAATATAAGTTCATACAGGGTGTATTTTCTTTTCGGGCCAATGGGGTCAACTAACAGATCCCGAAATGTTACACGAAAATGATCTTCAGACCTTTCCTCGATTTTAAATTAATGTTAGTGGCCTTTACAGAAGAAAAACATATCTACAGGTTACAAGAAAAAGGTAATTTGTGACAAACATTTATTTGTGCTTATTTATTCAATTCCTATCCAGAATAAAATGTTTGTATGGGACATGGAACCAAAAAAAAAAACTTTTTTTCTAAATGCATTTTCATATTTTCCTATTAGTCCTAACAACAGGCAGGATGCCGTTCAAATGTAATACAAACATAATTATCAGTCCCATACGGATGAAATTCATAATAAGAAAATTATCTTTTTTTACATTTTGGTTTAAGTAATTATAGATGAAATAAAACACATTTTTTTAAGTCCAAATTTGGCACTTTCACACCCCACATTACGTGATGACGCACCAACTAAAATTAAAATTTTAGCACCATCTTGTATCGGGTATTTTTCATTGATAATAATATTATAAGAATATAATAATAATAGATGGTAGATGTGGAAAGCTAAGTGGCGAGTTGGCTATGTGTCAGTGACACCTCTTTACCTTCATCCCTGATACTCGTACCGGTGTTGCCCCCTTGAGCCATCCTAGATGTCACCTTTTGTGGGAGCCCCTCTTATGTGGGCGAGTCACCGTCTGCCGTAAATCAAATTGCTTACCTTTTTCTTAGACAGACGCCCGATTTTATTTTCCATAACCCAGTATTTAGTGCACCACTTTCACCTAATAGTCCAGTATATTTTGGACTCCATTAAATCTCAATAGTACATACACCCTGGCGGGTGCTGCCTCTGCGTGCATCCCATGGTTCGGGCAAGTGCAACATCCGCTCGGTGTACCCCTTACATTTCATTACATTGTCCCCTTTCGACATGATCTTGCGTGTTGGTTTTAGCTCCGCGTAAGCCTCCCAAATGTCCGGAACACCATTGTTCCGTGATGGGAAAGACATGCCTAACATAAGTCTTTATTTTCCAAATAATACATTTTACAAAATTACTTATTTCTGTTTTTTTTGCTACCCGTTATTGAGCAAAGGCCTACTCCATCGTGCTCCATAAACACCTATCAGCCGCCATTCTTGTCCAGGTAGAGCCTGCATACAGCACAATGTCTTAATTCCACTTTCGTTGAGGACGGCCCTGCGGCCGTTTCTCTACGCGTCGCCACTAGTGGAGTACGCTTTCGCTCCATCTGCTCGAGTAACATCATCAAATCATCATTGATAGTATGTAAATTAAAATATGCGATAGATTCTCTCTAATTGTGTCTAGAGTAACCTCGTTTGTAACTATTCCAAATATAACATCGGTAGCTTAAGTAGTTCTCGAGACGTTTTTTAATGATGTGACAGACATACTGAGTCACTCCATAATAAAAAGGAACCCCCTTTTTATCATTTAGGTACGGAACCCTAAAAATGAAAGTATACTAATTAAGAGGTATAAATGTATGTAATTATTTGTTTTTATCAATTTTAAAATCACTTACAGGTACAAATATAAATAAAGCAATTACGTGGCATCCTAGGAACTATGCCTCAAGCGGAGGATTTATGGCATCTTATCTATACATATTTTAAATTGTTTTTTTTGTTATTATCATATTTTTGTGGAATTAAACTTGTTTGTTGTTGTTGTATTAGTTGCTTAAAAGAAACTATGCAATTAGTTGAATGCCAAAAATACGCGGAAATACTCGCGCGTGGCAGATTTTGATGTACAGATCGCGCAACATTTCCTAAAAAATAAATAATAATCTATTGCGCTCCAGTAAGTCAAGATAACGTTTGGTTTGTCGGAACTTTGTAACCCTGCTACTCCTTAAAGTTTCACTGATATTGCCAGATTTTACATGAACACCTTTTAACAAGTAAGTAGGTAACTTATTCCACTATTTTTTAATATGACAGATTAAAATATTTTTCTTATACCATTTTTTATCATGATTCCCTGGTCGCGCGAATCTATATTCGGGGGAGGTACTTAACAAGGTATTCCCCATATGTTAGACTGCCGCGTCGGTGATTGAATATATAAATAAAACTTCAGTCTTTCTCCATAGTAAATGTAAGGAAAAAGTTGTTTTAAATATGGGCCTAGTACCACTAGGCTTGTGGTAATTAAAACGATTAGTATGAAAAAAAAATCTATGAAAATAAAAAAAATATTCCTATAGAAACTATTGTGTGGGGTTCGATTTATAGCCGGATTTTTTTTCCATACTTATTTTCTTTTGATCTCAGGCAGGAGTGGAATACATCGCCATTAAAAAAATACTGTCTAGAAATTACCTTACATTCTCTTACCATGTAGGTTTTTATTCTAGAATCTGTAAACGCCTATCTCCATTCGGTGTAAATCGAAAAGGAAGGGAAGGTCTAAAAATATAGTTTTTATGTAGCAGCACAGGATCTGGTAGGTGCCCTCACTGACCCATAAAAAATTCACTCTGTATAAATTACTTACATTTTTTTAAACCGCAATAGTGTATAATTTGCAAACCTGGAGTAAACTGTTAATACATAATTTGTGATTATTTTGGAATATTATAGTCGTACCTACTAAAAAGTAAAAATAGTGTGGGAAATACTGAATTTATATTATTTATAATATTATTTCTTCAATATTTGATATTATTATTTCTTTGAATATATTTAGTTCGCGGCAGAAGAAAACACGCTTAAAAATTATTAAATATGCGAAACGACGTGCTTTTTAAACTTTGCTAACTGGACTGTAACTTGTTTATCCTGCGTCGCAAAAACCGGTTTTTATTGTTCTAAACCGGTTAAACGAACAAGAACTTTATTAAAATATTACTCTAAAAACCGGTTTAAAAATAACGGTTTCACGAACGTAACCGAAATATAAAGGTTTTGCGCCAAGTACATGATACCGGTTTGAAAAATTAACCGGTATCCGAGCCTTGCCGTCAATAATCTGTCAGCGGCGGCGTCTGGGGGTCGTCTGAGCTGCGACCTACATCCGACCCCGGGAGGTTGGGGGGTGGGGCGTGACGTCTGCAGCCCCCGCGGGGGGGTATTGCGTTTATTCTCATGCCTAGTGAAAGATGCGAGAGATTTTTTGAAATATGCTAGTTGGTATTTCTGAATTACTTACGAGAACGTAAACGAGTAAAGTTGATAAATCTTCCTGGCGACCTCTAATTTCTGTATAAATCACGAGAAAGAATAGAACTGATTATGCCATGAGCAGTTTTGTTTGTCAACAACGCCGAAGTTATCTCAATATTTGCAAATTAGATTATTGCGAGCTATACGAGTAACGTTACTAAATATTGTTGTTTCTGCGTTCCAGGTTGTGGAGACGGTGGTGTGCAAGCCCGAGCCGCCCGAGTCGCCGCCGAAGAAACCGCGCGGCGAGGAGTACGGCTACGCGCTGTACGTGGACCCCTACCTCCACTACAGAGCCCTCTCGGCCTTCCGGCCCTGGGGGAAGCGAGAGCCCGTCCTGCAACACCCCGAGAGGGTCGTCCGCGTAGCCGACTGCACTAGGTTCGAACGCGACTTCCAACCCAACGTAGCCCTCAAGCCGCACACCCCTCCAGCCGATGACGTCACGTCTTCCACCTCACCGCCCCCCCATTCCGACCCCGAACTTGCCGCCAGGCTGCTCGACGCGGAGGCTCGGCTAGCAGAACTAGCCAGGCAGCTAGATGAGAGAGAATCGGAGCTGATACGCCGGGAAGCGCGCTTGGACGCTCGCGAGGCCGAACTGGCCCGGCGCGAGAGCCTTGCCAAGCCGAGGCCCAGTGCCTCCCCGCCCAAGGAGGACCCGCCCTGTTGACCGAAGACTGTCATCATCAGGCTCCGCTCCTAGTGACGCAAACTCGCGTCTTCAAAGTACAAAAAAATCGCTCGCGAGCACTCGCTCGGCGGCGCTGTAAATATCCTTCCGGGACTGACCCGCTCTTTATACTTTATACTCTTACATTTTTTGTAGGTACAGTAGTTGAGGCGGTTTACCACTGGAAACACTTTCTGATGTACATAATCATATCAAGTACAGTTTTCTGAAGTTATTTAAGTTATGTTTGTACACTATATTGTACACTTGTAGTTTCTTCGTCGTGTGCCATCTGCAAGGTACCTCTGTTACCTGGACCTCAATCTGTGCTTTTTTCAATAAATATCAATACTCACATAAATATAGTGAAATAGATGTAACATTTACAACCATAAGCATAATTTATACAGGGTTATTTTAAATTTATTTGCAATAGTACGTTAATATTTAAATATTTTCAGTGTTGCCAGTTGTTTGTCGCGCCCGTGACAAGATGTCAGGAGCGTTCAAGTTTTAAAGTACACTACGAAAGTACTGCTGAGATTAACCTCTTTATATTTTTCTACGCTAAATAACTCTGTATAAAACCTCAAACCATACCAAATAATAATAAAATAGTAATCGCACTCATACTATAGTACCCCCACCACCATAAAGAAACTTAAATAAAAGGTTGTATGGAGATAAAAGGACTCGACAAAAATGTTTCTTCAGAATCGTAAAGTTTGATGTGAAATAATGTTGTGCCTGATGTCAGCTGTTTTATACTTAAGTAGGATATAATGCCTTTACCGTGCGAATGATGTTTTCAATTATATTTTTAATATCTTACCTTCTCGACTCATTCTTTCAAGACTTTGTACTTTGCTATAGCAGTGTAAATGTGCTGGTAACATTTTATTTTATCAAAGTAATTTCAATAAATTTATATAATGTTTATTTAAGACTAGAATTGCTTAACCTCGTTTTTAAGTAGGGATCATTCGCACTGTGAGGGAGCTGCCTTATGCCGAACGGTAAGCGAGGCCAACAAAATTTTAAACATTAATAAGGGAACGATCCCGCATTCTACCTCATTGTAAATAAAATTATATTTGGCTAAAAATAAGGGAGAGCGTTGGTTATCTTTTAGATTTAAAATTGTTTTCGATTTTTGGAGCAATAATAAGTCACTGCCCAGGACGAGCTCATTTGTATGGATATGGACATTCGTTAGTAACGTTAAGGGGCTAAACTTAAAACAACGCCTTATCAAATTATTGGTAAATGTCTAAATTGTTAACTGATTGCTGTATTACCTTAACAATAATGTCTTGTAATAGATCCATATGTTTCTTGAAACGTAGATATTTGCTTAAAAATTGATGATCCGTTTAGAATTTGTTATGTAAAACAACGCTATTTTGTAACGATATATATACCCTGCTAGAAGTTATAAATTGATGAACATTTCATTTCTGTCATTTTTATTTAGCAAATCTGTAACATTTTTCATCGTCATACTCATTTAAATGAAGGCATACACTTTGGGTTGTAATTTACATGATGCCCCCTAGCATGTTGTGATCTATTGTTTCTCGATAACATTCTATGGATCTGTGAAGGGAAATTTCTAAAGTAATTGTTTTTCTCAAGCCATTTTATGGCCTTTGCCAGTAACAGTGCATTTTCTTTTAGACCATAAACAATTTTACCTGCGGGTAGAATTTTGTTACTTGTAAATATTTGTATTTTAAATATTTATGTACATACAGTACGCTGAGTACGCAATACGTGTGAATCACATGATTTTTCTTATGGCAACATTGGTATTAGTGATTCTTGTTTTGTCTATGACTTTTAGGATGTCTCAAATTTAAAAAGTTACGAACTGACGTCTCGGCCGAGAGATGGCGCGAAGCGCGATGAAAATTGTGTGTGTCATTGTTTTGTTGTACATTTCGAAAGTGGAATAAAATTTCACTTTTTTAAAGTGAATATAATTTTTTATATTTGGCAAAGCTCAAATGCCACAAATTGTGAAACTTCTGATTATCTCTTCTTATTAAAGAGTGCTATGTTAAACAGTAGAATAATAAGCTAAGTTTCAGTTGTAGGTTAGGCTATATCTCTAGTCAGAGACATTTTGAGAAAATAATTACCATTTTACTTATTAATAATATATTATTACCACAAGTGTAATGAGAATAACTTATTGTTTAAAACATAAAATTAGAGTTAATTTAGAAGCAGACTGTATGTCGGTATATATTATATAAATGAATTAAACTAAGTTGTTGTACTGAAACTTTTCTGTCAGTACCGTTGTTAACGTTTTGGTGCTATGATATTTTGGCTTGGCAAACTAAATAGTTTTTAATTGTAAATATATTTTTAGTATTTATTGGCAACTATTTCTTTTCTAATAATTTAGTTATTGAAGTTTTTACTGTTTATGAAATTTCTATCTGGGTTTTGCAAATTTAAAAGTTAAATATGGCTTAGCCATTACCTGTGACTTAACATGAAGTGTCTCTTTAATTCGTAGCGTAGGTTGTAATCTATCCATTGTACCGATGGAAAAGTTTCACAAATGGTCTCTCGCTGACCAGTTATTGAGAAATATTTTAATGGTGCTAAATAACAAATGTATTATTTTCTGGGATAACTCTGAAGGTTGTTTTTTTTTTAATTCCTAAAACCTTTGTTAAACCTAAGCGGGAGACAGTGAGAGACCTGCGGTACATGTAAATAACGTATTATTTAAGTACGATTGTGGTACGTATGCCAGGCTGTTAAATCTAAACTAGGTTAAGGCGCGATAAAAACGATTGTCAATGATTCTTTCGCTAATTGAAATTCCTATTAACTTCATGTCAATTTGGCGCCTAACTACTTGCATCGTTGACAGATGGCAGTAGTATCACTGAAATTGTATTGAAATTCGTCTGTGCGCAGTACTTCCTGTATATAAATTTACCCTATACTATTGCTGGTAACGTTTTAAGAAAAAAACGAGGAAGACGAAAGGAAAAGACAAAGTTTTTATTGTGATTGGTGATTTGCCAGGGTATAATGTACTCCTGTGATCTCAATAAACGTGCGTTAACGAAATACATCCATTTGTTAAAAATTGTGAAAGTCGCAAAATAAACGTAAACAAGATTATTAGCTGCTGTCATTTTTAATAGGTTGGTTGGAAGAGTAGCAAAAATGCTGAGCTAGTTTAGAAAACACTTTATGCCTGTACAATATGGAAATTACTCTTTGAAACACCTTTCAATATTCCTTTATAATCATAGCGTGTTTTCTAAATAGCTGAAGAATGTAGTCTTGTTCTGTGCCAATAATTTTCAGCAGGCAACATTATGAGTAAGCATACACCATATGTCATTAATTTTGTCACCCAGGGACGTATTTCTTGCAATACTAAGTGTACATATTTTCTGTTTTATTCTAAAGTGACAACCCAATTGAACAATAGCTTTCGTCCTTTTCAAAATAATTATTCGATCTGACAGCATTAAAATGACAGTAGTATTTTTTTAATGGCACCCAAGCTCTGGAAGCAGGGCGATTTGCCAGTAAGTAGTATAACAGTATGCTTTTGCCTAAGCTTTATTGTTAGGTCATAATTAAAAGTAAATTAAGGGTACCGCGTTTGAAACGTTCTAAGATTTGTCACTGCCTTGTTAAATTTGTTGTTATTATGTATAAAAGTTTTGAAACCCGTTTCATTGAGTGATGTAATTCTTAATACGTAAAATTTGTTTTGAAAGCAAGTCATCAAAAGCGAGTGACAGAAATTGATATTGTTTCGATATTGTAAATTCATTCATTTGTCTGTCTGCCATTTTATATAATTTTATAAAACATAAGTAATGTCATGCATTCACCAGAAGATGGGTTCTGAGAGCACAGACAGACTCGCTCTAGTCTCATTTTTAGACTCAGTAACATAATTTTTGCCCCTAGCACAGACAAATTTACACATACATACCTAAGCCTTGTCTTGTATTTAAATTATGAGTACAGGCAACACCATACTTATTAATTTTTCCAGTTTTTAATAAACGTTGACTATCTTGCCCAGATTCAAATTAGTCCAAATTGTAAAGGCTGTTGTTGTACCGGCTGTATGGGCAGTTATTGGTGGCACTTTTATGTTTTTCTTTTGTGCTAGCAACACTAACTGTCACTTGTATGTAAGTTAGGTTTTTATCGAGTATTGTTTTGTAACTTGGGGTTTATGGACACAATTGCTAGATGACGCTAGTAACAAGGAATACAAGGATAATATTGAAAAAAAAGAAAAAAGTTTTAATTAAAAAAATAACATTACTAGCGACATCTACCGATAGTTTACTGTATTAACCCTCTTAGTTTTTACATTTAGAGACTGTAACAGTAAATTATTTTAAAATCGACTTAAGCCAGTCTGGTTATGAATTGTGTGTGTTAATCAGAAAAATGTTGTTTTACACTCTCTTAGAAATCATTTGGATCTGTGTAAAGTATAAATTGTTATCATAAAAGCTTTGTCTCTAGCAGTTAAGTTTTAAATTCGAACGCAAAATTATGATCGTCTTCCATTGATTCAAATGATTTTTAATTCAAAAATAGTTTCTCTCCGTAATTCTGAAAAAAAGTGAACTATCTAGCGGTGACAACAGATCGTATATGTAAAGTACCTGATAGCTTAGATGTTAAGGTGAAGATTCTGTTATGCACACACATGTCCTTAACATGTGGTTTTGAAGTGTGTTTTTACCAGAAAAAATGCTTATAAATACCTTGTGGAGCAATAAAATGAAATGATTTCCAAAACGTGTTTTATTTAAACGATAATTATATTGAATAAAACTGCCATTAAGTAATAAATATAAAAAAAATGAACCCATTATTAATAAATGTACGTAAGTAGTTAAATAGTTACATTTATTTATAATGATACGAATAATAATTGATTTAAACTGAATAAGAGGCGCAGAAATAGGGAATATTCACTATTTTTTTAAATACTGTTGGATGATAGCTTTTATCATAAAAATACTGTAAAATAAATTTCAGCGCATAATAACTAAAATTTAGTAGATAAATCTTCTTTCAAAAACTCCAAATAAAAACGGGCGTTTGAAACGCCCGCCATTCCGACAAGCTGAGCCGTGACGTCATTTCTCATCTAAGGCCGGCACACAGTCTGAATCAGGGCCTATACCACGAAAATCGAACGATTGCGATTTATACCTCCGTCTCTGTCACACTTGCATATTAGAGTGAGAAAGAAGTTTCCCGTCAATGCCAATTTTCGATGTTCGTGGTAGGCATGCAGATTACGATGCATAATTACAATTATATTGTGAATTAATAATGCATAAAATTACGTACAATTTAGATATTGCTCACACGTATCCTGATTTTTTCAGATATAATAAATTTCTCAGATCAATTGATGTGAATTAAGATTATGATTTATGAACGTGTTTGATCGGCCCAACATAACCTAAAAACTGTTTATTATTTAATTAGTCTTGTATTGTTCAGCCGATTGTGTTTACATTTACAATGGAAAACGACATACAAGTCATAAAACCGCTTTAAAGATGGGATATGTATTGGATTGTGCCAAAATGCAAAAATATGAGTAGCAGAACGAGAAACACTAGATATCTTATGAAGGAAATTCCATACGAGAACATGTATACAATTATTTGACACAGACGATTCACGATTCGCATGCTTTTTTTTTAATGATCTGGATACTAGTGCTTCTGTGCCGGCTGTACACCAAATATTTGAGAAACCGAGACGCGAGATTACATACAGCGGCTCTCTGTTCATTCGCGTTCTTGGCTTGGTGTACAGACACCACTATCCAATGACGTCACACTCGACGTCACAGCGTTTTAACCGTTTGTAATTTCACACATTTTTTTGCACTTTTCAATAATTATTTTCACAGCTAAAATAAAATAAAATTAAGAAATTTTGATAGGGATATAATGCTGAACCAACATAGTTTCTGAGAAAAAAATATAAGCCTTATCTATTTCAAGTGCATATAGCCTATTAATAAATACCTTTACTTACAAAAAAAAATAAAGAGCGTAAATTGATGGTTTTAATACCAAACTCTCCAGGCATGTGCCTTTCAAAATCAAGTACCTAGAGTCCGTTAGTCGGGACTGTGAAAGTGTAAGAAAACGTCATAATTTCATAGACGTTAGACGTTTAATATCAAATTCGATGCAAACTTAGACTGGTCTGACTGTAGATCCCTTTGTTCTTCCCGAATCCCATCACCAGAATCGGAACCCAAAACAAATATACGAGACAGAATTTAGGTATTCGGCGACAGCGCCTCCAACCTTGTTACCGTAGTTTTGGTCTTATAAACCTAGATGGCGTTATAATTAAGTACTTAGCAAATTTTCATTTACCATATAGAAGAATAGTACCAAATAGTACTTAGGTACTATGCAGCGTAAATGGAAGTGAGCTCTCTGGGAAGAATAAAAAAACCCGGCCAAATGCGAGTCGGACTCGCCCACCGAGGGTTCAGCACAAAGGATGCTGGGCCGTTTATGACCTTAAAATACTGGTGGCACTCTACTTGTGCTACAAGCTCATGCTTATGGCAAATTTCGTGATTCTAGATCAACGAGAAGTACCCTATACATTTTGATTCCCATTGCAAATGTATGGGAAATGCGACATAAACGGCCGTATCTTTTGATTGCGTTGACGTAAGGTTTGGTTTTTTCACACCTTCAACGGACGCAGACCTGTGTATGTGGTATTAATTTCAACTTGCTACCTTTATGCGTTTCCGAGATAAAGGGCCTTTACAGACAGACGGACGGACAACAAAGTGATCCAATAAGGGCTCCTTTTGAGGTACGGAACCCCAAAAATCAGTAAAATAGACATTACGGAGTCCCGCGTAACTCCATATGTATTGGCGAAGCTGTCAGCTGTAAGCCGGCGTTGGAGTCCTTGGTAAGACTCCGATCACGGCCAGAGCCGCCTATGACGGTCAAAGGGTTAAGTAAGTGTTAATTCTAGTTGTGGATTGTGGACCGAAAAATGACACCGACGTTTCCAGGTTACAGCTTCGAATTCACGTTCTGGAAGCCCTTTTTGTACAGACTGATGACCACGGCACCACCCAGGCCCAGGTTGTGTTGCAACGCGATACGGGCGTTGGGGACCTGAAAATAATATAGGAGATAGTAAATTATAGGTAGATTTTTTTTCTCAGTGGCTTAATGGAAGTGGAAAGCCTCTATCCCGTAAGTTATGTTATGGCTGTATAGGAATAGAAAAGAGGCTTTGGCATATGAAACCTTGTATGACTATGAGCCGTACCATAAACGAATTTTAACGAAGACTAAACGATAAGTAGGACTCGGTCTTGGTTTGGGCTACCTACTAGCCCAAATCAAAACTGATAGGACGTCTCTTGCCGATTTGATAAAGTACGCCCTAGCCACAGGTGGAGACTCCGAAAAGGTATCCACATACAGCTTGTTGGATCTTATAGTACTGGATGCCTGCGTCCGTAAGGGCAGGTTCCACAGCCTCCTTCCCCATGACGAGGTAATTGTTATCAGTGCTCAGTTTGACTAATTTCGTCATCCCTACGCCTACAACGAATAGTTCGCGGCATGGTTTGAGTTTACGTTCGGTCGCACAAGAAAGTTGATGAAAAATGAGAGTCATGTTGTTTTTCGACTTTCAGAAGCAATGTTGAGTTATCATTGATAAGAGATCTAGGCAGGTACCTACTTATTATGTTTTATCACTGTATTTTTCGTAGGTATTGTATCGTACTTATTTTTTTTTATTGCTTTTACATGTAGGTATAGGTAGGTTCATTACAGACTCGATTGTGTTTGTGGGTAAAATCCCGAACTGGTGAACAGATATAGTTACGTTTGTTATAAATATCAGTGCTTTTTTAAATCTAAAGTTTATATAGGCATCTATGTGCCAATGTATGTGTATCTATTCCACGGGTTGAGTTATAGGTTCTACCTATGTATCTGGAGTTTGATGAGAACGCACGAGTACCTACTTGATTATAAAATATGTATTGTAAGAGACTACTGTCGGGTCGGGAGCGGGCATATATGTCGTCCATGGCGCAATTTGCATCGTCAGTGAAGCTGACGATGCAAATCCTTGTCCCTACATAAGTGAGGCTCCGTATACAACTATACACATATCCACACACTGCTATATGTATACCGTCCTATTTAGGTAGGAAATGCCTTTTTTGACGATGTGAAGTCATATTTAATAATACCTCCATCAAATTCATCCATTCCTGGGCTCGGCTTTGTGAACTTCGTCACAGCAACCGCGACAATATGGATCCTACTACACTTTTTGACGGATTTTTAAATGTAGGTAGGTAGATTAGTTCTATCACAAAAATCTCGCTTGAATAATTTAACACGACTTGATAATAAAACCTACTTATTGCAAAGTTGCAAACCCTATAACGGACGGTTGAAATACATACCTAGACAAGATAAAAGCAAATTATGAAAGTTACCAACCTGCCTATCGCCAGCTTCCCCTCGCAGCTGCCACACCAGCTCAGCGCACTGCGCCAGCCCCGTAGCTCCTAGGGGATGGCCCTTGGCAATGAGACCCCCACTCGGATTCACCACCACGCGTCCTCCGTACGTGTTGTCTCCATCATCTACAAACTTCCCAGCTTTCCCCACTTCACAGAGCTGCAGTCCTTCGTATGTGATCATCTCATTTGTAGCGAAACAGTCGTGGAGCTCGACTACATTCACGTCTTTAGGAGATACACCAGTCTTTTGATACAGACGCTTAGCGGCCAAAGTAGTCATGTCGTAACCAACGACGCTTAATAGACTTTTACCAGTCAAAGCTTCAGCAGTGTCTGTAGCCATTTCCATACCCAAAATTTCAACAGCATTTTTCTGTAGTCCATTTTGAATAACGGCTTTTTCTGACATCAGGACGGCTGCTCCAGCACCGTCACTGGTAGGACAACAAGACAATTTGTTTAGAGGACCAAAAATCTTTCTAGAGTTCAGGACTTCCTGCACAGTATACTCTCTAGCAATCTGCGCCCGCGGATTCTTCGCTCCATGTCTATGGTTCTTTGCAGCTATTTTTGCTACATGCTCTTCCGTAGCTCCGTATTTCTTCATGTACTCCAGTCCAGCATTTCCAAAGAATTGAGCTGTTATTGGTGCCTTAGTCAAGCTTGCCAGTTCGGCCATTTTTTTGATGTGCTTGTCAAGAGGCGGCGTGCGGTCTTCGTAAGCGCCGGCTCCTAGAGCTCCTGGTGCCATTTTTTCGAAGCCAAAAGCTAGAACCACATCAGAGCCTCCTTCTACAAGCTGTTTAGCAAGGAAAAGAGCAGATGAGCCGGTAGAGCAGTTGTTATTGACGTTGTATATGGGTATCCCGGTCATGCCGACTTGGTACAACACTCGCTGTCCACAAGTAGATTCTCCTTTAACATAGCCACACACCGCCTGCTGTATTTTCTCGTATTTTATACCGGCATCATTTAATGCTGCTTCCACGGCTTCTTTCCCCATCTCTGGGTAGTCCCGGTCAGGGCTCGGTTTTGTGAAATTCGTCATCCCTACCCCAACAACGTACACTTTTTGCGGCATTTTTAAATGTAATTCTCGCGCGAAGATGCTCGAACACTTGAACAACACTGGTTGTGAATAACGAATAATCATCGCTGGTTTTATACAACGGTGATATAACTGATAGTGCGCTATCGCGTAATGACTTAGTAAATAAGCTGCTCGACGGGTGGTACGAAGTCTACATACGAGTAGCATTTATTATTTAGTCATTGTGTAATGCTTAACTCACAAAAACGAAATGGTGTTAATTTTTTGTTGCTCTTTATAATGAGGATTGTCGCGAGTCAATTTTCCGCTAGGGGCACTAGTGGAACGTGGGTCCAGCGGGAACATTTGAAACGTCACTTTGACAATTCTCTCATATTGACACAGTACCCACGCATGAGTGGCGCCGCCTTGTGAGCGATAATACGGTAGCTCCCAATGTGTTCTACCGAAATAAGTACTTTTAGTACTTTTGTCGTGTCATGATGGACTGCGCTTCTCTTAAGTCGGCATGCCGCGTCGTATAAATTACTTTTGATAAAGTGAAGACAATAACAATGCTTCGAAGCATTTAACTGATAACCTTTGATTGTAAATTCATGCTAATGGGTTCATTCACACAATTTAAATGATTGTTATACTGACAGTCACCTGTTTTGTGCTGACAGTAGGCTTATAGTCCTCAAGGTTTCAAACCGCAGTTATCTATCGACGAGAGTCAAACCACGTTATCTCTTCCAACTCTTCCAAGCAAATGTACTGCCAAACTAAAGGGTTATTTATACGACAAACTTGTAAGTTTAGTTAACACTTTCAGACTGTGCTATCATAATCCGAATCCTACGCCTGAGCGCCTACCACGAACCGCGAACGAAAGTATACCTCCCTTTCGCACTTGTGATTTCTCACTCAAGTGCGACAGAGAGGTAAAACTTCGTTCGTGGTTCGTGGTAGGCCTTCTGATCAGACGACGCAACGGAGCCTCGTAGTGACGTCGCCTAAATTAAATTATGAGTAGTGTTAAGTTTTGTATGTCTGGGTTTTGTATTTGATGGTTACAGTGCTTTGGTTTTTACTTTAAATAAATAAAATTTTAATAATTTATTAAACTTAGCATATTCCGACTCAATATGACCGATATGGGCATATTTTTATTTTGTTGTCGTTTTTTTTTCGCGTCAGATTTGAATGAAATTTGGTGGGTAGGTAGAGTTCCTTATTCTCTTCAAGATAGACCCAATTTCAAAGTATGTCCCACATTTTTTTCCACTGAGTTACGAAATCGTATGGAATTTTCGTAACTCAGTGGAAAATTTCATACAATTTTTTTGTCGCACATTGAGATTTTGTATCTATCTAGCGTAGAATAAGGAACTCTACCTACCCACCAAATTTCATTCAAATCTGACGAGAAAAAAAAAACGACAACAAAATAAAAATATGCCCATACATATCAAGACATAGACCGAGTCGATATGGATTTATGTTGTCGCGCGGCTGCTGAATATAGGTGCGTGCGCGTAATCTAGATCTAGCTTCATAAGTTTTATAACCTTAATGCGTTTGTTTTGTCAAAATAAAAACAATTTCGTCATGTAATTTGTATGTACTAGAGTCTATGCTAAGTTTTCTAGGTTTTAATAAATAAATATTACAGGACATTCTTACACAAATTGACTGAAGTCCCGCAGTAAGCTCAAGAAGGCTTGTGTTACGCGTACTCAGACAACGATATATATAATATACAAATAAATAGAAAACATCCATGACTCAAATATCTGTGTTCATCACACAAATAAATGCCCTTACCCGGATTCGAACCCAGGACCATCGGCGTAGCAGGCAGGGTCACTACTAACTACGCCAACCGGTCGTCTTAAACACAGAATGTGAATGTGTTAAGTAAACGACATCATTTCACAGAAGTTTGACTTTTAAAATAACACTTTAAAGTTTGGCAGTTCATTTGCTCCGCAGAGATAACGTGGTTTGACTCTCTATGTAGGTAAATTTGAATATATTCGCTTTGTTTGAGGGCGTTTCATGAATATTTCATAAATTAAGTGTAGTTAAATAAAGAGTTCTTTGCGCTTGACCTTTTGAAGTTGACTTTCAAAGTTAATAATTACAAGTAATAAATATTTATATAACTTTTAGAAATGCTGCTTACGTAACTATTATGTATTGTATTTGTACGTAAGTTTGAAACTACGCTTATCAGTAGAGTCCAATTAAGCTACATTTACATTGATTTTGATAACACAGACTGATAAAGGGTTAAGTAACCGTCTTCGGGGCACCTTAGCTTGGTCCGACTCGCCATTCAGAAAATCCATAAAAATAACTAACTGAAAAAGACACAAATATTGATTCAGTCTCCTTAAATGAGTTAACCGTTAAATACAGCCTCCTCCATCCTAAAGCATCCTAAGTGACAACCAAATTCATTTCAAATTAAGAACTTACGACGATATGACAAAGTCTACAAGACAACTTGATTGTCACTTGTCTCGTTTCTATGCATCAATGCCTCATGCATTTAAGGATTAATAAACTAAGTATATCTTGTTGTTGCCATGGCTGGGATCTCCTGGGTCATTCTTTAAACCACAGTTCGTCTCTAAATATGCATTTTTGTGTGTGAGTCAGAGTGGCGGGTGTATCTAAACAAATGTAAGAAAAGTGATATACCAAAATTTAGTACCTAATTGCTACTATTCAGTTACTCTGTTGAAATAATTAGTACCTCCGCGTACTTCAAGTTATTATGAAAATCAAATCAGTTACACCCGCCAACCTTTTTTTTTTTCCTACGACGGTGACAAACATACGGCCCGCCTGATGGTAAGCGGTCACCGTAGCCTATGGACCCCTGCAACTCCAGGGGTGTTAAATGCGCGTTGCCGACCCTTTTAAAAAAGGAGGATTCGCTGTGTTGACAGCTAAAGGGGCAAGCTTTGCTCCGTGGGTCCCCAGCTGTCAACACAGTGAATCCTCTTGGAGCTCTGGCGACCTTACCAACAGAAACACAACACTATGAGTAGGATCTAGCAGACCTGACAGTCAGGTTGGCCATTCCATGGTGGGTAATCAACCAAGCATGTTAGTGTAACATAATCATTGCTTTATCGTTGGTTGATGGAACCGAATAACAACAAAGAACAGTTGTCTCACCCAAATGGCCAATTTGGGAAACTAGAAGACGAAAACACGTAGTCCTTCCTTTTACTGTAATCAGGTAAAAACTTCAAGTACAATGCCCATAGCATCCAGCAAAAACATTGTTAAATATAAAACTTTTATTAACAAAATACCTTTTATAAAATATCCAAGGAATGATAAAATGTTGAACATTATTAACTATAAAAATCCATTGCACCTACAATCTATATTGCTTACATGATAAGAATCTGATCTAATTCTCATTTTCGGGTTATAAAATAGATGACAGCTGTCATTTTAGAATGATTTTAAGTTTGAATCTGACTGAATGTCATGGTACCAGCTATATATAATAAATGCCCTAGACCAAGATCCATAACCCAGATATATCTAGTAAGAACCAGTTGGAACTGGTTATTTTTAGGCTATTTTACAGTTTGGAACGGATCTGCTCTATCCTGCCAGCGGCCTGCCTCTGTAGGTCTGTGAGTTTCATCGCCAGCCCCATATTGCCTTGGATCTTGATCTTTCCTTGGAAGAACGCCTTTTGAGGGTTCAGTTTTCCTGAGATTAGGTCTACCACGTCTTTGTCGTTGACCGTGAAGGTCACGTCAGGCTTCTCCGTGCCGTTGTAGGTGACCTTGCCCTTGCCCTGCTTGGCGTTGATGACCCAGTAACCCTCGTTGCCGCTGGCGCCCTTGACCTTGAACCCGTAGATGCCTCGGACCTTCTCGATGAGGTTCTCAGTGTCAGTCTCCATGGCGTCTTCGAGGATCTTCATGTATTTGTAGACCTGCAATATAAAAAAGATGTTGTTAGAAGAGTGGATACTTAGGTAAACATAACTACTCATGTTATTTAAAAAATATTTTAAGGGTCAGTCAACCAATTGCAACCCTAAGCCAGTGTAGGCCTACCTATATCATGTGACACTATAAAATAAAAAGTAAGTAAATATTTGAGGACAATCTCACACTGATCAACCTAGCCTCAAACCAAGCAAAGCTTGATGACTGAGAATGCGAATTCTCCCCGTCATCATCTCAGTCATCATCTTAACCCTGTGAAAACGAGTGCTGTATAGGGCTCGAAACGTAGGGTCATGGTGTTAATAAACGCGATTAATCCGTTCTCAAGTTATAAATTGAAAGAGATGTCATATACTACAGAAAAAGTGACCAAAGCCCCCGGTGAGCAGGGCTGGGATCGAACCAGCGACCTCCTGCGCGGCAGACGCCCCAACCACTGCCCTATATTATATATAGTAGTATTACTACTTAAAAAACAAAACAAAAAACATGAATCAAAACATTTATTACATTTAAGAAATGATTTGATTCGTGCTTTACAATTGTACCGTTCTAAAGTGTTTAATTTCAATGAACAACAATCGCAATCGTAACAGAAAATAATATTAATTACAAGTGGTAAAATGTAATATCGAACCTCGAACTCCTCAGGGTTTGAGGAGGCGGCGACCGCGTTGGGGGCGGCATCGCTGAATCCTTTGCGGTACATGGTGATGACGACTGCTCCTCCTAGACCCAAGTTGTGTTGAAGTGCGATGCGGGCGCGGGGGACCTGGAAAAATGGAGAATGGAGTCAATATAACTTTATAAATAAACATACATAACTGAGGGCCTGCCAGGAACCGCTTCGAACGTTCAATCGTCTATTTCCCTCTTTATTGCTCTATAAAGAAATTTCGAATAAATAAAATTTAAATTAATTTAAATTTATCTTTAAATTTCGGTATAAAGAGGCAAATAGACGAACGAACTGGTTCGTGGTGGCCTTCTGTAACATATATAAGGAAAATAATCCAGTCATTGCACTGACAGCTTGTATGGAAATTATGATTATGTGGGAATCACTTATAATAGCTATTTTTTAGCGTATTATGTATGCAACAAAGTTCGCATATTGTGACGGACGGTAAACTACGGAACCCTACATCTGAGCATGGCCCGACATGCTCTTTGCCGGTTTTTTTTAAATTGATTTATTGAATGTATTAAAAACCAGTTGTACAAAACTGGCACATCCACGCCGACTGATTGACAGGACATATGACATATTACATATAGACGGACGAAGTCGTGCACACCAACTTCACGAGTTTAGTAACATTTCTAACGGTAAACATTCTAGAATTCAAATTTTTCACTCTTGAAACCTGTTACCAGATTTAGTATAGCATACATTAGGTATGCAATCTGCTACTTGATTTTCAACCGGCATCCTAATAAATCTTACTGTTCTGAAATTAAGGTTCAATTTCACTAGTGTTATTTAACAGTGTTGGTGCCTAATACAAGCTAATTGAAACTTCAAAGATATTCGACTTTTAACCTTCTCTGTTAATGTAGAAAGACTTTGAGTGCATATGCCAGAATTGATATTAGTATTTCTTTGTTCATTAGTAGTAGGCAATGTACATAACTTATTATTCTGTAGTCAAATTAATATGTAGGTAATATACTTAAATAAGTAGATATGTATAATTAGATTCAATTTCAATTTTAGGATTTCGAACTATTTCGAGTTACGTAAATTATTTAAGGTAGGTATACAGGGTAATTCTAGCCATTAGCCAATGAAGTATTTTGGAAATAAAACGACGAGAGTACATTAGATTCAATCTGCATTCAATAAGTACCTACTTAATTTGCAAAGTAAATTATTTATGGTTGAGTTTATTTGCCTGGCCTAAAACCACGAAAATCGAACATTCAAAAATTTCGAAGTTAGTGGTAGGCCCCCTGAAATGCAACACGAATGTTTGAATGTAGGTACTACACGCAAAGTTACGACCAATTTGTCACCGACAATAAATGCACACACAATCTGAGGTTTTTACACTTTTCACTCACAGCGCAAACACTAACTTTTTATTTACAACGATATGTGCCTTGTTGACTTTTAAAACAAAACTACCTAATGTATAGAATCGGGCGTTACTTTGCGGAATTCCATATTAATTACGATATTAATGTTACTTTGCTATTCCGCCAAACGTGCTACTCAATTAGTGCAACCCCGTTATATTTGTATGTTTGACTGGTCACCAGGTTCACCTGTCAGACATCAGACCGGCAACATGGCCGGGATGGGTTGTGTTCTGAAGAAATGTTTGACATGACGCCAACGTCCACTTTTCACCATCGCACCGTTCGCCATCGACAGGGCGCTCATCCACACACCCTGCAACCAAAATGGTCGCGCACTGTGTAGTTTCAGAGGAATTTCCTCTCGCGGACGCTCCGGCTGTGGAATGAGCTGCCGAGGTTTTCCCGAAAGATTACAGTAGGTATAGGGTCCTTCAAAAAAGGAGAGTACATGATTTTAATGGTTCGGCAACGCGCATGTTACCCCCCTAGAGTTGCAGGCGTCCATAGGCTACGGTGCCCGCTTTCCATCAGGCGGGCCGTATACTTGATTGCCACCGTCGTGGTATTTAAAAAAAACTTCTGCATCTGAGGATGCCTCGTAGCAGCGAAACACGTGTCGAGTTTTGTATTACTTATTGGCTGTTTTTTTTTTTATATTATAAATGTGTTTTGATATATGTATTTAAATAGTTATTTCGGCGGGACGGTGGAAAAATTTATTGCATGCAAAAATACGCAAGTAAATATAACAGCTTCGCGCTAATTGACTGGCACGTTTGGCGGAATAGCAAAGTAACATTGACGTAACACTACCTACCCATAAATGTACATATAGGTACACCTAAAATTTTGTAGTACTTAAATAAAACAGTACCTGCTCATAAATAATTCTGCCAGTAAACGAAGGCCGGCACACAACCTCTGCCCGCCGTAAGAGCAGTAAAACTAGCAAGTTACGTAGGTAACCGGTTTCAACACTAAATGACGCCCGTCACAGCACTCGCGGGCAAAAACTGCGCTTGCGTCGATTTTCCGACCACGAGTTTTAAGTAAACGTAAAGGCAATTTAGCCGTACTTATAGCGAAGAACAATTTCTTCCCATTTTATCGAATGAAGTTCAAAATTACCAAGAAACAAAAGTTCAAAAAAAAGTTTGGGTAGTGATAGCATTTCTGTGGCACTGGCATTCTAAAAATGTATAAAACTGATGTTCTTCTGCAGTTTATTTTGAAATTTTCTACCATAAACTTAGACATTGCAATTGCTAAACGATAAATTCGAGTTACAATACCTACTTTGAATAGACAACCACAAAAGCAACTTACTTAAAAATAAAGAGAAGATAACTGTTTTCGCGCGAGTGTACCGTACCGTAATGATGGAAAGTTTGTACAGTTGCGATCAAAGGACATACTTGTCTGCATAACACAACATTCACAGCCAAATATATTTAAATTTTAAATGTTTAGGTAAAAAATTACCTACATTTATTTTAAGTTAATTTTTATATTTCAAGTATATTTCGGTAAATAAAATATAAAATAATTTTGATTACCTAAGTTTGCATTAAAATTGTTTTGCATCTATCTCTCTATCTTCGGCACGGTTCTGAGTAAGATATAAAATTAATAATAACTTTTAATAAGAGAAACATCCTTTCACAACAGACATATCGCAAAACATAAACAACAAAAACAGATAGCCTCCTTATCTGCAGTCGGTAAAGCTCAAACCTGATGTGCTGCTTACTTTCACTCGCGATGTTAGCCTTTCATAACTTTCTGCATGAATTTCTGAACGGATTTAAATAACATAGGTAGGAAGTATGTATTCATATTCATATTCATTCCAATATCATTGACGTATTGTTAGATTATGAAATATGTATTTAATTTAAATTATATAACTGGTTTGATATAGGTAGGTACCTCGTGTGTTTCTCATATTCAAATAGCGAATAACTATGATAAGATAATTAGAATTGAGATTTAATTAACATATTTGTTACCTCAATCAACACAATCAATCTAGCTCTATAGCTAGATTGATTGTTTTAGATAACTGAATATCTATATATTCAGTTATCTAAATACTATTGATATTATCTACATGTAAACTTTAACTGAATATGAACAATCGGAACAGGTACAGGCACTTTAGTTCCTGGTCAAAGTATTTTTCACCTCACTAGCTCGGAAAGCCCTCTTTTATTTTTTTAAACTAGCGGATGAAATTGAAAACGCATTTTACCCACTAGTTGGGAAATAAATTTGACCTTGTGTTTTGAAGAGTTTTTTCAAGTTACGCATGCAAGTACTGGCCGCAAAGTACGAACGGCGGCGACTTTTGCTTGCAAACCGAATTTTTTTTGAATATAGTGGATATATTTGTGACCCTTCTTACGAGTATAAATAGATTTTATAATAGAACAAAAACAAAAGCAAAAACAGTTGCAAAACTTAGAAATTGGAAATTGGTAATCAACCCTATATTTTTTTTATGCCGGTACTTCCCGTCAATTAATAAGTTTTTATACATGTAATTAAGGACAATTCTCTATAAGGATCAATTTATTTTAATACGCTAGCTGTATTGGTATTTTAGATTATTTAGAAGTAAATCCTAATGACCCAAAACTTTTGCTCTCGAGTGTATCTAAATATTAAATGACATTGTATACCTATATGTGTATGTATGTATGTAGAAGCTTTATTGTACAATAACACAAGAAATACAAGAAACACAGTAACATAGACAATTTGATACAACAAAGGCGAACTTATCCCTATGAGGGATCTCTTCCAGTTAAACTCCAGTTAATCTATAATTAGTTATAAGAAAGCCGTTGGTAGATAAAGCCCGTGATATCGCATCGCTGTAGTGATAATGAATTTAAGTACAATTTATATTAACACTATGGTATGAAAAGATCTTATAACACCACAGTAAACACATGACACGCACATCTTCGAGAAATGTGCATTGTCACAATTTGCGTTTATCAGATAGATATCAGCTGTACCTAAAAGTACCTAAGTAAAAGAGCAACGAGCAATGTCTGAAGACCAAAGTCCAATAACTTCACTAGGGACTGTTTTTATGCAATCGATACCTTTGTACCTTCGCACTGTAGGTACAGTCAAGTGCAAAAATATGGTTCGACATAATCGACTCACAAATTTGGTACTACGCTCTTATTACACCGGCATAAGGTGCTATGGGACATATTTTTGAGTAAGATGTACACCACCATATTTTTACACTTGACTGTACAACATTTCTGATTCGTTCTACAGACAATAAGTTATTACTCACATTAACCTTTTGCCACCACGTCTAAAAAGTGATAAAGTGCCACCAACGCCAAGCAACAAATAAACTAGGTAAACCCATACTTGATATGAAGTTGTAGCGTGCTGTACAGTCAACAACACAGCTGTCAATACAGCCAAAGTGCTAAAAATATGTATACAGAACTTTATTGCCAGAGAATTAAGGTCGTGTATACATATTTTTGGCACTTTGGCTGTATTCACAGCTGTGTTGTTGACTGTACTAACTTGGTATCAAGTCAATGGCGATGGCGGCGAAAAGGTTATATTGGCGATTTCAAGCTGCAAGCAGCTTATTGCTTTGTCCGAGGGTTTACTAGTAGAGAATGCCTTACAGCATTAAGTCCACCTTTTGTACGATTGTATTTTTTTTGTGCAATGATGATTAAATAAATAAATGCAGGCAAAGTGTCATGCGGGATGGAAATCTCTGGCACAAACTATCGTTTAATGAAACTGAGTTTTATTGTCAGTAATAATTAATTTGTTTACTGACTGAGCATTTAGATATGTCTTGAAATAATTTTATGAATTGTGGAATGTTATCTAATGGATGTGTAATAACTAGTTGTTAGGTCTTTAGTTAGTTACGTCTTGTTTTTTTTAGGACGGTGCGGAGTTTGCGGCGCCTGCTTTACGAAATCAGGTTCATATGTCTATACTATAGGTACATTTTGATGGAAGGAATCGCTTGGAGTGGATAGGGCAAGCGGGTAGTTCCAGCGATTCAATCAAAGTGTAAGCAAAATGTACTTATATGGACCTTTTTTCGATAAGAGTCGCCACTAGTAAAGCCCAGGCGATATTATCGAGGACGAGTCCGCGGATAGATATGTATGTATGGCCTGTACCAGCGAGATAAACTTAGGACAGACAGGGATGGTTGATTTTATGAGCAAGCTAAAGCAAGACAGCCGCAGCCGGGTATTTTTTTGTAGTGTAGGAAATACCCTTGTTACTTTTTCTTGCCAGTGGAATATCACCTAGTTTGTAACCAACCTGTCTATCTCCTGCCTCTCCTCTCAGCTGCCACACGAGCTCAGCGCATTGCGCCAGTCCTGTGGCTCCTAGAGGATGTCCCTTAGCAATCAGCCCACCACTCGGATTCACAACCACTTGACCTCCATACGTGTTGTCTCCAGCATCAACAAACTTGCCCGCTTCACCCACTCCGCACAATTGCAAACCTTCATATGTAATCAGTTCGTTTGCAGCAAAGCAATCATGAAGCTCAACAACATCTATTTGCTTTGGAGAAATACCAGTCTTTTCATAAATCCGCTGCGCAGCCAGCCCTGTCATGTCATAACCAGCTACTTTCATTAAACTGTTCTCAGTGAAGACAGCTTCGGTGTCTGTGGCCATTTCCATACCTATGATTTCTACAGCCTTGTTTTGCAGTCCGTGGCGGATGACAGCTTCTTCAGACATGAGGACAGCTGCACCGGCTCCATCACTAGTCGGACAGCATTCCAGTTTGGTAAGTGGACCATAGATCTTTCTAGAATTTAAAACTTCTTCTACAGTATACTCCCTTGCGCTCTGTGCTCGTGGATTTTTGACACCGTGTCTGTGGTTCTTTGCTGCTATTTTGGCTAGATGAACTTCAGTTGTGCCATATTTTTTCATGTGCTCCATAGCGGCATTGCCGAAGTATTGTGGTGTCATGGGGGCGGCGGCCAGGTCGGCCATCTCGGCCATTTTGAGTGTGTGGCGGTCCATGGGATTTGTGCGGTCGGTGTAGGCACCCGCGCCGAGCGCCCCAGCGGCCATCTTCTCAAAACCTAGTGCTAGAACTATATCCGATATACCACCCTCGATTAGCTGTTTACCCAGAAACAGTGCGTTTGAGCCTGTAGAGCAGTTGTTATTTACATTGTAGATCGGGATACCGGTCATTCCGACCTGGTACAGCACGCGCTGGCCGCAGGTCGAGTCTCCAAAAACGTACCCGCACACCGCTTGTTGGATCTTCTCGTACTTAATTCCGGCGTCGGCCAGCGCCGCTTCTACCGCCTCCTTGCCCATCTCGGGATAGTCGCGGTCGGGGCTCGGTTTGACGAACTTCGTCATTCCAACGCCGACGACGAAAACTTTTCTACCCATTTTAAAAGCTTATAATTACCTCTAACGATGACTGGGAACTGCGGAGTTTGCTGGGCCGCACACAAAGAACGAGTACGAGCTCACGAAATCTCTTTAATTCCTTTGGTCACTGATAACTCGGCGAAGATAATGCTTATCTAATACTCAAGGCAACACCAACAGTTCTATTCGATTATCGTTGGGCCAATGTGCGGCGTTCAAAATACTTTAAACTGCTATTTTATAGCAACTAAAGCCGCACGCGTGTGTCTAGAAGAGAGAAAGACTGTAATAATGAGTTAAATTATTAATATTGCACACTGGGCACAGTTCACTTTGCGTGACGTCTTTGACACAATTTGTATTGCCGTTTCTTTCTTCTGACAAAACTAGAATCACAGAAATTTGAACTTTGAATTTATGCACATAAGATCTTTAAATTTACGAATACATCGCAGATCAAAATAAACCATGTCATGTCACGACTGACGTCGAACCCTGAGAGGAGTTCGGATACCATGAAATTTTACTAGATAAAATGAATTTCAGTTAATAGGATGGATTTTATGGGATTATTCACTAAACAAATCTGAAAAATTATAATTAAATTGACATTAATTAATATAGATCATTAACTAGAATTTTGTTTTGGTAAAAATTTAAGTTTTTAAAGTTTTAAAGACATTCTCATCTAGTACATGGTGTGGTATTTAAACGTCATCTAGGGATGTGCCTCGACCAAAGAATATAATACATAATCGCAACCTTTTTCGTGTTTGCCTCGACAAGAAGCCAACACGAAAAAGGTTGCGATTATGTTGCGATATTTTATCATTAACTAATATAGTTAATAGCAATCATTACAAACCAAATGAAAATTATTATTTCGTAGTGGACTGCTACTATTAACTCCATATCTATCTATGATATTGTAAATGTAAAATAATTTGATAATATTTAACTAAAAAGGTTTTAGTACTTTCCGTGTTGTCAAATGCTGGCACATATTAATCAATAAATTAAAAACTTTACATTTGAATAAAAACAGAACACTGACTGTATCATTGACGCTTCATATTCATACTCTAAATTTTGGTTGTAACAAAAGGCTTTTCTTATTTTTTCAATATTTGGATGGAATAAAATTTTAACACTGCCAGTTTACCATAAACGTTAACAATGTCTTTGGATAAGCAAAAGATCTTGAGTGATTTGGGAAATGTTATGAATCAGCTGCAAAGTGCAGATTGGTAAGTTCGGAATACATCTCATAGCAGGAGACTGATCTTGCTCAAATGTTTATAAAATATGTTATACCTATTGTTTTCAGCGGTTGCATGGGAAAAATGTTTAACCAAGGCCAAGGTCAAGGGCAAGGGAACAGGCAATGCATGCCTTCTCAAGGCTATGGAGGTTGCTGTCGCCGAGGCTACGGGCATCCCTGCTGCGGCGAGCCCTACAGCATGGGCGAGGGCATGCCGGCTCATGGCAGGCCGTGTATGAGCTATTGCAATGCCCCAAAGCTTTATGCCGATGGGTATAACTACTTGAATCAAAATGTGATGCAGCCCGTCATCAAGGAAGTGTATGATGACCTGAAAAGTCTAAATTCGGGCAACACAGTTACCAATAATCCCCTAGGTGCTAAGATGGGGTTGACGCCGGGTGTCCCGTCACTGCCTTGCGATGGTTAGTTCTGTGATAAGATAGTTGTTTTTATAGCTAGTTTAGAGTACAGTTGAACATACTGGGTCAACATTACGACACTTAGATCTAGATAGCTACGTCTACAAAACTTTTATTATGCTACGTTGTTGTGTATGTTGCTTTATGTTATAGGTAATATGAACCAAAACGCGCAAATGGCGAATCCTGGAGGTCGAAGCATGGGTCGCGGTCATCCGATGATGCAACATATGCAAGATTATCAGATGACAGGAGGCCAGCAAATGGCAGGAGGCCAGCAAATGGCAGGAGGCCAGCAAATGGCAGGAGGCTATCAAATGGCAGGAGGCTATCTAATGGCAGGAGGCCAGCAAATGGTAGGCGGCCAGCAAATGGCAGGAGGACATCAAACGGCAGGAGGACATCAAATGGCAGGAGGACATCAAATGGCCGGTGGTCAGGCAATGGCTGGTGAACAGCAAATGGCCGGTGTAAACACACAAGGTTCGGCAAATTTCAATAAAATGTTCCCTGGGATAACGCAAGGAGAAGGTGGTCTAAGTTTTAATCCGATGGAGATAGCCATGCAGATGAATCCGGGATTGGCCAAGCATCAGCCGGGTATGGGTGCTCAAAATCCTATGTCAGGCGCAGGCGGCGAAATGAACCAGTCACCTAATGCAAATATAATGCAACCTGGGATTAACGCTGCAAACGTTGCCCAGAGCCAACCAGCGCAAGGCTATCAAGCTCAATCAAATATTCCCAATCAAGCTATGGCAGCTGGTGGCCAACCACCACAACAAGTTTACGCTGCTAACACACAGAATCAGCTACCTTCTAACTTCCCACCCCAAAACGCACATATGGGAAGAATGAATGCAAATCAAGGAGGCCAAAGAGGTAACTATGGTCAGCATACAACTGGCCTCACAAAGTTTAAGGAAATGTTCCCCGGTGTAATGGATGGTGATATGAACTTTGATCCCATGGAGATTGCTATTCAAATGAACCCAGCTAATAAACAAGCGGCTGCGATGAGTTCTATGCAGAAACTCATGTCTGCCAAGCCTCTAGAGGCAAATGCGGCTGTTATGAAGCCAGTAATTAACGGCATGAATGCAGTGAATAACAATCTATCTCCAAACCAAGCTGCACCAGATACTCAGGCGCAATCGCAACCTGACCAAGCAACTGGCCAAGTGCCACTAGATCAACAGTACGCAGCACACCCACCAGCAAACCAGCAACAGTACACTACAAATCAAGAACCAGCAACCCAACAACAGTATGCCGTTAATCCAGTTGCTACCAACCAACCTAACCAGTTACAACCTCCACAACAAGTATACACTGCTTATACAGACAAACAAGGAAACCAGCAAGTGCCACCGCAAGAAGTAACTCAGCAGAGTTACCAAGAGATTGAAACGCCGGAACCCATGTCACAAGGATATCCTAACCAAGTGCCTGGAGGTAGAGTATACGAAAGAGAACCTATATTCCCTGCGGATAACTCAAGATATAACACTATCGGGCAGCCAATAGAATTGTTACAAACTAGGAAATACCGTTTGCCTGAAGCAAACTTGCCTCAAACCTTGTCGCCCCAAAAAACTCCTTCAAGATTAAGGGTGAATAACAACGTGAAGTCTACCATTAGCAAAACTTCACTCTATGCGAGACAAGCAGGGCAGCAGAGAACTCCAAGCAGGGCTCAATTACAGCAAGTGTACAACCAATATAAGGGATCTCAATCTTACACCAATCAGAACATTCCAAACAGGGATCCAGCCAGAGGTCAGACGACTTCGGACGGTCGGTTGGCAGTTGCTCCGGTTGTGGAGAAGAATCAGATACCTTTGGAAAGGGTCGGAGGAGATACAATTGCGAACAATCAGGTTCATAATGAGCCTGTGAAGGGCCATGTTGTCGGTCAAGTTGGTGACGTCTCTAACAAACCCGCTCCAGGCAACGCTGATTTGGTAACTATTTGCACCATTACTGGTAGTAGTAGTACAAGTAGTAGTCTACATTCTCCAAAGTAATTTTGCAATATACCTAACCAATCTTGATAAGATGATAACACCTTGTAATTTTCAGGTGCCAACTAAGAGTGGCAACTTGAGGAACGGGCTCCAAGACATGGTGTTTACTTCATATCCTCAATCAACTGCCTGGTCTTTCCATGGACGCAGTGATATGATTCCTTCGCAGAGATACCGTCTCAGAGCTTAGTTTTATCCATGCCTGGATCCAATCCTGGGCTAAATGTGTCAGTGCATGTCCATGGTGTGAAATTATTGTTAAAGTTTAGTGGTGAACTGGTGGGTTCAGTCGTATTTATTTTGTGAATATAAAATCCCAAAAATAACGCATTAATAAAGTGTAAATTGAAAATTTAAAAAATAAAGTAATTGTGGTCGTAATTGTGTACGCTTATTTATTTTTCTAGTCAGATGATTTTCAAAGTTCTCCCTCTTTCCACTTTTTTTTATTAGGAATATTTATTCAGGAAAATTCACAATAGTTTGTGATTTATTCAGAATCGCGAGCTCTTTCGATTCTCCCACTGACTGACATTATGGGCATATTGGGCAGTACCGTACACGGTGCTGGCGGTTCCCTGAGGGACTTCCACGAACCTCTTTGTCACTCCAATATGCAACTGTGACAGAGATGGAGATACAAATCCGCAATCGTTAGATTTTCGTGGTACTAGCCCAGGGTTATTACCAACAATTTCATGTAACTAATTGCCATGGTTACGGTCTCCTGGGTCACTTGAAATCACGGTTCTATGGCATTCAAACTCAGAACACATGATTTTTTTGCTAGTTATTATGTCTTTCCCATCACGGAACAATGGTGTTCCGGACCTTTGGGAGGCGTACGCGGAGCCGAAGCCAACACGTAGAGGCCCTTTCGACAATTTAATGAAATGTAAGGGGTACACCGAGCGGATGTTGCACCTGCCCGAGTCATGGGACGCACGCAGAAGCAGCACCCGCCAGGGTGTAAAGACTATTGAGATTTAATGGAATCTAAAATATACTGGACTATTAAGTGAAAGTGGTGGACTAAATACTGGGTTATGGAGAGAAGAAAAAAAATCGGACGTCTGCCTAACAAAATGGTAATCAATTTTATTTCCGGCAGACGGTGACTCGCCCACATAAGACGAAGCCCACAAAAAGCGACATCTAGGATGGCTCGAGGGCAACACCGGTATGAGGGCTGGGGGTAGAGAGGTGTCACTGGACTTTAAACATATAGCCAACTCGCCACTTAGGTTTCCACATCTACCCTCGAGAACACGGCTCTCGCGACCCCACTCTGGACGGCCGGTTAAGGCAAGCCAGAGGCGGAGGACTTGGTCGGACGACGGAGTCCCCCAGGAGCGCTCAGGTACGTGGGGTCGCTACTCCCCAACAGCTCGCCACAAGCTGCCCTGCGTTGACTGATTGCACCGGTCGAAACCAGTGGGCGATGGGGTCGTCACATCCCTACGCCAATTGATGATGATGATGATGGGGCATCTACCAAGCATGCCAGTAGAACATAATACGTGTATCGGTGCCGTTCCTTTCAAATCAATCAAAAATCAAATCAAATCAAATCAAATATTTTAATGTAATAAGCATTGTACAGGGCTCTTAAATACTAAATAATTATAATATATATGTAAGAAGACGGGACGATACTACGTCTACTACGATGTTGCCACTTTTTAATTCCTATGCAAGAGCTGTTTCTATGCAAAAGCGATAGAGAGGAAAATAGACGAACGAACGAAAGCAGTGGTTCGTGGTAGGGCTCCTGTAAGTATCTAAAGTGTTGAGTAAGCGCGTTTCAATCTTGTTGGAGTTGCAGCCAGACAAAAGGCCTAGTATAAAAATTGTATGACATTAACTTCTCGACCGCGTTAGCGTATCGAGGGGTCAAAATATGAAGGTTGCCGGATGATTTTAAATAAACCGCAAACATAATTTGAACTCTCGATACGCTAACGCGATCGAGAAGTAAGTGTCGTACAGTCCAGTGTAAAAATATGGTGGTGCACAACTTACTCAAAAATATCTCCCATAGCACCTTATGCCGGTGTTATAAGAGCGTAGTACCATATTTATGAGACGATTATGTCGAACCATATTTTTGCACTTGAGTGTACAACTTTTATACTAGGCCTTCAGTTGCACACACAAGCAATGTAGCCTAACCATTAAGTAAGTATCTTTTTCTCTCTATTATTATATATTGTGTAAGAATGTGCCTAAATATTTATATTCCGTTTTCGTCTACAAATGGAAATTAACAATACTCCTTGTTCATAATTTGCTGTATACCTACTCGTAATAGTTACCCTAGTATTAAATTAAACTCACGACGAGAAAGGCCAAGAGTAGTTTATAATGATACCTATGTTTTTTTTTCAATAATTGTGTTGGTGGCAAACAAGAATTCAGCGCCCACGCAACTCTATAGTAGATAAGCGGTGTCGGTAGCCTATGGACGCTCGCAGCACAAGTATCAGTAATATTTAGTTGACACTTGCCACAGTCTTATGCGTGGTAAAATAGGGGCCAGGACACAGTTGACCACGCATTCTGGGGGCGCAAACTAGATGCTAGCCCCGGGCGCCAATTCCTCTAGTTACGCCCCTGTATATGTAGCGACTTCAAACCTAGTATCACCTCCAAATAGGGCTGCCATCTCGTACATTGCCGAAACCGGACAAAGAGATAAAAAACCCGGACGTTTAATTAAACTCGCGATCTCTCCCCAGACACTAAAGAAATCAATTCTTGAATTAAAAAATATATGCTTTTGCTGACCAGGGCCTATGCCACGAAAATCGTACGATAGCGGATTTGTATCTCTGTCACACTTATATATTGGAGTGACAAAGAGAATATACGTATATGCAGCGGGACCCCATGTAATTATGGTTTAGGTCCTAAATAACCGAGTTGGTATATATTTATACCTGTCGATTTATGTACTTTAAAATTTCTACCTTTGCAAATTGATGAAAAAAAAAATCTGTGCCAGAGGGGCCCTTTGTTAATTTGTAAGTTTACAGACTAAATTAATTATAATCTTCTTAGTATTATATTCTTTGATAGACTGACTCTAGTTAAGAGAATTTGCAGAATCGATAAAGATCGTAATCGATTTTGTAATCGTTCCATGTAAGTAATCGTCACAAGTGTCAGTAGTGTCGCAACACTGTCTGAGCAAGTCTGAGTTTGACGTTTGCTCGTGCGTGTTTGAAGATTCGCAAATTACTAGATTTCGATTTTCTGAAAGCAATTCAGACGTGAATTTGGCGTGATCACCACGTAAACATCACGTTGGACGTGTTTTTAATAAATTAAGATTATTTCAGTGACTTAAAGAACAAGAAATATGTCTCTCTTTGGGTCTTTAATGGGGGATGTTGAAGACGATCCGTTTTTCGGGTAAGCTGTTAAAATTGGCACTACTTTTCGACTATTTCAGCATTCAATATACATTACTTTTGCATTTATTAATATTAGTTGAGAACTACTACCTCTTTGTACTTATTAATTGCGTGTGATGTTTTTTGTGCTTTTTTTATGCATAAAGGCTGACGTGACATTCTTATTTTTTGTGCCAGGGATGAAGCAATCTTTTCGAAAGCATGGTGTGAATACGCATCATGTGTATACTGTCTAAGTATAATTTTAAACTTATACTCATTAACTAGTGCTTTCATAGCAAGTTACATTACGAAATTCTCTTTAAAAATGGTTATTGTAGGAATTTTAACTTATAAAATATATCTTTATTTGTATCATATAACAAATGAAATGAAAGTATATGAACATAGTTTGGAACAGTACAATGGTGTCAGTTCCAGAGTCTTTGTTGTTGAGTTCTAGCTAATAAAAAAAAGGAGATCTAGCCACTCTAGGTGACAATACATTCATTTGGTGGTCTTGAATAGGATGGTGAAACTCTTTAGTAGCCCACATGTTAAGTTTAAGCTAAATTTTTTATTTGAAAGAGCAATGTGTGTTTTATACGATCCTTTGTCTTTGTTTTTCTTTGTAAATTGAAATGCTTCGATCGTAATTAGTGGGCATTGCTTACGAAGGATTAATGTCTTAAATAATTTAATGTCTTTTAGTCTTAGACCATTTAACCACCCGGATTGGCAATTGACAGGTGTTCCCCTCTGCCGAAAGCATAAGAACAATGATCATGTTCATTGTATGGACTCACATAGCTATTTGCATGTTACGTATGAATATCCAATATATCCATACGTTTGAGGTGCCCCTCCCATGCAAAAAATTGCAGTCTTTTTGTGTATAGAAAATGATAGCCTTATCCAGTATGGTTGGTTAAATGGTTTAAGCTATAAGTACCTGAATACTGGCTGATTTAGTAAGTCAAATTTAAATTCTGCTACCTAAATAGTAATACAATTCAGTATTGTTGTACTTCTTAATTGTTACTTTTTTATTATTACGTACTCAACAGCAATCAACCTTTGTCTCATTTCATGAGAAAGTGATTGGGTTAGACATGATGTTGACTGGTTCAATCATATCCTTTGAAATTTTAAAAATCCTTTGGGAATAATAAACAAGAACAGATTTAATTATGGTAGACCAGATTAAAATTGCCTTCAATGGTACTTGCTAACATAACTAGTTGCTAAAGTGGACCCCAGGCTTCCTGCATGAGCCGTGGCATATGCCAGGAAAACACTAGCCATCTAAAAGGCATAACATTGTTTCTCCTTGAATTTTTACACTACCTCATCAAACACCACCAAAATCATACACTACTGAAACGGATGTATTATTGTAACATACAAAACTATAAGATAAACTTAATCTTGGAAATTTCATTAAAAATGAGAATTGGTGGCGATTTGTTTCCATTGTTAGCTAGTCCGATTGAAATTTTAGAGCATAGTAAAGGCAGTAACTGGGACCGTACCTTGATCTAGCCAATTTTGATTTTGTTTCGTACTCAAAATTATATTTATCTAAATAAATCTAATAGCAATCAGTATTGAATTAAATATTTGGAACAAATACTGGAGTATGAAAGAAATTTTTAAAAGCGATATGGCTACAACAACTAAAACTACAAGATTAGCCACAAGATTAAAACCTGCCAGTGAGGACTAGAAAGAAGTATGCTCAAGATCAAAAGATTAGATAAAATAAGAAGCACAAAAATTAGAGCAATAACAAAAGCCACCGACGCCTTAAAATAAGCTTTAAAACTCAAGTGGAAATGGGCAGGCCACATTGCAAGGCTCATGGACAGAAGATGGACAGTAAAAACAACTATGTGGCAGGGCCCACAAGGATCAAGAAGGAGAGGAAGACCGCTGACACGATGGGAGGATGAAATTAAAAGAACTGCAGGTTCAAACTGGTCTCAGATAGCTCAAGATAGAGAACAATGGGCAATTTTGGAGGAGGCCTTCACCCAGAATGGGGTTCTTGCTCAAGAGGAAGAAAACAACCAAAAAAACACATATTAAAACAAGTATTTAAAAATATATTTATATAATATCTTAAACTAAAATGTAAATTATTTAAACTGTCTTGGTAAGAAAATAAAGGCTTTTTATTTATTTATTTTATTTAAACACCATCGCAGGCCAATTCGACGATTGAACTCAGGTATTCAGCTTACGCGGCTAACGCCATAACTTTCTTGCCTGCGTCTTGCCTGTTGCTAAGATTGCATATACCCGAGAAATTGGCCAGCATTCATTGAGATCAGTTGGCCTAGTGGTTATGGCGTTAGCCATAAGCTGAAGACTCTGATGTGTGTATGTGATATCTATTTCAAATTAAAAAAAACATTTATGATTGAGTTTATTAAGAAATGGACTCAGGGAGTCCCTATCACCGGGTCCCTACCCGGGGGGGACTACTTATCATGAAGTTTTACCTCTTAATTTCTTATATCTCAAATATCTGCAGGTCCCACATGCGTCACATGCGCCAAATGAACAATATGATGAACTCACTGTTCTCGGACCCGTTTGGCATGCTGGGCGGCCCGCTGTCCATCATGCCGCGCTCCAACATGGGCATGGGTATGGGCATGGGCATGGGCATGGGCATGATGCCGTTCATGCCTCAGATGCCGCAGATGAACAGGCTGTTTTCAGGTAAGATATAACTAACTGCGCTGGCTCAGCGACCCAAAATGAGTCTTGGCCTCCGACACAAGAGATCGCCACTTTACCTGATCCTGTGCAATCTCGACCGGACGACGTCCAGTCGGTCGACCAAAGGATGCTCTCTTCACCTGCCGATCCTCTCCCGTTGGCTCAAGATGGCCGAGCCAGCGAAGACGATGGGCCTTGGTCTCACTTCTAGGTTAACGGGAAGTACTTACCTTATACATTTTGATTCCCATTGCAAATGTATGAGAAATGCGACATAACCCGCTGTATCTTTTGATTGCGTTGTCGTAGAGGTTTGGTTTTTTTAAAGCTTCAAGGGACCGCAGACCTATGTATGTGGTAATTTCAACTTGCTATCTCTACGCGTTCCCGAGATAAAGGGTCTTCACAGCCAGGACGGACGGGCGGTCAACAAAGTGATAGATAGATAAATAAAATAAAAAAAAATAAAAATAAAAATAGCCTTTATTGCTGAAGTGGTTAAAAGTATTACATATTTTCTAGTCTATTTCTTTATCCATCGACAACTTCAACTCGTCTTGTTGACGTAGGCCTCCTCCAAAGCCTTCCACCTGTTCCTGTCCCGTGCTACCTGCATCCAGGCTCCTCCTCCAATTTCTTTAAGGTCATCCGACCATCTGCATTTCTGTGCTCCCCTTTTTCTTCCACTGTGCCTCGGGCACCACTCCACTAAGTCCTTTGTCCATTTGTCCAAATTTTCCCTGATCATATGACCAGTCCATCGCCATTTTTGCTGTCTTATTATTTCATCTATCTTTTTCGTTTTTGATCTAGCCTTGATCACTGACAGTCTGACTCTGTCTTTCATTTTTACGTTTAATATATTTCTTTCCATGTGGTTTTGACATACATTTAATTTTTGACGTTGCTTTTTTGTAAGTCCCCAAGTTTAGATAGATAGATAATTATTTTATTCATTCCCACATCATACATGGCATCAACAGGAAACAAAACTAAAAGGACTTAGTAAAAAGCATATAACTTAAAAACTAAAACCCATTACAATCATTTGCACATTTGTATCTAAGTGATACGTTGTGGCAGAGAAACGGTGCCGGCTCAGCATGGTGCTGCGGCAAGCCACATCGCTGGTAATAAGGGTTCCTTTATTCCGTTTGAGGCACGGAACCCTAAAAAGTAGCCATTTTACGCTCTAGAAGTCTAGACCTTTCGTGGTGTAGACTAGCGATGTGGTCCTTTTAGGGATCTTGTCATTGTGAGACTAACCAATGGATGATATTATGTTTGTTAGACAACACACTCGTATTTTAAAACCACTCGCATATAAACTACTATAGTATATTTCTTTGTCTCACAGCTGACCTGGAGGGCCCCATGTCCGCTGGAAGCTCTTTCAGCAGCAGCACAGTCGTCATGTCTTCTGGAGGGCCCCACGGGAAACCTCAGGTAACAGCAGCTCAACATGGGTAATCTCGTGGCCTGCATTTTTGCATGCTATTAGGTTTTCACTTAAGATTAAGGTGTATACTTTGCATGCTGGAATACGGCTAAATGTGTGATCAATGTGATCATTGAATAGTTTAAGACCTATTGTTTACCACATTTACTGCAAATAAATTATCATTATACTGGCTACATGGATTTCACCTATAGCTTAGCTTGACTTTCGTGGGTCGCGAACAATGCGACAGCCGCATGCGACTGATGCGGCGGTTCGACTGCCGTGGGTCGCGGCCGATGCTACAGTCGCGCGCCGCCGCTGGTTAAAGCTAGTGCAATGCAGTTGTGTGTAATCTACTGATCTCTGATGGCTTCTAAAAATATACATTTTACTAGCAATGCTAGAAGAGAAAGAGGATGACGATTTGCTATTGCTATATTATCTCAACAAAGTTCAATATAAATTTTAGAAATAGAAACGATGATGGATTTATATAGTCCGGTAAACAAAGGTCATATAAAAAAGGGCGCTGAGCAACCAAATTAATAAGAATATCTTCTTCTTGCATTGAAAATGGTACAACTTCTATATTTTTACCGCGCGTCACGCCTCAGTAGTTGTCGCATGCGGCTCGCGGCTGTCGCAACTGACGCGAGCCGCACACGTCAAAAGCCGCAAGCCAGGGAAGTGGCGCCATACAGTTTCATAGTAACTATTACTGACGCGCGGCCGTGCGACTGTCGCTGAGCGTCAGCCGCACGCGACTGTCGCATCAGGCTCGACCCACGAAAGTCAAGCTTGAGAAACAGTCCGCGAAGTATTCTTTTCTATGGTTGCTCAGAAGCTCTATGACTGGGCAAGGTACCTTGTGAAAATTGTGGCTATTTCGAAACTTTTTAACTTTGAAGGGCATTTATTTCAGAATGGTTTACTTTGTTAAAAAACTCGGAAAATAGCATAAAAACCTTTGGCTTCTTATGCTATTTTTGTGCTGCTGTTGCTATGCTATGTTTACCTTTAATTTAGTTAAAGAGACCGTTATATAAATTTGGTCGATTCTGCTCAACTTTTTGCCATGAGTTTTCCTAGTATTAAAACATTTTTACATGTTTTAATACAAACATTGAAAGATAATTTCAATTTAAATGGAATAAATTAAACACTTTTTCAAAATTGATGTTAGTTTTTGAAAAATACATGAATGTCCAACAGCTGTTTTACCATTTTTTGATGAGCGAGCTTCAACATCTATCTGGTTTTCGACCTAGGTAATTGCTATTGAATCCTTAAAAAAAAACTTATTCAGTATACAGTGTGGAAAGATAAGTCCGGTCCTGGAGGGAAACAAGACTGCATTCAAAGATATTCTAATACTCGCTTGCATCGCCCGGGACTCGAACCAACTAAAATATAAAAAAACTGCTCCTATGGATTTTCATACAATATATGAGCACTGTAGTTGTTTTTTATTTTATTTCTATAGTGGCCACAACATCTTCCCTTTTCTGCCACGTTTTTAGATTTTACTTTTTACGCTATTTGCTGTCGTAGAGAAACTAACGTATGCAACAGCTCATAATTGGTTCTTAAAACTCTCGGGTCTATTATTACAAAACTCGACTTCGTCTCGTTTTGTAACGGCGACTCTAGAGTTTTAAGAACCCTTATTATATCACTGTTGCATAAACTACTATTATCTTACCCTAGCTTTTCACATACCTACTGCTGGTGCTTAATGATAACAAATCTATCATACTTGAAAAAAAATTATTGTGATTGTTTTTCAGTAGTTTTTTACAGTCTTGTGACCACCCAGTCACGTTGTTTTGAGTAAAATAATGTTGATCAATTCATACTTACTAACCAGGGAAGTGACAAGTATTCTGTATTGATAAGCTAAACCACAATGTCAGGAATTTCTCTCCTATAAAACATAATAATACAATTCAAAATGGTGGGCGAGTCACCGTTTGCCGGAAATAAATTTGCATACCATTTTATTAGACAGGCGCCCGGTTTTATACTCCATAACCCAGTAGTTCGTCCATCACTTTCACATAATAGTCCAGTGTATTTTAGATGCCATTTACTCTCAATAGTGCTTACACCCTGGCGGGTGCTGCCTCTGTGTGCGTCCCATGACTCGGGCAGGTGCAACTTCCGCTCGATGTACCCCTAACTTCTTCTTTATCTGGCCTTATCCCGTTTTTATTTGGGGTCGGCTCTCCTAATCAATTTTCTCCAGCAATATCTGTTCCGGATCGTCGTTGGGTCGATATTCTTATTCTCTAGGTCTTTCTTAATTACGGCCATCCATGTTAGTCGGGGTCGTCCAGGTTTTTTCGGTCCATCCCTATACTCTAGCACTTTTCGGGTCATGTGGTGTTCCGGCCTTCTCATGACGTGGCCGTACCATCGGAGCCGTGTTTCAGTGAGCTTTTCCTGTATGGGTCTTATTTTGAATGTGCCCCTGATGTAGTGGTTCGGGACTTTGTCCAAGAGTGTTACACCTCCGGACCACGATGTACCCCTAACATTTCATTCAATTGGCGAAAGGGACTTTGCGTGTTGGCTCCGGTTCTGAGTACGCGTCCGAAAGGTCCGGGACCATTGTTCCGTGATGGGAGAGACATCGTCATCATCATATCAGCCATAAGACGTCCACTGATAAAATGAACATAGGCCTCCCCTTTGGAGCTCCATATGTACCGGTTGGAAGCCACCTGCACCCAGCGTCTCCCGGTCATCTTCATAAGATCATCTGTTCATCTTGTGGGTGGACGTCCTACGCTGAGTTTGCCAAGCCGTGGTACCCACCCGAGCACTTTTAGACCCCACGACCTGCCCAATGCCACTTCAGCTGCTAATCCGGCGGGCTATGTCGGTGATTTCAGTTCGTCTACGGATCTCGTCATTTCTGATTCGATCACGAAGAGAAACTCCGAGCATAGACCTCTCCATAGCTCGTTGAGCGACTTTGAGTTTTGAATGAGGCCCATAGTGAAGGTCCACGTTTCGGTGCCGTAATTCGCCACTGGTAACACACATTGATTGAAAACTTTCGTCTTGAGGCACTGAGATATGACGGACGAAAAGACATTGCGTAGTTTCCCGGACACTGCCCAACCGAATGGATTCGGCGGTTGACCTCTTTCTCGAAGTTGGACCTACCTAATAGGGATGATGACTAGGTTGAAAAACTATAATTCTAATTAGTCCGTCAGAAAGATTATCAAAAATTATTAGACACGTATTTTTTCCTTTTTCAAAATAAGTAAAATTGACGAATATGAAGAGCGTCAAAGTTCCGTGGTGGGGGCTGGTGACGTCACCTTAGTTAGAGTAAGAATCGTACTCGATTGTGACGTCACGCGAAACTTTAAAGCGCTGTATTTCAGTCGTTTTTCATTTGACGAACAAAAGAAAAAATACGTGTCGAATATTTTTTAATAATCTAACAGACGGACTAATTAGTTTTTTTTCGTCATCTAGCCTATTGGACTACTTGTCCTAGGTAGATGTACGAGTCAACAACTTCGAGTACCGAGCTTTCAACAGAGACTGGGGTGGGCTTATGCCAACTATCGGCATTTGCCATAAGGTTCGTCTTGTCCATGTCATTTTCAAGCCTACCCGTTGAGAAACTCGGTTGAGGTTATCGAGCATCGTGCTGAGTTCCTTCATCGACTTTGCCATGACTACGATGTCGTCGGCAAACCGAAGATGAGTGATGTATTCGCCGTTTATGTTGATGCCAAGTCCTTGCCATTCCAGGAGAGACATACATATTCAAAATTAAACATTCTATTAAGCAGATAGATCATTGTCAATAAAAAAGATAGACCCACATTCATAGGTGGCGAATCTAAAACTAGCACTAGGCATGCCTAAAATGAATTATGTAGTTCTGTTAATGCGTTGTGTCATCGCTAAGGACATAGTGTGGGGCCACGGCCGGTCATACGGTGTAGGCACTTTGCCAACGCCTCATATGAATCCGAAGATATACGGCTGTGATTCTGTTTATATTATGTGATTAGCGTTTGGAGAACAAGATTCGTACTTTTAATTATCTTAAGAATTGTTTTTTGGGCTTATTTTTAGTAAAAGGTGGATTTGTGATACTGATAAGGTTAATTTTGAAATGATTTACTAAAATCAATCACATTTTAACATGATTTTTTTTTAAGTTTTTTTATATATTTGGAATAAATGAACTAGCTACCTGGTGAAGGTCGCAGGAGTCCGCTGGATGCGGGTGGCGCAGGACCGCTCATCGTGGAAATCTTTGGGGGAGGCCTATGTCCAGCAGTGGACGTCTTTCGGCTGAAATGATGATGATGCTTCCTCCCGCGGACGCTCCGGCTGTGGAATGAGCTCCCTGCCACTGTTTTCCCAAAGGACTACAATATGGGGTTCTTCAAAAAAGGAGTGTTAAAGTTTTTAAAGGGTCGGCAACGCGCATGTAACACCCCTGGAGTTGCAGGCGTCCATAGGCTACGGTGACCGCTTACCATCAGGCGGGCCGTATGCTTGTTTGTCACCGTCGTAGTATAAAAAAAAATGATGATGATGAACTAGCTACAATAAATCTGCTAATCGGGGGAAAAAGAATAAAGGTAGTATTTGAAAGCCGCCAATTAGTTAAAAAAACTTACGCTATCAAATTGAGCAGGGTGCTGCGTACATAAAATGTTCTTAATTGCAGAAAAAAAAACAAACATTGAGGTGTACCTATACATTTTTTACTTATTTCTTTCATTGAAAATATTTTTACTAAGTAATTATTTTTAATATTATATTTTATATCACATACGCATATTACTCTATGACACCTACTTTCGTGTAACTCTAAACGACCTTTTAGCACGTTATATTTTGTATGAAAAACGAAAAAAATGTTTTTGTTAATTTTGACAAAAAGCTATATAAGTATATACTAAGTAACTCTTATTAACGCACAAGGAAACGTGCCAGTATTTTTAGTATAAATAATGTCAGTATTTTTGTAACATATTGTATAGTGACCATGGGTGCCTAATAGGTATATTATGTACCTATACATTTTAGAAGTATTTGTTCTTAAATTAACACGTTGATGGACACTATTTTCAATTAATGATTATTAGCCATACACCGTGAACGCCTATAGGCGTACTGTCCGGCAAAGTGTTAATATAATCAAGGAATTTAATAATGAAATAAATGCCGTGGATGTTTTGAATTTCGAACGAGAATCAAAAACTGTCAAAAGTCGGACTACTGGGTAGAGAAATATACTGTGCTTAGAATTTTCAGTGGCAGGTGATACGCCTTGTATAAGTGATTAATTTGGTTATCATCTTCTATCAGTACCACTTTATGCTGTAACAAATCAAATTATTTAATATAATATTTTTGATTTGTTTTTAAAATAGTAACACTTTATAGCAACGTCGCTTGTACTTAGAAAATGGCCACGGGCGTCTTGCCTGTTACTAAGATTGCATATTGACCAATTGGCCTAGTGGTTGTGGCGTTAGCCGCGTAACCTGAAGACCCGAGTTCGATCCTCGGATTGGCCTCCATCGGTGTTGGTCTTTTTCTTTAGTATATGACATCAATTTCAACTTATAATCTTGTATCAGGTGTACAGCTCCACCAGCAGCACGAAGATCGGCCCCAACGGCGTGAAGGAAACCCGCAAGACCCTGCAGGACTCGCGCACCGGCACCAAGAAGATGTCCATTGGTAATTTACTCGTTTCCTTTAAGGGGATACCCAACGCCAATGACCTTTGGTTTCAGACCTTCATTTAGAATGAATGAATAAATGATTGATAAATCAATAATGTATTATAGAATTTATTGGTTTCATACAAGTAAATTGATGGCCGGATGGCCGTTGGGGCGGAAAGGTTCTCGAGTGGCGACTGCGTACCGGAATGCGCAGCGTGGGTAGGCCCCCCACAAGGTGGACTGATGACCTGGTGAAGGTCGCAGGAGTCCGCTGGGTGGCGCAGGACCGGTCATTGTGGAAATCTTTGTCCAGCAGTGAACTTCTTTCGGCTGAAATGATGATGATGATGATGATGAAGTTAATTGATACGTTTAAAAATAAATAAAAACATAATCATACGTCGTTATCGCGGGTACAATAACCAACTAGATAAAGAGCACATATAACAGAATGTCTATTTGGTAGAAGCGGGCATATTCTGCCTACAGCTACTAAGCATCTAAGAGGCTCTCTACACGTGGAGCTGGAAAGTTTTTGCTAGAAAAGATCTATAATAATTGAAGGCATGTTTACAAAAACAACATAACTAACGTTTTTGAGTTATATAAGTAGTCCAAAAACGGTCTTTAAAAAGGAAAAAAGACTAAAGAGTTTGCATTGCGACTGCATAGTTAATCTATTTAAGTATGTATTGATACTCAAGTCAAGTATGAAGGTTGGGTATTAGAAATACCTAATGTTGATAAGTTTTTAACTCGTACGAGTAGGCATAGATGTTCCTCAAAATGAGTGTCGAGTTTTTCATAATTTTCCTGTAGGTACTGTCAAATCGTTTTTGCACCCGCGATAACGACGTGTGAACATAATATATTAAATTAATAAAATGTATAATGCTGTACCTACCCTAGGATAACCCTAACCCTAGGATGTTACAACGGCAACGGCCGTTTCATTAGTTAATGTTTAAAAACCGCGATAATTTAAAAAAGTGTATCAATCACAGAATTATCAGAAACCTAGTTCCATAAAGCCAACGCGTTAAAAAGTGAAGCCAAAAATAGGCTGTCTCCATCTCTGTCTCTATTATAATAATCGAATGAAATCGATATAGGGCAATGTATAGAAGTTGAGAAAATATTTCTCAATGAGGATTACCGCGAGTCAATTTTCCGCTAAGGGCGCTAGTGGAACGTGGGTCCTGCGGGAACATTTCAAACGTCACTTTGACATTTCTCTCATACTGACACAGAAGCCACGCATGAGTGGCGCCGCCTGGTGAGCGATAATACGGTAGCTCCCATTGAATTGGCTTCACTGCGCTTGACAGCACGCACCTTCTAGTGTTGTTATTATTCTAGGGTATCGATTATCTTTATCGTAAACAGGGCATCACATCGGCGAGCGAGCGCACGTGGTAGAGAGAGAGCAGAACGTATACTCTGGGGATCAAGAGGAGACGCAAGAGTTCATCAACCTTGACGAGGATGAAGCCGAGGATTTCGATAGGTATGGTTCAATAGATTTTTGTGACATATAATTTAAACTTTGAGACATACTGATATTAAATTGCGGCAGCGGGGTGACGGCGCCGGATTGCGCGAATCACCCCGCTCCCGTTCGTCGCGCGCGACCCGGTACCTACGCCGGACTCGGGCAGTGATGTCCTAGCCGCGAAGGTGATAACACCACTCTGTCTGTCCGACGATGTCTGCCCGAAGCAGACGAAACATGTCACGCCTATTGTGATAAAAATACGTGAGTGTTAACCGTTGCTATTTAAAATCATTGTGACGTTTACAGGATAAACGCTAATAGATAGCGCGGGTGCACGGATGCACGACTATGTAGTGGGCGCAGAGCGTCGATTGGCGCCCTCATTGCGAGATCATGTTTTCTTATAAACCTTTCCATTTCATTATAATCGGTAATTCGTTGCAGTTATATTAATTAACCAACTTTTGGTCTAATGACACATCATTTCGATTTAAGTACTTTTTTTTTTGCTTTATCAGCTAAGCGGCGAAAAGTGGACACTTTTTCCGTTTAGGTGATAAAGCCAAAACTATATCATATAAGTAGACGAAAAGATGGAAAATTAGCAGGACTACAACGATGATACCATGAATTATAGAAAATTGATAGGTTTATAAGAAGACGTAATCCCGCAATGAGGGCGCCAATGGATGTACTGCGCCCTCTTAAAATATGCGTGTTGCATCCGTTTTTGTTGACGGTGCGGGCAACGGTCAGCGATTGTTTATAACTTATAAATTATAAGTTTTATAACTTATAAATTATAAGTTTTATAACTTATAAATTATAAGTTCAATTTCCCAATTAAGGCAGCAGCGTCTTACAGGACAGTACACTGGGTGCAAGGGGGACAGCGCTATACATGCGCATCGCGAAACCCACGAGAGAATCTCAATAAGGCTTTTGTTGTGGGTACTAGACGACGATATAAAATATATAATATATGGAGATACATAGGAATACTATAATACATAACTACTATAACTCAGAAATAAATATTACACACACATAATGCTCTGACTAGGATTCAGACCCCCTTCGTACCTACCTGCATTTTTAACTATGTCGCCTCTGTCCACTGTCAGATAGAGTAAATAATTGTTTGTTGTTCAGAGAGTTCCAGGAGAAGGCCGGCAGCTACACCGGCGGCCGCGCCGCCATCGCCGCCGCCGCGCGCCCGCCGCGCCTCGCCATCGAGGCTGCTCCCGCGCCCGCCATCGCCTCCGCCCCCGCTCCCGCCCCCGCCTCCGCGCTCCAAGCGGCCGCTGCCAAGTAACTCCATATATACTGTCACACTTACTTCACTTACTGTTGGCGAAAGATAACCGAGCCATTATTCAAATTCAAATAGTTTATTTCAGAACATAAAATTCCATATAACAATACCTACAATCAATAAAAGTAAACAAGTACTAATAGAAATAAAATATGTCAGTAAAAAAATTCAAATAATAATGATAAAATAAGATTAATTAGGTCAATAAATATTTCTTAAAACTATGTCAGTCATTTACCTATTACAATTATAATATTATAGTTGAAGAATGATATCTTGACAGTGACTTTGTTTTTCTGAACCACTTCATAAAATTACACAATCTCATACTAGTACTAGTAGTTATTTTAATCTACTCAATGCCAATTCTGAACTACAAATATTGAAATACACAGTGGACTATTTCGCGAATTTTCCTTGTTTTTAAAATAAAATCTATCCAATGCGCTCAGCAGCTTCTATGCCATTTACTCTATTTTTTCATGTTTATACATGTTGTGTTTATTCATGTTTATATATTTACATGTTTGTTATTGAATGATATTTTACAATTTCTATAAAGCTTCTCGTAGATTTCTGTATATGTATCGCCTTTTGCAAATAAACAAATATACTTAGAATTGACATGTAAACAAAATTGTATTCATTTGGATTTTTCTACAATTGCATTATTAGTGTATACGAAAAAATACGAAAGTTTGTTTTTTCTCATATAGCATTCGTTTTTTTTTTACAAAAAGCACTATATTTTCTTGATTAGAAACTCTGATGATCTCTGCTATAAATAAAATACATCCTTTATTTTTAATGAATTAGTATAGTCTGTAGGTAGAGCACTTCTCGGAGATCATAAATCACGAACATAATACATTTTAGATTTTATTTTCTCCGGTACTTTATAACACTTTCTAGTATAATTACCGGTGTAATGCATAATTTTATCCCCTCGTTTTTCTCAGAATCGCTCGTATTTGTCATGCTACGTCAATCGACGTCACTTTTAGTAGGTACTACTGAATGAAATAGCATGACAAATTCGGGTGTCCGTAAAAATACTAGGGAAAATCATTACGCACTACATCTGTAACAGAATTCATATCACTTGAGTTTCTGATTAGAAAACACAAAGTAGCTGGCATGGCGGTGTTGATTCTTTTACTGCTGCACTGTTTTCTGTATTTATTTTGCACAATCTATACTGTATATACATTCTTTGTTTATTTATATGTAGCTGTATGTTTATAACATGAGACAGCACAAGCATTATATAACGCCAAATGTCTCATGTTATACTTCAGTCGCATGTTTCACCACGCTGACAATATCGGCGGCATACTAAAGTTTATAGAAACGTGACAATTGTCGCAATGTCAACGTGTTGAAACAGGCTGCAGTTATCGAACGAGATCGTATCAATTTAATTGTAACCTAAGCTCCTTAAATTTAGGGTTGAATTTTAAATGATACGAGCTTGTTCTACGTCAGGGTCGCCATCTAGTAAAAGACAGAAGAAACGGATAAATACAGACAGACAATATGTAGAAGATATTGAAATTCATAGTGTTAGACTATTATGTACTAGTGGCTGTGAGCTATCCTCGCGAGATGGTAGTGTATTGGCATAAAGGTCCTAAGTGCCCTTCAGTCTATGGCTTGAGTCTAGGAACTTTCCTTTTTCCGTTCCCGCCATTTTTTTTTAAAGTTTTAACAAACTTGCTTTCAAGATTTCACAAGATTTGTTTGAAAGCATTTTTGCCCAAGTTGAAACGGAGACAATCCGCTCACTCGGTCAACTACGACTTAAGCCGGTTACTTCGAACGGAGCGGACTCTAACTCCGTTTCCCGTTCATCCGACTTACTGAACGATGTTGCGCCCAGAAAAGTACAAATTACGTTACGAAAATATATAAAGCAGTAAGCTGGCAATTTTACGCACAGAGCTATTACAAATAGACAAAAACACTGACACTATGTATTTTAATACTCTACTATAATAATGAGTAAATCTGTAAAATTCTATACAACATTGTAGTTAAACTATAATAATTTTAGAAAACATTACACATTAAAAAACCCCCATTTTTTTGCTCTTGAGTACCTATATTTTTTCTTACATAACATTATAGATAGTATAAATAACAGTTAGAATATTATCACGCTGTATTCCTCAAATGGGGCAAATCTAGTAACATTCAAGATGGCGGCCCTCTGTAGCTAGCGCATGTATTTCAGTTCGAATACAAGTAGTGAAAGACGCGCCATTCGGCCCGCGCCGCGACGACCTCTGCGAACTACCGCCAGCCCGCTCGCACACAGCGCCAACAGGTGAGGGAGAGCGAGATGACATGACACTGGGTTGTTTTAGAGCGAGATTTGTCGAACTTTGAGAGCTGAACTAGATAGCGATGCAAAAAGTTATTATTATAATAAAATTGTGAAAATGAATAAAAGTGAATCTTGCATACCCGCCAAAATATGAAACCTTTGAACGCTAAGAACACCTAAAGTATAGTGCCGTGTTTACCACTCCGACGATCCCTGAATATCTAGGCTATGGTCTGCTATGATCATGACTAAAATGTATAATGAATCTTTGACGACGACGACACGTAAAAAACTCCTGCTTTTAATAAAAAAAATACAATTCGAACAAGCCATCGCCTTTCTTGACATTAAAAATAAGTCAGAAAAATAAATATACGTTTTGTTTACAAAGAAGTTCAATAATAATTTACTTAAAGGATTACCATTTTATTTCGTGCAGATTATATAATAATACTTATAATATTTTTTTTCTTGAATAACGAAAACGTATTAGGTACATATTAACAAAATATTAGGAGGCTCCCTGTATAAGATAAGAACGGCACTCACACTGTCACTAACAGTGACACATTACTTTCGGTCAATTCATTCATGCCAGGGCCCATATCAAAATCAAAATCGTGAATCGATCTGTAACGAAGTTTTTTTTTTTTTTTTAATACTACGACGGTGACAAACAAGCATACGGCCCGCCTGATGGTAAGCGGTCACCGTAGCCTATGGACGCCTTCAACTCCAGGGGAGTTACACGCGCGTAGTCGACCCTTTAAAAAAGGAGGATTCGCTGTGTTGACAGCTAAAGGGGCAAGCTTAGCTGCGTGGGTACACCCCACCCCACTCCCCAGCTGTCAACACAGTGAATCCTCTTGGAGCTCTGGCAACCTTACTCACCGACAGAAACACAACACTATGAGTAGGGGTAGGGGGTGACTTTCAATTTTCAACTGACGTCTTAATGATGCCGTATGTCGGCCATCTTTAGTTCAGCTGTCAAAGTGATAGGGTCGTATATTTCCTTGATTATAACTCAGTTATGTGTGATAAATTATAATAACTCACCTCCATCACTAATGGTCACCAATGGCGATAACATCAAAAATGTCATCTAAAAACTGACAATAAAACATTAACAGTTTTAAAATCTTCACCTTAATTATTCCTGGTAATATTTTATAAGATTCTGAGAATAACCATTTATAAACGTTACTAACCAAGTTAAAAATCATCTTTAATAATGAAATTTTACTTACGCTATTTTCTTTTTAGTAACTGTCTTCATACCTAAATGTTACTTTATCAAAACAGTACAGCTTTTTGTGTTTTAATTCCAGATATCAAACGCGTCGTCACTACTATTAAAAATATCGTAATATCTAGTCAATATTTTTTTGTATGACGCTGTACATACATATGTTTGCTACGCATCGTTTATTTTCGCTATCACAGATCAAATTAAAAAGCTCAATACAAATTGATCACAACGAAAATAATGTTACTTTGCTATTCCGCCAAACGTGCCAGTCAATTAGTTTACTTACTTAGCATAGATAGACGGACTCTAGCACGTTTGGCGGAATAGCAAAGTAACATTATTTTCGTTGTTAATATGGAATTCCGCAAAGTAACGCCTGATTCAATAAATTACAAATTGATCGCCAGAAATTCGATACATTTGACTGAAATATATTTATTTCTTGAGCATGTCTCCACAGTTTATAATTATGCTATAATTTATATGCACGCAATTTCACATTAAGATCAGATGGGCTTAACGGAAATATTTTATTTTTTAAGGAGCATGGCAGTGTTAACCTAAATCAGTTCCTCTTGTCCCAATTATTTCGTTTTAGCCCTGACCTTTCAAAATATTTTTGCTTTTATTTTGGCATGGACAGTATTTAAACTATTTATTGTGAATTGGGTAAACCCTGTATATACAGAACACCATAAATTTTGTTTCAAGACATTTACTTACGATGACGACCGGTTGGCGTAGTTGGTAGTGACCCTGCCTGCTAAGCCGATGGTCCTGGGTTCGAATCCCGGTATGGGCATTTATTTGTGTGATGAACACAGATATCTGTTCCTGAGTCATGGATGTTTTCTATGTATTTATGTATTTGTATATTATTTATATCGTTGTCTGAGTACCCGTAACACAAGCCTTCTTGAGCTTACTGCGGGACTTAGTCAATTTGTGTAAGAATGTCCTGTAATATTTATTACCTCAAAATAAACTCCTCAGTTGATTTGATTGTCTGAAGATTCACAACTGGTGGGTTTATAACGTCTTCTTTCCATTCCAGTTCTTCCGTGCGCTCAGTGTACGGCGGCTCGCACCCGCAGCGGCACCGGCACGACCGCGCGCGCAACAAGCGGCACTCCCCGGCCGACCACTAGCCACCACAGGACTCGACAACAACATCTGACAAGCGTTAGTATTACGGTTATCTAACTTCAAAAAGGGCTTATGGCGTGATACTATGGGGAAACTTCAGTACGGCACGCTATCACGCGACTTGATTCCCTCGATTACTAGCCTAACGTGCCGCTGGACTCCACTAAATACTAGAACGTACTGCAGGCGACAGTAATATTACGGTTATTGATCTTGTATAATGAGTTATGGTGTGATACTTTGGGGCAATCGGAAAAATGATTGACTTCAATCAATCGAGCGTGACTGTACGAGTACATCCCTGCCGATAGCTAGACTACAAGACTCCAGTAATTGACCTAATAGGCGACGGTAACATCAACAGTTATTAACTTATTAAGTTTGTGGCGTGGTTTTGCGGAGAAAAAGTTTGAGTAGTATAGTAAATGCCAACAAATAATTATAACCGTTCAAATGGGTCATGCTACACCCTGGATCTGGATCGCAGATACCAAAAATTGACGATATTTATCTCGCGTGTAATACACGCTTGATAAATATCTCCAACTATCGGTATCGGTATCCGAGTGTGATTGTAAAGTGTAGCATCTCTAATAAAATACTTTCTGCCGCTGTACTTAGGTCGTCTGTGGCCGATTTGTGATGGTTTCTAGTAAAAGTTTCCACTTTGTAGGTTAAGAAGACCATAAAGATTACTACAAAAATGACATCAGGCATCCGCATCAACAATTGACTAAGTAATACTTTTTACTAAAAAACAAATGCATGTAACAAACTATCGATCTATCTTACGAGTTTTCTGTAGTCGTACCATCATATTATAGTGTCTCAAACATTGCTATATGTACACACGATTACATAAAACTTATGATTTCTTTGGCGTATAAAATGATAAGCCAAAATATTCAATAAGATAACTTGTAAAAATCGGATCTGTGTTCAAAATAAGACAAAACAAATTCCCAATTAATTGTATTCCCTTAGAAATAGTTGCTTGTCTAGGATTTAAAAATTTTCCTTTTGCCGTTTCTCTATGTAAAACAGAAGCGACTTGCGAGCGAGAAATTCACAACTGTATGAAATAAAGTTATCTAACATTATATAAGGACATTTTTCTATACGTGTATTCTGAGATAAATAGCAATAAGGCGCTATTTTCACGTAAATTGTACGTTAATTCTTATGGAAATTATCTCGTAACGTAAAACACGGCTATCATGACATGACGTCGTCACTTTTGGTTGGACAAAGAGAGATATATGTAATATTTGCATGTGCGAATGAGATAGCTCGCTGTCAGTGACCACGGCGTCATTAGTGAGAAATAACTCGGGACGGTCTCCTTATTTTCTCTCCACCATGCTAGTAATCAGCTTGTCAAGTCGCTCTTTTGTTTAACACAAGTATATTACTTAATGAAAACAAGTTATTTTGGTAATATCCATACTAAATAACTTGTTTTTATTACTCTTGACTATATTTAGTAACTTACTTAGTATCTAATACTCGACTGTCTATGACCATAAAAGTTATCCATAGTAACGCAGGTAGGTTAGTTATTTCATGGTATGAATCATTATTTTTGTATGGATTTGGTGTAATTTATAGAATATGTGTATGATAGACAGTTAGAACACTATCATAGTTTAAGTTGACAGTTCATGTAAAATCCGCAGTGACATAAATAATTAAGTGACTTTTTTTTCGCCTTCGAGATTTACTCCCACTCTCAACCTTTTAATTTTTGCGACGTTATCCATTGTTGACAATAAGTCGGACTTTCCTTTAAGGGAGTGCAATTCCCTTTAACTTAATGGATCTGCTTGTTTTTTCTTTTGCTGGTTCTGTTTTCATGTCTCATCCCTACAGCCAGTGGGGGGACTTGGAAATCCTGCACTAAATGATGTTAAAGTTAACGGAATTACTTAAATTACAACTTTTTTTTATATGGAAAAGTCCTATTTATCCATTGTAGGTTTGTTTTAATTTTAATGATTCTATGACTATATTATTTTATTATATAATAATTATCACATAATTTAGGAGGTTAGATTAGAACGTTCTATGGGATTGGAAAAAGACGGCTACTAGAAATATGAGTTGTAAAATGTAATGCAACACTTTTTTTTACAACTTTTGTTTAGAATTACACCTAAAGCACGTAACGAAAGAAATTGTGTCATGCATCTGAGTACGTATTTTGTTTCTATTAAGGGTTCTTAAGAATACTCTGATTGTTTGTCGAGCGTACGAATAGACTTATTCGAATTTGCATGTAAAAATATATGTGACTTTTTTGTAAGTCATTCTAATTTCTTACCTTGGCTGGCCCTTGGTTCAAATTGTATTTGTCTGTTTTTATGAAAACATTTGTAACTAACATGTGTTGCCCAAAATGTGGGTGTGATTTCGAATAGATACCGAATTCCGGTTTAAATTTCGAGTTTAACCGTCAAATCAAATTTCGATTTCGGTTTTGCATTCCCTCTTTTAAATCTATGAAAAATTGCTGTGGCTCTTATTGTTTGACTTGAAAAATAATGAAATAAAAGTGATTTGGGGTTTTGCGGTATCTAATGTAATTCATTATTTAATTTGAATTACCTTTTCATAGCTTTTATTCAGGATATAATATCGGCTGACATTTATATTCCAAAATCAAAGTTAATCGGATAATGTAGACCCTCTTTTTATATATTTTTTCCTAACCGGAGTCATTAGGCCTACTGAACGAATGAACTTTGGACTCACGACCCTCCCCTTTATTTATCCACAATTCTTTTGGCTAAAAGCGAAACATACGTTTCACTGCCATTCTCACATTTTTGTTATTTATTTTTCTTAAACCCTTAAAAGACGGTTTCTTATAGGAACCAAGAACTGACTGCTTATTTCAATGGCAGTTTTATTATAATGTATTTTCTCCTACCGATCACTATTAATTTTCATATAAAGTTAGTTGGGGATATAACATGGTTTATTTTATCCCGTACCGGAATTTTATTGTATTTTGTTGTACCCTATGTCCATTTTACCCCAACTGACATAAAACGGGTAAACTAACCCAATTTCATGTGTAAGTTCACAAATAAGTATAATTTAAGTAATTAGGAATATTTAAGAGTAGATTATTTGTATATTTAAAGTAAACTTTTTTTTCGTTTCTTATTTTATTTCGATTTTAAACATTAATTTCGCACAAAACCTTTCTGTAAGGAGCATAGACGTGTTCAATAAAGTAGTTTTATTTGTTTAATTGATGTTTATTTGGTTCTTATTATAAAAAAAAAACCATTTAATGTAATACAACAATGGTAAAGATATTTTTAGATGTATTATTGATGTTAGGTTTAATTCTCTTCTTTGTGTGATCACTAGGATTAAATAGTAAATTATATACCATATACATGTCTTTTATTTATGCGGTTATATAGGTAAGCGTCAAATGAAACAAAAAAGTCCGTCAAATAAATTGTATTACTAAAGCATAATACCGAACACCGATCCCAATAAATAAACTTGAATTTGATTACTACAAACAATTGCAAAAATTTAAAATAATCCCATCACCAAAAAGTCTACATTTTTTAAACGATAAATCCAAAATAATAACTACAAATAATATTCGATAAACTAAGCTAACAAGAAGCGGGAATATTATGTGGCGGCCATTTTGACGCGACCGCCATTTTGTAATCAGAGACTGATGCGGCAGATGTCCTCGTTGATCTCAAGCATCTGCTCGATGAAGGGCTGGTGGGACACGACGCGTGCTAGCTTGGTGAGGATGCCACGGAGCTCGCCTTGCGGGTAGTTCATCTGGCTATTGCAGAGCTCGATCTCGTCAGACAGGGTTTGAGAGATCTGGAAAAAGGGAGTTAAAGTTCTGTAGGTTTATGTCATACGTACGGTTTACAAAATATGATCAGTTTTGCGCATTATGTCCCCGTATTTACAAATTACATTGTAACTGCGCGCTATTTTCACATAGTCGAAAGTAGTAGGCATGTACCTAGTACCGTATTAGGTAGTTTTGCGTCTTCATTTAGCGTGATTGTACTGTATTTTTTTAAACTGTATGAAAGGATATTTCGAAGAGATATTTTTACTAATTTGTTCAAAATAACCTAAGAAATAATTGTATTTAGTTTTGAAATATTTCGAGGAAAGCGTCAAAATGTTCTTCGGGCAAGCCGGAGCCGAATTTCTTTGAGTCGTTCAGGAAATATGTGCTAGATTGGCTCACGCAGGGGAAGCCGGCAGGAATCGAGTTCTATGAACACCCTACTGGTAAATACCTACTTTTGTTTCTTATAGTGTTCGTTAGCAATTAAATATATTGTGTACTAGTTCGTTGAGAGTTTAAACTAGGCATACAAGTAGTACCTGAATGCATTTATTTAATTGAAAATCAATAACAACAACAACAATAAATTTACCTACACTATGCTATGCTACATTATGTTCAATACAAAGTGTTCATTTATTCAAAATCTGCATTCGTAATCTGTGTAATTTTGAAACACAAAAGACACATTATGCATTGAAAACCTAGTAGGTACAATTTCAACTAGAAATCCACGATATAAAATATTCTATTCTCTTTCAACCTCGTATTGCTTGTCACATTAAATTGGTAACGTTTAGGTAATGGACAGTAATGAACAATATACAGAGTACCATTTATGATGTTTAGTTATGGAACTAAAATACATGGTGAAGATAAATTCTATGAATAATAACTGTTTCAAATGGACATGGAAACCCTTATTAGCCTTTGTTCGTTATCGGTCGTAATTTTGGAATGAATTACTGGGTACATTATTTACTCGTTATGTATAATTTGCTTTAGTCATGTTGACGAATCACTGACGATTCCAAAATATCACGTTTTTTTTGCGAGCTAAGTGACAGAACTAATTTTATAGGATATTTACAAAACGAAAACAGAACTTTTGTCTACTCGTCAATCTCAGATTTCTTTAAGTTATGCCTAGTTTGTAAGAGACGCCATTAATATAAAATGGTAATATACCTTAGCTAGTACCACGAAAATCGAAAGATTGGGGATTTTTATCTCCATCTCTGTCACACTTGCATATTAGAATGACATTTTTTTTTAAATTTATTCATGACCATAGATACAAGTCCTTCAGTCGAAGAATGCCAAAGAGGTTTTCCGCCAATTTTCGCGCGATGTTCGTGGTAGGCATGCTTCTAAATATGACCTATTCCTACTACGCAATATAGCAACGACAAACTGAAAGGGGTCGCCGTGGCCGAAATCGGTCGAGGAGTATCATTATTACGTCAGAAACATTCATAGCTAGACCCTCCTGTCCATTCACGCGTCTATTACTATTATTTTCATCTGTGATGTACCTCATTGGTGTCTAGAAACACGCTGAACTTGTGCTTGGTCTTCCGCTTCTCAGCGCCGGTGTCGAAGAACAGTGTGAAGGTGGCGTCCTTGCCGCGGGCCCCCACGGGGAAGTACAGCCCGGCCACGAGCTGGCCCTTCTGGTCGCGGGACAGGAGACTCCTGGCGACAACAGATTGCAAAATGTTTTTTTTTTAATGCTGTAGGGGGCAAACGAGCAAACGAATCGCCTGATGGTAAGCGATTAACGTCGTCCATGGACACCCGCAACACCAGAGGTGTCGCAAGTGCGTTGCCGGCCTTTAACGTGGGAGTAGGTACACTCTTTTCTTGAAGGTTTGAAGGTCGTATCGGTCCGGAAACACCGCTGGCGACAGTTCGTTCCACAGTTTAGCTGTGCGAGGCAGGAAGTTTCGGGAAAAGCGCACAGTTATGTACTGATGTTCTTTTATTTCAGTACACTTTTACGTTGAGAGCGGTGGCCCAGCGGTAACAGCGTGTGACTTTTAATTCCAAGGTTCAATTCAAACCCAGGCAATCAATGAGTTTTTTTGAACTTATGTACGAAATATAATTTGATTTGTTAATCAACTATTTTGGTCACTAGTTGCCATGGTTACGCAATCCATTTTTTTACGTTGGGAAAATGGTTTTGTGCATCCCGCCTCTGGGGACTGGGGCGGGTATGACGGACTACGGGACAAGGCCTCAAATAACGTCTAAAAACCTAACGATTGCCATCTCCGCCTTTGACGGGGCGACGCAGGATCGCAGATAGCTGAATCTGCGATCAGCAGATAGCTCAGTGGTTACGGCTGCGGGCATCGACGCAGCCGTAACCACCTGTGTCGATGGTTACGGTATTCTAGATCACTTTAAAAATCACAATACATGATTTTTTTGGTAGTTATATTCCCTTTTCATGATGGGCCATCTATCAAGCTTGTCAGTAGAACATACTACAACGTTTCTTGTAACAAACTGTGCTACATTCGTCCCCCGGCGGACGGGACAGAATAACAACAAGATATATACCTATAGTTTATTCACCCACTTGCCAAAGGAAAACATCGCGAGGAAATCGAACTGATCCCAATATTAGGGTTCGAAGGTCAGATGGCAGTCGCTTTCGTCTACGCCAAATCCTAGGATTTAGTAGTTGCCATAAGCGACCCCGGGGTCTCCCTGTGACATAAATAAGCCGGGAAAACGCTAAGAAGGCATATTACGTTGCCTATTAAGTAGAAACGGTATATCATCTAGACAAATCCAGCAATAACTGACTTGGGGTGGGTAACGCTGGGCGACTTTTTAAAAACATCTGTGTCGACTCCAAATTTGTTTGAGCAATCAATGCATGTTTCTGTGCAGCTCCTTAGCAAACATGCTTAAATCTGCTCGCAAAGTATCCCTTATAAACTGTGGTTGGCGTTGTTGGGACTTGGGAGCTAAAGTCGTAGCTGTAGGTGCATTCAGCGAGAATGAAGCTTACGAGACGGTTTCGCCTTGTATGGGAGCTACTTCCAAATCTGTAAATCTCGAGAATGTACCGCCTACTACCGAATTGTAAGCCAAGTCATGAAATATCATCAGACACAATCACTTTCTTAGCGTTTTCCGAAGTATTATAAGAATCGCATCCCGTAAGCGAGATTTTGGTGGAATGCTCCTAGAGGTGCTGGTCTGAACCAACCTGAAGTTGTAGACCAGATTCCTCCTCTCAGTGACGTTGATGCCGTCGAGGTACGGCCGCGCGGTGTACACCAGCGACGTCTGCCGCTTGACGGAGTCCTCCCGCGTGGTGCGCTCGCGCCACTCCACGTAGTTGGCGTTGTGGGGGCTGAACGCGTAGCTGTACTCCTTGAGGAACTGCTCGTCCGTTTGGGTGAACCAGCCTGAGGAGGTTAAAATTAAATTTTATGCCTTATTGACCCTTATAGAACCATATTCAGTTGAGACTTGAGCTTATTCAAAGAATCTAAAAAGAAGTTTGAACCTAAAGATAACTGGCATTGAGGTCAGTTCTGTGAGTTCTGGCATTTGGGCGTTCATAGAGGTACCTAAAGGTCTGAATAAAAGTGTTGACATAATTTTGGCCACTTACCGGTGTGAGGATAAAGCCCATCCTGCATAACAGTGACAACCCTGGGCACATGGTACCCAGGGTCGGCCAGCAGCAGCCCCGGCCTTCCATCCACCCTGATCTGGACTCCCACCATCACGTGTTCCTTCTCGGCCTCCACTACCGCCGTGGGGCAGTCCCCACTGGTGACATAACCCCGGACGTCCACTACTGCCTCCTCGCAAGAGAGTAGAGCAGTCGCTTTAGCCAGACCAGGGAATTCGGGGTCCATAGCGCGCCAACGCTTAATCAGCTCAAACCCCAAGCCAACGCAGGTGTGTTTCTTAGCTCTTATTGGCGGTTGGTAGCTCTCATAGACGTCGTACAGCGGCTCCTTCCGCTTCTCAAACGCGTCGAACAGCGAGATGAAGTTGCTGACGGAGTCATAGTTGTCCGTGACGAGGAGTCGACGGAGCGCCGCTTCGGCGAGCGTGACTAGCTCCTCATGGGCCGAGGAGGTTAGGTCCAGCGGAGTCCGCTGGAGGCCCCACCGCGCAGGCGGCAGGGGGAGACGGGTCACGTCGCGGGCCGGCGCCCGCGGGTCCGAAGCGAGTCAACTCGGCCACTCGGCGCCCCAGCGGCCGACGGCCGGGCCGGCGGGCTCGGCCTCGGCGCCGACGCGGTGCTCGCGCGCATCGTCGCGACGCACAGAGAAGCCAACTTCGACGCTCTGCGCGAGCGCCTCACGCTGCCTCTCTAGCACGAATGGTGACAATTGTTCAAGCTCTGCAAAGGAAAACTTTCATTAGCATAATGTAATGTTTTTTTGGATGATAAACTGGAGTTTCATAGAAAAAAAGCCGACCAAGTGCGTGTCAGACCATGCATAATTGAGGGTTGAGGAAAAACATTGTGCTAGCAAAAGGGCGTAAGTGCCTTCAAAATAACAAAGCACTTACGGTCTTTTGTAATAAATAGTTTTTTGGCAAAAACTCAAAAACGGCTTGACCAAATTTGTTCAAAATAATTTTCGTGGTAAGATCGTCTTATATCTTGTGTTCCTGAATGTTTTCACATTTTTAGACGTCCCATTCAAAAGTGACACCCCTCTTTTGAATGGGGGGACACACTTTTTCAGACTTTCAGAGCGATTATTTCCGAAAATATTCGAACAATCTAATTTTTGTTTGATAAAACTTGAAGCTATTTCTTAAGGCCTATCCAATGATGTATCACAAGTAGATATTTGGCAAAAAAAAATTCTATATTCAGCTACGTTTAGGTATGGGGCGTTTGGAGTTCTAGGGGGGAGGACTTTGTTCAGCAGTGGGACATGTTAAAGGCTACATAATAATCCTACAGTAACAAAAACAAGTAAGTAACTCAGAAAGAGTTTCAAAAGTCATCCAGAATGCATCTGACGCATCTGTATCTCATTAAAGGAAGCAAAGTGCAATACCAATCAGCGTACACGCGTTGTGATATAACTTGACAGTTAACAACTAGGTACCTACTACCTACCTAGTTAATCAAAGTTGCTCTTCCCGAACAACTACTAACTACTTATTCCAATTTTGGTGGAAACTAAATTGCTTGAAACTAGGTTTGTTCCTCGTATTTGCTTGCGTTCAAAGCAAATTAAGCAATATTTGCGTTTCACGACGCTCCTCTGTACTGTACCTATACTAAGCTGGCAACTAAAAGGTCGTAAGTCATATAGTTCTCAAAGTGTATAAGTCGTTTTTCTGCGAAGTTATCCTAATGATCTCACTCAAAAGATATTTGAGCAGTATTTCAGGCGAGGTTATCAGCGCTGTCTTCAGGAAGACATTTCAAGGCTTCTACCTACTGATGTTTACATAACGGTAATATAAGGTAAAACGTGTTCTTGTGATCATGTAAAGTAAATTTAGGCTCGAGTGACTAATTAAGCTAATTATTTAAACAAAGCAAAATTTATTCGAAATTAAATTAACATCTACTTACTTACCTTACATAGGTAAATCATTTAAGAATTTACATTCTCAACGCGCCTGGGACCCTAGGTACAAAAATGTGAACTTGAAGATTTTTCTACGTAGGTGATTGTCGTTTCATAAAGTGTATTAGCAAATAGCAAATCAACAACAGATAAAGAGGTTGATCATTTAACTAACCACAAATATGGTTTATTATTAATATTAACAGTGTTGGCGATGGCACAAGAGCGTTTTTTTAGCTCCGTATCCGTAGTCCACTAGGAACCCTTCCTACGAGTTGTTTTATAAAGCTTGATGGGTACGATAAACCGTGTTCTAGTTACTTCTAAATATACACTTACAAGCTTTGGTCCGTGACTTGGTCTGTGTAGAATTAGAAAAATACTATAAGTAGGTACTATGTCTTTCCTCAGGAGTCAAACTAAAGTCAGTCTCTGCTAAGTTTCCTAGTTTTTGATAGCACAGACTGTGAAAGTGAACGTCATAATTTAATAGAAGTTTGACGTTTAAAATAACACTTTCAAGTTTGACGGTTCATTTGCTGAGAAAAGATAACGTGGTTTGACTCTATCGCCATACCAAATTTCATATTAATCCGTTAAGCGGTTTTAGCATGAAGAGGTAACAGACAGAGTTAATTTCGCATTTATAATATTAGTATGTATTGAATATTTAAGTATATAACAAAACGCTATACTGTGACAGTGACAGATGTCAACCATGCATGATATAAATTATCTATGCATTTTTGCACTCTCTCTTCTCAAATGTCATCTCCCGTGTCAAGACGTGGTTCTGTGTACTCCATAAACTCCATTTTTATATCTAAGTGTTAGAAACTCATCTTAAGTGCAAATGTCGTATTTATTATGAAAATAAACGTCGATACTTGTGCCCAACATTATTTGGAGTTTATTTCATCTTCAACGCTAACCTACGTATGCCTTAACCGGTATCCACGCGGACGCTGTGTCGGTGTCCCTGACCTCACAATAGGTTAATTAGCCCAGGATTACGGGTTGCATCGAAGAGGAGACTCACGACGTACGTACATCACTCTTCAAATCTTCAAATGGCTCAAAACCAATCCCGTCGATGGTGGAAACGCATCTCAATCAGGAAATGAAGCCGGCGCGGCCAACATGGCGCCGCCCGCTATTCCTGCTATCAGTGGCGGCACGTCTGCATCGTATCTCTCCAACAACAATATAGAAAAATTAGAAGGCGCATCTAACTTCTATAGTTGGAAATTCAGTATAAGGATGATACTGGTTCTAGAAGGACTTTGGGAATGCGTGACCGGTGCGTGTTCGGACGCTGCGCGCGATCAGCGTGCGCTGGCGCGAATTGCACTTAGTCTGCGCCCATCTCTATACCAATATGTGATTACGTGCACAAGCGCACGGACCGCCTGGGAGAGGCTGCAGGACGTATTTGAAGACAAAGGTTTATATAGAAGGATAATTTTACTGCGTGAGCTGCACAAGGCAAGTTATACGGATCACAACAGCATGAGTACCTACATAGACCATGTTATGAGGCTGGTACAGCAGTTGGCCGACATAGGAAAAACAATTGAGGATAGTGAGATCGCTGAATTACTGTTAAGCGGATTACCACAGGAGTTTGACTCACTTGTCTCAAACATGTCGACTGCTTGCCTAACATCTACTGTGACTAGTGAATTTGTTAGAGCAAGGCTCATGCAGGAGGAGTCCCGGAAGCTAGCGATGTGCCAACCTGACACTGCTTTTGTCTCGAAAGGCCAGTTCTCAAAAGCAAAGAAGCGGTTCACATGTAGCTACTGTAACAAGGAAGGTCATGTGAAATCTAAGTGCTTTAAACTTAAACGAGACAAGAAGACAAAAGAAGATGGTGTCAACCAGTGCATGTCAGCCGCGTTCCTGGTGTCTCATCAAGATATTTATATAGACTCGGGCTCGACATCCCACATCTTCAACAACAATAATAGCTTCAGTTCAATTAAAAAGGCGAACTCCTCAGTGACTGTTGCAAATAGTAATCAAGTGAAATGTGAGGGGATTGGTGATGTCAACATAGAGACTTTAGATCAGGTACTTACTTTGAATAATGTACTTTATGTGCCCTTTATGTCTTGTAACCTTATATCGGTTAGTAAACTAGTTAAAGAGTATAATATGAGAGTGATGTTCGATTCGGGAGGTTGTTTTATCATTGATAAAGATAATAAAATAGTTTGTTCTGCCAAAGAGGTCAATGGAATGTATAAGTTAGAAGGGCTTTGTTTTAAAGGAATGCACAAACAGGAGCACTCTTTGTTCCTGCATGATAGGCAGGAGTCATCGAGTGCCGCAGTCGTTGCTCAGGTGCCAGCTATACAGCTTTGGCATCAACGCTTGGGTCACCTTGGCTCAGGAGGTATGTACACCCTTAGGGATAGAATAGCATGTGGTGGTTGTATGTTTCAGGATGGCGAAACTCTAAAAGAGTGCGTACCATGCCTTGAGGGGAAGATGGCTTCCATTCCATATCCCAAAGGCGGTGGAACACGTGCAACCAGGCCCCTGGAGCTTGTACACTCCGACGTTGCCGGCCCCTTGCCTGTGAGCAGCTTGGGTGGTGCAAACTTTGTTGTCACCTTCACAGATGACTACTCACGAAGATCCTTCTGCTATCTGATGAAGCATAAATCAGAGGTATGTGACCGCTTTATTGAATTTAAAAATTTTGTTGAAAGGCAGACTGACAGACTTTAAAATTCTTTGTATCCGTTCTGACAATGGGAAAGAGTATGTAAATAATAGACTTTCTAGCTTTTTAAAAAAGGAGGGTATTGCTCACCAGTTAACTGTTCCTTACTGTAGTCCGCAAAACGCCGTCTCGGAACGTCTCAACAGGACACTCTTTGACAAAGTTAGGTGTATGTTGCGACAGGCAGGTCTTGATCAATGTTTTTGGGGAGAAGCGCTAATGGTAGCAAATTATTTAAAAAAATAGATCCCCTACTAGTGCATTGAATGGTAAAATACCGGAGGAGGTTTGGACCGGGTCCAAACTGGACCTTAGTCACCTCAGGGTTTTTGGTTGCAAGGCTTATGCTCTGGTTCCTAGTGTAAAGCGTAAAAAGCTCGATCCTAGGTGTAAGGAATACATTTTTGTGGGATACTCAGAGACCACTAAAGGTTATAGACTGGCAGACCCCTCAGATCCTAAGAAAGTAATTTTATCTCGTGATGTCAAATTTATGGAGAATAAGTTTTTCACTCCTCATTCAAATCACAATGTACCTGATAACTGTGATAGTAATGATATTATTTATTTTAACAATAATGAATTGAATAATAATAATATGAATGATGGAATAGATAATTTTAGTAAGAATAATTCTTCAAATGAAATCACTGAGATTAACGAATTTAATCTTGAATTAAATAACTGTGATAATGATGATGATGAAAACAATAGGGAAGATCGCAATAGTCATATTTTGAGCGATACAATTAACAGTTCTGTTTTGACAGATGAAGGGAACACCGGCAGTGACCAGGAGTACTCCGATGACTCGTCGGCGGGTGCAGCGGGCGCTGAGCCTGTGACGTCACCTCGCGCGGCGTCATCTCGAGGCGACGGGTTAGCTTCGGTATCTAGGCCCGTACGTAGTACTAGGGCAATTCCTCCAAAACGGTATGACGACTACGATTTGTCTATGCTCACTCAAAATGAACTCATTGATGAACCACAGTCTTACGATGAGGCGATGGCCAGCCGTCATAGTGAGGAGTGGTTAAACTCAATGAAAAGTGAGTATAAGTCTTTAATTGATAACAATGTATGGAAACTTGTTCAACGACCAAAGAACACAAACGTCATCAAATGTAAGTGGGTATACAGGGTTAAATGTGACTCTTCAGGCAATTTTCAAAAATATAAAGCTCGCTTAGTAGCAAGAGGGTTCACACAAAAGTATGGTGTTGACTACACTGATACTTTCTCCCCAGTTGTACGTCACTCGACTATGCGTCTCTTGTTTTCATTAGCTAACGAGTATGATCTCAACATAGATCATATAGATGTAAACACTGCTTTCTTAAATGGTGAACTTGACCAAATTATATATATGGCGCAACCGGAAGGATTTCATGATGAACAAAATAAAGATAAAGTTTGCCTATTACAAAGGAGCATCTACGGGCTTAAACAAGCTAGTAGAATGTGGTATTGTAAAGTTCACGATTTATTAACCAAAAATGAATTTAAACAAAGCAAATGTGAGCCGTGTGTTTATTATTTTAAGTCTGGCAAGGAGTTCTTAGTCATTTCTCTTTATGTAGATGACTTTTACATTATGTATAGAAAGGATAGCTCAAAAATTGAATCTGTATTAAATTTATTAGAGCATGAATTCAGCATTAAAAATTTGGGCCCTATACATAACTATTTAGGTATTAGAGTAACTCGAGACAGACAGAAAGGCATACTTAAATTGGATCAGTCTACTTATATTAAAAAGGTACTTCAAAGGTTTGGTATGTCAGATTGCAAACCGGTTGCAACTCCTATGCAAACTGGGTTAAAGTTATGTAATTCTGCTGAACCCTTGAATGATGAAACTTATAATTATAGACAATTATTAGGATGTCTAATGTACCTTTCTGTCTGCACTAGACCTGATATTGCCTATGCATGTAGTCAGTTAAGCCAATATAACAACTGTTTTGGTTCCAGTCATTGGTTAGCTGCTAAGAGAATTTTAAGGTATCTAGCGGGGACAATTGATTATTGTTTACTATTCGTAAAAAGTAGCCAATTGGATTTAAGTGCTTATGCCGATGCCGATTTTGCCAATGATCATAATGACCGCAGGTCATACACTGGCTTTGCTATCAAGTTAGGCAGTAACATTGTTAATTGGGAATCTAGGAAACAAAAGAGTATAGCTTTATCGAGTTGTGAAAGTGAATATCTGGCTATATGTGATGTATCTAAAGATCTGTGTTTTATAAGGAACTTTTTATCTGAAATATTTGCGGATCTAAAGCTACATTCTATTTTGGTGTACAATGACAATCAAAGTGCGCATAGATTATTATCAAGTAAGGAATATTGTCATAAACGCACTAAACACATAGATATTAGGTATCATTTTATTAAAAACCTTGTAGAGTCAAATATTATTACTGTAAAATATTTAAATACTGAAAGTATGTTTGCAGATGTACTAACTAAGCCACTGAGTAAATGTAAACATACTGAATTCATGTACGAACTCCATGTCAGAAGGTAGAGCATGTATAGTTTTAAGTTTGTTTCTATGTAACTCTATCTAGAACTGTTGTGTTATATACTTAAGGGGAAGTATTGAATATTTAAGTATATAACAAAACGCTATACTGTGACAGTGACAGATGTCAACCATGCATGATATAAATTATCTATGCATTTTTGCACTCTCTCTTCTCAAATGTCATCTCCCGTGTCAAGACGTGGTTCTGTGTACTCCATAAACTCCATTTTTATATCTAAGTGTTAGAAACTCATCTTAAGTGCAAATGTCGTATTTATTATGAAAATAAACGTCGATACTTGTGCCCAACATTATTTGGAGTTTATTTCATCTTCAACGCTAACCTACGTATGCCTTAACCGGTATCCACGCGGACGCTGTGTCGGTGTCCCTGACCTCACAATAGTATGGATCCTCTGCGAACAAGAACATGTATCTAAGTGTATCCGTAAAGCACTTTCTTGGTAGCGAATGGCGGCTACAATTTATAGCAACGAGATAGATGGATTGCATTCGGGAAAGGTTTTTTATTGAGCAGGCGGGCCACTAACTTACCAAGGCTATTTCATTCGTCAAAGTGAGAAGCGACGTGTGTCCACATTGTTACTTTACTTAGAATTTATAAGGATAAGACTTATTGTGCTATCGAGTCAAATAGGTCCCCTGATGGTCATGGTCTACATAATGTAATAGTGAGCTTACCTAGCAACTTGGGCGCATAGCCTATAAGTTACTGTAGAAAACGATGTCTATGTCTCGTTTAGGTTTCGTTTTCTACAGTCTACAATGGGAGCTACCGTATTGTCGCTCACCAGGCGGCGCCACTCATGCGTGGGTCCTGTGTCAGTATGAGAGAATTGTCAAAGTGACGTTTAAAATGTTCCTGCAGGACCCACGTTCCACTAGCACCCCTAGCGGAAAATTGACTCGCGGTAGATAATCCTCATTGCATCTCGCTTCGATCAGCAGGTGCTAGTAAATTTCAAACTTGTGGTAAGCACACTGGATATCATTTTTACGTCATCATGCGTCACTTTCGCGCGTATCTTGATAAAACGTGACATCCAATATGATATGATAGATACCTGACCATGACTAGCTGATGGAAGCTTATGAAAACTATCGCTGTGATTTATGAGAGATAATCAAATCAACACTGTTGACGTGTTGAGTACCTATTTGACCGTGCAGTTTTTGATGGTTTGCATTTGAGGTGTTGTATCTATGGGCAATCCAAAACATAAGCATTCAACATTCTTCGCTTCAGCGGCACTGTACCATACGCAAATCGTTTCTTTGATCTTACACAATAAGAAATAACTCACGCGTGACTCATAACGTTAGATAGGTATGAGTACTCGTATATCTTGTTTGCATGCGGATCTGACGTTTAAAATTAGTGATGAGAAGACGAATTGGTTTGAGTTTGGCATGCGGCCGCTCAGACGGACTATTTTTATGGATTGTAGGTCATTGCAATCGAGTCAGATCACCTGAGGAAAAGGTACGATTTATCGGTTTCTTGGGCTATATTTAGGCGGAAACTGTTAGTGATTTAGTTGGCGAATGTTTAGAGAATTGCCAGTTCGTATAAGGCAATGGCTTTTTACGACATGAAATTAAGATCACTGAAGCTTAATATTGCCCCGCACCACAGGTATAAGTAACGGCAATGGGAAAAACCATGTTTTCTTCTAAAATTTAGCACCATTGGCAGCTCTTCTTAATTAGGAATCTATTATACTAATTCATTTATTACAGACGGATAGTTTAATAACACATTTACCTATCTACTTACTAAACCGGAATCCACTGGTCGGATTTGGATCGGACGTTCAATTTGTAGGGAAATCGCTGTCGGACAAGTGTGCACAGCTTCATATAAAATGTTCTGCCACTGGAACGTCCGACAAAAATCCGGATCCGATATCCGACAAGTGCGAACCGGATCTTAAATAGTATCTCCTATTTTTACATTACACTCAAGATCTACGCTGGACGGACTCTGAACGTTTATCGTTCGTTCATGTTCATACTTCTGCGAAACTCCGCAGAAGTATGAACAGAGAGGTTCAAAAGTGCATGGGCAATTTATGAATGAATAAATTCATTAACTGCCCATGCAATTTTGAACGCCATAGTACCTAGTACAACTATGTCACCAGTGCCCCACGGAATAAGGTACCTATTCTAAAATAGCGGTAGGTATACCTACATTCTCGGAACCCGGTAATGCTATTAAACACCGACCGATTAAGTAAAAAGCCAGTTTAGTTTCCAGGTAATTCTAATAGTTACGGAAATGTAGCCATTTGAACGCAGTAATATACCCGTGGTAAGTGGGTCAGGTCAGTGGGCCTGTGGGTAGGTGGGTTGGCTTAGCCCTGGACCGGTCTTAAGGCCTCAAGATTACCGTGCACGTAGCTGAGTAATTGCTTGCCAAGTTTGCTGACTAATACCTGATCTACCTGGACACTAAGTTTCTGAAAGGTGCTAATAATAAATAAATAAATATTATGGGACAATCTTACACAAATCGACCTAGTCCCACGGTAAGCTCAATAAGGCTTGTGTTGTGGGTACTAGGCGACGATATATATAATAGACAGATACATATAAATATTTACTTAAATAAATAGAAAACATCCATAACTCAGGAACAAATATTCGTGATAAACACACAAATAAATGCCCTGACCAGGATTCGAACCCGGGACCTCCTGCTTCGTAGGCAGGGTCACTACCAACTGGGCTAGGAGGTCGTTACCGCTAATGTATCTAGACGTATAATCAACCAATAGGAACCCTAGAACCCTAGGCCACTTTAGAACCATGTTAAAATGATATGCAGTAAGTGATTCCTTACAATATTTATAACGTCACAAAAGCGGAAAATACATCCAATAATACAGACAGGTTATAATTTGACTAGGGATATTATAATTAACCTAGTATTCGTTTGTTTTCAATCTCGCGCGTTAGTTTATAAACTAACGGTGCTCACAATTCTACGGTGACATACTCGTATATACAAAAAGTACCGGCAGTGGAGGCCTTCCCTAGTACAGACTACAGACAGACAGGACCATTTATTATGTGTATCAAAGTTTAATGCGAGAGCCGGGCCAATGTTGATTGGAAGTGCCTTATACTGATGTGAGCCAGTTACATTGGGGTTTGGCTATCGAGCTTCTGATCTCGGAGAAGGGTAATTTAATGTCCGTTCTGAAATACAATTATTTATTTTTATAGCTCGTCTACCTATTCCTCTTTGTTTTAATGTAAGGCTAGAGTGATATTTAAAATTCGAGCTGTACCTGTAAAATTTAATGCTACATGACCTTTTTCCGAAGAAAATCCCGAAAACCTGATTCTTCCAGATTCTTCCAGGATTTGTATGTAATGGAAATAATTTTCTTGGGTCATTTTTTTAATTATCAGGATCGAATCAGCTCGTAATTCTGATTCGAATGAGCCCAAGTTCAGTGGGCGTACCATGAGTTGTTTTCGATTGCGACTGCGGCATTCGAAAGTATGTCCGTCTCGCTCCTACCACTACTCTGGCAGGAGCGAGACGGACATAATACTTACTCGAATGCCGCAGTCGCAATCGAATGCAACTTATGGTAGAGACACTGGAAGAATCAGGTTTCGGACGTTTTTTTTTAAAGTAATTTCATCAGTAGGTGTCACTCCTCTTTAAGGCTTCGAGAATCTATGAACGAAGCATTCATCATGATGACACCATCAGAAAAAAGAATGTTTTTTTAGTGAAGAAAATAGTAGGTACTCCATCACATAACTTTAATTTAGCATGATTCTAACCGTAGAATATTTCTAACAGTAGTTAACTACCTACAGTGTAACTATAAATTACGCTAGCTACCGTGAGAATATGCAAGGTAAAGCGAAACGTCAACATAATTACAGACCTAATTAAAATTACTGCAATGTTGGCAACGAAGCAAGGCTGGTATTATGTACACAGGCCCATTACACTATCATACATCTTTATACCTCCCTTTTTCTCCCACATGCAGAAAAAGAGAGGAGAGAGTGTACTTACTGTGTAATATGGGCCTTGCCACAGCCTTAGACCCAATTACATTGTCAGACATCTTTGATTACAGACGGGAGGCATATGGTCTATATGGCCTTTTTTACCAACGTGAAGAAAAAGGACGACATGTAATCTATGGTCAAAGATACGATCATATACGGTATAGTGTAATATAGGCCTTACTACATTAGTTTCATTACCAGGGGGCGTGGTTAGAAAGGTAACGCGAGCTTCTAAATTGTATTGTATGATTTAAAGCAGAGGAGATCGTGCACAAATCACGCGAGGCTATTTTCTGACCCCCTCTTCCCCTTCGTGATCTTTGGTGAGGTTCGAAGCTTCCCCCACATACCTTCAATTGTCACTTGACCTAATTTTAAAATAAATAGTAGGTGTTGTATTGTATTAGTGAATATTATTTCATTAATAATTTCTACTACTGTGATACATCCAAAATTTCGTAAAATAGACTCTCTTTTTGAATAGTGTCAGCCCAAACTTTTTTTTTGCCGAAACCGAAACCGAAGGTTCGGTATTGAATTATTGATTCTTGATTCGGCCGAAACCGAAACCGAACCTTTGGATAATGTGATTAAAACGCTGAATAAAATGTCAGTGAGCCGTTTTTTTTTCAAATATATAAATAACGAAACATCTCCATGGCCTCGAAACGTGATTTTTAAACCGAAACTTCGTAAGTCCTCGTGATTTGTGCATAAGCACAAGCCCAAACCTGAGCGCCTACCACGAAGCGCGAACGAAAGTATACCTCCCTTTCGCACTTGTGATTTCTCACTCAAGTGCGACAGAGAGGTGAAACTTCGTTCGTGGTTCGTGGTAGGCCTTCTGATAATGATTGGTCACGGGGCCCTCGGGAGTTGACACGTGCGGGGAAGGCTGTGTGGGCTGTGGCTACAAAATAGCCTTTGAGACCGGAATCAATTGGGTAAAATATCAGTTACTTATCAAAAAATTATGATATCGCCGACTGTACTTTTTCCAAATGTTTGCACTCACAAATTCAACGAGATTGTGTTGTGTTACTTTTATAGTTCCTATGACCACTCTCAGCCTCCAACATCGGCTCGATGGTACTAGGGCTACATGGACAAGAGTCCAGTAATGTACATTCACTCTGACTATATTATAAAAGGAAATAAGAAAATAAAGTCATACATTTATTCTACGTCAATTAATTGACAACTGTAAATATTTGAATTAAGAACTAAGTGTCCATCACTGGTGATGTTAGCTTAAAGCGTCCGTCATGCAAGCTTGACAGTTACGTATGAAAAATTTAAGCTTAATTGGACAGCCGACAGCGGGTGCTAGATCAAATCTTGCTTGTAAGATTTGACCTAAATCACTCTGCTACAAACAAATAAAATACTATGTGAGTTAACTACTCGTAAAGCATAAAATTTGACAATAATTAACGTATATCACAGTTACACATAAAAAAAATAATTGTCAGCTATAGTAAACCGTGTACCTATGGATAATGGGACGGTAATGCAACCACATTCAATCGTACCTACTTGTTGGCACCATTTTAACGTTGATACCAGTTCTGTCTTGTCGATCCGAAATGGCGGTAGGGTAGGACGAAGGAAGTTGGTCCGATATCGGTTAGTTTAGTATAAAATTTGCCTTATTTAAAAAAATACCTTTATTATACCAAAATTAAATCAAGCTAACTAAATATTCAATTGTTATTCCAGTGATGATTATGTTTGAATGATATTTGTACTAGTTTTCCCTGGAACGTTCCATTATTGGTCCAAAAATACATGTTTTCATTTGCCTCCTATTTTGAAACCGATTATAAATATAGATTAAGAGTAGGGCTTTCAACTTGTAACACATTTAGTAGTCCAACTTTTACAGGTAAGTATCATATAAATATCAAAAATACTCCGAATTTGCACTAAAATTATCCATGATTGATACGTCCCGAATTTGTTGGGATGTTGGGATTCTAAATTTAACTTAATGTAACAGATTTTACACCTCTAATGTGAATTGGAGACCCTTGACCCCTGGGGGAAGCAATTAAACTTTAAAAAAAATAAGTTACTTGCTTATCCGGTCCTCCGGTGATCGTAGGGCTGGCTAGTTCCTCGCCAAACGAATCGGCATAGCAATTCAGCGAGGTAACGCAGCCAGCCTTATGGGCACCCTGCCAAGTGGCAGCGGTATAGGGGACGTTTGTACATTTAGTTTAGGTCCCAATAGTTTTTAAGTTAGTTTTAGATAGTGTTGTTTTTAATAGTAAAATAAATGCAGTATAGATTTTACACATAGTTCAGTAACGCGAGCTTGAAACAAAGCTTTGGCGATTCAAAGCATTGTTTCAAGCGACACTCGACCCGACAACAGATATATTGTACCTAGCTCGCCGACGCTAACCAATTGTGATCCCTATTGCAACGGTGTAAGGTATACCATAGTCATTTATGGTGGTTGCTGTTATTACACAGAATAAATGTACCGTCTGTTGTGACTTCAAGTTCATAATTATTCTGTAATTATGTAAAGCGGGGAAAAGAGAAAATAGCATGCAAACGAAGTTTATATAGCATGTTTACAAATAGCGATTTTCATTTTTTGTCGTGCGATTTATTTTTAAGGTACCACATAAGCGATTTAGTGTGTAAATAAAATAACAAGATCGAGTCTTCGGCTCTACATTCTAGGACTATTGGTGATTTATATAAAAAATTCTAGTATTAGTATTAGCTACCGAGTTTTTTGCTAATACAATCTGTGTGAAAATACAAAGAATCTATAATTAAAAGTAGGTGTGATGATTGATGATCTGATGATCTTTTAGCCATCTTGCACATATTCGTCTAATATTTAATTTAAGGTCAATGAGGGTAACGCCGACAAAATGCCGAAAAATATGACGGCATTGTCCTCACTTCCACTCACTTGTTTTTGTCCTTACTTACATTCTATAAAAATGTATTTGTGCTACTTAGGCAATGAGAACTGAAATGGAATGGAACTGAAATTTTGATTTAGCTATTTGATTGTATTAATTTAAATAGTTTTATTTTGTAATGATGACGATTCTTATCGGGATTTTTTATTGATTATTTGATTATGTTTATATTTTGTGTATTGGCAATCCTTATTGGAAGATATTATTTGAATTAGATTATTTTTAAATTATTATTTTGTTTTTGTAAGTATTAGCTACTTACTTTAATTTTAATTGTAATGACAACCCATATTGGAGCTTACATGTTATTCATTTCATTTCACTTGATCATTAGTTAACACGTATGTATGTATTCGTTTTTATTTTTATTGGTTTTTGACGATCATGATTGCATTTCGAATAAGTATCTGTAGCTACTGTGATGTAAATTTATTATGATAGTGTCTTTCATGAAATAATAATCTAATCTAATCTGAGGCAACATCAGTCTGTCCGTATAAAGTTCGAAATAAAGTAACCACTTTATCGCTTGTCGAGAAGGCGCTAATACCATAAACGTGCATTTAGAAATAAACGTTATCAACAAGCGACCAATTAATTAGTACCTTTTACTAAAAACAAGGACAAATACCAATTCTAACCGTATCTATGCGATATAATAGGACAAAATAGGATAAGTTATACCTTTATATCTATCTAGAATATCTTAAATATTATCTACATTGCCAAAAGCTGCATTGCGGCGCGCGGCGCATCGCCGCCATGTTTTACGACTATCCTTAGCATCCCTCACCCTCTCTGGACCCTCCTGTTAGGGATCTATACAAATTAAGACTAAATGTGACTGTCTCAATTACTGATACAGGGCTAAAACACAAACTCTTTTCGTCGTTGTGTTGGGCATTTTCGCGTATTATTTGAAACAAATGTACGAAGCAGGAGGTTCTGTGTTCGAATCCTGGTCAGGCCATTTATTACGGTATTTATCACAATTATTTGTTCCTGAGTTATTATTAAAGGTCGTTTTCTGTGTATGTCACATTTAACTATTAGATATATGTCGTCTAGAACCCACAAAACAAGCTTTTGAGCTTACTGTGAGACTATACCGCATTGTGCAAGATTGTCTCATAATATTAATTAATTATTTATACTCGCTTTAACTACTTAATTGCGCTAAAACTTAAAACTAGGAAGTATAAAAATAGGCATTACTTATTTATTATTTATTTATTTATTTATAGTATGTATCTACCTATTAACTTATTTACGTAGTTGTTTTAATTAAATGTAGTTAAGACATTATTATGTAGTTATGTTATGTGGTGACGTCAATAGACTAGAACTTCGCGAGTGAACATGTAAATAGGTAATTGTATAAAACGTAGTATGATCTTGCAGGTTGATTTTGATACTCATATTTCTGATAGTAGACGGTAACGAAATATTTTTGTCCCAATCGGAAATCAGTAGGTGAGGTTTTTCAAAATTTATTAATCCTATGATATAGGGATAGTACAAAACGAAAACCACGCACGGCGAAATTATAAGATACGGTTTTCATAGTATTTGACAGACGTCAACTGTCACATAATTTTATTCGCTTTGTGCTTCTCGAGGCGGTGCGAGGGTCACGCACATAGCGGGTTTTATATCACAAATAAGTACAGGCTCTTAGTAACAGAGTATATCATTTTAATATCCGACCTTGTACAGTTTGATTATTTCAAGTGCTATCGTTGGTCAAACCACTTTCATTATGTTATCTCTTTAATTAAGTTACCTTTCGATGAAAGACCTTGCTGCTGCCAATTCACTCAAACTCAAACTCAAAATGTTTATTTGTGTAAAAGCAGGTAATGATACAGACAGGTGTTCGTTAGGTGAGATATAGTGCTCCACTTTTTGCCATATGAGACATACAAATATATGCAGTGGGCGGGTGTGATTGACTTAATTTAATTATAAAATAGTTCATGTTACATAATAACTCACTCAATAATTTCTACAATAATAATATTATTACAAATCAAATTTCAGCTTATTACATATGTATGTATATACATACCTAAATTACATGCATAAACTAAGATTGGTCAAGAAAATCGTTCATATATTGTCAAATTAATACCTACCTAAAACTAAATTATTGACTATAGATATAAAATTAAAAAAATAACTATATGCATGCGTTAAAAAAAAAAGTTTACTCACTAGAGCGTTGTTTGAGACCTTGTTTATGTTATCGGTTATAACTCACACTAATATTTTATTATGTGCCTTTAATTGATAAATATTTTGATAGTTATGATACGCCCTTTTTACTTCTGTGAAGTAAAAACTGGACTGTCCATTTAGTCCCACATAGGGAGTGCAAATCGTTAAAATGTATTGAAATTACCGGTAAACCGGCTGTCTACGTCTCATTTATCACCTATCGCTTATAAAGATCTAATCAAATATTTTTTACCTTTATACCTTTATTGACATTTATTAGGTATTTTATTTTATATTATTGATATTCAAAGGGTTGCTATACTTGCTATCAACAGGGAAACCTAAATCCTAAAACCTTAGAAATATTAGGTCGAACAATTAAACAAACAAATGTAAACAAATTAAATGTGAAGTCTAACAATGAATAACGCAGAGATTATAATAATAACAAATGTTTACTGTAATAAACTTGCAAGTACATGCCACCTGCTATAGAATAATAGCTTAGGTATGCAAGTTTATAATTGTTGAATGTGTATAAGGAGTTGAAACAAAGGAAACAGCTATTGCACAGCTCATTGCAAACCAATACCAAGATTCATTTACATTCAGTAATACATAACAAACATATCTTACGACAGTTCTGTTCCGTATTCAATACAATACAAAACAAAACAGTAGAATAATCTTGTCTTCTGTTACCGCGATTGTTATTCATTGAAATTAAACACTTTAAAACGGATTAATGCGTTTATTAACACCATGATAACCATGATAACACCAGGGGTAACCCTGTGAAAACGAGTGCTGTAAAGGGCTCGAAACGTAGGATCATTCAATGAATAACAATCGCGGTACCTAACAGAAGACAATATTAATAAGAAGTGTGTTAATTAACACACATACACTGCCATACTAGGAATAGGTATATGTTCTATTTTTCGATTGCAGAAGTTGATCGTATGGAGTTGTATGCAGACCTTTCAGTTTACCAAATACGAGTATATAAGTATTGGATGTCAACGTCTATAGCGAATTGAAGCGACTGCATAAAATCTGCTTTATCATAGTGATAAAGCTAGACACGCTGACGATGGAACTCTTCTTCTGAACTCAAATCGATCGTCGCTTGTCTTGTGTCGGTACCGAGTACCGACACACGGGCTACCAACACGTCCCGCGCCCGCCGGTGCACCTGCACGCCGCCGGTAGTATTATAGAATATTTCTAATCGTAGGCAACCCTAGCGTTGTGTGGTGGAGAGGGGGAGCGTCAATTGTTTTTGCGTGGTGTTCAAAACGGTTTGTATTAGCTTTTTCTATGAGAGATAAATATAGTCTGACAAGCAAACGAACGCAGTAACAGTAGGTTAGAGAGCATCATACTGTCTTTTTCTCACGCTAGTATCACCATCCCGAAAAAAGGGATCTCTCACTCACTTTTCATATTAGGTAATTTGAAATTTTGTGTTGTGATGCCTGTTATATTTACGGAGTAATCAATTACACTGTGTATACAGTGATAAAACCTTGTTTATGCAACTTCAATGACTGAGTCACTGGTTAGAGGACTTAGAGCTTAGAGGCAACGGCGTAGGCATGACAACAGGCATTGCATGGACAGAGTGAATCATGGAATGTGTAAGGGCCGGGGCACAATCAGGATTAATGGACATATGACGCTGACCCAGATGACGCTGCAACAACTTTAGTTCTAACTCCAATGAAGTTTCGTTCAAGGTTCTGAATAAACAATTAATTTATAAGGAACACTAACCCAAAGGTTACCCACCTAAAACTACAAGACAATTTTTTTCGCTCTACAAATCCATGCGCTCCGTGTGCTCAAATCGAAAAGTTGACAATTATTCTACTTTTAAATTAAACCATTTAGAACGGATTAATCGCGTTTATTAACACCATGACCCTACGTTTTGAGCCCTTTACAGCACTCGTTTTCACAGGGTTAAGATGATACCTACTTCTTATTGTTTACAGTGACGGTTCATGGTTTAAAATATGTAGTTAAGTACTTATGTGTAAATTGTGTAACATAGACTTGGGAACACCTTTCCAGGAAACACTTAATAAATATCATCAATCATTGTTTAGTTTTAATATGGCATCTTATCCAGTGCTTATCGTCGCGGATATACCAACCTCGCGCGATAAGTGCAACAGCTAAAGATTACTGATAGCGATAAACGACACCGCGAGATTATTTTTGTCCCTGAACACAGATTCTGGCCATGCTGCCAAATGTCAAGTCGACATCTGATACATTTGATGACTTCCTCGCATTTCTGATTTTCTGCTAACTAATTTTGCGTGGATTTTCGAGTGACTGCAACACGACGGTTACCTAGTATAATAAATGACAAAATAATGATTTAAAGCAATTTATAAGTATTTCCTTTGGGAAATTTGTAATATTAATTTTCCTGGTATTTCGCGGTTATTTATGTCACTATTTTTGAGATTACAGACATTGTGTTTATTAACTTTAACCTATCTAGGTATGAACAATCAACTACACAAGCTCCGACATTTTGTCGTTACAAAAAAAAACACTTAAGCCTTTTTTGAGGTCATTAGCGTAAAGAAACTGTGTTTAATTGTTTGCGTCCAAACACCATTAGCGTAAAATAAATGACGAAGACGAATTTTACCGACCTGTTATAGAAACATTCAACACATCACCACGTCATTAGTCACATAACGATAATTAAACGACCATTACCCAACTAACTAGTGACGTTTCTAATGCCCTTGTTTCCGTTCCAAA